>CM060923.1:256514445-257853195 GCA_030737875.1 Allium sativum
ATGGTGTAAATGTATAATATTTGAGGAATTTGGAAGATATTAGTATATCGTTATTCCACTTATAGTATTCGTTGATTATGAGAATTGATATCGAATATAAGTAGATACAATTTCTGTGTAACTTATGTTTAATATCAATTGATTTGGGTTTTGTCGTGAATCATATTTTCAATAATATCATTCTTGAAACCCCATGAGATTGAGTTATGAAAATTCATATCGTAATTTAAGGATTTAATCAGATCTTCGATTTGAGAAAATTAAAAGAAAGGAATTGGAAAGAAAATATATTCTTTCAGTTAAGATTAAAGAATAGAATGTTGGAAAATCAATTTAATTGGAAACTATGGTTGGAATGTGGATAAAGGATTTTCCAAGGAAACTAGATTTTTATAACGAGTTATCAAACGGAAAATTAATTAAGGCTTTAAGGCTAAATCATCATTGATTTAGGGGATGTGTTTTAAAAGAGAAAGGTTAAATATGGATTTTGTAATAATTTGAGAATGGGTTTAAAGAAGTTTACTTTTGATAAAATCTAAGACGGAAGAAGATTGGTAGAAAGCCTGTGTGTTTTATAATTGCGTTTTTTAAACTGCACTTATTATTTGGAAAGACCGGGATCAAATGTATGTCTGAAAACCATTCCAAGTAATAATACGACGTTGTGGAGCAATCGAAGACATTGGAGACGACACTGAAGACCCGGACCCTTCATATCATAAACACGACTTGTTGAATGTCTCGAATGGGACGCTCCCATTTGCAGATGGATTTTATATTAGTTAAGTGGCAAGAAGCCCGAACGTATGTGAAGGAATTCCGGATTGTGGTTTTGTTCAGACGCAAAACGGAAATGTATGGATTGTGTGTCTGACATTGTAATTGATTGCGTAGCACTGATCTTTGTTAAATATATATATGCTTGGTGGCGGAGAATTTGTTCTCTTGCTTAACACCCTTCTCTAAGACGTATGAACTTAGAGGTTATATATTGATGAAAATCAGTGATGCGTAGTGAATGGACAATGTAACGACCCGAATTTCGCCAGACCCCAATTGATCGCAAGATCGATTAAGACCGTTAAAAACCCGCGTACGTTAACTTAGGGCATACAACACATCAGAACAACAACACAGACTTTTATAACATCAATAATAAATGTTACATCAGAGTACAGAATATATCAGAGTACATCAATAAATAATACAGCGGAAGATACATTTAAATTAAATTAAATACATTGCAGCGGAACTAATCTCAGCGGAAGGCCATCAATATTCTGGACCCGGCTTCAAACTTCAATCCAGGATCCTGCTTAACTATATCTGCAAAAAGCTACTTGACTGCCAGTGTGGAAAGAGGGCACCCGAGTTTGCAAAGTGAAACAAACTACAGGTCAGTCGTGGGACTGGTGTGAGAATTCTTAACTTAACTTAACTTATCTAATAAGTAAGCTAATCACCGGACCACGCCGCTAACGCGGAACGGGTTTACTCCATTTGATTGTCAGTGCATAAATAAAATAAATCGTCAAATATCGCAATGCCTTTTTAGAAAAAATGAAACCATTATAAGACCCAAGTCCCATCACACAATGCAACGCAAACCAGAGGATAGGGTTTTACCTTATAGTGGTCAAAAGATGCTTGATACGATAAAACGGATTTAATATTAGTGTGTATATATATGGGTGTATATATAATAAACATTTAAATCATAATGTGTCAATCATAGATGGCATAGTACCCCATCCTACTATCTCGCCATACTAGTTCTACAATCAAAACCGCAAGGTCGTATTGGAAATTGGATTTCCATCATGAGTCGAGGCTAGGGGCAAGCTCCTCTCCGATTCGAGACACTCTAGCAAATGCCTCAGGATCCCCCGCAGTGAACCCTTGGATGCGGTAGGGTCGGTGCCCGCCTATCAGCAGTGGATTGGTTATGCATGAACACACGCTTCCCGGTTCCTTTGAACCTATAATATGACCACTATCGGCTTATAAAAATCCGAGGCGCCTCAAAATCCATCACCCACAAAAGTAAAATGTCAGGGCTGGTAGGTCACTGACACCACTCTAGCTAGAAAGAAACGTGTGCACTCCCTACGGTCCATATCCCGTTTTTGACTCATACCGGGGTGTGAGGCTCGCGAAGTCACGATATACACAAAGTTATGCCATAATAGGCTATGCTTTGATCATTCCACAAGGCCCTGCTTTTCAACAAAAGCCTTGATCAATTTGTATCTTGGCGTGCCACATTGTCAGACCCTACCATATTATTGATCATCTACCAATATATATATAACCTCTAAGCTCATACGACTTAGAGAAGGGTGATAAGTAAAGAATAAATTCTTCACCACCAAATAGAAATATATAATCAGTAGCGTTCAACAAATACAGTAGAAAGGAATACAATGTCAGACACGCAATCCATTTACAAGTCCGCTATGGGTCTGAGCGAAACATCGTGTCCGTCGATCTCCAAATGCGTTTGGACGATCATTACCAAATACCTTGCCTTGGAAGGCCAATCCCAATTCAAGATACCAGTCATCATCATCCCAACGATGTGAAAACCTTCGGTCTTCAATCACCGTCTTCGTCTTCGACTCTTGATCGTCATGATGATTATACAGAATGGGTTAAACCCGGTCTTTCTGAATAACTTGCGTAATTTGGGATTAAAAACAAATATTGGAAAATCACACATTTCGCCACATTCCTTCTCAAAATATTCTTTTAATAAGATATTCGTTTTAGAAGATTCTCATTATTTTTATCAAAGATAAATATTTAAAATAAAATCTATAAATCAATTTCTAAAAATATGGAATTCCACAGAAATCCAATCAATACATAATCGATATAAATTTCTATATCAGACTAATAGTATAAATGGAATAACGGCAAAGCCTCTTAAATTCCATATATAATATCGGTTTTCTTTTACAGAAGCCCATTTCGATTATTACCAATCGAATTTCCACTTAATTCCTATTTAATATATTAAATTGGAAAAACTTGGTTTTAGAAAATGCCTTTTTAAATCTATAAAATAGATTTATAAATTCCAAATAATAATTTCAATGTAAATTGGATTAAAGGACAAATGTCGTTTAAAACATCGTCCACGATAAACCCACTTCACATCTCACTTTATTTCATATCACCAAATATAATTGCAAATGCTAGTAATCCTTAAAAAACATATTTTAAAATAATCATAAAAATATTCTTTATATAAAAGATTCTAAATGAGAAGTATTCTTTATTTTACAAATCTTTATCTTTTACAAATATTCTTTGTTTAATATATAGTTGATTAAAAATATATTACGAAAAATATATGCACTTTATATAAAAAGGATTTCTAATGTAAAAATAGTCTTATTTAAAAGAACACTTGAATCGAAATGCGACTCAAACATTTACCATATAATTTGGATTACATGGATTTCACACACACAATATATATGACAATAACAGTATAATCATCAAGTCATCCATTACAACCAAAGTGTAATTTCCACTGTGTAAGCGTTAAAATTAAATAATAACGCTCATCATAGCCTGTCGATCTAACGATCAACATACAATTAAATATTGGGATTAGTGTATGTGAATTTTCATCCCAACACTCGTGTGGGGTTTTTAACCAACAGCAGTTCATAAAAATAAACAAATAATTGGTTAATGGATTTAACCAATTTCAGTTTTGCTAACAAGTTGATGATAATAATCAAACATGTCATTTATTCCTAATGTCGAATAAAAAATGTATTTTACTCAAATAATTTCCCTCTACATTCCTAATGTATGTATTTGACCGATAATATCATCCTTATTTTAGAATATAAATTCTAATATAGACTGCAAGTAAAAAGTGATTTTTATGTATTTGCCTATAAATTCAATTGTATAATATGCAATTTAAAATGGTTAGTATCATTGCATATAAATTTCATTGCTCATTATGCAAATAAAAATGATTATTCTACTTGCATAAAAGTTTAGTTTCAACCAAAAATGTATATAAGCGATATAGGCATTTTGTTGACAATCCTATTACAACAAAGTGATTATAAAGTCGTAGTTTTATTTTGTCAACAATTCTACCTTAACAAAATAAAAAGCAGTGATTCATATTCTAAGCTCTTTTATTTTATTGCATATTAACATGTCAATAAAAATACTACCTTTAATTCTACTATTTTTATTGCATGTAGAATGTCAGTAAAAGTACTACCTTTTTATTTTCACCTTTTATTGTATATAAAATGACAATAAAAAATCTACCTCTTTAATTTTAACACTATTTCATTTTAACTAGTTGAAAATAAAGGTGAAATCCTTTATTTCAATTCTAATCTTTTATTTACATTGGAATCGTAAATAAAAATGCAACCTGTTAATCTATTCTTTTATTTTCATCTAGAATGCAAATAAATTATACCCTTTTTACTCCATGTATTTATTTACATTAAAAATGTAAATAAAGATATCACTATTAAATCCTTGTTTTATTTGCATCAAGAAATGACAATAAAAATACAACTCTTTACTGAATGTAGAATGACAATAGAAATGTGGTTTTAAAATCTATTCTTAATATTTTAATCACTTTGGAAATAAAAACATAATTTCCAAATTCTAAACTTTTTATTGAAATCTAACTTATTAAATAAAATAACCTTACAATTAAAATGTAATATTAATTTCCTACCATTTTTGTTGTAAACAATTTTACATTATAAATGCAAGTTTTAATATCTAATCTTTTTAATAAAAGAAAATTACAACAAAATGTAGTCCTACATTTCTATTTCTCTAATGTGACAAAATAAAAATGTAAACATAATCTTTTCTAAAATGGTATTTCATGAAAAATGAAATTTTAAATGTCCTATCTTTTATTTGAACAAATTATCAATAAAAATATTAAATCTTTTCATTGCAACAATTTGTCAATAAAAACGTTATCTATTGAATCACATCTTTTTATTGTAACTCTTTTGACAATAAAAGCAAATCTTTTTATTTTAAATATTACATGAAGATATAGCTTTTAAAAAATAAAATCTTTAATGCCCATTCTTTTATTGTAATGATATACAATAAAAATAATAACCTCTATTTCAGTTTCCTTTATTTACAAATAAAATGTAAATAAAAATGTGTGTACAAATTTTGTCCTTTTATTTACACATGTAGTGTACATCAAAAATATATAAAACAATTTTGTCTCTTTTCATTTACACATGGAAAGTAAATAAAAATATAATAAACAATTTTGTCTTTTTATTTACACATGGAAAGTAAATAAAAATATAATGAACAATTTTGTTTTGAAAGGTTTGTTTGCATTGAAAATGCAAAACAAAGAAAGCAAGTTTATTTTTACATTATAAAATATAAATAAAAAGGTAAATTTTATTCTCAAGTTATATTTACATTATGAAATGTAAATAAAAAGGTAAATTTTGGTTTCAAGTCATGTTTACATTATAAAATGTAAAAAAAAAGTAAGTTTTGTTTTCAAGTGATATTTACATTATAAAATATATATATATATAAAAGTAAGTTTTACTTTCAAGTTTTATTCGTGTTTTAAGAACACAAATAAAAATATAATATTTTTTCTAACAATCTTTATTCTAACACTTTGTTCGCGTTAAGGGATGCAAACAAAGTATAATTCTCTTATATTTTAAACATTTTGTTCGCATCGAGGAATGCAAACAAAATATAATCTTTTTATTCTTCTGTAATTTTGTTCGCATCGAGGGATGCAAACAAAATAAAATCTTTTTATTCTTTTGTAATTGAAATTTTGATCAACTCAAATCTAAACAAAGTGATGACATATAAATGGTGACAACCATATTCTTTTATTTTGAATTGACAAGTAAATCAATTCAAATCTAAACAAGGTTACAACATAGAATAAGTGACAATCACATGGATCTATACTATTCAATACAAACACAGAATCATCCATTACCAATACCAAACAGATCTGAAACGTAATCATAGATATATTACATCGCAATTTAAATAATTTAATTTATTATTAATTTTAAATAAAGAATCTCACATTGATTTTTGCTGAAAATTTGACTGACTCGGAATCAGCTGCGGTTTGCGCCATCGCGAAGCTCTCGGAAAGACGAGTCCAACGCAACTTACGGTTCGTAAAACGGACCTCGTACGAAGAAGATATGAATTTTTAAAGATTGGATAAAATTAAATATTAAATTAATTAAATAAATAAAATATTTCAGCCGATACCTTTCTTCCCCATCGCTATGTAATTTCAGCAGTAACCCATCATCGCGCTCCCTCCTTCTGCACGCACCACGCCTCGGCCACCCTGGCGTCGATCAACCATCGCCACACGAACCGCCATGCCAAGAGCCACCTACACCTCCAACCATGTCGAACTCGACCTCCCCTAGGACCCGCAAATCACTAAAAACCGCAGCCCCTTCTCGGCCAAAATTCGCAAAATCCGTGAATCAAAACCCGATCTTGACCGTATAGATTTGTAGCTCTCTGAATTCTCTTCGATTTGGTATATCATACGTCTATTTTCGTTGAACGGATTGAGAGATATTAGCGTTTGAAAATCGGATGATTTCAGCCATTAAAATCTGGGCGGCGGCTGCTCCATTAGGGTTTCAGCTCGAAATTAAATATTACCTTTCTTCCCCGTCGCTATGTAATTTCAGCAGTAACCCATCATCGCGCTTCCTCCTTCTGCACGCACCACGCCTCGGCCACCCTGGCGCCGATCAACCACCGCCACACGAACCGCCATGCCAAGAGCCACCTACACCTCCAACCATGACGAACTCGGCCTCCCCTAGGACCCGCAAATCACTAAAAACCGCAGCCCCTTCTCGTCCAAAATTTGCAAAATCCGTGAATCAAAACCCGATCTTGACTGTATAGATTTGTAGCTCTCTGAATTCTCTTCGATTTGGTATATCATACGTCGATTTTCGTTGAACGGATTGAGAGATATTAGCGTTTGAAAATCGGATGATTTCAGCCATTAAAATCTGGGCGGCGGCTGCTCCATTAGGGTTTCAGCTCGAAATTAAATATTATTTTATTAATAAATCTCGAAATTTGTGCTAAAAAGGTGGATTTTCGGACTTTCTCCGTTTTGGGCCTGCTTACTGTCGTTCTTAAGGTTTTGAGGCCTTCTGAACGCGATGGGCTATGTCCCGGGCTCTAAGTTCGATGTCTGTAACGTTTTTTTTGGTTTTAATTTAAAAATACAATATTAAATAAATAATTTAATTTCTACCGTACATTTAAATATGCCGGGGCCACATACGACCTCAGAAAATTCTAAAAAAAACATTTTTAGCTTTCTTATGACGATACGAATCCAACAAAATTATTTTCGTCGAATTCTGAGATTGTTTGAAAAATGGCTATTTTTAAGGCGTTTAAATTTAACTGTAAATAGTCAAAACACATTTTCCTCCGCCACGCTCGCATATTAATTCGAAAAATTCTGAAAATTGAAATCTAGCAATAATTTGACATTCCGGTTCCAACAAAAGTGATTTCGTCAAAAACGGAGGTCGTTTGAAAAATGACTATTTTCCAGGCCAATATATTTAATATTAAAAATACATTTTTAAACAAATAATTTTCGAAAATCAAAATATATAAGTGTTTACTGTTTTTCAATGCAGAAACGTCATTCCGAACTCAATGGAAGTGGTTTCGAGTCGAAATTCCTTCATATATGAAAAGTAGCCTTTCGGGCCATATATATTATATAAATTCTACAGCGACCTTTCTAAAAATTGAATTGGCCATAACTTTTGATTTCCGCTATGAAATTTCAATTTTTCAGATTATTAGAAAGATATTTTTAAATAGATTCTAATATTTTTGGTTTCACTAAAATCCGTTAAATTTTGCATCCTGTACGGTCAGTCAAAGTTCAAGTTTGACTTTTCAAACTACCGCGTTATTTCTAATTCCATTTATATTTAAATTAAATTTATTCATTTTAACTTCGATAAAAATAAATTCTAGCCATTATTATTAAAAATAAATTATATTATAACCTCAAAATTCATTAAAATTTTCTAAAATAAAATTTTTAAATTGGTTCAGAATTTGCGGGTTGTTACAGTCTCCCCCACTTAAGATCTTTTCGTCCTCGAAAAGGGAAAGAAGCTAAAGTTTTTTATTTAACCAATTTAATTTTCATTCTTTAATTGTTTAATCATTTTATTAGTTGAATTCATATTCAAACAACACAATCATCAATCAATTAGTTGATTGAATTTTCAAAAATATATTACTTTCATATATTCAAAATCATATTTTCTAAAATCGAATTATAAATATAATAACAAGTACGTTAATTATGAATTTTTCTTCACTCTGACTCATTCTAGGGCATTGCTGACCCCATCTCTAATGAGTATTCTCATTCTAGGATAGTGCTGATCCTATCTCTAATGAGTATTTCTATTGGATATTACTAATCCAACCTCTGATGAGTCTTCTGTTTAATTCTAATGAATTGTACCCCAAAGATTTGAGCTAACCTGAGCTCCGATACCAGATGTAACGACCCGAATTTCGCCCGACCCTAATTGATCGCAAGATCGATTAAGACCGTTAAAAACCCGCGTACGTCAACTTTGGGCATACAACACATCAGAACAACAACACAGACTTTTATAACATCAATAATAAATGTTACATTAGAGTACAGAATATATCAGAGTACATCAATAAATAATACAGCGGAAGATACATTTAAATTAAATTAAATACATTGCAGTGGAACTAATCTCAGCGGAAGGCCATCAATATTCTAGACCCGGCTTCAGACTTCAATCCAGGATCCTGCTTAACTATATCTGCAAAAAGCTACTTGACTGCCCGTGTGGAAAGAGGGCACCCGAGTTTGCAAAGTGAAACAAACTACAGGTCAGTCGTGGGACTGGTGTGAGAATTCTTAACTTAACTTAACTTATCTAATAAGTAAGCTAATCACCGGACCACGCCGCTAACGCGGAACGGGTTTACTCCATTTGATTGCCAGTGCATAAATAAAGCAAATCGTCAAATATCGCAATGCCTTTTTAGAAAAATGAAACCATTATAAGACCCAAGTCCCATCACACAATGCAACGCAAACCAGAGGATAGGGTTTTACCTTATAAAGGTCAAAAGATGCTTGATACGATAAAACGGATTTAATATTAGTGTGTATATATATGGGTATATATATAATAAACATTTAAATCATAATGTATCAATCATAGACGGCATAATACCCCATCCTACTATGTCGCCATACTAGTTCTACAATCAAAACCGCAAGGTCGTATTGGAAATTGGATTTCCATCATGAGTCGAGGCTAGGGGCAAGCTCCTCTCCGATTCGAGACACTCTAGCAAATGCCTCAGGATCCCCCGCAGTGAACCCTTGGATGCGGTAGGGCCGGTCCCCGCCTATCGGCAGTGGATTGGTTATGCCTGAACACACGCTTCCCGGTTCCTTTGAACCTATAATATGACCACTATCGGCCTATAAAAATCCGAGGCGCCTCAAAATCCATCATCCACATAAGTAAAATGTCAGGGCTGGTAGGCCACTGACACCACTCTAGCTAGAAAGAAACGTGTGCACTCCCTACGGTCCATATCCCGTTTTTGACTCATACCGGGGTGTGAGGCTTGCGAAGTCACGATATACACAAAGCTATGACGTAATAGGCTATGCTTTGATCATTCCACAAGGCCCTGCTTTTCAACAAAAGCCTTGATCAATTTGCATCTAGGCGTGCCACATTGTCAGACCCTACCATATTATTGATCATCTACCAATATATATATAACCTCTAAGCTCATACGACTTAGAGAAGGGTGATAAGTAAAGAATAAATTCTTCACCACCAAACAGAAATATATAATCAGTAGTGTTCAACAAATACAGTAGAAAGGAATACAATGTCAGGCACGCAATCCATTTACAAGTCCGCTCTGGGTCTGAGCGAAACATCGTGTCCGTCGATCTCCAAATGCGTTTGGACGATCATTACCAAATACCTTGCCTTGGAAGGCCAATCCCAATTCAAGATACCAGTCATCATCATCCCAACGATGTGAAAACCTTCGGTCTTCAATCACCGTCTTCGTCTTCGATTCTTGATCGTCGTGATGATTATTCAGAATGGGTTAAACCCGGTCTTTCTGAATAACTTGCGTAATTTGGGATTAAAACAAATATTGGAAAATCACACATTTCGCCACATTCCTCAGAATATTCTTTTAATAAGATATTCGTTTTAGAAGATTCTCATTAATTTTATCAAAGATAAATATTTAAAATAAAATATATAAATCAATTTCTAAAAATACGGAATTCCACAGAAATCCAATCAATACATAATCGATATAAATTTCTGTATCAGACTAATAGTATAAATGGAATAACGGCAAAGCCTCTTAAATTCCATATATAATATCGGTCTTCTTTTACAGAAGCCCATTTCAATTATTACCAATCGAATTTCCACTTAATTCCTATTTAATATATTAAATTGGAAAAACTTGGTTTTAGAAAATGCCTTTTTAAATCTATAAAATAGATTTATAAATTCCAAATAATAATTTCAATGTAAATTGGATTAAAGGACAAATGTCGTTTAAAACATCGTCCACGATAAACCCACTTCACATCTCACTTTATTTCATATCACCAAATATAATTGCAAATGCTAGTAACCCTTTACAAACATATTTTAAAATAATCATAAAAATATTCTTTATATAAAAGATTCTAAATGAGAAGTATTCTTTATTTTACAAATCTTTATCTTATACAAATATTCTTTGTTTAACATATAGTTGATTAAAAATATATTACGAAAAATATATGCACTTTATATAAAATGGATTTCTAATGTAAAAATAGTTTTATTTAAAAGAACACTTGAATCGAAATGCGACTCAAACATTTACCATATAATTTGGATTACATGGATTTCACACACATCATATATATGACAATAACAGTATAATCATCAAGTCATCCATTACATCCAAAGTGTAATTTCCACTGTGTAAGCGTTAAAATTAAATAATAACGCTCATCACAACCTGTCGATCCAACGATCAACATACAACTAAATATTGGGATTAATGTATGTGAATTTTCATCCCAGCACCCGTGTGGGGTTTTCAACCAACATCAGTTCATAAAAATAAACAAATAATTGGTTAATGGATTTAACCAATTTCAGTTTTGCTAACAAGTTGATGATAATAATCAAACATGTCATTTATTCCTAATGTCGAATAAAAAATGTATTTTACTCAAATAATTTCCCTCTACATTCCTAATGTATGTATTTGACCGATAATATCATCCTTATTTTAGAATATAAATTCTAATATAGACTGCAAGTAAAAAGTGATTTTTATGTATTTGCCTATAAATTCAATTGTATAATATGCAATTTAAAATGGTTAGTATCATTGCATATAAATTTCATTGCTCATTATGCAAATAAAAATGATTATTCTACTTGCATAAAAGTTTAGTTTCAACCAAAAATGTATATAAGCGATATAGGCATTTTGTTGACAATCCTATTTCAACAAAGTGATTATAAAGTCGTAATTTTATTTTTTCAACAATTCTAGCTTAACAAAATAAAAAGCAGTGATTCATATTCTAAGCTCTTTTATTTTATTGCATATTAACATGTCAATAAAAATACTACCTTTAATTCTACTATTTTTATTGCATGTAGAATGTCAATAAAAGTACTACCTTTTTATTTTCACCTTTTATTGTATATGAAATGACAATAAAAATCTACCTCTTTAATTTTAACACTATTTCATTTTAACTAGTTGAAAATAAAGGTGAAATCCTTTATTTCAATTCTAATCTTTATAACTAATTTAAGAATAAAATGGAATCTTTTATTTACATTGGAATCGTAAATAAAAATTCAACCCGTTAATCTATTCTTTTATTTTCATCTAGAATGCAAATAAATTATACCCTTTTTACTCCATGTATTTATTTACATTAAAAATGTAAATAAAGATATCACTATAAAATCCTTGTTTTATTTGCATCAAGAAATGCCAATAAAAATGCAACTCTTTACTGAATGTAGAATGACAATAGAAATGTGGTTTTAAAATCTATTCTTAATATTTTAATCACTTTGGAAATAAAAACATAATTTCCAAATTCTAAACTTTTTATTGAAATCTAACATATTAAATAAAATTACCTTACAATTAAAATGTAATATTAATTTCCTACCACTTTTTTTGTAAACAATTTTACATTATAAATGCAAGTTTTAATATCTAATCTTTTTAATAAAAGAAAATTACAACAAAATGTAATCCTACATTTCTATTTCTCTAATGTGACATAATAAAAATGTAAACATAATCTTTTCTAAAATGGTATTTCATGAAAAATGAAATTTTAAATGTCCTATCTTTTATTTGAACAAATTATCAATAAAAATATTAAATCCTTTCATTGTAACAATTTGTCAATAAAAACGTTATATATTGAATCACATCTTTTTATTGTAACTCTTTTGACAATAAAAGCAAATCTTTTTATTTTAAATATTACATGAAGATATAGCTTTTAAAAAATAAAATCTTTAATGCCCATTCTTTTATTGTAATGATTTACAATAAAAATAATAACCTCTATTTCGGTTTCTTTTATTTACAAATAAAATGTAAATAAAAATGTGTGTACAAATTTTGTCCTTTTATTTACACATGTAGTGTACATCAAAAATATATAAAACAATTTTGTCTCTTTTCATTTACACATGGAAAGTAAATAAAAATATAATAAACAATAATGTCTTTTTATTTACACATGGAAAGTAAATAAAAATATAATGAACAATTTTGTTTTGAAAGGTTTGTTTGCATTGAAAATGCAAAACAAAGAAAGCAAGTTTATTTTTACATTATAAAATATAAATAAAAAGGTAAAATTTATTCTCAAGTTATATTTACATTATGAAATGTAAATAAAAAGGTAAATTTTAGTTTCAAGTCATGTTTACATTATAAAATGTAAAAAAAAAAATAAGTTTTGTTTTCAAGTGATATTTACATTATAAAATATATATATGAAAAAGTAAGTTTTACTTTCAAGTTTTATTCGTGTTTTAAGAACACAAATAAAAATATAATTTTTTTTCTAACAATCTTTATTCTAACACTTTGTTCGCGTTAAGGGATGCAAACAAAGTATAATTCTCTTATATTTTAAACATTTTGTTCGCATCGAGGAATGCAAACAAAATATAATCTTTTTATTCTTTTGTAATTTTGTTCGCATCGAGGGATGCAAACAAAATAAAATCTTTTTATTCTTTTGTAACTGAAATTTTGATCAACTTAAATCTAAACAAAGTCATGACATATAAACGGTGACAACCATATTCTTTTATTTTGAATTGACAAGTAAATCAATTCAAATCTAAACAAGGTTATAACATAGAATAAGTGACAATCACATGGATCTATACTATTCAATACAAACACAGAATCATCCATTACCAATACCAAACAGATCTGAAACGTAATCATAGATATATTACATCGCAATTTAAATAATTTATCTATTATTAATTTTAAATAAAGAATCTCACATTGATTTTTGCTGAAAATTTGACTGTCTTGGAATCAGCTGTGGTCTGCGCCATCGCGAAGCTCTCGGAAAGACGAGTCCAACGCAACTTACGGTTCGTAAAACGGACATCGTACGAAGAAGATATGAATTTTTAAAGATTGGATAAAATTAAATATTAAAATAAATAAATAAATAAAATATTTCAGCCGATACCTTTCTTCCTCGTCGCTATGTAATTTCAGCCGTAACCCATCATCGCGCTCCCTCATTCTGCACGCACCACGCCTCGGCCACCCTGGCGCCGATCAACTACCGCCACACGAACCGCCATGCCAAGAGCCGCCTACACCTCCAACCATGTCAAACTCGACCTTCCTAGGACCCGCAAATCACTAAAAACCGCAGCCCCTTCTCGGCCAAAATTCGCAAAATCCGTGAATCAAAACCCGATCTTGACCGTATAGATTTGTAGCTCTCTGAATTCTCTTCGATTTGATATATCATACGTCGATTTTCGTTGAACGGATTGAGAGATATTAGCATTTGAAAATCGGATGATTTCAGCCATTAAAATCTGGGCGGCGGCTGCTCCATTAGGTTTTCAGCCCTGTAATAACCCGGAAATCTAGGCCAGTTTAAAATTTTTATTTTGGCTATTTTAGCGAATTTTGAATATTTAAAATAGGTTATTTTAAATAAAATCGAAGAGAAATTTATTTTGAATAGAATTCGAACGAATATATTATATACGTCGTCATTAGAATATAAATAATTATATATAATTATAAATAGAATTGAAAATGGCGCGGTAGTTCGATAATTCGATTTCAAACTTCAATTGAATGTACCGGGTGCAAAATAAATCGGATTTTAGTGAAACCAAAAATAATAGAACCTAATTGAGAATATCTTTCCAACGAATCCGAAAAATCAAAATTTCATAGCGGGGATCAAAAGATATGTCCAGTTGAAAATTCTGAATAGTCGCTATGGAATTCAGGCCCTTAAAAATGGAGATTTTGCAAACGACCTCGGATTTCGACGAAACCAGTTTTGTTGGGTCCGGGGTGTCAAGTTATTGCTAGATTCCAAATTTCATAATTTTTCGAATCAATCTGTGAGCGTGGCAAAGGAAAACGTGTTTGACCAGTTTCAATTGATTTTAATCGACTGGAAATTGGCCATTTTTCAAATGGTCTCAAAATTCGACGAAACTAGTTTTGTTAGGACCGTATCGTCAATACGAAGCTAGAAAATATTTTTCTGGAATTTTAGGGGTTCGTATGTGACCCCGGTAAATTGAAATGTGCGTTCAAATTCAATATATAGAATTATATGTTGATTTTGACGAAAACTAGTCGTAACGGCCGAATTGGCTTACGTAACATATCCCATTATGTTCGGAATGGGGGTAATTAGTTAGGGGCGACAGTCGTTGGGTTTCGTTTGGAATTCAAATACGAAGTCAACTTTTTAGTGAATTAAATGGAAAATAAAATATAAAATATATATTTATTTTTCGTTTAAACCCTTTTCCCCCAATCAAGTTTCCCAAATCAGAAAAACAAATCGAAAAAAGGGAAATAAAAATGGCGATGAGCAGCAGACGTCATCGCGCCCCCTTGCCATCGCCATCGACGTCCCAGCTCTCCCGTCCCCTCCACCATTTTCTGCTTCGATCGAAGAAGGCTGCGAGCATCACACCACCAAAACCGCGAGCGCCAATCGACCCCGTAGCCCCCATCGCGACCCAGCGCCACTACCAGAACCTTCCACCACGAGGCGTTTCCCTCCTCCTCCCCGATGGTTTCAGGCGAAGTACGGTGTGGAGCTGCAGGGGGGTCAATGCTAAGTCAACGGTGGGTTTTGGTTACAGTGGGAAGATGAAGACGAGTTCTGTTTGTAGGGTTCAGATGATTTACAGTAAGTTTTTATATTTTAATTTAATTTGTTTATTTTATATAGGATTAGCTTATTAAAAATAGGGTTTTAGTTTATAAAAATAATATTTTTATATATAGGGGAAGCTAAGATGTTTATATGAATAAAAAGAATAGATTTGTATTTAATGATATCAGTTTTAAGTAAAATAAAAATTAGTTCTCGAGTAGAACATCATGGGTAAGATCTGAAATTGTTAACATAGAAAAGTTATAATCTTTATAATAAGAAAGTTATAATCTTTATATTAGAAAAGTTATAATCTTTATATAGGAAAATATGATTTTCCTTTATGTATAGCAAATATAAATTGGATTTTTATATATTCGAATAGCGAAGAAAAATTGGATTTTTATATATTCGAATAGCGAAGAAAAACTGAATTTTTATATATATGAAGTAGCGGTAAAAATTCGATTTTTATATAGGAAGTAGCACTGTTAAAAATATAATTTTTAACATATACTTCGTGAAACAGACTGCGTTGGAAGCACGACGAAGATCTTCTACCTATGAAGTGTCGTGAAGTTGGATAGCTATCTGTGAGAATTTCTCACCTTTCAATTTCTTTTTCTAGTTATATATATATACTAGGATGCAGATGGTGCTTAGTAGCACCCGACACAATCGTCCACAGACCATGGACTTGTTTGTTTGATTGCAAAAATTAGTTAGATTATTTGATTGGATTGAATTGTTTGGTGAAATGAAATTGATTTGATTGATGTGTGAATGGCGTGGGCCTTCACTAGACCGGGGATAAGGCTAGGCCTTGTCCCGTTTCTAGTATCGTGCCGTTATGCCGCCGAAATTTTCTAAAAATAAGTTAGAAAAATAAGGATAACATTTTATTGAATAAATGAGCCGAATAGAATATTCATAGGTTGAATAAAATAGTTTGATCGTTAAAAATATAATTTTTAACGTGAATGTGAATAAATAAATATTCATTTACAAACCAGACGGTTTGTTTATGCACACCTATTTGATGGACATTGATTGGGACGATAAATTTTACACATCGCCCAATTGCACAAATAAAAATCTGTGTTTGATTGCTTGAAACCCCACACGGGTATTGGGATGATATTTGACGTACACTAATCCCAATAATTAGTTGTATGTCGATCGATTGATTGACAGGCTGTTATAAGCGTTGAATATTTATATACGATGCTTGTAAAGTGTAGAATGCACTTTGGATGATGGTTGATTATTCATCGTTGTTATTGTATACGTGTTGTAGAAAATCCATATAATTAACATTATATGGTAATTGATTGGGCCTCATTCCAGTTTAGAAAAGGAAATATTTGAAATAGAAATATTCGAAATGGAATATTTGAAAATATCAATATATGAAGCCGTGTTGATTAGATTGACGCCATTTTGACGAAAACGATATTTATATCGATTTTATTCATTTTAAAACCAATTTGAATTGAATCAAATAGAAAACCAATTTGAATTGAATCGAATTGAAATTTGAATTGAATAGAAATGAATTTTAAAACGAATTTATAAGGAAAATTCAATTTTGATTTAAATTGAAATAGAAGTTGGAATTGTTTTTGAAACGAATTTAAAAACTATTTATAAAAATTCGTTTTAAATAGAAATCGACGAAATATATATTATATATATTATATATATAATATAATGGCCTGAATAGAACGCGCCGCGCCGCGGCAGTTCGCGAATTTGGACCATTGACTTCGAACGGATATTACGGGAGATCCGACCGTCGGATTCTCCTAAAACCAGAACCGTTGGGTTCGTATCGAAAAGAGCTTTCTAACGAATATTAGAAATTTGAAATCTAACGGTTGGATTTGGAATTATGTCCAAATCAAATTTGAAAAAGGTCGTTGTAAGTGCAGTTCGATGGCCATTGATGGAAATCGACTGTACGGGCCATGATAAAATTATTAAAAATAATAATAAATTGTGTAAAATCATAAGAAATGATTTGGGAAAAATTGGGATGAAAAACTCCATATTTAAAAAGATAAAAATAGATTTTTATCGAAATGAACTAGTTTTGAACTAGAATAGTAATTTATTTATTTTTTTAAAATAAATAAATTGGATTGGAAATGGTTTTGAAAATAACCAGAACTTCCAATAATTGCATTGGAATGGATTTGAATCGAAATTGTCTTCGGAACATTTCGATGTTTGATTTCGTGATTATACAGATGTTGTTATGGAGATTTGAAAGATATAGATATATATATCGTTATTTCCAATACGATATCTGTTGGTCGTAGAATCTGATATTGAATATAAGCCGATATATTTTCTATTCAGAACCTTGTATTTAATATCAAATGTGATTTGGGTTTGTCGTGAATGGTGTCTTGATTAACACTGTTCTTGAACCCATTTGAGAAAAGATTAAATCTTTTTATTTAGATTTAATGAAGTGTACCAATTAAATAATATCTAATTGGAATTGAATTGATATTGATTTTTGGGTTTATCGTGGACAGTGTTTTAAATAACACTCGTTCTTTAACCCGATAATTAATGGAAGGTGATTTTGGGTTTATCGTGAACCGTGTTTTAAATGACACTGATTCTTTAACCCAGTTAACGATTAAAACTAAGTGGAGTTTTAATGAATCTTTAATTAGATTGAAAAGATCGAGAATGGAGTATCCCCAGTTTTGCTCCAGGCGATAGTTAAATCTTTAATTAGATTTGAACGTGAAAGGGTAATTGAATTTACCGATAACACCGTGGTGTTAGATATGAAGTATAACCAGTTTTACTTCATGGGATGAATAGGTTGGGATTGGGAAATTAAAACAAATGATTACTTCGGTAAGGTTCGCTAATCCCGACTAGTTTGAATTGATATTCAAAAATAGATTAAAGAATAAATTCAAGAAATTTATCTTGGATAAAATTAATGGGAACCTTTCCCTATGAATGTGAAATTCAGAAACTAACTGTCGGTTAGCTAAGCGGAATGGTTTCCTGGATATTGATCTGATGTTGGTTTCGGCCTTCGGGGTTAATTTTTGGGGAATTATTCTCTTGATTAATTTACAATTAGTGACTAATGAATTGGAATGAGGCGTATGTTGTGTTTGTGTAACACTTATTTAAAATATACGCGAGTTATTCGGGAAGACCGGGTTTATCCCATTCTGAATAACTGATTCGGCGATAAGTCGAAGATGAAGACGGTGGTTGAAGACCGGAGGTCTTCACATCGTTTGGATAATTACTGATGATCTTGATTGGGCTGTACACCCAAGAAGATGGAAACAGTTGGTGATCGTCCAGACGTACTTGGAGATCGATGGATATGCGGGGTACTAGGTGCCTCCGGTTTCGTTCAGACCCAGAACGGACTTGTAAATGGACTGTGTGTCTGACATTGGATTTCATTCTGTGTGACTGATATCGGTTGCATAGAGTGGTTTGCCTGTGTGGCATGCTAAGATGCAAATGATCAAGGCTTCTGTTGAAAAGCAAAGTCTTGTGGTGATGATCAAAGCACGGCCTTTGTGGCGTAGCTTTGTGTAACGTTTACTTCGCGAGTTTCGCACCCCGGTTGTGAACCAGAAACGGGAGAGGACCTCAGGGAGGGCATGCGTTTCCTTCTAGCTAGGGTGGTGTCAGTGACCTACCAGCCCTGACATTTATATACTTTTCACCTGTGTGGTTGTTGCTGTTGCGAGGCGCCTCGGTTAGATCGGACGATCCGGGTCCGATGGAGCCATTCGTTGGCTCATTTACGCCCCAAAGGGCGGGGAAACGTAGTGTTCAGGCATTTTAATCCACATCGGTGGACCGGCCCTGTCGCTCCAAGGCTTGACTGAGTACTTGCCTGAGACATGGGCTAGATTGTCTCGAATCGGTAGAGGACGATCCCTGGCCTCGGTTCATAGACGGAAATCCAATTTCCAAATACGCGACTTTGCGATTTTGATTGCATAACCTATATATGGCGACATAGTGTTATGGGGCATTCATGCCGCCTATGATTGATACTTATGATTTGAAGTTGTTTTATACACTATACACTTATAATAGTATCAAATGATTTCTTTTAAACGTATCAAGCATTCTTTGGCTGTTATAAGGGAAAACCCTATCCCCCGGCTTGCGTTGCATTGTGTGATAGGACCTGGGTCTTATAACAGCTTCATTTTTCTTTATTTAGCATTGCGCTGTTTGTTTTATGCACTGGTATTCTTGGGAGGAAACCCGTTCCGTGTTATACGGCGTGGTCCCTTGATTTACCTAACTTTGAAAATAAAGATTAATAACTGTTTTAGTTCTCACACCAGTCCCATGACTGACCTGGAGTTTATTGTTTTTAACCTAAACTCTGGGTGCCCTTATTTTGACACGGGCAGCTAGTAGTTTTGGTTTTGCAGATTTATATTCACAGGATCCTGGTTTACAGCTGGAATGATATCCGGAAAGCTTTGTATCCGTATATCTACTTCTAGTTGTGTATTGTATTATTTTCCGCTGCGATGTATTTAAATGTAATTTAAATCTCTGATATTTCTGTGTAATATTTATTTGTTTATACTCTGTATATTCTTGTAATCTGATGCATTGTTGTGATATACAGTGAAATGTTCTTCCGTCTGCGTTCTATTTTGTCGTGTTCTCAAACGATAGGGCGTTTCGAACGGTCTGGGTCGGTTTAGCGACTGGTTCGGACCGAGCGAAATTCTTTCTCGTCACAAGCCCGAAATTAAATATTATTTTATTAATAAATCTCGAAATTTGTGCTAAAAAGGTGGATTTTCGGACTTTCTCCGTTTTGGGGCTGCTTACTGTCGTTCTTAAGGTTTTGAGGCCTTCTGAACGCGATGGGCTATGTCCCGGGCTCTAATTCCGATGTCTGTAACATTTTTTTTCGGTTTTAATTTAAAAATACAATATTAAATAAATAATTTAATTTCTACCGTACATTTAAATATGCCGGGGCCACATACGACCTCAGAAAATTCTAAAAAAAATATTTTTATCTTTCTTATGATGATACGAATCCAACAAAATTATTTTCGTCGAATTCTGAGACTGTTTGTAAAATGGCTATTTTTAAGGCGTTTAAATTTAACTGTAATAGTCAAAACACATTTTCCTCCGGCACGCTCACATATTAATTCGAAAAATTCTGAAAATTGAAATCTAGTAATAATTTGACATTCCGGTTCCAACAAAAGTGGTTTCATCGAAAACGGAGGTCGTTTGAAAAATGACTATTTTCAAGGCCAATATATTTAATATTAAAAAAACATTTTTAAACAAATAATCTTTGAAACACAAAATATATAAGTGTTTACTGTTTTTCAATGCAAAAACGTCATTCCGAACTCAATGGAAGTGGTTTCGAGTTGAAATTTCTTCATATGTGAAAAGTAGCCTTTCGGGCCATATATATTATATAAATTCTACAACGACCTTTCTAAAAATTGAATTGGCCATAACTTTTGATTTCTGCTATGAAATTTCAATTTTTTCAGATTCGTTAGAAAGATATTTTTAAATAGATTCTAATATTTTTTGTTTCACTAAAATCCGTTAAATTTTGCATCCTGTACGGTCAGTCAAAGTTCAAGTTTGACTTTTCAAACTACCGCGTTATTTCTAATTCCATTTATATTTAAATTAAATTTATTCGTTTTAACTTTGATAAAAATAAATTCTAGCCATTATTATTAAAAATAATTTATATTATAACCTCAAAATTCATTAAAATTTTCTAAAATAAAAATTTTAAATTGGTTCAGAATTTGCGGGTTGTTACAATGGACAATGTGGCATACTTATGTTATGAGATGAGCTATGGATGATCAAAGCATGGCTTATTTAAGCACAGCTTTGTGTATATCGTGACCTCAACGAACCTCACACCCTAAATTGATGGTAAACTGGTGGTTAGATTTTTTATGTTCGTTTGGTATGTTCGATGCACCGGGATGTGATGATGAAAGGGTACTACAAAGTCCCCAGTCTGGGATGCTATTTGTTAGGTACTCTAATTCATGTATGGTAGGTTAGTATAACGAAGTTCAATTCTGGACGTTATCCGTGAGTACTGGGATGATGCGCGTAAGAAAGTTTGTGAGCCCACGAATGATCTTTCGTACCAAGAACCATCATGTTGGAAACCCAATCTCCACTACGAGGTTGTACGGTTTTGATTGTATAGCCTGCTGGTTACTAGTAGGATTGTCAATATAATAGGATGGGGCATTATGCTGGCTAGGATTAATACATTTATTTGCGAAAATGGTTTTCCACACTATATATAATAGTAAAAGAGGATTTTCACGTATGAATGCATTTTTGGTTATCATAAGGCAAAACTCGCCCATCTGGTGTGCGCTTGCATTGTGTGATGTGGGACGAGCTTATGATAGCTTCATTTTTCAAAAAGTCATTGCGGATTTATATGCACTGGCATCTACACGGAGTAAACCCGTTCCACATTAGCGGCGTGGTCCGGTGAATTACCTAACTTTAAAATAAACCCTAAAACAACTGTTTTGAGTTCTCACACCAGTCCCACGA
Organism: Allium sativum; assembly: GCA_030737875.1. NCBI lineage: Eukaryota > Viridiplantae > Streptophyta > Magnoliopsida > Asparagales > Amaryllidaceae > Allium > Allium sativum. Next base: position 256,536,626 of record CM060923.1, read on the forward strand.
CTGACCTGGAATTTATTGTTCCCTCACCAAAACTCTGGGTGCCCATAATTTTTACATGGGCAGCCTAGTAGTTTGGTTTGCAGATTTATCCTTGGAGTTAATTGGAGCAGGATTCTGGGTTTAACTAGAGCTATTATGTTTGGAGAATTCACATTCTTCCGCTGAGTTTAGTATCTTTTCCACTGATAGAATCATTAAGCCTCTACATGACATGTTAAAGAATATGGAGTTTACCGTGTACATGTATGTTTATATATGTACATATGCATGCATGTGTGTATAAGAGATAGCTATAAGACAATATACAAAATAGTGGAAAAGAAGGATGTGCATCATCGCGTAAGATGATCAAATTCACGCTTATAACCAATAGTACATATATAGGATTAAAGAGAGATCCAAAGGGGCAAAGGCAATGGTACTAAACTATGTTAACTCTAACTTTGAATGGAGATATAATAAATTCACTTTTATGACAACACTTTGAGGTTCCATGATATTATTTTCTTGATAGAAGACATCCACTTGATTTTGACTATGAAAAAAAAAGTCATAATTGAGATCATTGTATAATTATAACTGATGGTCATAATAATTTTGAAACTAACGATAGAACTTGAAAATAACCATTTTCCTTAGTATATAATACATAAGTTTCGGTTATGAGTCTTACTGCATTTTCATGACTAAAATTAATACCTTTAGGTCATACCACATGAAGTCTTTTGCCAATCCAATTTAAATGTCCTGGTCAATACCTAGAACATACAACAAAATTCCAAACCACAATGATAGTAAAATTGTTAGAATTTTGTCAATTGATCATTCCAAATCAATTATTTTGTACCTTTCGATAGCAACGTGCTTTGTTTCTCAATGGTTGCACATGCTTTAATTATTGTCAGTTCCCCAATCATGCATCACTATGCAAAAAATCCAGCCATTTCAACATTTTCTATGGTTATCAAGACAACATAAAAGAATATCCCAACAAAAACGAAAATAAAAGTATCAAAATGGAATAATTTAAAACTATTTTATTTTACCTTTCAACTGTAGCTTCCTATATTTTTCAGAGGCTTTTGATTCTTCGAGTTGAAAACTGAACAACTTTGAGAATGATCTAGAGAGGAGTGTAATATCAGAAGGGAAGAAGAAAATAAACAAAAACGGAGTGCCAGATTTGAGGAGAAAAAAGAAGTAAATGGCAGTTTAGAGATATGAATGAAAGTGAGGTGGCAGATTTGAAAAGCAAAAGAGAATGAATAAACAGTTGACGCCATTAACAAAAGTTCGGGGTTTAGGTTTGGGGAGAAAGAAGATGAAAAACACGGAAGACGTGAAGAGCGGAGTGGAAACCGAAAGGAAAAAGAAAAATGCTAGTGGGCAGTGGAAATGGTCGGGTGCGAAGACATTTTTTGCCATGCATTGTAAGTTTGTATGTGGTAAAAGAGGAAAGGCATGCGAAGGTTTTTTTTTGGAACTCCAAAAAAGTTTCACCACCCTACAAAGATTTTCTTTATTAGTAGAGATAAGTGGTCAAAAAGTAGGGGCGATAGCTAGTGTGTACCAATGATGGATGAGCGCACAACACATCGATAAGGGTAAATAATTCACAACAAAATACATGTGGTAATTTATGTCTGAATGGTGAATCAACGAATGTTTATTCACACGGAATGGTTTTACGATGGATAGGTTCACAGTGACTTACTACCATGCTAAGAGGTGGTAGGTAGAATAGGACGATCATTGGTAAGAATTAGGAATTGATCGTAACGATATTTGTCTTGCAACATATTCAGCACAAGAGATCAAACAATAAACCTGAACAACCTAATTGCATTTGTAATCATCTTAAGCTTGTACATGAACACTTTACCCTTGTAGGACAAGAACTATTATCAAGTCTATTATTAGCCAAATTTATGGTTAACACCCTAAAACGATGTATTCCTGTAGATTCCTTTGCTAGCTAAAGGATTTGGTCAGGCTTGTATACCATTTCCGTAAAGAAATTCCTATTAGAATCTTGTGTTGACTTCTGAAAGTAAATCCCACTAAAAACAAGATATAATGATAAAATGTCGGTAGAATAGGGGACAGAGGAACATTTTGAGATAGCCTGAGTTCTCTGCCGATTGGCTTTAGTTGATGTCTTTCTACTGGTTTTTGTACAAACCTTTTGGTCAGACTTTTAACCCTCAGTGTAGTGACTTGGAATTCTTAACTTTCCTATGATAAACAACCAAGTATGTCTCTTAGACATATTTTCGCTGAGATGGAAAAGGGTCTTTCGGTGTTACGTAATGGGAAATTGAGCTTTTACTTATTTAGATCAACTTAGAAAACCATCGCTTGGTTGTAAGTTTATATGGTGTTGGCAAGACTAACGAAGGGCCTATATGTAGTTAGAATAGGATCTTGAATCCAAACTAGTCTAGATTACCTTAGTTAACCATCGACAACCAATAATATATAGGTTCTCTGATGTTTCAATCTTTGTGCAGACATAATTAGTTTAATTCACATTTTAAGACCTTTTGGAAGGTGCTTCGGTTAGAACATTATCTTTCAGACTCGTTTGATACTAAACATGCAAAATTATAATACAACAATAAAGTATTAATTAAGTAATTATGATTATGTTACCTCAATTTCTTAGCAAAAGCTATTTATTAATTACTTTTGTGGTTACAAATTTTTTCCCCAAATCGATTTAGAAATTAGGTTATATAATCTAAACTTATAGATATAAGATTGAGAATGAGAAATTTGGGTCCCTTTTTTTACCTCTAGGGTCGTAATTATCGTTGCAGGTTGCCCCTTTCGTCATCGTATTGGCTTCGTCCTGGCTTTTCTGCGGAAGCTAATACAGAGGTTTAGTGGTAGAACCTTCCTCTTTCCTTTTGAAGATTATTATGGTGTCGATGTTGTTTTCTCTAAAGGACCTCTCCCGGAAATGGAAGTCCTGGTAAGTTTTCAAAGAAGTGGGCTTGTAGGAGCTCCCGACCCTCGATGCACTCATTGCATCATATTCCTGTTCACTTGAGGACTACTTGTAATGATCAGTTAGTGGTGTTATCCAAATTTATGGTTAAGAACACAAGGTAGGAACGGACTATAGAATTCTTCAATTGCCGTAGGTATTGTTTTAACCTAATTTTTTTGTCACTGTGCTCACGTAGAAGCTCCTAAGTTGTATACCAAAGATAATTTCCTATAAAAGATCCTTCAGTTATATGGTAAATTTCCTTGGAATTCACTTTATGATTTAGAAGAAAAACTTTGAGACCTTAAAGTAAAGTTCATCTATGAATTTTCGTGGGATCCCTTCTGTGGATTAATGTACTTTCGGTAGCCATTGTTGAGGTTTTCGGAGACATATAGAGCAAGGAAGTAGCATTGGAAGGATATTGTAGTATCATACATAATCATCGAATGACAAGATCCCGGTTGGTTTTCGGGTGGCCCAACTGTTTGATTGAAGCAATTTTGTGGATCTTAGGTGTTCTTATGGATGTAGCAAGCTACTGATAAGAAGATCCTAATGACGATTTAGGATGCTACTATAACTAGTGGGAAAAGGGGTTTATCTTTGTTATATATTGATTCATGGGTGGTCAATAATAAAACTTATGGTCGGACTTTTGTGTGCTCGGTTGACCCGAGAAATCCATACAAGCAATGTTAGTACGGATAGAAATTATATTGTTAATTAAGGAAAAATTACAATAAATACCTAAAAGGCTTAATAAAGGCTCTCTATTAAGAACTTTTAAGAATTACAAACACTTTTTCCACATATTGATTTACAAATTAGGGTTTCACTCCACAATTTGGGATTACAAATATTTGGGGATCAAATAAATGTCCTAATATCGAAACTCTAAGTACTTATTGAGGTGCGGATTTTCCCTTCTCTAGTTTGTGGGATTCGCTTCATCAATTCGACAGGCATGTATGCGAATGCTCTGTAAGAACATTTATAGCTTTCCTTTTGAATGGACTATCGCTACTTATCGAGGCTTTCGGGAATCAATTTCTAAGTAACATGAATCATTGCAAATTGCTGAAGAAAGGGATGTGTGTGGACTCTCATCCTTTCCTCTCTTATATGAAACAACTTCTCTCATTAGATGGAAATAAGTCTGAGCCTGATTCCCTTCATATAACGCCTATATGGGCTTTTAGCTCTTCATTTTATGTTCAACATCTTATTTATGAAACTTTATTGCTGAAGGATTAATTTCAGTATATTTTCATTTCGGATAGGCCAAAAGGTTTGGTAATCTCATCCATCCATGCTTTGGGATATTAAATTTGGATTTGTTGCCCTTTGTAATGTACCAATTGAAGCTCCTTCTTTTTGGACTTCGAAAGCATTCTCTGAAAGCTTATCTTTATCTCTTTCGAAGGGTCTTGCAAAGGTGTTCTTGCAAGAATTTGGTTCGTTCTATGTTTGTACCAGTATCTTCTTTTTCATACAGGTGTGGTCATTACGGGAGATATGTGTGAAAAAAATTCCGAAATGATATTTCTTCTGCCACTTGCTTTCACTTGGTTCTTCCGGAATCCTATCCTCCTTATTCTAGTCTTCTTTAACTTTCCCCAAGTGATTGTTTAGGCCAAACTAGCAACTCCAAGGTTATTTCCCTTTGGGTTGTGCCGATAGGGGCATTCCATGCTTGTTCAATGACATATTACTTCTATCTTTCATACTTCGAGGGCTTGTGGTGGAAGCTCGTCATTACTCCAAAGGGCTACTGGTGCCATTGCCGCTTCACTCTCATTTTTTTCTTATCAGTCATTCTTGTTTTTTTTTACTAACATTTTCCCCCCACTGTTGAAGGGACGCTCTTGACAATTAAAGTCAGTTGGTTTGAATTTCCATGTATATGTCATCGTTTCCACCTTTCAATATTCATCTCTGGACAGTTGGATTGGATAAATGGTTGCAATTTCCTACCTTCTGTCTTTTCCATTGTTCATGTCGTAATCTTTATCTTTTCTTTTCTTTTCTTCTACAGGCACCTATTTTAGACTATGATTACTAATTATCTCTGATGGCATCCATCCATGCCTAACTTTCCCGCCTTTTTTGCTTGTTTGTTCAAATCTGATCCATCAGTACACAATTCAAAGATAATTCTCTATAGATATACCCATCTTCTTCTCTATCCCCATCTTCTTCACTTAAGAATACTCCTCACTAGAATCAAAGTTTTCTGGAGTTTCTATCTTTTTATATAAGACTTTTTTGGAATCATCAACCATACATCGAGGTAATAATATTTACTTAAACCTAGTAGTGTTTAATTTCCAAAAGTTGATTAGTGTATTATCTCCCATAAACCTTCGTTACCTAACTTTCACCTCTAAGTGGTTATCTCTTAACCTATTTGAGATTAAGTCATAGGTCCCTTAGGTGTCTCAAGTCAATTATGCTACAATTTATACATTTTTTTTCCAAAAATCTGTTTTTATTTGTTGTACGAAGTTTTTCGGGTAAGCTAAAAGGTATTTTTTCGATACTATTGTACTATTTATATTGTATTTATGAGTAGAATGATATCAGTTTGTGGCGAGCATGGTAGCGAGTTCGACCAAGCATATTGTCTTGAAAGTCCCTGATGCTTTCTTCTAATTCTATTATTCTGAATGTTAGTGTATGTATCTCTAGGATGGGAGACTCTTTTTCTTGGAATTTAGATGCTTCCTCTTGATGCAGCTGCATTCTATCAATTAGATAGAGCATGTTACCTAAAACATGGGGAGGAATTCTCTTGGTTAAGCTTTGTTAGAGGGATTAAACGCTCTATTAATATTGGTAGAGAACAACGCTGTTAATTTTGGGAATATCAATTTCGACTCCCTACATTAGATGTCTACTTAGTGTCTCGAGACTCCTTACTTTTACTTGATGCTTTCATTTATTGCCAATTGGGTAAACCGTTTGGCTCAAGAAGTTAACAATCCTTGCGATTAAGCTTCATTGGGGAGCTGGATGTTTACCAGAACTGGCAATAAGAGGTGTCACTAAATTTCAGAAATATGAATTTCTACCATCATTGGGTGTCCTTCATCATTTTAAGCACTCCCATTTTTCTCCTTGATGCTTCTGCACCCTACCAGTTTGCAAAGGAACTGACCATTAAAGTTGGAGAATCTTTTTGGCTTAGTCCTTTCTAGATTCGTCAAATCCCTTTTCACTTTTGGTAGGGAACAACATCATCGAGTTTGGGGATGCAAACGTCGGCCTTCATTGGATTCCTTCTTGTTATTCCTGGAATTTCCACTTGACTCAGTAAAAAAAAAATCCTCTATTAATTGTTATGGCTTTACCAGCATAGATTCTTTTTTTTTCCTTCTTATCATGCACGATGGGTTCGCTTTGGGATGTTGTGAACCTTTACTTTGTAAACCAAATTCGTTTGGAAGGAAATGCCGGCAACCTTTTATTATCAAGCGAGAAATACTTTAACCCGTTCTTTGGATAACTTTTTTTATAACCTATAATTACATGATTTTCACATTGCCCGTGTCATTCCATGTTTAGAGGCTAGTTTTGGTGTCTTCTGTTGGTGTCGAAGAGACAACTAGTTTTTTTCATGTACTTTTTTCTTTTAAGGGTTGACTCATTATTTTCAAAAGGAAATTGAAGTTATAAAGGAGGGAGATATAATTCTAGATGTTGTTTTTAAGAAGGTAGATAAGTTGAGATGCAAAAGCTTAGGACATACCCGAGAAAGATTATGCTGCTAATGGAGAATTTGGAAACACTTATAACTAAAAATGCTTTCGAGGAAGAGCAACGAATAGTTTCATTTGGAACACGGGCCCCCCTTCGATTCGAAAGAGATTGAATTTATGTTGGGACCTTTCCTGTTTTTCGCTTAGGTACACATTACTAGGCTTTTCCATTTGGGTCTTCTTAATTTGAACCTTTAACCTCTCTAGTCTACAAACTTGTAATAAACAGTTACAAATGCCATCAAAAGTTAGGCTAATTCCCTTGTTACCTATTCTTAAGGATAAGATACCTACTTGAAAGTATGCATGGAAGGTGCTTTACCCATATATTTTTTTCTGTTCAGGAATGATGATTCATAATTTTCTACTTTCTTGTTTGAGATTTCAACAGAAGTCCTTCTCCCGATTATAATTTGACAATTTCTTAAATGCGCATAGGGAGACAAATTTTGAATGTGTGTCTCGTACTTTATTGCAACTCGCATTGATTTGTATAGCAATATTACTGTGAATCAGTATTTAGACTTATGATATCATTATGTTATTAGCCGACAAAGAGTTAAAGTCTCTGAAAGTTTTTAACATGAAGTTTCTTTTTGAAGACTAATTATGTCAAGAGAAACAAATTTAGGAAAGGGTGTTGTTATTGACACTCCAATTATTGTTAAGGGGAGGTCAAATTTTAAAAACACTCCAATCATTAAAAAATGTTAGGAGGAGTCAAGTACTTAACTTTTTACGTACCCTTTTTACCCTTAACATCTCAAATCCCAATTAATCTCAAATGCATAAAAAAGAAAAAAAAACTTTATATTATTTGCAAACAAAAAAAACCGATTGTTTGGGGAGAAATAATGGTGTAAAAGATGAACGTGAAACGCTTCTACTAAGATGCTAAGATAGAGGAGAAGCTGTTGATAAGGTGTGTGAAATCGATTGTATAATGCCCTGGAAACGATGAAGGGCACGGTTTTTATTATGTCGGTCTCGAGAGTTAAACGCCGTAATGTCAAAATTTTTTGATGGAAGATGGTTGCTTTTTTCGATTTGTCGTCGCTGAAATAGGTGAATTCCTGCATAACGACATGAACGACGTAGATTTTCCATATTATATATATTTTTGTTCGACATTGTTCATCGCTTTTGATATTTGTATTCATTGTTGGTTTGTCAAAGTGGAGAAAATGGGGTGTATCGACAAATTCGCCGGTGGGAAAATGTATAAAAAAAATTGTTCGATATATGTATATCAATTTCCTATTAATGATATATTTTCATTTGATCCGGTGCATATTGACAAATGAAATTATTTATAATTTGGTATAAAAATTTGATGCAGTTCGACTAATATACAATACAAATTTATTATTATTATTATTAACTAAAAAAGAGATTATTGCAAAGAAGTCTAATTTGGTAAAATAAACTATATTTGTTAAGCGGGTGCTCTATGCATTGGTACTCCCCTTAAAAAATTCTTTCTTTTTAAAAAAATTGACCCCCCTTAACAATAATTGGAGTGTCAATAACAATCCCCTTAGGAAAAGATCATACTTGATCAGAACACTACGTGTTATTTAAGAAAGCTTAAAAAGAAATTTAAGATAGCCTAAAATTTAGCTTTGGCATTTCCAGATACAGCGAGGGAAAATTTTCTTTAATATCAACTACAGTGTATCGGGATGGCTTTGGAACTTGCGATCACTAAATTATTTCATATTTACTATTTTGTATATTGAATATATATAAGACTTATGTTATAATTTTTATAATAAAGAGTTTGCCTTCTTTTCCCTAAATAGTTTTTCTTCCATTAATTTACTAAGGTCCTTCACCGTTCTCGGTGCTTTTATTAGGTTTAAACAAGGGTTGACTTTTCTAAGCCTAATGTTGGGTATGTAGTCTGTAATTGAAGTGATCCCTTCTAGATTTGTTGTGGACCTTTTATGTAACACCCCATGGCCATTAATGTCACTCACAAAGGGAATGCATTAATTTCATGAAGCATTATAGTAGTATAGAACAGATAAATTACAAGAATAAATAAATAAAACACAACGGAAGATAAAACTTATTTCATAGCATCATAACTTCAAAACAAGCTTACATAAGTAGTCTCCAAAAACCATTCAACGGGATCAATTGTCTTTTCGAAAAACTTCAAAGTACATAAAGAAGCAAATACTTAAATAACATAAATGCATAAATCCCCACTGAGCATAAGCAAAGCCATAAAGATGAGAGAGTCCAAAGCGATACATCTACTCACTTCAATCAACTGAAAGAAATCGGCACTAAGCTGTAGTATTCCCTCCTTGCAAACCTGAGGGGAAGGAAGGAAAGAAAAGAGGTGGAAACAAAACAGGTAAGACATAAAGTCTGGCGAGTCCAGTAATTTTAACAAATAATAGGTAAGGTAAATGATCAAGACATAAATAGGTATCATGATATGGCTGTAGCATAGATAAGGCAGATAAGAAGGATGGACAAGATGATTCCATTCCTAAGTACTAAGACAATCCTATACCTTGGCTAAGCAGACAATCCTCCAAGTACTAACCCCGAAGACCGAAGTCAACATCAGACTAGCACCCAAAGGACAATCAAACTCAACCAACATGTATTTCGTTACTCCGCACTTTTGCTAAGTTACACCACATTACTTAATTACACCGCACATCTACCAGTCTCTATTTACTAAAGGTTGATCCGTTCCCACTAACTGTACCCACATGACAAACTTGGTAGTTACTTGTACCTAGCTGCTATCATAGGTGCCGGTTTTCTCCTACACCACTAAGGTACCCTTACCCTACCCATTCGATCGGCTCCCTAAACCCCGTAAGCAACTGTGTTGGCCCCACAATGGGGTGTATCACTCCCCAAAGTGGCAACCCTGATACCAACATAAAATGCACGACCATACCTACACGATGCAACAACGTCTTGCCTACCAGCCCGGACCCATGCACGCACATGAACCCGTTGGACTTGCGTTGCCACCACTATGCAGATTTTGACCTCTTACATTCAAATCCAGTAAGCGTGCCCCAACCCCGGCCTAGTACTGGGCCTAATTAGATACTCAAACGGGTTACTGGTTGAAACGGGTCCCCATTCGACACAAGCATCCCACCTATGCTTGGTCCCCACTAGGTTTTTCTCCCACTTAACCATTTTAATTTAAATGTCCATGTCTTACACATGCTACGGTTAAGTCCATACTTACATGTCATAATTTACATGTCTTATCTTATTCCGGTTAAGTCCATATTTACATGACATAATTTACATGTCACCCCACTTAACCCTCTAACCATACCCATGTCTTATTATGGTTAGTATTCCTTAATTCATTCCTTATGACGAACGGTGCATGACCTCCCACATTAGACCGAATACTTTGTGGCCGCTGGATTTGCCGGGCGGCTCCGGGCAGTCTTACGCCACAAACCGGGTCTAACGTCGTGTCATTAACCGTTACGCCTACAATTTATTCCTTTGACCTCTCACATTAGACATCCAATTGTGGCAGCTGGATTTTCCGGGCGGTTCCAGGCAGTTTAACGCCACAATTGCGCCTAACCTCGTGTCAAAGGTTTATTAATAATCGTATATCACGCATACCCAATTTTCATGTCATGTATATCCAATTAAACACATAATCATGTTTATAATATTGCCTATTCCAAATTGTCACTAATTACATATTAATTAGCCTCAATTATAAATTTACAATTATAGGCAATTTCATCAATTCCATGTAATTCATACCCAAATATGCCAATTTCACATATTATCCAATTTTCCAAAATATCCAATAATATACAATTTTCCATATTTCACATATTCCCATCATTCCTACGTATTCGCATTCGCGCGTATTTTTAACATAGGCTCGAAGGTAGCCTAGATCCAAAAATAAAAGGAATAGGGATAAGAAGAGAGAATCAAATCACAGAAAATTGGAATTAACAAAACATCATGAAATAAAGGGGCGTGTAAACTGGCATAGAGGCATAATGACAGATTCAACATGAATAAACTGATAAAAGGTATGAACTTTACATAGAAACGTAGGCATATGATGACATGAATCAAAAAGGTGAAGACTTAGATGAGATTTAAATTACATACATATGAATCCTCTTTACAACTTCATCATGTCACTTTTAATCCCATTATATTGTGAAAATCACCGTACTCAACTTTCATGGTTAAAGAATAGAATTATGCACTGAAATTGGTGTAGAAACATTGTGGTGTTGCTGATTTATCTTCGTGAATTGTTGTAGAAGCTCTAATCTTTAATATGAGTTGAAGTTGAACATTTGAGATTTGATTTAGAGGCGGCGGCTAGGGTTTAAGACCGAATTTGACAGCATAATGGTATCATAGATAATATTTATGAATTAGGGTTAGGTCTTAGGGTGTATATATAGGCGTAGGAAGTTTTTTAGGCCTTAGGATTAACCCTAGAACTGATCTGGAACACTCAGATTCCATATCAGCCCTTAGGGCAAATCGGGCCATGGATTGGCAGCCAAACACCCTGGATTGACCTCTAGTCAACCCAGTGGGGCTTGGGTCAACTCTAAAAATGGTGCGGTTCGGCTATTCCCCCTTCCGATTCGCTGTTTTGAAATTTTTTTGAATATTTATTTACTTAATTTTTATATATATCTATATATATATATATTTCTATCATATGCATACAAACTTCATGGCTTAATAACTTCTTCATAATTAACAATTTTCACACTAAACCACATTTTGAACAGCATTCACACTAAGCCACTTTTCAGCCATTTCCCTAAAACAAAAATATGGCGCTGGCGGGGATCGAACTCTGTACCTCTTGTATGCAAGTCACATGTTTTAACAAAATGAGCTACTTAGTCTTCTGCTTAAAACCTTAGAACAATGCTAAACATCATTCTTTTCTCATTCCTCTTTTTCAAATAAATTATTCTTTAATTTGTTATTTTAATATTTTCAGAAAATACGGGGTGTTACATTCTTCCCTAATTAAAGGATTTCGTCCTCGAAATCTCTAAGTCAAGGAGAACGTATCCTACCATCCAATCATCCATCTACTCAACCATCAACCACTAGCAACCATGGTCCTTAAAAGATTTCTAATGCTTTTCATGTACATATGCATAGTGTGTGTATATGTCCGTATACTAATGCAAAATCTGGCGGTCCACTGATTCAGTCGACCTCCTTAATGCAAATAATGATAATGCCATGTATCCATCATGTATGCAAAGAACCCTATACATATCATAACTACATGTGTGCACAACCATTCATTTAAATGCAACATTCGTATGATACACACATTCAACGTACATTCATTTTACTAAATACATCCATTTATATGCAATATGCAATATGAAAGTGACTGAGCTGATCTAGTGCCTAAAGTGTGTGTATATGCGTCCATGAGCAACCACTAGCGAACACTTGCATCCACATGCATCCACCATACATAACATGTCTCAAACACATGTTTCAACCATAGGACTACCCTATCTAAAGGTCAAAGATACTAGTGAGAGGACGTACAAAAGATAGAACAAGTACAAGCTAAGCGATAAAGGAGAAATTAAAAGACATACCCTCGAAAAGAAAAGGGTACAATGAACGCATCTTCTCTTCCGTCTCCCAAGTAGCGTTGCTCTCATCATCTCCCCATTGCACTTTGACTAGCTTGACCTCTCGATTCCTCAACTTCTTAATCTCTGACCCAAGAATGCATGTAGGAGCTCGTCGAATCATCGCATCACGCTCTATTTCCACCTCTCTAAGCAAGCTCTTCCAAAACTCGCTAGCAAAAAAAAAGAATCGCGATCGCTCACTATGCTAGAAGGAACACCATGCAAACGAGCTATCTCTCGAATGTATACGGAGGCTAACCATGGAGCAACGCTCTTACTCTTCACAGGAATGAAATGGGCGCTCTTAGTAAGTCTGTCTACCAAGACCCAAATCCCCGTATTATCCTTCCTTGATCTTGGTAACCCATCAACAAAGTCCATCGAGACACTCTCCCACTTCCATTGTGGGACCTCCAATGGGTGAAGCAACCCACCGGGCTTCTTTTGCTCTGCTTTTACTTGTTGGCACACCAAGCATCTAGAAACAAACTTGGCCACATCCCTCTTCATACCGGCCCAAAAGTAAACCTGTCTCATGTCCATGTACATCTTGTCCCCGCCGGGATGGATGGTCATCTTCGAACGATGTGCTTCATCAAGAATGGTCTTCCTCAATTCTCATCTCGTGGTACACAAAGTCTATCGTCCCTACGTAACCAACCCTTATCATCTAGGGTATACCTACTGAGATGGCTCGATGACTCCCATATTATGAGCTTCTCTACTAACTTAACCAAATGTGGGTCATCTCGTTGTGCCTCACCAATCCATCCTAAAATCGTAGGTCTGACCTCTAAGGATGCTAGCAAACCGGGTACAAAGTCAATGGAAGGTCTAAAGTCAAACGTAGAGATGAACTCTAAGCTTCGCCGCTCAACAAACAACGGACTCAAGGAAAACCTTTTCCTACTTAAGGCGTCAGCCACCATGTTACCCCTACCAGAGGTATATGCTATCTCGAAATCATAGGACGCTAAGAATTTCATCCACCTTTGTTGCCTTAAGTTCAAGTCCTTCTGAGAGAACAAGTATTTTAGCGATTTGCGGTCTATAAACAATTCGAATTTCTCGCCAAGAAGATAATGGCGCCAAGACTTAAGTGCGGAAACAATAGCGGCCAACTCTAGATCATGTGTAGGGTAATTTTTCTCATGCACTCTCAACTGCCTTCCTCCATAAGCTATTACCCTCCCCTCTTGCATTAAAACTGCGCCTAGTCCTGTCCCACAAGCATCGATATAAACGGTAAATGGCTTACTCCCATCTGGCAACACTAAGACTGCGGCTGTGGTCAAAGCTCTTTTTAAACGTTGGAACGCATCATCACAATCTACGTCCCACGTGAAAACTAGGTTCTTCTTCATCAAGCGTGTCAATGGGGCTGATATCTTTGCGAAGTCCTTGATAAACTTCCTATAGTAGCCAGCCAACCCCAGGAAACTCCTCACCTCGGTAGCATTTTTAGGGACCTTCCAATCTTGGATGGCCACCAACTTCGTGGGATCCACAACTATCCCTTCTTTGGAAACCACGTGCCCTAAGAATCGCACTTCCTTCCTCCAAAAGTGACATTTAGAAAATTTAGCTTTAAGGTTATGCGCTCGAAGGATCTCCAACACTTCCCTAAAATGTAGGGCATGCTCTTCCTCGTTCTTAGAAAAGATCAAGATGTCATCCACCAAGACCACCACGAATTTATTAAGGTACTCCCTAAACACCCTACTCATCAAGTCAACAAAGTATGCGGGGGCGTTTGTCAAACCGAAGGGCATCACAAGCCACTCATTGAAACCGTTTAGAGTCCTAAAGGCAGTCTTGGCTATGCTATCCTTAGCCACTCTCAACTGATGGAAACCAGTGGCTAAGTCCAACTGCGATAACACTGAGGTGCCATCTAACTGATCAAAGAGATCGTCAATACTCGGCAGTGGGTGCCTATTCTTCTTAGTAAGCTTATTAAGTTCTCTATAGTCCACAAAAAGTCTAAGGGACCCATCCGCCTTCGTGGCAAATACTATTGGAGCACCCCACTCCGATATACTACGTCCTATGAACCACTTCTCAAGCAACTCCCTACTTGCTTATTGAGTTCCCTCCTCTCACGAGGAGCCATGTGGTGTACTGGCAGATATACGGGTTTTGCATCGTCTACAAGATAAATACGAAAGTCTATCTCACGTTTTGGCAGTAGACCCCTCACCTCATCGAAGACAACAACATATTCACGGACTATACGAACAGAATGTAAATCATCATTGGATGCATCAAGTGACTCAAGATAACTAAGCATCACCGATCCTCTAGGGTCACAAGAAATATCAAGGGTCTTTCCACTACGAGTCAACAATTTTACTACCCTTCGTTCACAATCTAGGATGGCACCATGTCTAGCTAGCCAATCCATCCCTAGAACCAACCCATAGCCCATGAAACCAAGCACAAAAGCATTACATTCAAAACAATGGTTTAGATAGACAATCTCAAATCCCTACAAACCATGGATAAATGAGCCGACCCACCAATAGGATTTGAGACTATAATGGGATCCACAACGAGACTAGTATTTAAGTGCAGTGTTTCAACTAATGATGTAGAGATAAACGAATGTGATGCGCCAGAATAGAATAAAGTACGGACAAGATGATCAAACAAGAAAATCAAACTTTCGACAGAAATTTTTCTACCTTCTTCCTGCCCCGGGGCCATGAGAGCATGAACCTGCCCTCCCGAAGTAGAACCTGCCCTCTGCCCTTGCTTCTTAGGACAGTCCTTGACAGCATGACCTCGATCACCACAATGATAACAAGCGAACTTCTTCTTTTTCCTACAGTCTTTCTTCAAATGGTCGGGTATCCCACAGTTGTGACACTTCCTCTTTTATTTACCACCTTTCTTTTGTTGTTGGGCTTTCTTTGGATCCTCCTTCTTATCTTGCAGCCTAAAAGTGCTTACACCCTTCTCTTCTTTATGCATGTATGCCATATCAACAAGCTTTTCATACGTAGCCCCCATTGGAATGTGGGACATAGACAAACTGTGAAGAGGTTCGTTTAGGCCCTTTGCAAATCTCAAGGCCTTCTTGTGAGGCGTATTCACCAACTCTAGCCCAAATCTCGCCAACTTATTAAATTCGGTCACACTCTCCTTCACAGTCAAGTTTTTCTACTTCAATGTCAAGAACCTCTCCATGTACATACTCTCCTCAGCTTGAGAAAGGAATTTCAACTCAAACCTTCCCCTAAAATCTGCCCACGTCTCTACAGCACGCTCTCCATTAGTAACCTCCCACCAAAACTAAGCTTCGTCCTTCATCAAGCAAGTAGCCAATCGGACCTTCTTACAATCATCCAAATCGAAAATGCCAAACAGATCGTATACTTCTTTCAACCAATTTCTAGCTTCAACGAACGTTTCAGACCCACTAAAAGATTTTCCACCCATCAAACGAAAGTCTTTACATATCTTGTAGAAAGCATCTCTACGCGGAGGAATGACTGGAGCTGGGGGAGGAGGAGGAGGAATGTCGGCTGGACCCACGGCAGCGGCCCTAGCCTCGAGATATTGACGAAACCAACCGGGTACATGAACACCCTTTGGTATCTCAGATGCTCCAGACATGCTAAAAAGAAAAAGAAAGAGTTTCAAAACAAGGAAAGCGAAAGAGAGATGTATGGCTTGCGGGGATTATGCTCTTTAAAGTAAACTTTCCTTGAAAATAGCTACTTTAAAACAAGTTTTTGAAAATAGTTTCTATGAAAATAATACTTTTCAAAACACTTTTCAAAACTTTTTATCTGTTCTTGTAACCATAGCTCTGATGCCACGTGTAACACCCCATGGCCATTAATGTCAGCCACAAAGGGAATGCATTATTGTCATGAAGCGTTATAGTAGTATAGAACAGATAAATTACAAGAATAAATAAATAAAACACAGCAGAAGATAAAACTTATGTCATAGCATCATAACTTCAAAACAAGCTTACATAAGTAGTCTCCAAAAACCATTACAACAGGATCAATTATCTTTTCCAAAAACTTCAAAGTACATAAAAAAGCAAATACTTAAATAACATAAATGCATAAATCCCCACTGAGCATAAGCAAAGCCATAAAGATGAGAGAGTCCAAAGCGATACATCTACTCTCTTCAAGCAACTGAAAGAAATCGGCACTAAGCTGTAGAATTTCCTCCTTGCAAACCTGAGGGAGGGAAAGGAAAGAAAAGAGGTGGAAACAAAACGGGTCAGACATAAAGTCTGGCGAGTCCAGTAATTTTAACAAATAATAGGTAAGGTAAATGATCAAGACATAAATAGGTATCATGATATGGCTGTAGCATAGATAAGGCAGATAAGAAGGATGGACAAGATGATTCCATTCCTAAGTACTAAGAAAATCCTACACCTTGGCTAAGCGAACAACCTTTCGAGTACTAACCCCGAAGACCGAAGTCAACATCAGATTAGCACCCAAAGGACTATCCAACTCTACCAACATGTATTTCGTTACACCGCATTTTTGCTAAGTTACACCACATTAGTTAATTACACCACACATCTACTAGTCTCTATTTACTAAAGGTTGATCCCTTCCCACTAACTGTACCCACATGACAAACTTGGTAGTTACTTGTACCTAGCTGCTATCGTAGGTGCCGGTTTGCTCCTACCACCGCTAAGGTACCCTTAAGCTACTCATTCGATCGGCTCCCTAAACCCCATAGGCACCCGTGCTGGCCCCATAGTGGGGTGTATCACCCCCAAAGTGGCAACCCTGATGCCAACATAAAATGCACGACCATACCTACATGATGAAAACAACGTCTTACCTACCAGCTCGAACCCGTGCATGCACATGAACCCGTTGGACTTGCGTTGCCACCGCTATTCACATTTTGACCTCTTACATCCAAGTCCAGTAAGCGTGCCCCAACCTCAGCCTAGTATCGGGCCCAATTAGATACTCAAACGGGTTACTGGTTGAAACGGGTCCCCATCCGACACAAGCCTCCCACCTATTCTTGGTCCCCACTAGGTTTTTCTCCCACTTAACCATATTAATTTAAATGTCCATGTCTTACACATGCTACGGTTAAGTCCATACTTACATGTCATAATTTACATGTCTTACCTTATTCCGGTTAAGTTCATATTTACATGTCATAATTAACATGTCACCCCACTTAACCCTCTAACCATACCCATGTCTTATTATGGTTAGTATTCCTTAATTCATTCCTTATGACGAACGGTGCATGACCTCCCGCATTAGACCGAACACTTTGTGGCCGCTGGATTTGTCGGGCGGTTCCGGGCAGTCTTACGCCACTAACCGGGTCTAACCTCGTGTCATTAATCATTACGCCTACAATTCATTCCTTTGACCTCTCACATTAAACATCCAATTGTGGCAACTGGATTTGCTGGGCGGTTTAGGGCTGTCTTACGATACAATTGCGCCTAACCTCGTGTCAAAGGTTTATTAATAATCGTGTTTCACCCATACCCAATTTTCATGTCATGTATATCCAATTAAACATGTAATCATGTTTATAATATTGCCTATTCCAAATTGTCACTGATTACATATTAATTAGCCTCAATTACAAATTTACAATTATAGGCAATTTCATCAATTCCATGTAATTCATGCCCAAATATGCAAATTTCACATATTATCCAATTATCCAAAATATCCAATAATATCCAATTTTCCATATTTCACATATTCCCATCGTTCCCACGTATTCGCATTCGCGCGTATTTTAACATAGGCTCGAAGGTAGCCTAGATCCAAAAATAAAAGGAGTAGGGATAAGAAGAGAGAATCAAATCACAGAAAATTGGAATTAACACAACATCATGAAATAAAGGGGCATGTAAAGTGGCATAGAGGCATAATGACAGATTCAACATGAATAAATTGATAAAAGGTATGAACTTTATATAGAAACATATGCATATGATGACATGAGTCAAAAAGGTGAAGACTTGGATGAGATTTAAATTACATACATACATATGAATCCTCTTTACAATGTCATCATGTTACTTTTAATCCCATTATATTGTGAAAATCACCGTACTCACCTTTCATGGTTAAAGAATAGAATTATGCACTGAAATTGGTGTAGAAACGTTGCGGTGTTGCTAATTTATCTTCTTGAATTGTTGTAGAAGCACTAATCTTTATTTTGAGTTGAAGTTGAACACTTGAGAATTCATTTAGAGGCGACGACTAGGGTTTAAGAGAGAATTTGACAGCATAATGGTGTCGTAGATAATATTTATGAATTAGGGTTAGGTCTTAGGGTGTATATATAGGTGTAGGAAGTTATTTAGGCCTTAGGATTAACCCTAGAACTGATCTAGACCACTCAGATGCCATATCAGCCCTTAGGGCGAATCGGGCCTCGGGTTGGCAGCCAAACACCCTGGATTGACCTCTAGTCGACCGAGCAGGGCTCAGGTCGACTCCAAAAATGGTGCGGTTCGGTTATTCCCCCTTCCGATTCGCTGTTTTGAATTTTTTTTGAATATTTATATATATATATATATATATATATATATATATATATATCTCATATGCATACAAACTTCATGGCTTAATAACTTCTTCATAATTATCCATTTTCACACTAAACCACTTTTTGAGCTGCATTCATACTAAGCCACTTTTAAGTCATTCCCCTAAAACAAAAATATGGCGCTGGCGGGGATCGAACTCTATACCTCTTGTATGCAAGTCACATGTTCTAACCAAATGAGCTACTAAGTCTTTTGCTTACAAATCTTAGAACAATGCTAAACATCATTCTTTTCTCATTCCTCTTTTTCAAATAAATTATTTTTTAATTTGTTATTTTAACATTCTCAGAAAATACGGGGTGTTACATTTTTTTTTCAATTTTAAGACACATTATATGCAAGAGATTCATGGCATCAAATAGAGTGTTTAGGTTGTTTGACAAAAGGAAAAGTAATTTAGAGAAGTATTGCTTTTCCGTTTTTTCGATGTGTCACTGGTCCAGTCTTATCTTGACGATGTAATATTAATTTATATTACATTTTCATGTGTATCATAACTTATGTAAATCAGTTTTGAGTGCATGTTATAGAGATCTAATTATCTCTAGATGATTTCCTAAATTGCTTACCCTTGTAGAACTATTATAAATTGTTATGGTGGATTCTAAGTATAAATGGATTTAAGAATTTAAGAGATTCAAATTTATACATACCTTAATTTTAAATAAATAAGATTGTACCTTTGTCCAAGGTAGTTAACGGCAATGTCAAAAATTGCCTTTTCCCTGGGGCAGGATGAGTCCAAAGTCCGTTTCTGTTTGTAAATCAAGTGAAACCTTGATTCAGTATTGAGATGATAGAGCCTAGGAATTTCCATTGAAAAAATTGGAGCTTATTTTGGAGAAAATGTTCGAAACTCAGATTTGGGTAATAAAATAACAATGTCTAAGGAATTATCTTACAGAAATGTCGAAGCTACTTTTGGCTTATGAAAGACAAGGCCTAGATTCGAGTGATAAAATAATAGAAGTTTAGAGATTACTTTCTGGAAATATGCGGAGCAACTTTCGGCTTCGGAAAGCCAGATTCGGGTAAAATAATAGAAGTCCGAAAATTACTTTCTAGAAATAGATGGAGCCTCTTTCGGCTTAAGTAACCCATATTTAGGGTAATTAAATGAAGTTCAGATATTATTTTTCAAAAATAGATGTAGTCTCTTCTGGCTGAGGAAACCCAGATTCGGGTATTGAAAGTCATAAAAAGCTTGGAATATTCTTTTCCGGTTATGACAAATGCATCTACGGCTTTCCTATGGAAACTTAGAATGTCCTGTTCCGCTTTAGTTACAAAAGCTCTTTCGGTTATATTTTGGCCATTATAGGCATTTTCTAAAGCATAGGCTTGGCATGCTTTAGTGCTCCTTTACAGCTTTCATTCCCATCGGCGAGACAAGACAAAAATAGAGGCAGTGCATGCTTATGCCATAGTAGAGGCATGGCTTGATCACATAAGGATAATAGGAGGAGTGTGCTTCATTCAGAGCCGCACGCATGTTCCTGAGCTTGCCCGTCCCTCTAAATGGCGCCTTAACTAGGTCCTCGAGCACGGTTAAGGGCTTCGATGCACCGCCATAGCACTTGGGTGCAGATGATGGCTTACCCTTCTCCTCCTCCAGGTGGCCCCAAGGATATACCCTAGGCTTAGAGTCAAGCGCGTGATGCCGTTGGATTACCATAATTCCTTTTCAGGGAAGGATTCGGGATATACCCATGAATTTGTAATTAATACCCATTATTAAGGGAATTACATCATAGTGAAGTTCTTATTCTGGAATCATGTCCTTAATTCATATAAAAGATCTTATTTCAAGATATAGTGTCATAATATTCACTTAACTTTCCTTTATGTTTCCTTTGTTTTTTCTTTTCTTATTAGTCCAGTAATCACTTTCACCAAGGATCTACATTGGTCGGTCACGTGAGAGTTGACTTGGTGATAGAGGCCATAAGCCTTTCCGTTGTTTTTCTCAACTTTCGAAGGGTTTTTTATGAGGCCCATAGTCTAGCTTATCTTTAGTGGATTGAAAAATCTCTTTGATGTAAGTAGCAAGATAAAACTTTTCAATTACTTGTGGCTTAGATTTTCCTTTAGATTCAATTGTCTTCTATGGTAGCTTTGGAGACGTCTAAAGGATTTTCTTTGTCAAATATCCATGGCACAACCCGTTTTGGCTTTATTGAAGAAGTGTTTGGACGTATGAAATTGCTATTTTGAATTTCATTCTTTATTTTGATAAACAAGTTATCATCCTTCTCCAAAATCCTCTCGTAGGTAAAAGGGGTTTAATCCAATATGAAATGAAATTATACTCTAGTCATCCAGATCATAGATTTCATTCCATCTTCGTTAAGTTATTTTCAAGGCTTCCATTTTCAGTTTGAGTCTTTTGTAAGAGATTCCTAACTCTTGGGGTTAATGAATTCATTTCCAATGTTGATATGGACTTGTGCCGACAGGGTTACTCTCTTTAATTCTTGTCTTAAGTTCTCCCTTATTCCTTGTTTATTGTCCATAGGGATCTCGATTATCTTATTAGGCCATGGAGGTACCCGTCGCATGCCTTCGGACTTACATTAGGCTTTTTGGATACACACATTCATTATGAAATTATTCTTTTTAATCATGTGATAATTCATATTTGATTCAGAGGGAAAGATTTTTAAGGAGCCAGATACTTCCGATAATTTTTCCCAAGTTAGTTTAGATGCGGGGTCCATTTTAATATACGTTCTTATCTAGAAATTTAAATGGGTAGAGGAGGAAATAAGCATTTTGGAGGTTCAAGCCCTTCTTCTAGCACCAATTTTTTTAGCTAAATCTATTGTTAACACCATAACGTAGGAATGGACTGTAGAATTCTTCAATTGTCGTAGGGATTGTTCTCACTGAAATATTATTTTGTCACTGTGCTCACGTAGAAGCACCTAAGTAGTATACTTGTAATGACCCGCATTTTCAGCGATATAATAATTTATTTATTTAATTATTTAAAAGGTGATTAAGAGTATGTAATGGTCGTTGAATTAAATAAACTTTGAATATTTAATTAAAATAATAAATTAAATAATATATTTATGTGTGGAGCTAAACTAGGCCACCACTCATCATTCTCAGCCACACAAGATTTCAGCTCCCCCTTATAAGACTTCTCCGAGCCGCCACTTCTCATTCGTTTTTCAACCCAAAAACGCAATCCTCAAAAATCAAATAAAAATCGTAAAATTAAAAGACCAGCTTGTGCAGATTCGTGAGGTGTTTCTCTTCGATCTGGTGGTAGTTGTGTTGAGCTCGATGCTGTCACGCTCGTTGGAAATGAACACCGCGGCTTCTAGGGTTAAGGGATTTGGGGAGTACAAGCTTCGATTCATGAAATGGAGTTCACAGTTGGATTCACGGCAGGTTTTAGCACTTGTTGTGAATTTATCTGATTTTATTAAAAATGAAGATGTCAATATATGGTGTACTGAGGCCGACGACGCGACGAGCTTGGGGAGGGCGAGTTGAGTGAGATGGGTATAGGATGATGCGGTTTCAGACGAGGTGAAGAAAGGTGTTATTGGTTTTGAAAATGGTGGAGTGGAGAGGAAATGGTGGAGGAGCAAATGTCGGCTGATGGCCATTTGTTTGTTTACTGGAGTGGGAGTGTCCATGATGGGAAGAAGGGTGAGCGGGTATGGGTTTGAACAAAGGAAGATGGGCCAAGGTTGTTTGCAAAAGGTTAAGGCCCACTTATTTAAAATCCAAGTTTTATTTCTATTTAAAGTGTAATAACTTGTAACCTTTGTATTTTGGTCATACGTGGTCGGAATTAAGCGAAACAAGATCCGTTAGGATCGTATGGACGATGGCTACGCGCTGGGACTGACTGGGAGTGGAGTGGAGCTCATTTGAATTTACGGAGAAATAAATTGTTTGATTCAAATCAAACAAACAGTTTATCGTTCTTTAACGACGAACTGCCAAAGTGAGTAAATCTCACTAACTCTGAACAGTTTATAATTTCATGTTGTATTTTTAGAACTGTTAAATATTGGTTGATTGACTGTGTGTTAACTGTTTGACTGAACTGCTAGTTAGTTAGTTGAATTTCTATATTGATTCTGTTTAACGGAATATATATCATATGGAACTGAAAGTGATGTTGAATTTATTGTGTAACATCTGTGGATACAGGAAACAGGTTGGAGGAATCCGACTGGATTCCTCAACAGCTATTTTATTATTTTCATATATTGTGATATATGACATGGTTTATAACCTGTTGTTGATTTTGTGTGTATGGACGATATTGGACATCGTAATTTGATATGTTAAACACCATAACATACCGGGATTTAGAGAAAGGGGAATTTGTCAAAGTGAATACTGAAAAGAGAATATTTATAAAATCAGAGGATTTTATAAAAGAGAATATTTATAAAAAATATATTTATAAATAGAAATATTTATAAATGGAATAATTATAAATAGGAAATAAGTTTAAGTAGGAATTATAAACGACGGAAATCTTTATAAATAGAATATTTATAAAGTGGATTACTTACATAGAGAATAAATAGGATAAGATAAATGAGATATTTATTTGTTAATTAAATAAGATACGATTAATGGATTATTTATTTGTTAATGTAATAGGTTAAGATAAAGAGATATTTGCTTAGGAATCTACTAAGTTAAACAAAGGATATTAACTTAGGAATTGAATAAGTTAAACAAAGGATATTAACTTAGGAATTGAATAAGTTAAACAAAGGATATTAACTTAGGAACGGAATAAGTTAAACAAAGGATATTAACTTAGGAATTGAATAAGTTAAGCAAGGATATTAACATAGGAATTGAATAAGTTAAACAAAGGATATTAACTTAGGAATGGAATAAGTTAAACAAAAGATACTAACTTAGGAATTGAATAAGTTAAACAAGGATATTGACTTAGGAAACTGAATAAATTTTAAATAAGATATTTTTAAAGGAAATACTTAGAATAAATAAATAAGGTAATAAAGGAAATACTTAGAAATAAATCATTAAAGAAGATATTTATTAAGGAATAAATAAGAAATTATAAAGGGAATATTTGCAAACTAATTGCAAATAAAATAAAAAGGGAAATATTTGTTCAAGAAAACAAATAGGGTTATAAAGGAAATATTTGTTTAGAAAAATAATAGATTATAAAGAAAATATTTATCTTTGGATATATATATATATATAAGTCTGAACTTATATATAAAGAAGTAAACAGATAAAAGGAGCAGATTGATTTATAAATGATATTTATAAATTTAGTTAAATATTTATCATTTGGATAAATAGAATATATAAGTCAGGACTTATATAAAGAAGTAAGAATCGATTTCAACTTCGATGTTTGAAACTGAATAAGGACAAAGAGTTAATCAGTTAGGTTTAACCAGTTAGAGTAAAATCATTAGGGTTAACCAGTTAGGTTGAACCGTAGAGTTAAACCAGTTAGAGTTAATTGGTTAGAGTTAATCGATATAGTTAAATCGAACTAGATTTATTGAATAGAGTTAAATCGAACTAGAGTTATTCAAATGGAGTTAATCGAACTTAGTTTATTCGAATAGAGTTGAAATGAGTAATCGAATTTAGATATTCGAAGTGAGATAATCGAATCAGAGATATTCGAAGTGAGATAATCGAATCAGAAATATTCAAAGTGAGTTGATCGAATCTAGTTATTCGACAGGAGTTAAATCGAATAAGATTTATTTCAAGAAAGAGATTTTCGAATATAAGTATTCGAAAGTAAGCAAATCAAATATAAGTTATTCAAATAAGAGTTAATCCGGTAAGAGTTATTAGGTTGGAGTTATTCAAATGAGAGTTATAGATTAGAGTTAACCGAACAGGAGTAAATAAATTAGTTGTCGTTATATTATTCGAGTTTGGAAATAAAAGTCATATTAAAGATAATATATTTCGGATGCAGAAGATTATAACACCATTGTTATAATCACGTAAACTTGTAAAAGAATGGGGTTCGTAAATAGAATCCGAGGGTTCGTAAGGAAGTGTTAAAGGGTTAAAAGATGAACTTACCATATTTCGAGATTTGAAATGTTGTTCAGTTAAGGTCTGAGAGGTAGTTATACCCCAACATGATTGGCTTCGTCTTTAATTTAGAAATGGTTAAGGTTCGATAGTGAAAGTGGTTAAGTGATTTTAGTAAATAAGTATAGTGGTTTGAGTTGTCGTCACGATGTTGATTTAAACATCTGTTTAAATCCAAGTAAAGAAGATTTGGAAATGTTTTTTCCAAATAGAATCAGAAATGTAATCAAATATTGAAATTTGAAATATGAATTAGAAGGTTTTGACCTTCGGGATTGGTACTTAGGGAATTGTTCTCATACTAGTTTACAATCAGAGACTGATAGTTGTAGAAGAATAGTGATATGTAAATAAGTTATGGAAATGTTTTCCAGTGTTAACGTATACTTTCTAAACATAGAAAATAAGGAAAATATGAATATATATATATGATGGATTGATAGAATTTCCATCTGGAAATAATATCGTTGTTTGCACATGTATTTTTCTTTGACAGTTAACTCACCGACTATCGAAGTTTTTGACCATTTTAACGTTGTTAATATGGAGAGACCGGTTGGATTATTATCCAAAGAACCACTCTGTATTGGCATAAGCATTGCGAATCATATATGCCAATTGAAGACGGAGTAAGGTGCAAGGGATATTGTACGTATATGTCTTAGATAACAGTGCCTAAGATGGATGTACTAAATAGTGCCTTCGGTTCATCCTGTTCCTGGATGACTTGTATGGATGAATGTCTGACAGAGTATTTCCAGAAAGGTCACGTACATTGATTTCTTCAACCGTACCAAGAGTGGAAGCGGAGAAGGAAATTTTTTTAGCTAACACATAATGTACCTGTTGTAGACATCAATTAGTGATTTTCGATGGATTTGACAATGTGGCATTCGAAGTGAATCTGATGTGATGATAAGGCGTAACCTCAAGCCTCATCAACCGGTAAATGACAGAAATCGGGCAGGTAGCATGGCTATGTAGGTCGCCCCTATTAGGGTGTATAATCACCTAATCTAGAGTTTCATTTACTTCAAAAAAATCTATTATTGATGCTGTCCCATTCGGTAAACGGTTGCTGATCCCAACCGTTGGTGATATACATTCGATACACCCAAGCGAAATGAGTGGTCGTTCATGTGTGGCCGGGTTGCAAGATGTCCTTGTTGAACCCAGTGTTTTCCTCTCTAGAGGTACACTAGCGAAAGGTGGTTCCATACCTTGTCATAGTTGGAAACCCATTACCCAATACGTGCTTGCGGTTTTGATTGTATACTATATATGTAGAACGTGAGATGAAAGCGTTTCTGCTAGATGATTATTATATTGTGGTTGATAGACATTATTTTAATATCAAAAGGTTTTTGATATAAAGATATTTTGGATTCTCATAAGGGAAAAATCCGTTCCGTTATACGACGTGGTCTTATGAGATATCGTTTACTTGTTCGAACTGTTTTAAACTGTTTTACTCATACCAGTCCCATGACTGACCCGGAGTTTATTTTGTTTTGTTTTCCCTAAACTCTTGGGTGCCTAATTTTGTACGGGCAGTCAAGTAATCGGGATTTACAGATACTTGAAGAGCTGGAGCAGGAGGCTTCAGGATCATATAGCTATTGTTTATTTCCGCTGTGTTGTAAGTGTTGTACTGTGATAATGATGTATATTCAAGTACAGATTTATATTTCAAAGTTATGTTATATATATTATTTATTATTCGTTCCGCTGTGAGGTTCGTGTTACTTTGATGTTGTGTTCTTCTTCTTATTTTCTAAGTTCTATCTTATCTTTTCTCACCCTCTAATTTCTTTCATTAACTATTCGGTTATTTTCGATCCTTGGATGTTCGATATGTGTTGTATATCGGATAACCAAGATCTCATTTTTCTGAGTCGTTACATTGGTATCAGAGCTTAAGTTAAGTGAATTACCTTGGCTCTATGGCGTGACTTGGTAGAGATGGGGTTAGTAATACCCTAGATTGAGTTTGAGTGTGTATATATACGAGTGAATGTATTTGTTATTTGATATAAAAAATTGTTTTATATTGTAGGGATTTATCGGTTGAGTTGTTTATGGGTTCTGGTCGATTAATTTGATCCACTGTATCGGTAGGAGTTTATAAACACTCGAATACGATGGGTCGACACGATATGTTTTGAAAAGAGGGTAAACGAAATAATTTTACCCAAAGTATATTTTTGATATAAAGGATTTATATCGAAGTGATTATAATATCTTGGTTGTTATTAAAATCGAGTAAGATTATATTGGGGATGGTTATATATATAACCGAATAAAATTCGTATAAGTATTACGAAGTGAATTAAATCTAAAATAATCAGAATTGGATTAAGTATATGAAAATTTTAAGGTCCTAGGAGATTTTAAATTGTATTCCAAGAAATTGTGAATTATATTTTGAACTGATTTTAAAGTAAAAGTGTTTAAGAATGATTTTGAAAATGATATAGTATTAAACTCACTTCGATAGCTGGGAATAACCCCGATGATGAGCTAGACATCATCGGTGTTCATTTTAGAGTTTCTAAGTGACGAATTAATACCAAAGATTTTGTTTTTGAATTGTTTTGAGAGAAACAAGTTGTTTGAAATCCAAAAAGGAATATTTGGTTTTAGAAAAGCAAAGCTGTTTAAAATTCCAAGAGAAGGATTGTTTGGATTAATAACAAATTAAATTGAAATTTGTAAAAGCAAATTGGAATTTGAAATAAAGTCAGTTAAGTGGTAACTGAAATTGAATTGAGATAGAATGATATCAAGAAAGATTGTATTCTTGAATAAAAATTGGACCCATGTGAGTTGAGTTGGTTTTTGAAATAAAAATAAGAATTTAGTTATGTGATAAAGATAACTGATTAGAGAAATTAACCAATTAATGGAATATGTGGATGGAACTTAACGAAGTTAAGTATATTGGGTCGGTTGAGAATTTGGAATCGAGAATGGAACTCGAGTTCGAAATAGAATTCGACTTTGGTATAAGCGAATAATTGTGTTGAGATTTGATTGACTGGAATTGAGTGGAAATCAATTGGAATGATTGAATATATGTTTAGTAGATATGGAATGGGATCAAACGGGGGAAATATAATGATATGCCGAAAAAAAGAGTACAAGTTTATATTTCTATTGGATATAAGATTTATGAGCCAAATTGGTAAGCCGCTTGGCTGTTTGATTTTCTTTTGGGTTGGAGATGGCCCAGAGAGGCGAGTTGGAGTTTGACCTATTGGCCGGTACAAAGGAGATGATGGCGAAATCTTTCGAAAGGTAAAGGTGTTAGAAAATTTTCAGGATTTTTGAAAATTTTCGTTGATAAGAATTAATTAATAATATTTAATTGAAATTAAATTGGTTCAGTTGAAATTAAAGTTAAGAAGTGAACAAATAAGTTATAACCAGTTAATAGAGTTGTTTTCTACCTTAGCAATTTCAAGGACGAAATTATTTTAAGTGGGGAAGAATGTAATGACCCGCATTTTCAGCGATATAATAATTAATTTATTTAATTATTTAAAAGGTGATTAAGAGTATGTAATGGTCTTTGAATTAAATAAACATTGAATATTTAATTAAAATAATAAATTAAATAATATATTTATGTGTGGAGCTAAACTAGGCCACCACTCATCATTCTCAGCCACACAAGATTTCAGCTCCCCCTTATAAGACTTCTCTGAGCCGCCAATTCTCATTTGTTTTTCAACCCAAAAACGCAATCCTCAAAAATCAAATAAAAATCGTAAAATCAAAAGACCAGCTTATGTAGATTCGTGAGGTGTTTCTCTTCGATCTGGTGGTAGTTGTGTTGAGCTCGATGTTATCACGCTCGCTGGAAATGAACACCGCGGCTTCTAGGGTTAAGGGATTTGGGGAGTACAAGCTTCGATTCACGAAATGGAGGTCACAGTTGGATTCAAGGCAGGTTTTAGCACTTGTTGTGAATTTATCGGATTTTATTAAAAATGAAGATGTCGATCTATGCTGTACTGAGGCCGATGACGCGACGAGCTTGGGGAGGGCGAGTCGAGTGAGATGGGTATAGGATGATGCGGTTTCAGACGAGGTGAAGAACGGTGTTATTGGTTTTGAAAATGGTGGAGTGGAGAGGGAATGGTGGAGGAGCAAATGTCGGACGATGGCCATTTGTTTGTTTACTGGAGCGGGAGTGTCCACGATTGGGAAGAAGGGTGAGCGGGTGCAACACCCCGTAGTTCTGAAACATTAAGTTTCACAAATTAGAGTATAATTAAATTTTAGAAGAAGAATTAAGGGAAATGGGTTACGCAATTGCGTTCGTCTCGAAATTCTACTTGAGATAGAGTCCGAGTTTGCGTAAATCGCACTCCGTACGAAGGAGATATGACCTCCGGAAGTTTAAGAATTTATTTAAAATTCAAACAGCTCGAAAAACGGATTCAAAATTCAAAAATAGGACCAGACCCGGGCTGGGCAGGAAAATTCCTGCCCAGGGCCCAGGTCGACCCTAGGGTCGACCATAGTGTTGACCTGGGTGACCCAGGTCGACCATAGGGTCGACCATAGTGTCGACCTGGTTGACCTAGGTCGACCATAGGGTCGACCTCCCCTGTCGACCTGGTCAGGTCTGGCTGGCCTGGTCTGTATTCTGGTCGAATTTTTGGGCCTGGTCTTGTCACTAAGGCTGAGTTGTCTTCTTTTGATTGGCTTCTCTTTAGAACGGATGGCTTTGATTAAACCTGGCTTCATCGACGACTCTAATTAACTTGCAACTCTATAAAAACACTCTAGGTCTCCAACTAAAATTCACACAAAAATAAGAACTTGAGCCGCCATGATGTCAGAAGAAAACTAAGGAGAGCCTCCGCTTGAAAAGAGACGAACAACGATTCAAGAAACAAAACTCTAATCTAATTTCTATGCAACGTTTTCTACTCCAAGGGAAAGCTTTGAAAATTCAGAATAACAGAAACCAGAAAACAAGTTTCAGCGCCCGTTGTAAGTATAGCGGTTTTCTGAATATGAATAGAAATTGCAATGTGATTCGATGTAATTGAAATTGGGGTTTTACTATTGTAAAATATTAATGTAAATTATGTGTATTGCGTTGATTATGTCATATTTTGTATTGGGAGTTTGTGGCATAAATTGGTTGATGCGAGACTATTGACATTTGGATATGAAGATAAATATCACTTGTAGGTTTGTAGAAAAAAAACTAGAATTGACATCTTTATGTTATGTCGTTAACATGGTTAGCATACATTCGTTTTAGGCCTAAGTTAAGACTCATGTAAATATGTTCCAAGTTGAAACCTTTTATGCCTACACGACTCAAAGCCTTTGTATACATTATTATGTTTATTTGCAAGTGATTATTGGGTTTATGCAAGTACCTTTTGGTTACACAAATTATACTAGTTTCATGTTGAAATAGGGTACTTGATATAAAGTTAGTTTACACCTTTGGGTTATGTCAAAAAGTGGACATTTTTATGCTAGTTTGGTGTTTGACATTATGCCTAGTTATATGTGCATAAAACCATGTTTAAACAAGTCTAAAAGTACGCCATTTCATGTGACAGCAATTTAGTTATATCCTTATTGAATGCAAGATTCACATGACCCACAATCTATGTAGTGAAAACGCTATGCTGCAAGTTCATGCGCCACACACTTTTATGTATTCTAGAACAATTCATGATTTTATGCTTCCCTTTTTTATGTTTATGAGTTGGGCTGAAATGTTAAGCCCAACATATGTTATGCTGCATACATACAAATGGGGGAAACAAACGTTGGGTTTAAAATAAAATACATGTATTGGCATGTTTGACACATGCCAATGACTAGTGACATTTAAAGCGGTGTAACAACCCGTATTTTCAATAACCTGTTATAACATAAATGGAGGCAGAATTAAACTGTAAAATCTGAATCAAGGGAAACGGGCTATGCCATTGCGTTCGTCTCGGAAAAATACGCGAAATAGAGTCCGAGTTTTCGAAAATCGGAGTCCGTATGACCAAGATATGGCCTCGCGAAGTTTCACGAAAAATTCCCAAATTAAAGTATACTTAATTAAGTGAAATGGGTTGCGCAGAGAAATATATATATTGATATATATATATAATTGAAAATTAAATAAATAAATATGCAAAAATGTTCAAAACAGCGAATTGGGAGAGGGGAATAACCGAACCGACCGATTTTTGAGGTCGACCCGAGCCCGCTGGGTCGACTAGGGGTTAATCCAGGGTGTTTGGCTGTCAACCCGTGGGCCGATTCGCTCAAATGCAGATTTTGCATTTGGATGGTTCTCATGGTTCATCTTTAATCTAAAGGCCCTAGATAGTTCCTACACTTGACTTCTTTCCCAAGACATGCTTTGATGGCTTGGATTGAATCTAGGTTTAATCCTATGGCCTAAAACACTTGCCTAATCTATAAATAAGACCCTAACCTATCCTAAATCCTCATTATTCATTCATGCAACTAAACTATGGCAAAATTTTACCTCTCATGGCCTCCACTCTCTTCATAAAATTTCTAAATGGTTTCTATGAGAGATTTTCCACGCATACAAGTGTTTTCAAGCTTGTATGAGTGTCATTAGCTTGCATTCAAGTCAAGTTTCTATCTTTGCATCATAAAGCAAGGGTTTTGATCATTTTGGCTCAAGGGTTTTTATGTTAGAGCTTGCATTTTGGGTCTATTTGATTGCATAAGGGCTTTGTCATATCTTTTGTGCCTTCATAGCAATGTAAGCCCTTTCCCTACTCTTAGATATTAACTATGAAGTTAAATGTTCATGTTGCAAGTTTGGGTTTGATCATTGAGTATGATACATGCTATCATGTAATGCAAGTTTATGAAGTCATTATCTTGATCTTGTGAGCTAAAAGCTACAACCTTTATGTTGAAATGTTGCATTAGGCAACATGAGAACCCTCATAACCTTTATGTCAACTTGCATATGAAGTCATAACCCTTATATGATGATATATGCGAGTTACTAGTCATCATTCCATATCTTTTGTCACCATGATTCGCTTATGTGCCAAGTTTGGGTTTATGCATGTTTTGAGGCTTAAGAATGTAACATGCAAGTTAATGAACACATTTGTGCCTCATTTGCCACCATGATTAACTTGTGGCTTAATATCCATTTTTGTCATGCCTTTGCCAAGTCTCTTCTTTTAATCCATTACGTTGTCGCGAACGTATATGCGAGTTTAAAAGCGTTGGGTTATGTTATGGGTAATTTCTAATGACATGAAAATACAACTTGAAAACATGACTTGAAATATAACATGGAAGTTGACATGTAAGTATGCATAAAAACATAAGCTTGGGAATTTACCTATTAAGTTAGGTCTACCCTTTGGGAATTTACCTATTAAGTTAGGTCTACCCAAATGCTTGAAAACTTGTAACATGTTTTGGGAAACATGATGGACATGACACTTAGATAATATAAGTGTGGCCAACTAGAGGTTGGGTTGAGTTTGCAACGTAAAACTACCCGGAACCGACCGGCCTAACTAGTAGTTGCAAACAATAGGACCCAATGTGAGAAGTTGGTCGTGTTGTGCTTGAACCCGAGGTTAGACCAAGTTGTGGTGTAAAGCTACCCAGAACCGACCGGCTTAACTAGTAACCACAACAAAGTCTAATGTGAGAGGTGAAGGTGCATTAAGTAATTAATGCCACATGATAGGGTTAAGTTAATTTGATTAATGACTCTTAACCAAATATGACATGGACAAATGGGTTAAGTAATTTGATTAGGCTAATGATACTTAACAAAACATGACAAGGTTGGGTAGGTTAAGTAACTTGATTTGCCTAATGACACTTAACCATTTTTATATGACTAGTGGATGGGGTTAAGTTAACCAACACTTAATCAATCCAACGCGATAACTTGGTAAGGTTAAGTAAGTTTTCTTAATGACGCTTAACCGAAAAATACGGTTAACGAATGGGGTTAAGATTAGACTCAACTAGTCTAAACATGGAAATCGGATGGGGTTAAGTTAGCCTAGACTTAATTAATCCCACTTGGTAGTTTAATGGGGTTAAGTTAAACACTTAACTAATCTAAACATGATGAATTGATGTGGTTAAGTGACCTATACTTATCCAATCTAACTCGTTAATTTATTGTGGTTAAGTTAACCAATACTTAACCAATATAACGTGAAAACATGATAAGGCTAAGTCACGAATCGCTTGAATACACTTGACCGATTTGACTAAGTAAATTGATAGGGTCAAGTTAATATATACTTAACCAATCTAGAATGATAATTGGACGAGGTTAAGTCGTGAATTGCTTAATATACTTAACCAACTTGATCATGGTTTGTAGGGTTAAGCCTTGAACTTGGATACTTAGCCAATTTTGACAGGATTTGTAGACGGGTTAAGTCATGAACTTAAGTGACACTTAATCCATTATGTAAACCCTAGTTCTGAGGATTAGGTGGATAACCGTAGTTAACAAGGATAACGGGAACAATGCTAAGTGGTAAACCTTAGTTGAAGAATAACTAAGTAATGATTCTTAGTCAAGGAAATTTAGACCAGTTCATAGATAGATGAGTAACCTGATACGGTAGGTCATCGTTTAAGTATACGAGTAGGAGCAAGTATCTGATTTAGATAAAGGCTCCAGCGAACTGGGTAACGAAGCAGCGGCTTCGGGGAACGTGAGGATATTCTTGGTATCCCTCTATGAGCTGCCAGGTGATTATACTAGGCTCATGAGAGGTTAAGGTCTGCGTTAGAAGAACCAAGAGTATGCCTTGGTTGCTATACGAGCGACCTAAAGACGGGGATGGATAGGGGATAGTCGACGATACACGGTCGTACCCTAGATAGCATTTCGTCAGGCTACCTACAATCTTTAGTCAAGCGTGTACGTACGGAAAGGCAGAGAACACCCAAAAGAGCATAATTGCTATCTAATTATGGTTGCGGTAAGGCTTGGATTTGGGTTGGCCAGTGTTGTGTTCTCATACAGGATTTATCCTGTCTTGTCTTTCACTAGTTGAGGGAGTGGTCTCGTGGGACCATAGCCACGTATAAGAAAAACAGACCTTAGCATCTGCATCGGCAGATAAATCGAAAGCTCCCGACCGAGTCCTGTATTTCTTGATTTGCCCTGTGACAGGACTTGGATGGCACGATGTGATACATGTGCATACAGTCATGGAAAAGCGATTCACGATGAATGCGTGGGAAAAAGGGCGCGGTTTGCGGTTAGCGTAATCCCTAGTGGCCCTAGGTGGTTGAACCCAAACCGAGATACGAAAACGTCCAATAGGTAAGCATAATCCCTAGCAGCCCTAGGTAGCATAAGTCCTAGTTGTACAAACAATAATTCATGTTGGAAGACCCTAGCTAGGTTTAGGGTAACAGTCCAAACCGATCTTAAGGATCATGGAACTATGTTAAAGTAATATAGAATCTCATGGGAAAGCCCGTATGGTCTACGGCAAGGGACTGAACATTTACATGGAATAAAACATACAAGTTGAGTAACCTATATATGCGATATATTAGGTTGACATGGACCATTACACGACTTTTGAGTGAGGGTCATTCTTGGTTAACACATGACACGGTGGGATACTAGTACGGTAGGTGCAGAGCTAAAATACAGGATAGATATCACGGGGCGTTATACGTGACAGATATCTTGGGGATATTATACTTGATAGAAACCTGACGATGTGATACCTTGTTTTATCTTGACATCGTAATTTATCATGACACCTTAGTTTATCTGAGTTCAGTAGTTCATCCTGTTATTTTGATTTAGCTTATCTATCTTGTTATCATGCTTATGTTCATCTCAGTTTCTCATGTCAGTTAACTTTACTAGTTTTTATGCTAATAGTAGATAGGGCTTACTCAGTCTTTTTGACTGACCCGTTTTGTTTCGCCTCTTTTCTTCCGTTTCCCCCCCAGGTTACAGGGAGGAAATACTGTTGTTTAGTTCGGACTTCTTCTGCTTGAAGGTCATCATGGATGGCTTGGACTTTTCTTGGCTATGGCTACTTTACTGTTTTGCTTGGGGAATAATTTATGAAAATGTTTCTATGCTTCTTTACTATTGCAAGCCAGGTTTTGATGTACTCTGATGTAAAAGGCTTTGGACCTTAATTATTAATGTTTATGAAAGTTCGATTTTACTTCCGCTATTTTATATGTTCTGTCTTGTGATATTTCTGTGCATGTTTACCAATAATGCCCCTCTAAAGCTAGTGCATTCCTTTGCGAGTGACCCTAGTGGAGGCGGGGTGTTACACGTGGTATCAGAGCAGAAGGTTACCAGACTGGGCAAAAGTTTTTAAAGACCTTCTGAAAACTATTTGAAAAAAAAACCGTTTACAAAGAAGCATTTTTCAAGAAAATTTTCTTTTAAAAGAAAAAGGCTATTCCCCAAAGGCCATTAGCACTATCCTTGTTTCCTTAATTGAGTCTCTTTTCCTTTCTTTCCTCCATCTGTAGTCACAGTAGTTTTAACTGCGACTAGTCTTTTCTACCTACGAAAGTGCTTTCCATACGATGGAGGTGGTTCTCGAGAGACCAGTGGCCGCGTTATAAGAAAGGATCGTGAGAAAGAAGGATAAAGGATACGAGCTTAAGGATGAGCAACTTGTTGGTATGGCTTAGTCCTCAAAGGAGGGAGAAAGATGAACAATGAAACCCATGACGAGAGAGTACCTTTGGCATGGTAAAACGGGGCGGATAGTTAAGTATTATGGGACAAGGACAAGATCATCGGGAGGGCAGTAGTATGCTCTCATTTCTAGAGTACCTCGGAAGGAGGGTAACGATCTTGTTAAAGGTTTAGCTTTTCTTCTCTATCATCCCGTTAGGACTTCGTTGTTCGTATCATTTAAGTCTGCTTCGATAGTTGAGTCTCTGCACCTTAAGTACTAGCGTAATAGAGAATCCCATTTTTGTCTCAAAGTCCTATTGGAGAATCAGTCCATTTATACATGACTTGTTTGGATTTGGGAATGTCTATGCCAAGTGTTGAGTTTGGAAATAATGCTTATGTTTATAAGCTATGGATGGATTCTAGGGATGAAGTGGTTATCTAGTAGGGGGTGCCACTCTCGGTTTTGATAGGAGGGTAGTTAGACCTTTTGACTAGCCTTGGTAATACCCTCGAAGTATCGTGTAACCTTTTTGAGGTTCTGTCATGACTAGTTACTTAGAATCCCTTGATGCCTTTATTGGAAATTTGAAGCCCGATTGAGTGGTGTTCGCCGATAAGACGGATGGTTTACTTCATTTATGCATGGGTTATAGAAATCACCCTAGTAAGTGCGCTTGATAACCTGGTTGACATCTGTTTACTTTCAAGAGAAAGTTCTTCTACATGGAATACCTTATAGTATATAAACGAGATCCAAGATTCACTAGTGAATTTTGGAAAGCTTGGATGAGATCATAAGTACGCAGTCATGTTTGCGCCAAGTATTCTAGGAAAAGGATAAGTGCAAGTGGAACGAGAGGCGACGAAGAAATGAGTTCCAGCTCATGTTATGGAAACAGGAATAAGAAGCTACAAAATCGCGAAGTTAAAAGACGACTTTGATGGTCAAAGACTAGATACGCGCATGATATCTCTTTTGGGAGTATATCCTTGATCCCTGTTTTCTGTAGAGCTTACTTGTAGGCTATCTTTTGTGGACATCCTCTCGATCCTATTCTCCGTTACAAACCCTGTAAGGAGTTTGTCCTGTTTATCTTCTCGACCCTGTTTCAGGGAATTCTAGGTAGAACCCTATGGATGTAAACATGTATTTGAAACATGTTATGATTGATATGGTTGCAAGTGGTTGCAAGTGGTTGCTCGTGGATGCGCGAATACACATTAGATACTAGCTCGACTCGGTCACATTTCATATTGCATATGCACGAGTATTTATACTTGTTTATGGATGAAATCGAATGTATTATCATGCGGTTGTTGCATATGAATGAATGATTGTGCACGCATATAGTATCTATATGAATAGGACTATTTGCATACATGTTGGATTCATGGCACTATACATATTTTGCATTAGAAAGATTATTCAGGCCTGATCATTAGCATTAGCTAAGGAACATGTACACACACGTTTTGCATATATTCATACAGCATTAGAAATCATCTAAGGACAATGGTTGCTTGTGGATGATGTTTTGAGTAGATGGATGATGGATGGTAGGATATGTTCTTCCTAACTTGGAGATTTCGGGGACGAAATCCTAAAAGGTGCGGAGAATGTAACAACCCGTATTTTCAATAACCTGTTATAACATAAATGGAGGCAGAATTAAACTGTAAAATCTGAATCAAGGGAAACGGGCTATGCCATTGCGTTCGTCTCGGAAAAATACGCGAAATAGAGTCCGAGTTTTCGAAAATCGGAGTCCGTATGACCAAGATATGGCCTCGCGAAGTTTCACGAAAAATTCCCAAATTAAAGTATACTTAATTAAGTGAAATGGGTTGCGCAGAGAAATATATATATTGATATATATATATAATTGAAAATTAAATAAATAAATATGCAAAAATGTTTAAAACAGCGAATTGGGAGAGGGGAATAACCGAACCGACCGATTTTTGAGGTCGACCCGAGCCCGCTGGGTCGACTAGGGGTTAATCCAGGGTGTTTGGCTGTCAACCCGTGGGCCGATTCGCTCAAATGCAGATTTTGCATTTGGATGGTTCTCATGGTTCATCTTTAATCTAAAGGCCCTAGATAGTTCCTACACTTGACTTCTTTCCCAAGACATGCTTTGATGGCTTGGATTGAATCTAGGTTTAATCCTATGGCCTAAAACACTTGCCTAATCTATAAATAAGACCCTAACCTATCCTAAATCCTCATTATTCATTCATGCAACTAAACTATGGCAAAATTTTACCTCTCATGGCCTCCACTCTCTTCATAAAATTTCTAAATGGTTTCTATGAGAGATTTTCCACGCATACAAGTGTTTTCAAGCTTGTATGAGTGTCATTAGCTTGCATTCAAGTCAAGTTTCTATCTTTGCATCATAAAGCAAGGGTTTTGATCATTTTGGCTCAAGGGTTTTTATGTTAGAGCTTGCATTTTGGGTCTATTTGATTGCATAAGGGCTTTGTCATATCTTTTGTGCCTTCATAGCAATGTAAGCCCTTTCCCTACTCTTAGATATTAACTATGAAGTTAAATGTTCATGTTGCAAGTTTGGGTTTGATCATTGAGTATGATACATGCTATCATGTAATGCAAGTTTATGAAGTCATTATCTTGATCTTGTGAGCTAAAAGCTACAACCTTTATGTTGAAATGTTGCATTAGGCAACATGAGAACCCTCATAACCTTTATGTCAACTTGCATATGAAGTCATAACCCTTATATGATGATATATGCGAGTTACTAGTCATCATTCCATATCTTTTGTCACCATGATTCGCTTATGTGCCAAGTTTGGGTTTATGCATGTTTTGAGGCTTAAGAATGTAACATGCAAGTTAATGAACACATTTGTGCCTCATTTGCCACCATGATTAACTTGTGGCTTAATATCCATTTTTGTCATGCCTTTGCCAAGTCTCTTCTTTTAATCCATTACGTTGTCGCGAACGTATATGCGAGTTTAAAAGCGTTGGGTTATGTTATGGGTAATTTCTAATGACATGAAAATACAACTTGAAAACATGACTTGAAATATAACATGGAAGTTGACATGTAAGTATGCATAAAAACATAAGCTTGGGAATTTACCTATTAAGTTAGGTCTACCCTTTGGGAATTTACCTATTAAGTTAGGTCTACCCAAATGCTTGAAAACTTGTAACATGTTTTGGGAAACATGATGGACATGACACTTAGATAATATAAGTGTGGCCAACTCGAGGTTGGGTTGAGTTTGCAACGTAAAACTACCCGGAACCGACCGGCCTAACTAGTAGTTGCAAACAATAGGACCCAATGTGAGAAGTTGGTCGTGTTGTGCTTGAACCCGAGGTTAGACCAAGTTGTGGTGTAAAGCTACCCAGAACCGACCGGCTTAACTAGTAACCACAACAAAGTCTAATGTGAGAGGTGAAGGTGCATTAAGTAATTAATGCCACATGATAGGGTTAAGTTAATTTGATTAATGACTCTTAACCAAATATGACATGGACAAATGGGTTAAGTAATTTGATTAGGCTAATGATACTTAACAAAACATGACAAGGTTGGGTAGGTTAAGTAACTTGATTTGCCTAATGACACTTAACCATTTTTATATGACTAGTGGATGGGGTTAAGTTAACCAACACTTAATCAATCCAACGCGATAACTTGGTAAGGTTAAGTAAGTTTTCTTAATGACGCTTAACCGAAAAATACGGTTAACGAATGGGGTTAAGATTAGACTCAACTAGTCTAAACATGGAAATCGGATGGGGTTAAGTTATCCTAGACTTAATTAATCCCACTTGGTAGTTTAATGGGGTTAAGTTAAACACTTAACTAATCTAAACATGATGAATTGATGTGGTTAAGTGACCTATACTTATCCAATCTAACTCGTTAATTTATTGTGGTTAAGTTAACCAATACTTAACCAATATAACGTGAAAACATGATAAGGCTAAGTCACGAATCGCTTGAATACACTTGACCGATTTGACTAAGTAAATTGATAGGGTCAAGTTAATATATACTTAACCAATCTAGAATGATAATTGGACGAGGTTAAGTCGTGAATTGCTTAATATACTTAACCAACTTGAGCATGGTTTGTAGGGTTAAGCCTTGAACTTGGATACTTAGCCAATTTTGACAGGATTTGTAGACGGGTTAAGTCATGAACTTAAGTGACACTTAATCCATTATGTAAACCCTAGTTCTGAGGATTAGGTGGATAACCGTAGTTAACAAGGATAACGGGAACAATGCTAAGTGGTAAACCTTAGTTGAAGAATAACTAAGTAATGATTCTTAGTCAAGGAAATTTAGACCAGTTCATAGATAGATGAGTAACCTGATACGGTAGGTCATCGTTTAAGTATACGAGTAGGAGCAAGTATCTGATTTAGATAAAGGCTCCAGCGAACTGGGTAATGAAGCAGCGGCTTCGGGGAACGTGAGGATATTCTTGGTATCCCTCTATGAGCTGCCAGGTGATTAAACTAGGCTCATGAGAGGTTAAGGTCTGCGTTAGAAGAACCAAGAGTATGCCTTGGTTGCTATACGTGCGACCTAAAGACGGGGATGGATAGGGGATAGTCGACGATACACGGTCGTACCCTAGATAGCATTTCGTCAGGCTACCTACCATCTTTGGTCAAGCGTGTACGTACGGAAAGGCAGAGAACACCCAAAAGACCATAATTGCTATCTAATTATGGTTGCGGTAAGGCTTGGATGTGGGTTGGCCAGTGTTGTGTTCTCATACAGGATTTATCCTGTCTTGTCTTTCACTAGTTGAGGGAGTGGTCTCGTGGGACCATAGCCACGTATAAGAAAAACAGACCTTAGCATCTGCGTCGGCAGATAAATCGAAAGCTCCCGACCGAGTCCTGTATTTCTTGATTTTCCCTGTGACAGGACTCGGATGGCACGATGTGATACATGTGCATACAGTCATGGAAAAGCGATTCACGATGAATGCGTGGGAAAAAGGGCGCGGTTGGCGGTTAGCGTAATCCCTAGTGGCCCTAGGTGGTTGAACCCAAACCGAGATACGAAAACGTGCAATAGGTAAGCATAATCCCTAGCAGCCCTAGATAGCATAAGTCCTAGTTGTACAAACAATAATTCATGTTGGAAGACCCTAGCTAGGTTTAGGGTAACAGTCCAAACCGATCTTAAGGATCATGGAACTATGTTAAAGTAATATAGAATCTCATGGGAAAGCCCGTATGGTCTACGGCAAGGGACTGAACATTTACATGGAATAAAACATACAAGTTGAGTAACCTATATATGCGATATATTAGGTTGACATGGACCATTACACGACTTTTGAGTGAGGGTCATTCTTGGTTAACACATGACACGGTGGGGATACTAGTACGGTAGGTGC
Source organism: Allium sativum (assembly GCA_030737875.1). NCBI lineage: Eukaryota > Viridiplantae > Streptophyta > Magnoliopsida > Asparagales > Amaryllidaceae > Allium > Allium sativum. The sequence continues at coordinate 256,577,802 of CM060923.1, forward strand.
AGAGCTAAAATACAGGATAGATATCACGGGGCGTTATACGTGACAGATATCTTGGGGATATTATACTTGATAGAAACCTGACGATGTGATACCTTGTTTTATCTTGACATCGTAATTTATCATGACACCTTAGTTTATCTGAGTTCAGTAGTTCATCCTGTTATTTTGATTTAGCTTATCTATCTTGTTATCATGCTTATGTTCATCTCAGTTTCTCATGTCAGTTAACTTTACTAGTTTTTATGCTAATAGTAGATAGGGCTTACTCAGTCTTTTTGACTGACCCGTTTTGTTTCGCCTCTTTTCTTCCGTTCCCCCCCCCCCCCCAGGTTACAGGGAGGAAATACTGTTGTTTAGTTCGGACTTCTTCTGCTTGAAGGTCATCATGGATGGCTTGGACTTTTCTTGGCTATGGCTACTTTACTGTTTTACTTGGGGAATAATTTATGAAAATGTTTCTATGCTTCTTTACTATTGCAAGACAGGTTTTGATGTACTCTGATGTAAAAGGCTTTGGACCTTAATTATTAATGTTTATGAAAGTTCGATTTTACTTCTGCTATTTTATATGTTCTGTCTTGTGATATTTCTGTGCATGTTTACCAATAATGCCCCTCTAAAGCTAGTGCATTCCTTTGCGAGTGACCCTAGTGGAGGCGGGGTGTTACAAGCGGTGTAAATTGTTATACCCAAAATTAGTGAATTTGGATAATTGGGCCATAAACATTTACATATAAAAATGAAAAGTGACAAATATGTAAATCTAGAAAATACGAGTATGCTTAACCCGAGGTTGGATTGAGTTGTGATGTAAACCTACCCGGACCCGCCTGGCTGTCCAGTAGTCACAACAATACCTATCCAATGTGGGTGGTTAAGCATTGAGCCCAATAATGACCCGAGGTTAGACTGAGCTACGGTGTAAACCTGCCCGGAACCGACCGGCACATCCAGTAACCGTAGCAATATCTGTCTAATGTGAGTGGTCAGGTGCTCTAAGAGGCTAAGGACAGATGATAGGGTTAAGTTAACTAAAACACTTAACCAACTTAACATGTTAATAAGACAAGACTTGAAGGGGTTAAGTAACTGAGAAAACACTTAACCAATTTAACATGTTAACTAGACTAGAAGGTGAGGTTAAGTAAAAGTTAATACACTTAACCAATTTAACATATTAACTAGACTAGAGGGTGAGATTAAGTAAATTCAGGACACTTAACCGTTATAACCTGATAATTAGATAAGCGAGTGAGGTTAAGTAAATTTAGAATACTTAACCATTATAACACGTTAGCTAGATAAATGGGTAAGGTTAAGTAAATACACTTAGCCAATTTAATATGTTAGCTGGACTAGAAGGTAGGGTTAAGTAAACTTAGAACACTGAACCATCATAGTGTGACAAGTTGAACAGGGCTAAGTTGAAACATGAAGGGACAATACTTAACCATTAGAACATGTTAATCAAACAGATGTTAGGGTTAAGTTAACTAAGGGAGCACTTAACCGTTATAACATGTTAGTTAAAACAGATGGGCAAGGTTAGGTTAAAAGGGACACTTAACCAATACAAGATGAATGGGTCGGGTTAAGTAATAAGAAATACTTAACCAATATAACTTGGTTTGTGATAGGGTTAAGTCGACATGAACTACTGATAACACTTAACCAGTTTAATATGACAAAGGAATGGGTTAAGCTAACTTGAATTGACTAATGACACTTAACCAATCCAACTTGACGAGAAAGTGGGCTAAATAGTAAACCCTAGTTAAGAAACAATCGAGAACGGGAGCTAAGTTGAAATCCCCAGTTAAAGAAACTAAGTGATAAACCTTAGTTAACAGGATTTATGGGAAAAGAAACTAAGTGGTATACCTTAGTTGAGAACAACTAAGTAATAATTCTTAGTCAAGAAAACTGATACGGCCCTTAATAGATGAATAACCCGATATGGTAGATCATCGCTTAACAAGTACATGAGAAGGAGCAAAACGTTTATCCGATTTCGAAAAAGGCTCCAGCGGACTGGGTTTAGAAGCACGTTGCTTCGGTGGACGTGAGGGTACTCTTGGTATCCCTCTGTGAGGTTGCAGATGATCCGCCTGGGCTCACAGAGGTTAAGGTCTGCGTCAGAAGAACCAAGAGTATGCCTTGGTTGCAATTTAAGGCAACCTAAAGACTAGGATGGACCAGCGTGATTCGACGAGACTAGTAGCCCTGTGATAGCGACTCGTCGTCTACCTACCATCTTCAGTCAATCGTAGTATGCATACGGAAAGGCAGAGAACTCCCAACAGACCATATACTTGCTATCTAGTTATCGGTGAGGCTGGCCAATAGGAAAGTGGGGCATAGGTGGTAGGAGTATAGTTCTCGTGCTTGATTTTCTTGGATTGCCTTTCATTAGTTGAGGGAGGGGTCACGTGGGACCATAACCACTGGTAGAAAAACAGACCTTAGCATCTGCATTGGCAGATATCTGAAAGCTCCCGACCGAGTTCCGTGTTTCTAGAATCGCCCTGCCACGGGGGCGGGTCGCACATTTCAGGACATGTGCATCTAGACAACGATAAACGATTCGCGACACTTACGTGGGGAAAGTCTAGGAACATATACCACTCTAGGTAGTGTGTCCTAGACTAGGGGCATCGCTCGACAGGTAGCATAATCCCTAGTGGACCAAGGTGGCATAAATCCTAAATCCGAGAAGTATTAGACAAGTCGAATAAACCCTAGTTGAATCTAGGGAACGCTCGATAGAAAACCCTAGATTAAATCTAGGTAATAAATAAATGTGCGCCTGATGGCAACCACGGTTACAGGGACTGGGATCACGTTATCATACAGATTACTAGTTGGGATACTAGTTAGGTGGTGCAGAGAATAGTATGGGGTGTGATAGTAATTTCGATTCTAAACCGCTTTGCCTTAGTTTATGGTATTTTCCCATTTTCAGTTTATGTCGGTCATGTCCTTTTCCTTATTCATATACCGAAACACCACTAGACTTACCAGGCTTTATGTCTGACTCTATGTTTTCTTTCATCTTCTTTTCTTCCGTTTCCCCCCAGGTAGTCAGGGAGGGAATACCTCAGATTTGTATGGACCTGTTACTCTTTCCAAGCTTGAAGACTCTTTGATGTGCTGCTTTGGACTCTCTTTTCCACCGCTATGGCTGGATAATGTTTTATTGGGGAATATCATTGTATTTTTATGCTTCTTTATTTTGTTAAACAAGATAGATACTTTGTTGTTGGAAAACAATCTTTGTACAAGATATTATAAATGAAATAAAGTTTTACTCACTTTTCCGCTGCTTTATTTATCTGTCTTGTAATTTATCTGCATCTTTTACCTATAATACTTCACAGAACTTAGTGCATTCCCTTTATGAGTGACACTAACGGAAGTGGCGTGGTACAGCGGGTATGGTTTTAAACAAAGGAAGATGGGCCAAGGTTGTTTGCAAAAGGTTAAGGCCCACTTATTTAAAATCCATGTTTTATTTCTATTTAAAGTGTAATAACTTGTAACCTTTGTATTTTTGTCATACGTGATCGGAATTTAGCGAAACAAGATCCGTTAGGGTCGTATGGACGGTGGCTACGCGTTGGGACTGACTGGGAGTGGAGGGGAGCTCGTTTGAATTTATGGCGAAATAAATTGTTTGATTCAAATCAAACAAATAGTTTATCGTTCTTTAACGATGAACTGCCAAAGTGAGTAAATCTCACTAACTCTGAACAGTTTATAATTTCATGTTGTATTTTTTAGAACTGTTAAATATTGGCTGATAGACGGTGTGTTAACTGTTTGATTGAACTGCTAGTCAGTTAGTTGAATTTCTATATTGATTCTGTTCAATAGAATATATCATATGGAATTGAAAGTGATGTTGATTTTATTGTGTAACATCTGTGGATGCAGGGAAACAGGTTGGAGGAATCTGACTGGATTCCTCAACAGCTATTTTATTATTTTCATATATTATGATATATGACATGGTTTATAACCTGTTGTTGATTTTGTGTGTATGGACGATATTGGACATCGTAATTTGATATGTTAAACACATAACATACCGGGATTTGGAGAAAGGGGAATTTGTCAAAGTGAGTACTGAAAAGAGAATATTTATAAAATCAGAGGATTTTATAAAAGAGAATATTTATAAATAAAATATTTATAAATAGAAATATTTATAAATGGAATATTTATAAGTAGGAAATACGTTTAAGTGGGAATTATAAACAACAGAAATCTTTAGAAATAGAATATTTATAAAGTGGAATACTTAGAGAATAAATAGGATAAGATAAATGAGATATTTAATTGTTAAATAAATAAGATACGATTAATGGATTATTTATTTGTTAAAGTAATAGGTTAATATAAAGAGATATTAGCTTAGAAATTTACTAAGTTAAACAAAGGATATTAACTTAGGAATTGAATAAGTTAAACAAAGGATATTAACTTAGGAATTGAATAAGTTAAACAAAGGATATTAACTTAGGAATGGAATAAGTTAAACAAAGCATATTAACTTAGGAATTGAATAAGTTAAACAAGGATATTAACTTAGGAATTGAATAATTTAAACAAAGGATATTAACTTAGGAATGGAATAAGTTAAACATAGTTAACTTAGGAATTGAATAAGTTAAATAAGGATATTGACTTAGGAAATTGAATAAGTTTTAAATAAAATATTTTTAGAGGAAATACTTAGAATAAATAAATAAGGTAATAAAGGAAACACTTAGAACTAAATCATTAAAGAAGATATTTATTAAGGAACAAATAAGAAATTATAAAGGGAATATTTGCAAACTAATTGCAAATAAAATAAAAAGGGAAATATTTGTTCAAGAAAACAAATAGGGTTATAAAGGAAATATTTGTTTAGAAAAACAATAGATTATAAATAAAATATTTATCTTTGGATATATATATATATATATATATATCTGAACTTATATATGAAGAAGTAAACAGATAAAAGGAGCAGATCGATTTATAAATGATATTTATAAATTTAGTTAAATATTTATCATTTGGATTAATAGAATATATAAGTCAGGACTTATATAAAGAAGTAAGAATCGATTTCAACATCGATGTTTGAAACTGAATAAGGACAAAGAGTTAATCAGTTAGGGTCAACCAGTTAGAGTAAAACCATTAGGGTTAAGCAGTTAGGATAAACCGTAGAGTTAAACCAGTTAGAGTTAATCAGTTAGAGTTAATCGATACAGTTAAATCAAACTAGAGTTATTGAATAGATTTAAATCGAACTAGAGTTATTCAAATGGAGTTAATCGAACTTAGTTTATTCGAATAGAGTTGAAATGAGCAATCGAATTCAGATATTCAAAGTGAGATAATCGAATCAGAGATATTCGAAGTGAGATAATCGAATCAGAAATATTTGAAGTGAGTTGATCAAATCCAGTTATTTGACAGGAGTTAAATCGAATAAGATTTATTCGAAGAAAGAGATTTTTGAATATAAGTATTCGAAAATAAGCAAATCGAATATAAGTTATTCGAATAAGTTATTCGAATAAGAGTTAATCCGATAAGAGTTATTAGGTTGGAGTTATTAAAATAAGAGTTATAGATTAGAGTTAACCGAATAGGAGTAAATAAATTAGTTTTCGTTATATTATTCGAGTTAGGAAATAAAAGTCGTATGAAAGATAATATATTTCAGATGTAGGAGATTATAATACCATTGTTATAATCACGTAAACTTATAAAAGAAGGGGGTTCGTAAATAGAATCCGAGGGTTCGTAAGGAAGTGTTAAAGGGTTAAAAGATGAACTTACCCTATTTCAAGATTTGAAATGTTGTTCAATTAAGGTCTGAGAGGTAGTTATACCCCAACTTGAATGGCTTCGTTTTTAATTTAGAAATGGTTAAGGTTCGAGAGTGAAAGTGGTTAAGTGATTTTAGTAAATAAGTATAGTGGTTTGAGTTGTCGTCGCGATGTTGATTTAAACATCTGTTTAAATCCAAGTAAAGAAGATTTGGAAATGTTTTTTCCAAATAGAATCAGAAACATAATCAAATATTGAAATTTGAAATATGAATTAGAAAAGGAAGTGTTCATGCATAAGGAGTTAAGAAATGGAGTTAATCTAAAACAGAATTTGACTAGATACTTGTTAAGTTGAATGGTTTCCTAAGTGTCTATCTGATGTTGGTTTCGATCTTCGGGATTGGTACTTAGGGAAATGTTCTCATACTAGTTTACAATCAGAGACTGATAGTTGTAGAAGAATAGTGATACGTAAATAAGTTATGGAAATGTTTTCCAGCGTTAACGTATAATTTTTAAACATAGAAAATAAGGAAAATATGAGTGTGTATATATATATATATGATTGATGATGGATTGATAGAATTTCCATCTGGAAATAGTATCGTTGTTTGAATACGTATTTTCTTTTGATAGTTAACTCACCGACTATCGAAGTTTTTGACTATTGTAACGTTGTTAATATGGAGAGACCGGTTGGATTATTATCCAAAGAACCACTCTATATTGGCATAAGCATTGCGAATCATATATGCCAAAGATAATGGAAGACGGAGTAAGGTGCAAGGGCTATTGTACGTATAAGTCTTAAATAATAGTTCCTAAGATGGATGTACTGAATAGTGCCTTCGGTTCATCCTGTTCCTGGATGACTTGTATGGATGAATGTCTGACAGAGTATTTCTAGAAAGGTCGCGTACATTGATTTCTTCAACCGTACCAAGAGTGGAAGCGGAGAAGGAAACTTCTTTAGCTAACACGTAATGTACTGTTGTAGACGTCAATTAGTGATTTTCGATGGATCTGACAATGTGGCATTCGAAGTGAATCTGATGTGATGATAAGGCGTAACCTCAAGCCTCATCAACCGGTAAATGACAGAAATCGGGCAGGTAGCATGGCTATGTGGGTCGCACCTATTAGGGTATAATCACCTGATCTAGAGATTCATTTACTTCAAAAAAATCTATTGTTGATGCTGTCCCATTCGGGAAACGGTTGCTGATCCCAACCGTTGGTGATATACATTCGATACACTCAAGCGAAATGAGTGGTCGTTCATGTGTGGCCGGGTTGCAAGATGTCCTTGTTGAACCCAGTGTATTCCTCTCTAGAGGTACACTAGCGAAAGGTGGTTCCATACCTTGTCATAGTTGGAAACCCATTACCCAATACGTGCTTGCGGTTTTGATTGTATACTATATATGTAGAATGTGAGATGAAAGCGTTTCTGCTAGATGATTATTATATTATGGTTGATAGACATTATTATAATATCAAAAGGTTTTTGATATAAAGATATTTTGGATTCTCATAAGGGAAAAACCCTTTCCGTTATACGGCGTGGTCTTATGAGATATCGTTTACTTGTTCGAACTGTTTTAAACTGTTTTACTCATACCAGTCCCATGACTGACCCAGAGTTTATTTTGTTTTGTTTTCCTTAAACTCTTGGGTGCCCAATTTTGTACGGGCAGTCAAGTAGTCGGGATTTACAGATACTTGAAGAGCTGGAGCAGGAGGCTTTAGGATCATATAGCTATTGTTTATTTCCACTGTGTTGTAAGTGCTATACTGTGATAATGATGTATATTCAAGTACAGATTTTTATTTCAAAGTTATGTTATTATGTTGAAACCAATATTCATGTGTTGAGTTGACATTCATTCATTGAATCGAAATTCATGTGTTGAATATTATTTGAATTTAAACAAATAGCTTTAGCGATAAAAATCACATTTTTATATATATATACAACTATAGCGAATATTCATGTGTTGAGTTGAAATTCATTCGTTGAATCGAAATTCATGTGTTGAATATTATTTGAATTTAAACAAATAGCTTTAGCGATAAAAATCACATTTATATATATATATATATATATATATATGTATGTATATATACAACTATAGCGAATATTCATGTGTTGAGTTGAAATTCATTCGTTGAATCAAAATTCATGTGTTGAATATTATTTGAATTTAAACAAATAGCTTTAGCGATAAAAATCACATTTTTATATATATACAAACTATAGAGAATATTCATGTGTTGAATTGAAATTCGTTCGTCGAGTTGAAATTCATGTGTTGAATGTTATCGTATGTTAAAATAAAATGAATAGACAATAAAAACTACATTTTTATTGTGAATATAGTGTTAAAAACATTCACGTGTTGAATAAATATTTTTGATGATAAAATATTTCTTTTATCATGTATACGCTTTGATAAAAATACACACGTGTTGAAATAAATAATAGTTTGCTAGAAATATTATTATTGGCTTTGTTCTGCATATACATACATGTGTTGAACAGGAAAAATGGATTAGCTGTAGAGTAAAGAAATTATTTGCGTGCCCGACAAATAGGTAAACCTTGATGAGTTGGCTGCGCAATTTTATTTTTATATCAACTCCTGTGAATGCCATTGGATGCGGAGTGCTGGTTATTCTGTGTGAAATAATAAATATCGCCATAGGATAGTAACAATTAATTTTGAACTACACTACATGGCATACTTCTTGACGATAGGCATACTTCATCATATTCCACATAAGCAATTGGAGCTTGTGTGACGAGGTGGATGATTTACCATACGAGCGAGAGGCTTGTATGGCGATGATTATATACTACAGGTTGAACTGATGACTGATATGGACTATATAAAATACGACGATAAACTGCCAGATTAATAAAAACCCCACACGGGTCTGGAGTTGACAATAATCACGTCTCTCTAGTTATTAGATACAGCACATGGACTATTTATTTTCACACGAAAACGGGGTGACGAGAATTTATTCTCTGGAGTGATTATCTATACATGCTCCCCCGTAAACACCAGAATATATCACTATAAATATGTGGATGCTTTTTAGGATTTATTGGGTACCTAATATGGCCCAATAAATTTCCAACCCCCTCCCCGTACAAAGGAGGTTATGGCGAAATTTTTCGAAATATTAAGGCGTTAGTGAAATATTTGAAGTGAAAACGAAGTTGAAAATATAGAATGAACTATAGTTGGAATTATAGAATGAACTATATTTATATATATAAATATAAATATAATTAAAAGGAATCGAAGCCGTGCAGTTCGTGTTTTGGAATCGTAATTTGAAACGATTAGTACGAGAAATCCGACCATCGGATTTTCCCGAAACCGCAACCACTGGGTTCGCCTTGGAAACATCTTCCGAACGGCACCAACCTTGTAAAAATCCAACGGTTGGATTGTCCGGAATGTTTAATTCAAATCTGAAGAAAAACAGTGCCAGAATCGTTTATATTTATATATAAATATAGATATAATTAAATTAAATCGAATAACGACGCTGCAGTTCGAATTTTGAAACCGTAACTTCAAACGACTAGTGTGGAAGATCCGACCGTCGGATTTTCACGAAACTGGAACCGTTGGGTTCGCTTTGGGAATTCCTTCCCACTGATATAGACTTTGTAGAAATCCAACGGTTAGATTTTTCGATACGTGTAAAACAAATTAGGGGGAAAACAGCGCCAGTGCCACGACACGGCCTGAAACGTCGTTTAATTAAATATGGCCATTTTTAAACAAATAAAAATGGCGAAAAATCGTTATAAAATATTGTAAGCAACATAGATTGCAAATAAACCAATTGGGCTTGAATTGTTTGATATTTGATGGTTGTATGTGCTTGACACGAAAATAACACTAAAGAACTGAAAGATGGATGTCGAATTATAACCATGGAAAGAATCGATTTAAATTCTAATTACGTGAATTATTTGAAAAGGCCGAGCTAACCCTCATTTCAAATAATTTATCGAGCGATTCGAATTGGAAAATGCAAAGACGATTCAAGACCGACGATCTTCGTATCGGTTGGATGGGCGCTGTTGAGGTTCCTGACCGGAGTAGCTACCGTGAAGGAACGGAAGTAGTAGTCGTCTGAACGTATGTGTTGATTGGACGGATATACGAGGAATTTGACGCCTCCGGTTTCGTTCAGACCCAGAACGGACTTGTAAATGGACTGTGTGTCTGACATTGGATTTTGTTCTATACTGATTGATCTCTGTTAAATATGTATCTATTTGGCGCAAAGAAATTATTCTTTTGCTTAACGCCCTTCTTTGAGATGTACGAGCTCAGAGGTTATATATCGATAGAAATCAGTCGTATGGAGTGGATTGCCTATGTGGCATGCCAAGATGCTGTGATCAAGGCTTCTGTTGCAAAGCAAAGTCTTGTGGTTGATGATCAAAGCACGGTCTACGTGGCATGGCTTTGTGTATAGCGTGGATTCGCGAGCCTCACACCTCGGTATGAGTTAAAAACGGGATACGGACCGCTGGGAGAGCACGACGTTTCTTTCTAGCTATGGTGGTGTCAGTGACTTACCAGCCCTGACATTTATATCTATTTTTCACCTATGTGGTTGTTGGAATGCGAGGCGCCACGATTATAGGTCTGTAAGGACCGGGAAACGTGTGTTCAGGAATTGCCAATCCTCATATGTAAGAGAGGACCGGCCCAGCCGATCCAGGGTTACCCAGAGTGTGTAGTCCTGAGACGTTTGCTAGAATGTCTCGAAGCGGAGAGGAGCTTGCCCCGTGCCTCGACTCATGATGGAAATCCAATTTCCAATACGAAATAACAGACTCGATTGTAGAACTAGTATGGCGACATAGTGGTATGGGGCACTTATGCCGTCTATGATTGATATTTATGATGCTATTCGTTTTTGAAACATATATGCACTAGTAATAATATCAGATGATTTTGCTTTACACGTATCAAGCATATTTGGCCATTATAAGGTAAAACTCTATCCTCCGGCTTGCGTTGCATTGTATGATGGGACATGAGTCTTATAATGGCTTCATTCTTTTTAAAAGCATTGCGTTGTTTTAAAAGAATTTACTTTGTTTTAAATGCACTAGCAATCACTGGAGTAAACTCGTTCCCCGAAAGTGGCGTGGTCCTATGATTTGTTTATTACTGTTGTTTAAATTGTTAAATAGATTCCTCATACCAGTCCCCGTGACTGACTCGTTGTTTGTTTCACTTTGCAAACGCGGGTGCCCTTATTTCCACACGTGCAGCCTAGTTCACAGGTGACAGGTTGTTTTTGGCTCTGCACTGTTGCATGGAGTGCATTTTGGCTCATGGCGAGGCTGACTTCACAGAGATGACTTTGACATTTTCCACCATTATTGTACTTATATTATGATTCCGCCACAGGCGATGCAGATTGCTTTACTTTTAGTACTTATTATCGTATGTATATGCACCGCCTTCGGCGATGTAGACTGATACCTTTATTATGTCTCACTGCATGTATGTATTCCGCCTCTGGCGATGATGACTGATCACTTCCCTTTTATTTACTAAGTTATATCCTATGCTGTGCTATTCTGATGTTGTTACATGTTGTGATTCCGCTGTCATATCCATGTAAAATTATTCTATTTATTGTTTCTGCTATTATCTGTACTCTGCTATGTTGATTAATGTGTTATATTCCAATGATTATCCTTAATACCGCCCCTCGGATTTTGGGATCGTCACAGTTGGTATCAGATCTTTGGTTAACCTTAGCTCCGGGATCTAACACATTAAACACCTCGTCAGAATAGAATCAGTAGTGTTCTAAGGCGAGTAGCTCATTAGAGATAGGAATAGCAATGTCCTAGAATGAGCTAAGCAGATTAGCAAAACAATTTGATCAGTACATCATTATCTTTCCTTATGTTCCCCTGCTTTATCATATATGAAAATTATCAAATCTGTGAGCTTGACTCTTTTCTTGCTTGTACAGTACTCTCTCTGATGGCTACACGAGCAGAAGCGGCTAGAGGAGGCCGTGGAGGCCGAGCAGGAGTAGCAGGAGGACGGGGGAATATCCCCGTAGTTATGGGAGGCCCTATTGTTCAGCCACCAGCACCCGGGGACTTCGAGCTAGACAGAGTAGCGAAGAGGTATAGGAACCTTGGGGGAAAACCCTTTTCTGGCACGGGTACAGTGACAGAGGCTATTGCTTGGTTGAAGACCTGTGAAAAGACCTTTGAAGGCATGGGTTTGGGAACCAACAACAAAGCACGACTAGGTATTTGGCTCCTACAGAAGGAAGCAGAGTTGTGGTGGGATGCCATCACCTCAGAGGATGCAGCAGGTACTGTCAGGACCTGGGAGCAATTTAAGACCATGTTCAATGAGAAGTTTGTACCTGAACAGGCTTTAGAGAGGATGCGAGAGCAGTTTGTTAATCTCCAGCAAGAAGATCTCTCTATCCAGGATTACCTCAATAAATTCACCCAGTAGTCGCGCTATGCTCCAGAGCTTATTATGACTAACAAAGCTAAGAACAAGAGGTTTATATTTGGGCTAAAGCGCAAGTACCATGACAGAGCCATGAGCAAAATCAAACTCTCCTTCTCAGAATTGGTAGAAATGGCTTGCAATTATGAAGATATGGATGAAAGGCACGCCAACCAAGACCGCGCAAAAGCCAAGCTGGAAATAAGCGCAAGGCTTCAGCAGATCAGCCAGAGTCTAGCATTACGGCGGCCGCTACTCAGAAACCTGGAAAGATACCGAAAGGAAATTGCTACAACTGCGGGAAGCCAGGACATTTTTCTAATGTATGCAAAGCCCCGAGGAAGCCAAAGGCAAATCTAGACTCAGCCGAATGCTACAACTGCCATAAGAAAGGGCACTATAGCAGGAACTGTCCTCTGAAGCAGAATGCACAAGTGGCTCATGTGTATGACGGGGAGACCCCGCCAGCTACCACCGATGGATCAGGTAAACCCGACGTCTTGGGAGGTACCCTTACCATTAAAAATATTCCTGTTTCTGTACTTTTTGATACTGGTGCATCACGTAGCTTCATTTCTGGTAACATTGTTCACAAGTTAAAATTGAAACAAAGAAAGCTTAAAGAACCAATTAAAGTTCAAAACTCGATAGCAGATTCTGTTAGCCTCAGTACCTATTGCAAATTACCTATCTCCTTTTCTCGATACCGATTTCCTTTTGATTCGATTGTCATGGACCTTTCCGAATTTGATATTATACTGGGGCTGGACTGGTTGACAAAATATAAGGCCAAAGTTAGATGTGCCGGAAGAATCGTGAAAGTTAAAACAAAATTTGGGCATATCACTATACCATGCCATGGCTCAGAAATAGATAGAACAGAATTTTGGTCTTCTTTAGAAGTTACTCCCCCTTCATTAGAAAAGATACCGGTCGTTAAAAACTATGCGGATGTGTTTGAAGAAGTAGAAAACTTACCGCCGCAAAGAGAAATTGAATTTAGAATAGATCTAATTCCTAATGCCCGACTAGTAGTACATCCAATTAGAAGAATGGCCTCGAAAGAAAAAGAAGAGTTAGGTAGTCAAACCAGAGAATTGCTTTGGAAAGGTCTGATCAGACCGAGCTTTTCAGCTTGGGGGGCAGCAGTAGTATTTGTCCCGAAGTCAGACGGTACTCTAAGACTTTGTGTTGATTACCGAGATCTCAATAAGCAGACCCTAAAGAACAAATATCCCTTGCCACGTATAGATGATCTGTTAGATCAATTAAATGGGGCAACAGTATTCTCCAGAATGGACCTAGCTACAGGTTTCCACCAATTACGTATAGCTGAAGACTGTATTCCTTTGACAGCCTTCAGGGGTCCCGATTTATTCTACGAATGGTTAGTAATGCATTTCGGCTTGTGTAACGCTCCGGTATACTTCATCGATCTTATGAATAGAGTGTTCCATGGTGTGTTGAATAAATTTGTTCTGGTCTTCATCGATGACATTTTAATCTACTCCAAGTCGGAAGGCGAGCATGCAAAACATTTAGAACAAGTGTTGAAAATTCTAAGGAGAAATGTCTTGAAAGCTAAATTTTCTAAGTGTGTCTTCTGGCAGGATGAAGTTAAGTTCCTAGGCCATGTCGTATCAAAAGAAGGGATTGCTGTAGATCCAAGCAAAATTACAGCGATTCAGAACTGAAAACAACCTACTACCCCCACAGAAGTTCGAAGTTTCCTTGGATTGGCTAGTTACTATCGGAAATTCGTTCAGGATTTTTCAAAGATATATGGTGTATTGACAAAGCTTACAAAGAAGCATGAGAAATTCAAATGGACTCCCGAATGTGAAGAAGCTTTCCAGGAGCTGAAACTGAAGTTGACAACTGCTCCAGTATTGACAATTATAGAAGGCAACCAAGACTTGACTGTATGGACAGACGCTTCTATTAGAGGGCTAGGCGCAGTACTAATGGAAAAAGGCCAAGTGGTCGCTTATGCCAGCCGTCAGCTGAAGCCGCATGAAAGAAACTATGCAACTCATGATCTTGAGTTATTAGCTATCGTGTTTGCTTTAAGAATCTGGAGCATTATTTATTGGGCGAGAAGTTCGAACTATTTACCGATCATCAATCCTTGAAATATCTATTCACTCAGAAAGATCTAAACTTGAGACAACAGCATTGGTTAGAATTCCTTGCGGCATATGATTTTGAAATTCTATATACTCCAGGGAAAGCCAATGTTGTAGCAGATGCGCTCAGCAGAAAGAATGAAATCATTGCCAGTTTTATCATTAAGTCTTCTTTAATTGATAGGATCTCGACCCTTCAAAAAGAGGATAATTTTGTAAAGGAGATGATCAAAAGAATCAATGACGGCATAGACTCCAGCTTCCAAGTGGATAGTAAGGGGGTTCTGAGATTAAAAGGAAGAATTTGTGTTCCCAACATCTCCGAGCTAAAGAGAGAAGTGCTTGATGAATGCCACAAGTCCAAATTAAGTATCCATCCCGGTGTGAGCAAAATGTATAACGATATCAAGCGCACCTTCTGGTGGAAGGCGATGAAAAGAGATATTTCATTATATGTTAGCAGATGCCCCACTTGTCAGCTAGTTAAGAGCGATCAGCAGAAATTAGCTGGACTATTACAACCATTAGAAATTCCAGGATGGAAGTGGGAGCAAATTTTGATGGACTTCATTGATGGCTTGCCTCGAACTAAGAGAGGAAACGACAGTATATGGGTAATCATAGATCGCTTCACGAAGACTGCCCATTTCATACCTGTCCGATCCAATAGAACGGCTCAAAGTTTAGCACAGATTTACTTCAAAGAAATAGTTAAACTACATGGAGTGCCGCTCAATATAGTCAATGATAGAGATCCCCTGTTTACTAGCAAATTCTGGGAAGCATTCCAAACAGAATTGGGAACCAAATTAAATTTAAGCACCGCTTATCACCCACAGACACACGGCCAAACTGAGAGGGTGAATAGAATTCTAGAAGATTTACTGCGAGCTTGCGTTATCGATTTTGGAGTCTCATGGGAAGATCACTTACATCTAGCTGAATTCTCTTACAACAATAGCTATCAAGCAAGTTTGGGAATGTCTCCATTTGAAGCATTATACGGTAGACCGTGCAGATCTCCCGCATGTTGGGTAGAACCTGGCAACAGACTTGTGTTAGGGCCCGATATGATTCGAGAAGCATCAGATAAAGTCGATTTCACTAAGAAGCGATTGAAAACCGCACAGAGCCGACAGAAAAGTTATGCTGATGCGAGAAGAAGGGATTTATCGTTTGCCATTGGCGATTATGTTTATTTAAGAGTTTCTCCAATGCGGGGAGTAATAAGATTTGGCAAGACTGGGAAGTAGGCACCGAGATTTATTGGTTCCTTTCCTATACTTGAACGGATTGGAACTCTTGCATATAGGGTTTCATTACCTGATTGGTTGCCTGGTGTACATGATGTGTCCCACGTGTCTCAACTCAGAAAACATGTTCATGATCCAGATCTTGTTGTGGAAGAAGCAGCGCAACAGGATATAGACATAACTCCAGAATTAGCGCTCATAAGAGAGCCATTAAAGATAGTTGGCAAAGAAACTAGAGAGCTAAGGAGCAAAAAGATCCATTTAGTCAAAGTGCATTGGAGTAGTGATCCTAGAGACTGTACTTGGCAGACTGAGGAAAGCATTAAACAAGCCTACCCCAAATGCAGAGTAGACATCTCTGACTAACTCCGGTGCAAGGTACCTTTACAATACTTTGCATTTACATTTTGTTTCCTACTTTGCTGTTATTTCCTTTTCGAGGACGAAAAGATTTAAGTGGGGGAGATTGTAATAACCTGGAAAATGTGAACCAATTTAAAATTTTTAATTTTGGTTATTACCAAAGAATTTGAATAATTGAAATAGCAAATTTCAATAAAATAAAGAATTGGGTATAGTATTGCAGTTTGAAATTTTGAATACAAACTTTGTCTGACTATACCGGGTGGAAAATATAACGGATTTTAGCAAAACTGAAAATATTTAAATCTGTCTATGAATACCTTTCTAACGAATCTGAAAAATCGAAGTTTCATAACGGGAATCAAAAGTTATGGACAAATGAATTTTCAGAAAGGTCGCTATATAGCATATATAGCCCTTGAAAATGGATTTTTGCATATGACCTCGGAATTCGACGAAACCACTTTTGTTGGGTCCGGGATTCAAACTATTGCTAGGTTTCAAATTTCATAATTTTTGAAGCTAGTATGTGAGCGGGGCAAAAGAAAATGTGGTTGGTCAATTTCTGTTAAAATGGGTCGACCTAAAAATGGCCATTTTTCAAACGAGCTCAGAATTTGACAAAATCGGTTTTGTTAGGACCGTATCGTCAAAACAAAGCTAGATTTATTTTTCTGGAATTTTTCGATTCAGTTTGTGGCCCTGGCAAATTGAAATGTACGTTCAAATTAAATATTGAATGTTTTATATTTAAATTTGAAAATAACTGACTGTAACAGTCGAATTGGCCAACGAAACATATCCCATTGTGTCCGGAATGGGGGTATTTAGCTAGGGGCGACAGTCGTTGGGTTTGATTTCGAGTTCGTTTGTAAAAACACTATTTAAAATCTCCTATAAAGCCTCGACCAATAGGATTTTTTTCTTTAAAAAAAATAAAAATCTCGAGAAACCCTAGACGTCAGGCGATATCGACGTCCCACGTTTCTCAGTCCTTCTCTTCCATTTTCCGACCACCTCCGACGTAGTTAGCCCCCGCCACCACCCCAGTTCGACGGCCCTTCGTCCCCTCTTCACATCCGACCAAACCCCGCCCTCCACCATCGCCTGTATCGCCTGAACCACCCCCACGAAGTCGACGTCTTTCCGACGCCGCCCAACCTTCCTCCGGCCACTGAACTGACCCCACTCCTAGGTGCAGGCGCGCCTCTCCAAGCCCGAGGGCGTGGCACTACCTGATCGAAGCAACGATCTACGGATTTCACGAATTTTGCAAACCTAGTTTTGAATCTTCAAATAAAGGTACGGCCTTGTTTTTCTGAAATGAAAATAACACTTTTAAGCGTTGCAAAACTTTGAAAAATAATATCTTTTTCGTTCGTTAACGAAATTCGATGAAACAGGAGACACCGTGACCGCAAGGAGGCTCTCTACCATCTAGAAGAAGCCGCGGATTTTTCTGATCTTCCTACGATTTTTAGCACTGCAAAAACCAATGTGAGGAATCTAACTAAATTGTGTGAATGGAATCGCGTTGTATAAATTATATAAGCGAAGTGTAAATTATATACGCATTGTATACCTCATGTACATGTGTTGTATAAGTTATATTAGCAATGTATAAATTATACAAGCGTTGAATGAAACATATATGCTTTTAATTGTGATGAAATGCAAGTGAATTATAGAAATAATATATATATATATATACTCCCCTCGTCCACAGACCATGGACAATATTTATTGCTTGTGATTGACGTGATATTATATGGTATGACGAATGGTTGGAAATAATTGTTTGTGGTTGATATTGTGGTTGAAAAATACCTTTGTGGTTGAAAAATACCCTCTTGTGGTTGAAACAAATTAGAATAGGATTGTGGAATTGAAAATAAAACATGTCGCCTGCGTGCGAACTAGATGCATGATCCCCATTGTCAAAAACCGCGAGGTTTTAAGGTAGAGCGAGGAGCCGTACTAGGGACGGTCCCGGTTTTAACTACCCTGCCGTTATGCTGCCGAAATTTTCTGAAATATACATGTGTTAGAATAATTTTCATTCGTTGAAATAAATTACATATGTTGAAACCAATATTCATGTGTTGAGTTGACATTCATTCGTTGAATCGAAATTCATGTGTTGAATATTATTTGAATTTAAACAAATAGCTTTAGCGATAAAAATCACATTTTTATATATATATATATATATACAACTATAGCGAATATTCATGTGTTGAGTTGAAATTCATTCGTTGAATCGAAATTCATGTGTTGAATATTATTTGAATTTAAACAAATAGCTTTAGCGATAAAAATCACATTTATATATATATATACAACTATAGCGAATATTCATGTGTTGAGTTGAAATTCATTGAATCAAAATTCATGTGTTGAATATTATTTGAATTTGAACAAATAGCTTTAGCGATAAAAATCACATTTTTATATATATACAAATTATAGAGAATATTCATGTGTTGAATTGAAATTCGTTCGTCGAGTTGAAATTCATGTGTTGAATGTTATCGTATGTTAAAATAAAATGAATAGACAATAAAAACTACATTTTTATTGTGAATATGAAGTGTTAAAAACATTCACGTGTTGAATAAATATTTTTGACGATAAAAATATTTCTTTTATCATGTATACGCTTTGATAAAAATACACACGTGTTGAAATAAATAATAGTTTGCTAGAAATATTATTGTTGGCTTTGTTCTGCATATACATACATGTGTTGAACAGGAAAAATGGATTAGCTGTAGAGTAAAGAAATTATTTGCATGCTCGACAAATAGGTAAAACTTGATGAGTTGGCTGCGCAATTTTATTTTTATATCAACTCCTGTGAATGCCATTGGATGCGGAGTGCTGGTTATTCTGTGTGAAATAATAAATATCGCCATAGGATAGTAACAATTAATTTTGAACTACACTACATGGCATACTTCTTGATGATAGGCATACTTCATCATATTCCACATAAGCAATTGGAGCTTGTGTGACGAGGTGGAAGATTTACCATACGAGCGAGAGGCTTGTATGGCGATGATTATATACTACAGGTTGAACTGATGACTGATATGGACTATTTAAAATATAATGATAAACTGCCAGATTAATTAAAACCCCACACGGGTCTGGAGTTGACAATAATCACGTCTCTCTAGTTATTAGATACGGCACATGGACTATTTATTTCCACACGGAAACGGGGTGACGAGAATTTATTCTCTGGAGTGATTATCTATACATGCTCCCTCGTAAACACCAGAATATATCACTATAAATATGTGGATGCTTTTTAGGATTTATTGGGTACCTAATACGGCCCAATAAATTTCCAAACCCCTCCCCGTACAAAGGAGGTTATGGCGAAATTTTTCGAAATATTATGGCGTTAGTGATATATTTGAAGTGAAAACGAAGTTGAAAATATAGAATGAACTATAGTTGGAATTATAGAATAAACTATATTTATATATATAAATATAAATATAATTAAAAGGAATCGAAGCCGTGCAGTTCGTGTTTTGGAATCGTAATTTGAAACGATTAGTATGAGAAATCTGACCATCAGATTTTCCCGAAACCGCAACCGCTGGGTTCGCCTTGGAAACATCTTCCCAACGGCACCAACCTTGTAAAAATCCAACGGTTGGATTGTCCGGAACGTTTAATTCAAATCTGAAGAAAAACAGTGCCAGAATCGTTTATGTTTATATATAAATATAAATATAATTAAATTAAATCGAATAACGACGCTGCAGTTCGAATTTTCAAACCGTAACTTCAAACGACTAGTGTGGAAGATCCAACCGTCGGATTTTCACGAAACTGGAACCGTTGGGTTCGCTTTGGGAATACCTTCCCACTGATATAGACTTTGTAGAAATCCAACGGTTAGATTTTCCGATATGTGTAAAATAAATTAGGGGAAAAACAGTGCCACGACACGACCTGAAACGTCGTTTAATTAAATATGGCCATTTTAAACAAATAAAAATGGCGAAAAATCGTTATAAAATATTGTAAGCAACATAGATTGCAAATAAACCAATTGGGCTTGAATTGTTTGATATTTGATGGTTGTACGTGCTTGACACGAAAATAACACTAAAGAACTGAAAGATGGATGTCGAATAATATAACCATGGAAAGAATCAATTTAAATTCTAATTACGTGAATTATTTGAATAGGCCGAGCTAACCCTCATTTCAAATAATTTATCGAGCGATTCGAATTGGAAAATGCAAAGACGATTCAAGACCGACGATCTTTGTATCGGTTGGATGGGCGCTGCTGAGGTTCCTGACCGGAGTAGCTAACGTAAAGGAACGGAAGTAGTAGCCGTCTGAACGTATGTGTTGATTGGACGGATATACGAGGAATTTGACGCCTCCGGTTTCGTTCAGACCCAGAACGGACTTGTAAATGGACTGTGTGTCTGACATTGGATTTTGTTCTATACTGATTGATCTCTGTTAAATATATATATGTTTGGCGGTGGAGAATTTATTCTTTTGCTTAACGCCCTTCTCTGAGACGTACGAGCTCAGAGGTTATATATCGATAGAAATCAGTCGTATGGAGTGGATTGCCTATGTGGCATGCCAAGATGTTGTGATCAAGGCTTCTGTTGCAAAGCAAAGTCTTGTGGTTGATGATCAAAGCACGGTCTACATGGCCTGGCTTTGTGTATAGCGTGGATTCGCGAGCCTCACACCTCGGTATGAGTTAAAAACGGGATACGGACCGCTGGGAGAGCACGACGTTTCTTTCTAGCTATGGTGGTGTCAGTGACTTACCAGCCCTGACATTTATATCTATTTTTCACCTATGTGGTTGTTGGAATGCGAGGCGCCTCGATTATAGGTTTGTAAGGACCGGGAAACGTGTGTTCAGGAATTGCCAATCCTCAAACGTAAGAGAGGACCGGCCCAGCCGATCCAGGGTTACCCAGAGTGTGTAGTCCTGAGACGTTTGCTAGAATGTCTCGAAACGGAGAGGAGCTTGCCCCTTGCCTCGACTCATGACGGAAATCCAATTTCCAATACGAAATAACGGACTCGATTGTAGAACTAGTATAGCGACATAGTGGTATGGGGCACTTATGCCGTCTATGATTGATATTTATGATGCTATTCGTTTTTGAAACATATATGCACTAGTAATAATATCGGATGATTTTGCTTTACACGTATCAAGCATATTTGGCCATTATAAGGTAAAACTCTATCCTCCGGCTTGCGTTGCATTGTATGATGGGACATGAGTCTTATAATGGCTTCATTCTTTTTAAAAGCATTGCCTTGTTTTAAAAGAATTTACTTTGTTTTAAATGCACTAGCAATCACTGGAGTAAACCCGTTCCGCGAAAGTGGCGTGGTCCTATGATTTGCTTATTACTTTTGTTTAAACTGTTAAATAGATTCCTCATACCAGTCCCCATGACTGACTCGTTGTTTGTTTCACTTTGCAAACGCGGGTGCCCTTATTTCCACCCGGGCAGCCTAGTTCACAGGTGACAGGTTGTTTTTGGCTATGCACTGTTGCATGAAGTGCATTTTGGCTCATGGCGAGGCTGACTTCACAGAGATGACTTTGACATTTTCCGCCATTATTGTACTTATATTATGATTCCGCCACAGGCGATGCAGATTGCTTTACTTTCAGTACTTATTATCGTATGTATATGTACCGCCTTCGGCGATGTACACTGATACCCTTATTATGTCTCACTGCATGTATGTATTCCGCCTCTGGCGATGATGACTGATCACTTCCCTTTTATTTACTAAGTTATATCCTACGCTGTGCTATTCTGATGTTGTTACATGTTGTGATTCCGCTGTCATATCCGTGTAAAATTATTCTATTTATTGTTTCTACTATTATATGTACTCTGCTATGATGATTAATGTGTTATATTCCAATGATTATCCTTAATACCGCCCCTCGGATTTTGGGATCGTCACACTAATCCCAATTGTTTACTTGTATGTCAATCGATTGGTTGACAGACTGTTGCAAGCGTTATTTATTTATTTTAATGCTTATACAGTGTAGAATGCACTCTGGATGAGAGAAGATTATTTATCATTGTTGTTCTGTACATGTGATGCATAAAATCCATATAAATTAAATCATATGATAATTGATTGGATTTCATTCCAATTTGGAAATAACAAATATTTAAAATAATGAATATTTTAAAATAATATTCAGAACTTGATGTCCGATTTTGGATGGACACGAAAATATTGAAAAATATGAAAGCGTGTTGGTTAGATTTGCACCATTTTAACACAAACGATTTTGGTATCGATTTTATTCATTTTTATAATGAATATCGACAAGGAAATGAGTTCAAAATCTGATATTTTCAAAAATGTTATCATTTAAATATTATAATGATACGGAGTATTCAATTTTTGATTAAAATTGAAATGAATGTTGGAATTGTTTTTCAAACCAGTTTATAAAATATGTTTTGAATGAAATATATATCATATATATATATATATTAATGGCTTGAATGTGACGCGCCATGACCGTTCGCAAATTTTGACCATTGACTTCGAATTGACATTACGGGAGATCCAACTGTCGGATTCTCCTAAAACCGGAACCATCTGTTTCATATCGGAAAGTGATTTCCAAGGAATATAAGAGATTTGAAATCTAACGGTTGGATTTGGAATTATGTCCAAATCAAATTTGGAAAAGGTCGCTATGGATGCAGTTCGGTGGCCGTTAATGGAAACCGACTGTACGGGCCTTGATAAAATTATTGAAAAAATATTAATAATTTATACAAAATCATAATAAATAATTTGGAATGAATTTGGATGAAATATTCCACGTTTGTAAAGATAAAAATATATTTTTATCAAAATGAATTAGTTAATAACTAGAAAGATAATCCAACGTTTTTAAATAAATAAATTGGATTTGTGAATGGTTTTAATCTAACCAGAATTTTTCAATGTATGAATTGGAATGGATTTGAATAGAAATCATCAGTGGGATAGTTCGATATTGGATTCCGTGACTACGCCGATATTGTGCAGGAATTTGGAAGATAGATATATATCGTTATTCCCCATACGATATGTGTTGGTTTCAGAATTTGATGTTGAATGTAAGACGATATAATTTATGTTTATAGCTTTATATTTAATATCAAAGTGGATTTTGGGTTTGTTGCGAATGGTGTCTTTATTAACATTATTCTTAAACCCCGTTGTGAAAAGAATAAATCTTTTAGTTAAGATTTAGAGAAGTTTTACCAATTAAATAATAAATTTTAATTGAAATGAAAGTTGATTTTGGGTTTATCGTGAACAATGTTTTAAATAACACTGTTCTTTAACTCAATTAACAGCGATGAGATGATTAGGAAATTATAATGTTTTTATTAAGATTTAATGGAAATTTTCCAAAGTAAAGTTTTCCAATTTAATATTGGAATTAAATGGAATTTGATTTGGTAATAATCGAGATGAACTTCTGTGAATGAAGACCGTTATTATATATGAAATTTAAAAGGCTTTGCCGTTATTCCATTTATATTATTAGTCCGATACGAAAATTTACATCGATTATATATTGAACAATTTTTTGTGAAGATTCCATAGTTAATGGAAGCCGATTTTGGTTTGTTGTGAACTATTTTTTAAATGACACTAGTTCTTTAACCCAGTTAAAGATAAGATTAATTTCATAAATTTGAATAATCATTAACTAACGATTTTTGAGATTATAACTGAATTACAGTTTTAATCAATATTTAATTAGATTGGAGTGAAAATGGAATAACTAAATTTATCGAATTCATGAAATGATCGAGAATGGAATACCACCAGCTTTACACCAGGCGATAGTTAAATCTTTAATTGATTCGAACTTGAAATGGTAATTAAATTTACCGATAACATAGTGGGTGTTAGATATGGAGTACTGCCAGTTTTCTCCGTGGGATGACTAGGTTGGGATTGGGATTAAAAATAAATGATTACTTCGGTAAAGTTCGCTAATCCCGACTAGTTGATAAACCTTAATTTGGTTTAGAACTGATAAAAGATAAAATCTAATCTTTTGAATTGATATCAAAAGGAAGATTGAAGAATAAATTTAAAGGGTTTATCTTTGATAAAATTAATGGTGACCTTTCCCCATAAGTTGTAAATATTTGAATAAAAGAATACTCTGAATTGGAATAAGGCGTAAGATGTGTTTTTATAGAACTTGTTTATTGATGATAAAATACACGAGTTATTCGGAAAGACCGGGTTTATCCCATTCTGAATAATTTATACGATGACTAAAGGACGACGATGAAGACGGTGGTTGAAGATCAGGGTTTTTCATATCGTTTGGATGATTATTGATGTTTGATTGGGCTATACACCCAAGACAAGGTAATAAGTGGTGATCGTCCAGACATACATGGAAATCGACCGGATATGCGGGGACCTCTCTCCTGTATTAGACATATGGGACGAGGAATAAGGTGCCTCCGGTTTCGTTCAGACCCAGAAAGGACTTGTAAATGGATATGTGTCTGACATTGGATTTCATTCTGTGTGGGTTGATTTCTATTAAATAAATATCTATTTGGTGGCGGAGAATTTATTCTCTTGCTTAACACCCTTCTCTGAGACATATGAGCTTAGAGATTATATATTGATAGACATCAGTTGCATGGCGTGAATTGTCAGTGTGGCATGTTGACATGCAAATGATCAAGGATTTTGTTGAAAAGCAGAGTCCTGTGGTTGATGATCAAAGCACGACTTTAATTAGCATAGCTTTGTGTATAGCGTTAATTCGCGAGCCTCACACTCGATATGAGTCAAAACCGAGATCGTGACTGCAGGGAGTGCACGACATTTCCTTCTAGCTTGGAGTGGTGTCATGGTATGGAGCTTAGACATTTTTACTTATGTGGATGATGGTATGAGGCGCCTCGATATTGAGTCCCTAGTGGCTTAGAGATAGGTTCGATAGGACAGGAAAACATGTGTTCAGGAATAACCAATCCTCAAACGAAAGAAAGGACCGGCCCTTAAGATCCAAGAGTTGCCCCGCGGTGTGTAATCACTACTACAAAAGTGGGCATATTCGACAATATTTTACTGTGGCCGTAGATCAAAAAAGCGTTGCCGTAGGCCCTTTTTTCAAATAGGCAACACCAGGGGGGCGTGGCATCCGCGGACGTTGCATTAGCCCTCTAAGGCAACGCTTTTGCTCATCTACTGCCACGGAAAGAAAGTGTTGCATTATAACCGTAATGCAACACTATTTGCACGTAATGCAACAATATTCAGTGTTGCCTTAAGCATTAGCTGCCAAGTCACGATAGTGAGGCCACATCAGCTTTCCACGTAAGATGCACACGTGTCACACGCCACATCAGCTTTCCACGTCAGCTGCATACGTATCAGACGCCACATCAGCTGTGGGCCCACGTGTCGTACCAAAGTGGAATAAATAATATTTTTTCAAATGCAACACCACTGTAATATAATGCAACACCATTATCTTGAAATGCAACATCAGAGAAAAAAATCAAATGCAACAGTAAAGAAGGAAAATGCTACATAAGAAGAATGCAAATACAACGCTTTAATTAAAAATTATGCAGTATCTGTTCTATGCTTCTTATTTGTACTAATACATCTTATTTTGTTCTATCTTATTATTTGTACTAATCCTCTTAGACTCGGTAACAAAATCTATCTTAAGAGATTACAACTAATACATCAATATCTCTCTGGGCCATCATGCCTCTTCTTATTTTGTTCTATGCTTCTTATTTGTACTATCAGACCACCGCACGAGAAGTGAAACGACTGGACTCAGTAACAAGATCTCCGACCTACGCACAATTTGGAGAAGCACTAAATGGCTTTTCATCAATCCGAGCTTACAAAGCATACGATAGAACGTCAGCAATCAACGGCAAAGCAATGGACAACAATGTGAAATTCACCCATGTGAAGATGAGCGCAAACCTAGTAATAGAATAAATAAATAAATAAAGTCATTATATTGAATGCAAAAGATATTTCATTGAACTGGATATATTGTGAATTTTCCTGCTACAATTGGATTCCTAACAAACACATACTAATTAATCCTAACATCAGATTTAAAAATCACAAAATGAAGAAGTTTAAGCTACATATCTATTTAATCAAAAGGTGCCGCATGTATGTTAACCTGGACAGCCACGAAGTAGAAGTTTCATGTGTTCATCAAGGAAAACCATGTGCAGGCAAAGAAATAAATCCACATGTTCTCAGTCAATAAAAGATGTAGAAGGGCAAAAACACTAGCAAATGGAACAAAATATGGCAAATAAACTAGAGTGCCAAAACGAGGTGACAACCAGGCACCAAAATAGATTAGAACAGGGCTGGTTCAACTGTCATTCATGTATATGAATGAACAAGACAAATTCTATACAATCCAGAAGAAATACTCCACATGCACCATATATTTTCTTCCTTGATGGAATGGTAATATTAACAAGGCAAGTGTATGAACACGGCAACATAAATACGGTGATCACAGTATGAAACAATGAATTGCATATATAAGATTTGAAGTGGCACTCATGCTCCTAAACATGATACATTTAGTGTTAACTATATACATAGGAATGTGTTATGGTAACTCAGCAGTACATTTAGGGATACCTGAAATCTCTAGCGAGCAGCAGGGTATAAATACTTTTTCCAAAAATATGCTAACACAATATATATATATATATATATATGCATATGCATGTCCAAAAAATACCATGCTAATACATAAGCGCAGGAACACATCTTTGGTCATAAATTACACGCTGAATTCATGTACATATTTAATGAGAGTTGATGCTAACCATATAAAATATGAAAGTACAACAATGTAAACTTACTGCCATTGATTTCAGTACCAACTATAATTTCTTTGGCGAACATAGTTCATAGCAACAAATTTAGAAGTTATGTTAAAAGGGTAAGCCTAATAGTTAACTTAAATGTCCTACAGTTCGTGCATATGTTTATGTTGTCACCATCTCCAAATTCACTAAGTTTCGCAATATATGTGCCCAGCCTTATCCAAAACCATGCTCAGAGATCTTCATGAAAACAGAATCAAGTAGTAAATGAAGGTAAGAACATAGTTTATTGAAATAGGGAAGACAACTTAGAAGTTAGAAGATAACTAAAACAAAAAAGATATCCACTTATAGTTTGTAAACAGAGGAGATGAAGCAGCGTTAGCAATCATATTTTTACTGTCCTCTACCATTACAAGTCATTGAGCATCACGGGTTGTTTTATTGCACCCTGTATGTTTATCTAATACAAGTAAGTAACAAACAATGTGCACCCACTTGCTTACTATGACCAATGGTAGAGGTACTAATACAGGGAGGTACTAATACAAGTTTAAATTTAATACAGGGAGGTACTAATACAAGTTTAAATTTAATAAAACAACCCATGGTTGTAACACCCCGTATTTCTGTTAATACTAATATTCACAAATTAAAAGAATTAATATTGAGAATTTGCACGAAATAGCCTTAAAAAGGCATATAACAAATTTGAGATATGTGAATTGCCTTAAAAGGCGAAAAATGGAATTAAGACATTAATTGGAAAATTAATGTGTAGAAATGGTCATAAGTTAATTATGGATTAATTTGAATTCATGAATAGGTGCGTGTGTATATATATATATATTTATATATATATGGGCAGTTAATGTAAACATGAATAGAAGTTTATTAATTTGCTGAGTGGTTGCTGAGTCACTTCTGACTCATTGCTGAGTCAATAAGATAAACCCCATCTGGTCTGAATGGCTGCGGTTATTTCTAGGTTAAATCTAATGTCCTAAATGAATCCTAACATCTATAAATAAGTGGGTAGACTCTAACCCTAAATTACTTGAAAAATTGGAGAGCTACCGACATGCCGTTGCCATGGAGTTCAGCATAGCCGTCACAAACTAAAGAAGAAGAAGGCCTAATCTACAAACTAAATCTACTCAAATCAAATCAAAAGCTCTCTCTCTTTCTATTTCTCTTCTTTAAAATTGTGAGTATGATGAATCTCACAATATTATTATAAAATAATTTGATTAAGTTATGAATGGATTACAAGAAAGTGATATGAATTGTTACGTATTTGTAAATTATGTTGTGGATCTCTTGTTATGCTATTATGTTATCATATATATGTTGTTATGTTGTAGTGATTATGTTGTAAATAATCCTATGCTATGTCATATGTGATTAATCATGCTATGCTATGTTGTAAATCATATCATGCTATGTTGCAAATTATGATATGCTATGTTGTAAATCTTATATATGTTGTAGATCTCATATTATCACATATGTTGAAATACTTATGTTATATGATAATGATGTCATGTCAAGTTGTAAAATCATGATGTTAGTATTTATGCGAATTGGATCATGTTTAAAGTTTATGTTTTTTTTATAATAGATCTTGATTATGGGAATTTGTCTATTGGGTTAGGTGTACCCATATACATGAATCTACAAATTAATTGGATCTTGAATATGGGAATTTGCCTATTAAGTTAGGTGTACCCATATACATGAATCTATGATTAAATGAATTTTGATTTTGGGAATTTGCCTATTGAGTTAGGTGTACCCATATAAAACCATATTGTTAATGATGTTGATTCACACATGTCCTATACAAGTTTATGAAATTTGATCAAAATCATATTATGTGAATTATGAATAAGTTGACACCCTTAGATCCATGACATGTATAACCTTATGCAAGTTGTAATGTATGCAAGTTTTACCCCTTGTTATGATTTATTTAGTCACATATATATGTTGTTGTTGTGAATATTTTCTTTTATGCTATGAGTTAGACTAATCGGGTCTAGCATACATTTTGTGAATAAACGTTCAAACGTGGGGTAGGGGTAATATTAGGAAATTAATAAATTGGGGTGCAATTGATATGATTTTGCATGCCTTAAATGGATGTCCATAATTGAGTCAATTATGGACATTGTTAAATTTGGAATTAATTAATAATTCAAGTAGGGAATTATTAAAATTGGGGAAAGTGGATTATTAATAATAATCAATGCTTAGGACACGAGGTTGGACCCGTTTGTGACGTAAACCTTCCTGGACCCGCCCGGCAAATCCAGTAGTCACAAATGTCGGCCCAATGTGAGAGGTCCTAGGCCCAAACTAAAGCATAACAGTTGTAAAGACACGAGGTTAGACTCTTTTATGGTGTAAGACTGCCCGGACCCGCCCGGCAAATCCAGCTGCCATAAATGCTAGTCTAATGTGAGAGGTCTTTATGAGGTTATGGCCTTAATGAATTAAGAAATACTTAGCCAGATAATCATGTAAGGTGGGACATGGGGGTTAAGTAGGTGCCTTGGGTGGCATGAGGAATCTATTGGTTGCCTTTAGAGGCATTTGAAATACGATTAGACTTAACCAAATACAGATGTAAGTGAACATGACTAAGTGGGTTAAGTGGATGGACTAATGGGACAATCTTAGGTGGAATGCTTGTGGGAAATAATGGGGGCCCATTTCAACCAGTATCACAAAACGTATCTTTGTGGGCTCGACCCAAGTCGAGGACGGGACACGCACACTGGGTTTGACTATAAGAGGCCAAAACAGGGAGCGGTGGCAACGCAAGTCCAACGGGTTTCATATGCGTGTGTGGACCCGGGTTGGTAGGTAAGACGTTGTTGCATCGTGTAGGTATAAGCCATGCATCTCCGTTATATCGGGTTGCCACTTTAGGGGAATGATACACCCCACTGTGTGGCCAGCACGGGTATCTACGAGTAGGGAGCCGATCGAAAAATGGAAAGTGGGGTACACCTAGTGGAGATAGGGGCAGGCGGCACCTATGTAGTCAGCTAGGAGTACGTAAAGCCATTAAGAAAGTTTCTAAGTGAAGCTAAGTGGAATCAATCTTTAGGGTGACTGGTGTGGTGCAGTATAGTGTTTATCCTTTAGTATTTAGGAGCGCCTATAACGTTTCCTTTAGCGATTGTCTATGTCCTTAATCTGCTCTTTCATAGATATTTCCTTGTTTTCCAGCTTATGCCTTAGTCCAGTTATTTTGATAATAGTATTGTAGAATTATCATACTCGCCAGACTTTATGTCTGACCCCCCCCCCCCTCTTTTTCATCTTTTTCTCCCTTCAGGTCCTCAGGTTGGGCCAAGTTCCAGTGGAGTCTGATTGGATTGCTTATCTCTTGGAAAGCTTGGACTGTTGAAGTAAAGTCCAGCTTGTTATCTTTCTTTTTAATGGCTATTTATGTAATGGGATTATGTACTTGTTTTATCAAGATAGATATTGTACTTGACTTTGATTATGGTGTTATGATGTAATCAAACATGTTTTGACTTCTGCTGCAATTGAAATAAAGTTTTTAAATTTCCAAGTACTATTTTATATCTGTCTTGTTGAAATTTTACTGTTATATATTCATCTAAAACCTCCATAGAAGTTAATGCATTCCCTTTGTGAGTGACATTAATGGACGTGGGGTGTTACAGTGGTCATAGTAGATAAACATTGTATGTTTTATTTGGAAGTGATTGCTTTAAATTAATGCACATTGTTTGTTACTTATATTGCACCTGCTTACTCCATCATTAGCTGCAAGTAAACAGTTATACTGTCCTCTACCATTAATCAATATTGTCTGTGCATACTTATATGGCAATTAGTAATCCAGAATCATTTGACCCAAACAAATACTACGTAAATACTAAATAAGTAAAATGGTTTAACTGCTTGTACTATACTTCAACCAAATCAGAAGTGAATATTTTAGAAATTAAAAGACAGTGCAAAGGAAATAGTACCAGACTGATGCTGCTTACCTTGTCAACTATAAACCCATTAGTAAAAGCCTCTCCTGGATTGATTGGGCATTGAGTGATAAAGGATGTTCCATCGGACCATGGAGTCCCAAACTGCAGTCAATAACTCAGAATGTAATGCATGTGAATTAGTGTATATGTTAGTGTTAATTATATCTGATCATATTTTGAAATAAATACAAAGATGAACCTGTCTAATGCCATGCCAATGGATCACAACCCCTTCTGTAGGGAGACTATTTCTGAGTTCTACCACAATAGTATCTCCAACTACGGCCTCTATTGTGGAAGCTTGAAACTTCCCGTTGATCCCAAACATAAGGTTCTCTTTACAATCCAGTGACCAAAAAATCTGCCCAATCTCCAATTTACTTGGTTATTTTTTCCCCTTTATATTGACATCCCAAAATATTAAATGTTATAGTTAGACAACATCAAACTCTTGAGGAGCAGATTCAAGAGTTGGAAAAGGCTAACAACAAATCCATTGATGAAAACTACACTATCGAGCAAATTACCTAAGTTTTTTTTATTTTAGAAAATTGGTACATACATAGTATATATATATATACATTAATCAGAAAAAAGATACAAAAAATTACCTAATACCTACTTGAGAAGATCCAGCATCATCACCGTGAATATCAAGCCGATTCATCCTAACAAACGTAATATCACTGGGAGGAGTTGCCAAAGGTGAACCACCAGCGCTCCCCGTGGTTAAAGAAGAGCCACCACCAGAAATCTTCAGCGTTCCCCACGGCAATCTCCGCGACTGAAACATTTGGCTGAATTTACAGGGATCTGGTTGTGTGCTTCAACGATTTGATTACCGTTACCGATTACCATGGAATCGAGAGCCGATTTGTTATATAGCAGGAGTGGATCGATGTGAATTTAGGTTTAAAAATATTTTGACAGTAGTAAAAGGGGAAAGAACGATTAGATGAGAGAGAAGATAAGAGAGAAGAGATGACCGGATTATTTTTAGATTATTTCGTGAAGGGGAAAGATCGCGCCAAAATTTCATGAAAAGAATGCAATGAGGTGGCTGTTATTGATTGGATGATGGATAATGTTTAGAATCATCATAGACATAGATGGTTTGAACCGTTGGATTAATTATACATCTACGGTTGGAATTTTGTTTATGATGATAACGCGGATTGCTGAGCTGGATTGTGTATATGTAAAGCTACGCTTTTAACTAGTGTTGCATATCAAAACACTAGAATTATCATCGCAACAGTGCATTCACGTCTAATGCAACAACATATGAATATTGTTGCAGAAGATCAAATAAAGCATAGCTTTCGCCACACTTTTCATGCAACGCACACAAATTAGTGTCGAATATGCCCACTTTTGTAGTAGTGAATCTTGAGGCATTTCCTAGAGTGTCTCGAATCGGAGAGGAGCCATCCCTTGCCTCTACTCAAAGATGGAAATCCAATTTCCAATACAACATTTTTCGGTTTTAGTTGTAGAACTACTATGGCGACATGATATATGGTACCCATGCCGTCTATGATTGATAAATTTATATTTGAAATTGTTTCAACACTATACACTTATAGTGATATCAAAATGATTTGTTTTAAACGTACCAAGCAAGTTTGACTATTATAATGGAAAAGTCTATCCTCCGGCTTGCGTTACATGTGTGATGGGTCCTGAGTCTTATAATAGCTTCATTTTTCCAAAAAAGCATTGCGTTGTTTTATTTTAATCTAAGATTAATGTGGAGTAAACCCGTTCCGTGTTGTACGTCGTAGTCATTTGAATTACCCAAAATTTAAAGTAAAAATTTAATACCTGTTTTAGTTGTCACACCAGTCCCATGACTGACTCGGAGTTTATTGTTTTAACCTAAACTCTCGGTGCCCATATTTTCCATATGGGCAGCTAGTAGTTTTAGTTTTTGCTGATGTTTATTTTCATAGGATCCTGGATTACAACTGGGGCCATATTCAGAAAGCTTTGTATCCGTATATTTTATTCAGTTGTGCTAGTTGCTATATTTCCGCTACACATTCTATTTATGTATTATATTTTCCGCTGTTATGTAATTATAAATCTTTGATATAGTATTTCCAGTGTGTAATAATAATTCATACTATGGAATAATCTTGTACTCTAATGTAAATAGTTTTAATAAAAATGAAATGTTCTGTTGTTTGTGTTCTGATGCGTCGTGTTCTCAACTCAATCTGGGCTTTCTCGTACCAGGGAAGTTTGGGTCATTTCATCTATACCCATGATATTTTTAAGGAAATCAATAAATCATTTGGTGTGTTTGACAACACAGCATTTAAAGTCAATGATTGTTGTTGTATTAAAAAGGTAAGTATGTCCTCAAGCCTCACAATTGGGAAATGGTATAAAATCGGGTGGGCCGCATGGTTATGTGGGTCGCTCCCACTAGGGTGTATTGTCACCTAATTTAGAGAAAATCCATTTGCTTCTTTATATTTTATGCTTCGGTAATAGTTGTTGAACCCAACCATTGGTGATAATACATTAAGAACACTCAAACGAAGTGAGTGGCCGGTCATATTTAGCCTGGGTTGCAAGATGTTCTTGCTAAACCCTGTGCATTCCTATCTAGATATACACTGTCAAAAGGTGGTCCCATACCTTTCCATGGTCGGAATCCATTCTCCAATAAGATCCCATGATTTTGGTTGTGTACTATGTATGTGGAGCTGAGATGCAAGCATACTCCTAGATTTCTACTTATTTGATTTAAACACTATTATAATATCAAAATAGTATCGATTCCAAGAATATTTTAGGTTATCATAAGGTAAAAATCATCCATGTTTATGTGTGGATCGGTCTTACGGTTATCCTTTATTTTTAAAAGATTTAAAAAAAATTAAACTAAGTGGTTGGAGTTCACTCACACTAGTTTTATGACTGACCCAGAGATTTTTTTTGTTTTGTTTTACCCTAAACTCATGGGTGCCCAATTTTGTACGGGCAGTCAAGTAGTCGGGATTTTACAAATACACTTGGAAGAGTTTGGAGCAGGAGGCTTTAGCATTTTATGTCTATTGTTTATTTTTGTTGTGTTGTAAGTGTTGTACTTTGATAATGGTTATGCAGACAAATTTTTATTTCAAAAGTTATGTTATATAATATATTTTATTCGTTCCACTGTGAGATTCGTGTTTACTCTGATTATGTGATATTGTGATCTTCCTTTCTTCTATTCTAACTTCCTTTATTTCTGTTTCTCTCCCTCTAACTTCTTTTTATTAGTGATCCGGTAAATTTCTATTGGTTGGTTAATTGATATGATAATTGTGTCGATAATCAGGATTGGGAATTGGTCGGTTCGTTATAATGTATTAGAGCTAAAGGTTGAGTGATAATCATGGCTCTGTTGCGCAACTCAATATAGATGGGGTTAGTAATAACTAGATTGATTTTGAGTGTGTGTGTATGAGCGTGTATTTGTTTTTTGATATAAAATGGTTTTATGTTGTGTCGATTGTTATGTTAAGAAGTTTATGAATTTTGGTCGATGAATATGATCCACTGTATTGATAGGGTTTTTAAACACTCGAATACGATGAATCGACACAATATGTTTTGAAAAAGGGTAAATGGAATAATTTTACCCAAATTATATTTTGATATAAAAGAATGATTGATACAAGAATCATTATAGTATATTGGATGTGTTAGTTGTTATTATATCGAATAAGATTATAATTGAGATGATTGTGAATAACTAATCAGAATTCGTATAAGTGTAATATATAAAAATCAGATGAGTTAAATCTGAATTAAAAATAGAATTTGGAATTGAAATTCCGGAAACATGTGAAAAACTGTTTGTAAATGAATTTGGATTAAATATATGGAAAATTTAAGATTTTGGGAGAATTGAAATTGTTTTCCAAACATCGTGAATGATATTTTGAAATAACTTCCAAATGGAAGTGTTTAAGAATGAATTTTGAAAATGATATAGTATTGAACTCGCTTCGGTCGTTAGGAAATATCCCTGATGATGAATCGCCACATCATCAGTGTTCATTTTCGAGTTTCTCAGTGATGGGCTACTACCAAAGACATTTCTTATTGGATAGTTTTGAGAAAACAAGTTGTTTTGAATTCCAAAAATGAATACTTAATTTTAGAAAAGCCAAGCTATTTAGAACTCCCAGTAAGAGATTGTTTGAATTAAATATAAATTAAATAGAAATTTGTGGAAGCAAATAGGAATTGAATTAAAGGAAATTAAGTGCAAACTGAATTGGAATATAATAATATCAAGAAAAATAGAATTTTGGAATGTATTTGGACTCAGATTGGTAAATAAATTGATTTTAGAAATAAAAATCAAATTTTGAATTTTTAGGTGAAGGCAACTAATTAGAGAAGTTAGTTAGTTAATGAAATGTGGGAATGGAATTTAACTTGGTTAAGTATATTGGATGAAAGAGTTACGGATTTGGAATCGAGAATAGAACTTGAGATTGAGAAGGAATTTGGCTTGCAAGCGATTGACTGGATTTGAGGATAAATTGATTGGAGATCAATAGGGAATGCATTTTAATATGCTAAATTGGTAGCGAAAAGAAGAGTTTGAGTTGTATTCCCGATAAAAAGGTACAAGAATATATTTTATGCGAGTATGAGATTTATGAGCCTATTGGGCAAACCGCTTGGATTTTTGAGTTTCTTTTGGATTGGAGAAAGCCTAGAGAGACGATTTATTGTTGTACTGATTGAGCCATGCAAAGGAGACACTAACGAAAATTTTCGAAAATTTAAGGTGTTAGGAAATATTTAGAACTTTTGAACTTTTTTGAAAAAATTTATATTTTAATTAAAATTAACTGGTTTAATTGAAACTGAAGTTAAGTAGTAGAAAAAATGATTTTTAGCATAGTTAATAGGGTTTGTATCATTTTTCCTACCTTAGAAATTTCGGGGAAGAATTTCTTTTAAGGAGGAAGGCATGTAACGTCCCAGATTTTTAGCGATTTAATTATTTAATTATTTGAATATTAATTTGGCAATTTAAATTACTTAAATTAAATTATTTTTATTATTTGATTATATTAATTAGTGGAATAATAAAATTTAATTTCGAAACAGTCGGGATCAGTTGAATTTATAATATTGTGTGTATTGGATAATGTGAGAAATTTAATCGAGTTTAAATTCGATTTATAGTAACGAATTTATTTATAAAACAAAGTTTGAACTTTTTAATTATAATATAATTTAAAAACTAACTTGTAACATCGCGGTAGTTCGTAATATTACCTTCGAACCTTTACCGACTATGTACGATTCACTATAAGTCAGATTTCTTTCAAACAAGAAACATTAGAATCTATTGAACTATATTTTCCTGATGGAAGAGAAAATTTGAGATTTCGTAATATAGATTGTGAGTTATGTCCAAATCAAGTTTTCAGGAATTCGCTATGGAATTGTTTGTAAACCATAATGTGACGACCGCACATAACTCCTGCACTTAACAAGAGGAATAATGCACTAAAGGACGTGGCAGATAACAATGGACGATCATCAAGGTAGAATAACACATGCGTTACATTTCGTCTAATTCACAGTGCAAGGATAAAATATAGTAGAACATACACAACATGCAATAATAGTGAAGCAGAATTGGACAGAATATTTAACTTTCATTTCGTCATGAATTATCCAAGCATCAAACTAGATACAACATCAAATTTTGTACAATGTGCGTCACTACAAGTCACTTAGAGAATACATCAAACAACGGAAAATATAAATAGTAGAAAATAATACGCTAGCCTCTTACTCGTCATCGTACAGCAGCATCGTCCGCATCAAGATCTACTACCTGTTAGCTGCTACTCGGTCTGCCTATCCACAATCATATGAACAACCCAAGGTAATAAGAGGAAACATAAAACCTTGAGTCAGACAATAGTCTTAATGAGCGACAAAACTATTATCTAACATCATCAATAAAGTATATGAGAATGGGCAGATTAATCAACTAAACTACCAAAATCAACAGAGAAGAACCCAAACCCGTCTTCCCCACAGCGGACAGTGATTGCCTTTACAATAATCAAGTAGAAACAAATAGTCTATTCATAGCAGTCAGTTATCAAGTGTAAACCATCCCGATTGATTCGACATCTCCCAAGCATAAGCCCTGAAGGCCTAAACTAACATAAGAAAAGCATCTAAAAGATATCTCCTTCTATGTGAATAATCTACATAAGACGGTACAAGCAAAACAATTATCATGCATGAATCTAGCAATCACCGCCAATCCCATTTCGAAACCATCGCTAATCGTATGATGGCTACGACATGCCATTTGTCAAGGGCTAATGGTAACCCCAGTTCTAGCCTGACTACTGCACGTCCAACGTACATTTGCCTCCCAGTGACACCTAGGCCCATCCAATGGGCCCAGGGTGCTCGACCAGTCCCACTAGTCTTTTAGTCATCCTATTATACCCCTACTTTGAGCCCGCTAGTACTTACGATAATGATAATCTCTCATCCTTCATAACTCTAGTCACCAACGCCGGCGACTATCCATAAGCTCGGACCCTATCTTGAGCATCCATTATCCACGAGCTCAAATCCCACTTCAGTCGTATACACATTCGTTGCATCTCCCCAATCAACGAACACTACACAACACTTCCAACACTCCTACTTGAATTCGCGTCGAAGTTATAATCATCAAAAATATGCTTCCTTTGGCTGATTCTGCATTTCATAGCATTTTCAGCTTTTTCGCTAAGAAAAACTACGCATAGCGTCAAAACCTCCTTTTACAGCATTTCTGAAATGCTATCATATCTCCTTGTTCAATTCTGGACCTGCCCTGGCACTTGGCACTATCATTTGGTACTCTGGCATTTGGTATGTGATCCCCAATTGCGCATCTTAGCAAATCACCTATTTCACCGTGTTGCGCATGTCTGGCACTTGGTACTCTGGCATTTAGCCCGATCGATACCATAGTATTTTGAAACACTATAATATGTTTCGCCCGATCTATCCCTGGTACTGCCCAATCCATGATTTCCCCAGTGCGCACCTTGGCAGATTCACCTTTTTGCCACGCGCAAGCTAATGTGGTACTTGGTAATCTGGCATTTATCCCAATCCTTGCCATAGGGTTTAGAAAAGCTATAAAATGTTTTTGCCCGATCCATGCCAAATACACAAATCCCCAGCGCGCACCTTGCCAAATCATCCTTTTTTCCATGTGCAACACGATCTAGCAGTTTGCCAGTTTAATCCGATCCATCACCCATTTCTACGGCATTTTTCAAATGCTATAAATTTTATTTTATTTTCTTTTTACCAATCCATTGACCACTTTTCCGCCTGATCCATGCACTGAAAATGCCAAAACTTCGACTGATCTTCACACTTGAACACTACTTGATTCCATACTCGAAAACTAATCAAACTTCAACTTTTTCAACTACGATTCAATCAATAAAAAAACAACAAATCATGCAATTATCAACAAATATTACAATTACTTAAAATCAATAAATGGATCTAACCATAAAATTAGCATTTACAATTATTGTTCATAAGTTGCTAGGTTAGATTCTAAGGTGATTTGAAATTGAAACCATACTTACATTGATTAGATCTATACGAAAACAACTTGAAGTGATGAACAAAAGGTCAAACAACCCATATATTCGATTGAATCCGTGCGAGAGATGCTTATCACTCACCAATTCTTCAAATTAACTTGAAATCGACTAATCTCAAATCTGGACAGCGATGATAAACCTTCAAACCTCTCAATTCGATGCAATCTTCCTTCACTCGTTGTAGACCTAGCTTTGTTTGATGTGGATCTTCAATCTTCTTAAGCAGATCTAGAATTTTAATTGTGGAAGAAAGGTATTTGATTGAGCAAGGAGGATCACGAGCACAACCAAATGAGAGAAATGAAGAAACTAAACTCTCTACCATGCCTCCACCCCCCTATTTATAGCCACAGCCCAAGCCTTATTGGGCCCCACAACCAGCACACTAATTAATAATTAGCCTGAACAGATATTGTGAAACATTAAAACAACGATTTCTCCCAAACCGCTGAACCAAATCTTTAATGTGACCATTATACGTGTAACACCC
This sequence comes from Allium sativum, assembly GCA_030737875.1. Taxonomy (NCBI): domain Eukaryota; kingdom Viridiplantae; phylum Streptophyta; class Magnoliopsida; order Asparagales; family Amaryllidaceae; genus Allium; species Allium sativum. Next base: position 256,616,988 of record CM060923.1, read on the forward strand.
CGAATTTCGGTTAATGCTAAAATTCACTAATTACAGAATAAATAATCTCAGATATGAGAATTGGGGGAAACGGGCTGCGTCATTGCGTTCGTCTCGGAAAAGTACGCGAAATAGAGTCCGAGTTTTCGAAAATCGGAGTCCGTATGGCCCAGTTATGGCCCGATGAAGTTTGCAGAAAATTCAAAACTAAAACAGATTTAATAATTTCAAATACTCAGATTTGGAATGGGCCAGGCGGGGTCAGGCGGGAAGCTTCCCGCCTAACCCATGTCGACAGGGCTGTCGACAGGCCTGTCGACAGGGGTGTCGACATGCCTGTCGACTTGCCTGTCGACAGGGTGGCACCGTCCAGTGAACCTGGGTGCACCAGGTTGCACCAGGTTGGGTCTTGGGCTGGCTTGGAGGGCTGGTTCTAGAAGCTTCTTGGATCTGATGGTCCTAAATTAATCTAGGGTTAATCTAAGGGTCTAAAATGCAACCTAATCCTATAAATAACACCCTAACCCTACCCTAATTCATTCATAATTAAACCTAGTAACTAAACTATGGCAAAATGAAACTTGGTCATGGCCTCCACAAATCAATGAAGAGGAAAGCAAGCTCTAATCAATCTCTAATCCATTCTAAGTATCTTAATCTTCTTCATTAGCTTGCTAATTGTGTTTTGGTGAGTTTCTATGGCTTTAATAATCAATTGTTAAATTGATTATGGTAGGATGTGATAAGACATGGCTATGTTTGTGGATAAATGTATTTATGCAAGTTTGTATGATATGTGATTTGCAAGTTTTATGTTAAATGCAAGTTTAAGGCCATGTTTTATGATGCAAAACACCATGTTAAACATTTATGCATATGTGATATGTTATGCAAACTATATGTGAGAATATATGCAAGTTATATGTAACATGATATGCAAGTTATGCATGTGATTTTATGCATGCTAAGTAGTTGGTGTTATGCATGTTAAGTATTTGATGTTGTGCATGCTAAGTATTTGATTGTATGCATGTTAAGTATTGGGTTTTATGCATGCTAAGTGTTTGGGTTTATGCAAGTTAAGTGGTATGTTTATGCATAATAAGAAATTGGTTCTATGCACGCTAAGTAGGTGGTTTTATGCATGCTAAGTGTTTGGCATTATGCATAAATCATGACATGCAAGTTTACCCTCTTAAATGTGATGCATACATATGTGAGATAACATTTTTATATGCTATGCATGTTTACCCTCTTTTAAGATGCAAGTCATATATGCAAGTTCAACATGTTAAGCAAGTTATGTGTATGCTTATATGCAAGATCAACATGTTATGCAAGTATGTGTATGATGTTATGTAAGTTATGTGCATGTTGTTGTGCAAGTTCATATGCAAGTTAGGTGTATGAGATTATGCAAGTTATATGCATGATGTTATGTAAGTTATGTGTATGTTGATATGCAAGTTATGTTTATGATATCATGCAAGTTATGTGTATGATGTTATGCAAGTTAACATGTAACATGTTGTGCAAGATCACACCTTTAAGACACATGCAAGTTCATCTTTGTATAACCTATGAACACTTATGCAAATTGCCTTTAGATATGACATATGTATGTTCATGTAAGTTGGGTTATTTAGCAGTGCTAGTTGGGTTAATATTATGATGTGAGTAGACACCTTTTAACCCATGTTAATGCTATTGTGTGCTAAGTGAAACCCATGTTAAGTATGAGAGAATCTTCTCTTGGAAATATGTCGTGTTAGCATAAGTGCGTGGGGAAACGATGGGGTTAATAGACATGTAAATGAATGGTGTGAAATGGTTATGATTAAGCATACCATAAAACGATTAAGCATAAATGGGAATTTACCTATTGAGTTAGGTCTACCCCATGGGAATTTACCTATTGAGTTAGGTCTACCCATGTTATGAAAACTTGATATTAATTAGGGATAATTAATATGGGGGTGATTAATTAGGTGTAATTAATCAACTAAGACACGAGGTTGGACCCTTTTGTAGCGGAAGTCTGCCCGGAACCGACCGGCCATCCAGCGGCTACAAATGATTGGCCCAATGTGGGAGGTCTTAGTCATAAATTAAATACATGATTAAAGTAAAGACACGAGGTTAGACCCTTTTGATGACAGAAGTCTGCCCGGAACCAACCGGCATATCCAGCAGTCATAAAAGACGGTCTAATGTGAGAGGTCTTTATGAGGTCATGATCTTAATTAATGAATTAAGAAACACTTAACCATATTAGCATGTAGTGGGACATGAGGGGTTAAGTGGGTGCCTTGGGGGGGGCATGATGAGACTAGTGGGTTGCCTTGGGTGGCAATAGAAAAATACGATTAGAATACTTAACCAAGGTGGAACATGTAATTAAACATGATAAAAAGGGTTAAGTAAGTGCCATGGGTGGCATGTGAGAATACGATTAGAATACTTAACCAATGTGGAACATGTAATTAAACATGATTAAGGGGTTAAGTAAGTGCCATGGGTGGCATGTGGAAATCTAGTGGGTGCCCTAAGTGGCAATTGAAATATGATTAAAGGACTTAACCAAGATTTATAACATGTAAGGGGACATGGTTAAAGGGGTTAAGTGGGATGCACTAGATTAAACGACAAGCTTAAGTAGTAGCTTGTGGGGGCCCATTTCAACCAATATCCCAAACGTATCTTTGTGGGCTCGACTCAAGTCGGGTGACGGGACACGCATATTGGACTTGACTATAAGCGGCCAAAACGGGTTAGCGGTGGCAACGCGGGATCAACGGGTTTCATATGCGTGTGTGGGCCCGGGCTGGTTGGTAAGTCGTTGTTGCATCGTGTAGATATAAAGCCGTGCACCATAATATTATCTGGTAGCCACTTTAGGGGAATGATACACCCCAATCGTGGGACCAGCACGGGTATCTACGGTAGGGAGCCGATCGATGGGGAGTAGTGGGTACACCTAGTAAAGATAGGGGCAGACGGCACCTGTGTAGGGGTACACGAAACTACTGGGTAAGATTACTAGGTACACCTAGTGGATGTAGGGGCAGACGGCACCTACGTGGTCAGTTATACACCTAATAGATGTAGGGGCAGACGGCACCTACGTGGTCAGCTAGAAGTACCAGAAACTACTAGTTATATTTTCTAAGACTTTAGATGGGATCAACCTTTAAGTAGGAATTACTCTTGGTGGGTAAAACTGGTGTGGTGCAGTGTAGGAATTACCCTTGGGTGAATAAGTCTGGGGTGGGGTAAGAATTATCTTTGGGTAGATAAATGCGTCTTTTCGGTTATCGTAGTACATCCGGTGTTTAGTTGGCTACTTAGTGTAGTCATTATCCCCAGAGGTACCGTACCTTATTTATGTCATACCCTAATTACTTTAATGGTTGTATTGTTAGGGTTATAGGACTCACTCAGACTTATGTCTGACCCCGTTGTTTTTATCTTTTTCCCAACCCTCAGGTTATCAGAAGGGACCTAGCACTAGTGAGCTTGGATCAGACCGCTATATCTATCTTTTGGGCTTGGATCATAGAAGTAAAGCTCGGTTTATCTTTTCTGTTATGGCTATTGTCTATGTAGTGGGATTATGTACTTCTATTTTATCAGGATGGATATTATGTACTTGACTCTGGTTTATGGTTTTGTGATGTAACCAAACATGTATTACTTTCCGTTGCAATTAAATGATGATTTTAATTTTCAAGTATTACTTATATCTGTCTTGCTGTAATTTTACTGTTCTATATTCACTTAAAATACTTCACCGAAACTAAGGCATTCCCCTTTTATGAGTGACCTTAGCGGACGTGGGGTGTTACACGTGGTATCAGAGCCAGGTTACCGGAACAGATAAAATTTTTAGAAAAACTATTTTCTAAGAATATTTTTGGAAAGGAGTATTTTCAAAAACATGTCTTTTAAGAGAAAAGTTTTTGAAAGAAAAGCATAATCCCCAATAGCCATATCTATATCTTTCGAATTCTCCATTTTGAATCTCTTCCTTTCTCTCATTCTGAGTTTCCCCTCCGCGTATAGATGATCTTTCTAGGATAGATAAGGATGGAAAACCACTTCAAGGGACTTAGACGTTAGTCGGATTAGAAGTTGGTTCAAGAAGGAGGAGGACTGGTAGGTATCTATTGGATAAACGATGGGAGGAAGGCTCAAATAGTTGTTTGGTTAATGAAAGATGAAACCTCATTGGTGGGAGGTTACGAGTGGAGAATAGGGAAGAAGAAGGCAAGTGGTCATCCTTTTGAGAGGAATAGGACACCTTATTAGGATTGTCCAAAGAAGCAAGGGCAAGGTATGGAATCTTCTGGGGGGTAGTTGTATTCCCTCACGACTAGGGTACCAGATGGGGATAAGACCGTCTTGATTGGAGGTTGGATTTCTTTATCATCCAATTCGAACTTTATTTGATTCTGACGCATCGAGTTCGTTTATCTCATCATTACTAGTAGAGTCACTGCACTGAGACACCAGTTTGGTAGATGATCCCTTAGTTGTTTCAAACCCAGTTGGGGCTCCATGCTATGTTTGGGTTTGAAAGTTTCTATACTTAGCGTTGAGTTTAGATGTGATGCTTGTTGGGCTTCACGGGCTATGGGTTAATTTTGGGCATGGACTGGTTATCCAGTAGGAGTGCTGTTCTTCATTTTGAAGGGAGAGTTGTTAGGCTTATGGGCCGCCTGAGTAACACTTTCGAGATCTCTTGTAATCCCATAGAATCTGTTATGCTAAGGTATCTAGAATCGCCTGACATGTTGGTCTAGAGTCTGCGATCTGTTAGAGAGGGCCGGGAATACCCGGATGTGTTTGAGGAGGTGAAGGGCTTACCTCCGAAGCGGGAGATTGACTTCCGAATATATCTGGTGGATAATGCTAAACCAGTATCTTGGCCAGTGTGCCACATGGCTCCTAGTGGGAGGAGGGAACTCCATAAGTAAGTAGGCGATTTGCTTAAAAAGGGGTCCATAAGACGAAGTATATCGGAGTGGGGCGCTCCAGTAGTTTTGTTATGAAGGCGGATGGGTCCCTCAGACTTTGTGTAGGCTAAAGAGAACTAAAGAAACTCACAAAGAAGAATAGACACCCATTGCCAAGGATTGATGATCTCTTTGATCGGTTGGCTGGCGCCTCAGTATTTTTGTAGTAAGACTTAGCCACGGGATTTCATCAGTCGAGAGTGGCTGAGGATAGCATAGAAAAGACTGCCTTTAGGACTCCGGATGATTTCTTTTATGAGTGGCTGGTGATGCCATTTGGTTTGACATACGCCCCGCATGTTTGGTTAATTTGATGAGAAGGGTGTTCAGGGAGTACCTAAATAAGTTGTGATGGTCTTTATGGATGACATTTTGGTCTTTTCTAGGAACGAAATAAGTTTTCGTATGTGCTCAATAGGCTGAGCAGAGCCAGTATAGAATAAACGACGGTTTTGGAACGAGACTGGCGAGAACATCCAGAATTGGTCAAGGGCGTAATTAATTAGCCATTTTTATTTGTATCATCTCACGTAGGTCGTCTGAATCCGAAGGAGGTATCCCTTGGGTGTTTGTCTGATATTGGTTTAGGCCTTTGGGGCTTGCATTTGGGGGATGCCGAATTCGACTAGGGTGGTCTGCGTGGGAGACGGTTATGATGATTTTGGATGATATCCTGGTGGAGAAGAGCATGCCCTACATCTTAGGGAAGCGTTAGAGACTCTTCGAGTGCATAGTCTTAGGACAGCAAAAGTGGATGGGATCCTTAGCATCCTATGAGTAAGGGTAACATGGTAACGGACACCTTAAGTAGAAAAAGGTTGTCCTTGGGTTCATTGTTCGTTGAACGACGGAGCTTAGAGTTTATTTCTAAGTTTGACTTTAGACCTTCCATTGACTTTGTACCCGGTTTGCTAGCCTCCTTGGTTAGACCTACTCTTTTGGGGTGGATTGGAAGAGCACAGAGGGACGACCCACAGTTGGTTGAGTTAGTAGAGAAGCTCATAAGGGGGGAGTCGTCCAGCCATTTGAGTAAGTACACCCTAGATGATAGAGGGTGCTTGCGTAGAGACAGTAGACTTTGTGTACCGCAGGACGAGGGTTTGAGGAAGGCTATTCTTGATGACACACACCGTTTTAGGATGACCATTCATCCCGATGGGGATAAGATGTACCAAGGCATGAAGAAAGATGTGGCCGAGTATGACGCTCGATGTTGGGTGTGCCAGCAAGTGAAGGCGGAGCAAAGGAAACCAGGTGGGTTGCTTCACCCATTGGAGGTTCCGCAATGGAAGTAGGATAACGTCTCGATGGATTTTATTGACGGGTTACCCAGGTCGAGGAAGGGTAATACAGGAATTTGGGTGGTGGTAGATAGACTTACTGAGAGCACCCATTTCATACCTATGAAGAGCAAGAGGACTGCTCCATGGCTAGCTTCAGTATATCTTCGAGAGATAGTTCGATTACATGGGGTACCCTCTAGCATAGTGAGTGATCGAGATCCTATCTTCACTAGAGAGTTTTTGAAGAATTCGCAAGAGGCGGTAGTGACTCAGTTGGGTATGAGTACCGCATATCATCCTCAGACGGATAGCCAGACTGAGAGGGTGAATCATGTTTTAGAAGACCTTTATGAGGCTAGGTATCTTGGATTTTGGAGGTACATGGGAGGAGCATCTTCCATTGGCGGAGTTGCCCGACAGACTTAGTGATGTATTCTATGGGAGGAAGTGCCTACATGAGACCGCAGAGGTGGTAGAGCCGAGTTTGCTTAGAGAAGTGGAAGCAGAGCGTGATGCGACGATTCGACGAGCTCCTACTTGCATCCTTGGGTCAGAGATTTGGAAGTTGAGAAACAGAGAGGTTCAACTAATCAAAGTACAAAGGGGAGATGAAGAGAGTGACGCTACCTGGGAGACGGAAGCGAAGATACGTTCGAGGTACCCTTTTCTTTCGGAGGGTATGTCCTTTTGCTTCTCCTTCATCGCATATCTTGTGCTTATCTTATCTTTAGTATGTCCTCTCGTTAGTACCTTTGACCTTTAGATAGGGTAAACCTATGGTTGAAACATGTGTTTGAGACATGTTATGGTTGATGGATGCAAGTGGATGCAAGTGTTTGCTAGCGGTTGCTCGTGGATGCATATACACACACTCTAGGCACTAGATCGGCTCAGTCACTTCATATTGCATATTGCATAAATTTGTGTGTAGGAAAATATATTTATGGATGTATAATGGTTGTGTTATCACATGGATGATGCATTTTGGTGAATGATTGTGCACTCATGTAGATACTGTATGTGTCGATAGGGTTATCTCGCATACATATTGGATGCATGGCACTATCATGGTTTGCATATGTTCGTACATTAGATAGGGAACATATACACACACTTTTCGCATATGCTCATACATCATTAGAAATTGTTTAAGGACAATGGATGTTCGTGTTTGATGGATTGAGTAGATGGTTGTTTGGATGGTAGGATATGCATTCTCCTTAGCTTAGAGATTTCGGGGACGAAATCCTTTAAGGAGGGGAGAATGTAACACCCCGAATTTCGGTTAATGCTAAAATTCACTAATTACAGAATAAATAATCTCAGATATGAGAATTGGGGGAAACGGGCTGCGTCATTGCGTTCGTCTCGGAAAAGTACGCGAAATAGAGTCCGAGTTTTCGAAAATCGGAGTCCGTATGGCCCAGTTATGGCCCGATGAAGTTTGCAGAAAATTCAAAACTAAAACAGATTTAATAATTTCAAATACTCAGATTTGGAATGGGCCAGGCGGGGTCAGGCGGGAAGCTTCCCGCCTAACCCATGTCGACAGGGCTGTCGACAGGCCTGTCGACAGGGGTGTCGACATGCCTGTCGACTTGCCTGTCGACAGGGTGGCACCGTCCAGTGAACCTGGGTGCACCAGGTTGCACCAGGTTGGGTCTTGGGCTGGCTTGGAGGGCTGGTTCTAGAAGCTTCTTGGATCTGATGGTCCTAAATTAATCTAGGGTTAATCTAAGGGTCTAAAATGCAACCTAATCCTATAAATAACACCCTAACCCTACCCTAATTCATTCATAATTAAACCTAGTAACTAAACTATGGCAAAATGAAACTTGGTCATGGCCTCCACAAATCAATGAAGAGGAAAGCAAGCTCTAATCAATCTCTAATCCATTCTAAGTATCTTAATCTTCTTCATTAGCTTGCTAATTGTGTTTTGGTGAGTTTCTATGGCTTTAATAATCAATTGTTAAATTGATTATGGTAAGATGTGATAAGACATGGCTATGTTTGTGGATAAATGTATTTATGCAAGTTTGTATGATATGTGATTTGCAAGTTTTATGTTAAATGCAAGTTTAAGGCCATGTTTTATGATGCAAAACACCATGTTAAACATTTATGCATATGTGATATGTTATGCAAACTATATGTGAGAATATATGCAAGTTATATGTAACATGATATGCAAGTTATGCATGTGATTTTATGCATGCTAAGTAGTTGGTGTTATGCATGTTAAGTATTTGATGTTGTGCATGCTAAGTATTTGATTGTATGCATGTTAAGTATTGGGTTTTATGCATGCTAAGTGTTTGGGTTTATGCAAGTTAAGTGGTATGTTTATGCATAATAAGAAATTGGTTCTATGCACGCTAAGTAGGTGGTTTTATGCATGCTAAGTGTTTGGCATTATGCATAAATCATGACATGCAAGTTTACCCTCTTAAATGTGATGCATACATATGTGAGATAACATTTTTATATGCTATGCATGTTTACCCTCTTTTAAGATGCAAGTCATATATGCAAGTTCAACATGTTAAGCAAGTTATGTGTATGCTTATATGCAAGATCAACATGTTATGCAAGTATGTGTATGATGTTATGTAAGTTATGTGCATGTTGTTGTGCAAGTTCATATGAAAGTTAGGTGTATGAGATTATGCAAGTTATATGCATGATGTTATGTAAGTTATGTGTATGTTGATATGCAAGTTATGTTTATGATATCATGCAAGTTATGTGTATGATGTTATGCAAGTTAACATGTAACATGTTGTGCAAGATCACACCTTTAAGACACATGCAAGTTCATCTTTGTATAACCTATGAACACTTATGCAAATTGCCTTTAGATATGACATATGTATGTTCATGTATGTTGGGTTATTTAGCAATGCTAGTTGGGTTAATATTATGATGTGAGTAGACACCTTTTAACCCATGTTAATGCTATTGTGTGCTAAGTGAAACCCATGTTAAGTATGAGAGAATCTTCTCTTGGAAATATGTCGTGTTAGCATAAGTGCGTGGGGAAACGATGGGGTTAATAGACATGTAAATGAATGGTGTGAAATGGTTATGATTAAGCATACCATAAAACGATTAAGCATAAATGGGAATTTACCTATTGAGTTAGGTCTACCCCATGGGAATTTACCTATTGAGTTAGGTCTACCCATGTTATGAAAACTTGATATTAATTAGGGATAATTAATATGGGGGTGATTAATTAGGTGTAATTAATCAACTAAGACACGAGGTTGGACCCTTTTGTAGCGGAAGTCTGCCCGGAACCGACCGGCCATCCAGCGGCTACAAATGATTGGCCCAATGTGAGAGGTCTTAGTCATAAATTAAATACATGATTAAAGTAAAGACACGAGGTTAGACCCTTTTGATGACAGAAGTCTGCCCGGAACCAACCGGCATATCCAGCAGTCATAAAAGACGGTCTAATGTGAGAGGTCTTTATGAGGTCATGATCTTAATTAATGAATTAAGAAACACTTAACCATATTAGCATGTAGTGGGACATGAGGTGTTAAGTGGGTGCCTTGGGGGGGGGCATGATGAGACTAGTGGGTTGCCTTGGGTGGCAATAGAAAAATACGATTAGAATACTTAACCAAGGTGGAACATGTAATTAAACATGATAAAAAGGGTTAAGTAAGTGCCATGGGTGGCATGTGAGAATACGATTAGAATACTTAACCAATGTGGAACATGTAATTAAACATGATTAAGGGGTTAAGTAAGTGCCATGGGTGGCATGTGGAAATCTAGTGGGTGCCCTAAGTGGCAATTGAAATATGATTAAAGGACTTAACCAAGATTTATAACATGTAAGGGGACATGGTTAAAGGGGTTAAGTGGGATGCACTAGATTAAACGACAAGCTTAAGTAGTAGCTTGTGGGGGCCCATTTCAACCAATATCCCAAACGTATCTTTGTGGGCTCGACTCAAGTCGGGTGACGGGACACGCATATTGGACTTGACTATAAGCGGCCAAAACGGGTTAGCGGTGGCAACGCGGGATCAACGGGTTTCATATGCGTGTGTGGGCCCGGGCTGGTTGGTAAGTCGTTGTTGCATCGTGTAGATATAAAGCCGTGCACCATAATATTATCTGGTAGCCACTTTAGGGGAATGATACACCCCAATCGTGGGACCAGCACGGGTATCTACGGTAGGGAGCCGATCGATGGGGAGTAGTGGGTACACCTAGTAAAGATAGGGGCAGACGGCACCTGTGTAGGGGTACACGAAACTACTGGGTAAGATTACTAGGTACACCTAGTGGATGTAGGGGCAGACGGCACCTACGTGGTCAGTTATACACCTAATAGATGTAGGGGCAGACGGCACCTACGTGGTCAGCTAGAAGTACCAGAAACTACTAGTTATATTTTCTAAGACTTTAGATGGGATCAACCTTTAAGTAGGAATTACTCTTGGTGGGTAAAACTGGTGTGGTGCAGTGTAGGAATTACCCTTGGGTGAATAAGTCTGGGGTGGGGTAAGAATTATCTTTGGGTAGATAAATGCGTCTTTTCGGTTATCGTAGTACATCCGGTGTTTAGTTGGCTACTTAGTGTAGTCATTATCCCCAGAGGTACCGTACCTTATTTATGTCATACCCTAATTACTTTAATGGTTGTATTGTTAGGGTTATAGGACTCACTCAGACTTATGTCTGACCCCGTTGTTTTTATCTTTTTCCCAACCCTCAGGTTATCAGAAGGGACCTAGCACTAGTGAGCTTGGATCAGACCGCTATATCTATCTTTTGGGCTTGGATCATAGAAGTAAAGCTCGGTTTATCTTTTCTGTTATGGCTATTGTCTATGTAGTGGGATTATGTACTTCTATTTTATCAGGATGGATATTATGTACTTGACTCTGGTTTATGGTTTTGTGATGTAACCAAACATGTATTACTTTCCGTTGCAATTAAATGATGATTTTAATTTTCAAGTATTACTTATATCTGTCTTGCTGTAATTTTACTGTTCTATATTCACTTAAAATACTTCACCGAAACTAAGGCATTCCCCTTTTATGAGTGACCTTAGCGGACGTGGGGTGTTACACGTGGTATCAGAGCCAGGTTACCGGAACAGATAAAATTTTTAGAAAAACTATTTTCTAAGAATATTTTTGGAAAGGAGTATTTTCAAAAACATGTCTTTTAAGAGAAAAGTTTTTGAAAGAAAAGCATAATCCCCAATAGCCATATCTATATCTTTCGAATTCTCCATTTTGAATCTCTTCCTTTCTCTCATTCTGAGTTTCCCCTCCGCGTATAGATGATCTTTCTAGGATAGATAAGGATGGAAAACCACTTCAAGGGACTTAGACGTTAGTCGGATTAGAAGTTGGTTCAAGAAGGAGGAGGACTGGTAGGTATCTATTGGATAAACGATGGGAGGAAGGCTCAAATAGTTGTTTGGTTAATGAAAGATGAAACCTCATTGGTGGGAGGTTACGAGTGGAGAATAGGGAAGAAGAAGGCAAGTGGTCATCCTTTTGAGAGGAATAGGACACCTTATTAGGATTGTCCAAAGAAGCAAGGGCAAGGTATGGAATCTTCTGGGGGGTAGTTGTATTCCCTCACGACTAGGGTACCAGATGGGGATAAGACCGTCTTGATTGGAGGTTGGATTTCTTTATCATCCAATTCGAACTTTATTTGATTCTGACGCATCGAGTTCGTTTATCTCATCATTATTAGTAGAGTCACTGCACTGAGACACCAGTTTGGTAGATGATCCCTTAGTTGTTTCAAACCCAGTTGGGGCTCCATGCTATGTTTGGGTTTGAAAGTTTCTATACTTAGCGTTGAGTTTAGATGTGATGCTTGTTGGGCTTCACGGGCTATGGGTTAATTTTGGGCATGGACTGGTTATCCAGTAGGAGTGCTGTTCTTCATTTTGAAGGGAGAGTTGTTAGGCTTATGGGCCGCCTGAGTAACACTTTCGAGATCTCTTGTAATCCCATAGAATCTGTTATGCTAAGGTATCTAGAATCGCCTGACATGTTGGTCTAGAGTCTGCGATCTGTTAGAGAGGGCCGGGAATACCCGGATGTGTTTGAGGAGGTGAAGGGCTTACCTCCGAAGCGGGAGATTGACTTCCGAATATATCTGGTGGATAATGCTAAACCAGTATCTTGGCCAGTGTGCCACATGGCTCCTAGTGGGAGGAGGGAACTCCATAAGTAAGTAGGCGATTTGCTTAAAAAGGGGTCCATAAGACGAAGTATATCGGAGTGGGGCGCTCCAGTAGTTTTGTTATGAAGGCGGATGGGTCCCTCAGACTTTGTGTAGGCTAAAGAGAACTAAAGAAACTCACAAAGAAGAATAGACACCCATTGCCAAGGATTGATGATCTCTTTGATCGGTTGGCTGGCGCCTCAGTATTTTTGTAGTAAGACTTAGCCACGGGATTTCATCAGTCGAGAGTGGCTGAGGATAGCATAGAAAAGACTGCCTTTAGGACTCCGGATGATTTCTTTTATGAGTGGCTGGTGATGCCATTTGGTTTGACATACGCCCCGCATGTTTGGTTAATTTGATGAGAAGGGTGTTCAGGGAGTACCTAAATAAGTTGTGATGGTCTTTATGGATGAAATTTTGGTCTTTTCTAGGAACGAAATAAGTTTTCGTATGTGCTCAATAGGCTGAGCAGAGCCAGTATAGAATAAACGACGGTTTTGGAACGAGACTGGCGAGAACATCCAGAATTGGTCAAGGGCGTAATTAATTAGCCATTTTTATTTGTATCATCTCACGTAGGTCGTCTGAATCCGAAGGAGGTATCCCTTGGGTGTTTGTCTGATATTGGTTTAGGCCTTTGGGGCTTGCATTTGGGGGATGCCGAATTCGACTAGGGTGGTCTGCGTGGGAGACGGTTATGATGATTTTGGATGATATCCTGGTGGAGAAGAGCATGCCCTACATCTTAGGGAAGTGTTAGAGACTCTTCGAGTGCATAGTCTTAGGACAGCAAAAGTGGATGGGATCCTTAGCATCCTATGAGTAAGGGTAACATGGTAACGGACACCTTAAGTAGAAAAAGGTTGTCCTTGGGTTCATTGTTCATTGAACGACGGAGCTTAGAGTTTATTTCTAAGTTTGACTTTAGACCTTCCATTGACTTTGTACCCGGTTTGCTAGCCTCCTTGGTTAGACCTACTCTTTTGGGGTGGATTGGAAGAGCACAGAGGGACGACCCACAGTTGGTTGAGTTAGTAGAGAAGCTCATAAGGGGGGAGTCGTCCAGCCATTTGAGTAAGTACACCCTAGATGATAGAGGGTGCTTGCGTAGAGACAGTAGACTTTGTGTACCGCAGGACGAGAGTTTGAGGAAGGCTATTCTTGATGACACACACCGTTTTAGGATGACCATTCATCCCGATGGGGATAAGATGTACCAAGGCATGAAGAAAGATGTGGCCGAGTATGACGCTCGATGTTGGGTGTGCCAGCAAGTGAAGGCGGAGCAAAGGAAACCAGGTGGGTTGCTTCACCCATTGGAGGTTCCGCAATGGAAGTAGGATAACGTCTCGATGGATTTTATTGACGGGTTACCCAGGTCGAGGAAGGGTAATACAGGAATTTGGGTGGTGGTAGATAGACTTACTGAGAGCACCCATTTCATACCTATGAAGAGCAAGAGGACTGCTCCATGGCTAGCTTCAGTATATCTTCGAGAGATAGTTCGATTACATGGGGTACCCTCTAGCATAGTGAGTGATCGAGATCCTATCTTCACTAGAGAGTTTTTGAAGAATTCGCAAGAGGCGGTAGGGACTCAGTTGGGTATGAGTACCGCATATCATCCTCAGACGGATAGCCAGACTGAGAGGGTGAATCATGTTTTAGAAGACCTTTATGAGGCTAGGTATCTTGGATTTTGGAGGTACATGGGAGGAGCATCTTCCATTGGCGGAGTTGCCCGACAGACTTAGTGATGTATTCTATGGGAGGAAGTGCCTACATGAGACCGCAGAGGTGGTAGAGCCGAGTTTGCTTAGAGAAGTGGAAGCAGAGCGTGATGCGACGATTCGACGAGCTCCTACTTGCATCCTTGGGTCAGAGATTTGGAAGTTGAGAAACAGAGAGGTTCAACTAATCAAAGTACAAAGGGGAGATGAAGAGAGTGACGCTACCTGGGAGACGGAAGCGAAGATACGTTCGAGGTACCCTTTTCTTTCGGAGGGTATGTCCTTTTGCTTCTCCTTCATCGCATATCTTGTGCTTATCTTATCTTTAGTATGTCCTCTTGTTAGTACCTTTGACCTTTAGATAGGGTAAACCTATGGTTGAAACATGTGTTTGAGACATGTTATGGTTGATGGATGCAAGTGGATGCAAGTGTTTGCTAGCGGTTGCTCGTGGATGCATATACACACACTCTAGGCACTAGATCGGCTCAGTCACTTCATATTGCATATTGCATAAATTTGTGTGTAGGAAAATATATTTATGGATGTATAATGGTTGTGTTATCACATGGATGATGCATTTTGGTGAATGATTGTGCACTCATGTAGATACTGTATGTGTCGATAGGGTTATCTCGCATACATATTGGATGCATGGCACTATCATGGTTTGCATATGTTCGTACATTAGATAGGGAACATATACACACACTTTTCGCATATGCTCATACATCATTAGAAATTGTTTAAGGACAATGGATGTTCGTGTTTGATGGATTGAGTAGATGGTTGTTTGGATGGTAGGATATGCATTCTCCTTAGCTTAGAGATTTCGGGGACGAAATCCTTTAAGGAGGGGAGAATGTAACACCCCGAATTTCGGTTAATGCTAAAATTCACTAATTACAGAATAAATAATCTCAGATATGAGAATTGGGGGAAACGGGCTGCGTCATTGCGTTCGTCTCGGAAAAGTACGCGAAATAGAGTCCGAGTTTTCGAAAATCGGAGTCCGTATGGCCCAGTTATGGCCCGATGAAGTTTGCAGAAAATTCAAAACTAAAACAGATTTAATAATTTCAAATACTCAGATTTGGAATGGGCCAGGCGGGGTCAGGCGGGAAGCTTCCCGCCTAACCCATGTCGACAGGGCTGTCGACAGGCCTGTCGACAGGGGTGTCGACATGCCTGTCGACTTGCCTGTCGACAGGGTGGCACCGTCCAGTGAACCTGGGTGCACCAGGTTGCACCAGGTTGGGTCTTGGGCTGGCTTGGAGGGCTGGTTCTAGAAGCTTCTTGGATCTGATGGTCCTAAATTAATCTAGGGTTAATCTAAGGGTCTAAAATGCAACCTAATCCTATAAATAACACCCTAACCCTACCCTAATTCATTCATAATTAAACCTAGTAACTAAACTATGGCAAAATGAAACTTGGTCATGGCCTCCACAAATCAATGAAGAGGAAAGCAAGCTCTAATCAATCTCTAATCCATTCTAAGTATCTTAATCTTCTTCATTAGCTTGCTAATTGTGTTTTGGTGAGTTTCTATGGCTTTAATAATCAATTGTTAAATTGATTATGGTAGGATGTGATAAGACATGGCTATGTTTGTGGATAAATGTATTTATGCAAGTTTGTATGATATGTGATTTGCAAGTTTTATGTTAAATGCAAGTTTAAGGCCATGTTTTATGATGCAAAACACCATGTTAAACATTTATGCATATGTGATATGTTATGCAAACTATATGTGAGAATATATGCAAGTTATATGTAACATGATATGCAAGTTATGCATGTGATTTTATGCATGCTAAGTAGTTGGTGTTATGCATGTTAAGTATTTGATGTTGTGCATGCTAAGTATTTGATTGTATGCATGTTAAGTATTGGGTTTTATGCATGCTAAGTGTTTGGGTTTATGCAAGTTAAGTGGTATGTTTATGCATAATAAGAAATTGGTTCTATGCACGCTAAGTAGGTGGTTTTATGCATGCTAAGTGTTTGGCATTATGCATAAATCATGACATGCAAGTTTACCCTCTTAAATGTGATGCATACATATGTGAGATAACATTTTTATATGCTATGCATGTTTACCCTCTTTTAAGATGCAAGTCATATATGCAAGTTCAACATGTTAAGCAAGTTATGTGTATGCTTATATGCAAGATCAACATGTTATGCAAGTATGTGTATGATGTTATGTAAGTTATGTGCATGTTGTTGTGCAAGTTCATATGCAAGTTAGGTGTATGAGATTATGCAAGTTATATGCATGATGTTATGTAAGTTATGTGTATGTTGATATGCAAGTTATGTTTATGATATCATGCAAGTTATGTGTATGATGTTATGCAAGTTAACATGTAACATGTTGTGCAAGATCACACCTTTAAGACACATGCAAGTTCATCTTTGTATAACCTATGAACACTTATGCAAATTGCCTTTAGATATGACATATGTATGTTCATGTAAGTTGGGTTATTTAGCAATGCTAGTTGGGTTAATATTATGATGTGAGTAGACACCTTTTAACCCATGTTAATGCTATTGTGTGCTAAGTGAAACCCATGTTAAGTATGAGAGAATCTTCTCTTGGAAATATGTCGTGTTAGCATAAGTGCGTGGGGAAACGATGGGGTTAATAGACATGTAAATGAATGGTGTGAAATGGTTATGATTAAGCATACCATAAAACGATTAAGCATAAATGGGAATTTACCTATTGAGTTAGGTCTACCCCATGGGAATTTACCTATTGAGTTAGGTCTACCCATGTTATGAAAACTTGATATTAATTAGGGATAATTAATATGGGGGTGATTAATTAGGTGTAATTAATCAACTAAGACACGAGGTTGGACCCTTTTGTAGCGGAAGTCTGCCCGGAACCGACCGGCCATCCAGCGGCTACAAATGATTGGCCCAATGTGAGAGGTCTTAGTCATAAATTAAATACATGATTAAAGTAAAGACACGAGGTTAGACCCTTTTGATGACAGAAGTCTGCCCGGAACCAACCGGCATATCCAGCAGTCATAAAAGACGGTCTAATGTGAGAGGTCTTTATGAGGTCATGATCTTAATTAATGAATTAAGAAACACTTAACCATATTAGCATGTAGTGGGACATGAGGGGTTAAGTGGGTGCCTTGGGGGGGGCATGATGAGACTAGTGGGTTGCCTTGGGTGGCAATAGAAAAATACGATTAGAATACTTAACCAAGGTGGAACATGTAATTAAACATGATAAAAAGGGTTAAGTAAGTGCCATGGGTGGCATGTGAGAATACGATTAGAATACTTAACCAATGTGGAACATGTAATTAAACATGATTAAGGGGTTAAGTAAGTGCCATGGGTGGCATGTGGAAATCTAGTGGGTGCCCTAAGTGGCAATTGAAATATGATTAAAGGACTTAACCAAGATTTATAACATGTAAGGGGACATGGTTAAAGGGGTTAAGTGGGATGCACTAGATTAAACGACAAGCTTAAGTAGTAGCTTGTGGGGGCCCATTTCAACCAATATCCCAAACGTATCTTTGTGGGCTCGACTCAAGTCGGGTGACGGGACACGCATATTGGACTTGACTATAAGCGGCCAAAACGGGTTAGCGGTGGCAACGCGGGATCAACGGGTTTCATATGCGTGTGTGGGCCCGGGCTGGTTGGTAAGTCGTTGTTGCATCGTGTAGATATAAAGCCGTGCACCATAATATTATCTGGTAGCCACTTTAGGGGAATGATACACCCCAATCGTGGGACCAGCACGGGTATCTACGGTAGGGAGCCGATCGATGGGGAGTAGTGGGTACACCTAGTAAAGATAGGGGCAGACGGCACCTGTGTAGGGGTACACGAAACTACTGGGTAAGATTACTAGGTACACCTAGTGGATGTAGGGGCAGACGGCACCTACGTGGTCAGTTATACACCTAATAGATGTAGGGGCAGACGGCACCTACGTGGTCAGCTAGAAGTACCAGAAACTACTAGTTATATTTTCTAAGACTTTAGATGGGATCAACCTTTAAGTAGGAATTACTCTTGGTGGGTAAAACTGGTGTGGTGCAGTGTAGGAATTACCCTTGGGTGAATAAGTCTGGGGTGGGGTAAGAATTATCTTTGGGTAGATAAATGCGTCTTTTCGGTTATCGTAGTACATCCGGTGTTTAGTTGGCTACTTAGTGTAGTCATTATCCCCAGAGGTACCGTACCTTATTTATGTCATACCCTAATTACTTTAATGGTTGTATTGTTAGGGTTATAGGACTCACTCAGACTTATGTCTGACCCCGTTGTTTTTATCTTTTTCCCAACCCTCAGGTTATCAGAAGGGACCTAGCACTAGTGAGCTTGGATCAGACCGCTATATCTATCTTTTGGGCTTGGATCATAGAAGTAAAGCTCGGTTTATCTTTTCTGTTATGGCTATTGTCTATGTAGTGGGATTATGTACTTCTATTTTATCAGGATGGATATTATGTACTTGACTCTGGTTTATGGTTTTGTGATGTAACCAAACATGTATTACTTTCCGTTGCAATTAAATGATGATTTTAATTTTCAAGTATTACTTATATCTGTCTTGCTGTAATTTTACTGTTCTATATTCACTTAAAATACTTCACCGAAACTAAGGCATTCCCCTTTTATGAGTGACCTTAGCGGACGTGGGGTGTTACAATACGAAACCGAAAACATCATTTTCTTTTCAATGAAATTGATTGCAGCACCTGGTTCGATCTCAATCAGAAATTATGCCGTGTACAAGACTGATAAGGGAAAAATGGTAACAAATAAAATTGGTAAAAATTATGGACATGTTTCACATCCCCATTAACAACATATCAAAATATGAGAATGAGCCAACCTTCAGGAATTAAATAAAAATATTTTACGGCCCTTCGATACGTAAAATGCGGGATATTACATTCTCTCCCCTTCAGGAATTTTGCCCCCGAAATTCTAAGAAAACTCTAGTAACTCAAACAACTTCGTATGCCTATCATCCACAAGCAACTAATTTACCGTCCAAACAAGAATCCATCAAGCCATGCATCCATAGCCTTAACCTAGCATTCAAAATTCTAACGAATAACACAAGTTACAATGGTGTAAGGTGACACGACATTAATGGGTCATACCAAGGAAGAGTTCTGGATGGATCGTCTTTATACACTCTTTTATATCCCACGTATAATTGTCATCATCCTCACTCCACTGCACCTTGACTAGCATAAATTTCTTCCTCCAAAGTTGTTTCATGTCATTCCCCACAATACGAAGTGGCTTACGAGGTTTCATAGCTACGGTCTCAACTTCTAGGTCTTCATACTATTCCGGAGATACCACCACATTCGAACCATGCATACACTTCGTAAAAATGACATATGGAAAACATTATGCACACTCGACATCTTCTCGGGTAACTCTAATTTATATGCAAGCTTTCTAATCCGCTCAACTATCAGAAACGGTCCATCGAACCTAGAAGAAAACTTTCCTTTACTTCCGATTCGAATAACTTGCGAAATCTCCACAAAAACCATATCACTTATGTTGAATTCCAAATATTGTCGACATTTATCAGCGTAACTCTTCTGACGATATTTGGCTGCCTTCATTCATTGCCGAATGATTTCGATACAATCCGAGGTTTCTCTGGTAATCTCCTAACCAATCGATATCAGGAACAACTGGTCGTCCTTGTTTCCGAAGCCAACCTTCTCGATCGACCTCGAATCCCTTATCATATTGTTCTGACTTCTAGATAATCTCGACAAGCTTTGCATCGTGCTTTTGGTTCTCTCCAATCCTTTCGATGAGAGAATGTCTTATCGATAAGCTTGCCAACATTTCAGGTTCCACCAACACCATGGTCTGAAATCAAATCCTGCCAAGTACTCGAGGTGTTTCCATTTCGAAAATATCGCTCTCCAAACTTCCGTGTCTTCGACTCAATGCATCTGCCACTACGTTACCTTTACCAAGAGTATAATCTATACCAAAATCATACAATGCCAGAAACTCTAACCACTATTATTGCCAAAGATTCGAATCCTTTTAACAGAAAAGATACTTCAACGACTTGTGATCTGTAAACAACTCGAATCGAACTCCCAACAGGTAACATCCACATCTTCAGAGCAAACACGCTTGCTGCCAACTCCAAATCATGAGTCGGATAATTCCTTTCATGTGACTTCAACTGTCGACTCGCATAGGCCACAACCTTATCCTTCTGCATCAGCACTTCTCCACGTCCAGTACCACATGCATCGACATATACTACCATTTCTTCATTCCCATTTGGAATCGTCAAAACAAGAGCACTCGTTAGTCTCTATTTAATGATTCAGAAAGCTTGCTCACACTTCACATCCCATGTGAACACTTGGTTCTTCTCCATCAGTCCCATTAATGGTGTAGCTATCATGGAGAAATCCTTGATAAATCGGCGATAATATCCGGCCAACCCAAGAAAACTCCTATGTCCATTGCATTCTTTGGTCTATCCCAATCCTGGATTGTTGTCACCTTAGCAGGGTCAATCGCTACTCCATTTCCAGAAACAACATTGCCTAAGAATCTCACTTCGCTCTTCCAGAAGTGACACTTCGAAAACTTATATCTAAGCTGATGCTTTTGCAAGATTTTCAAAGCAACTCGCAAGTGTGTCGTATGCTCTTTCTCATTCCGAGAGAAAACTAGAATATTGTCCACAAACACAAGCATAAACTTGTTCAACTAATCTCCAAAACCCAATTCATAAGATCCACGAAATACGCTGGCGCATTATTCAGCCCGAATGGCATCACCAACCATTCGAAGAAACCAGATGGTGTCTTAAAAGTAGTCTTAGGCACACTATCCTTTGCCACCCTCAACTAGTGAAATCCCGTTGCCAAATCCATCTAAGAAAACACCCTGGCTTTATGAAGATGATCGAACAAGTTGTCCATCCTTGGAAACAGATACTTGTTCTTTTTGGTTACCTTATTCAGCTCACGATAGTCCACACACAATCTCAAAGATCCATCAGCCTTTGTTGCAAACACAAATGGTGTACCCCATTTAGATACACTTCTCCGAGTAAACCCTTTTCCTAGAAGGTAACGTACTTGCACCTCCAACTCTCATTGTTCTTTAGGCGTCATCCGTCCAAGAGGCATGAGGTTATGTCTAGCACCTTCGATCGAATCAATTCTGAACTCAATCTAGTTAAGTGGCGGTAACCCTTTGACCTTGTCAAAGACGTCACTAAACTCTCCTACAATCGGCACTGATGACAAGTCTTCCCACAGAATCACAAGCGAATATAGATAACTCACGAAGACACCATCTTCGGGCTTACATCGAATAACGACCATTCCATCTTCCATATTCCTAACGGTCACCTCTAGTTTTTCGGAATCCACTTTTGTCGCATACCTCTAAAGCCATTCTATACCCAAAATAATCCCAAATCCAACAAAGTTCAAAATAAGGAAATCACAAACAAAGGAGAAACCATGACTCGATAAAACTAGAGCACGACAAATCATATTCAAACGAGACGAACCCTCAACTAGATTAGTCACGATCAATGGTCTATCACAAATCTTGGGTCCCAAACCCAAGTGGCACATAAGCTCATGTCAAACTTCTCGTTCTTCTGATAAGGAGTCTCGACATATGAACGAGCATGCTTAGAAAAAGCTTCAAATTAGAAACATACTACAACATTAGTCGACCGTTCTGCTTAAGCTCAACAAACTTCCTAAACAGAATAGACTTCTGGATGGTAGAGATAAACTTCATGTCAAACTTGACTTGGAACTACTCCCATGAAATATCATATTTTCAAGTCTCTAGAGTGAGAGAATTCCAACTATCCGTAGCTTTGCCCTGTAGTTGTTCCGATGCGAGCTTCCTCTTAGCCACATCGTCAATTCCCGAGACTAAAAAAATTAAATGCAAGTATCAAGCCACCCGTAAATCTCTACAATTGGCTTCGTCCCCTTAAACAGCTTCCCTTCTAGAGTAGCTAAGTCTTTGCATAGCTTTGCGAAGTCCACAACCCTAGGAAACTGCACTTGAGTCACCACATCTACCGCAACTGTCTCTGGTGCAGGTACCCTCCCCATGATATTTGCCGCCATGGTCACGAACATAGCTGGCAATTTGGTATACTGCCATTTCCCCTCCAAGAACAGACTCCTCCCTAGCAGTATATGTCGATGATCAACGACTCATTCTAAATCTAAAAATAGAATGATTAGTCACGTGTGAAAACTGCGTATGGGGTTCAAACGCTATTATACTATACACTAATATATAGTATACATCCATCCAAAATCTACAAATATGTCTCTCATACATTATTACATCTTTGAATTTTGGCTAAAATCGATTAATCAGAGCTCTGATACCAAATGTGACGAACGCCCATAACTGCTACACATAAAAAGCGGAATAATGCGTTGAAGGACGTGCCAGGCAGCTATGGATGATCATCAAGGTAGAATAACACATGCGGTACCTATCGTATAACTAACAATGTAAGGATAAAATATAATAGAACATATACAACATGCAATAATAGTGAAGCAAATTTTTTAACTTTCATATAATCACGAATTATCCAAGCATCAAACTGGATACAACATCTAATTTGTACAATGTGCCTTACTACACGTCACTCAGGGAATACATCAAACAACGGAAAGGAGAAATTGTAGAAATAGTATATAGTAGAAAATAATATGCCAGCCTCATGCTCGTCATCGCATAGAAACATTTTCATCATCAAGATCTACTACTTGTAGCCTGCTACTCGGTCTGCCCATCCACAACCAGATGAACAACCCAAGGTAATAAGAGGAAACATAAAACCTTGAGTCAGACAATAGTCTTCATAATCGATTAAACAGCTATCTAACTCATCAATAAAGTATATGAGAATAGGAAGATTAATCAACTAATCTACCAAAATCAATAGAGAAGAACCCAAATCCGTTTTACCTACATCAGATAGTGATAGCCTTTACAACAATTAAGTAGAGACAAACAATACATTCGTAGTAGTCAGTCATCAAGCGCTGACCATCCTGATCGATATTGACATCTCCGAAGAACAAGCCCCGAAGGCCTAAACCAACATCAGACAAGCACCTAAGAGATATCTCCTTCGACGTCGATCAGATAATCTACACAAGACGATACAAGAAAAACAATAATCATCCATGACTCTGGCTATCACCGCCAATCATGCTTCGAAACCATCGCTAATCGTATGGCGGCTATGACATGCCATTTGTCGAGGGCTAATGGTAACCCCGGTTCTAGCCAGACTAATGCACGTCCAACGTACGTTTACCATCCAAAGATAACTAGGCCTATCCAGTGGACCCAGCGTACTCAACAAGTCCCACTAGTCTTTTAGGCGCCCCTATTATACCCTTGCTTTGAGCCCGCTAGAACAAATGATAACAATAATCTCTCAGCCTTCATAACTCTAGTCGTCATCGCCAACAGCAATCCGTAAACTCGTATCCCCTTTTGAGCATCCATTATCCACGAGTTCAAATCCCACTTGAATCGTCTTCACATTCGTTGCATCTCCCTGATCATCGAACACTTTACAACACTTCAAACATTCCTACTTGAATCGTCGAAGTTATAACCATCATCGATCCAAAAAATGCTTCGTTTGGCCGATTCTGCGTTTATATAATTTCCAGCTTTTTCGCTATGAAAAATTGTGCATAGCGTCAAAATAGCCTTTAACAGCATTTTTGAAATGCATATTTCCTGGTTCAATTCTAGACCAGGCCTGGCACTGGGCACTGTCATTTGGTACTCTGGCATTTGGTACTGTAATCCCCCAACACGCACTGTAAGAAACCGCATTTTACGTATCGAATGGTCGTAAAATATTTTTATTTTACTCCTTCAAGGTTGGATCATTCTCATTTTTTTTATATGTTTCTTATAGAGGTGTGAGACATGTCCATGATTTTTACTGATTTTTTTTGTGACCATTTTACCCCTATCTTCCTTGTACACCACATAACTTTTGACTTAGGTCGAATCAGAGGGTGAGGCCCGTGCCATTGGAAAGAAATTGATGTTTGCCTTTCCCTAGAGTGGTTACACTAAAGATTTGGTTCAACGATTTGGGAGAAATCACTGTTTTAAGGTACTTCAGTTGGTTGTCCAGGTTTAGGAAGCCTAATGGGCTGATTTGGGAGATGCCCATAAGTGGGTTGGTGGAAACTATAAATAGAGGGTGAGAGGCATGGGAAATATTTTACTTCCCCATTCTCTCATTTGTTGGCCTTGTGCTCCTGCTTCCTCTAACACCTTTCCACCATTAAAAATCATAATCTAATAGGGGAAATCATAGATTTACAACATTGGAGGCCAGATCTACATCGATTGAAGGGTGAATTCATCGGCTTAGGTGATTTGGGGCAAAGTGCTTACTGTCCGGATTATTATTTCATCAATTTTAGCTTGTTTTGAAGAATCAGTGAGTGATTTGCATCTCTCACATGGATCCAATGAAGTATATGAGTATTTATGCATGTTTTTCATCAATTTCAAGTGTTTTTTCATATATCAATGCATTGGTAAGTCCATTTTCATATAAATCACCCTATGATCTGATTTAACAAGTTTAGACAGGTAATTTCTATGATATTTCATGTGAATATGCAAGTTAAATACATGATTTTGCTTATATGTAAATTTGTGGTGATTGTGGGAATTTTACATTATTATTGATGGAATTGTAATATTGGTGATATTATTGATTTCATATCATGCTTGTGGTCATAGTGGATGAATTGGATGAGTTGGTTTCATCAAATGTATCGTTTGGTAGAGTTTTGGTTGAAATCTAAGTTGAAATGCAGATGTGTAGGTTTTGGGTCTGTCGAGTGAGCCAGGGTGGGTCGGTCGGTCCTAAAATGTGTTTTGGAGAACAAGTCAGAACCATGTCCTGGTCGGTCGGTCTCACCTGGATCGGGTCGGTCACGATGGGTTGGGTCGGTCTTGGTGTGGGTCATTTAAGCATGTCTGAGGGCGTTAAGCAAGAGAATAAATTCTCCGCCGCCAAACAGATATATATTTAATAGAAATCAATCACACAGACTGAAATCCAATGTCAGACACAAAGTCCATTTACAAGTCCGTTCAGGGTCTGAACGAAACCGGAGGCACCTAGTACCCCGCATATCCATCGATCTCCAAGTACGTCTGGACGATCACCAACTGTTTCCATCTTCTTAGGTGTACATCCCAATCAAGATCATCAGTAATCACCCAAACGACGTGAAGACCTCTGGTCTTCGACCACCGTCTTCATCTTCGACTTATCGTCGTATCAGCTATTCAGAATGGGATAAACCCGGTCTTTCCGAATAACTCGCGTATATTATAAATAAGTGTTACACAAACACAACATACGCCTCATTCCAATTCATCATTCACTAACTGTAAATTAACAAGAGAATAATTCCCCAAATATTAACCCCGAAGGCCGAAACCAACATCAGATCAATATCCAGAAAACCATTCTGCTTAGCTAACCGACAGTTAGTTTCTAAATTTCACATTCATAGGGAAAGGTTCCCATTAATTTTATCAAAGATAAATTCCTTTAAATTTATTCTTTAATCTTCTTTTGAATATCAATTCAAACTAGTCGGGATTAACAAATCTTACCGAAGTAATCATTTGTTTTATTTCTCAATCCCAACCTATTCATACCATGAAGTAAAACTGGTAATACTTCATATCTAACACCACGGTGTTATCGATAAATTCAATTACCATTTCACGTTCAAATCTAATTAAAGATTTAACTATCGCCTGGAGCAAAACTGGTGATACTCCATTCTCGATCATTTCAATCTAATTAAAGATTCATTACAACTCCACTTAGTTTTAATCTGTGACTGGGTTAAAGAATCGGTGTCATTTAAAACACGGTTCACGATAAACCCAAAATCACATCACATTTCAATCAGTCCCTAACCGTAAATTAGCAAGTGAGCAATTCCCTAAGTATTAACCCCGAAGGCCGAAACCAACATCAGATCAATACCCCAGAAATCATTCAACTTACTAATCTCCGGTTAGTTTCTGATTTTCTTAACTCTTTTGGGTCTAAGAACAGTATTATTGAAGATATCGTTCACGACAACCCAAAATCACATTTCATTAATTATTGGGTTAAAGAACAAGTGTCATTTAAAACACTGTTCACGATAAACCCAAAAATCAATACCAATTCAATTCCAATTAAATATTATTTAATTGGTACACTTCATTAAATCTAAATAAAAAAATTTAATCTTCTCTCAACTGGGTTCAAGAACAGGGTTAATGAAGACACCATTCACGACAAACCCAAATCACATTTGAAATTAAATACAAGGCTCTGAATAGAAAATATATCGACTTATATTCAATATCAAATTCTACGACCAACAAATATCATATTGGAAATAACGATATAAATATATCTTTCAAATTTCCATAACAATACCTGTATAATCACGAAATCTAACATCGAAATATTCCGATGACAATTTCGATTCAAATCCATTCCAATGCAATAATTGGAAATTCTGGTTATGTTAAAAACCCTTTCAAATCCAATTTATTTATTCAAAAATAAATAGAATTATAATTCTAGTTCAAAACTAGTTCATTTCGATAAAAATCTATTTTTATCTTTTCAAATATGGAGTTTTTCATCCCAAATCTTCACAAATCATTTCTTATGATTTTACACAAATTATTACTATGTTTAATAATTTTATCAAGGCCCGTACAGCCGATTTCCATCAATGGCCATCGAACTGCACTTACAGCGACCTTTTCCAAATTTGATTTGGACATAACTCCAAATCCATCCGTTAGATTTCAAATTTCTAATATTCGTTAGAAAGCTCTTTTCGATACGAACCCAACGGTTCCGGTTTAGGAGAATCCGACGGTCGGATCTCCCGTAATATCCGTTCGAAGTCAATGGTCAAAATTCGCGAACTGCCGCCGCGCGGCGCGTTCTATTCAGGCCATCATATAATATATATAATATATACTTCGTCGATTTCCCTTTTAAAACATATTTTATAAATCGTTTTAAATTCGTTTTCAAAACGATTTCAACTTCTTTTCAAATTCAAATCAAAATTGCATTTTCCCTTGCAAATTCGTTTTAAATTCATTTCAAATTGATTTCAATTCAAATCGATTTTGAATTCAATTTCTGTTCGTTTTCAATTCAATTCAATTTCAATTCGAATTCATTTCTATTCAATTTCAACTCGAATTCATTTATATTCAATTTCAATTCGAATTCATTTCTATTCAAATTCAATTCAAATTCATTTATATTCAATTTAATTCGAATTTCAATCCTTTTCAAAATATCAGATTTTGAAATCACTTTCGATATTCATTATAGAATGAATAAAATCGATATAAATATCGTTCACGTCAAAATGGCGTAAATCTAATCAACACGACTTCATATATTTTTATTCTCAAATATTCTATTTCAAATATTTCTATTCAAATATTTCTATTTCAAATATTTCTTTTTCAAATATGGAATGAGGCCCAATCAATTACCCTATAATGTTAATTATATGGATTTTCTACAACACATGTATACAATAACAACGATGAATAATCAACCATCATCCAAAGTGCATTCTACATTATATAAGCATCGAATATAAATATTTAACGCTTATAACAGTCTATCAATCAATCGATCGACATATAGCTAATTATTGGGACTAGTGTATGTCATATATCTCCCCAATACCCGTGTGGGGTTTTCAAACAATCAAACACAGATTTTATATGTGTAGTTGGGCGATGTGTAAAATTTATCGTCCCAATCAATATCAGTCAAATGTGTGTATATAAACAAATCGTCCGATTTGTTTATTTATATTTCATTTCATATACAGGTTAAAAATTCTATTTTTAACTATATAAATATTTTATTTCATTTCACATCACAACACACAATCAACTACACATCAAAATCATACAAACAAGCATACAAGCCGTCCATGGTCTATGGACGACGGGTGTCGGGTGCTACTAAACACCGTCTGCATCCTAGTATATATTTATATAACTAGAAAATAAAATCAAAAGTGAGAAGTTCTCACCGACTAGCTAATCCAAACGCCTCGACTTTCTTATGTAGAAATCTTCGTCGTGCTCGCCTTTCATCACTTTCGTTGCACGTATTCACTACATATATAAAAATCACATTTTTACTCCGCTATTCAACATATAAAAATCGAATTTTTACTTTGCTATTCAATATATAAAAATCGAATTTTTACTTTGCTATTCAATATATAAAAATCGAATTTTTACTTTGCTATTCAATATATAAAAATCGAACTTTTACTTTACTACACATATAAAAATTAAATTTTTAACCTTCTACAAAAAAATAATATTTTTCTTTTTCTACTCAAACAATAAAAATCCTATATTTAATTTACTACTTTTAAAATAAAAATCACGCTTTTTATTATTCGGTTTTATATATAAAGATCAAATCTTTATAAACAAAATCATGCCCTTTCTATAATTAAAAATCATATTTTTACTTGCTCAAAAATCTAACCTTTCTTATGATATAATATACATAAAAATCTTTCCTAAATAACACTTTGTATTTAAAACCATATTATCCCACATGAAACAAATCAGAAAAATCACGTAAGTGTGAAAAGAAATGCAGAGAAACACACCAGGTGGTTCACTGATCGAAGCAAGATGTGTGGCCGATCGAAGGCCGGAGGAGGCACCGAAATCGTTGTTGACTGGAAAAGCCAGAGCTGGCGCGACCGCTGGGGTTGGCGGCGGAATGGAGGCTGGCGGAGGAAGGGAGTTCGCGGAGGAGTGACTGACGACGGAGGGGGTGACAGTAGAGGGTTCTCGCTCGCGTCGATCTGGGGTTTTTCGCGATGGGGTTGGGCCTACGAGCGCGGTCTTCGACTGGGGGGTGATGAAGGAGGTGGAGGCGATGGAGAAGGGGGGGACGGATCGAGGCGCGACAGGGGTAGCGGAGATCGGGAACGACGGTGGCAGGCTGCAATTGGGGCAACGGGTTTGAGATCTAGGGTTTTTTTTATTTGAAAACTGACGGTATGAAGGGGAGAGGGATAACATAGGGTTTTACTTTAAAATTATATTAATATTATATTTATTAATTCCCGAATAGTTGACTTTTTATTCGACCTCCAAACGAGACCCAATGACTGTCGCCCTTAGCTAATTATCCTCATTCTGAACACAATGGGATATGTTTCGCAGGCCAATTCGACTGTTACAATCAGTTTCTGTTGAAATTAAAATATAAATCTATATATATATTCAATTCAAACGTACATTTCAATTTACTGGGGCTACATACGGACTCTAAAAATTCCCGAAAAAATATTTCTAGCTTCATATTGACGATACGGTCCTAAAAAAACTAATTTCATCGAATTTTGAGACCGTTCGAAAAATGGCCATTTTCCAATCGATTAAAATCAACTAAAACTGGTCAAACGCGTTTTCCTTTGCCACGCTCACATATTGATTCGAAAAATTATGAATTTTGGAATCTAGCAATAACTTGACATCACGGATCCAACAAAAGTGGTTTCGTCGAAATCTGAGGTTGTTTGCAAAATTTCCATTTTTAAGGGCCTGAATTCTATAGCGACTATTAAGAATTTTCAACTGGACATATCTTTTTATCCCCGCTATGAAATTTTGATTTTTCGGATTCGTTATAAAGATATCATCAAATAGATCCTATTATTTTTGGTTTCACTAAAATCCGGTTTATTTTGAATCTTGTACACTCATTTGAAGTTTGAAATCAAACTATCGAACTACCGCGCCATTTTCAATTCCTTTTATAATTTAAAATAAATATTTATATTCTAACGACAATCTATATAAATATATACATTCGAATTCTATTCAAAATAAATTTCTCGTCGTTTTTATTTAAAATAATCTATTTTAAATAATCAAAATTCGCTAAAATTGCCAAAATAAGAATTTTAAACTGGCCCAGATTTCCGGGTTATTACAATCTCCCCCACTTAAAACTTTTCGTCCCCGAAAAGGAACGAAGCCGAAAGTTGTTTAACAAATCAACTCAACTTCCATTATTTTTATTACGGCTTAAGTTCTTCAACTTTTCAGTTTCTAAGAACTTTTCAAAAATTTGGCTAACACCCTAAATTTTCGTAAAATTTCGCCATAACCCCCCCTGCACCGGGAGCACGGGAAAATCCCGAAATTGCCATACAGGCCTTCTGATCTCAAAAAGAAAAAGAAAAAGCCAAGCGGCTAGCCAATCGGCTCATAAAATCATCATCACCCAAACAAAACAGTAAATTATGGTAAACATGTACCTATTTGTTGGGCAAATAATTTTATTCTTCTGCTCTAGCCTCTTTGCTATGACCTGTTCAATGTAAGTACATGTATATGCAAGCAAATGCGACCAAATTTTCAATACAGTTCAATATTTGACCAATTTTGTTAAAGGTTCCACATTTAATTATTCAAACAATAATCAAACAACACAACCATCAATCAATTAGCGAATTATCATTTCAAATTCATAATTTTGATATATAGTCAAAAATCATATTTTTGGTGCCAAATCACAACAATATATTCTAATTATATTTCGGTTCTCACACCAGTCAATTGGAGATATATAGATATCTCACCTTCATTACTCGAATATAAATATTGATGATGCCATGGTCATTATCAACATCATCTCCGGGCGGCTAAAGTGTGATTCTATATCTATCCAGTATATTAAAACTTCAAATACACGTGGATCAGACGTATACGCAAAATCTTTATATACTGGACTGTCCAATTCAATATAAATAATCAAATACGAATACTTGATTTAAATTTCAAAACAAAATTTGTTTTCACTTTCAAAAATATACTCTTCACACTCGTTCTAGGATACTATTGATCCTATCTCTAACGAGTCATTCCCATTGGATATTACTAATCCAATATCTGATGAATTCTCTCGTATGGTTCTAATGTGTCTTGTTCTCTGAGCTTTGTAAACCAAAGCTCTGATACCAACTGTAAAAACCCGTAACTTCCCCGTGAAGGAAAGCACGGATAGTTCAAGAACGAGCCACAACAGAACGCAGACGGAAGAACATTTCATTGTTAATTCCAACAATACCATCAGACTACAAGAATATACAGAGTATGAATGAATAAATATTACACAGAAAAATATCAGAGATTACAATACATTACATAGCAGCAGAAAATAATACAATACACAACTAGAAGAAGATATACGGATACTAAGCTTTCCGGATATCATTCCAGCTGTAAACCAGGATCCTGTGAATATAAATCTGCAAAACCAAAACTACTAGCTGCCCGTGTCAAAATAAGGGCACCCAGAGTTTAGGTTAAAACAATAAACTCCAGGTCAGTCATGGGACTGGTGTGAGAACTAAAACAGTTATTAATCTTTATTTTAAAGTTAGGTAAATCAAGGGACCACGCCGTATAACACAGAACGGGTTTCCTCCCAAGAATACCAGTGCATGAAACAAACAGCGCAATGCTAAATAAAGAAAAATGAAGCTATTATAAGACCTAGGTCCTATCACACAATGCAACGCAAGCCGGGGGATAGGGTTTTTACCTTATAATAGCCAAGAATGCTTGATACGTTTAAAACAAATCTTTTGATACTATAATAAGTGTATAGTGCATAAAACAACTTTAAATCATAAGTATCAATCAGAGACGGCATAAGCGCCCCATCCCACTATGTCGCCATACTAGGCTCTACAAATAAAACCGCAAATGTCACGTATTTGGAAATTGGATTTCCGTCTATGAACCGAGGCAAAAGATAGTCCTCAACCGATTCGAGACGCCCTAGCACGCCCCTCAGGAACAGCCGCAACTGCCCCTTGGATTATTATGCCTGAACACTGCGTTTCCCCACCCTTAAGGGTGTAAACGAGCCAACAAATGACTCCATCGGCTTCACATAGTCACCGGTACATCCGAGGCGCCTCGCAACAGCAACAACCACATAAGTCAAACTCGTCAGGGCGTGTAAAACCACTGACGCCACTTCTAGCTAGAAAGAAACGCAGGTCCTCCCTGATGTCCTCTCCCGATTCTGGTTCATACCGGGTGTGAAACTCGCGAAGTAAACGTTACACAAAGCTACGCCATTAAGGTCGTGCTTCGATCATCAACCACAAGACTTTGCTTTTCAACAGAAGCCTTGATCATTCGCCACTTAGGCATGCCACACAGGCAATTCACTCTATGCGCTTGATATCCATCAGTATATAACCTCTGAGCTCGTACGTCTCAGAGAAGGGCGTTAAGCAAGAGAATAAATTTTCCGCCGCCAAACAGATATATATTTAATAGAAATCAATCACACAGACTGAAATCCGATGTCAGACACACAGTCCATTTACAAGTCCGTTCTGGGTCTGAACAAAACCGGAGGCACCTAGTACCCCGCATATCCATCGATCTCCAAGTACGTCTGGACGATCACCAACTGTTTCCATCTTCTTGGGTGTACATCCCAATCAAGATCATCAGTAATCACCCAAACGACGTGAAGACCTCCGGTCTTCGACCACCGTCTTCATCTTCGACTTATCATCGTATCAGCTATTCAGAATGGGATAAACCCGGTCTTTCCGAATAACTCGCGTATATTATAAACAAGTGTTACACAAACACAACATACGCCTCATTCCAATTCATCAGTCACTAATCGTAAATTAACAAGAGAATAATTCCCCAAATATTAACCCCGAAGGCCGAAACCAACATCAGATCAAAATCCAGAAAACCATTCTGCTTAGTTAACCGACAGTTAGTTTCTAAATTTCACATTCATAGGGAAAGGTTCCCATTAATTTTATCAAAGATAAATTCCTTTTAATTTATACTTTAATCTTCTTTTGAATATCAATTCAAACTAGTCGGGATTAACGAATCTTACCGAAGTAATCATTTGTTTTATTTCTCAATCCCAACCTATTCATCCCATGAAGTAAAACTGGTAATACTTCATATCTAACACCACGGTGTTATCGGTAAGTTCAATTACCATTTCACGTTCAAATCTAATTAAAGATTTAACTATCGCCTGGAGCAAAACTGGTGATACTCCATTCTCGATCATTTCAATCTAATTAAAGATTCATTAAAACTCCACTTAGTTTTAATCTGTGACTGGGTTAGAGAATCAGTGTCATTTAAAACACGGTTCACGATAAACCCAAAATCACATCACATTTCAATCAGTCCCTAACCGTAAATTAGCAAGTGAGCAATTCCCTAAGTATTAACCCCGAAGGCCGAAACCAACATTAGATCAATACCCCAGAAATCATTCAACTTAACTAATCTCCGGTTAATTTCTGATTTTCTTAACTCCTTTGGGTCTAAGAACAGTATTATTGAAGATACCGTTCACGACAACCCAAAATCACATTTCATTAATTATCGGGTTAAAGAACATGTGTCATTTAAAACACTGTTCACGATAAACCCAAAAATCAATACCAATTCAATTCCAATTAAATATTATTTAATTGGTACACTTCGTTAAATCTAAATAAAAAGATTTAATCTTCTCTCAACTGGGTTCAAGAACAGGGTTAATGAAGACACCATTCACGACAAACCCAAATCACATTTGAAATTAAATACAAGGCTCTGAATAGAAAATATATCGACTTATATTCAATATCAAATTCTACGACCAACAAATATCGAATTGGAAATAATGATATAAATATATCTTTCAAATTTCCATAACAATACCTGTATAATCACGAAATCTAACATCGAAATATTCCGATGACAATTTAGATTCAAATCCATTCCAATGCAATTATTGGAAATTCTAGTTATTTTAAAAACCCTTTCAAATCCAATTTATTTATTCAAAAATAAATAGAATTATAATTCTAGTTCAAAACTAGTTCATTTCGATAAAAATCTATTTTTATCTTTTCAAATATGGAGTTTTTCATCCCAAATCTTCACAAATCATTTCTTACGATTTTACACAAATTATTACTATTTTTAATATTTTTATCAAGGCCCGTACAGTCGATTTCCATCAATGGCCATCGAACTGCACTTACAGCGACCTTTTCCAAATTTGATTTGGACATAACTCCAAATCCAACTGTTAGATTTCAAATTTCTAATATTCGTTAGAAAGCTCTTTTCGATATGAACCCAACGGTTCCGGTTTTAGGAGAATCCGACGGTCAGATCTCCCGTAATATCCGTTCGAAGTCAATGGTCGAAATTCGCGGACTACCGCGGCGCGGCGCGTTCTATTCAGGCCATTATATAATATATATAATGTATACTTCGTCAATTTCCCTTTTAAAACGTATTTTATAAATCGTTTTAAATTCGTTTTCAAAATGATTTCAACTTCTTTTCAAATTCAAATCAAAATTGCATTTTCCCTTGCAAATTCGTTTTAAATTCATTTCAAATTGATTTCAATTCAAATCGATTTTGAATTCAATTTCAGTTCGTTTTCAATTCAATTCAATTTCAATTCGAATTCATTTCTATTCAATTTCAATTCGAATTCATTTATATTCAATTTCAATTCGAATTCATTTATATTCAATTTCAATTCGAATTCATTTATATTCAATTTAATTCGAATTTCTATCCTTTTCAAAATATCAGATTTTGAAATCACTTTCGATATTCATTATAGAATGAATAAAATCGATATAAATATCGTTCACGTCAAAATGGCGTAAATCTAATCAACACGGCTTCATATATTTTTATTTTCAAATATTCTATTTCAAATATTTCTTTTTCAAATATGGAATGAGGCCCAATCAATTATCATATAATGTTAATTATATGGATTTTCTACAACACATGTATACAATAACAACGATGAATAATCAACCATCATCCAAAGTGCATTCTACACTGTATAAGCATCGAATATAAATATTTAACGCTTATAACAGTCTGTCAATGAATCGATCGACATACAGCTAATTATTGGTACTAGTGTATGTCATATATCACCCCTATAGCCGTGTGGGGTTTTCAAACAATCAAACACAGATTTTATTTGTGCAGTTGGGCGATGTGTAAAATTTATCGTCCTAATCAATATCAGTCAAATGTGTGTATATAAACAAATCGTCCGATTTGTTTATTTATATTTCATTTCATATACAGATTAAAAATTCTATTTTTAACTATAAAATATTTTCAACTATATAAATATTTTATTTCATTTCACATCACAACACACAATCAACTACACATCAAAATCATACAAACAAGCATACAAGCTGTCCATGGTCTGTTGACGACGGGTGTCGGGTGCTACTAAACACCGTCTGCATCCTAGTATATATTTATATAACTAGAAAATAAAATCAAAAGTGAGAAGTTCTCACCGACTAGCTAATCCAAACGCCTCGACTCTTCTTATGTAGAAATCTTCGTCGTGCTCGCCTTTCATCACTTTCGTTGCCCGTATTCACTACATATATAAAAATCACATTTTTACTCCGCTATTCAACATATAAAAATCGAATTTTTACTTTGCTATTCAATACATAAAAATCGAATTTTTACTTTTCTATTCAATATATAAAAATCGAATTTTTACTTTGCTATTCAATATATAAAAATCGAACTTTTACTTTACTACACATATAAAAATTATATTTTTAACCTTCTACATAAAAATTATATTTTTCTTTTAATACTCAAACAAAAAAATCCTATTTTTAATTTACTACTTTTAAAATAAAAATCACCCTTTTTATTATTCGGTTTTATATGTAAAGATCAAATCTTTATAAACAAAATCATGTCCTTTCTATAATTAAAAATCATATTTTTACTTGCTTAAAAATCTAATCTTGCTTATGATATAATATACATAAACATCTTTCCTAAATAACACTTTGTATTTAAAACCATATTATCCCACATGAAACAAATCAGAAAATTCACGTAAATGTGAAAAGAAATGCAGAGAAACACACCAGGTGGTTCGCTGATCGAAGCAAGATGTGTGGCCGATCGAAGGTCGGAGGAGGCGCCGAAATCGTTGTTGACTGGAAAAGCCAGAGCTGGCGCGACTACTGGGGTTGGCGGCGGAATGGAGGCTGGCGGAGGAAGGGAGATCACGGAGGAGTGACTGACGACGGAGGGGGTGACAGCAGAGGGTTCTCGCTCGCGTCGATCTGGGGTTTTTCGCGATGGGGTTGGGCCTACGAGCGCGGTCTTCGACTGGGGTGGTGATGAAGGAGGTGGAGGCGATGGAGAAGGGGGAGACGGATCGAGGCGCGACTGGGGTGGCGGAGATCGGGAACGACGGTGGCAGGCTGCAATTGGGGCGGCGGGTTTTAGATCTAGGGTTTTTTCTATTTGAAAACTGATGGTATGAAGGGGAGAGGGATAACATAGGGTTTTACTTTAAAATTATATTAATATTATATTTATTAATTCCCGAATAGTTGACTTTTTATTCGACCTCCAAACGAGACCCAATGACTGTCGCCCTTAGCTAATTATCCCCATTCCGAACACAATGGGATATGTTTCGCAGGCCAATTCGACTGTTACAGTCAGTTTCCATTGAAATTAAAATATAAATCTATATATATTCAATTCAAACGTACATTTCAATTTACTGGGGCTACATACGGACTCTAAAAATTCCCGAAAAATTATTTCTAGCTTCATATTGACGATACGGTCCTAACAAAACTAATTTCATCGAATTCTGAGACCGTTCAAAAAATGGCCATTTTCCAATCGATTAAAATCAACTAAAACTGGTCAAACGCGTTTTCCTTTGCCACGCTCACATATTGATTCGAAAAATTACGAATTTTGGAATCTAGCA
Organism: Allium sativum; assembly: GCA_030737875.1. Classification (NCBI taxonomy): domain Eukaryota; kingdom Viridiplantae; phylum Streptophyta; class Magnoliopsida; order Asparagales; family Amaryllidaceae; genus Allium; species Allium sativum. The sequence goes on from CM060923.1 coordinate 256,654,228, forward strand.
ATAACTTGACATCATGGATCCAACAAAAGTGGTTTCGTCGAAATCCGAGGTCATTTGCAAAATTTCCATTTTTAAGGGCCTGAATTCTATAGCGACTATTCAGAATTTTCAACTGGACATATCTTTTTATCCCCGCTATGAAATTTTGATTTTTCGGATTCGTTGGAAAGATATCAACAAATAGATCCTATTATTTTTGGTTTCACTAAAATCCGGTTTATTTTGAATCCTGTACATTCATTTGAAGTTTGAAATTGAATTATCGAACTACCGCGCCATTTTCAATTCCTTTTATAATTTAAAATAAATATTTACATTCTAACGACGATCTATATAAATATATACGTTCGAATTCTATTCAAAATAAATTTCTCGTCGTTTTTATTTAAAATAATCTATTATAAATAATCAAAATTCGCTAAAATTTCCAAAATAAAAATTTTAAACTGGCCCAGATTTCCGGGTTATTACATGGAGCCATCGGTGGGCGACGCGGCGGCTGTTGCGGGGGGGAACGACGGCGATGTCAGATCGTAGGAGGGGGACGACTGGAGTGATCGAACGATTTGCAAAATTGTGGGATTAGGGTTTTCAACGAGATTGAAGGAACGATTGACTGAGTAAATGATGATGTATCATTGTTGGATAGTTTTTTATGTTCGTAAGGGTACATCTGGTATTTTTTGAGCAGAAGTTCAAAAACAAGGATGTATTTTATATTATTTTTATCAACGGTTTTTTTTTTATATTTTAAACTTAATAGGGACCTGTAAAAAAGCACCCTTTATGAAAACTGATCGTAACAGCCGAATTTGCTTGCGAAACATATCCCATTGTGTTCGGAATGGGGATTTTTAGCTAGGGGCGATAGTCGTTGGGTTCAATTTGAAGTTCGGAAATTAAGATAGCTAATTTTGGAATAAATAAAAATAAAATAATAACATATATTAACCCCCTTCTTTCCTTTTCCTCCATCCATCGTTGACTCGTTCAAAACCCGAAATTGAATTTAAAAAAGACAATAGCGATCGACGATCGCCTCCCACCGCCGCGCCGCCACTCCGGAGGTCCGCCGCCGCTCCTCCTCGGTTGCGCCGCCACCTCCTTGTCACCCTCCTCCCTACCCCGTCGCAAGCCCAACCCGATGCCCCAGCCCCAAAACTGATCAGATCCGCCACCTAAGAGGCCCGCCGCCACCTGGGAGACCTGTCGCCACCCCTGCCGTCCTCCAAGATCCCAATGCCTCTCCTCCGATAATCCCCCATCCCCAACTCCTCCAGTGAGTTTGTATTTCCATTTTTATTTGTTTAAGTATTGAAAAATATGATTTTTAAATGAAATAGCTTTGTTAAAATCAGAAATTGTATATAGGAAAGCATTGAATATAAAGCTATGATTTTTAACGATAAAGCTATGATTTTTAACACGGTAAAAATATGATTTTTTAACACGGGAAAGATAAAACTTTTAATTAAGAAAAGATAAGGTTTTTATAAATATAAAGTTATGATTTTTAAAAATATAAAGACGAGTTTTTTATAAACATAAAGATTCGATTTTTATAAGCATAAAGACTCGATTTTTGAAAACAAAAAGATTCGATTTTTGAAAATAAAAAGATTTGATTTTTAACATCATAATGATTTGATTTCTAAGCATATAAAGATTTGATTTTTAAACATATCAAGATATGATTTTTAGTAAATAAAAATATTATCTTTATGAAGATAAAAATTTGATTTTTTATCGTATGTTTAAAATATTTTTATGAAGATAAAAATATGATATTTTATATACACAGTAGCAAAATAAAGATGTGATTTTGGTATGAATTACATTAAAATAAAAATGCAATTTTTATTTAAATAACCTCATTATAAAAATATGATTTTTATACATGAGGTAGCAGTGTAAAAATGTGATTTTTAATATAAACATCATATTAAAAATGTGAATTTTACTATGAACAGCGTGAAACAGATTACGTTGGGATTACGGTGAGGAACACAAAGCACAGGAATCAAATCCAAATCCGAACCATTCAGAAATAAAGATTCGCGGAGTGGATCCCAAAGGTGATAACTTCTCACCGTAATTTTTGTACAGCTATTTATTTTATAACTGAAAATATGGACTGCTCCCCGTCATCCACAGACCATGGACGACTTGTTTGATTATGTTGTGAAAATTGATTGTGATAGTGATGTGGAGTGGAAAATAAAATATTCATGTGTTGAAATAAACATTTTATCGTTAAAAATATAATTTTTAACGTGTATACGAATAAAATGAATATTCATTTACAAATCGGACGATTTGTTTATGTACACCGATTTGACTGATATGGATTAGGACGATATATTTTACACATCGTCCAACAACACAAATAAAATCTATGTTTGGTTATTGAAACCCCACACGGGTATTGGGATGATATTTGACGTACACTAATCCCAGTTGTTTAGTTGTATGTCAATCGATTGGTTGACAGACTGGTGTAAGCGTTAAATATTTATATTTATTTATATTTAATGCTTATGCAGTGTAGAATGCACTCTGGATGATGGTTGATTGTTTATCATTGTTGTTCTATACATGTGTTGTATGAAATCCATATAAATAACATTATATGGTAATCGGCCTTGTCTGATTCCAGTTCAGAAAGAATGAATATTTTAAAATAACGAATATTTTAAAATAACATTCAGTAAAAGATCAAAATCTGATTTTGATGTCCAATTTGGGATGGACACGAATATATTTAAATATATAAACACATGTTGATTAGATTAACGTCATTTTGACGTGAAAGATGTTTATATCGATTATATTCATTTTTATAATGAATATCGAAAAAGAAATGATTTCAAAATCTAATGTTTTGAAAATATTATCATTTACGTATTAATGATATGAAATATTCAATTTTGATTTGAAATTGAATATGAAGTTGAAATCGTTTTGAAAACGAATTTAAAATGATTTATAAAATACGTTTTAAATGGAAATCGACGAAATATAGATAATAAATATTATATATATTTAATGGCCTAAATAGAACGCACCGTGGCAGTTCGCGAATTTCGAACATTGATTTCGAATGGACATTATGGGAGATCCGACCGTCGGATTCTCCTAAAACCACAACTGTTGGGTTCGTATCGGAAAGAGCTTTCCAAAGAATATAAGGAATTTGAAATCTGACAGTTGAATTTCAATTTATATCCAAATCAAAATTGGAAAAGGTCGTTGTAAGTGCAGTTCGATGACCATTTACGGAAATCAACTGTACGGGCCTCGATAAAATTATTAAAAATATCAATAATTTGTGTAAAATCATAATAAATGATTTGGAAAGGACTGGGATGAAAAATTCCATATTTGAAAAGATAAAAATATATTTTTGTCGAAATGAACTAGTTATGAACTAGAATTATAATCCAATATTTTTAAATAAATAAATTGGATTTGAAATGGTTTTAAAAATAACCAAAAATTCCAATATATGAATTGGAATGGATTTGAATCGAAATTATCTTCGGAATATTTCGATATAGGATTCCGTGATTATACGGATATTATGGACGAATTTAGAAGATGTACATATCGTTATTCCCAATATGATATTTGTAGATTTCAGAATTTGATATTAAGTATAAGACGATATAATTTCTATGCAGAGCCTTGTATTTAATATTTAATTGGATTTTGGGTTTGTCGTGAACTGTGTTTTAAATGACACTGTTCTTAAACCCAGTTGAGAAAAGATATCTTTTAAATAAGATTTAGAAGAGTTTACCAATTAATTAAAATTTAATTGGAATTGAATAGAAGTGGATTTTGGGTATATCGTGAATGGTGTCTTTATTAACACCGTTCTTAAACCCGGTGTGAAAAGAATAAATCTTTTAATTAAGATTTAAAGAAGAATTGCCAATTAACCATTTAATTGGAACTGAAAATGGAACGTGAATTGGGTTTATTATGAACTGTGTTTTTAATGACATTCATTCTTTAACCCAATTTACAGTGAAATGTGATTTGGAATTTATAAATCTTTTTATAAAGATTTAACGAAAATTTTCCAAAGTAAAGTTTTCCAATTTAATACATCAAATTGGAATTCAATGGAATAATCGTAATGAGCTTATGTGGAGGAAGATTGTTAACATATATGGAATTTAATAGGCTTTGTCGTTATTCCATTTATATTATTAGTCGAATACAGAAATTGATATCGATTATATATTGATCTATTTTCCGTGAAGATTCCATTTTTATGGAAGAGGATTTGGGTTTATGAACCGTGTTTTAAATGACATTGGTTCTTTAACCCAGTTAAAGATAGGATTACATGTCTAACATTGTATTTCGAACTATATGGTTGATCTCTGCTAAATATATATTTGTTTGTTGGTAGAGAATTTATTCTCTTGCTTAACACCCTTCTCTAAGGCATACGAGCTTATAGGTCATATATCAGCAGAAATCAATAGTACAGTTATGGCGAAGTTTTTCAAAAATTTAGGGTGTTAGCTAAAATTTTGAAGAATTGGAAAATTCTTAGGAACTGAAAAGTTGAAGAATGAAAGCCAAACTGAAAGTTGAGTTGATTAGTTAAACAACTTTCAGCTCCGTTCCTTTTCGAGGACGAAAAGATTTTAAGTGGGGGAGATTGTAACAACTCGGAAAATCAGAACAAATTTAAAAATTTTATTTTGGCAATTTTAATGAATTTTGAATATTTAAAATGACTTATTTTAAACAATAACGACTAGAAATTTATTTTGAATAAAACTAAAATGTATAAATTTATTTAAATCGAAATTAGAACATAAATATTTATTTTAATTATAAAAGGAATTGGAAATGGCGTGGTAGTTTGAAATTTCGATTTCAAATTTCAAATGAATGTACAGGATTCAAAATAAACCGGATTTTAGTGAAACCATAAATATTTGAATCTGTTTGAAAATATCTTTCCAACAAATATGAAAAATTGAAATTTCATAGTGGGAATAAAAAGTTATGCCTAACTGAAAATTCAAAAAAGTCACTATGGAAATATAGCCCTTAAAAATAGCGATTTTGCAAACAAACTCCATTTTCGGCGAGACCACTTTTGTTGGATCCGGAATGTCAAGTTATTGTTGGATTCCAATTTTCATAATTTTTGGAATCAATATGTGAGCGTGGAGGATTTAAACGTGTTTGGCAATTTCAGTTTGAATTTAATCGACTGGAAAATGACCGTTTTTCAAACGGTCTCCAAATTCGACGAAATTAGTTTTGTTAGGATATCGTCCAAAACATAGCCAGATTTATTTTTCTAGAATTTTTGGAGTCCGTATGTGGCCCCAATAAATTGAAACGTACGTTTAAATTCAATATATTGATTTATATTGTAATTTAAATGAAAATTGATCATAACAGCCGAACTGGCTTGCGAAACATGTCTCATTATGTTCGTAATGGGGTAATTAGCTAGGGGTGACAGTCATTGTGTTCAATTTGAAGTTTGGAAATTAAGGTAGCTATTTCTGAAATAAATAAAAATAAAATAATATATATAAACCCCCCTTCTTTCCATTTCCTCCATCCATCGTTGACTCGTTCAAAACCAGAAACTGAATTTAAAAAAAAAAAGACAAAAGCGATCGACGATCGCCTCCCACCGCCGTGCCGCCACTCCGGAGGTCCGCCGCCGCTCCTCCCCAGATGTGCCGCCACCTCCTTGTCACCCTCCTCCCTACCCCATCGCAAGCCCAACCCGATACCCTAGCCCCCAAAATTGATCAGATCCGCCACCTAAGAGGCCCGCCGCCACCTGGGAGACCTGTCGCCACCACTGCCGTCCTCCCAGATCCCAATGCCTCTCCTCCGATAATCCCTCATCCCCAACTCCTCCAGTGAGTTTGTATTTCCATTTTTATTTGTTTAAGTACTGAAAAATATGATTTTTAAATGAAATAGCTTTGTTAAAATCAGAAATTGTATATAGGAAAGCATTGAATATAAAGCTATGATTTTTAACGATAAAGCTATGATTTTTAACACGGTAAAAATATGATTTTTTAACACGGGAAAGATAAAACTTTTAATTAAGAAAAGATAAGGTTTTTATAAATATAAAGTTATGATTTTTAAAAATATAAAGACGAGTTTTTTATAAACATAAAGATTCGATTTTTATAAGCATAAAGACTCGGTTTTTGAAAACAAAAAGATTCGACTTTTGAAAATAAAAAGATTTGATTTTTAACAACATAAAGATTTGATTTCTAAGCATATAAAGATTAGATTTTTAAGCATATCAAGATACGATTTTTAGTAGATAAAAATATTATTTTTATGAAGATAAAAATATGATTTTTTATCGTATGTTTGAAATATTTTTGTGAAGATAAAAATATGATTTTTGTATATACAGTAGCGAAATAAAGATATGATTTTTATATGAATTACATTAAAATAAAAATGCGATTTTTATTTAAATGACCTCGTTATAAAAATATGATTTTTATATACGAGGTAGCGGTATATAAATGTGATTTTTAATATAAACATCATATTAAAAATGTGATTTTTACTATGAACAGCGTGAAACAGATTGTGTTGGGATTACGGTGAGGAACACAACGCACGGGAATTAAATCCAAATTCGAACCATTCATAAATAAAGATTGGCGAACTAGATCCCAAAGGTGAGAACTTCTCACCATAATTTCTGTATAGCTATTTATTTTATAACTGCAAATATGAGCTGCTCCCCTTCGTCCACAGACCATAGATGACTTGTTTGATTGTGTTGTGAAAATTGATTGTGATTGTGATGTGGAATGGAAAATAAAATATTCATGTGCTGAAATAAATATTTTATCGTTAAAAATATAATTTTTAACGTGTATATGAATAAAATGAATATTCATTTATAAATCGGACGATTTGTTTATGTACACCCATTTGACTGATATGGATTGGGACGATATATTTTACACATCGCCCAACTGTACAAATAAAATCTGTGCTTGTTGATTGAAACCCCACACGGGTATTGGGATGATATTTGACGTACACTAATCCCAAATGTTTAGTTGTATGTCAATCGATTGGTTGACAGACTGGTGTAAGCGTTAAATATTTATATTTAATGCTTATGCAGTGTAAAATGCACTCTGGATGATGGTTGATTGTTTATCAATGTTGTTCTATACATGTTTTGTATGAAATCCATATAAATAACATTATATGGTAATTGACTGTGTCTGATTCCAGTTCAGAAAGAATGAATATTTTAAAATAACGAATATTTTATAATAGTGAATTTTTAAAATAATTTTCAGTAAAAGATCAAAATCTGATTTTGATGTCCAATTTGGGATGGACACGAATATATTTAAATATATAAAGCCATGTTGATTAGATTAATGCCATTTTGAAGTGAACGATGTTTATATCGATTTTATTAATTTTTATAATAAATATCGAAAAAGAAATGATTTCAAAATCTAACGTTTCGAAAATATTATCATTTACGTATTAATGATATGGAATATTCAATTTTGATTTGAAATTGAATATGAAGTTGAAATCGTTTTGAAAACGAATTTAAAACGATTTATAAAATATGTTTTAAATGGAAATCGACGAAATATATATAATATATATTATGTATATTTAATGGCCTGAATAGAACGCGCCGCGCCATGGCCGTTCGCAAATTTCGACCATTGACTTCGAATGGAAATTATGGAAGATCCAACCGTCGGATTCTTCTAAAATCGGAACCGTTGGGTTCGTATCGAAAAGAGCTTTCCAAAGAATACAAGGAATTTGAAATCTAACGGTTGGATTTGGAATTATATCCAAATCAAAATTGGAAAAGGTCGTTGTAAGTGCAGTTCGATGACCGTTTATGGAAATCTACTGTATGGGCCTCGATAAAATTATTAAAAATATCAATAATTTGTGTAAAATCATAATAAATTATTTGGAAAGGATTGGGATGAAAAATTCCATATTTGAAAAGATAAAAATATATTTTTATCGAAGTTAACTAGTTATAAACTAGAATTATAATCCAATATTTTTAAATAAATAAATTGGATTTGAAATTGTTTTAAAAATAACCAAAATTTCCAATATATGAATTGGAATGGATTTGAATCGAAATTATCTTCGGAATATTTCGATATAGGATTCCGTGATTATGCGGATATTGTGGAGAAATTTGGAAGATATATATATCGTTATTCCCAATACGATATTTGTAGATTTCAGAATTTGATATTGAATATAAGCCGATATAATTTCTATGCAGAGCCTTATATTTAATATTGAATTGGATTTTGGGTTTGTCGTGAACTATGTTTTAAATGACACTGTTCTTAAACCGAGTTGAGAAAAGATTAAATCTTTTAAATAAGATTTAGAAGAGTTTACCAATTAATTAATATTTAATTAGAATTGAATAGAAGTGGATTTTGGGTTTGTCGTGAATGGTGTCTTTATTAACACTATTCTTAAACCCAGTGTGAAAAGAATAAATCTTTTAATTAAGATTTAAAGAAGAATTACCAATTAATTAACATTTAATTGGAATTGAAAATGGAATGTGAATTGTGTTTATTGTGAACTGTGTTTTTAACAACATTCATTCTTTAACCCGATTTACGGTGAAACGTGATTTGGAATTTATAAATCTTTTTATTAAGATTTAACGGGAATTATCCAAAGTAAAGTTTTCCATTAATACATTAAACTGGAATTGAATGGAATTCGATTTTATAATAATCGAAATGAGCTTCTGTGGAGGAAGACTGTTAATATAGATGGAACTTAATAGGTTTTGTCGTTATTCCATTTATATTATTAGTCGGATACGGAAATTGATATCGATTATATATTAATCGGTTTTCCATGAAGATTCCATTTTTATGGAAGAGGATTTGGGTTTATTGTGAACAGTGTTTTAAATGACATTGGTTCTTTAACCTACTTAAAGACAGGATTACATATCTAACATTGTATTTCGAACTGTATGGTTGATCTCTGCTAAATATATATATATATATATTTGGTGGCGGAGAATTTATTCTCTTGCTTAATACCCTACTCTAAGACGTACGAGCTTAGAGGTTATATACCGATAGAAATCAATAGTACAGTGTTGATTGTCGATGCGACATGTTTGTGTTTCCAAAGTTAAATAATCATTAATATTGATTTTTAGGAAGATTAAAACTAATTAGAGTTTTAATGAATCTTTAAGTAGATTGAAATGAGGATTTAATAATTTAAATTATCAAATTTGAGAAATGATTGAGAATGGAGTATCACCAGTTTTGCTCCAAGCGATAGATAAATCTTTAATTAGATTTGAACGTGAAATGGTAATCAATTTTAGCCGATAACACTGTGGTGTTAGATATGGAGTATTACCAGTTTTGCTCCATGGGATAAATACTTTGGGATTGGGAAATGAACAAATGAATACTTCGGTAAGGTTCGCTAATCCCAACTAGTTTGGAAAACCTTAATACGGTTTAAATAGTGAAAAGAATATTCTGGATTGGAATGAGGCGTATGTTGTGTTTGTGTGGCACTTGTTTATAATATACATGGGTTATTTGGAAAGGCCGAGTTTATACCCATTCTGAATAACTGATACGATGATAAGTCGGCGATGAAGACGGAGGTTGAAGACCAGAGGTCTTCACATCGTTTGGATGATTACTGATGACTTGATTGGGCTGTACACCCAAGACGAGGTAATAAGTGGTGATCATCAAGACGTACTTGGAGATCGACCGGATATGCGAGGGCCTCTCTCCTGTATTGGACATATGGGACGAGGAATAAGGTGCCTCCAGTTTCTATCAGACCCAGAATGAACTTGTAAATGGACTGTGTGTCTGACATTGGATTTTATTCTATTTTGATTGGTCTCTATCTAATATACATCTATTTGGTAGCGGAGAATTTATTCTCTTGCTTAACATCCTTCTCTGAGACGTACGAGCTTAGAGGTTGTATATCGATAGACATCAGTCGCATGGAGTGAATTGCTTGTGTGGCTTGCCTGAGTGGCAAATGATCAAGGCTTCTGTTGAAAAGCAGAGTCTTGTGGTTGATGATCAAAGCATAGCTTTAATATACCGTTAATTTTCGAGCCTCACACCCCGGTGTGAACCAGAAACGGGAGAAGGATCCAGGGGAATGGACATATGCTGGTTTGTGGCTAGGAGTGGTGTCATCGTTTTGCAAGCCATGACATTTTACTCATGTGGATATTGCTTATTATTACTTAATGGATAGAGAGGCGCCTCGGATATATCGGTCTCTGCGGTGCCGATGGATGTTGAGTCATCTGGCTCATTTATGCCCCATAGGGCAGACTAGCATATAGTTTATGGTATTATTAATCCGCTAAGTGCGGACCTTCCCTGTGGCTCCTAAGGAGCAATTGTGGGTGTATCCTGAGGCTGGGGCTAGACAGTCTTGAATTCGATAAGGACGATCCCTTGCCTTGGTTCACAGATGGATTCCAATTTCCAATACGACATCATGCGGTTTTATTTGTAGAGCCTAGTATGGCGACATAGTGGTATGGGGCACTACGTCGTCTATGATTGATACATTTATATTTGAAGTGGTTTTCATACACTTTACACTATAATAGTATCATAATGATTTTTTTTAAACGTACCAAGCATGTTTGGCTATTATAAGGGAAAACCCTATCCTGCGACTTGCATTACATTATGTGATGGGACCTGGGTCTTATAATAGCTTCATTTTTTCAAAAAGCATTGCGCTATTTGTTTTATGCACTGGTATTTTTGGGAGGAAACTCGTTCCGTGTTGTATGGCGTGGTCCCTTGATTTATTTTATTTTTTTAAGTAAAGATTTAATAACTGTTTGAGTTCTTACACCAGTCACATGACTGACCTAGAGTTCATTGTTTTAACCTAAACTCTGGGTGCCCCTATTTTCCACACGGACAGCTAGTAGTTTTGATTTTGTAGATTTATATTCATAGGATCTTGGTTTATAGCTGGAACAGTATTCGGAAAGCTCTGTCTCCGTTTATCTCTTTCAGTTGTGTTATGTATTATTTTTCCGCTGCATTGTAATTTAAATATCTGATATTTCTCTGATGTATAATATTTATTCATACTTTGTATATTCTTATACTCTGATGTAAATAGCTGTGATAAGCAATGAAATGTTCTTATGTTTGTGTTCTATTTGTCGTGTTCTTAGACAATCCGTCATTTCTCTTCTCTTCTTAGACCGGGGAAGTTCGGGTCATCAGAATTTGATCGTATCAAACTTAGTTCATTTTGTCAATTATTTCCATTCAAAGTATCAATTATATATCATAAGCACCGGAATGTTTTTTAGTTGTGAAAATTCACAATAACAGGTGCTAGAATTTCATATGGAACCACCCAAGCAGGAATGCAAAGGTAAACTCTACGAAGTTGTTACAAACTGTTTTCTTCCATAAGTACATTCTCTATTTTTGTTTTGTGCATTGAACTTTTACACACATCATTCTACACAATCTTAGTTTCCCCAAGCTACACCACTTGACTTCAACTTCCATTTCATCGATTAAATTGTTCAAATATAAATTTCTGAATTTAAGAATCAAATATCCTACTTGTATATAGGTAATTGGTCATCTTTGGAAAAGGGACATGGACTTTGGCTATCTACGTACATATTAACATTTATAAAATCGGTGAAGCATTTGTTCTTTCTGTTCAATGCATTTGTTTTAACTTCTTTTACAACCACAGCCTCTTCTTACATGAGTTTACATCTCTTTGTTTTCAAATGTATTTCAAACATTGTATATTAACCCGTCTCTTTGTTTTCAAATGTATATTTAGAACATAGTATATCAGCCTAAAATCTATATTTGAGGAGCCGAATTTCATCTTCTACCAAAAAAAAAGGCTAGCGATATGTGGTAATTAAATATCAGTTTGAATTATATTCGCCAGCTTTATGCCACTTTCTTACACACATACATGATTGTAATGCATTAACCAATCTATTTCAATGGGGTTTTCAGCTAGCATAGGTAAACTGGACTTTTTCCAAGTTAGTATATGTTGATTTAACATGAAAGAAGTTTTCTTAGAATTATGCCATGTTCGTTGAGTATGCTGTGCTGGTGCAGGTACTGTTGAAAGTAATGATTCAAATATTTGTAGAGAAGGAAAGAAATTGATTGATTGTCAATCAATTAATTGGCTCGTACATGGAAAGAGATAGGAGAAAGTTTTCTTTTTGGAAGAAAAATAAAAGGCCAATCAATCAATTAATTAATGAAGAATCAATTCTTAGGGAAAGAGATTGAGACCATAATTGCTCCATCCATTTATGCTCCAATCAAATCAAGGAAGATATTATATTTATTTTTCTTCATGATACTTCTCTTCTTTATCCCCAAGAAATCCCTCTATATAAATAGGGGTCATGTTATTGTACGAAGTATGCAATCCACCATTAGTCTTCTCTCTTTTGTAATCTTTTGTACTCATTTCTTCATTGAGAAATAAAAGTTGTTGGGTCTCCGTGGACGTAGGCAAAGCCGAACCACGTTAAAAATTGGTGTGCTCTTTCCTCTATTTTCTAATTTTGTTCTCTCTATAATTTGTGCCACTTGTTTTTATTTTTGGCATTGTTGAAAATGTTGACAGACTAGATCATTGGGTTTATTCATATTCCACTGCCCTAATCTCTGATTTTGCACTACAGATTGGTATCAGAGCTAGTCGTCCTGTTTAAAGACTTTTTCAACCATGTCAAATTCCGCAAAGAATAACGGTGGTAGAAGTGCTACAAATTATGGAGTCGCTAGATTTGATGGAAAGGGGGATTTTGGCATATGGAAGATGAAGATGGAAGTGGTGTTGAAGAAAGAGAGGAAATTTAAGGTTGTCTCAGATCCAGAGAAATTGAAGAAATTAGCACCTGAAGAGTTAGAAGAATTAGAAGAGGATGCTCTCACTACCATCCAACTTAGCCTTTCTGATGAAGTACTTAGAGAGTTTTCTCATGTGAAAACTGCTAAGGAATTGTGGGATGCTCTTCAGAGAAAGTTCTACGACAAGTCTCTCACCAACCGCATTATCTTGCAGCAACAATGAAACACCCCACCTCCGTTAGGGTCACTCTCTATGGGAATGCCCTAATTTTGGTGGAGGTTTATAAGTATAAGTCACAGATATACAAGACAGAATATAAGAACACATATTTTTGAACAGCGGAAAAACAACAACTTTTATTTTATAAAAGATATGTGTTACAACAACATACCATAATTGTCTTACAATACTTTCAAAAACATAACATCTCCATAACTGTCTTGATTACATTATTTAAAGAAGCATAAAGAAAACATAAATAAACTGCAAAAGTCCCATAGTTGTTGTCCAAAGCCATAGTCCAAAACGAAAAGATCAAAGCAATACATTCTTTCTCTTCAAGCTGGAAATGAAGACTGGTCAAGCTGCAGTATTCCCTCCCTGTGGACCTGGGGGGGGAACGGAAGAAAAGAAGACGAAAGAAAAGTAGAGTCAGACATAAAGCCTGAGTAAGTCTAGGACTATTCAGTCTATGAATAAAGAACTGGGTATGATAAGTATAAACTAGAAATGGGAAAGCACCACATACTTAGTTAAGTTGTCTAGGGTCGAATATACTATCGTACCCCATGTTAATCTCTGTACCCATATAAACTAGTTCCCAACAGGCACCCCATAATTAGGGTGAAGTGATAAATTTTGTGATGATCGGCTCCTACTCGCATAGTTACTTGTGTCTTACGGCCCCCGATGTTGTAGTTACCTATGCTGGTCCCACCATGGGGTGTATCAAGTCCCATGGTGGCGGCCCGACACAATCCTAGAATGCACAGGTATGCTACTGGTGCCCAGTGCCTTATTTTTCTGCGCCGGAGTGAGTGCACGCCCACACCCCGTTAGAACCTACACTGCTGCACCACCGCCGTCGATTTGACCTCTTACAATCAGCCCAGTAATCGTGCCCCACCCTGCCTAGTTTCAGGGTATCATGATACCTTGTAGGGTTACTGCGAAAAGGGTCCTCCGCTACTAGGTTTTCTATTTCTAGCCAACATGCTAAGTTGGTTAAGTGTTTTATAAACCTAACCCCCCAATCAGTATGTTTAGCATGTTTCATTTTGATTAAGTATTAATATAATTTACTTAATCCTATCAATCCTGACTCAGCCTTAATTGTCTTAATTAAAGCCTTGACCTCTCACATTAGACAGGTATTGTTGTGGCTGCCTGTTGCCGGTTGGGTCCGGGCAGTCTTACGCCACAACTCAGTCTAACCTCGGGTCCTTATTGGGCTCCATGTTTAACCACCCACATTGGATAGGTATTGTTGTGACTACTGGACAGCCGGGCGGTTCCGGGCAGGTTTACATCACAACTCAATCCAACCTCGGGTTAAACACATCGTATTTTCTACATTTACATATTTTGTCACTTTTCTTTATTTTCTTATATGTAAATATTTGCGGCCCATTATTCAAAATCAATTAACGGCGTAAGGGTTTACACCAATCATGGGCCCAACCCATTCTTGGATTTGGGCCCCTCTACTTTTATATTTTCATTTATTAATTAATTTGGCCCAACGCTATTTCCCCCGTTTAATACGTTCGTTTGTTGTAATATATGTTGGGCTTAGCCTTTTTAATCCCAACTTAGCCACGTGAAAAAGGGGAGGCTTAAAACGTGATTACATACACAAAGAGGGGAATGTGAACGCATGAACTTGCAACATGACGTTGGAACTACAAAATAGAAACTGGTGTACTTGCATTGTGGTGACATATACTTTGGTCATAAAGCATAAGTGACATAAATCAAACCATGTAAACTTGTAGTTAAGTTAAGAATCTAACTAAATTAGATATCATTATTGACACATAGTCTAACTACAACATAAACTTATATGGCATAATGTCAAACATAAGCAAATCATGTTTATAAAATTACCATATGTCTACAAAGGTGCTTGGTATAGTTCAACTAGAATTATTTCAACTCAATCATGATTTTTAATCTATTCACATAACCCAAACATGAAATGGCGGTTTTTGATCTATTCATATAATCATGGCATAAATATTCCTAAACATGAAATCACGGTTTTTGTTTTATTCATGCAAACTTACAATTAGAATGTAAATCTAACTTAGCTATGTGTCACATATATTACATAATTCTTGTTAACAACATAGGCCTAACTTGTTTTTCAATTTGGCATAATACCAAACATAGCCTAGTCATATTCATAAAAATCAACATAAGTTCACAAAGAGGCTTACTTTTGTTTCTAATACAAAAGTATGGTTTTATACATAGATCATGATGCCAATTCCAACATATATGAATCATACTATCCCAAATTTGATCCAATTACTCAAAAAGTGATTTTTGTACAAAATATACATTATGTTGGCATAGTAGCAAAACCACAAACTTGCATGAATCTCAATTAAACAACCATAAACATATAGCTTCAACATGAATTACATACTTGCGAATATCACATCGTTATATCACATCGTTATATCACAACGTTTAGAGTCATAGCAACGCACAAATATGAATTATTAACGCCACAATTCCATTTCTTACATTACAAACCAAACACAGTTATTTAATTCATACCGGAATAATACTCTACTTACAATCGTGTGACGAATTCTTCAATTTAGGAGATGCTATTCCTTTTGATGTAGGCGTTGCTTTGATTTGTTTAACTTGTAGTTGCTTTAGAGTTCGTCTCCTAATTGTCTCTCAAATTGGTGGCTACTTCTAGTCGTTCCTCAGCAGCATGATGGCCTTGTTCTTATTTTTGAATGAATAGATTAGGTTGAGTCTAGGGTTATTTTTATAGAGTTTATGAACTGATTAGGACCATCGATGTTGCTTGGATTGATCGTAGCCATTCATTCGAAAGAGAGACCAATCAGGGGCTGACACCTAGCCCTAGTGACAAGGCAAGGCTCAGAAAATCGGCCAAACACAGACCTGGCCAGCCAGGATGGGCTGGGTTCGACCTGGCTCTGGGGCCAGGTCGACAGCCCTGTCGACAGCCAGGTCGACAGCCTTGTCGACCTGGTTAGCCCAGGTCGACTGCCAAGTCGACCTGGTGCCTTCAGGCGGGAATTTTCCCGCCCTGGCCAACTGGGCCCGATTTTGAATTTTGAATTGTTTTTCTGAGCTGTTTTTCTTCTGTTCGAATTTTAAACTTAATTCAGAAACTTCCGGAGGCCATATCTTGGTCATACGGACTCCGATTTTCGAAAACTCGGACTCTATTTCGCGTATTTTTCCGAGACGAACGAAATGGCGTATCCCGTTTCCCTTAATTCTTTGATTTGAAATTAATTATACTTTAATTTATGAATTTCACGGTCATAGAATACACGGGGTGTTACATTCTCCCCCACTTAAAAGGATTTCGTCCCCGAAATCTTCAAGTTAGGAAGAATGTATATCCTAACATCCAAACATCCATCTACTCATCCATCAAACACGAGCATCCATTGTCCTTAAAAGACTTCTAATGCTTCATGATCATATGCGAAGTGTGTGTGTACATGTACTTATCTAATGCAAAATCAGGCGGTCTACTGATTCAGTTGACCTCCTTAATGTGAATTATGTAAGTGCCATGAATCCATTATGTATGCAAATTTTCCTATTCATGATTCTACATGAGTTCACAATCATTCATACAAATGCAACATCCATATGACAATACATTAAAATTCAACCATATACGGATGCAAACATATATGCATATGCAATATGAAGTGACTGAGCCGATCTAAAACCTAGATTGTGTGTGTATATGCAACCACGAGCAACCACTAGCAATCACTTGCAACCACTTGCAACCATCATCCATAACATGTTTCAACTACATGTTTTCATCCAAAGAGTTTCTACCTAAAAGATAAGGTCGAGGAAATATACCAAAAAAGATAGATAAAAGCGCAACTTAAGGAAAAAGAAAGATCAAGGATGTACCCTCGAAAAGAAAAGGGTAGGCAGTGCGTATTCTAGCTTCAGTTTCCCAAGTCGCGTCTCCCTCAGCGTCGCTCCACTGAACTTTGACGAGCTTGACTTCGCGGTTGCGTAGCTTCTTCACTTCCGTTCCTAATATGCGGGTTGGAACTTTCCTCACGGTTGCTTCGCGCTCCACTTCAACTTTTCTAGGATATTTGGCTCTACCACTTCAGCAGACTCATGTAGACATTTTCGGAGATGTGAAACATGAAAAACGTTGTGAACTCCGGCCAGCTTTTCGGGTAGCTCTAATCTATAGGCCATTTTTCCAATTTTCTCGATGATAGGGAATGGCCCTACGAACCTTGGTGCTAGCTTTCCTGTGGTTCCAAAACGAACAACGTTCCTTAGCGGAGATACCTTAAGAAAAACTCTGTCTCCAACCTCAAATTCAAGGTCGGTCCTTCTCTTGTCGGCGTAGGACTTTTGTCTGTCTTGGGCCGTCTTCATCCTTCTTCATATTAAGTCTACTTTCTCTGAAGTCTCTCGGATCATATCCGGTCCAAGTATGAGCTTATCAGTAGACTCCCACCAACAAGTGGGCGATCGGCACGGTCTTCCATATAAAGCTTCGAAGGGCGCCATTCCGATGGTTGCTTGATAGCTGTTGTTGTAGGCAAATTCCACCAAAGGAAGATGGTCTTCCCATGTCCCTCCGAAGTCAAGGACGCACAGTCTTAGAAGGTCCTCCAAAACTCTGTTCACTCTTTCTGTTTGGCCGTCGGTTTGGGGATGATAGGCTGTGCTCAAGCATAACTGCATGCCTACCGCTTCTTGCAGACTTCGCCAAAACTCACTTGTGAAGATAGGGTCTCGGTCACTAACAATGCTGGATGGTATTCCATGGAGTCAAACGATTTCCTTGAGGTAAAGAGATGCTAGGGATGAGGCAGTTCTTTTACTTTTGACAGGTAAAAAGTGGGCGCTTTTAGTAAGCCTATCCACTATTACCCAAAATCTAGTGTTGCCTCTCCTAGACCTAGGCAGCCCATCGATGAAGTCCATTGAGATGCTTTCCCACTTCCACTGCGGGACCTCTAGAGGATGTAGCAGACCGCCAGGCTTTTTCTGTTCCGCCTTAACCTGTTGGCACACCATACACTTAGAAACGAATTCTGCCACGTCCTTTTTCATGCCGTTCCAAAAGAAAGTTTTTTTTATATCCTTGTACATTTTATCTCCGCCTGGGTGTATCGTCATCTTGGAGTGATGTGCTTCCTCGAGAACCCTTTTTACTAAATCCCTTGTCTGTGGGACACATAGTCTTCCGTCTCGCCTTAGCCAACCCTTATCGTTGATGGAGTATCTGTTGAGGTGACTTGAAGTCTCACACCTAATTAGCCTATCAATCGTTTCCACAAGCTGAGGGTCTTCGCGTTGTGCTGTCCCTATTGAGTCCACTAAAGTCGGGCGCACTTCGAGAGATGCTAGCAAGCCTGGTACAAAATCGGAGGAAGGCCTAAAGTCGAAGCTGGCTATAAACTCTAGGCTTTGTCTTTCAACAAACAGCGGGCTTAGGGTCAATTTCTTTCGGCTCAACGCGTCTGCCACTACGTTGCCTTTGCCCGGAGTGTAGGAGATCTCGAAATCGTACGAGGCAAGAAACTCCATCCATCTTTGTTGCCTCAAGTTAAGATCTTTCTGCGAGAAAAGATATTTCAACGATTTATGGTCAGTGTAAAGTTCGAACTTCTCACCTAGGAGATAGTGTCGCCAAGACTTGAGTGCAAAGACGATGGCAGCTAACTCAAGATCGTAGGTCGGGTAGTTCTTTTCGTGCACTTTCAACTGCCTCCCGCCATAAGCTACTACCCTTCCTTCTTGCATTAAGACGGCGCCTAGCCCTATCCCACATGCATCTGTATAAACAGTGAACATCTTGCTTCCATCTGGCAACGTCAAAACTGGGGCTGTTGTAAGAGCCCTTTTTAGTCGTTGGAAAGCAAACTCGCAATCCAAGTCCCAATTGAATGCCAGATTCTTCTTAGTCAATTTCGTGAGCGGAGCTGAGATTTTCGAAAAATCCTTTATGAACTTTCGATAGAAACCTGCTAGTCCTAGAAAACTTCGGACCTCAGTTGCATTCCTTGGTGTCTTCCAATCCTGTACCGCCACTACTTTAGCAGGGTCCACTGCTAACCCTTTTTTGGATACTATGTGCCCAAGGAACCTCACTTCTTCTCTCCAAAAGTGGCATTTGGAGAATTTGGCTTTTAGCTGATGAACTCGCAGAGTTTCCATGATTGCCCTTAAGTGCTGAGCATGTTCTTCTTCACTCTTTGAGAAGATAAGGATATCGTCTACGAAGACCACTACGAACTTATTGAGGAAATCTCTGAATACCCTACTCATCAGGTCCACGAAGTAAGCAGGTGCATTTGTCAAGCCGAAAGGCATGACAAGCCATTCAAAGAAACCGTCTGGGGTTCTGAATGCCGTTTTATCGATACTATCTTCAGCCACCCTTAGCTGATGAAAACCGGTCGCTAAATCGAGTTGGGAGAAAACAGACGCTCCTACAAGCTGATCAAACAAATCGTCAATTCTGGGGAGAGGGTGCCTATTCTTTTTCGTTAGCTTGTTGAGCTCCCTATAGTCAACACATAGACGGAGTGAACCATCCGCCTTTGTAGCGAACACCACTGGAGCGCCCCATTCTGAAATGCTCCTTCTAATGAACCCCTTCTCTAGAAGCTCTTTGATCTGTTTACTGAGCTCTTTCCTTTCCCGTGGAGCCATGTGTCTAACGGGCAACGCAACGAGCTTTGCATTATCTACAAGGTATACGCGGAAGTCTATCTCCCGCTTCGGAGGCAAGCCCTTCAACTCTTCGAAGACATCCGGATATTCCCGGACCACTCTAACTAATTGCAAATTTTCAACAGAGGCATCTAGCGATTCAAGGTAACTAAGCATAACCGCATACGAGGGATTACAAGAAATTTCCAAAGTATTACCGAGCTGGGTTAGGAGCCTAACAACCCTTTTCTCACAATCAAGGATGGCCCCATTACTGGATAGCCAATCCATGCCCAAAATCAAACCATATCCCGAAAAGCCCAAAACAAAGGCACTACATTGAAATTCTACGCTTAGAATAGAAATTTTCAATCCCAAACAGATCATAGACAAATGAGCTGGGCCCCCAATTGGGTTTGAAACAATTAAGGGGTCCTCTACCATACTAGTTTTTAGGTGCAGAGATTCTACTAAAGCAGACGAGATAAAGGAGTGTGATGCGCCAGAATCAAATAAAGTGCGAACAGGGTGATCATAAAGATAAACTACACTTTCTACAGAAGTATTTATACCTCGTTGTTGCAGAGGTGGCGCTTCTAGCACATGAACTTGTGCCCCTGAGGTGGATCCAGCCCTCTGCCCCTGTCCTCGTTTCTTTGGGCAGTCCTTAACCCTGTGGCCTGTCTCACCGCAAGAAAAGCACCCACCATTCTCCTTGGCCTTCTTTTTCCGGCAATCTTTCACTAAGTGCCCCACTTTGCCACAGAAATTACACTTCCTCTTCTCTTTGTTGCCTTTTCCGCCCTTCTTAAAGTCTGTCTTCTTAGGCTGCAAACCCTCTTTCTTCCCTTGAGAGCTTTCTGCCTTTGTCTCCTTCTTGCCCTTATCCTCTTCGTTCAGCAATGCCATTTGTACCAATCTTTCATACGTGGCTCCCATGGGTATATGGGTCATGGCCAAACTGTGTAATGGCTCATTCAACCCTTTGACGAAACGGAGAGCCTTCTTGTGCGGGGTGTTGAGTAGGTCTAGCCCAAACCTAGCCAGCTCATCAAACTGATTAACATACTCTTTGACTGTCTTGTTCCCTTGCTTAAGAAATAAGAATTTTTCCAACTGGAAACTCCTTTCCGCATCTGAGAGAAATTTAGCCTCAAACCTTGCCCTAAAGTCCTCCCATGTCTCCACTGGTCTTTCAGCATTAGTGACTTCCCACCAGTAGGAAGCCTCACCCTTTAGTAGCCATACCGCCAGTTGTACTTTCTGTCTATCTTCTACCTCAAAGATGATGAATAAGTCCTTGGTTTCTTTCAGCCAATTTCTAGCTGCCACGAAGGACTCAGTTCCATGAAAATCCTTTCCTCCCATAGCTTTAAAATCTTTACATATCTTAGCAAACGTGTTTCCTCGTGGTGGAGGTGGAGGAAGAGGTGCTGTTGCAGCTGGATGATTTCCTGCAGCTGGGGGAGGAGGAACGGTAGGACCTGGCTGAGTGGCCCTTGCTTCTAAGAACCGTCTAAACCAACCAGGTATTGGTACACCCTCTGGCAAGTTAAGTTCTTCGGACATGCTGAAACAAAAAAGGATAGATTCAAAATGAAGGATAAGAGATAGTACCTATGGCTTTGGGGGGACTTTGCCTTTTAAAATAAAACATTTTATCTCTTTAAAAAAATGCTTCTTTAAATTTCCTTTTTGAAAATAATTTTTCAAAACTTTTTATCTTATCTGGTAAACCTATGCTCTGATACCAAGTGAAACACCCCACCTCCGTTAGGGTCACTCTCTATGGGAATGCCCTAATTTTGGTGGAGGTTTATAAGTATAAGTCACAGATATACAAGACAGAATATAAGAACACATATTTTTGAACAGCGGAAAAACAACAACTTTTATTTTATAAAAGATATGTGTTACAACAACATACCATAATTGTCTTACAATACTTTCAAAAACATAACATCTCCATAACTGTCTTGATTACATTATTTAAAGAAGCATAAAGAAAACATAAATAAACTGCAAAAGTCCCATAGTTGTTGTCCAAAGCCATAGTCCAAAACGAAAAGATCAAAGCAATACATTCTTTCTCTTCAAGCTGGAAATGAAGACTGGTCAAGCTGCAGTATTCCCTCCCTGTGGACCTGGGGGGGAAACGGAAGAAAAGAAGACGAAAGAAAAGTGGAGTCAGACATAAAGCCTGAGTAAGTCTAGGACTATTCAGTCTATGAATAAAGAACTGGGTATGATAAGTATAAACTAGAAATGGGAAAGCACCACATACTTAGTTAAGTTGTCTAGGGTCGAATATACTATCGTACCCCATGTTAATCTCTGTACCCATATAAATTAGTTCCCAACAGGCACCCCATAATCAGGGTGAAGTGGTAAATTTTGTGATGATCGGCTCCTACTCGCATAGTTACTTGTGTCTTACGGCCCCCGATGTTGTAGTTACCTATGCTGGTCCCACCATGGGGTGTATCAAGTCCCATGGTGGCGGCCCGACACAATCCTAGAATGCACAGGTATGCTACTGGTGCCCAGTGCCTTATTTTTCTGCGTCGGAGTGAGTGCACGCCCACACCCCGTTAGAACCTACACTGCTGCACCACCGCCGTCGATTTGACCTCTTACAATCAGCCCAGTAATCGTGCCCCACCCTGCCTAGTTTCAGGGTATCATGATACCTTGTAGGGTTACTGTGAAAAGGGTCCTCTGCTACTAGGTCTTCTATTTCTAGCCAACATGCTAAGTTGGTTAAGTGTTTTATAAACCTAACCCCCCAATCAGTCTGTTTAGCATGTTTCATTTTGATTAAGTATTAATATAATTTACTTAATCCTATCAATCCTGACTCAGCCTTAATTGTCTTAATTAAAGCCTTGACCTCTCACATTAGACAGGTATTGTTGTGGCTGCCTGTTGCCGGTTGGGTCCGGGCAGTCTTACGCCACAACTCAGTCTAACCTCGGGTCCTTATTGGGCTCCATGTTTAACCACCCACATTGGATAGGTATTGTTGTGACTACTGGACAGCCGGGCGGTTCCGGGCAGGTTTACATCACAACTCAATCCAACCTCGGGTTAAACACATCGTATTTTCTACATTTACATATTTTGTCACTTTTCTTTATTTTCTTATATGTAAATATTTGCGGCCCATTATTCAAAATCAATTAATGGCGTAAGGGTTTACATCAATCATGGGCCCAACCCATTCTTGGATTTGGGCCCCTCTACTTTTATATTTTCATTTATTAATTAATTTGGCCCAACGCTATTTCCCCCGTTTAATACGTTCGTTTGTTGTAATATATGTTGGGCTTAGCCTTTTTAAGCCCAACTTAGCCACGTGAAAAAGGGGAGGCTTAAAACGTGATTACATACACAAAGAGGGGAATGTGAACGCATGAACTTGCAACATGACGTTGGAACTACAAAATAGAAACTGGTGTACTTGCATTGTGGTGACATATACTTTGGTCATAAAGCTTAAGTGACATAAATCAAACCATGTAAACTTGTAGTTAAGTTAAGAATCTAACTAAATTAGATATCATTATTGACACATAGTCTAACTACAACATAAACTTATATTTTTACTTAGGCATAATGTCAAACATAAGCAAATCATGTTTATAAAATTACCATATGTCTACAAAGGTGCTTGGTATAGTTCAACTAGAATTATTTCAACTCAATCATGATTTTTAATCTATTCACATAACCCAAACATGAAATGGCGGTTTTTGATCTATTCATATAATCATGGCATAAATATTCCTAAACATGAAATCACGGTTTTTGCTTTATTCATGCAAACTTACAATTAGAATGTAAATCTAACTTAGCTATGTGTCACATATATTACATAATTCTTGTTAACAACATAGGCCTAACTTGTTTTTCAATTTGGCATAATACCAAACATAGCCTAGTCATATTCATAAAAATCAACAAAAGTTCACAGAGAGGCTTACTTTTGTTTCTAATACAAAAGTATGGTTTTATACATAGATCATGATGCCAATTCCAACATATATGAATCATAATATCCCAAATTTGATCCAATTACTCAAAAAGTGATTTTTGTACAAAATATACATTATGTTGGCATAGTAGCAAAACCACAAACTTGCATGAATCTCAATTAAACAACCATAAACATATAGCTTCAACATGAATTACATACTTGCGAATATCACATCGTTATATCACATCGTTATATCACAACGTTTAGAGTCATAGCAACGCACAAATATGAATTATTAACGCCACAATTCCATTTCTTACATTACAAACCAAACACAGTTATTTAATTCATACCGGAATAATACTCTACTTACAATCGTGTGACGAATTCTTCAATTTACGAGATGTTATTCCTTTTGATGTAGGCGTTGCTTTGATTTGTTTAACTTGTAGTTGCTTTAGAGTTCGTCTCCTAATTGTCTCTCAAATTGGTGGCTACTTCTAGTCGTTCCTCAGCAGCATGATGGCCTTGTTCTTATTTTTGAATGAATAGATTAGGTTGAGTCTAGGGTTATTTTTATAGAGTTTATGAACTGATTAGGACCATCGATGTTGCTTGGATTGATCGTAGCCATTCATTCGAAAGAGAGACCAATCAGGGGCTGACACCTAGCCCTAGTGACAAGGCAAGGCTCAGAAAATCGGCCAAACACAGACCTGGCCAGCCAGGATGGGCTGGGTTCGACCTGGCTCTGGGGCCAGGTCGACAGCCCTGTCGACAGCCAGGTCGACAGCCCTGTCGACCTGGTTAGCCCAGGTCGACTGCCAAGTCGACCTGGTGCCTTCAGGCGGGAATTTTCCCGCCCTGGCCAACTGGGCCCGATTTTGAATTTTGAATTGTTTTTCTGAGCTGTTTTTCTTCTGTTCGAATTTTAAACTTAATTCAGAAACTTCCAGAGGCCATATCTTGGTCATACGGACTCCGATTTTCGAAAACTCGGACTCTATTTCGCGTATTTTTCCGAGACGAACGAAATGGCGTATCCCGTTTCCCTTAATTCTTTGATTTGAAATTAATTATACTTTAATTTATGAATTTCACAGTCATAGAATACACGGGGTGTTACAAACAACTTTATTCTTTCAAAATGAGGCCTGGAACAGATGTATTTGCTCATATATAGATCCCCTCAACACACTTGTCATGAATCTTCGAGCAACTGATGTAAAGATTGGGGATGAGGCGCAAACTGTTATTCTTTTATGTTCCTTACCTGTAGAGTATAACACTTTTGTCAACTCTATGATCTATGGACGTTCGTCTATTTGCTTGGAGGATGTGAGACAAATTTGCATAACGAAATGTTGAGAGGAAAGTTAGCAAGCATGAGCATGGAGAACGATTCTGAAAGTCTTGTTGCACAGAGAGGAAGAAGTAAAAGTAGACCCAATTATGGTGGAGATAGAGCAAAGTCCAGATCTCAGTCAAGAGCAGTCCGGAAGGGAGTTTGTCATTATTGCAGAAAACCTGGACATTATATTGCAAATTGCCCCAAGTTGGAGAATAAAAACAAAGTTGTTCCCCAGAAGGCTTCAGCATCTACAGCGGAGACATCAGATTCAGATAATGATCCTGGCATTTTTACATCTTCCGCCTCTCCTATGAAGAGTACTATATAGATTATTGACTCGGGAGCATCCTATCACATGACACCTGATAGGCACTCTTTTTCCACTTATCGTCAACTTGATGGAGGAGAGGTTCTCATGGGAAATAATGCTTTTTGTCGCATGATTGGTATTGGAACAGTAAAAATCAGGATGTTTGATGGTGTTGTTCGCACTTTATGTGATGTCAGGCATGTACCTGATTTAAGGCATAGTTTGATCTCTATTGGAACATTGTGCAATTTTGGATTAAAGTGTGTGATAGAAAAAGATTCATTAAAAATTACAAATGGCTCATTGATAGTAATGAAAGGGGTAAAAGCTGGAAATCTATATTTGCTGAAGGGTACAACTGCTGTTGCGGAGTCTGCTTCAGTTATTGATTCAGTTGATTCTGATTCTACCAGATTGTGGCATTTTCGTATGGGTCACATTGGAGAGCGCAGTTTAGAAGTATTGAGAAAGCGAGGCTTGATTGACGGCGTTCATCTTTCAAAACTTGACTTTTGTGAAGGATGTGTACTTGGAAAGCAAACAAAGGTTTCTTTTGGCACTGCAGAGCATAAGTCTAAAGATGTTTTAGAGTAAGTTCATACTGATGTTTGGGGCCCCGCACCATGCCTATCTTATGGAGGAGCCAGGTATTTCATTTCATTTATTGATGATTTTTCTAGAAAAGTATGGGTTTACTTTAAGAAGTCCAAAGATGAAACTTTTGATAGGTTTCAAAGTTGGAAATTTCTTGTTGAGAAGCAGTCTGGAAATAAAGTGAAGGTTCTTCGTTCAGATAATGGTGGTGAATTCACTTCTCAAAAATTCATCAAATTTTGTAAGTCTGAGGGAATCAAAAGACATTACACCACCAGGAGACCCTCAGTCAAATGGGGTTGCAGAGAGAATGAATCGGACTTTGTTGGAAAGAACTCGTTGCTTACGGCTGACTGCGGGATTAAATAAGAGATTTTGGGCAGAAGCGGCGGTTTTCCTTATCAACCGCACACCTTCTACCGCCATAGATATGAAGATTCCTGAAGAAGTATGGAAGGGAGGGCCTGTATCATATTCCTTTCTCAGAGTGTTTGGTTGTCCAGCTTATGTGCATGAGAGCAAAGGGAAGTTGGATCCAAGATCACGCAAGTGTATTTTTCTTGGATATAAGAAAGGAATTAAGGATATAGGATGTGGTGTCCTACTACCCAGAAGATTGTTACTAGCAGGCATGTTACATTTGATGAGAAGGATATGTTGAAGGTGGAGCCTTCTTCTTCAGTTAATGATGATGATGAGAGGACAAATTCAGAATACCAAACACAAGGCAGATCATCAGACTTCCATACGAGTAAAAATGGTGATTCCGATGACACTGTGGTTGATAGGGAAGAGACAGAAGATCAATCTCAAGGTGGAGCTCAAATTCAAACTCGACCAACGAGAGAGAAGAAAATACCTACATGGCTCAATGATTTTGTGGGATTAAGCATTGAAGATATTGACTTTGATGACATGGCAGCTTATGCATTAAGCATATTTCATGATGAACCAAGAGACTACAGAGATGCCATTAGTTCAGTTGATAGCTCCAGTTGGCTAGTAGCAATGGAGGAGGAGATTGAATCTTTGCACAAAAATCACACTTGGGATTTAGTGCCACTTCCTTCCGGCAAGAGAGAAAATGGACGTAAATGGATCTTTAAGGTGAAAGATGGCGGCAATGGTGACTTGAGGTACAAAGCAAGATTAGTGGCGAAGGGTTATGTTCAGAAGAAAGACGTGGAGTTTCATGATATATTTTTTCCAGTTGTTAGACACACTTCCATTCGCATTCTTTTGGCATTAGTTGCTCACTTCGACATAGAGTTGGAACAACTAGATGTCAAGACAGCATTCTTACATGGTGATCTTGAGGAGGACATTTACCTACAGCAGCCAAAGGGGTTCATTGATAGCAGCCGGCCAGGTCATGTTTGTAAACTTAACAAATCTCTTTATGGCTTAAAACAGTCTCCTAGACAGTGGTACAAGAAATTTGATAAGTTTATGATCTCACATGGTTACTCTAGAAGATTTAAGGACCAATGTGTCTATTTTAAAAATTGTAATGATGGCATCATCAATTTGTTACTTTATGTTGATGATATGTTGATAGCTTCTAAGAGCATGTATAAAATCTCGGAGTTGAAGATGGAGCTCAGTAAGGAATTTGAGATGAAAGATTTGGGAAACGCACTGAGAATTTTGCGGATGGAGATTCAGAGGGATAGAAAGCAAAGAGTTTTGAGGCTCACTCAAACTCAATACATCAAGAAAGCCCTATCTCGATTCGGTATGGAGAATGCTAAACCGGTGGCTACTCCATTAGGCTTTCAATTCAAGCTATCCAAAGATATGTGTCCCACATCGGAAGAAGATAAAAGGTATATGGCTAATATACCTTATTCTAGTGTTGTTGGTAGTCTCATTGATGCAATGGTGTGCACGAGACCACATTTGGCCCATGCAGTTGGTGTTGTTAGTCGATATATGTCTAACCCAGGTAAAGAGCATTGGCAAGCAGTGAAGTGGATACTCAGATATCTTCGTGGCACTTCTTCAGTTGGCTTGTTATATAGTGGAGTAGATGGAGACATCTCTCTTAGAGGATACTGTGATTCAGATTACGCTGGGGATAGAGATGGACAGAAGTCGGTGTCGGGCTATGTTTTTACACTTGGCATAGGCCCGATTTCGTGGAGATCAAAGTTGCAGTCTATCGTAGCTTTATCGACTACCAAAGCAGAGTTAATGTCGATTGTGGAAGCAACAAAGGAAGGATTGTACTTACTTCAGTTGTTGGATGATCTTTCAATGGCGTAGCAGACAGTGGAGCTATTTTCAGATAGTCAGAGTGCGATTCATCTTGTTGAGAATCAGGCTTATAGTTCACGGACGAAGCACATTGATGTTAGAGGCTTCTTTCTTATGCTTGAGGAAGAACAAAGCAAGATCAAATTATTGAAGGTGGGTACTTCGGATAATCCTTCAGATATGATGACCAAGTCACTTCCAAAGGACAAGTTTGAGCATTGCTCAAACTTGATCAGTTTGCTTCCTGTTACTTGAGCGCCATGGGGCGCTGGGCCCAACAACTTCTATGTTGATTGTTGAAGATGAGATGATGAAGAAATATTGTCATATTTGAATCAAGGTGGAGTGTTGAAATTAATGATTCAAATAGTTGTAGAGAAGGAAAGAAATTGATTGATTGTCAATCAATTAATTGGCTCGTACATGGAAAGAGATAGGAGAAAGTTTTCTTTTTGGAAGAAAAATAAAAGGCCAATCAATCAATTAATTAATGAAGAATCAATTCTTAGGGAAAGAGATTGAGACCATAATTGCTCCATCCATTTATGCTCCAATCAAATCAAGGAAGATATTATATTTATTTTTCTTCATGATACTTCTCTTCTTTATCCCCAAGAAATCCCTCTATATAAATAGGGGTCATGTTATTGTATGAAGTATGCAATCCACTATTAGTCTTCTCTCTTTTGTAATCTTTTGTACTCATTTCTTCATTGAGATATAAAAGTTGTTGGGTCTCCGTGGACGTAGGCAAAGCCGAACCACGTTAAAAATTGGTGTGCTCTTTCCTCTATTTTCTAATTTTGTTCTCTTTATAATTTGTGCCACTTGTTTTTATTTTTGGCGTTGTTGAAATTGTTGACAGACTAGACCATTGGGTTTATTCATATTCCGCTGCCCAAATCTCTGATTTTGCACTACAGGTACTACATACTCAAACAGAAGTATAAAAGCCTAAAGGATAACTGGCATGCATGTATCAGTACGTGTGTTTCAATTTACATTTGGGTGAGCACTTGTGTGTGTATGTGTTAGTCTATGCTTATGCTCACCAACTAGTGAATAATATTTGATAGAAAAAAAATGTGAAAACTTGATTCAAAATTAAAACATAATCCATTGCACATATGTTATGTTGTTTCAGTAGCCTGCAATTCACTGCACTATTAGTTACTAGGTTAGCATGATGATTTAACTACCTATAGGCCAATTTATTATTCATCTAGATACTATCTTTCATGTAACTTGCTTTAGACATTGGAATTTGAAACACAACAATAGAATTAGGCCTGATGGAAATACATGTGCCTGTACATATTCTTTTATACAAACTAGAGTGTTATAACTGTTTATGGAATAAAAGAAAATTAAGGTCTCAGGTTATTTGTTTCCTTTTCCGGCGATTAAAGCAATATATATATTGTCTAGCAACATATTTATATATTCTGTCTGGCAGCATATTTGTATATTATGTCAAGCTAAGGTTTCTATGCTTGTATACTGATGCCAGTGTTACAAGCAATTATCAATGTGTATTTGTATTTTTCATGTTGTTAAATTGATTAACTTATAATTCTTGAATTATTATGCACAGATAAAAAAGAATAGCTACTTGTGAAGTTCAAACTACGGAAAACAGTCTTTCTGAGTATGCTTCTTATCCCTTATCAATGTATTAAGTTTTGTTCTGCATTATTATTTTATAGTTTAATTATGTACTCTGTTCTGAAGCCATAGGCGCTATGAAGCTTTATAAATAATGAGAATATAAGATTAAAATGGTTCAGACAAAAATATTGGCTAAACTGTTTTTTAGTTATTTTATGTAGAACGAATTAGGCTCTCAGTAGAAAATATTCTTATATAATCAATACTTTGATAAGTCTTAATGCATTTATTCTCAAGACTTGTGCTAAGTTGACAGTATTTAAACTTCCAAGTTTATAGAACCGACATGGTGGAGAATCAGGCAGGATATTAAACTAAATACTATTGTTCGGTATACATTTTCCATGTTATTTAACAATGTCTCATATTGATTTAGAATTTTAACATTTAATGAATATGAAGGACTTTTGAAGAAGAAATCATGGAATAGCTAATATGGTAAATATAATAATATTTTGTTAGGTCACACAACTTTAATTTTGCACAAGGATACCTTAAAATATCAGTTGGGTGCTGCTTAATTCTTGACAGAGTCATGAATAGAAATACAAGTTTAATTTTTGTTTCATCATTCATGCCTAAAACTCCCTGAAGTTCGTTTTCTTTATCAAGTAATCTACCTTTTAGTTCAACAATGTTTTCATATGCATTGTTTAATGCTGATTCCAGTTCGTATTCTCTACCTTCCGATTCAGCTCTAATTTGATATGTAACTTCATAAGAAGCTTTGGTTTTTGTAGCAATTCGAGCTTGTTCTTCTTCATACTTTAGCTAAGCTGCTTCAAGTGCAGATTTGAGTTGTTCTACTTCCATGTCTAATGATGCTGGCGCAGTTGAAGAATTGCCAAATTTTAGTTGATTGTCCTCTAATTTTTTCTTGGTTTCATCCAACGAAACCGCTCTATCTTTCGACTCCTCCAGCTCAGAGATTGATTTTTTGAACAAGTCCAAAAGCTTAGAACCTTCAGAACGCAGAGTTTCCACGGTAGCTTTAGCAACTTCTCAATTTTGTTGAGTCTCAACTACTTTAGATTCCAACTCTGCTTTGACTTTCTCTCTATTATTTAACTCAACTTTTAACTTCTCTAACTCAATTTCAAAGTGAAGATTCAACCTCTGTATCTCATTTGCATTTTGTTTCTAAATGACTTCGATCTCAGACTGCCATGCATGATCATAGTTATTGTAATAACCCGGAAATCCGAGCCAATTTAAAAAAATTATTTTGGCAATTTTAGCGAATTTTGAATATTTAAAATGAATTATTTTAAATAATAACGACAAAAAATTTATTTTGAATAGAATAGAACGTATATATTTATATATATTATCGTTAGAATATAAATATTTATTTTAATTGTAAAAGGAATTGAAAATGGCGCGGTAGTTCGATAATTCGATTTCAAAATTCAAACGAATGTATCGGGTGCAATATAAACCGGATTTTAGTGAATCCAAAAATATTCAAATCTAACTGATAATATCTTTCCAACGAATCCGAAAAATCGAAATTTCATAGCGGGAATCAATAGTATGTCCAGTTGAAATTTCAGAATAGTCGTTATGGAATTTCGGCCTTTAAAAATAGCCATTTTGTAAATGACCTCGGTTTTCGACGAAACCACTTTTGTTGGATCCGTGATGTCAAGTTATTGCTAGGTTTCAAATTTCGTAATTTTTCGATTCAATGTGTAAGCGTGGCAAAGGAAAACGCGTTTGACCAGTTTCAGTTGATTTTAATCGACTGGAAAATGGCCATTTTTCAAATGATCTCAGAATTTGATGAAACTAGTTTTTTTAGGACCGTATCGTCAATACGAAGCTAGAAAATATTTTTCTGGAATTTTCAGAGTTAGTATGTGGCCCCGGTAAATTGAAATGCGCGTTCAAATTCAATATATAGAGTTATATTTTGATTTTGATGGAAACTAATCGAAACGATTGAATCAGCCTACTGTACATATCCCATTGTGTTCGAAATGGGGGTAATTTGCTATGGGCGACAGTCGTTGGGTCTCGTTTGGTGTTCGAATTTAAAAATCAACTTTTTGAAATTTAATAATAAATAGAATATAAAAATATAAACATTTCCTTATACCCCTCCCCCCTCCTTTCTCTCGTTGACTTCAGATAATAAAAAAAAGAAAAAAAGAAGAAAAAAAGGGGAGACCGCGATGACCTAACCGCCGCCGCCCATCGTCGTCCGCCACCAGAGCCTCTCCGCCCCATCTCCTCCTTCTTCTCCACCTCGCGCTACTCCTCCTTCTCCCTCCCCTCTCCTATCAAGAACCGCACCTCCTCGTCGTGGCCAAACCGCAGCCCGCCACCCTGTAGAAGCCGCCGCTGAGGCCACTGAGATCCCCTCCCCGCGCGCAGCACCACCAGCGCCACCCATCACCGCAACAGCGAGCCCCTCTTTTTCCAATTCAACTGTAAGTGTTTATAAAACTGATTTCTATTCTAATTTCAAAACGGATTTTTATTTGATTTCAAAATTGATTTTTATTGGTTATAAAAAAACCTGTTTCTTTTATATTATAGTAGGTTAAAAATCGGATTTTTATAATATAAAAGAAGCGATTTTTGAATTATAAAAATGTTAGATTTTTAATGCTAAAAAGGTTGGGATATAAAAATATGATTTTTATATAGTAGAGATAGTAAAAATCTGATTTTTATATAAGTGGCAACATAAAAATATAATTTTTATACTAGTGGCATAATAAAAATATGATTTTTACTTAGGTAGAGTATTAAAAATATATTTTTTATAAAGTAGAAATATTAAAAATATAATTTTTATTTGAATAGCGTGAAAAGAACTGTAGTGGAATTTCGAATAGATCCAGACGATTCAGCAGTTCAACAACAAAGCACGGCAGAGTGGAACCATCGGTGAGAACGCCTCACCTTTAATTTAAATTTCTAGTTTGAAATATATACTAGGATGCAGACGGTGTTTAGTAGCACCTGACACCCGTCGTCCACAGACCATGGACGGCTTGTATGCTTGTTTGTTTGATTTTGATGTGTGGTTGATTGTGTGATGTGATGTGAAATGAAATAAAATATTTATATAGTTAAAATATTTTATAGTTGAAAATAGAATTTTTAACGTGTATTTGAAATGAAATAAATATAAACAAATCGGACGATTTGTTTATATACACACATTTGACTGATATTGATTGGGACGATAAATTTTACACATTGCTCAACTGCACAAATAAAATCTGTGTTTGATTGTTTGAAACCCCACACGGGTATTGGGATTAGATTTGACGTACACTAATCTCGATTGTTTAGTTGTATGTCAATCGATGGATTGACAGACTGTGTAAGCGCTAATTATTTATATTTAATGCTTATGCAGTTGTGTGGTGCACTCTTGATGATGGTTGATTATTTATCGTTGTTATTTTATACATTTGTTGTAGAAAATCCATATAATTAACATTATATGGTAATTGATTGGGCCTCATTCCAGTTTTGAAAAAGAAATATTTGAAATAGAATATTTGAAAATAGAATATTTGAAAATAGAAATATATGAAGTTGTATTGATTAGATTGACACCATTTTGACACAAACGATATTTATATCGATTATATTCGTTTTCATAATGAATATTGAAAAGTGATTTCAAAATCGAATATTTTGAAAATGAATTCGAATCGAATTGAAATTGAATAGGATTGAAAATGAAATTGAATTGAAATTGAATAGGATTGAAAATGAATTCGAATTGAAATTGAATAGAAATGAATTCGAATTGAAATTGAATTGAATTGAATTAGAACTGAAATTGAATTAGAAATCAATTTTAATTGAAATCGATTTCAAATGAATTTAAAACGAATTTATATTGGGAAACTCAATTTTGATTTGAATTTGAGATGGAAGTTGAAATCGTTTTGAAAACGAATTTAAAACGATTTATAAAATACGTTTTAAAAGGAAATCGACGAAGTATATATTATATATATTATATATATATAATATAATGGCCTGAATAGAACGCGCCACGCAGCGGCAGTTCGCGAATTTCGACCATTGACTTCGAATGGATATTACGGGAGATCCGACCGTCGGATTCTCCTAAAACCTGAACCGTTGGCTTCTTATCGAAAAGAGCTTTCTATCGGATATTAGAAATTAGAAATCTAACGGTTGGATTTGGAATTATGTCCAAATCAAATTTGGAAAAGATCGCTGTAAGTGCAGTTCGAACGGCCGTTTGTGGAAATCGACTGTACGGGCCTTGATAAAATTATTAAAAATAGTAAAAATTTGTGTAAAATCATAAGAAATGATTTCGGAAGAATTGGGACGAAAAACTCCATAATTGAAAAAATAAAAATAGATTTTTATCAAAATGAACTAGTTTTGAACTAGAATTATAATTCTACTTATTTTTAAATAAATAAATTGAATTTGAAAAGGGTTTTAAAAGTAACCAGAATTTCCAATAATTGAATGGGAATGGATTTGAGTCGAAATTGTCTTTGGAATATTTCGATGTTGGATTTCGTGATGATACAGGTATTGTTATGGGAATTTGGAAGATATGGTTATATCGTTATTTCCAATACGATATTTGTTGGTCGTAGAATTTGATATTGAATATAAGCCGGTATATTTTCTATTCAGAGCCTTGTATTTAATACCAAATGTGATTTGGGTTTGTCATGAATGGTGTCTTCATTAACACTGTTCTTAAGCCCAGTTGAGAAAAAGATTTAAAAAAAATTATTTAGATTTAATGGGGTGTACCAATTATATAATATTTAATTGGAATTGAATTGGTATTGATTTTTGGGTTTATCGTGAACAGTGTTTTAAATAACGCTTGTTCTTTAACCCGATAATTAATGGAATGTGATTTTGGGTTTATCGTGAACCGTGTTTTAAATGACACTGATTCTTTAACCCAGTTAAGGATTAAAACTAAGTGGAGTTTTAATAAATCTTTAATTAGATTGAAAAGATCGAAGATGGAGTATCACTAGTTTTACTCCAGGAGATAGTTAAATCTTTAATTAGATTTGAACGTGAAATGGTAATTGAATTTACCGATAACACTGTGGTGTTAGATACGAAGTATGACCAGTTTTACTTCATGGGATGAATAGGTGGGGATTGGGAAATAAAATAAATGATTACTCCGGTGTGGTTCGCTAATCCCGTCTAGTTTGAATTGATATTCAAAGAAGATTAAAGAATAAATTTGAAGAATTTATCTTTAATAAAATTAATGGGAACTGTAACATCCCGCATTTTTATCGGTTTATATTTGAATATTTAAATCAGTTTAAATATTGAATTCGTAATATAAGTGGATTTATATATTAATTAAAACGAAGTTAAACGTATAAAAATATATATTAATTATAATCGAGCTCATAACGACGCTGCAGTTCGTGATTTAACGTTCTGATCTTCAACTGGGTATACAAGACTCGTTATAAACCGGATTTCTTCGAAACAAGAAACATTGGAATCTGTTGAATTGTATCTTTCTAACAGAAGTGAAATATTGAGATTTCGTCGTATAGATTGCAAGATATGTCAAAATCAAATATTCAGAAAGTCGCTATGAAATCGTATATCGACCATAACGGTTTATTTGAAATAACTTCTTATCGGTTTCGAATTTAGACAAGGTTCTTTTGAGGCGTAGTGATAATTAAATTTTTAGAATTTTACTATAATTTTTAATAAATTAAATACGCAACTTTTTATTTAAGAGTATTTTGCACCCTATGTCAACATTTTGAGGTTTCACAAAATGAGTTAACCTACCGATATTATTATATTTTTAGGATAACGGCACATTGTTTGTTACAACAGTAAATTTATTTTGTCCATAGCAGTTCGTATGCGAACGGAATTCTATGTATAAGGGTACAAAACGTTTTAAAACTCAAGCAAAACTTATACTACCCATACGTGTCTCCTCTTCCCCAGCATATAACCTAACCCGCATACACCCTATATTGCACTCTTGATTTCCCTAACCCTTAGGCTAACTCTTATAAAAGTAAAATAGGAATGCAGAAGCTATTATACTACAACTCCTAGCACAAAATTGGTTACAGCTTGTATGCACGAAAACCGAAGTATGCAGACCTACTACCTCCGAAACTTCATGACAAAGATACTGCACGCCACCCTAACACCCTAAAAGCTTGAATTATCGCATCAAGCAGACGTAGTTTTGCGCAGACTATGCTTCATGTATGGCCTAGTCGAGAATAGGCGCACCCCATTTCAGTACCTAAATTTGAAAATATCAAACGTAGTGTGTACTTCTTTGCCCTTTTCAAATACAGTGAAACCCAACCAAGCAAATACAATTACTTGCCTATCAAGTTGTACGTGCACCGAGAAATCATCGAGTAGGCTACCTACGTTGTGTCCACAAGCCTATGTTGATGGGGGCATTCGTGTGTTATCACCTCAAGAGACATGGAACTGCAAAGAAAGAAAAGCCCTGTAGCCTATAAGTGAAGTCTTCGTACCTCTCATATTCATCAAATCGAATGAAAACATACCCATATGAGGACCATAATTCAACCGTAACCTACCCTAATACTTCACGTTTAAGAAATGAAAACCTAAGGAAAATACAGGCCTATGTCGTGGACGTCCGCAACCTATGCTTTCTTATGAGCGAAGTGAAAACTCATGTTAAAGCTGCATGTCTATAATGAGCTAACAGTCCTAACCTATTACTTCATTTCAAAGTAAATACTGCAACCCATATTTTAGTGTTTTGTGCTTAAGGAAACCGTGGAGACAAAGTAGTTTACACAGCCCACCTATGTTCTGTCCTTGAAGCCGACCTATATATGTACTAATGCCTTGACACCCAAGCTTTTCAATTCTATAAATACAGGAGCAGCCTCTTTCCTTTCTTCTTGTCTTCAAACAAACCAAAATGGGCAGCTTCAAAATTTCAAATAAAATCCAATGACCGGTAGAAACACTTCCTCGAAACAGCGAGCATGGCGTGAGACTGAGGGAGAGGTGGCAAGCGTTTGAGGAAGTCACGGTGGTTTTCCCGAGAAGGAACAGAGGATTGTTGGAAGAAGGATGACACGGATACAAGTTTGTTGCATGGCACGTGAGAAGAGAAAAAAGAACGTGATGGGCTTGGCACTTGAAAAGAAGTGGAATAGTTAAACTTACGTGAACCGAGAGGGTGTGAAGGGAAGCTGTTGAAGTGGGGCGCTGGTAGTTTGGCGTGGATAAGTGGATGTAAGTGGAACTGAAAGTGATGCAAGGGGACTGACGCAGGGTGCTTGTAAGATGAAGGGGAGGGTGCTCAGTTGGGAAGGAAGTGACGGCCATTTTAAAGCAGAAGGAAGAATAAAAGGGGCGCTGATGTTCTTTTTGATGATGGGGTGGCGCATAAATTATAGAAGAAGGGAGGGGGACTATAACAAGGCGTTAATACTTGAGGAAATAAGGGACGTGAAGAATGGCATATATATGTCTGAGCGTGCTATTCGTTTTTGGAAGATAAACTAGGACATGGAATTTGGCGTCAAAGATGGAGAAAGTAGCGGTGTTTGGGGACGTTGTCAGTTGCTGGCGCAAGTGGTTCCAGCATGGTCGGTCAAGGGTGGTCTAGCTTATCAAGGTGATGGCGGCATTAAAGTTTGGAGATGGAAAATTGAATTAGCAAAATGATGGAGCAAGTTTCATGTTTTATCACTTATGAGTGCGACGGTGACAATGTGAGAAACGGTGCCGGTTGGTCATAAAGCTCGAACGGTACAGTACTGAATGCCTGATTTAATCAACCGACCGCAAATCGTTATTTAACGGTTAACGCGCCAAGGTGAGTAAATTCACTAACTCTGTTTTATTTAAATATTTTAATTATATTTTAAATAATGGTTGAATGCTGTGTGATGGTTGTTTAGGCAGATTATGGTTAAATTGGTTGAAATATTATATATCGTTGCATATGTACCCATCACCGGTTGGATATTGATTCCATCAGTATGGAATCAGTGAAAATTGTTTGACTAACATTTGTGGATGCGGAAACCGGTAGGAGGAATTCAACCGGATTCTTCAATAATTATATGTACTGTTTATGCACTGTTTGAACTGTGTTGAATGGAAGTTCAACGTTATGTTGATTTAGTAAATAAACGATATTGATTTAGAAAGTGGCAACAGTCGACCATAAACACATCGTTTTGTTAAGAAATTGGTTGACTGTCAAGCAAATCAACGAAGTTCAATTATAAAAATTATATCTTTATAATTGAAGCGAAATTATAAATTATAATAGAAGTTCTATTATAAACTGGTATTTTTAATACCGTGAGTTAGATATAAATTGATTCGAGTTTAAATAGGAAGAATCGATTATTTATTATTTCTAAATAACAGAAATTGAATCTTGATTAAACAAGGAGGCGATGACTTGTTTTAAGTATATCAAAAACAAGTAGTCGATTTTAAAGATGCTTATGAAATAAAGTATAATTCTATGTTTGGAGTATGATCGTATTTGAAATAAGGGTAGTAAAACGAGTCTAGATTCCTATTGCGAAATGATATTTTAATAAAAGTGAATAGTGGTCAGAAAGTAAACATTTTGTAAGTAGATATTTCTATTTGTGTTAAACTAAATTGATCTGATTAACGAGAAGTTTAGAAATGGAGTTTTGAAATGTTTTTTTCCAACATTAATAATGTGTATTTTCTAAAAGTACAGAAAATAAGAAAAGTAAGGAAGATGGAAATGTTCCAGATATTAAATAAATGTATATCTTCTAGAATGTGGGTGAACAAGTGCTATAATATTTGGAAATGGGTTTTTCCAAGAAGTATGAGGTTAAACAGTTTTGGAAATATCTAGAAAAATATGAATAATGAAATATTAGAAAGTGCCGAGATTGTGAAATGGTTTGATGGATGTTTATTTTCAAAAACACCGACTATCAAGATTTTTGTAACGAAAAGAGATATCAAGATTTTTGTAATGAAAAGAGATGTCAAGAATTTGTAACGGAAAGAGGTGTTGAGATTAATTATAAAGTGGAATATAGTAGCATATTGCAAGTCTCAGAACTATAGCAGTAAAGTAACGCTG
This sequence comes from Allium sativum, assembly GCA_030737875.1. Taxonomy (NCBI): domain Eukaryota; kingdom Viridiplantae; phylum Streptophyta; class Magnoliopsida; order Asparagales; family Amaryllidaceae; genus Allium; species Allium sativum. The sequence goes on from CM060923.1 coordinate 256,693,373, forward strand.
TTGACTAGGCTTAAGCGTGACTGTTATGTCAAGATTAGTTATAAAGGGATATAGCAGCGTATAGCAAGTTTAAACTGTAACGATAAATGAAACGCTGTTAACCAAACTTAAGCGTGATGTTTATATACAGTAGCACTTCCTAGGGAAGGAAAACAGCTTGTCTTGAAATTCACTTATTCAAAAGTAATAAGTAATGACGTTTGTCCAAAGAAATATAAGAACGAATGTTAAATAAAAAGTGCCTGTGATTTGTGTGATATTGGTTGTACATTGAATGGATGTTGTTTTTACTTCGATAGTTAAACAACCGACTATCAAAGTGTTTTGACCATCGTTGTCTATACGGGGAGACCGGTTGGATATACTATCTGAAACCACTCCGTATAGGCATAAGCGCTGCAAATTTATGCTGAAGAAAATTGAAGACGGAGTGAAGTGCAAGGGTCGTCCTGTTCAGAATGGTGCTTTCTGTTTGTCCAGTCCCAGGACAACTTGTATGGACGAATGTCTGACAGAGTATTCCTAACGGTCACATAAGACGATCTTTTCAAGATATTACGTCTGGTGGCGGAGAAATTCGTTTCTCTTAGCTTTTATACCCGTGATATTTTTGGGAAGATCAACTAGTGATTTGATGGGTTTGACGATGTGGCATTCAAAGTGTATGGTGGCTAGATGTCCTAAAAGGTAAACGTAGCCTCAAGCTTCACAACCGGGAAATGACAAAATCGGGCAGGCAGCATGGCTATGTGGGTCGCTCCCATTAGGGTGTATAATCACCTATCTAGAGAAATTCCTTTTGTTTCTAAATCTATCGATTCTGCCCATTCGGGAACGGTGGTTTGAGTCCAACCGTTGGTGGTATACATTCGATACACTCAAGCGAAATGAGTGGTCGGTCATGTGTGGGCCGGGTTGCAAGACGTTCTTGTTGAACCCAGGTGTATTCGCCTCTAGAGATACATCATCGGAAGGTGGTCCCATACCTTGTCATAGTTGGAATCCAATCTCCAATAAGCGCCCTGCGGTTTTTGATTGTATACTATATATGTGGAGCGTGAGATGCAAGCGTTCCACTAGATTGTTATTTACTTGTATTTAGACATTATTATAATATCAGAAAAGATATTGATTTTAAAAGTGTTTTGGGTTATAGTAAGGTAAAAAGCCGTCCATGTTTATGTGTGGGCTGGTCTTACTATTATCTTTTTTGTTCCAAAAAAGGATTTTCAAAGTTAAGCCATATGGTTGGAATTTACTCACACCAGTCCCATGACTGACCCAGAGTTTATTTTGTTTGTTTTCCCTAAACTCTTGGGTGCCCAAATTTTTACGGGCAGTCAAGTGTTTCAGGCTTTTACAGATACGCTTGAAGGAGCTAAAAGCAGAAGGCTTCACCGTTAGAGACTATTTCCGCTGTGATATGATGTATTGTACTCTGATAATGGTATGTATATACAATACAGTTTTGTATTTCAAAGTTATGTTATATAATATATTTTATTCGTTCCGCTGTGAGATTCGTGTTTACTCTGATTATGTTCAGCTGTGTTCTTCTTCTTCTCTTATTCTATTAGTTCTATCTTTTCTATCTCATCCTCTAACTTCTTTCTATTAATGGTCCGGTGTTTTCAATGTCTGAACAGTCGACGCTGGGTTTTGTGTTGATTTTCGGAGTCAAAAAATTCCGGGTCGTTACAGTGGTATCAGAGCTGGTTGCTTAATTGGTACGGATGATAGGGGGTTCTCGCTTCGCGTTTGGTGGCGAACGGGAGACTCTTACCCCTACATCTCCCGACAATGTGGGTTGGTCGAGTCGAGAGGCTGGCCGTAAAAGCAGTTCTGAGGTATCTCTGTAAGCCACGCTGGGAGGTTAGCCCAGTGCCGAGGGAGGAGAGGATGGTTGAAAAGCCTACTCGAATCTCGGGTCGTTACAGTGGTATCAGAGCTAAAGGTTAAGTGATTACCTTGGCTCTGTGGCGTAACTCAATAGAGATGGAGTTAGTAATACTCTAGATTGAGTTTGAGTGTATATATATGAGCGCGTATTTGTAAATCAATATAAAAAACTGTTTTATATTGTGTTGGTTGATCTAATGAGTGGTATATAAATTCCAGATCGACGCGTTTAGCTGACGAGGTCGATAGGGATTTATAAACGCTTGGATAGAGAATTTCGACATAGTATTGTTTTGAAAGAGAGTAAATGAAATAATTTTACTCGAAATATATTTTGATATAAAGAAAACATATATATTGGAATTATCTAGTATATATTGAATGTGTTGGCTGAACTTATGATCGAATAAGATTTATAAGTGAGTTGGTTATATAAATAACCAATCGGAATATTATATGAATATAATATATAAATCAGATAAATTGAATCTGATGATAAACCAGAAATGGAGTTAAAACTCTAGAAATTTGAGAAGTCATCGTAAATGGATTTGAATTAAACATATGAGGATTTTAAAATCCTGGGAGATTTGAAACTATTTTCCAAGTGTTGTGAAAGGTATTTTGAAGAAAAATTCAAAATGAAAGTGTTTTAAAATGAATTTTGAAAAGTAATATAGTATTGAACTCACTTTGATCACTGGGAAATAAATTCTGATGATGACGGTCGCATTATCAGTGTTCATTTTCGAGTTTCTAAGTGACGGATTACTACCAAAGATTTTGTTTTGAAATAGGTTGTTCGTAAATTAAAATGTTTTGAGTTACTATGAATACATATGATTTCAAACTTATTTGACATGAAAACCCCAGGAATTTGAATTCTGAAATTTAAAATTTACTTATGAAGTAAATAAACAGAGAATTTAGATAAGCCAAATAAAAGTGGAGTTGGATTGAAGCCAAGTAAGCGGAAATCGTACTGGAATAAAGATTTGACCTGGCAAAGTAGTTGAGTTGTGAATTAAGATTTGGAAGGGAACCGAGCCTGGGGGTGAAATTTGATTATTGAATTTGAAATTTGGAATTGAATTGGAGTTTGAAATGGAGTTGGCTTGAATATAAGAAAAATATTGGTTAAGGATAAAAGATTCAACGCAAGGATTGAGTTATGGGGATGTGAAGTATGAAATTTCAACCAAGCAGGTTGTGAGGAGTTAGAATTAGAGCATCTTCACTTTTTAGCAATTTCGAGGACGAAATTATTTTAAGGGGGAAGGAATGTAACATCCCGCATTTTTATCGGTTTATATTTGAATATTTAAATCAGTTTAAATATTGAATTCGTAATATAAGTGGATTTATATATTAATTAAAACGAAGTTAAACGTATAAAAATATATATTAATTATAATCGAGCTCATAACGACGCTGCAGTTCGTGATTTAACGTTCTGATCTTCAACTGGGTATACAAGACTCGTTATAAACCGGATTTCTTCGAAACAAGAAACATTGGAATCTGTTGAATTGTATCTTTCTAACAGAAGTGAAATATTGAGATTTCGTCGTATAGATTGCAAGATATGTCAAAATCAAATATTCAGAAAGTCGCTATGAAATCGTATATCGACCATAACGGTTTATTTGAAATAACTTCTTATCGGTTTCGAATTTAGACAAGGTTCTTTTGAGGCGTAGTGATAATTAAATTTTTAGAATTTTACTATAATTTTTAATAAATTAAATACGCAACTTTTTATTTAAGAGTATTTTGCACCCTATGTCAACATTTTGAGGTTTCACAAAATGAGTTAACCTACCGATATTATTATATTTTTAGGATAACGGCACATTGTTTGTTACAACAGTAAATTTATTTTGTCCATAGCAGTTCGTATGCGAACGGAATTCTATGTATAAGGGTACAAAACGTTTTAAAACTCAAGCAAAACTTATACTACCCATACGTGTCTCCTCTTCCCCAGCATATAACCTAACCCGCATACACCCTATATTGCACTCTTGATTTCCCTAACCCTTAGGCTAACTCTTATAAAAGTAAAATAGGAATGCAGAAGCTATTATACTACAACTCCTAGCACAAAATTGGTTACAGCTTGTATGCACGAAAACCGAAGTATGCAGACCTACTACCTCCGAAACTTCATGACAAAGATACTGCACGCCACCCTAACACCCTAAAAGCTTGAATTATCGCATCAAGCAGACGTAGTTTTGCGCAGACTATGCTTCATGTATGGCCTAGTCGAGAATAGGCGCACCCCATTTCAGTACCTAAATTTGAAAATATCAAACGTAGTGTGTACTTCTTTGCCCTTTTCAAATACAGTGAAACCCAACCAAGCAAATACAATTACTTGCCTATCAAGTTGTACGTGCACCGAGAAATCATCGAGTAGGCTACCTACGTTGTGTCCACAAGCCTATGTTGATGGGGGCATTCGTGTGTTATCACCTCAAGAGACATGGAACTGCAAAGAAAGAAAAGCCCTGTAGCCTATAAGTGAAGTCTTCGTACCTCTCATATTCATCAAATCGAATGAAAACATACCCACATGAGGACCATAATTCAACCGTAACCTACCCTAATACTTCACGTTTAAGAAATGAAAACCTAAGGAAAATACAGGCCTATGCCGTGGACGTCCGCAACCTATGCTTTCTTATGAGCGAAGTGAAAACTCATGTTAAAGTTGCATGTCTATAATGAGCTAACAGTCCTAACCTATTACTTCATTTCAAAGTAAATACTGCAACCCATATTTTAGTGTTTTGTGCTTAAGGAAACCGTGGAGACAAAGTAGTTTACACAGCCCACCTATGTTCTGTCCTTGAAGCCGACCTATATATGTACTAATGCCTTGACACCCAAGCTTTTCAATTCTATAAATACAGGAGCAGCCTCTTTCCTTTCTTCTTGTCTTCAAACAAACCAAAATGGGCAGCTTCAAAATTTCAAATAAAATCCAATGACCGGTAGAAACACTTCCTCGAAACAGCGAGCATGGCGTGAGACTGAGGGAGAGGTGGCAAGCGTTTGAGGAAGTCACGGTGGTTTTCCCGAGAAGGAACAGAGGATTGTTGGAAGAAGGATGACACGGATACAAGTTTGTTGCATGGCACGTGAGAAGAGAAAAAAGAACGTGATGGGCTTGGCACTTGAAAAGAAGTGGAATAGTTAAACTTACGTGAACCGAGAGGGTGTGAAAGGAAGTTGTTGAAGTGGGGCGCTGGTAGTTTGGCGTGGATAAGTGGATGTAAGTGGAACTGAAAGTGATGCAAGGGGACTGATGCAGGGTGCTTGTAAGATGAAGGGGAGGGTGCTCGGTTGGGAAGGAAGTGACGGCCATTTTAAAGCAGAAGGAAGAATAAAAGGGGCGCTGATGTTCTTTTTGATGATGGGGTGGCGCATAAATTATAGAAGAAGGGAGGGGGACTATAACAAGGCGTTAATACTTGAGGAAATAAGGGACGTGAAGAATGGCATATATATGTCTGAGCGTGCTATTCGTTTTTGGAAGATAAACTAGGACATGGAATTTGGCGTCAAAGATGGAGAAAGTAGCGGTGTTTGGGGACGTTGTCAGTTGCTGGCGCAAGTGGTTCCAGCATGGTCGGTCAAGGGTGGTCTAGCTTATCAAGGTGATGGCGGCATTAAAGTTTGGAGATGGAAAATTGAATTAGCAAAATGATGGAGCAAGTTTCATGTTTTATCACTTATGAGTGCGACGGTGACAATGTGAGAAACGGTGCCGGTTGGTCATAAAGCTCGAACGGTACAGAACTGAATGCCTGATTTAATCAACCGACCGCAAATCGTTATTTAACGGTTAACGCGCCAAGGTGAGTAAATTCACTAACTCTGTTTTGTTTAAATATTTTAATTATATTTTAAATAATGGTTGAATGCTGTGTGATGGTTGTTTAGGCAGATTATGGTTAAATTGGTTGAAATATTATATATCGTTGCATATGTACCCATCACCGGTTGGATATTGATTCCATCAGTATGGAATCAGTGAAAATTGTTTGACTAACATTTGTGGATGCGGAAACCGGTAGGAGGAATTCAACCGGATTCTTCAATAATTATATGTAATGTTTATGCACTGTTTGAACTGTGTTGAATGGAAGTTCAACGTTATGTTGATTTAGTAAATAAACGATATTGATTTAGAAAGTGGCAACAGTCGACCATAAACACATCGTTTTGTTAAGAAATTGGTTGACTGTCAAGCAAATCAACGAAGTTCAATTATAAAAATTATATCTTTATAATTGAAGCGAAATTATAAATTATAATAGAAGTTCTATTATAAACTGGTATTTTTAATACCGTGAGTTAGATATAAATTGATTCGAGTTTAAATAGGAAGAATCGATTATTTATTATTTCTAAATAACAGAAATTGAATCTTGATTAAACAAGGAGGCGATGACTTGTTTTAAGTATATCAAAAACAAGTAGTCGATTTTAAAGATGCTTATGAAATAAAGTATAATTCTATGTTTGGAGTATGATCGTATTTGAAATAAGGGTAGTAAAACGAGTCTAGATTCCTATTGCGAAATGATATTATAATAAAAGTGAATAGTGGTCAGAAAGTAAACATTTTGTAAGTAGATATTTCTATTTGTGTTAAACTAAATTGATCTGATTAACGAGAAGTTTAGAAATGGAGTTTTGAAATGTTTTTTTCCAACATTAATAATGTGTATTTTCTAAAAGTACAGAAAATAAGAAAAGTAAGGAAGATGGAAATGTTCCAGATATTAAATAAATGTATATCTTCTAGAATGTGGGTGAACAAGTGCTATAATATTTGGAAATGGGTTTTTCCAAGAAGTATGAGGTTAAACAGTTTTGGAAATATCTAGAAAAATATGAATAATGAAATATTAGAAAGTGCCGAGATTATGAAATGGTTTGATGGATGTTTATTTTCAAAAACACCGACTATCAAGATTTTTGTAACGAAAAGAGATATCAAGATTTTTGTAATGAAAAGAGATGTCAAGAATTTGTAACGGAAAGAGGTGTTGAGATTAATTATAAAGTGGAATATAGTAGCATATTGCAAGTCTCAGAACTATAGCAGTAAAGTAACGCTGTTGACTAGGCTTAAGCGTGACTGTTATGTCAAGATTAGTTATAAAGGGATATAGCAGCGTATAGCAAGTTTAAACTGTAACGATAAATGAAACGCTGTTAACCAAACTTAAGCGTGATGTTTATATACAGTAGCACTTCCTAGGGAAGGAAAACAGCTTGTCTTGAAATTCACTTATTCAAAAGTAATAAGTAATGACGTTTGTCCAAAGAAATATAAGAACGAATGTTAAATAAAAAGTGCCTGTGATTTGTGTGATATTGGTTGTACATTGAATGGATGTTGTTTTTACTTCGATAGTTAAACAACCGACTATCAAAGTGTTTTGACCATCGTTGTCTATACGGGGAGACCGTTTGGATATACTATCTGAAACCACTCCGTATAGGCATAAGCGTTGCAAATTTATGCTGAAGAAAATTGAAGACGGAGTGAAGTGCAAGGGTCGTCCTGTTCAGAATGGTGCTTTCTGTTTGTCCAGTCCCAGGACAACTTGTATGGACGAATGTCTGACAGAGTATTCCTAACGGTCACATAAGACGATCTTTTCAAGATATTACGTCTGGTGGCGGAGAAATTCGTTTCTCTTAGCTTTTATACCCGTGATATTTTTGGGAAGATCAACTAGTGATTTGATGGGTTTGACGATGTGGCATTCAAAGTGTATGGTGGCTAGATGTCCTAAAAGGTAAACGTAGCCTCAAGCTTCACAACCGGGAAATGACAAAATCGGGCAGGCAGCATGGCTATGTGGGTCGCTCCCATTAGGGTGTATAATCACCTATCTAGAGAAATTCCTTTTGTTTCTAAATCTATCGATTCTGCCCATTCGGGAACGGTGGTTTGAGTCCAACCGTTGGTGGTATACATTCGATACACTCAAGCGAAATGAGTGGTCGGTCATGTGTGGGCCGGGTTGCAAGACGTTCTTGTTGAACCCAGGTGTATTTGCCTCTAGAGATACATCATCGGAAGGTGGTCCCATACCTTGTCATAGTTGGAATCCAATCTCCAATAAGCGCCCTGCGGTTTTTGATTGTATACTATATATGTGGAGCGTGAGATGCAAGCGTTCCACTAGATTGTTATTTACTTGTATTTAGACATTATTATAATATCAGAAAAGATATTGATTTTAAAAGTGTTTTGGGTTATAGTAAGGTAAAAAGCCGTCCATGTTTATGTGTGGGCTGGTCTTACTATTATCTTTTTTGTTCCAAAAAAAGTATTTTCAAAGTTAAGCCATATGGTTGGAATTTACTCACACCAGTCCCATGACTGACCCAGAGTTTATTTTGTTTGTTTTCCCTAAACTCTTGGGTGCCCAAATTTGTACGGGCAGTCAAGTGTTTCAGGCTTTTACAGATACGCTTGAAGGAGCTAAAAGCAGAAGGCTTCACCGTTAGAGACTATTTCCGCTGTGATATGATGTATTGTACTCTGATAATGGTATGTATATACAATACAGTTTTGTATTTCAAAGTTATGTTATATAATATATTTTATTCGTTCCGCTGTGAGATTCGTGTTTACTCTGATTATGTTCAGCTGTGTTCTTCTTCTTCTCCTAATCTATTAGTTCTATCTTTTCTATCTCATCCTCTAACTTCTTTCTATTAATGGTCCGGTGTTTTCGATGTCTGAACAGTCGACGCTGGGTTTTGTGTTGATTTTCGGAGTCAAAAAATTCCGGGTCGTTACAGGAACATTTCCCAAAGTATAAGAATATTTGAATAAAATAATATTCTGAATTGGAATGAGGCGTATGTTGTGTTTGTGTAACACTTGTTTATTATATACGCGAGTTATTCAGAAAGACCGGGTTTATCCCATTCTGAATAACAAATTCGACGTGGTGTCGAAGATGAAGACAGTGGTTGAAGACCGGAGGTCTTCACGTCGTTTGGATGATTACTGATGATCTTGATTGGGTCGTACACCCAAGAGGAGGGAATCGGTTGGTGATCGTCCATACGTACTTGGAGATCGATGGATATGCGGGGTACTAGGTGCCTCCGGTTTCGTTCAGACCCAGAACGAACTTGTAAATGGACTGTGTGTCTGACATTGGATTTCAGTCTGTGTGATTGATTTCTATTAAATATATATCTGTTTGGCGGTGGAGAATTTATTCTCTTGCTTAACGCCCTTCTCTGAGACGTACGAGCTCAGGGGTTATATATTGATGGATATCCATCGCATGGAGTGAATTGCGTGTGTGGCATGCCTAAGTGGCAATTGATCAAGGCTTCTGTTGAAAAGAAAAATCTTGAGGTTGATGATCAAAGCACGGCCTGTGTGACATAGCTTTGTGTAACGTTGATTCGCGAGCCTCACACCCCGGTTGTAAACCAGAAACGGGAGAGGACATCAGGTAGGGCATGCGTTTCCTTCTAGTTAGAAGTGGCGTCAGTTGTTTTACACGCCCTGACGAGTTTGACTTATGTGGTTGTTGCTGTTGCGAGGCGCCTCGGTTTGATCGAACGATCGGGTCCGATGGAGTCATTTGTTGGCTCATTGACACCCCCAAAGGGCGGGGAAACATAGTGCTCAGGCATAATAATCCACATCGGTGGACCGGCCCTGACGATCCAAGGGGCAATTGCGGTTGTTCCTGCGACACGGGCTAGAGCGTCTCGAATTGGTAGAGGACTATCTTTTGCCTCGGTTCACAGATGGAAATCCAACTTCCAATACGTGACATGTGCGGTTTTGATTGTAGAGCCTAGTATGGCGACACAGTGGGATGGGGCGCCTATGTCGTCTATGATTGATACTTATGATTTGAAATTGTTTTGACACTATAAACTTATAGTAATAATAAAAGATGAAATTTCACGTACCAAGCATTCTTAGCTATTATAAGGTAAAAACCCTATCCTCCGGCTTGCGTTGCATTGTGTGATGGGACCTGGGTCTTATAATAGCTTCATTTTTCTTTATTTAGCATTGCACTGTTTGTTTTATGCACTGGTATTCTTGGGAGAAAACCAGTTCTGTGTTATACGGCGTGGTCCCTTGATTTACCCAACTTTAAAATAAAGATTAATAACTGTTTTAGTTCTCACACCAGTCACATGACTGACCTGGAGTTTATTGTTTTTACCTAAACTCTGGGTTACCTTATTTTGACACGGGCAGCTAGTAGTTTTGGTTTTACATATTTATATTCACAGGATCCTGGTTTACAGCTGGAATGATATCCGGAAAGCTTTGTATCTGTATATCTCCTTCAGTGGCGTATTGTATTATTTTCCGCTGCTATGTAATTTATGGTAATCTCTGATATTTTCTGTGTAATATTTATTCTTACTCGGTATATTCTTGTATTCTGATGGAATTGTTGTAATATGCAATGAAATGTTCTTCCGTCTGCATTCTATTTTGTCGTGTTCTCAAAACAATCAGGCGTTTCGAACGGTCTGATTCGGATCGAGCGGAATTCCCGGTCGTTACATCGTGGTATCAGAGCTTTGGTTTACAAAGCTCATAGAACAAGGCACCTTAGAACCATACTAAAGAATTCATCAGAGGTTGGATTAGTAATATCCAATAGGAATGACTCGTTAGAGATAGGATCAGTAGTATCCTAGGACGAGTGTGAAGAGTATATTTTTAAATTGAAAACAAATTTTGTTTTGAAATTTAAATCGAATTATACATATTTGAATAATTTATTTTATATCGATTTGGACTATCCAGTATATATAGATTTTGCATATACTTCTGATCCACGGATATTCGAAGTTTTAATATATTGGGTAGATATAGAATTACACTCTAGTCGCTCGAAGATGATTCTGATGATCGCTCGAGCATCATCAGAATTTATTTTCGTGTTTCGAAGGTGTGATATCTATATATTTCCATTAGACTGGTGTGAGAACCAAAATTATATAGGGTCTATTGTTGTGATTTGGCATCAAAAATATGATTTTTGACTATGTATCAAAATTATGAATTTGAAAAGCTAATCAACTAATTGATTGATGATTGTGTTGTTAGATTATTGGTGGATTAACTAAAATTTAAACCATTTAGCCAAATTGACCAAAAAAATGAATTGTATTGAAATTTAGTCGCATTTGCATGCATATACATGTACTTACATTGAACAGGTCATAGCAGGGAGGCTAGAGCAGAAGAATAAAATTTCTTTGCCCGACAAATAGGTACATGTTTACCATAATTTACTGTTTTGCTTGGGTGATGATGATTTTGTGAGCCGATTGGTTAGCCGCTTGGCTTTTTCTTTTTCTTTTTGATTGAAGAAGGCCATGGGAGGCTATATGAAATATCCCGAAGTCCCCGGTGCAGGTGAGGTTATGGCAAAAAAAATCGAAAATTTAGGGTGTTAGCCAAATTTTTGAAAAATTTGAAAAGTTCTTAGAAACTGAAAATTTGAAGAACTTAAGCCGTAGTGAAAATAATGGAAGTTGAGTTGATTTGTGAAACAACTTTCGGCTTCATTCCTTTTCGGGGATGAAAAGTTTTAAGTGGGGGAGATTGTAATAACCCGGAAATCCGAACCAATTTAAAAATTTTATTTTGGAAATTTTAGCGAATTTTGAATATTTAAAATTAATTATTTTAAATAATAACGACGAAAAATTTATTTTAAATAGAATAGAACGTATATATTTATATAGATTGTCGTTAGAATATAAATATTTATTTTAATTGTAAAAGGAATTGAAAATGGCGCGGTAGTTCGATAATTCGATTTCAAACTTCAAACGAATGTACCGGGTGCAATATAAACCGGATTTTAGTGAAACCAAAAATATTTGAATCTAGTTGATAATATCTTTCCAACGAATCCGAAAAATCGAAATTTCATAGCGGGAATTAAAAGATATGTCCAGTTGAAATTTTAGAATAGTCGCTATGGAATTTCGGCCTTTAAAAATAGCCATTTTGCAAACGACCTCGGTTTTCGACGAAACCACTTTTGTTGGATCCGTGATGTCAAGTTATTGCTAGGTTTCAAATTTCGTAATTTTTCATTTCAATATGTAAGCGTGGCAAAGGAAAACGCGTTTGATCAGTTTTAGTTGATTTTAATCGACTGGAAAATGGCCATTTTTCAAACGATTTCAGAATTTGATGAAACTAGTTTTGTTAGGACCGTATCGTCAATACGAAGCTAGAAAATATTTTTCTAGAATTTTCAGAGTTAGTATGTGGCCCCGGTAAATTGAAATGCGCGTTCAAATTCAATATATAGAGTTATATTTTGATTTTGATGGAAACTAATCGAAATGATCGAATCAGCCTACTGTACATATCCCATTGTGTTCGAAATGGGGGTAATTTGCTATGGGCGACAGTCGTTGGGTCTCATTTGGTGTTCGGATTTAAAAATCAACTTTTTGAAATTTAATAATAAATAGAATATAAAAATATAAACATTTCCTTATACCCCCCCCCCTTTCTCTCGTTGACTTCAGATAATAATAAAAAAAAGGGACACCGCGATGACCTAACCGCCGCCGCCCATCGTAGTCCGCCACCAGAGCCTCTCTGCCCCCTCTCCTCCTTCTTCTCCACCTCGCGCTACTCCTCCTTCTCCCTCCCCTCTCCTATCAAGAACCGCGCCTCCTCGTCGTGCCCAAACCGCAGCCCGCCACCCTGTAGAAGCCGCCGCTGAGGCCACTGAGACCCCCTCCCCGCGCGCAGCACCACCAGCGCCACCCATCGCCGCAACAGCGAGCCCCCCTTTTTCCAATTCAACTGTAAGTGTTTATAAAACTGATTTCTATTCTAATTTCAAAACTGATTTTTATTTGATTTCAAATTTGATTTTTATTGGTTATAAAAAAAACGGTTTCTTTTATATTAGTAGTAGGATAAAAATCGGATTTTTATAATATAAAAGAAGCGATTTTTGATTTATAAAAATGTTAGATTTTTAATGCTAAAAAGGTTGGGATATAAAAATATGATTTTTATATAGTAAAGATAGTAAAAATCTGATTTTTATATAAGTGGCAACATAAAAATATAATTTTTATACTAGTGGCATAATAAAAATATGATTTTTACTTAGGTAGAGTATTAAATATTATTTTTTTATAAAGTAGAAATATTAAAAATATAATTTTTATTTGAACAGCGTGAAAAGAACTGCAGTGGAATTTCGAATAGATCCAGACGATTCAGCAGTTCAACAGCAAAGCACGGCGGAGTGGAACCATCGGTGAGAACTCCTCACCTTTAATTTAAATTTCTAGTTTGAAATATATATTAAGATGCATACGGTGTTTAGTAGCACCCGACACCCGTCGTCCACAGACCATGGACGGCTTGTATACTTGTTTGTTTGATTTTGATGTGTGGTTGATTGTGTGATGTGATGTGAAATGAAATAAAATATTTATATAGTTAAATATTTTATAGTGGAAAATAGAATTTTTAATGTGTATTTGAAGTGAAATAAATATAAACAAATCGGACGATTTGTTTATATACACACATTTGACTGATATTGATTAGGACGCTAAATTTTACACATCGCCCAACTGCACAAATAAAATCTGTGTTTGATTGTTTGAAACCCAACACGGGTAATGGGATGAGATTTGATGTACACTAATCCCGATTGTTTAGTTGTATGTCAATCGATGGATTGACAGACTGTGTAAGCGCTAATTATTTATATTTAATGCTTATGCAGTTGTGTGGTGCACTCTGGATGATGGTTGATTATTTATCGTTGTTATTTTATACATGTGTTGTAGAAAATCCATATAATTAACATTATATGGTAATTGATTGGGCCTCATTCCATTTTTGAAAAAGAAATATTTGAAATAGAATATTTGAAAATAGAATATTTGAAAATAGAAATATATGAAGCCGTGTTGATTAGATTGACGCCATTTTGACGCAAACGATATTTATATCGATTATATTCGTTTTCATAATGAATATTGAAAAGTGATTTCAAAATCGAATATTTTGAAAATGAATTCGAATCGAATTGAAATTGAATAGGATTGAAAATGAAATCGAATTGAAATTGAATAGGATTGAAAATGAATTCGAATTGAAATTGAATAGAAATGAATTCGAATTGAAATTGAATAGAAATGAATTCGAATTGAAATTGAATTGAATTAGAACTGAAATTGAATTAGAAATCAATTTGAATTGAAATCGATTTGAAATGAATTTAAAACGAATTTATATTGGGAAATTCAATTTTGATTTGAATTTGAGATGGAAGTTGAAATCGTTTTGAAAACGAATTTAAAACGATTTATAAAATACGTTTTAAAAGGAAATCGACGAAGTGTATATTATATATATTATATATATATATATAATATAATGGCCTGAATAGAATGCGCCGCGCCGCGGCAGTTCGCGAATTTCGACCATTGACTTCGAATGGATATTACGGGAGATCCGACCGTCGGATTCTCCTAAAACTGGAACCGTTGGGTTCGTATCGAAAAGAGCTTTCTAACGGATATTAGAAATTAGAAATCTAACGGTTGGATTTGGAAGTATGTCCAAATCAAATTTGGAAAAGGTCGCTGTAAGTGCAGTTCGCTGGTCGTTTGTGGAAATCGACTGTACGGGCCTTGATATAATTATTAAAAATAGTAATAATTTGTGTAAAATCATAAGAAATGATTTGGGAAGAATTGGGATGAAAAACTCCATATTTGAAAAAATAAAAATAGATTTTTATCGAAATGAACTAGTTTTGAACTAGAATTATAATTCTATTTATTTTTAAATAAATAAATTGAATTTGAAAAGGGTTTTAAAAGTAACCAGAATTTCCAATAATTGAACGGGAATGGATTTGAGCCGAAATTGTCTTTGGAATATTTCGATGTTGGATTTCGTGATGATACAGGTATTGTTATGGGAATTTGGAAGATATATTTATATCGTTATTTCCAATACGATATTTGTTGGTCGTAGAATTTGATATTGAATATAAGCCGGTATATTTTCTATTCATAGCCTTGTATTTAATATCAAATGTGATTTGGGTTTGTCGTGAATGGTGTCTTCATTAACACTGTTCTTAAGCCCAGTTGAGAAAAAGATTAAATTTTTTTTATTTATATTTAATGGGGTGTACCAATTAAATAATATTTAATTGGAATTGAATTGGTATTGATTTTTGGGTTTATCGTGAACAGTGTTTTAAATAACACTTGTTCTTTAACCCGATAATTAATGAATGTGATTTTGGGTTTATCGTGAATCGTGTTTTAAATGATACTGATTCTTTAACCCAGTTAAGGATTCAAACTAAGTGGAGTTTTAATGAATCTTTAATTAGATTGAAAAGATCGAAGATGGAGTATCACTAGTTTTACTCCAGACGATAGTTAAATCTTCAATTAGATTTGAACGTGAAATGGTAATTGAATTTACCGATAACAATGTGGTGTTAGATACGAAGTATGACCAGTTTTACTTCATGGGATGAATAGGTGGAGATTGGGAAATAAAATAAATGATTACTCCGGTGTGGTTCGCTAATCCCGTCTAGTTTGAATTGATATTCAAAGAAGATTAAAGAATAAATTTGAAGAATTTATCTTTGATAAAATTAATGGGAACCTTTCCCAAAGTATAAGAATATTTGAATAAAAGAATATTCTGAATTGGAATGAGGCGTATGTTGTGTTTGTGTAACACTTGTTTATTATATACGTGAGTTATTCAGAAAGACCGGGTTTATCCCATTCTGAATAACTAATTCGACGTGGTGTCGAAGATGAAGACAGTGGTTGAAGACCGGAGGTCTTCACGTCGTTTGGATAATTACTGATGATCTTGATTCGTCTGTACACCTAAGAGGAGGGAATCGGTTGGTGATCGTCCATACGTACTTGGAGATCGATGGATATGTGGGGTACTAGGTGCCTCCGGTTTCGTTCAGACCCAGAACGAACTTATAAATGGACTGTGTGTCTGACTGTGGATTTCAGTCTGTGTGATTGATTTCTATTAAATATATATATGTTTGGCGGCGGAGAATTTATTCTCTTGCTTAACGCCCTTCTCTGAGACGTACGAGCTCAGGGGTTATATATTGATGGATATCCATCGCATGGAGTGAATTGCGTGTGTGGCATGCCTAAGTGGCAATTGATCAAGGATTCTGTTGAAAAGCAAAGTCTTGTGGTTGATGATCAAAGCATGGCCTGTGTGACATAGCTTTGTGTAACGTTGATTCGCGAACCTCACACCCCGGTTGTGAACCAGAAACGGGAGAGGACATCAGGGAGGGCATGTGTTTCCTTCTAGTTAGAAGTGGCGTCAGTGGTTTTACATACCCTGACGAGTTTGACTTATGTGGTTGTTGATGTTGCGAGGCGCCTCGGTTTGACCGGACGATCCGGGTCCGATGGAGTCATTTATTGGCTCATTGACGCCCCAATGGGCGGGGAAACGTAATATTCAGGCATAATAATCTACATCGGTGGACCGGCCCTGACGATCCAAGGGGCAGTTGCGGCTGTTCCTGAGACACGGGCTAGAGCGTCTCGAATCGGTAGAGGACTATCTTTTGCCTCAGTTCACAGATGGAAATCCAACTTCCAATACGTGACAGGTGCAGTTTTGATTGTAGAGCCTAGTATGGCGACATAGTGGGATGGGGCGCTTATGCCGTCTATGATTGATGCTTATGATTTGAAATTGTTTTGAAACTATACATTTATAGTAATAATAAAAGATGAAATTTCACGTACCAAGCATTCTTGGCTATTATAAGGTAAAAACCCTATTCTCCGGCTTGCATTGCATTGTGTGATGGGACCTGGGTCTTATAATAGCTTCATTTTTCTTTATTTAGCATTGCGATGTTTGTTTTATGCACTGGTATTCTTGGGAGAAAACCCGTTCCATGTTATACGGCGTGGTCCCTTGATTTACCCAACTTTAAAATAAAGATTAACAACTGTTTTAGTTCTCACACCAGTCACATGACTGACCTGGAGTTTATTGTTTTAACCTAAAGTCTGGATGCCTTTATTTTGACATAGGCAGCTAGTAGTTTTGGTTTAGCAGATTTATATTCATAGGATCATGGTTTACAGCTGGAATGATATCCGGAAAGCTTTGTATCCATATATCTCCTTCAGTTGCGTTTGTATTATTTTCCGCTGCTATGTAATTTATGGTAATCTTTGGTATTTTCTATGTAATATTTATTCTTACTCTGTATATTCTTGTATTCTGATAGAATTGTTGTAATATACAATGAAATGTTCTTCCGTCTGCGTTCTATTTTGTCGTGTTCTCAAAACAATCAGGCGTTTCGAACGGTCTGATTCGGATCGAGCGGAATTCCTGGTCGTTACAGTCTTGGGATATAGCTCTTAGCTCCTGAAGTCCAAACTCTTCGGTTGTGGGGAACTCCATGAGTTAATTCTATGAGAGCTTGTATTTTGAAATTATTTCTTAAAGATGTATGTTCATGCCTTCTACTTGTTGTTGTGCTTGCTTTTTTGACGTCTCTGACGAAGCAAGTTGTTCTTTTGTCCTCTTTAAATCATCTTGGAGTTGGGCTAACTAAGTTTCCAGTTCAATCAACCTACCCGGCTTCTTCTTAATTATAAAATTTCTTGGAGAGCGACGTTCAAATTTCTTCGAAGTAAGGCTGCCATTAGTTGGTGTTCTAGTTTTTGTGCTCTTCGAGTTTCAAGAGTCTGAATCAGCTCCACTTGATTTGGTTACATGTGATGATCTAGGAGAAATCCTTGAAAAAACTTATGCTGCTTCATTCCTTGCTTTTGTTGTATGCATTGTATTCTACTCTTTAAGTAAAGTCTTGTTTCTTTGACTTTCTGAGAAATGCTTGAGTTTCAGGAAGAAAGGGAAAGTGAGATGAGAAACTCAAAATTTAAGGTAGTCTTTTTACCGAATTTATATTATGTGATACCATATTTTCTTAAAATGCAATGCAAATTAATTGCAAGGCAATTTTATTTATCTTGATCCGATATATTGATGTCATTTTACTGTTAGTACAAAATAGTTAACATTGAGTGAATTTTTTTTCTTCTGAAATTTGTTTGCAGTGTTTTGAATCATTATAGTTTTAGTTATGATTTATATTTCATGTAATAATATATCAAATTTGAGATGTGGATGACAAGGATTTTCTTGAACAATGGCTTGATTCTCTTCAGAATGTGTGACTCCTGTTATAATAGCATGGCTTGTTGTGGTGCTTCCTCTATTGTACGATATTCCTTTATTAAGCATATGGTTATTTTTCCTATTCACTATGATATTTTTTAGATGATAAACTTTTGTGTAGGTGAAGCTAATGTGGCACTGTTCGGTATTGGAGACATTTCAATGGTATAGATTTAAGCTTTGGTTATGATATTTCATGGAAATGATTTGGCCCCATCAGCACCATACTAAATTGTAAGATCTTTTTTTAGCATTGAAATAAACCATGTGAATACTATGTTTATGTTCAATTTTGGTTAGATAAAGTGTGTGAGATTACCTATTTGTATGCTATATACAGAGATATTGTACCATCTATTATGTTTTTCGTTAAATCTATATTTACAATATTTCTATTCACAATTCAAAAAATATGGTTGTTGTATGCAGTATGGATTAGGGACAAGATAAGTATGTTGATGAAATTTCACATGCGTGATTGGAAACATAAAAATTGCTTGAAGAAAGTCTGTTCAATTTCAATTCGATTAGTTTTCAAAAATATCATGTGCAAAAACTAAAAAGATTTTTTGTTATATGTTCTCAGTGTTTTTGTTCGTACGTGTTTAATTCATATGTGCAATTGTAGAAGTTAGTGTTTATTTGTTAATAATATATTTGTCCCTATTCATATTTTACTCATTACCTCCTTAGAACTAAATATATATTCATTCATCTTTATTCATTCATATAGTTATTACTGATCTCACGCTTTCTTTCAACTATAATTGTAATTATCAATGAAACTATATTAATTTTTTGTAATTTTTTGCTGTAAATGTAAATGTATTGTGCTTTTTTGTTGTATTTTTTTCGTATACAACTTAACATCAAATAGTTATTTAAACTATTGTGCTCTCTTTAGCATATGCTTTTACTTTAAAGATGTGTTAAGTTCCAAATGAAGACATATTAGCATGTGTTTATTACTTTGTCCACATGATTTACTTGTCAAAAATTGTATGCCAATATGTGTTCACTGGGTACATGTTGCCATAAACCTATAAAAGACCTGCATTATTATGTTAAAGGTTCAACTAGTAAAAAAAATGAGAACACAATTTTTCCCATTGTTTTTCAATGCTAATTTATTTTATTAACAATGTTGGTTATGCACACATTACTTCCAGATCCTTTAAAGAGAGCCTCTGCATTATGAAAATACACAGATCCACTTGTTGGAGAGCAGGTTAGTAATTACATCGCTATTTCTTTCAGTATGTTAATGCTCGACTACATACATTGCCCAGTTAAATGACTATCAAAATATAAAGATCCTTTAGTGTTTGGAGGTATTACCACCTGAGCGTTTGTGAAGTACATTTCCTAGTTGAATGACTATCAAAATACAAAGGTGCCAAATCATCGACTACGTTCATATTTTATTATTTTCAAACATGTACTTGTCATTTTGTTATCGTCCAAAAAAATAAAGATAAAAAAGAACAGAAATAAAACATGTAGAAGTTTGATTATACTGTGGCAATGATTAAAATGATAATTATGTAGAAGTTTGGTATTCACTTTTACTGAAATAAAATGATAATTATGCTAGACATATATATATATATATATATGTATATATGTAGTTAATTATTTTACAGCAAAATAGAACAAATATTTGATGTTAACAATATTTGATATTAAGACGAATAAACATTGTTGGTTGTGGCAATGATTAAATGGTTGAATTCGATTAGCATATAGTGGTTTGCAGTGTGATTTTCCTGGAAGATACATTACAGGTATTGTTCATCTTAATTTAATTATTAGCATCAAGAAGTCTGAAGAAACTCTAAAAATAATTGACTTGAATGATGATAAACGGCTACTACATCTGCATGAAATCTTTATTTCTGGAAAATCGAATCTCATATACATTATGCTATTCTCCTGCTCTGTCTTGAATCTCAAACAAATAGATCATTTGTAAAAACAAAGTCGCGACTCAGTTTGCAAAAACGGAGTCGCGACTCAGTTTGCAAAAACGGAGTCGCGACTCAGTTTGCAAAAACTGAGTCATGGCACATTTTTTGCAAACTGAGTCGAGGCTCAGTTTTTGCAAACTGAGGCGACTCAGTTTGCAAAAACCGAGTCCCAACTCAGTTTGCAAACTGTGTCGAGCCTCAGTTTTTGCAATGCACTTGTTATATATACACTTGTTATTTATCAATTTGCAATGCACTTTTAATAAATACACTTGGTTTTGTTGTTTATAAATACACTTGTTATTTATCAATTTTGCAAGGCGTTGAGAAAGTTGTTTGGATAACAGAAGTTTTAGATCTAGAAGCACCAATTTACAATGGTCCTCAAAGCAAACATTTCAAGCTTTGTGAATTTTCGAATGAAGGCTTTGTGGTATGATCCACGTTTCGCCTTCGCAGTATCTAAAATTCTATGTATCTTTAGTAAAACTTTTATTGCTTTTTATAATTTGAACTTGATATTATGATATTTTGATATCGGAAGCGTGTAACAAATATTTAAGCATTATGCGAATGTGACATTGTTGAATTTGAAATATGGAAGTATACTAAATCTTATATTGAATTATATATGTGATTGCAAATCATTAAGACATGTTATACTCATTTATAAGTGTTAGCAATTTATGTATGCTAGCATTTATAAGTGTTAGGAGGATTATGATACTGACATTTATAAGTGTTATTATATCTTATGGTTCCAACATTTAATGTTAGCAATGAATATGTTTGTAACACTTATAAGTGTTACCATATGTTATGGTTCCAACATTTTTAAGTGTTACTGTATCTTATGGTTCCAACATTTATAAGTGTTAGCGATGAATATGTTTGTAACACTTATAAGTGTTACAATATCTTATAGTTCAAACATTTATAAGTGTTATCAATTATTCTATTTGTAACGCTTATAAGTGTTACAAATTTGGCTGGCAAATTCTTTACAAGCTGTTGGTAACACATAAAAGTGTTACAGAAATAATTTATAACACTTACACTTGTTGGGAATCCCTTGTTTTTTTGTAGTTTAAGGAAGACGGTACAACATCCAAAGCATAAGTTGTCACAACCTTCTTATCCTTAGGTGGCTCTAGACAACTCTTCCTCATATGCATAGCTTATCATAATTATAGCACTTCCTTTCCACCTTAGGTTCTTACAATCTTTGGAATAATGACCCTTCTCTTGACATTTATAGCAGGTAACCTCACTCTTAAGTTTCTACTTGCCATTTTCTCTTGCTGTTGCTATTTCCTTTTTCCGTTCCACTTTTTCTTGTTACTGCCACCTTGTTGTGGCATCATTCCTCAGTAATCTCAACAGCAGCCTCTACCTTCTATAGAAACAAACTTTCTTTCCTTAAAGCCTTCTTGACCAGCTTCTCACAAGGATCGTCACTATGATCTATCAGTGGTTTCCTAAGACACTCATCAAAACCCAATAAAAACTCTCATTCTTATGATAAGGAATCTTAATATACGAACATGCACACTTAGATAGAGCCTCAAACTAACCCATATACTCAAGCATGGGTCTACTCCATTGTTTAAGCTCAACAAACTTCTTAAAGAGAACCAAATTCTGGACCGTCGAAATGAACTTTGCCTCGGACATGGTTTGAAACTGATCCCACGAAATTTCATCTTCTGGAGTCTCTAAAATAGTGGAATTCCACCAATCCATTGCTCGTCCTCGAAGTTTCCTCGATGAAATCTTCTCTTACTTGCATTATTGATTCCTATATCTTGGAAGATGTGAGCACGTGCATCTAACGAATTCTGAATCTCAACAATAGGTTCCTTCCCGGTAAACGACTTTCCATCCAACGAAGTATAATCCTTGTATAGCTTAGAAAAATCAACTACCCTAGGTGCTTGAACAAGAACACCAGGCTCTATTTCCGCTTCTGAAGTGGGCATCCTCCTCATGATCACTTCCATCATGGCCTCAAACATAGCAGGATAATCGGGTCTGGCAGCAGCACCTCCCGACTGGGTACCCCAGCTACCCCTCCAATGGTAGGTTCATCCCTAGCAGCGTGTCTCGAAGTTCAACTACTCATTATCTATCTGAAATGAGATTGTTCAATCTATATTAGAGAAAGGCCCTAATGGTGCTTAAGTGCTTACTAACCTATTATACTATATTATAATAATATAGTAATCATCTAACGAAATTACAAGTGCATATCTCATACACTTTTATGCTCATGAACTTTGGGAAAAATTGATTAACCAAGGCTTTGATACAAAATGTGACGACTGTCCCATAAATCATGCGCCAAACTAAGGAAAAGGTGTGATGTATTATGTACCAAGCCGATATGTGATGAACATTAAGGAAGAATTACTCGAAATAAAACCTATCGTATAACTCACAGTGCATGGATAACATATGATAGGAAATATACAACAGGATATAGTGAAGTACAACAGAACAAAAAATCCAATTTGTATAACATCTCAGAGCCACATATACAAAACAACTGTGTAAATGAATATGTACATCAAGCCTCTCTACATAGCTCTCAGAGTATCAACAACAGTAGAATCAACAAGTATCTAAATAATATACAAATAATATACAAGCCTCCTTCTCTTCATTACGCAGGATCATTGGCACCAAAACCTATCGCCTACTATCTCAGTCTACTCACCAACAACATTGATGAGAAGCCTAAGGTAATAAAGGGAAACAAAAAACCTTGAGTCAGACAATAGTCTTAGTAAGCGATAAAATAACAAATCAACAATTACACAGGATATATGAGTATAGATAGTTCAACCGTCTGATCTATCTCTGCAACCATAGAGTTGGAACATGATAACTATCTGTAATATGCCACTCTAAACATAGGAAAAGGACATCCCCCCAATCCCACTTCTCTTCCACGACCTACGGTGATAGCCTACCCAAAGAAACATAAAAGAAAACACATAATCAAACATAGCATCCGTAGGAACCAATATCCTAGCTATCACTGACTAAATCCTTAAAAAACATCAATCATCAAATGGTCGGTCATTGCCATCCGTCAAGGGCTATTAGAAACCCCAGCTCTAGTCTGGCTGCCATATGTCATCTACGTATGTTTTCCTCTATCTACGACAACTAGTTCACTCCTCGATCTCGATCCAGGATACACGATCTATCTGATCCCAATAGACATTGTCATGATATCTCTACTTTGAGCCCGCTAGAACCTTCGATAAATAACGATTCCTTGGCACTTCCAATATTTCATGCCATCTTCCTTGATGACTCCATCATTTAGTTTGAGCCACTTATCAAACCAATTCCATTATCATCTGTGATCAACTCCCATCTAAGTCAATCTATCATCTTACCGCATCGTACATCATCCCACGGCCAGTATCACATCAAACTAAAGCCAACTACTCCGTCTTGAATCTAAAATTGAAGCACCAACCATCTTTGAGTTACACTTTAATCATCTGAAGTCCTCTGGCTACCACCACCAATCAATCCAAAGCCTTATTATTACGCTCACAAAGTTTGAGCTCCATATGATGCAATGTAATGGATCGATACCGATCCATCGTATATGGACTGGCACTGGTCCCCACACTTAGCCAAAAATGCCTAATTTTATACATCCTCATACTCCAGGACCCCTATGACTCGTACAGGTACATTTTCCAGACCAAAGCCCTATCTTGCTGAAACCTCTGTCTATCCATTATTGCACTCAAGTAACCAACCTTCAACCCATTCAAATGCTTAGATATTTTACACGTAGCCTTTTGTTCATCTCCTAAGCCCATATACAAAAATTAATCATCATCTAGCAAATACCATGGATCGGTACCGATCTATAAAGCATGGACCGATACTGATCCATGTACATAGCAAGTTTGGGCATGAAATTTTTCGTGTCTCCTCCTTTCATCTTCCAGAGATCCTACACCAATTTTCGTCTGAATCTAATCATCTAAACAACCGATTTGCTCTGATATATAATCCTAAGATCAACGGCAAACAATTCTAATAAATAATTCAAGTAATGCATTCAATTCAATCAATAAAAACAATGATTCATCAAATCTTGATCATATGAATGTGCACATATGCTAAACATATCATAAAATGATGTGTATGTGCAAATGGGAACATTTTAATAACCATATTTAATCTTGTTTTAGTTAAATAAATTAACATATAGGGTATTTTAACATGCTTACACCAAAAGTTCAAATTATTTCCAAATCGTCACTTATTCGTCTTCATCGAAGGGCAATATGGTCATCTTTATGCATTTATTATTAAAGTGGAAATTAGGTTAAAAGGCTTATTTTTGTAGGGTAATAAGTTTTAAGGATAGCACTTCTAGAAAATTAGCTTTAAGGGCAATTCTGCATGAAAAGGATAAAAGCGGTTATCTTTTTAAGTTGTTATAACATAAAAAGATAACCGCTTTTATCTTTCCCATGCAGAATTGTCCTTAAAACTAATTTTTTATCAGTAATGTCCTTAATACTTATTACCCTGAACAAATAAGCCATTTAAGTGAAAATCCCCTATATTAAATTGATAAATTTTAATCGGAAATTCCTATATAATTTTGTAGGAATTTGGCTTCAAATACAAGTGGTTTAATGAAGGATATGCATGCACGATGAAAATATAAAGGAATGAAGATTGAATTAATTCACATACAAGTTAGTGGAGGACACTACCTAACTTAATATACAAATTTGATCTAATCCGCATGCAAATGACCGTTAAATATTCGTGCACACACATAATAGAGGATTACTTTAGGCTAAATACAAAATGGAAGCTTCATGAAGCAGGTAGTTTAGGTAGTTTCCAAATATATGGATTAGGGTTAGGGTTTTACACTACAAGAAAAATACCCTATTGCAACTAGCTATTTGCAACAGGCGACACATAACAGTTGCAGAAAATGTTATTTAGCAACAGACCTATTATAGCAGTTGCAATAGATGAGATTTAGCAACATGCCTTTTTTATCTGTTGCGAAAGGCATATTTTTAGCAACTGTGTTTTCCTTCCTGTTGCAAAATATACTTTTAGCAACTGTGCTTCCATAACAGTTGTAACAAACATATTATTCACAACTGCGATTCCAACCCAGTTGCGAATAAATATCTTTAGCAACTGTTTTTGCCACTTACAATTGGTAAAGCTAGTTGCGAAAAATATTTTATTAAAAATAAGTATCAGTTTTTAATGATTATCTTTTAATAATTAATTTTAAATAATTAGAATTAAATGATTAACTACTAGTAATAATATAATAATTAAGATTAATATTTAATAATTATTAATTAATAATAAAACTTAAGTATTATAAAGTGATATTTATAACTGATAATTAAATAATGATAACTAATAATTAACAAATAATAATAAACCTTTAAAAAATAACAAAATAAATAAATATTAATAATAAAAAATTAATAGTTAATAATTAATAATTAATTTGAAATATGAGTATGTTTAAATATTAAATAAATAAACGATAATTGGTTGATGTTACTTTTTTCTTTAAAATTTTCATTAAACTAAAAAAATAATATAACATAGCACTATAACAGGGAGAATCAATTTTGAAGTATTAATAAAATTTAAAAGTACAACTCTGAGTAACAGTAGTTGATAAATATATTTAATATTTAAAAAGGTAATGGTTAATAGTTTAGTAAGTAATAGAATATATTAATTATTAATATATTTTTAGCAGTTGTGTTTTAATATACCTGGAAATAAATAACTCTGCAATTATACTACTTTGTATTGGTTGCAGTAATAAAACTTTGTCCGAATTTTGGCTCCAAACCAATAATTTTACTCAAATTTCGGCTCCAAAGCAAAATTTTCGATGTTGAAATTCGTGTGTTCCCAGTAAACCCTCAAAAGCAATTAAATCCAGATCCATCATTCCAACACAAATCAGAGGAGCTTCAATCGCCTGCCCAAATTCCAATCCACCCTTAGCCTGCCCAACCGCCATCATAACAACCAACCACCATCAGAAACCTGCCCATCCCACCATCATCGAACGATACCCTGAACAGACCTCGCGAACCGCAAAGGCTGCACCACGTCCAGCTTTGCACCCACCACCACCTTCCCTAACCCGGATCCAAGCCATCGCGTAGCCTAAATCTGAACGCAAACTCCTCACATCCCAAACCCTAATAGTCTCAATAATTAATTTGACTGAGGGTTGAAGGCAGAAGGCGTAATTGGTGTGTCCGATTAGGGCCCCGATTAGAGTTGAGGAATCGACGCCATAAATGCGGACGGTGCAGTCATCAGAGACGGAGGCGAGAAATCGAGACTCGGTGGAGAAAGAGATATCAGAGACGTCCTCTGTGTTCCCAGTCAGAGATGAAACGGAAGTGAATGAATTAGTGGGAGGCTGAAGGGCTTGATTGTTAATGCAGTTGCTTGGAATAGGCAGCAGGTCACAGAAGGTAACATTATTTTATAGTGCAGTTCTTTGTACTTAAGAATTTTGAGTGTTCTTTAGTCCTAAAGAGCCCTATACAGCAATCACGAGGATTTTTCCGTGAACTACTTCCTCATCCAAGTTTAGTATGGCACAAAAAATCTTTACTGAGTTTTGATAACTTAAAAGAAAGTACGTAAGTTATAAAATTACAATTCATTAAAAAAATCGGTGGGAGGGTTGCACTGCTGATAGATTTGTATGGATTTCTCTGCAGAGGAAGAGGCGAGGAGAGAGCCGCAAGGTGCGACTTTTGCGGAGGAGACTGAGTGGATACGATAGGCTACGGTCTAGTAGAGGGTGTAATTTGGTCCAGAAGCATTGGTTACTGTTTTCCTGTTTATGGCCATCAGAAGAAAAAGCTGATACTTAGTATCTGGAGGAGAAGTTCGCATCTTGTTTTAATTTGAAAGATAAGTTAAGGACTATCAATGTAGTTCTACTATTAATAAGATAATATTTTGTTTGCTTAATTTTACCTTGTGCATAGCCATCTTATAGCTGATACTTAGTAGCCATGTTTTTGCTCCTGTAACTTCAACCACCACGTAATACGTTGTACGGCATCAACTATAAAGTGACGGTTCAAGCTGTTGTATATAACGGTGTTGTATACACAATTATATGATTTTTTGTTTGATGATAACAAACAAGTATATATTATTTTGAATGTGTTTGTTATTGTACTGTTATATCACATTACAGAGAGGAATATAATATTTATATTTAAGTGAAATACGACTGTATAGAAATATAAATATTCACACAGTATTTTATTTAAATATAATATTATATTTCTAACATTCAAACAGTACATCTATTTTAACTCCACTATTTAATCACTTCACATATTTGTACTTGTATATAAACAGAATAAAATAGACAAGCTTGTTTGACAACAATAAAATGATATTTTATTTCAATCAACCTTGTTTATTACAAATAAAAGTACAATTCTCATTTTTTTTCTCTTCATTTGGTCCTCACTGCAGAAACAATTAGACACTCATTTTCAGTTTCACTTTTACATTCACTTATTTACATACTCAACACTTTCTTGTTATCTTCAGTCTTTAGTCTTCTGTCTTCACAGCACTTCACTGTCAGTCCAGTCATCTTCTTCATACCTGTCACAATGAAACACACACACAGTACACTGCAATAGAAATGAAACAGAATAAATGCAAATATAAATTTTTTTAAAATTTTATTTGCCTCAGTTTTCTGGTGTGTTTCTCATCATTTCTCATGACTTGATCTGATTTATATAAACCATCAATCTGTGTCTAGACAGCTTGTGATATTCACAGTGATACACTGTAAATACCACAAGGTAGACAGTATGTATATACAATGCAGGGACAAGGAAACTCGTCTGGATGGCTGCATATACACACGTGTATAAATATACACGTGTGCACTACCTCGCCAATCCAATGTGCAGCTGAGGAGTAGCCACGAGGACCTGCTCAACTCAGTGCAACATAGTCAACAAAGTCAAAGTAGTCGAGCAAACATGAATGAAAACAATAAACAAGTCAGCAAGCACAAGTGTGTGCTCATGCAATGTCAACACAGCATAGAATGGTCGAGCAAGTGAGTCAACATGCAAGTCAGTGGAACAAATAAGTAACAGCAAAACAAGAGCTAACATGGCAGGTCAATCCAGTACAAGTGCATGCCAAGTCAACATGGTCAAGCAACATGGAAGTCCAAAATATCACATGAAGTTCAAATCAGCAAAGAAACTTCAGCAAACTCAAAAGTATGTACAAGTGGCATGATTCAAGTTCTAAAGCAAAACAGCAAGCATTGTTCAAGTGTGCAGAAATGCAATAAGGAACCTAACATGGTGAAGCAACAAGAATATCAAGACAGTAGACAAGCACAAAGCCCACTAATGGTCAGTACAATAGTGGATACATAGTGCACAAGCAAGGGGTTTTTTTTTTTGTCATAACAGCATATGGTGAAGGGGATGCAAGAGCAATACAAGATAGGTGCATGGAGCAGCAGCTAAATGTGAGTGAACAACCAGTCAAGCATTTAGAGCATGGCAGAATCATGAACATGCCACAAGTCCAAATGAAACAATAAAATACAAATCGAGACAAGTATAGTGTGTACATGGGTGGAGTAAATGCACAGCAATGGTTCAAGTCAAGGAGTCGAGCAAGGTTACATCTCAGTGACACACAAAGCTCAAATCAGTTTAAGTGTGTAAATTGTGAAGCAACAGCATAAGTCAGAATGAACATGAGTGAGCAATCACTCCCAAATCAGTAAGTGAGACAACATGGAAGTTCAATGGGTCATGGTGCAAAATACAGTGGAGCACATTCATATTCAAGTAAACAAGAATGCATGAAGTCGACAATGTCAAAAATGTCAAGTTAACAATGAATGCAGACATGCTCTCAATATTTGCATGAACATGTATGTATGTATGGACAAATGCATGAGATCAGTTTCACAATCATGATTGCATAGGTGTGCAACAATACTGGTTCAGACAGTAAGTGAAATTCAGATTCAAATGGATACGAGACAACTTAAAGTGGTACACACAACACCATAGTCCCACTGCAATGCAAACAGGGCAACAATTCTTTGATCATGCAAATGAACAGGATAATGATGATTTTCTGCAATCAGTGAAATACTTTTGGCAAGGAGAAATTCAGCAACAAATTTAAAAAAAAAAAAAATCAGCATTCAAGTCTCTTGAATTGATTTCAGAAAATTAAAGAATATTTTTTTTCCAGAAATGACACAAGGGACAAAATTCAAATCTTTCCATATTTTGCAAAAAGAAGTTCATTGCCGAAATTCAAGACTAGATTCATCATTTAAGAATAGAGGAAATCAATTGAAGATTAAATGCAGATTTGGTAAATGAGAAATCACAGTTTTTAATCAAGGCAACACTTCATACTGTCGAATCATTCAAGCAAGGGAAAATCAAGGGGGCCACAAACAATTGCAATTGTTTTCCAAAATCACAGTGAAATTTCAATAATCATAGTTTAGGAAAGATTTCAAATTGGTAGAGGAATAACCAAAAAGTTCAAAGTCATACACGGCATGGCAACTTTTTCCAGAAATGCTTTTCAATTACGCAAGGGACCACGCAGGAATTCAAGGCAACAAACAATTAGATAACACAATTCATTTCAAGCCGAGAATTACAAAAATCCAAAAGGGGAAAGCATCGAGAAATATCAGCCAAGTCACATAGTGAAATCAGGTTTAGGGGTTGCGTTTTAACCCTATAACTACACCAATTACATCACAGGCATATCATCAAGATACAGATCGAAACCACAAATATTTCAACCAAAAATTGAAACCTAGCATCGAAAATTCAAGCAAAGAATTAAATCCGTATTACTCACAATTTTTAGGGTTTCGTTCAAGTGAGAACTCCAGCAAATCGACATCAGGAACCAAGCTACAAAGACAAGAGCCTTCAGAGATCAATATTTCAGAAGCAATCGATCAGTGATTGGGAGAAATTTCAGAAACCCTAGATATTCTTTTTCGCAGCCGCCATTTCCAAGTTCCAGAGGAAAAGAGAAAAAGGATCGGGCTAATTAGAAAGGGAATGGGCCGGCCAAGTGTTTAATTGACTAAGCCTAATGTTTAAAAAAGGATGACCCCCTTATTTTAACTCCTTACATCTAGGGTTTTTAAAAGTTTATTTTGTTTTTTTTTGTTTTTTAATTTTTTGTGTTGTAAAATCAAACGATTCAAACAGTTGTCTAGAGTCTGTAAAAATTCTAGATTCAGTCAGTGTGTTGGCTGTCCGTTACAGAGTCTGTAAAATTCTGGGATACGGATTACGGGGTTGTAATTTGGGGAATCTGATCGAGAGGACATCGTTCAGTCTAGGGTTTTGAGCGTAGGGTTAGAATAGGAGCAGGGGTTTGCGAGTGTACATGGTCTTGTATGCGGGAACTGTTCTATCACCTAGTAGAAACCTTAGAAATGCAGCAGTAGGCAGGGTTTTGCCGAAGCTGGGTATATCTGTGTGTGATTTATTTTCTGCATTTCAGTTTCTGCTATTTTCTATGATCAGTTTATTATTATATATCTCGTTAAGTTTTTAATTCAGTTAAAAACTGTAAAAACCCTATTCACCCCCCCCCCCCCTCTAGGGTTATTCTAGATCCAACAAGTGGTATCAGAGCAGGTTTTCTTTAACTCTAGAGAAATGGTGAATCCTTGTTGTCAGTCGATAGAGAGTCAGTCCAGTTCATCTCCAACTATTTTCACTGGAACAGATTTTTTAAACTGGAAATCCCGAATGGAATTTTATTTAAAATCTGTCAATATTAAATGTTGGGATGTTGTTATCAATGGGTACAATATGGTAGATAAAGTTTTTAATTCTCGTGCTACACATATTCTGTATTCTTATCTTGACAATGATCAATACAGTCTGATCTCCCATTGTTTAACTGCGCAGGAAATCTGGATAGCTCTCAATACTAAGTTTGGACAAATTGACAACTGCAGCTCAAAACCAGAGAAAGTCAACTCAGATTCAGAAGTCTGTTTAACAGGATTTACAAATGAAAATTCAGAAGGATCAGATGATGAAGAATCAACAGATGCTGAAGTTGAAAATTTCTCATACGAAGATTTGGTTTATATGTGTGTTGATTTAACTAAATCTGTTGATAAACTCAAATCTAAAAACAAATCTCTGAAATCTGGGAATTCTAAGTTGACCAGCAAAATTGATTATTTGGAATCACAGCTTGACTATTTTAAAAATTCTTCAAATTCAGTTTGCAAAAATTGTCTGAAATTGAAAACCAATCTTGTTCATTTCAATAAAAATATTGAAAAGTTTGAAAATGAAATTTTGATCTTAAATGAGAACAAGGCTGAGTTATCAAATTTGAATAATCTTTTGAAAAAGGAACTTGAAAGTTTTAAGACTGATATATATTCCAAACTTGAAATTGCTGAAAAGGAGAATTTGTTGAAATCCGATTTGATTTTGAAAGAACTGGAAAACGAAATTGAAAAATCCAAGAAATTTGGGTTTGAAAAACAAAAACTTTTTGAGTCTGAGATTGCTGAGTCCCAAACCAAAATTAATCTGCTTAAAAATGAAAATTTGGTTTTGAAATCTAATTTTGAAAGATGTAAGATCACTGTAAATGATTGTTCAGATTTATTGAAAGAAAATGGTGATCTTAAAACTAAAATTCAACAACTTGAAACAACCCTGGCAAAATTTTCAAATGGTGAGAAATCTTTAAATATGTTGTTGAAAAATCAATTTTCATTGGGAAATAGAGGTGGACTTGGTTTTGGGAAATCTGAGTTTTCTGAAAGGAGAAGCTCAAACGATTTTAAAAATCCTTCAACTTTCTTTGAAAAGAATCATCTTGCTAATTTGAACTTTGTTAATTTCAAAGGATTTTCTCAAAAACAAAATTTGAATTTGTTTTGTAATAATTCATCTAAACAATCCTGGATCCCAAAAGGAGATAAAACAAACCTCGTTAAATTCAAACAGATTTGGGTTTCGAAGGGTACAAAGGTAAATTCAGATGGATTGTTATATAAACAGGTCTGGGTACCAAAACGTATGAATTCAATTGTGAGTGGTTTTACAATTTTTGTTAGACCACTCGATTCTCTAAACTGTTAGGTACCTGAAGTGGCTGAGAAACAACTGTGCTAAAAAGAGAAAACGATTCAAACTGCTTCATGTCATTGAATCATTCAATGTTTCTTAGCCAAGTCCGATAAGTTAGAAATTATGTTTCTCATCATATGTCAGGTATGATTTCTAACTTCATCCTTGTAAATATTTTTTTTGGTTTATTTCTCCTTCTTCTACCCCTTCTATTTTTATTTTTTTCTTCTGGTTTTTTTTTTTGATTAGTCACTACCATATCTCTTTGTTTATTTTGTGCTTCTTAAACTTCCAAATGCAGGTCACATGACTTTCTGGAAATTCATCTGAATAGAACTCTCTTGTTTATAATCATTTCCAGATTCTGAATTTAATCTTGTAATTATCTGCAATTGTTTAAAAGTTTATTTTCTTCTTGAATTCATAACAGTGCTGAGGAATTCATGTCATATCTTGAACATTGTTAATTTGAATTCTAAATTTTTTTTGAAGATCTGAATATTTAATGAAATGTCACACACCTTTGCTGTTCTGAGTTTACTCTAATTCATTTTAGAAAAGCTCAAAATATTATACTCATTACAGCACTCTGTTATTTATCAGTTGTGATAATTTCATTGATTTTCAGATTGGCTTGTATCAGTGATACATCTTGGAATTCATCTTTATTCATGATCATTATATTGAAATATGTTTGTTTGAAATCATCTGAAATTCTAGATATTTTGAATATCACACACCTCTTTTTTTTAAATTGTCAATCTTGTGTGACTGATTCATTATATCCCAAAACTTTACATTGATTCATGTGATTTCAAATAAATTATCCCGATCATGAATATTTTCAAATTTGATGTAAATGACCTGAAATTTCTCTTGGGCTTGTCAGAAATAGTTTTGAGAAATTCTTGAAAATGTTTTTTTTAAAATGGTCTTTGAAAATCATTGTTATTTCATGATTATTTGATTTGAATATATGTTTGTTTAAAATCATTTGAAATTATTGATTTATTGGATCTCACACATATCTTGAATCTGAAATATAACCTGGTGTGATTGATTCATTAAATCCTAATACTTTTACATTTCTTCAAATGATTTAAAATAGAGTATATTTGCAAACCTTGGATCATGAACCACCTTATGTGACCAACATCTTGACAAGTCTGTTGTGATACTGATTTCTCTGTGCTGCTCTGATACTGTTTTTGAAAAATGTTTGTTTTGGAATCATGCTGCTCTGATTATAAGAAATTGATTTGTAAATATTTTTTTTGGACTGCTTGATTTGGTATCAAAGATTTATCGTGTTCTGATAAATGAAATTTGTGTGCTTGAGTTGCTTGCTTTGTAATTAAGTCTTTTCTGTTGACTGAGGTACCATTGTTTGCCACCGGGGTGTCATTAAAATCCTTGAGAAAGCGAGATCATTTGGTATCAGAAGCGCCTTATATTTGTCACATCCATCTGTTCTGATTTTTCACTTTGTAGAGACACCATGTGGTATCAGTTTAAAAGTGCTGCATATTTTTTTGCTGTATATATATATATATTTTTTCCCTCTTGTCATGTATAGATCAGCATGTTACTCTTGTAATTGATGTTCAATTTTAAAATTATTTATTAATTATTCATTCAGAAATTGAAATCAATATCCAATTTGATCTGTATTTATAATTCATCAAAATTATAACCAGATTTAGAAATTGTGATGAATTGTGACTGCAGTATATTTCAGAACAAGAGGAGAATTTTATTTAGATTTTCATGATGGTTGAATATTTATTATAATATCTTTGAACTGGCAATCATTTCACGGTCATCTTCATTACTTATCATCCTTCTGCCATCCGTTATGATTTTATATATATATAAATGTGGAGAGTTTATTTTTTTTAAAAATCATTTTAAATAAACAGTGAAAATATTTGTGATGGAATTGTGGTTATATTATTATTCAGAATTAGTGATAATTGAAAACTTTCAATAATCCCGGTACAGTTGGTCATATTTCATAATATAATTAATTTAGAAATTTATTTCACAGTCCATTCCTGTACCTACCACATTTTCTATCATCCATATATTGGTTTTATACCAAGGAGTTTTTTTTTTAAAAAAAAAGGCTGAAATGATAAATATATATATAATAAATATATAAGTGTGTCTCTAACCTCATTTAAAAATCCAAGCTCTGGTCATGCATGGCTAAGAGACAACTTATAATTTAAGCTGCGACTGACCTCATTTAAAAATCCAAGCTCTGGTTATGCGTGATCAGTGTGCTCTTAAATAAAAGATAAAAGAAAAGGAAATAAAGTGCTAAAAATAGAAATAAATTTGAAATTCTCCTCAGAGTGTAAAAACCAGCCTATCAGTTCATCTTCTAATCTGTGAAATGTGTTAAAATTTTATGACGTATTATGATTTGTTGATTGACAGGTATTGGGATTTGAGATTATTCGATCTTGTCACTTAAATTGAATTATTAACTATAGTCCAAATCCATCATTTTTTTTTTTATAAATATCCTTTGAAAATAATTGGAAATGAATTGTTTATAAAACTCTCTCCATTTTTTATCCATCGTAAATCCGTCATTCTCTACAATGTGAAATATGTCACCAGTTCTTAGTTTATTATGATTTTTGTTTGACTGATTGAGATTTATGATGACTGTTCTTCCTCTTAAGCTGAAATTATATTTTGTCATTTTTCATCTATATTTTAAAATCTGTATCCTTTTGATGATAACAAAAGGGGGAGAATGGATTAGATTTTGATTTATGAGTGAATATTTTATAAATATTTTTAATTTTGAAAATTTATTATTTTTCATTCACTCATGCACAATTATAGGGGGAGTTTTCTGTTGTAGGGGGAGCATTTAAATAGGGGGAGTTCAAATATTCACGAACAAACACATCTATTATATTCAAAATCTTATGTTTGTTTGTCATCATCAAAAGGGGGAGATTGTTGTATATAACGGTGTTGTATACACAATTATATGATTTTTTGTTTGATGATAACAAACAAGTATATATTATTTTGAATGTGTTTGTTATTGTACTGTTATATCACATTACAGAGAGGAATATAATATTTATATTTAAGTGAAATACGACTGTACAGAAATATAAATATTCACACAGTATTTTATTTAAATATAATATTATATTTCTAACATTCAAACAGTACATCTATTTTAACTCCACTATTTAATCACTTCACATATTTGTACTTGTATATAAACAGAATAAAATAGACAAGCTTGTTTGACAACAATAAAATGATATTTTATTTCAATCAACCTTGTTTATTACAAATAAAAGTACAATTCTCATTTTTTTTCTCTTCATTTGGTCCTCACTGCAGAAACAATTAGACACTCATTTTCAGTTTCACTTTTACATTCACTTATTTACATACTCAACACTTTCTTGTTATCTTCAGTCTTTAGTCTTCTGTCTTCACAGCACTTCACTGTCAGTCCAGTCATCTTCTTCATACCTGTCACAATGAAACACACACACAGTACACTGCAATAGAAATGAAACAGAATAAATGCAAATATAAATTTTTTTTAAAATTTTATTTGCCTCAGTTTTCTGGTGTGTTTCTCATCATTTCTCATGACTTGATCTGATTTATATAAACCATCAATCTGTGTCTAGACAGCTTGTGATATTCACAGTGATACACTGTAAATACCACAAGGTAGACAGTATGTATATACAATGCAGGGACAAGGAAACTCGTCTGGATGGCTGCATATACACACGTGTATAAATATACACGTGTGCACTACCTCGCCAATCCAATGTGCAGCTGAGGAGTAGCCACGAGGACCTGCTCAACTCAGTGCAACATAGTCAACAAAGTCAAAGTAGTCGAGCAAACATGAATGAAAACAATAAACAAGTCAGCAAGCACAAGTGTGTGCTCATGCAATGTCAACACAGCATAGAATGGTCGAGCAAGTGAGTCAACATGCAAGTCAGTGGAACAAATAAGTAACAGCAAAACAAGAGCTAACATGGCAGGTCAATCCAGTACAAGTGCATGCCAAGTCAACATGGTCAAGCAACATGGAAGTCCAAAATATCACATGAAGTTCAAATCAGCAAAGAAACTTCAGCAAACTCAAAAGTATGTACAAGTGGCATGATTCAAGTTCTAAAGCAAAACAGCAAGCATTGTTCAAGTGTGCAGAAATGCAATAAGGAACCTAACATGGTGAAGCAACAAGAATATCAAGACAGTAGACAAGCACAAAGCCCACTAATGGTCAGTACAATAGTGGATACATAGTGCACAAGCAAGGGGTTTTTTTTTGTCATAACAGCATATGGTGAAGGGGATGCAAGAGCAATACAAGATAGGTGCATGGAGCAGCAGCTAAATGTGAGTGAACAACCAGTCAAGCATTTAGAGCATGGCAGAATCATGAACATGCCACAAGTCCAAATGAAACAATAAAATACAAATCGAGACAAGTATAGTGTGTACATGGGTGGAGTAAATGCACAGCAATGGTTCAAGTCAAGGAGTCGAGCAAGGTTACATCTCAGTGACACACAAAGCTCAAATCAGTTTAAGTGTGTAAATTGTGAAGCAACAGCATAAGTCAGAATGAACATGAGTGAGCAATCACTCCCAAATCAGTAAGTGAGACAACATGGAAGTTCAATGGGTCATGGTGCAAAATACAGTGGAGCACATTCATATTCAAGTAAACAAGAATGCATGAAGTCGACAATGTCAAAAATGTCAAGTTAACAATGAATGCAGACATGCTCTCAATATTTGCATGAACATGTATGTATGTATGGACAAATGCATGAGATCAGTTTCACAATCATGATTGCATAGGTGTGCAACAATACTGGTTCAGACAGTAAGTGAAATTCAGATTCAAATGGATACGAGACAACTTAAAGTGGTACACACAACACCATAGTCCCACTGCAATGCAAACAGGGCAACAATTCTTTGATCATGCAAATGAACAGGATAATGATGATTTTCTGCAATCAGTGAAATACTTTTGGTAAGGAGAAATTCAGCAACAAATTTAAAAAAAAAAAAAAAATCAGCATTCAAGTCTCTTGAATTGATTTCAGAAAATTAAAGAATATTTTTTTTCCAGAAATGACACAAGGGACAAAATTCAAATCTTTCCATATTTTGCAAAAAGAAGTTCATTGCCGAAATTCAAGACTAGATTCATCATTTAAGAATAGAGGAAATCAATTGAAGATTAAATGCAGATTTGGTAAATGAGAAATCACAGTTTTTAATCAAGGCAACACTTCATACTGTCGAATCATTCAAGCAAGGGAAAATCAAGGGGGCCACAAACAATTGCAATTGTTTTCCAAAATCACAGTGAAATTTCAATAATCATAGTTTAGGAAAGATTTCAAATTGGTAGAGGAATAACCAAAAAGTTCAAAGTCATACACGGCATGGCAACTTTTTCCAGAAATGCTTTTCAATTACGCAAGGGACCACGCAGGAATTCAAGGCAACAAACAATTAGATAACACAATTCATTTCAAGCCGAGAATTACAAAAATCCAAAAGGGGAAAGCATCGAGAAATATCAGCCAAGTCACATAGTGAAATCAGGTTTAGGGGTTGCGTTTTAACCCTATAACTACACCAATTACATCACAGGCATATCATCAAGATACAGATCGAAACCACAAATATTTCAACCAAAAATTGAAACCTAGCATCGAAAATTCAAGCAAAGAATTAAATCCGTATTACTCACAATTTTTAGGGTTTCGTTCAAGTGAGAACTCCAGCAAATCGACATCAGGAACCAAGCTACAAAGACAAGAGCCTTCAGAGATCAATATTTCAGAAGCAATCGATCAGTGATTGGGAGAAATTTCAGAAACCCTAGATATTCTTTTTCGCAGCCGCCATTTCCAAGTTCCAGAGGAAAAGAGAAAAAGGATCGGGCTAATTAGAAAGGGAATGGGCCGGCCAAGTGTTTAATTGACTAAGCCTAATGTTTAAAAAAGGATGACCCCCTTATTTTAACTCCTTACATCTAGGGTTTTTAAAAGTTTATTTTGTTTTTTTTTGTTTTTTAATTTTTTGTGTTGTAAAATCAAACGATTCAAACAGTTGTCTAGAGTCTGTAAAAATTCTAGATTCAGTCAGTGTGTTGGCTGTCAGTTACAGAGTCTGTAAAATTCTGGGATACGGATTACGGGGTTGTAATTTGGGGAATCTGATCGAGAGGACATCGTTCAGTCTAGGGTTTTGAGTGTAGGGTTAGAATAGGAGCAGGGGTTTGCGAGTGTACATGGTCTTGTATGCGGGAACTGTTCTATCACCTAGTAGAAACCTTAGAAATGCAGCAGTAGGCAGGGTTTTGCCGAAGCTGGGTATATCTGTGTGTGATTTATTTTCTGCATTTCAGTTTCTGCTATTTTCTGTGATCAGTTTATTATTATATATCTCGTTAAGTTTTTAATTCAGTTAAAAACTGTAAAAACCCTATTCACCCCCCCCCCCCCTCTAGGGTTATTCTAGATCCAACACAAGCTAGCTAAAGTTAACTTCATTTATTCCATGAAATACTCATATTACATATCAGCACTATTCCCCATTATTTCAAAATCGTAGTTGAATCAATGTAATGCCAAAATTATTTTTCTGTTAAACTTCCTATTTCAAATGTCAATGAAAGTCGTTTAAAATTTAATAATTTAAAGTTTAGTTTAGCTATTAGTGTCTAAGTATTCTAAATATTGGATTGTAGTTGTGTATGTTTGGAGTGTGACGTATTTCTTCATGTTTCAAAATAAAAGATAAAAATGTCTATGGCGGTTAAAAATAGGAAGCAATATCTGCTGATCTATAACATTTTCAGTTGTGACACAGTATTTAACCACAGATAGGATCCAAAACTATTAAATATTGATCATGTATTCAGCTTTGATACTTGTTGTCCTATGAGTTGCCATATTTTATTTAGGCAACCAAAATTTGTTACATAATATTTTGTTATGTGATGGATACCAAGCAATGCATTGCTAAGGTTAGTTACTGCCAAAAACGATGTATTGCAGGTAATTTTTTTGGGTCAAACTTTATGATTGATATGTAGTTACTGCCAAAAACGATGTATTGCAGGTAATTTTTTTGGGTCAAACTTTATAATTGATATGCACTTTTAGTACATATTTTATGTTTTTAGGTTGTACAACTTGTTGATGACTCTGTTTATAAAACATATTCATAGGACAGTTGCACGTATGCTTCTCCGTATTAATGGGTATGCTGATAAAGTTGCCAATGCTAAATGGAAGGTAAAAGGTCTTGGTTTGGAGCATAATGGGTATGAAGACTTGAATCGAAGCACTGTTCGCAAATGTAAGTACACATAATTTTACCTTGCTATAATTGCATTTTATATTTTTTTTAGCAAATGATGTTGTGCATATCCGGTTAGTAAAGACTGCAAGAACGGTGGCTTTCCTTGCGACGGAGCGCGGTGCTAAGGTTAAGAATGAAAAGCTTTTCAAGAAGAGGGGCAAGCTCATTAAAGTATATGAACTATCGTATTAGTGTATGAGAGTAGAAATAGTGTATTTGGAAAATGTAATAAAATATTATATTTGAAAAAAATGTGCTGCATGAGAGTAGAAATTGTTGTACATGAATGATGTATGAAAATTATAGAAATTTTTGTTAAAATAAAATTTTTATTTGTTTATTTTATTTTGTGATATACACTATTACTAAAACTAATACATTTAATATGTAATATCTATAAACTGTAAAAAAAAAAATTAACGATTTATGAACATATTGCAACGGGCATACATTTATGCAAAAGTATCTGTTGCAACAACAAAAGCCCATTGCAAAAAAGTATACTGCAACATTTTATTGCAACGGGCAAAAACTGTTGCGAAAAGGGACCGACCTTTTGCAACTTCGGCTATACAGATGGGCGCTGGCCTGTTGCGATAGGTCTACTGCAACAGATATGGTCTGTTGCGAAAAGTGTTTTTTGTTGTAGTGTTTAAAACATATATAAAATATACCCATATGTTCATGAAAATATAATCCTCTTTTTTAGTGAGTTTAGTTTGAAGGATCAAAATAAGGCTCTCTGTTTTGCATGGCTTCTTAGTCATTTCTCTCTTATGTAATTTCATTTTTTATGCAATTTTTTTACATGCTCTTTTTCTTCTATGTTAGTAGTGTAATTGTGTAAATTTGCATTTCATGCAAGTAGATTAATTTTAGTTTATGTTTGTTAATTAGCGTTCTTTTATTTTCTTAGCATTTTCCTTTTGTTTTTGAATCATGTTGAAATCTACTTGTTTGAAATGATAACACTAATGAGTAGCTAAACCTCATTCAATTTAGGGGTAATGAAACTCTCTTTAATCACATATCTTCAACATAATTTGCTTATTCATACTGTCTTTTTATGCTTTATATCATGTTGATGTTTATGGTTTTTATGTGTTCATTATTGAGTTTGATACCCGATGTTGGTTACAAAATATGCTATGTTTAGTCATATGCTCACTGATTACCTATGACGTCCCATATTTTTGGTAATTAGATATTTAATATATTTTATTATTTTAAATATTGAAGTGGGATTATAAATGGATTATAATTCGTTAATTAAACGACGTCTGAACGTATAATTTGTATTTAATTATAAAACGAACTCAAAACGTCACGGTAGTTCGTAATTTACGATTTGAACTTCAACTGAATATACAGAATCCGTTTTAAGTCGGAATTCTATGAAACAAGAATCGTCTAGATCGATTTGATTATATTTTTCTAAAGTAAAAGAAAAATGTAAATTTCATGTTATAGATTGTGAGTTATGTCCAATTCAAATTTTCAAATAGTCACTATGGAATTCATTATTAAACGATAACGTTTATGAAATAAAATATAATTGGTTTTTATATATTTTTGAATATTGTTTAGTCCGAAACTGTAATAATGAGTTTAAATTATATATTGGTTTATTTTAAAACCGTGTGATATTTTAACATAAGATATACGATAATAATAATTTATTATTTATATTGAGTTATTTTGGATTTAATTATATTTATCGATATTATATAAGTCTTAGAAACAATTTTCTTTTCAAACGATCTCTGTTTTCGACGAAACAAAATTTATTGGGATACGTATAGTTACTTATTGCTAGATTTTTAGTTTGGAGCCAATCGGAGTTGTTTTATCCGTGCGTGCAATTTAAATGTGAACTAATAAACCAAAATAGCGCCGTAGTACAAATGGAGTTGGTTTTCAACAAAATTAATTTTATTGAAAACGGAACGTTGAGACGTAACAGTGTGTACATTTTTTTTGCGTATGGAGTTCACTTGGGGAAGTGCGTATATTTAAGGTGCCAAATAAATAGCGGTACGATTTGATAACTGTTTACAAATGAACGTACCCAAAACAAAACAAAGAAAATATATGAATAAAAATATACATAATATCCAAACCGATTACTTCCCAGCTAAGTTTGATAAATGTAATCTACTCTACATAATGTAAACCAGTTGAAATGTACACCCTAATAAATACTGCTATCATGTTGTGCAAACCTATATTTAGGAAAATATCGGTCACTTTCCTATAAACACCTTTTACAAAGAGATCTTGGCGTGTCATTCCCATCATCTTCACGCATCAGTGGAGCAAAATGTCTCAGCCCTTATTTCCGCAATTCAAAACATATTGGCACATGATTCTCTAAACCATATTTAGATTAAAGGAAGAAGTATAATTAACAAAATGTTCTTCGTACCACTTTTGCATGTATAAATTTATCGAAAGTCAGTCCGCACATGTTTTCTGAAAAATTAATGTCTGCTAAGCATGCGCATAAAAAAAATATCCCTGCTGCTGAAATGTCGAGAACAGGCACGTTAGCCTATAGTTTAGGTTTGCAGTTCATCTATGCTATAAATAAAAAGGTCCGCGCCCATTCGCATATTCATCTGCTAGTTCTCTGAAGCAAAACAGTGATCCAATGTGATCCATTCCCTTTGGGGCAGCGAAGTTTCTCCTCTTCTATATATATATATATATATATATATATATAGGATACAAAACTAAACACAAAACGAAACACACAAATCGTAAACCGTTGGATTTGTTTGTATTTATGTGAGGAGTGGAATTCATGAAAAGATCTGATGGTTGAGATTTATTGTGTGTAATTTTGTATCCAAATAGAGTTTATGTATACATTAGGCGAGCGTTCAATGGCACCCCAAATAGTGTAGCATCCCTAAATGTCCCCGATATCCACCACATATCCTGTTTCCCTCTCCCTCCACTTATTTTCTCACCTCTAACTCACTTATTCTAATATAAATAGTTGGTTTATATAGAAAAGCAAATGGGGTGCTCACTATTTGGGGTGTCATTGAATGCTCCTCTCTCTCTATGTATGTATGTATGTATATATATATATATATATATATATATATATATATATATATATATACCAGTACACAGGCACGTCCGATGGGCGTATGCATAGACGTATCTGACCAAAGCTGGAAATGATATTTAAATTAGACAATCGTTGCAGCACTTTGAATGTACAATTTTAGGATATCGCAAATATGAAAGAAAAAAAAACGAAACAAAATACAATAGGAAAATTGGATGCGATGTAGACGAATATATAAACATGCATATGTTTGTTCTTTGCCCTGAAGTTGGCAATATCCGAAGCTGAGGTGAAGCTGTTAGGATTTCAGTATACTTTAACAATATCCAATCGTGAAACCCTAGATCCAAATATGTAACCATATTGATTTAATTGAGAACAAATCAAAAAATAAATAACTTGATTAGCGGAAGCGTACCTGAATCTGTATTTAATCAGTGCAATACCTAAATCCGTAGTCGGTTGTTAAACGAGAAGATGAATTAGGTTTGGTCTTCCAAATTGACACAAACCCTAGATCTGAGATCAGCTTTCCGTAGAAGAGGTTAGAGAGTTGCTAAGGCTTGTGTAATTCGGGGACCATAACCCTTTATTTATAGAGTTGGCATTTTGTAATTCGGCCCTTCAACAAATTATAAAATGCCCCGGTATCTACACATTAGGCGCATGATAACTTAAACTTTAAGCCTATTAATTCTAATAAAAAATTAGATCACTTTAATTAGGCTTTACACCAAAATAGCATAACACATTTTATTTTACATATGTGACCCAATTGTCGAAATATTCCAACAATCTCCCCCTGGGCCACATATGAAATAACCTTAAAATGTGTTTAACTTTATGAGCTCCAAAATTTGCTATTTATAACATATGGTGTATCTGAAACAATCTCGTCCATTAATTGGGTTAACAAAGGATCAAAGCGGCATTCGTTACATTTATCGTAACTAAACCCATCAATGGTCACATATATCAATACAATTAAACGACATAGATCAATCATGGATGTGTAGCATGGAAATTACATGAAATGTGATCTATACATGTCTATTTCCAACTGGTCCTTCTTTAGTGAGATCAAATGTTTAATATTTAAACAACCTGAGTGCAAAGAAAAATTAATTACTTTATTTCTGATCAGAAAAAGAACTTGATATGCATATATCTGTAACTGAAGTATAGAGCAATGAGTCATATGACAATACCAAATACAAACTCCCCCTGAACCAAAA
Organism: Allium sativum; assembly: GCA_030737875.1. Taxonomy (NCBI): domain Eukaryota; kingdom Viridiplantae; phylum Streptophyta; class Magnoliopsida; order Asparagales; family Amaryllidaceae; genus Allium; species Allium sativum. The sequence goes on from CM060923.1 coordinate 256,737,481, forward strand.
TATCCTTACATAAAAGTTACACCAACTGAGCTACACGCTCATGAAAGACCTTAGGTGATAACCTTTTGGCAAGCGGATCTGCCATAATGGAGTTTGTCAAAGTGTGCTCTATGAATTACAATACATTTTGCACTCTTCCCTTATTGGAAAATAATATATTCTTTACTGTCACAATATTACTTGGTCTTTCAATTCTTTATCTATAACTGGAGTATTATGAAAAAATTTCATTATTATTTTCCATATTTGGATGTCTTATAATTAACCAAAGATGATATTTTCAAAATGGCGAAAACTATAAGTGCTTAAATGACACTTTTCCCTTATATAGTTTCACCCATAAAATATATTATCATTGCTAGAAGTGGATCTTTTACAGTAATGACATCCAAAATATCTGGATCGTAATTCTTTATGATCTCCAACCGATCCGATCTTTTATCTATGAGCATATGATCTTTTATTTTATTCCTTAAAGATATCTCATAACCATTTTGGCTACTAAATCAGTGATCCACTTTTAATATCAGTAAAGTATCTGCCAAATAATACACGCATATCCATATGTGTATATACATTAGTATGCATTAGAATTCACACTGCAAATGCATGAGAAATCTTTTGCATTTCTTTAATTTCAAGGATGGTAGCATTTATCTGTTTGGTAAAAGAAAAAACAATTGAATCGCAGTTTACATACCAAATCTTTTAAGCATTTATCTTCCTAATTCTTTTGTAATAATCCAAATATCACTCCATGAACAATAATGGTGTATTTGAATCCCAAATACAAAAGACCAATCGATAAATGGGTTTCTTAAGTGGTTTCACCAACGTCTCCATTGAGAAACATAACTTTAATCTTCATCAGATAATGCTCAAAAGTACAAACTGTAGTAAGCTCCAATGTGATCGATTCAGAATCGTTTACTAAGTCCAAAATGAAACATTCTTAAAAGAAAACAAAATTTCCTTTTAATAATAGCAATTTCAATAAAAGTGCCCTATAAAATTCAATATTACCCACTTGATCCCTTTTTGGCTTTGAATAGTTATTCATAACCAATGATCTTATTACTTAAGTTAGAGGGAAATTTCAAACTTTATTATCCATATAGATTTATACTATATGTTCATTTCTTAAATCCACATTTTAAATTAGTACCTTACATGGATTGATGCAAGTCCGTAGCATCATCTTTATCAATCCATTATTTATCTTTATGAAGAAATACTACACAATAATCTGAAATAGCATTTCTTCCCATTTAGGTGGATTTCCTTAGTGATCTTGTATCTTTGAGGTTGTTGAGTTTGTTTTCTTGAAGCAGTATCCTTAGAATAAATAAAAATTATCTTCAACATCGTCTTATTATGGTTCTTAATTTACTTCTTCTTAATAAAAGAAAACAAATCTTAAACTTTAAGCGAAGAAGCAACCGCAGTTGAATCAAAGATAATGATTCTCTTTAAAGACAATGGTATTACTTTATTTCTCCCCCCAAACTCAACATCCTCAAAAAACTATTGCATTTCCCGCTTTAAAAACTTTTCCTTAGTGTGGGTTCATAAAAAATTATAAACTTTAAATCGCTTAGAATATCAATAAGGTATTTTCTATCTTTATGATATCTCAATCTATAACTCCTTAGTAAACTGAAACAAAAATTATATTAGTCACCAAAACAAAATTTGAGATATCATTACATAAGTTATTTAGCATAAGTAGCCATAACTTATATGAGCTTCAATTACATAAGATTTTGAATTTATTCATAAATTAATATTACTATTTCTTGATGAACAATAATAACCCAATATGTTCACATTAGAAATATAAAACCGAAATCTGTCTAAATGACAGCATATAAAAATATGTCAAATAAATCCAAAAAAAAAAAATTGACTTAAATCTCAATAATAACTTTAAAATATCATGTATATTTTACTTTATATGTCTGTATATCTCATTAAAGAAACAACTATAAAAAATATCCGTATGTTATTTCTTTTCTTTGAGATCCTTAGCGACTTCTTAATCTTTATTCATACATTTATTTACAATGTATATCAAATGAGTACTTTTCAATCATAAAAAAACTTCAATCTCTATTTTAATTACCAAAGCGCTAAATTAGCCCAATAAGATAACATATTATTCTTAAAATAATTTTAATCTTTAAATGAATATACTGAAGATAGCACCAAAAATAACGATAACTTGAGCGTCTTTAGCTTTTGAAGCAATATATATATATATATATATATTTTTCGTATAGTACTCATTTATATTTCTTTTACTTTGACTTTATGTAATCAAGCACCACAAAGAGTGCTTGATTTCCCTTACTGTTTTCACAAAAACCGTTTCCATTCTCATTAGATAACTTATACAAAATTAGTTATCGTTACCTATAGCACATCCTTGAAAACTTCTGAAGTATTTACTTAATGATCATTTAACTCTTGCCTTTGAATTCTATCACCTTTCAATATTCTTCATAACATTATAAGAATATTTAACCGTAGTAGGGTTGGCTGTAACCCTCTTAGTTACAAGAGTTAAATCTATAAAGTCAAGAACAAATAACATGCTCTCATACAAATCCTTATATTTATCCCAAAACAAGATGGAAATATTCTTTAAATTGACAGATAATTCAGTTAAATTAGCTGAAAATGAACAAAAATAAAATGAAGATTGACCGTATATGCTCATAGCCAAATATCAACCATAGTAAATTCAAATAAACGGTAAGTCTCTTCTCAAGATACCTAGTACACATTAATATCAAGTCTTTGGACAGTAATATTAACTGTAAGTGGTACTCTTGTTGTAATGATCAAACACTGACAATAAATTCAAGTCAAATAACAACCTTCCTTTGGGCCGATTAATTATTCTCTCGAAAAACCTTATAATTGTCACGTATTTATCATCACACATGTGTAAGTGATTCGGCCAAACATTTGCCTTCCTTTGGGCCGACTAATATTCGCATGAATAACTACACACAAATATTAAACATTTTCATGAACCACCAAAATATAGAGGTCACTTTGGTGACATATTATTTTAAAGTTAATTCACTACTAATGTAAAATATTTACAGCTGTAAAGAGACGCCAAAATTATATTTGAATTATCCTTAATATATGTACAATATATTATGAGTGTTATAAAACACTCTCAATGCTTTAGGTTTATATGACATCTGAAAAACTCAAAATTATAATAATAGCATAACGAGTTTTAGTCATAGTTGTCATAATCTGTTGCTTTAGGTATGTAGTTACATTCATGACATTTCCTTAGATAAATATGATACTATGTATCATAAATAAAACACTTAACAAATGTCATAAAATGAATGCCAAAATTAAATGACATATAAATTTATATAGGTATGACATAATACATGTCGCACTAAAATAACATGAATGAACAAAGTAGCTATACCGAACATGTGAATTATAATATAGCTGCACAGTATACTAATATGTCACTTTATCTTTAATTTGTCTGTAAATAACCTCAGCTCGTTTATTTTTACAAACGCAAATACTAAAGCTGGGTTCCAACTCATTTACTTTAACATTATGAACATATGCGTCAACTGTACATTCATGCACAAAACAACCTCTATGCACGAATAAACGGTCTGAAATGTGCTAAGACAAATAATACTACTAATGATAAACTGATACAGACACAAGTAACGTTGTGGCCTGAAACCTTTTTATGCTATAACAATATCCCATTGAATGTTTCAAACATTGAACAAGTCCAAATCTTAAAAAAAATTCTAAAGTCAAAATGATTGACCTGAATAAGAGCTCAAAATGATTGACCTGAATAAGAGCTCAAACGTTGAACGTTGAACGTGTCTAAAATTCTAAAGATAAATACAAAGCGCCAATCAAAAAACCTGAAACTAAGATCTGTACATGGTTATCAGCAGAATTACATGTTTGCGTGTTACTGCTGGGTCAAACTAAAAATCAGATCCTACTTTTTCTCCTTTTTTATCGAGATTTTTTTTTTTTTTTTTTTTAATGACTTCAACAGTAGGTGAACTGGTCCAAGACAAATAAGGGGAACAAACTATATGTCAACGTTTGCCGTGAAAAGAGTTATACTTAATGCTAGCCTTAACTTAAATATGCCAGGTTGGCAGGCTTTTATTTAGGCGTCAAAACATATATGTAAAAAATTAGTCCATTTATTTGCATTATAACATCCAACAAGAGATGGCATGGTTAAACTAAAAGAATAAGACGTGACAATTTCTTCCTGAAAGCTGCACTTCCAAATCCAGGATCCCTTATTTTATTTTTACGTTTCATACAAGAGTGGATAGGTTAGATTAAAAAAAAAAAAAAAAACTTTCGTTTGCCTCGTACAGTAGCCAAACTGAAGACATATTTATGCAGTAAAGCAAAACTCCGCTCCGCTTTTAAATCTTAGATCAGAGTTTCAGATAGTAAATTTAACAATTAAATTCATTATTTCTCAAATAAATCGATAATGGTTTGCTCTGATACCACTTGTTAGGATTTCAGTATACTTTAACAATATCCAATCGTGAAACCCTAGATCCAAATATGTAACCATATTGATTTAATTGAGAACAAATCAAAAAATAAATAACTTGATTAGCGGAAGCGTACCTGAATCTGTATTTAATCAGTGCAATACCTAAATCCGTAGTCGGTTGTTAAACGAGAAGATGAATTAGGTTTGGTCTTCCAAATTGACACAAACCCTAGATCTGAGATCAGCTTTCCGTAGAAGAGGTTAGAGAGTTGCTAAGGCTTGTGTAATTCGGGGACCATAACCCTTTATTTATAGAGTTGGCATTTTGTAATTCGGCCCTTCAACAAATTATAAAATGCCCCGGTATCTACACATTAGGCGCATGATAACTTAAACTTTAAGCCTATTAATTCTAATAAAAAATTAGATCACTTTAATTAGGCTTTACACCAAAATAGCATAACACATTTTATTTTACATATGTGACCCAATTGTCGAAATATTCCAACAGAAGCATGCAAATGTTTTTCAGGAAACAGATGTGAAACAAACATGAAAACTAACTGTAATAAGAAATGAGGCGTATACAGCAGGAAAACTGATGTTCAAGATGTTGTACAGAGGTAAATTTAGAATTATGCAGTATTCATTAATTACAATATGATGAACACCCGAAGTCAGTATACATGGATGACAATCCAGTGCAGAGTAAGGCAAGCACCATAGCAAAAAAGACGAAATTGAAAAAAGGAGGAGTTATGTGATATGAACAAAAAAGAGTTAATATACAAAATATTATAAATTCAATGAGCAGCTGCTGATAATCAACATAATTACCCTCAGTAAATAATATTTAGAACACCCTAGTATATCATACCAAAAACCATGCTTCCCATTTAACATGTAGAATATACCAAGAGTTAATATGCATAAATTCAATGAACTGCTATTGAAAAACAACTTAACTACTCTTAATATATAAGACTTAAAACACCTTAACATATCATGCCAGCCTAAAGTTTATTCATATTTGCGTGTAAGATACATAACATGAATTAGAATCGTGCTCTACATCATCGTTGGGAATAAAAATATGGATAATAGAAAACATAATTCTTGATTTTGGTAAACAACTTGATTTTTCTAAACAACAGGATGATCACCTGTCTCCCATCTCTTATGCACATCCTCAATTCTCTACATGATAAAACCGCATACATCATCAAAAAAGCTAAGAATTGTACACATCAAAAAGCAACTCAGTACAGTAATAAATAAACCAACTCTTGTCCCTCTTTTACTACAGTAGCAACAACAGGATCACCGTCCCCTTTTACACAATTATGAAGAGGGATGCCTTCCATCTTATATGTCAAAGTTATCATTAAATTTAATTCACACTACCTACAAAATTTTACGTACACAACTTGCAGTTCACTTTTTTTTTTTTTTTTTTTGAATTTTATACTATTGATACTGAACAAAAGCATACCTTGGAATCATTCTTTGGGCATGAAATAATAGTACTCCATAAATACAGTAGTTATGACGAACCGGCTTAAATATTAATGTTTTGCTTAGGAATATAATAAGTATCAAGTTCTTCCTGTAAAAAGGATTTACTGAAATAGTTTACACGATTAAGAAAGGAAAACAGATGAAACATGAAAGCACATCCATTCTCTGGAATACATATGAAACACGTAGTACAATTTTGGATTTCATTGAGAAACAATATAATGATAGAATCCAATGAGTTTTCATCCATTGTCCATTTAGAATTTGCTGAAAAAATCCTATTTTTCAAAAAAAAAAACGGCTATTTCATATATTGTCTATTTTGTGCTCAGAGTGTACAAATATATTTAGGAGAAAACCTTATTTCAAAATTATCATATACATTTGCTACTGACTCATAATTGAAAAGTAATTTTGGAACTCAACGGTACATCCTTCCCCATCATTATTGTAGACCCGTACATCACACATTTTCTGTTATCTTTTCACACATCGCCTTCTCATGGTTACATAAAAATAAGTACATGCATGTCTTTCCAAATGAATTGGAACTACAAAAGGTTTCATTATAGAGCTTAAAATGAAACATACACCAATGATTTGTTTAGAAATAAACATGATATCCGATTTGATTATATATGTTGATTAAAAGATAATTTAGGTCAGTATTTTGAACAAAAATATATTGTAAACTGACCTCATCTTTGGGCATGTGTCTTAGCCTACAGATCTGATATGGTTGAACATTTCAGCAGGAAACTATTTGTGACGAGAAGGAATCTCGCTCGGTCCGAACCAGTCGCTAAACCGATTCAGGCCGTTCGAAACGCCCTATCGTTTGAGAACACGACAAAACAGAACGCATACAGAAGAACATTTCACTCTATATAACAACAGTGCCATCAGATACAAGAATATACAGAGTATGAAACAATATTACACAGAAATATCAGAGATTTAAATTACATTTAAATACATCGCAGCGGAAAATAATACAATACACAACTAGACGAGATATACGGATACAAAGCTTTCCGGATATCATTCCAGCTGTAAACCAGGAACCTGTGAATATAAATCTGCAAAACCAAAACTACTAGCTGCCCGTGTCAAAAATAAGGGCACCCAGAGTTTAGGTTAAAACAATAAACTCCAGGTCAGTCATGTGACTGGTGTGAGAACTAAAACAGTTATTGATCTTTATTTTAAATCATTAGGTAAATCAAGGGACCACGCCGTATAACATGAAACGGGTTTCCTCCCAAGAATACCGGTGCATAAAACAAACAGCGCAATGCTAAATAAAGAAAAATGAAGCTGTTATAAGACCCAGGTCCTATCACACAATGCGACGCAAGCCGGGGGATAGGGTTTTCCCTTATAACAGCCAAAGAATGCTTGATACGTTTTAAAACAGATTATTTGATACTATAATAAGTGCATAGTGTATGAAACAACTTCAAATCATAAGTATCAATCATAGGCGGCATGGGTACCATATATCATGTCGCCATATATAGGTTCACAAATAAAACCGCAAAGTCACGTATTTGGAAATTGGATTTCCGTCTATGAACCGAGGCTAGGGGCAAGATCCTCAACCGATTTGTGACTCTCTAGCCCGAGCCACAGGGTCAGAGCGCATCGACCCTTTAGATCGTCAGGGCCGGTCCACCGATGTGGATTAAAATGCCTGAACACTACGTCTCCCCACCCTATGGGGTGTAAGTCTGGTCCGTCAGCCGACCAGAATGCATTCGGCCGAAACCGATATAACCGAGGCGCCTCGCAACAGCAACAACCACATAAGTCAAACTCGTCAGGGCGTGTAAAACCACTGACGCCACTTCTAGCTAGAAAGAAACGCAAGTCCTCCCTGAGGTCCGTCTCCCGTTTTTGGTTCATACCTGGTGTAAAACACGCGAGGTAAACGTTACACAAAGCTACGCCACAAAGGCCGTGCTTTGATCATCACCACAAGACTTTGCTTTTCAACAGAAGCCTTGATCATTTGCATCTTAGCATGCCACACAGGCAAACCATCCTATGCAACCGATATCAGTCACACAGAATGAAATCCGATGTCAGACACACAGTCCATTTACAAGTCCGTTCTGGGTCTGAACGAAACCGGAGGCACCTAGTACCCCGCATATCCATCGATCTCCAAGTACGTCTGGACGATCACTAACTGTTTCCATCTTCTTGGGTGTACAGCCCAATCAAGATCATCAGTTATCACCCAAACGACGTGAAGACCTCCGGTCTTCGACCATCGTCTTCATCTTCGACTTATCGTCGTATCAGTTATTCAGAATGGGATAAACCCGGTCTTTCCGAATAACTCGCGTATATATTATAAAAGTGTTACACAAACACAACATACGCCTCATTCCAATTCATTAGTCGCTAACCATAAATTAATCAAGAGAATAATTCCCCAAATATTAACCCCGAAGGCCGAAACCAACATCAGATCAATATCCAGAAAACCATTCTGCTTGGCTAACCGACAGTTAGTTTCTAAATTTCACGTTCAAATCTAATTAAAGATTTAACTATCGCCTGGAGCAAAACTGGTGATACTCCATTCTCGATCTTTTCAATCTAATTAAAGATTCATTAAAACTCCACTTAGTTTTAATCATTATCTGGGTTAAAGAATCAGTGTCATTTAAAAACACGGTTCACGATAAACCCAAAATCACATTCATTAATTATCGGGTTAAAGAACGAGTGTTATTTAAAACACTGTTCACGATAAACCCAAAAATCAACATCAATTCAATTCCAATTAAATATCATTTAATTGGTACACTTCATTAAATCTAAATAAAAAGATTTAATCTTTTCTCAACTGGGTCCAAGAACAGTGTTAGTGAAGACACCATTCACGACAAACCCAAATCACATTCATTAATTATCGGGTTAAAGAACAAGTGTTATTTAAAACACTGTTCACGATAAACCCAAAAATCAATATCAATTCAATTCCAATTAAATATTATTTAATTGGTACACTTCATTAAATCTAAATAAAAAGATTTAATCTTTTCTCAACTGGGTTCAAGAACGGTGTTAGTGAAGACACCATTCACGACAAACCCAAATCACATTTGATATTAAATACAAGGCTCTGAATAGAAAATATATCGGCCTATATTCAATATCAAATTCTACGATTAACAAATGTCGTATTGGAAATAACGATATAAAAATATATCTTTCAAATTTCCATAACAACACCTGTATAATCACGAATTCCAACATCGAAATATTCCGAAGACAATTTCGATTCAAATCCACTCCAATGCAATCATTGGAAATTTTGGTTATTTTCAAAACCCTTTTCGAATTCAATTTATTTATTTAAAAATAAATAGAATTATAATTCTAGTTCAAAACTAGTTCATTTCGATAAAAATCTATTTTTATCTTTTCAAATATGGAGTTTTTCATCCCAAATCTTCACAAATCATTTCTTATGATTTTACATAAATTATTACTATTTTTAATAATTTTATCAAGGCCCGTACAGTCGATTTCCATCAACGGCCATCGAACTGCACTTACAGCGACCTTTTTCGAATTTGATTTGGACGTATCTCCAAATCCAACCGTTAGATTTCAAATTTCTAACCTTCTTTAGAAAGCTCTTTTCGATACGAACCCAACGGTTCCGGTTTTAGGAGAATCCGACGGTCGGATCTCCCGTAATGTCCGTTTGAAATAAATGGTCGAAATTCGCGAACTGCCGCGGCGCGGCGCGTTCTATTCAGGCCATTATATTATATATATAATATATATAATATATATTTCGTCGATTTCTATTTAAAACGAATTATATAAATAGTTTTAAATTCGTTTCAAATTCTATTTCAACTTCTATTTCAATTCAAAGCAAAATTGAATTCTTCTTTATAAATTCGTTTAAAAATTCATTTCTATTCAATTCGAATTTCAATTCAATTTGAATTCATTTCAATTCGCTTTCTATTCCATTCGAATTCGTTTTCAATTCAATTCATTTCGAAATCGTTTTCAATTCAATTCATTTCGAAATCGTTTTCAATTCATTTTGAATTCGTTTTCAATTCAATTCATTTCGAAATCGTTTTCAATTCATTTTGAATTCGTTTTCAATTCAATTCATTTCGAAATCGTTTTCAATTCATTTTGAATTCGTTTTCAATTCAATTCATTTCGAAATCGTTTTCAATTCATTTTGAATTCGTTTTCAATTCAATTCATTTCGAAATCGTTTTCAATTCATTTTGAATTCGTTTTCAATTCAATTCATTTCGAAATCGTTTTCAATTCATTTTGAATTCGTTTTCAATTCAATTCATTTCGAAATCGTTTTCAATTCATTTTGAATTCGTTTTCAATTCAATTCATTTCGAAATCGTTTTCAATTCAATTCATTTCGAAATCGTTTTCAATTCAATTCATTTCGAAATCGTTTTCAATTCAATTTATTTCGAAATCGTTTTCAATTCATTTTGAATTCGTTTTCAATTCAATTCATTTCGAAATCGTTTTCAATTCATTTTGAATTCGTTCTCAATTCAATTCATTTCGAAATCGTTTTAAAATCGATATAAATATCGTTCACGTCAAAATGGCGTCAATCTAATCAATACGGCTTCATAAATTTCTATTTTCAAATATTCTATTTCAAATATTTCTATTTCAAATATTTCTATTTCTAAACTGGAATGAGGCCCAATCGATTACCATATAAAATTAATTATATGGATTTTCATACAACACATGTATATAATAGCATTGAAAAATAATCAACCATCAACCAAAGTGCACTACACTGTATAAGCATCAAATATAGATATCTAACGCTTATAACAGCCTGTCAATCAATCGATCGACATATTTACTCAATCAGGATGAGTGAACTTCAAATTTCATCCCAACACCCGTGTGGGGTTTCAAACAATCAAACACAGATTTTATTTGTGCAGTTGGGCGATGTGTGAAATTTATCGACCCAATCAATATCAGTCAAATCAGTGTATATACAAACAAATCGGCCGATTTGTTTATAACTATTCATTTATTCACATTCACGTTAAAAATTTTATTTTTAACGATAAAACATTTTATTTCAACCTATGAATTTCTATTCAATTCATTTACACAATAAAATGATATTTTTATTTTCTAACATAATTTAGAAAATTTCGGCGGCATAACGGCACGATACTAGAAACGGGACAAGGCCTAGCCTTATCCCCGGTCTAGTGAAGGCCCACGCCATTCACTCATCAATCAAATCAATTTCATCTCACCAAACAATTCAATTCAAACAAATAATACAACTAATCTATGCAACCAAACAAACAAGTCCATGGTCTGTGGACGATTGTGTCGGGTGCTACTAAGCACCGTCTGCATCCTAGTATATATATATAATTAGAAAAGAAATTGAAAGGTGAGAAATTCTCACATATAGCTATCCTAGCTCCACGGCACTTCCAATGCAGGAAATCTTCACCGCTATCGCATCTTCGTCATCTTCGTTGCCCGTAGCCACTACATATGTAAAAATCGAATTTTTACTTCGCTATTCAATATTTAAAAATCAAATTTTTAGTTCAAAGTTCAATATATAAAAATCGAATTTTTATTTCAAAGTTCAATATATAAAAATCGAATTTTTAGTTCAAAGTTCAATATATAAAAATCGAATTTTTATTTATATAGATTCCGCCTTTTCCATTTCAAAGATCTAATCTTTTCTTTTACTTTTCAAAGTTTAAATCTTTTACCTTTTAAAAATTCAAATCTTTTAAAACCTTTTTAAAATAAAGAATCAGTTTTAAACATTTAGAAAAAAAAAACTGTTTTAACCTTTTAATTAAAATCAGTTCAGTTTTCTTTCTTTTCTAAAAATTTCAGTTTTTATTTCTTTTTTTTTTTAAAATCAGGTTTTAATAATCTCAGAAAATCAGTTTTTATATTTTTATAAATCAGTTTTTAAAATGCTTTTAAAAACAGTTTAAAAAAGCTTATAAAATCAGTTTTCATATAAAATAAAATAAAACAGTTTTCCTATTAAAATAAAATAAAACAGTTTTCCTATTAAAATAAAATAAAACAGTTTTCCTATTAAAATAAAATAAAACAGTTTTCCTATTAAAATAAAATAAAACAGTTTTCATATTAAAATAAAATAAAACAGTTTTCATATTAAAATAAAAAAAAACAAAAAAAACAGTTTAGGAACTTACAGGGGGGGTCAGTGGGCGCTGGATTCATCGCGGCGGTTGGAGGGTTCGGCGGAGGAGTCTGGTGGGTGGCGGACGGCGGCTCCAGGGCTGCTCCGGCGACTAGGTTTTCGAATTGGGGGGGGTGTAGGTCTTCGAACGGAGGAGGGCGCAGGGGGGCTGCGGGGGTCCCCTAAGGCGGCACGCTCGACGGTGTAGGGGGGGTGAGATGGGCGGCGGCCTCCACGTCCGCTCCGTCGAAGTCGAAGTCTCCCCCTTTTTTTTTTCTTCATATCCGATTGAAAATGAGAGAGGGGGGGGCAGTGGGTTAAAGGTGAACGGTTTAGTTTTTTTTTTTTATATATATATTTATTTATTATTTAATTATTTTATTCCTTATAAGTTGACTTTTACATATGACCTCGAAACGAGGCCCACCGCCTGTCGTCCATAGCGTTCTACCCCCATTCCGAACACAATGGGACTTGTTTCGTAGGTTGATTCGATCGTTTGAATCAGTTTCCGTTAAATTTACATTTAAATCACTTTATTGAATTCTAAACGTACATTTCAAATTACCGGGGTCACATACTAACTAGAAAAATTCCCGAAAAATATTTTCTAGCTTCGTATTGACGATACGGTCCTAACAAAACTAGTTTCGTCGAATTCTGAGACCGCTGGAAAAATGGCCAATTTCCAGTCGATTAAAATCAACTGAAACTGGTCAAATGCGTTTTCCTTTGCCACGCTCACATATTGATTCGAAAAATTATGAAATTTGAAACCTAGCAATAACTTCACATCCCGGACCCAACAAAACTGGTTTCGTCGAAATCCGAGGTCGTTTGCAAAATGTCCATTTTTAAGGGCCTTTATATATATTAAAATATATTTAAATTCCACAGCGACTATTCTGAATTTTCAACTGGACATATCTTATCATTTATAAAGTGAAATCACAGTTTGTTAACTTCGTCACAAAGATATAGTTATACAGATTCAAATATTTCTTGTTTCGTTCAATTCTGACTTATATTGAATTCTGTATATTCATTTGAAATTAGAAATCGAATTTTCGAACTACCGCGCCATTTTCAATTCTATTTATAATTATATATAAATATTTATATTCTAACGACGACGCGTATAATATATACGTTCGATTTATATTCAAAATAAATTTCACGTCGATATTATTTAAAATAATTCATTTTAAATAATCAAAATTCGCTAAAATAGCCAAAATAAAAATTTTAAACTGGCCCAGATTTTCGGGTTGTTACACTATTACTCCAAATCCAATTAACATACATGTAAAAAATATTGTACAAATAAATAAAAATTAGTATGAGTACAATGTTAAGGAATTATGTTTTAAGCTACTGTAAAAATAACCTTATCCATGTAAATAGTTGCCTTATTAGAAGCTAAAAAGGTAGTAAAACAAAGTTAACTTTAAAAGCCAGCCTAGAGTGCAATATAGTTGTAAAGAGCGCAAAAGCATTAGTTTGCTAGTAATCAAATTGGTTCCCTTTCACAATTGTATAAAAAGGCACAACAACAAAAACCGTAATAGATTTCATGACGTATTATTGTAAAAACATAGTTAATTTAATATTAAGTATATCATTATTGTGCCTCTAGAGATAACTCTTGTGTGCAACTCAAATGGATAGCAATACATGCTACTACTAATTTATAAAGCATATAAGGTACAAATATATAAGGAATCACATGCAAATGTAACAAAGCAAATAATGTGTAAAGTAAAAGACAACATTACCATTAGGAATTTAAAAATGTAGAATTTTGTCATTCAGAATGAAATATCTCATAAATTCCAAAGCATGAATGAAGAATAATTCAATCAGCCAAAAATTTATTCAATTTTAGACCATAAAGGAAAACCATCTACTTCACAGTTAATTGACTTGCCTGTGATATATTTTCTTTATATAATAAACATTATGCGTTAGTTTGCTGTTAGGGGAACAATTTTTGTAAATGATTTTGCTTTGTATGGTATAGGTGAATAATCTGGAAAAGCTTCATGTTTAATTCTAAACTATGTCATAGACTCCCTGTCTTTTGAAAACTTAATGCACCGTTAATGGAACGCAGTATACCACATTCAAACAAAGTTTAGCAAACAGTTATATCTAAACTTACATTTCAAAGGAAATCCATGCTTACATTGTTTGTTATGATTCGCTGCCTTCGGATGCAAACTCTTCTGAGTCTGTCATCCCTATACATAATTTAAGATAAAATAGTAAAGCCTAAACTTTTCAAGTTTATATTCGAGAACAACAGTAAAATTACAGAATTGAATGAAATCACAGTTTGATAAATTAAAATAACATCAATGTACCCTTTAACGATTAATATGTGTTTAATCAGAGGCCCTCTATCTTTTGAAAACTCAAATGTTTAGTAAACGGATATATTTGAACTTACATTTGAAAATGAAATCCGGGCTTATATTGCTTGTTTTGGATCGCTGCCTTCTGATGCAAACTCTTTTGAATCTGTCATCTCTATAAACATAGAACATTAAACAGGAATAAGGCTGATATACTTGAATAAAATGGTATACATATAACTAATTGACATATGGAAAACAGGAAAAATAAAAAAAATGCAAAAATCGATGTAGATCCAACCAAAAAACAGCTAATAGAATACAAATTAATTAGCGAAAAAACAAAAAGTAAAAAAGGCGTATAAACCTGGTGTAGAGGCAATTGTTGTATGGCATAGGTACTCTCATGACTAACCTTAAGATGTCAGCTTTTTGAACGCTGTGAGGCTGAGAGAAAAAGTGAATGAATCTTAAACAAACAAAAGCACAAAGCAGTACAACTCAATTAACAATACATGTATACAATCGTACCGAGGATGAACGGATGGATGAATTGAAGAGATCTGAAATTAGGAGGGGTGATATCAGCACAACGGGATGAGGCACAAAGTCGATTTTGATGCAGATCCGATTGAAGGGCTTAGGGATGGGGACAGCGATTAGTGGATTTGGAGTCCGTTGTCTTCAAATCTGCAGCCACCATGAATTTTGCGCCGATGTTGCGGTAATTTATTTTAGGGAAGTGGGCGAAAACGTGGGACACGATTCTTCCCACTAACATTAGGCAAAATTACGGTAAAATTAGGTGAGAACCTTTTAACGTTGATAGAGACGAAGGGTATAATAGGAAAGCCCTAAAAGGCTTCACTTTGACTGCTTTGACCACAGGTTTTGCATTATAATATAAGATATATATATATACATACACACACTCTGCTATTTCGTTCTTCTATCCAAATAAAACCAATGAAGCTTCCATTCCTGTTTAAATCACAGCATCTTCCATGAGTTTAAAACGACATATTATATTATAAAAATAAAATATAAAATAAACAGAAGGTCGAGTTGCGCAGGCTAGTAGTGAGGGATGGAAGGATTCGAATGGGGTTGGGGTGTAGCAAGCTTGGATTAGCATGTAGCAGATGAAGTCGGGAGTATTTTCATGAAGATGCATGTATCGGGAAGTTGTAACATGAACAGAATGGAAGAGTAGGAACTGGGTTGGGAATGGAATAAACAGGGGGAAAGTGATGGCGTTCTGTAGAGGGAAGTTTCGGAAGCAACAGATACAAAGGAGAGGGAGCAGTAGCAAGGGGGACTGAAGCTGTTTGTGCGCAGGAAAGAAGATGAATGGGCACTGTAGCAAATAGTGGTGGTTTTTCTTGTGTCTGAATTGCGTGAGGAGGGGATTCACCATTCACGTGGGGCTGAGGGTTCAAGACGATCCGGGTGGCATTGACAGGGTAGCATTGCTTTAGGGTGTAGGCGGTGTAGCAGGCGCGGAGCAGAGATGGTGAGGTGGATAATCGCCTGGCATTCAAGTGGCTGTGGGCTCGCGAAATGGAGTAAAGGCGGAAAGAGCGGTTTCGAACAGCAAAGCAGGAAGAAACGTATAATAAACAGGTAGTGGAAATATGTACAGTATTTTATAATATGCCCTTATCATCACTAATAATGCCATATTAGTGTTTACAAAGTGACAAATCGTTTTCAATATACTTTAACCGTGCCCACAATGTATAACGTGCCTAGTTATTTTCGGAAATTACCTAACCACGTTTAGTTTCTAATTAAATGTTTAATTTTTCCTAATGATAAATTAAATATATACTATAACGTAACTAAAAGTAAGCTAAATTATGTGTATGTGAAGTTAGTTTTAACGTGGCATGCGTTACCCAATTTTGTTAAATTATTATTGAGTTACACGTGTTGGGTGATTTCCTTTTTGTGCCAATGTGCCTAGTCAGGAATAGTGTAATGTGCCTAACAAGTGTTATAATGTCTAAAACATGCCTAATCACCGATTAATTAACGTAAGTAGGGGATTTAATATATATACACATTATCATTAAGTATTAACCATATTAATTTACTTTAAATATATATAGCATGTTGGCCTGTTTGTTTCGAATGGGACCACTGATGAAAAGAAAAGAAAAAATCCTAGTCAATATTTAGCACGTGGCTTGCTGCATGAATTCATATGTTCCTAATCAAAAGATTAAAATGTCTAATTAGTGCCTAATCAAATAAAATTAAAGCAACTTTGATTGGACACTGGATATGTTTCTTAGGCATAACGTTAATTTCATTCGTCGTGCTAAATGAGTTAGGCATAAGGTTGGCGATCACCCATTTTAGGAATATGTTGGTATAGTTCGAACACTGGATTAAACCCATTTATGGATATATTATTAAAACATTAAATAGATAAAAGTATTATTTTTAAACTTTTAATAATATTAATAGGTAAATACCGTATTAAATTATAACTGTGTCATACCTACACAGAATCGGATCAAACCAGGAGCGTTGGACCCATATCAACGGATCCAAGATTTTGGAATTGAAACGGACAGAATTGAACGTCGCTGGAAGCTTGTAGAACAAACCATTTTGATAAATGTAAATCAAGATGAGTTCAACTCACTCAATTTTATCCTAATTATATTTTATATAAGTCGGGTTTAATATTTCTGTGATATCGCTGTTAATTGTTGATGGATGTTGAATATATATTTATATGTGTTGACTGAGCTAATTAAATTAAATGTTTGTTTAATTTCATACTAAACCAATCGTTATTATTTTTAACGATTATTTCTAAATGAGGTAATTTACCTCATTGGTTACGTTTATAATAATATAAACATATTAAATTGAAATATGGATGTTTGGATTGTTGACTGTTGAATATTGTATATGTTTATTGAAATATATTTTACTTGTGGTAACGTATTTGGATGCTGAGAAAAACAGGTTGGAGGAATCCAACTGGATTCCTCAAATTTATTAAATGTTATTTATTTTCATATTATCACTATTTGAATTGTTCTGATTGGATAATCGATTTGGTTGTTGATCTTTGACTAGAAATTAAACGTTTGTTTTATTTTAACCAATGGACAGTATTGGTTGAGTAATTGGTAGTAGTTAGCCCAAAAATATATTGTTTTATAAATATTAATTTACCGCCAGGTGAATCAACGGTAACGAAGTTGTAAAACTTATCTTATAATTGAAGGTAGATTTTAGAAATCAATATATTTGAATAAAGGTTTAATAAAAGAAATTAATTGTTATTATTTATTATATAAGTTTATAAGCAATTATTAAATGATTTTATAAATAAAAATTTTACGATAATAAGATTTATAATCAAACAAGGAGAAATTAACGTAATGGTTAAGAGTTGGACTAACTATTGTTAAGAGACGATTAAATGGAATTGTTTAAATTAATTATATTATTAATTAGTTTTAAAGAAGGGCTAACTGGAGTTGATTAACTAGAAAATCATGGTTTAAGTTGACGAAGTCAACTAATTTAATTGGAATTGGTTATTTGATTTGTTTGAATTAATCTAATCTAATGATTAATGAATATTTGCTTTAATTTATAATTAGATTCTAAAAAGGAGATTTACTATTTATTTAGTTAATAAAGAACTTAACTATTTCTATGGTCGTTAACGAAAAGGTAAATTACTATTTTTAATTAATAATAATCTAAGAGGTTAGTGTTCAAATGGAATTCATTTAATTGATTTGAAACGAGATTTGCAAAGTGGGTAATAGAACCTGGCTGGATTTGAAAGAAGTTGATGAGCGGGTTTATATTCGAACCCTAGTTTTTACAAAGGAAATTGTAAAAGTAAATTTAAGCAAATGTGATAGCTTAAATATAAAGTTTACTTAATTTTTAAATTAAGTAAGAAGAAATCAAGACAAACAGGGTTTTATATTAACCTGGGAATTATAAACGATGTTTATAAAAGGGGCGTGAGGCTAAGACGTTAAGTTTTAAATTAACGTTAATTAACAATGATATTTGAAACAAGATTTTCCAAGTAGAAAAATGGTTAAATGAATTAGAAGTGTAATATAATGGGTTGATGACGAGTTAAGATAAGAATTAGAACCTAACTAGAGATTGGTTAAGTTGAGTAATTTTCTAAGTGTTAATCTGATGTTGATTTCGGCCTTCGGGGTTGATACTTAGGAAATTATCCACTTATCAATTTATTGTCAAAGACTAATGAATGTTGAAGTAACGGGATTAGAAAAGAGATTTTGTGAAAATATAACTATATTTTCAAGATTTAAGGAATTAACGAAATGAGTTTGAATAGAGGGAAGTGTAAGTTAGTGTTTTCGAGAAGAGAAACAAAAGAGATTTCATAATGAAGTTTTTATGTGAATTTATGAAACCAAAGTTAGGAATATCTATATATGATTTAATTCTAAAAGTATTTAAATGATTTTAAGAAGTGGAAAGCTATATTCTTAATATTAAAGGATTTATAGGTATCAAATTAACCTTCGTTAATCATTTACATTAGAAAGGGTCAAGTGATGCTGAAGATTGAACCAGTGAGTCTATTTTCATTTTCATGATTGAATGGTTTGTTTATTTGATAGTTAAATAACCGACTATCAAATCTGGACCAAACGATTGTTGGTACGGAAAGACGGGAATCGAATTTATATTTGAAAACCATTCTGACCAATGAATACGTAAACGTTGAAGACATCATATATTGATCGAGATGGAGCAATTGAAGACCGTGGATCTTCATAAATGGTAGAATGACTTATAATATCTAGTTTAGCGGCCAAAGATATACCATGACTCTGTCGTGGTCGAAATCTACGGATTTGCAAGGACTACTCTCTACTAATCCATAGGGTGATTCTTAGGATGTGATGGGAGGGTGCCTTCGGTTCATCCTGTCCCTGGATGACTTTTATGGACGAATGTCTGACAAGTTATTTCTTTAGAGTCACGTACATTATTTTTTACAAACGTATTTCTGTTGGTGGGGCTAAAAACCATAATATTTTTATGGACATAAATTAGTGATTTGACGGATCTGACAATGTGGCATTCAAAGTAAATGATGATCAAATGTTCTAAAGGTGAATTCTAACCCCAAGCCTCAAAATCGGGAAATGACAAAAATCGGGCAGGCAGCACGGCTAAGTTGGTCGCTCCCATTAGGGTGTATGATCACCTATCTAGAGAAAATCCATTTCGTTCTTTATTCTATTTTGATGCTGTCCCTTTTTGGGAAACGGTTGCTGATCTCAATCGTTGGTGATATACATTCGATACACTCAAGCGAAATGAGTAGTCGGTCATGTGGAGTCGGGTTACAAGACGTTCTTGTTGAACCCTGTGTATTCCCCACTAGAGATACACTATCGGCAGGTAGTTCCATACCTTTTTATTGTCGGAATCAAATCTCCAATAAGCGCTCGTGGTTTTGATTGTATACTATATATGTGGAGCGTGAGATGCAAGCGTTCCGCTAGATTGCTATTTATTTGTATTTAGACACTATTATTATATTAGAAGATCTATATATACATGGTTTCAAAAATGTCTTGGGTTATCGTAAGATAAAAACCGTTTGTGTTTATGTGTGGATTGGTCTTACGATTATCCTTTTCTTTCAGAAAAGATTTGTCAACTTAAAAATCAAGTTAGGTGATATTATAAACTTAGTGGGTTTCTTACTCTGGTTCACCAGACTAATCCGGCGTTTTGTAAATGCTCGAGTCAGCTCGAGTTTACAGGTTCAGGTTATTGGATACTACGAAATTCAAAAGACGTGCTAGAGGAGTTCAGACGGGTTAATATTTATTCCGCTGAGTGTTGTATACAAGGACATATTATTATAACTGTCCAGATGTATTGACGTACTCTGATGTTTATAAGTATTTATTTCAAGCTCTCAATAAAGATTTATGTCTATATTATATTTTGTTCTGCTGCGATGTGAGACTCTGATTCTGTCGTGTTTTCTTTTTCTTATTTCTTCTATTCCAATATTCTTTCTTTCTTATCTCATCCTCTAAATTCTTTATATTGGCATATGGGTTTCCAGTGCAATTTGGGTTGGACTGGTGTTGTTTGGTCAGCTCAAAGAGTATCAGAAATTTGGGTCATCACATTACCTCTTCATCTTTATATGATGATAGTGAATAAGTGAAGGTTAAAATAAAAATTTAATATTCTATATTTCTAATTAATAGTTAATAGGAAATGCTTAAAGTATATTCCACTTTCAAATTGTTATCATTTTTCATGAGAACTAGTAACATGATTTAGTGAGTGTTTTATTGTAACGACCCGCATTCTACGCATCAGGGGATCGTAAAATATTTATTTCTTTCTCATGCAAAGTCCTATAGCTATGTAACTTTGGGAGACGACTATTGGGGTCATTTCCCATGTTCATGATTTTTGCCAATTTTTAAATGACCGTTTTGCCCCTAGCTGTTCTTGTTTCGGCCATAACTTTTGATTGGTAAGGAGTTTTGACTTGACACCACTTCCATTAGCTCCAGATGATGGTCTACTTTCCTTAGAGTGGTCATATTAGCCAAACAGACTCACCGTTTGGGAGATATCGCTGAAACAAGGTTTAGAAGGTGAAAAACCAGCTTAACCGGGCCTAATTAGGGTGATTAGCAAGAGGGCCCATAACCCATTTTGGGATTAGGGTTATGGGGAGGCTGAAATCAGTTAGGAAACGATCTATTCTCATTTTCTCAGCCGCCTAAAACATTTCCCTAACCCTAACAATGGCCTTTAACACCTAAATCACCTTCTAATCACCATTTAATCAAGTTTTAGCCTAATCTACATCAAATCAAGGCAAATTAGCATCGAATTGGGAATAGAGTTGTTGTGTTGCATGGATATTTGACCCAAATCGGAGATAGTTTCAGATCTAAAGTTAATTTGTGGCTAAGTTGAGTGATTTGCATAGTTTCTCACTAATTACGGTTGATTAGCGGTAATTAGTGTTAATTAGCGAAATTTTGGCTCAGAAAAATTTGTAAAATTCTAAATTATTATTTTAGGGCCCTGATAGATATTTAGGTTAAATTGGATAAGTTTTGCTAATTATATGCTTAAACATGATTAAGGGAGATTAAGGGGAAAACATAGGTTTTTGGGTATGTTTGATCCATATTTACATATTAAATTGTTGTTTTATTGTTTATGGTTGATTCTCTATGTTGCTATGACTGTATGATATACCTTGTGATTGATTAGAAGAGTTAGAATGGTCGAAAATGTCGTCGTATGTTGTAAAAATGTCGCTGGAAAAGTTGCAAGTAATGTGCAGGGTTTCAGATCGGATCGGATCGGATAGGAGGACCAGGCAAGGGATTTGATTCAGATCGGAACTTGGCACCAGGGAAGGCTTGGCAAGAAGGAAGGCCACTTGCAAAGAGTTGGAGTTGGGTTGAGGATCGGATCGGGTCGGAATGGAATGTGAAATCGGATCGGAGTAAGCAAGTTGGATAGGAGGGACGAACGGAACCAAGAAGCAAAGAACCGAACCGAACCGCATAGAGGAAGTGAGCTCGAACCGAACCAAACGAGGGGGATTTAAGCTGAACCGAATGGGGAGCCTGAGCACCACATACTGAACCGACCTGGATAGACCGAACCGAACCGAGTTTGGACCTCTACCTCTACTATGCGATGACTCTTCTGAAGACCAACTCTAATTCGACCAAAACCCGAGATGCAAAGGAAGTTCAAATAGGAAGTAGAACACAGGATCCAGATGGGAACCAACGGGTTAACTTCATGAATTGGACTTTGCTGCGGAACATGTGCTAAGGGGTTATCGACGTCCATAACATTGATTCACCACCAAGACGGATGTTAGGATACAGATCAGTGCAGTGGGGTAGTTATTACTCCATGGGGCAGAGTGATCGTAGCATGGCTATGAGCCAGTGCAGTGGAGTTGTCATGACTTCATGGGGCAGAGTGGACATAGCAAGGACTAGTGGCTGTGGATCAGTGCAGTGGAGTCGCTATGACTCCATGGGGTAGAGTAATCATAGCAAGGATTTGGGTGATCAAAGCGGTGGATATCGTATGCTTTACGCACTAAGTGAGAGATGTGAGGATGGTTGCTATGCTTGATTGTTTGATATCACTATGACATGCACCCCCCCCCCCACCCCCGTTATCTTTACACCATATGTTAGTATCACCTTAGAGTATTGTACATCTTGTTGTGCAAACTCTTTGGTTGCAGGTTCAGGTATAGTTTAGTATACCTGTTATTGTTTTGTTTTTGCTGCTTACTGCTCATACCAGTCTTTTGTCTGACCCAGAGTTTCATGTCTCTTCTTATTACTCTGGGTGCTCTTAAACGGGCAGACTAGAGACAGGTTAGGTGGTATGCACGAGTAGCTGTACCAGAGACGAGCAGGAGGCTTCCACGTATGATATATATAGATATTCTCCCTGTGTCGCTGCTGGTCACTACTTTGGGCATTAGTAGTTTACATTTCTTATTTTTCTTTAGAGATAGTTTGAAAAGTTGTAATAATGATGATGTGGAACATAAGCTATATTTTGAATTTTTCGCTGCTATCATGGTTTAGTTTTCAGCTTATGCACTGTCTTTCCTGTTTTATATCAACTATGTTATTATTATATTTTATTCCATACGCTGTGAGACATTCTACAGGTTCCTTGCTAGCTTAAATTCCCTTCTTTTTCTTTCTTTGGCGATTGTCCCATGCTGGTTGAACATCGGCACATCGCACTTTCATTGGAAATGTCGGCTGGTGGCTGGCCATCACATTTGGTACCAGATCTCTAGGTTGCGTAGTTAACCTAGGGAAGACACCAGAGAGAGATAGTACATATATGAGAGCGTGTATTTGTGATATTTTGGTTTTCAAAAGCTATATGTATGTACACTATTAGTATATTTGAAGATGAAGTCGCATTGCACTGGCACCACTGAAGAGATGGTTAATCGTTTTCTCCTTACAAATTGAACGATGAGCCGATATACTAGGGGTACTGGTAGAGGAGCTAATAATGGGAATGCTCCTGATATGAGGACGATGTTCACTGACTTCATGAGAGAGATGCTTAGAAATGTGCAAGGAGCAGTTTCCAATGTTGCAAATGGTGGTGGTGCAACGGTGCAGGCGCCTAGAGCCGATTTCACCAAGCTTTGCAAGGGTTACACTAGTCTTGGTGGGAAGCCGTTCCACGGAACGGAATCGACTACAGAAGTTTAGGATTGGTTGGATAGCTGTGAGCGTATCTTCGCAGACTTGGGTATCGAGGATGCGACGTAGAGAAAGCTAGCATCCCGTCAGCTGCAAGGATGGGCGATGAATTAGTGGAATGCTATTAAGGTTGCTACTCCAGAGGATCAAGTTACATGGGATCAGTTTAAGGCCCGATTCAATGAAAAGTATATCCCAGCTGCTCAGAAATCAGAATTGTTTAGGAAGTTCTCGGAACGTAAGCAGAATGGTAGAGCAATCTCGGAGTATATTGCTGAGTTCGATACTTTATCGAAGTATGGATTATCTCTTATCGACACTCCCGAGAGGAAGAATGAGAAGTTCATAATAGGCTTAGTACTTGGGGGAAAGGCTTATAAACCATATTGATGAGACGTTTGAATCGATTGCGGGGAAAGCTTTAAGATCAGAGAGTCTATGCCCTAAGTTGAAGACTGAGGTTGCATCTATAGAGGAGTCAAAATCGCAAGCAAGTGGTGGAGGCAAGAATGGTTCTCAGAATAAGAGAAAGTGGAATCAGACCAAGGATGGCTAGAAGAAAAAGAATAAGAAACATGTGGAGTGCTTTAGCTGTAGCAAGAAGGGCCATTATGCTAAAGAATGTCGAGCGAAGCCAGCGGACAGGAAGTGCTTCAACTATGGCCAAGTGGGACATCACAAGGATAAATGTCTGCAACCCCCTAAAGGGAAGCAGATTGTGAAAGCATATGCCCTTAATGTTGTTCCTTCTTCGTCGATTGCCCCAACCGCGGCGGAGAAAGGAAAGAATGTCGTCATTCAAGGTGTGCTTTCTGTTTACGATGTTCCTGTTCGAGTATTGTTTAATACCGGAGCTTCCTATTCCTTCATATCTAGTGACCTGGTAGATAGGTTGGGATTGGAACCCGAGATAATCGATAGACCTCTAGCGGTGACGAACCCGATTGGTGGTTCGACTAGCCTTAGCACAATTTGTCGTAATGTGGTCTTATCGAGTCATGGATGCATGTTTGTTTGTGATTGCTTTGTTTTGGGCTTTACTGGGTTTGTCATTATTTTGGGAGTCGATTGGCTCCAAAGGTATGGGGTGATGGTAGACTGTGAGGGCTTTTTGGTGACAGTTAGAATGTATGATGGGTGGAGGGTAGTGTTTGGTGGTCTACCTAGTGTTGGGGTAATGGCTAGTTTTCTAAATTCCCTCGACATCCTGCATGATGAGTTGTCAGATGTGCCCGTGGCTAGCCAGTATCCAGACGTCTTCGAGGAAGTGACCGGACTTCCATCACACCGAGAGATTGAGTTCCGTATTGATTTAGTGAAAGATGCCAGTCCTACAGTGATGCCACTTCGTCGTATGGCGCCAAGGGAGCAACGAGAGCTCAGGGTGCAAGTAAGTGATCTTTTGAAGAAGGGATTTATTATAAGAAGTGTCTCCGAGTGGGGAGCACCAGTTGTGTTAGCTACCAAGGCAGATGGTTCCCTTCGATTGTGTGTGGACTACCGCAGGTTGAATAAGGTGACGAGGAAGACTAAGTATCCTCTACCATGGATAGATGATTTGTTTGATCAGTTGAGTGGCGCAAGGGTGTTCTCCCAATTGGATCTCGTGACAGATTTTCATCAACTTAGGGTGGAAGCTGAGAGTATAGCTAAAACGGCCTTTCGGACGCTGTCTGGATTCTATGAGTGGTTGGTCATGCCATTAGGGTTGACTAATGCACCAGCATATTTTGTGGATCTTATGAATAGAGTATTCGGAGATCAATTGAATAAGTTTTTTCTTATGTTCGTGGATGATATCTTAGTTTATTCGAGGACAGAGGAAGAACACAAGGAACATTTGAGGATAGTGATGGAAGTGTTGAGAAAACACCAATTGGAAGCAAAGTTTTCTAAGTGTCACTTCTGCAGAAGGGAAGTGAGATTCTTGGGCCATGTTATTTCAGAGAATGGTATTGCCGTGGACCCCGCGAAGGTGGCTACAGTACAAGATTGGTCTGCGCACAAGAATGCAACAGACATAAGAAGTTTGTTGGGATTGGCTGGATATTATCGTAAGTTTATCCAAGACTTCTCCAAGATAGCGGCACCACTGACTCAGTTGACCAAGAAAAATAAAACTTTTGTTTGGGACGAAAAGTGCGAGAATGCATTTAAGGGTCTAAAGGAAAAGTTGACATGTGCACTAGTGTTAGTCATTCCTAAAGGCAATGAAGAGATGACAGTATACACAGATGCATGTGGTATTAGACTAGATGTTGTATTGATGCAAGGAGGCACGGTTGTAGCTTATGCTAGTCGGCAACTGAAACCGCATGAGAAAAGATATCCTACCCATGATTTGGAATTAGCAGCGATCGTGTTCGCATTGAAGATGTGGAGACATTATCTATTGGGAGAAAGATTTGAGTTGTTTACCAATCATAAATCGTTAAAGTATCTTTTCTCACAGAAGGATCTAAATCTCCGATAGCAAAGATGGTTATAATTCTTGGCTTCCTACGATTTCGATATCGTATATACACCAGGAAAGGGCAATGCGGTAGTTGATGCATTGAGTAGAAGACATGCCAGTTTAGGGGCTATGTTTCTAGAATGGAAGCAACTGGAGTACATCGCTGGGTATGATTTCAGACCAAAGTGCGAATTGGATCCAGAAGTATTAGCAAGTTTGACGATCAGACTCACTTTGATTGAGCGGATAGGTTCTAGTCAAAGAGACGATCCTAACCTATTGGAAATCATCTCCAAGTTAGAGATGGGTATCGACGAGGAGATGAACAAGTATGGGCTTGATCGAGATGGATGGCTTAGAAAAAATGGAAGACTAGTTGTGCCCAATGTCAATGGATTGAGGGGTGAAGTGCTTAGAGAATGTCATCACTCGAAACTGACCATCCGTCCCAGGGGTAACATAATGTATCGAGACATGAAGCAGACCTGCTACTGGGAAGGGATGAAAAGAGATGTTGGGAAGTTTATATCCAAATGCATGAATTGCCAGCTAGTTAAAGCTGAGCAAAAGAAGCCTAGTGGTTTGTCGCAACCATTAGAAATTCCAGAATGGAAATGGGAACAAGTCTCAATGGATTTCATTGATGGGTTACCAAGAACTAGATCGGGTCATGATAGCATTTGGGTGATTGTGGACTGACTGAGTAAGAGTGCAAGGTTTATACCCGTCAAGTCGAATAGAACGGCAGCTAAGTTAGCGGAACTATATATGAAGTGGGTAGTGAGATTTCATGGAGTACCTAAAAGCATTGTGAGTGACCGAGACCCGTTGTTTACTAATGGGTTTTGGAAGAGCTTGCAAGAGGCTCTAGGGTCAGAATTATATCTCAGTACCGCGTACCATCCTCAAACCGACGGTCAGACAGAGAGGATGAATCGAGTATTAGAAGATCTATTGCATATTGGATTTTGGTGGATCATGGGATGACCATTTACATCTAGTAGAGTTTTCATATAATAATAGTTACCAGTCCAGCATTGGTATGGCTCCATATGAAGCTTTGTACGGAAGACCGTACAACTCACCATCATGTTGGTTAGAAACCGGTGAGAAATTTGTGCTTGGGCCAGATGTGATAAGAGAAACTTCAGATAAATCAAGGTTATTCAACAGCGAATGAAGGCTGCCCAAGATAGGCAGAAGAGTTATGCTGATAAGAGGAGAAGATGTTTTAAAATTCTCCATTGGCGACTTGTTTTTTGTCAAGATCTCTCCATTAAAGAGCGTGATACGATTTGGTAGGAGAGGCAAGTTAACACCAAAATTTGTTGGTCCATTCCCAATCCTCGAGCAAGTTGGGAATTTGACATATAAAGTTGAGTTGCCGGATAAGATGGCGGGAGTTCATAACGCATTTCATGTTTCTCAGCTAAGGAAATTTGTGCACGACCCCGATATGACTATTTCACCTGATCAGTTGGATGATATCGAAGTAGAACCCGAGACAGTTGGGAACCGCGAGCCGATTCGTATTGTCGAGCCAGATACGAAGCAACTTCGAAGGAAAGCGGTGGGTCTAGTCAAAGTTTAGTGGGGCGAGAATGAGAATGACTGTACTTGGGAGATAGAGGAAAGCATTAGGAAAACGTATCCAGAACTCTTTGCTTGGTAAGATTTTAATTGCAATTTAGTTTTCCGCATGCTAGGATAGACTTGTTTGTTGTTTTGTATGTTTGATTGTTATGAGTGGTTGGTAGGCATGCGGGATCCATTACTTGTTTCTTAGTTAAGGTATTTCGTGGGCGAAATTTCTTAAAGGGGGATGAATGTAACGACTTGCATTCTACGCATCAAGGAATCGTAGAATATTTCTTTCTTTCTCATGCAAAGTCATATAGCTATGTAATTTTGGGAGACGACTATTGGAGTCATTTTCCATGTTCATGATTTTTGCCGATTTTTAAATGACCGTTTTGGCCGTAGCTGATTTTGTTTCGGCCATAACTTTTGATTGGTAAGATGTTTTGACTTGATACCACTTCCATTAGATCCGGATGATGGTCTAGCTTTCCGTAGAGTGGTCATAATAGCCAAACGGACTCACCGTTTGGGAGATATAGCTGAAACAAGGTTTAAAAGGTGAAAAACCAGCTTAACCGGGCCTAGTTGGGGTGATTAACAAGAGGACCCATAACCCATTTCGGGATTAAGGTTATGGGGAGGCTGAAATCAGTTAGGAAACGATCTATTCTCATTTTCTCAGCCGCCTAAAGCATTTCCCTAACCATAACAATGACCTCCAACAACCAAATCACCTTCTAATCACCATTTAATCAAATTTTAGCTTAATCTACATCAAATCAAGACAAATTAGCATCAAATTAGGAATAGATCTGTTGTGTTGCATAGAGATTCGAGCCAAATCACAGATAATTTCAGGTCTAAAGTTAATTTGTGGCTAAGGTGAGTGATTTGCATAGTTTCTCACTAATTACGTTTGATTAGGGGTAATTAGTGTTAACTAGCGAAATTTTGGCTTAGAAAAATTTGTAAAATTCTAAAATATTATTTTAAGGGTTTGATAGAAATTTGGGTTAATTTGGATAAGTTTTGTTAATTGTATTCTTAAACATGATTAAGGGAGATTAAGGGGAAAACATAGGTTTTTGGGTATGTTTGATCCATATTTACATATTAAATTGTTGTTTTGGTGTTTATAGTTGATTCTCTATGTTGCTATGCCTGTACGGTATACCTTGTGATTGATTAGAAGAGTTAGAATGGTTGAAAACGCCATCATATGGCGTAAAACTGTCGCTGGAAAAGTTGCTGGAAATATGCAGGGTTTCAGATCCGATCGGATCAGATATAGGGCACGGCTCGGATAGGAGGACCAGGCAAGGGATTTGATTCGGATCGGAACTTGGCACCAGGGAAGGCTTGGCAAGAAGGAAGGCCATTTGCAAAGAGTTGGAGTTGGGTTGAGGATCGGATTGGATTGGAATGGAACATGGGATCGGATCGGAGTAAGCAAGTTGGATAGGAGGGACGAACGGAACCAAGAAGCAAAGCACCGAACCAAACCGCATGGAGGAAGTGAACCCGAACTGAACCGGATGAGGGGGATTTAAGTTGAACCGAATGGGGAGTCTGAGCACCACATATCAAACCGAACGGGATAGACCGAACCGAACCGAGTTTGGACCTCTACCTTTACTACACGATGACTCTTCTGAAGACCAACTCCAATTCGACCAAAACCCGAGATGCAAAGAAAGTCCAAATAGGATGTAGAACTCAGGATTCAGATGGGAACCAACGGGTTAACTTCATGAATTGGACTTTGCTGCGGAACGTGTGCTAAGGGGTTATCGACATCCATAACTTTGATTCACCACCTAGACGGATGTTAAGCTACGGATCAGTGTAGTGGGGTAGTTATTACTCCATAGGGCAGAGTGATCGTAGCATGGCTATGAGCCAGCGCAGTGGAGTCGTCATTACATCATGGGGCAGAGTGGACATAGCAAGGACTAGTGGTTGTGGATCAGTGTAGTGGAGTCGCTATGATTCCATGGAGCAGAGCGATCATAGCAAGGATTTGGGTGATCAAAGCGGTGGATATCGTATGCTTTACGCACTTAGTGAGAGATGTGAGGATGGTTGCTATGCATGATTGTTTGATATCACTGTAACAAACCACTTACTCAACGATTTTAGATTTAAATATTTTATTTAAATATATCGTCGTATCTTATGGTCACTCAAAATGTCGTTTTTCATAAACGGTAAAACTAGGATTCGGTACCACTTCCATTGAGTCCGGATCATCGTTTATGAAATTTTTGAGTATAAACTTCGATATGTTTGGAGTTACGGATTTTCGGGCTCCAAAAATGGGCTTAGTTGTGGCTAAACTAGCCAAATTGGCTTGTTTAAACCTCTCCCACTATTCCTATCAGCCCAACCCTTCTCCCTCTCCTCTCATTCACTTCGTTTTTATTTCCTAAGGCAAAAGAATGGAGAGAGTGGAAAGGGAAATAGAAATTGCAACCTATATTTTGCAATTTGAAGCCCAATCATGTGCAATCCTAGGAGAACAAGGGTAAGCTCTCTCTCTCTCTCTACTTGTTCTCTACCTTTCTCTCCTCTCAATTTCGGATTTTAATCATGCTCTAACACTTTTGTTTCTTCATGTGTGTTTATATGGTGATTAGACAGGAGCAATTGAAGAAAGAAAGCTTCTTTACTTGAGTTGGAGCTTGTTCTTGTCATTCATGAAACCAAGGTGAGTTCTTTTTGAACTCACATCTACGCCACAAGCCATTGGCTTGTAAAAGTGTAATTTAGTGTTTATTGAGTTGGCATATGTTAGTGAATTGGTTAGACTAGTGTAAATTAGCCGAATTCATGTGTTCTTGTTTTCATTGAATTGAAAATAATGGTAAGAATTGTCCACACAATCTAATGCATATGCTATGAGTTGATTTGGTGATGTTGTGAAGCTCCGTTGTCCCCCAACAAAGTTCCAAGTCTTCAAAAGTCGCTTGAATCACTTTGGTATGCTTTGGTTTGGAATTTAGTTCATATTTAAATTTATAATCAAGAACCATTGCAAATCTCTTGTGTGAATGTTTGTACATATGAATTAGGTGTTATGAGTTGCTTCGGTGAGTTATCGACGCCTCATTTGCATGTATTTAACATCATAGGCCTTCGGGCATTAGCCGGTATCATTATGGAGATGAAATTGTAAAAAATGTAGGGGGTTTAATGGTCATTGGTTGTTAACAACCGAAATATGGTGCAAAATTCGGTTGTTGACAACCGAGCTGAGAACTTTCGAATTTTTTATTTTTTTAAACGGCGATAACTTTTTCATACGAACTCGGAATTGAGCGAATTCAGGTGCGTTGGAACCGTCTCGACGAGAGATTTCCAATGAAACTAATTTGGAGTGATTTGGAGTTCATGATAATTTTTGGTGGAGTAAAACATCCAATGTAAATAACCGAACAGTGAAAAAGAAAGGGTGAAATAATTATCCACTTTAAAACGATCATAATTTTTTCATATGAATTCGGAATTCGGCGAAACAAGATGCGTTGGAACCGTATCGACGAGAGCTTGGAAATGAAAATAATTTTGGAGTAATTTGAATCTATTTACTCATTAATTTGGGTTTGACCCTCGATATTAGTTCGATTATGATTCACGACTCTAAAACATGAATTATCGACTCGATATCCTTCGAGTCTATTCCGATATAGTTTGAAACCTTCGTGTGCTAGTTTGGGATTTCAATTCATTCATTGATCGTGATTATAACCATTATCCCTATGATTTCCTGTATGTTGTTGTAATGTGAATTACGCATTAGCGATCACCTTGGTGATCGCTCTTTGATCTGCGGCACCTGATTTTGTGTCTTTGTTTCCTGTCGCTTCAGGGTGATTTCTAACCATTTATTAACGTCATTGGATTCACTAATGAGCTATATGTATATTCAATTTATCGAATTTACATTTGATGATTTATGATTTGGATTTATGTCATTTTGACGTGAATCCCCTTGATTGATTTGCCTCGGCAATCGTACTATTGTTTATTGCCACTTTGAAATTATATAAAGAGGTTTTATGTTATTTAGTAGATATCAAATTCTTGTACTAAAATGATTTCCAATCTTACTTCATTAAACGAAGCTAATTTACGAAATCGCTTTATGAACCTTCTTCAAATCTACTAGTATATATTTTATAAACCTTTTCTCGTTTGTACAAGAAATCTAATTAAACATCTTAGTAAAATCAAGGACTATGAACCCTTGCTTTTGCTTCGATGGTTAATTCTTGGACTCGTTCGATCGAAAACCGTGGCAATGCTCCTTCTATGATTTTCTCTATTTTGAATAGGAACCAATTACGAGTGTGTAAATATTCGAGAATAGCATGTGGTTATGGGACATGTTGTTATTTTCTTATATTAACTAGCTCAGAGTAATTTCTATTCACCGGGATCCATGGTATCCGCCTCTATGACTTATGTTTTGTGGTCCTCGATCGCCCGAATGGGATTTGCGATTCTGGATTTCACCTATGGGACTTTGGTCCAACTTTCTATGATTTATGATGTTTTTTAGAGATTTCACGATTTATGTGTTTTCTCTCTTCCGGGGTCACGACCCAGCTTTGCAGGGAGTTCGGCTCAAACTATGGGTGTAGGACGTAGAGATCGTTTCTCATCTGGGAGGTATCCACTTTTTATGATGTTTTCTGTATTTCGAGTGATTTCTGGATTCTTGATTACTTTGACACGATGCGCGTCAATTTGAGAAATGATTTATGATTCATGATTTGCTTTGATGCGATGGTCATCAATTTGATGTGTATTTGGCATTCCGCTATCATTCATGTGTTTAGTTTATTTGGCATTCTGTTGTCATTTATGTGTTTAGTTTACTTGGCATTCCGCTGTCATTTCCTGTTGTGTGCTATTATTCGAATGTTGCATTCTACATTAGCTAGGAGATTATTTAGAGATATTTGTGTGCTGACATTCCATTGTCATTTCCTGATTGTGTCGACATGTCATCCTGTGTTATATCTCTTGTTATCTCAGTTTATTTGATAAGTACAGCTAGACTGGTCCGTTTATTGTTTATTTCCTTATAAATAATACTCGGGTTAGACTGAGTCATTTTAGGTACTCCTCTGGGACTCCTCGCAGGGTTGATCTTCCGCTTTCAGCTTGCTACTCTATCTCCGTAGTTTTATGTACTTTTGTACCTTTGTCATTTCACTTGTTGTGTACGTATTCTTTTGTTTAGACCATCGTGCATGTATTTATTCTTTTGGGATTAGTGGAACTTGTTGACCACTATCTTGTTGTACACATCCTTGGTTTATTTATATCTATTCTTCCTTTGTGATATGATTATTTTGTGTCTGGCATTGAGATATACCATATTTATATTATTGTTGTTGTCTATTTTATACTGCTTTCCGGATTGCATATAGCCGTTGTGTAGTTGCCATATGTGCTGAATTGTTATGTCGAAATTTTAGTATCAGAATTCGATGTGCATTCCTCACATGGAGTAATCATACAATCGGTCGCCCTTCACAAACCTCGTTCTCCATTATGATTTACGACATTTCTTTGAAATTAATTGGACGATAGTGGGTATAGAGGTAGGGCGTTACAGTTGGTATCAGAGCCACTTTCTGGAACAGTGTAATGTAGTATGATGATGGTATTGTCTTAAGCCTCTCTCGGGAATCATGTTTTAGGGTTTTAGTAAGAGTCTTAAGACCCGTCATAGCTTATCTTCCTATACGATTCCATTTTGATTGAATTCGTGTCGTTTGAATTCAACTTGAGACTAACTTTTTCTTCCTTCTTTTTCCTTAAAAAGGTGAAATAGTTGGTCGTAGTCGTGTTCATGCCAGTTCACCCAGTGTACCTCCTACGGGAGGGGTGATTATGTCTCAAGTGGCCTATTTTTAGTCTTTTATAATATTTATCGACTCGTCCGCTTCGGGTTGATTTCTGTAGTCCATCTAGGATCCGTGTGCTCTAGTGGTGCTTCTGTTCCATTTTTTGACTCAAGTTGCTAATCGATGTCTGTTTGGCCTATTGTGCATCGCACTTATCTTGTTGATCACTTATGACCCTTGAAGTTGGTTGATCATTGGATATCTTTCCCATGCGTCGTTACGCACATGGTAAGCTCCTTTGATCCTGACATTTCTTGATTTCTAGTTAAGATTGTTTTGTACGTCGTTACATATCTAGCATGGTCTATTGATCATTTGTCGGTCGGTATGGAGATACCATGTCTTTGTGACTAAATCTACTTCCTTATTGTCAGCTATATAGTTCTAGTTCGGTGTGAGATCACCAAGCTTTCGGGCTAAAACAACTCATTTGTAACCTCGTTGTGCCGGTGTGAGTCACCAAGAATTTGTGCTAAATTAACTCAACAATTGTATCATTGCGTTCCAAACTCAAGATCAAGAATGAGAGAAAGCATCCCGCTTCTTGTGATCCCTCTTCTTGATTCAGGGTACGTGTCATTAATTCCTTAATGTCATTTATGTTGTTCAGAGGTTATTTTATTTATGTTCTTTTGATATACGTCGACCGTGTTCTTCGTTATCAAAAGATATCAATTGTGTTTTATTCATAAGTTGATAAAGGAATTTTATTTCTTTTATGCCATCCAGAATGATTTATTGAATTTTTATATTTTCGCGAAATTTGCATGAACATTAGAAATTTTGAGGACTTTCTTGTGTTAACTTGTCCATCGGGTGCGTTAAGGATCTCGACCGAGATATGGGACGCCATGTTGTAGTTCGGAATTCCTAAACACCATTATGTGACAATCCGACATTCGAAATGATTCCTAAAATTAAAATTCACTTCTAATAAGTTAATCAAAATAATAATATTTTGGATTTTGCTATCTTCGTAGTCATTTGTTATTTTTCTAGATAATTTATTTCTAGATTTCCTTGAAGCAATTCCAAGAATTTGAGTGGTTCAAGATTTTCAATAAGATATTATCTTGAATCTTTTCTTTGAGTAAATTAAATAACTCCAGGAACAACCCAAAGAGTTATTTATTTATGTCTCTTGTTTCTGGATTCCGGGTCTTTGATTTTCAAGAATTCTTAGTGATTGGGAATCTCTCTTAACTCCTAATCCTTGTTTTGATTTGCAGAAGAGAATTTAGTATTCTTGTGATTCCATGGGTCTCCCTATTTTCTCTAGTGAACAATCACTCGAGAGAATGGGAATCTCGTGGGGGAGGGAAGATTTAGGTTTTGTGATCCACGGCAAACTCAATAATTCCTTACATTGATTATATGATCTAGTCGATCATTCGGAAGTGCTATAGTCAATTCACTTATGGACTTAGCCTTGCGTTGTTCTTAGAAATGAATATCGAAAGGATGGGCTCTTTTGATATTCCTCCTTTGTTTGTTTGAATCATTTGGATTGACAATTGTCTCCGCAAGTTTTTTAACCCTTGTCAATTAAATATTTGGGGATTATGGCCTCTTTGGTTTAATCTCATCTTGTTATAGAAATTGTCTATTGCTTCTTTGATTAATTGCTAATGTTTTTGTGATTTGAGATTTTTGGTGGAAAATTATCTTAAATCATGTTGTTCTGAAGTGGTAAGTTGTGCACTACTTATCTGTCATCTTCTCGATGGTTCTGATTTTCTAGAACTGATACCCGAGTTTCTAAATATTGGGAATTTCGTATAGTTCCTAATGATTCGTCTTTATGGTTACTAAATGAGATTTAGTACCTGGTTAGAAATCGATTTCCCCGAATAGTTCATTGGTATTCCGTTACCAATACTTGATTTTCGACTAGTAGTTCATTGGTATTCCGTTACCAATATTTGTTTATCGGTTTCTAAGTCGTTGGTATTCTGTTACCAACCTTGAATCATTAATATTAAAATTGATTATTCCTTCGAGAATTGTTCTCCATTGCTAAATTCGTTGGAATCTCTATGTTGTGCTTTTGTTGGTGTCAGCCACCTTATCGCAAGACTAAAATGCTGAAGTTTGGTGTTCGCTACATCGTCGTGATTGAGTTTTAGGAATGGACTAGTCAACCATTGTAAATTCCCATTTCTTATCCTAAGAGAAATATGTACTATTGATATCTCGCGTCCTACAGGCGCAGTCCCGTTGCTTCTTGAAATTCCAAATTAGATTCGCATGGTTTTTGTGCATTCTATCGATTCTCATTCCCTTGAGAATCATACTAAGAAAGGCGAGCCTATTTGAATTCATAGCGCTTATGAATTTTTATGGAATTATTTTACCCATTTGGGATGACTACCTTCATGGATAATGGAGTTTGAGATTGGACTCTAGTTTTTATGATCTTGCGAGACGAAATTGAGATCTCACCTAGCTGTTGGTGTTATATTTTCATTACGTGTCGGTTCTTGTTGTACCACTTCACGGTATAATTTTTTGTTGTTACCTATTACTTCATTCTTAAGGAATTGCGGGGACGCAATTCTTTTAAGGGGGGAAGTTTGTAACAACCCGCTCATTCGACGATTTTAGATTTAAATATTTTATTTAAATATATCGTCGTATCTTATATGTCACTCAAAATGTCGTTTTTCATAAACGATAAAACTAGAATTCGAGCCCACTTCCATTGAGTTTGGATCATCGTTTATGACCTTTTTTAGTATAAACTTCGATATGTTTGGAGTTATGGATTTTCGGGCTCCAAAAATGGGCTTAATTGTGGCTAAACTAGCCAAATTGGCTTGTTTAAACCTCTCCCACTATTCCTATCATCCCAACCCTTTTCCCACTCCTCTCATTCACTTTATTTTTATTTCCCAATGCAAAAGAATGGAGAGAGTGGAAAGGAAAATAGAAATTGCAACCTAGTTTTTGCAATTTGAAGCTCCAATCATGTGCTAATCCTAGAAGAACAAGGGTAAACTCTCTCTCTACTCGTTCTCTACCTTTCTCTCCTCTCAATTTCGGATTTTGATCATGCTCTAACACTCATGTATCTTCATGCGTGTTTATATGGTGATTAGAGAGGAGCAATTGAAGAAAGAAAGCTTCTTTACTTGCGTTGGAGCTTGTTCTTGTCATTCATGAAACCAAGGTGAGTTCTTTTTGAACTCACATCTATGCCACAAGCCATTAGCTTGTAAAAGTGTAATTTAGTGTTCATTGAGTTGGCATATGTTAGTGAATTGGTTAGGCTAGTGTAACTTGGCCGAATTCATGTGTTCTTGTTTTCATTGAATTGAAAATTACGGTTAGAATTGTCCACACAATCTAATGCATATGCTATGAGTTGATTTGGTGATGTTGTGAAGCTCCGTTGTCCCCCAACAAAGTTCCAAGTATTCACAAGTCGCTTGAATCACTGTGGTATGCTTTGGTTTGGAATTTAGTTCATATTTGAATTTATAATCAAGAATCATTGC
Source organism: Allium sativum (assembly GCA_030737875.1). Lineage (NCBI taxonomy): Eukaryota > Viridiplantae > Streptophyta > Magnoliopsida > Asparagales > Amaryllidaceae > Allium > Allium sativum. Next base: position 256,774,863 of record CM060923.1, read on the forward strand.
AAATCTCTTGTGTGAATGTTTGTGCTTGTGAATTAGGTGTTATGAGTTGCTTCGGTGAGTTATAGACGCCTCATTTGCATGTATTTAACATCATAGGACTTCGGGCATTGGCCGGTATCATTATGGAGATGAAATTGTAAAAAAAATAAGGGTTTTAATAGTCACTCGGTTGTTAACAACCGAAATATGGTGCAAATTTCGGTTGTTGACAACCGATCAGAGAACTTTAGAAACATTATTTTTTTTAAATGGCCATAACTTTTTCATACGAATTCGGAATTGAGCGAGATCAAGTGAGTTGGAACCATCTCGACGAGAGCTTTCCAATGAAACTAATTTGGAGTGATTTTGAGTTCATGATAATTTTTGGTGGAGGAAAATATCCAATGTAAATAAACGAACAGTGAAAAACAAAGGGTGAAATAATTATCCACTTTAAAACAATCATAACTTTTTCATACGAATTCAGAATTCGGCGATGCGTTGGAACCGTATCGACGAGAGATTCGAAATGAAACTAATTTTGGAGTAATTTGAATTTATTTACTCGTTAATTCGGGTTTGTCCCTCGATATTAGTTCTATTATGATCCACGACTCTAAAACGTGAATTATCGACTCGATATCCTTCGAGTCTATTCCGATATAGTTTAAAACCTTCGGGTGCTAGTTTGGGACTTCGATTTATTCGTTGATCGAAATTACAACCTTTATCCCATTGATTTTCTGTATGTTGTTGTAATGTGAATTATGCATTAGCGATCACCTTGGTGATCTCTCTTTGATCTACGACACCTGATTTTGTGTCTTTGTTTCCTGTTGCTCCAGGGTGATTTCTAACCATTTATTAACGTCATTGGATTCACTAATGAGCTATATGTATATTTGATTTATTGAATTTACATTTGATGATTTATGATTTGGATTTATGTCATTTTGACGTGAATCCCCTTGATCGATTTGCCTCGGCAATCGTACTATTGTTTATTGCCACTTTGAAATTATATAAAGAGGTTTTATGTTATTTAGCAGATATCAAATTCTTGTACTAAAATGGTCTCCAATCTTACTTCATTATACGAAGCTAATTTACGAAATCGTTTTATGAACCTCCTTCAAATCTACTAGTATATATTTTGCAAACCTTTTCTCGTTTGTACGAGAAATCTAATTAAACGTCTTAGTAAAATCAAGGACTACAAACCCTTGCTTTTGCTTCGATGGTTAATTCTTGGACTCGTTCGATCGAAAACCGTGGCAATTCCCCTTCTATGATTTTCTCTGTTTTGAATAGGAACCAATTACGAGTGCGTAAATATTCGAGAATAGCATGTGGTTATGGTACATGTTGCTATTTTCTTATATTACCTAGCTCGGAGTAATTTCTATTCACCCGGATCTATGGTATCCGCCTCTATGACTTATGTTTTGTGGTCCTCGATAGCCCGAGTGGGATTTACGATTCTTGGATTTCACCTGTGGGACTTCGGTCCAACTTTCTATGATTTATGATGTTTTCTAGACATTTCACAATTTATGTGTTTTCTCTCTTCCGGGGTCTCGACCCGGCTTTATGGGGAGCTTCGGCTCAAACTATGGGTGTAGGACATAGAGATTGTTTCTCATTTGGGAGGTATCCACTTTTTATGATGTTTTCTGGATTTCAAGTGATTTATGGATTCTTGATTACTTTAACGTGATGCACGTCAATTTGAGAAATGATTAATGATTCATGATTTACTTTGATGTGATGGTCATCAATTTGATGTGTATTTGGCATTCCGTTGTCATTCATGCGTTTAGTTTATTTGGCATTCCGTTGTCATTCATATGTTTAGTTTACTTGGCATTCCGCTGTAATTTCCTGTTGTGTGCTACTATTCGAATGTTGCAATCTATATTAGCTAGGAGATTATTTATAGATATTTGTATGCTGACATTCCATTGTCATTTCCTGAGTGTGTCAACATGCCATGTTCATGTCATCCTGTGTTATATCTCTTGTTATCTTAGTTTATTTGATAAGTACAGCTAGACTGATCCGTTTATTGTTTATTTTCTTATAAATAATACTCGGGTCAGGCCGAGTCATTTTAGGTACTCCTCTGGGACTCCTCGCAGGATTGATCTTCCGCTTTCATCTTGCTACTCTGTCCCTGTAGTTTTATGTACTTTTGTACCTTTGTCATTTCACTTGTTGTGTGCATATTCTTTTGTTTACATCATGGTGCATGTATCTATTCTTATGGGATTAGTGGATCTTTGTTGACCACTATCTTGTTGTACACATCCTTGGTTTATTCATATCTATTCCGCCTTTGTGATATGATTATTTTGTGTCTGGCTTTGAGATATACCATATTTATATTATTGTTGTTGTCTATTTTATACTACTTTCCGAATTACATATAGTCATTGTGTAGTTTCCCTATGTGCCGAATGGTCATGTCGAAATTTTAGTATCAGAATTCGATGTGCATTCCTCACATGGAGTAATCATACAATCGGTCGCCCTTCACAAACCTCATTCTCCGTTATGGTCTACGACATTTCTCTGAAATGAACTGGACGATAGTGGGTATAGAGGCGGGGCGTTACAATCAATATGACATGCATACCCACACCCCCGTTATCTTACACCGTATGTTAGTGTCACCTTAGAGTATTGTACATCTTGTTGTGCTAACTCTTTGGTTGCAGGTCCAGATTTAGGTATGGTTTAGTATACCTGTTATTGTTCTGTTTTTTTGCTTATTGCTTATACCAGACTTTTGTCTGACCTAGAGTTTTATGTCTCTTCTTATTACTCTGGGTGCTCTTAAACGGGTAGGCTAGAGACAGGTTAGGTGGTATGCTCGAGTAGCTGTACCGGAGATGAGCAGGAGGCTTCCACGTATGATATATATAGATATTCTCCCTGTGTCACTATTGGTCACCACTTTGGGCATTAGTAGTGTACCTTTCTTATTTTGCTTTAGAGACAGTTTGAAAAGTTGTAATAATGATGATGTTGAACATAAACTGTATTTTGAATTTTTTGCTGCTATCATGGTTTAGTTTTCAGCTTATGCACTGTCACGCCTGTTTTATGTCAAGTATGTTATTATTGTATTTTATTCCATGCGTTGTGAGACATTCTACAGGTTTCTTGCTAGTTCAAATTCCCTTCTTTTCCTTTCTTTGGCGACCGTCCCGTGCTGGTTGGACATCGGTACAGCGCACTTTCATTGGAAATGTCAGTTGGTGTGGGGCGGGCCATCACAGTTATAGATTGATGACTTATTTTGTGTTAATTAATAGCACAAATAAGCCATGCTTATGGTAATCATATCAACTAATTTCACAAATGACCAAAAGAGAGATCGTGGTTTCATTTTATGTTGATTCATTTGATCTAGAGAGTGAATTTGCTTCTAAGTTGTCATTCAATCTCATAGTTTTCATACAACTTTTGTAGTTATTAGTTTGTTAGATTTTGTAATTTATCAAGTTGATTTAATTTGATTGAGTAAAATTTTAAAATTATTTTTTTCTCCATGGATCGACCTGTATTCGCTATGTATTACAAGTGTACGCCATGCGCTTGCGGTTTATTACAATTTGTATGATGAATTTCTAGTTAAATAGAAATTTTTGTAGCATCGAGCAAGTTTTTGGCATCGTTGTCATAGAAGGAATTTAATTTAGTTCTGCTCTTCGAATTAATTTTGTGTGTGTTTTCAAAAAAAAAGTTGTGTGCTTTCTTTCATTTTGTTTTGATTTTGGGTGTATTTTTGTTTCATTGTTGTTATATTGTGTTAGTTCTTCTCTTTTTCTTTCAAAAAAGGGTGTGTATTGCATTTTGTGTTTGGTATTTTATTCTCTTCGATTTATATTTTGTATGTGTGTTTGTTTGTCCTCTTGAGTTTTCTTATGTGTGTTTATCATTTGATTTGTTTTTAATTTATTCTTGAGCTAATTTCTTCTTCCTTAACAAAAAAATAGAAGAAGTGATCTTGTTCATAAATTTTGTGTTTTTTCACTTGTTTTTGTGTTTTTTTTTTTTGTTTTTGTGTTGATCTTGTGATGTTCCATTTTATTTCATGTGTGGCTTCGTGTTTTTTGTGTTCTTCGTTTACTTTCTTAAAAAAAATAAAAATTGTTGCATTTTGAATTTTGTTAACTTATTGTGTTCATTTGCATTTGTTATTTATTTATTTTTTATGTTTGTGTTCATTTGGTATTTTCTTTTTAACCTCACTCTTCTTTTGGTTATTAAAAAACATTTTGTTTTCTTGTTTATTACTACTATGCATCCTGTTTTACCAGCTATGCATTTCATTTCAGCTTATGTACAATATAAATATGCACAGAAATTTCATCTCATTCAAAAAGCTTCTTCAAAATCAAAATGTTTCTTGTTTTCAGAATTCCATTTCATTTCAGACAAACCTTTTAATACATTTTACGTTGTTTCAAGATACATAAATTTCGGCAAGGCTTGTATCATTTCAATACATTCCAATTCATTTCAATAGAAATCTTTTAATTGTTTCCCCTTACATTTTTCTTTTCCCTGTATTCATCAACTTCTTCTCAACACCACTTCCATATACCAAACCATCTACACATTTCAGCCTAAACTAGCCAGCACGTATCCACAAAACCAACATTTGAACTAACCTGCACCTATCACAAAACCTAACAAAAATTCATCCCAAAACCATCAGCCTTCCACTTCTTCATCTCTACACAATCTAACCATAGTAATTTCCACACTTCATATCCTACTTCCTATCACAACTGACATTCAACTTCAAACACCATTACCTCACAAACGAACAACTATCACACCACAATCATCAATCACCTCAACAAGCCACCATAGCCCCTGCATATCTACTGCCATACAGCCAAAATAGAAAGCACGACCTGACTAATCACCCAACCACCTTCAATCCAATATGGCTAACACTTACAACTTCCATACTACTCAAGCCTCATCACTACACTAACACCAACCACAATGCTCATTCACCACCACTATCTCACTACTAACTTCACATCATCAGACACCCAATTCACAAACCAACCAACCTTCATCAACTCCAACCTAAACACCTATCATTCACAAATAAACCTGCCTGAAACCCCCAAATTTCCTCCTACTCGACATTATCTAGTTAACCTCCTACACACAACCCAGCTCAATCTAAAACCTCTCCTGAAACAACGCATCTTCACCACTGGTCACTGAATAACTTCCGCTACCCTTAATCATCACACCAATTCAACTGTCAAATTTTACCACTGTCACTTGCCCTACAACTGTAACAACCTTCGACAAAACCTGCAATCGCCTTCCTTGTGTCGCACTTCAACCAACGAACACATTTATCTCTTAATCCTCAATTCACCAAGCCTGAACTACCCAACCTCCAATCGCAACTCTCGAAGCCCGCCTCTCCCTCACTTTGATCTAACCTTTGGCTTTTTATTCTGTTTTTTCTTTTTGATTTTTGTCTTGATTTTTTGTTTAGATTTTTATTCAGGCCTGTGGAAAGAAAAATTCTATGTTAGTGGAAAGTGAAGTTTGGATTTGAAGAAAGCGATGTTTTATTTTTGGAATTGCCTATGCTCGATTATGACTGTTTGTTATTAGGCCTACGTGGGTGTGTTTTCTTTTGTGTAATTTGTGTGCGGGTTTATAGGCGTGTGTGTTTTGTTTCAAATTTAATTTTAGTTTAACTTATTTCTTATTTAATTTGTGTGTTGTTTTGTGTCTTTAAATTTGGGGTTAAAATTTCCATTAAAAGAAAAAAAATCATAGTGTTTTCATTTTCACCACAAAAAAAAATCGTATTCAATTTTGTTTTATCTTTATATAAAATCTTTTCAGGTTGCAGGAAAATCAAATAGAAAACAGCTTTGCTTGCTTGCCAAATAAACAGCTTAGCCTGTTTCTTAATAAAAAAAAATGCTGATAAAATAAATTGCTAGTAAAATCTACATGCTCTGGTATGTGTTCTCAAACTCTGTTTTATTTTCCTTGCATTGTTTATTGCTTGCATTTAAAAATTAAAAAAAAAATATAATTTCGAAAGAAGAAAAAATTCGTAGTTGCATTGGTAATTCACGTTTAATTTCTGTTTTGCATTCATTCATTTTGTTATTGTTTTCCCAGGGCTTAATTATAATTTGATAAGTTGGTTTCTTTCAAACGAATTTTATCTCGGTGTCTAGATTACAGCAAAGCAAAAATTCATTTATAAATATTAAGGTAATTCGCAAATACTATAATGATTGTTTTTCTAAAGGTACTTAACCTTCGGCTGCGCTGCTAGGTTGATTCCTGATGCATTGATAACCCCGTCCATTAACCATTTGAGAAATCTTGAAATTAACCAGAACGTTACTATATAATTTTAGAAAGTTTGTAAATAAGTCATTTGCATTCATATAGTTGCATTAGGTTCATGCATATATAAAAAACAAAACAAAAATTCAAAATCTAAAAAAAACACATTTTCTTTTTGTAAATTTTGTATTTTTCCCTTTTCACTTTGTAAAAAGGAAAAAGTTCAAAATTCAAAATAAAAAAGTTTCATTTGTAAATAATCTCTTTCCATTTTATTTAAGCATTTTGTTAAAAAACATCCAAAATCCAAAAAAAAATCCAAAATCCAAAAAAATTAAGCAGTTTTCTTTTGTAAATATTTATTTCCTTTTCTTTTAAAGACAAAAAAAGATGAACCATCTTTTAAAAAATGTCCCAATTCCCTTATTCAATAGTATTTTACGATACTTGTGAAAATCAATATAATCCATATAATTTCACACCAAATTCGGGTATGGATATTTTAATAACAACTATTGTGCAATCAAGTCGGATTTTGCACCATAAAATTTTCAAAATGACAACCAACCCTCAAATCTTGAAACAAGTATTGAATCTTTGCTTGGAATGAGCACACAACAAAATCAAAGAATAAATGAATGGTGTAGTTCATACTTGTGCAACAATTTAAGTCAAAAATTTCAAAATATTCAAAATTTGAATTCACTTCCGAATCAAACGATTTTGATTATAACCTTTGCCAAATCAATTTCGAACTCCAAAATGAATACCAAATTCAAAATGGAAACGTGTGTCAACTTTCAAATGATTTTGGCAATGGAAATAATTTCAATTTGTGGTACAATTAGAAATTTTCGTTCTCAACAATTTCAAATTGAAAATTCTCAAATTAATAATTATAAATTTGATTTTATTGAGCAAATGAACGAAATTTACGATAATTATATGGATTTGTTGTTTGAAACCTACTTGAATTTTTGTAAGAAACAAAATCAAATCTAAACTTGTGACGATTCAAATAACGATCCACCCTTTACCACAATCGACGACTTTCAAATAACAACTTTCCAAATGGAAAATAAAGATCTTAATGAAGTTGTTAAAAATATGGTAATTGAGTTGGACTTCAATTCTTTTGAGAGGGTAGAACCAAATCTCAAACTTGATCTTTCTTTTTCTAAAAATAACGAATTTCAAACAATAACTTCAGAGTTATAAAATGATATATGCAGTGAAGTTGGTAATAATTCAAAGGAAGATGAATTTGATGAACACGAAATCTTAAATCTTTTCAAAGATGAGTTGTCAAATTCTGAAGGGCTAGAGTTAAATCACCATTTTGATCTTAAATCAGTAATTTTGAAGAACTTTTCAATGATAATCTTAAAATTCAAATTGGTAAAATTAATCTTGAGCTTCAATCATTTATTCAATCTACTACAAAAATCATTGGAAATGAGACAACTCACATGATTTTGAAAAAAATAACATTCGTTTTTCCGAATCAACACTAAACTTCGAAATCTTTCATGATTTGGTTTTTCATGTTTAAGTTGTGTCTTACACATTTAACGAGACACATGAATCGATCTTTGGAAGATCGTTTCATTTACTTCTTGTCAATATATTTTCTGATATAGTACAAATAATATTTGTTTCTTATAAATATAGGTCATATTTTTAAAATTTTCTTTTCCTTTTGTCCTTTCATTCGGTTAATTGTAGAGACACGATCAAAATCAAGTGTGGGGGAGTGTCATTTTCATTTTGCATAATTTAAGTTTGCTTTTTTTTTCCTCTTTTCTCAAAAAAAATTCAAAACCCAAAATAGGCATTTTAATCTATTTTTAAATAGGCACGAGTTAGTAAACATATGATTTTAGTCATTAAATTAATTTTTTTTGAAAATTACTTCTCTTAATGGATAACGAAAGAAAAGTTTGAATTATGAGCAACTTTAGTGTAACTAGTATATATGAAGATTCATGGGTGATGATTATGAGGTATTTTCTAAATTGTAATCTTCGATTAAAAGAGTGGTTGATTTAGAGTACTTGAGATAACATTTTAGATCTTTTAAGTTAAGTTGTGCTAAGATATTCTCGCTTAACTATCTCTATTTAAAAAAACCAACAAAAAAAGGACCAAAAAATTAATATCATGTATTCACTCTCAATTAAAAGTCCTCGCGGTTGTGCATGGGTGAATTACATTACCTCTCTTATATGTGCTTTCATTCTCATTTAATAGTCCTTATAGTTTTGGGTGGATGAGACTCGTATAAGAGAAGAATAAAAGTCTAAGTATTCTTCTAATCTCATTTAAAATTCCTTTCGGTTATGCATGGTTAGAAAATATTGGACTTGTATATTTAATTTTAAGAATAATAAAAATAATGTAAATAATAATAAGATAGAGTAAGAATTTAAAATCCAAACATTATCTTCACTTATTTGACTTAACTTGTCAATCAAAAGGAAATAAAATGTCATTTTGCAATCGTTGATAATCGATTATAGAATTCAATTCATAATTGCATTATGTATTCAACCGAAACAACTGGCCAAACTAAAGGAGATTGTAACGAAAACTTGACTTTTGTATGAAATTTGATTAGTTATGAACAGAAACTTCATAGTGATGACCCAAACTTGTATTTAACTCACTCGTGTCAGATTTAAAAGTAAATTACCCATTTGTAAATATTCTTTCGAAAATTTGCATTCATCTGTAAATAAACTTGCAGCTAGGAAAATTTCACATTAAATTTGAATTTTATGCGTAGCACCCGCTGAAATCCCTCATGAGACGGCACTCGTCCTACTGGGGACGCCTAGAGGGTTAATGACTTGTTGCATACGCTCAATGCAATCATGCTCCCTACGAAAACGAATTTATCTTAGCTTTTTGTTTTGTTTTTTTGAGGACGAATAAAAAGATAAATGGGGGTGTTTGATATGCGTGTAAATATGCGCATTTATAATACAATATTTAATCTTGTTTTAGTTAAATAAATGAACATATAGGGTGTTTTAACATGTTTAAATCAAAATTCAAATTATTTCCAAATCATCACATATTCAACTTCATCCAAGGAAAAAATGGTCATCTTTATGCATATATTAGATTGATAAATTTTAACTAGAAATTTGTATAATATTTTGTTGGAATTTGGCCTCAAATACAAGTGGTTTAATGAAGAATATACATGCACAAAGAGGAAATAAAGTAATGAAGATGGAAATAATTCACATAGAAGATAGTGGGGGACTCCACCTACCTTAATGTACAAATTAGATAATCCGCATGTAAATAACCATTAAATCTTCATGCACACTTAATGGAGGATTATTTTAGGCTAAAGACAAAATGGAAGGTTCATTAAGAGGGTAGTTTGGGTAGTTCCCAAAAATACGGATTAGGGTTTTAAAATATGTATAAATACACCCCATATGTTCATGTAAATAAAAATCTCTTTTTTAGTGAGTTTGCTTTGGAGGATCAAAATAAAGCTCTCTTTCTTTTATGATTTCTTAGCCATTTCTCTCTTGTGTAATTCTTCTTCTTCTTCTTCTTTTTTTTTTTTTGCAGTGTTAACTAGTGCTTTCTTTTATTTACATGCTCTTTTTCTTCTAGGTTTGTAGTGCAAATTTACATTTCACGCCAGTAGATTAATTTTATTTTATGTTTGTTAATTAGATTTTTTTTTATTTCCTTAGCTTGAATTTTCTTTTTGTTTTTTAATCATATTGAAATCTATTTGTGTTGAAATGATAACACTAATGAGAGCTAATACTCTTCCAATTTAGGGGTAATGAAGCTCTCTTTAATCATATAGCTTCAACATAATTTGCTTATTCATACTCTCTTTTTGTGCTTCATGTCATGTTGATGTTTATGGTTTTTATATGTTATTATTGAGTTTGATAGCCTATGTTGGTTACACCAAATAGGCTATGCTTAATCATATGCTCATTAATTACCTCTTCATCTACATATGATGATGGTGATTAAGTGAAGGCTGAAACAAAAATTTGATGGTCTATATTTCTATTTAATAATTAATAGGCCATGCTTAAAGTATATTTCACTTTCAACTTGTTATCATTTTCATGAGAACTAGTAAAGTGATTTAGTGGGTATGTTATAGTTTGATGGTTTATTTTGTATTAATTAATAGCACAAATAAGTCATGCTTATGATAATTGTATCAACTAAATTCACAAATGACCAAAAGAGAGATCATGGTTTCATTTTATGTTGATTCATGTGATCTAGAAAGTGAATTTAATCCTAAGTTGTCATTCAGTCTCTTAGTTTTCATTCAACTTTTGTAGTTATTAGCTTGTTAGAATTCGTAATTTCTCAAGTTGGTTTAATTTGATTGAGTAAAATTTTAAAATTATTTCTTTCTCCACGGATCGACCCGTATTCGCTACATACTACAAGCATATTCCATGCGCTTGCAGTTTATTACACTTTCGTGCAACTACTTTCTAACTAAACAGAAATTTCTGTAGCATCTAACATAAAGCAATGGATCTAACATGATTTGGATCAAAACATGCTCAAGAACATGATAACATCTTGCCGGTTTATATGATTAAATTAGATTATCCTAGTAAATCTAAATCTGAATTAAAACACATATGATCTGATCTAAGGTGAATCTAGCATGTATGAAGTAAACTAATCCCAAAATAACCCATATAATCCATAGCTTCTGTCACTACTACAAAAGCGGGCATATTCGACACTAATTTTCTGTAGTTGTAGATCAAAAAAGTGTTGTTGTAGGTCATCTTTTCAAATAGGCAACACCAGAGGGGCGTGGCATCTGCGGTCATTGCATTAGCCCTCTAATGCAACGTTTTTGCCCATCTACTGCCACGAAAAGAAAGTATTGCATTATAACCCTAATGCCACAGTACTTGCAAGTAATGCAACAACATACAGCGTTGCCTTAAGCATTATTTAGAGTCTAGCTGTCAGGTCATGATAATGGAGCCACGTCAGCTTTCCACTTAAGCTACCTACGTGTTAACACGTCAGTTCTTCATGTCAGCTGCATATGTATCACACGCCATGTCAGCTGTGGGGCCCACGTGCCATGTGGAATTAATAATATTTTATTTAACACAACACCATTGTATTATGTAACGCAACACCATTATCTTGAAATGCAATATCAAACAAAAAGAAAATGCAACAGTAGAAAAAGGCAAATGCTACATTAAAAGAAAGCAAATACAACGCTTTAATTGGAAATTTTGCAATACCAGTTTTGTACATAGAAGAAATCCATATAAAATATTAGACATGCCATAACAAACATGAACATGAACATAACCGTTAAGTATTACCATAATTAAATCTAACAGAAAATATAACCCCCATACAACTCGTTGAACACAATCAGTTAGCAACGACAAACTTGAACATGATCTGATTTCTGAACTTGTACCACGAGAAGGAGTCAATACTCCCCAATCTATTCCATCATCACTTACTTTAACCTGCAGGAATAACAAGGATGTCATGAACTTTAATGAACATCAACTAGTACACATAATTAAACAATGAATCCACAGGAAAATACAAATCTTTGACAAGCGTTCGACCACCGGCATTTAATTAAAAACAAACACGCGAAGAATGTATGTTAATGTGCAATTCATTTTATCATTGCGGAAAACAGACTAAGTTTATGCAGCCGAACATCAATGCTTTTAGTTTCGCATCATTTATAGTATAAAATAAAATAGGTATGCCAAACATAAGAGTATTAGCACTTTTCAGAACGTAAAAGAAAATATATAACAATGGAACACATACCAGTCTTCCACGAACAAGGTAGTATATAACCCTTTTAGGTCTGGTGATCTGGGTCGTCATCTTCCTTTCAAGCTAAGCTAAATTTAGGCCGAATGCATGATAGTTAGCAAATTCAGCCTATAAAACAAATAATAAGAAATTACATTTTAACATCAAACTCACCAGGACTAATATACTAGCTCACTTCTCACTATACAGCTAATCACTAAACCAATAATTATAACCTATAAAGACTAGCTGATAGCAAGAAACTGCTACAGCAAAAAAAATTGAAAGAAAATTATCCACTTCCTGCTACGAAAATAGCAGCACATACAAGCTCTAATATACAAAACCTGTTCCTCATACAATTATTCCCTATGAACCAATCTCTAGATAACAAAATAAGAATGCCAGTAACAAAGCTCCAAACCAAACCAGAAAACAAAAGCTATCCACCCACATAACCTGAACTATAATGTCTGTAATAAACCTCACTATTCACAAAACCTGAAGTAGACAGAACCAAGCTTATCCGCTTAATCTCAACACTGAAACTATATAAACCATTCTAGATGCATCACCATCATGTTAAGGACTATATAAACAATTAGAATGAAATATTAGTACTTCATGAACAAAACAAAGAGCAATTAACGACTGGCGTTAAATAAGTATTGTCAAAAACAGGCCTTTTCATACTGAAATTGGTGAAACGAATGTTTGATGACATGTTCGGCAGTAAACCGACCGTTGGCACGACTCAATAGATTCAGACTAAATGTACTGACTAAAGGGGCAGGTTTTCCCAAAACCATATCTTTGAGAATTTCCATTTCCAACTAACATCATTGAGCAACATTAAATATCAACTAAATCAGCTCTACAGGCTAAAAAATTAAGAAAAGGAAGATGCAATAGACTACATAATTTTAACACGACTTAGAATGAGGAGAAGTGTGTGTTGCACGTGTATTTGCTGTTGTTAATCAAGTTCATCATAAATAATGAATTCATAAGTGTTGATAAAACCAGTTCAAACTTAATGTCATCAATAGTTGATAAGAACGTAGAAGTACTACAGAACCTAACATCATCAATCGAATCAATAACAAAAACAAATGGAAAATATTATGAACTTGGCCAAAGACTGAAGCACTCAACAAATTTGAATAATCAACAATATTATTCAGACTTAGAAAAATGTAAATGTGAGATTAAATTCTTGAGCTTTGGATTATTGTATATTCATGTTAATAATATAATACTAAAAAAAATATGTACTACGAAGGCGTAAAAAGCCTCCATCGACCTGCTGTTGGTATTGTGATGCCGATAAAGATCAAGCACTCTTATAATATAGTTCACTGAAGCTTGCATTGCTTGGATTAGTTTAAGTTTCTAACTCGCTAGCTATCAACTAGCCTTTATCTATACCCTATTTACAGAGCTGCTATAAGTGGATTTTATAAAGTGCATGAACTTTCAAAGGAATACCAACTAAAACTTCTGAGCTTCCATCTTCCGCTGGAATCGTTAAAAATAACTCTGAAATTTACATGTTAAAAATGCCTCAGCCTTATACCTGACCCTTGAGAAGATAGACCCAAGTGATACGTGTGGGATCATCAATGAATGTAACAAACTAACTCTCACCGTTAGAAGTAGTAACCATTAAGGGTCCCATATGTCACTTTGTACAAGAGAGAAAGGACTAGAAGGTGCATATTTTTTAGGAAATGAAACACATATACATCCTGAAATTGACAAGAATTTAGCAAGGCAATGATTATCAGAATTTAATTTATGGATAAAGATTAGACTGCATTTCAATGAAGGAACATAAAGTACTAGTTTAATAAGTAAATCAGCAGACAATTTAATTATGCCAATTCCTACAATAGGTGAATAGGTGCCATCTGGAATCTTGACACTCGATTCAATGGAACAACTTATTATTTTTCGAAAGTTTCGATTCAATGGAACATGGAGAATGAGAATCAAACAAATTTGATGAACCTGTAATATGGTTAGTTGCGCCTGAAATGACCATCCATAGTGTTTGGAAAGTATTCGAGTTGATGGAGAAGTAATTATTGAAACCTTGATGGAGAAGTATTCGAGTTAGAGAACAGTCCCTACCATAATCATCAGCTTAAGGTTCTGCAAAAGAGAATGAAGAACTCGATCACTAAGTGCCTGCTATGTATATGGTTTACGTTTATAATAAACAAATAAAAAACCGAATATATTTGGTTTCATAACTTGGATAACAACACGGCTTGAACGGAAAATAAAAAAAGGTTTGTTTCAAACTAGTTCCTAATCTTTAAGTAATACATTTGTTGAATTTATGATAATAAGTTTGTATTAGTACAGGATTCCATGTAACAGTTGAATATTATAACATAAATACCAAAATTGAATGATCAGCTATGAGTTATAAACCTAATTTACTCATTTATTTAGCATCCGCATCATATAATGGAAACTATAGCAACTTTGCAAGGATAATTATTTACATCATAATGATACAAATACAGAATGATTATCAAAATTATTTAAAAACTAAATAAATAAGTGAATTCCACCCATTGAAAACCAACTTTAACAGTAGTGAGTGAAATATGAGGAATATGGTCACAAGATAATTATGTAATAAATATTAAAAAAAAAAAAAAATGTGGTGTTAACTTTAGTAAAATTGTAATATTGAATACTACTGTTACTTTTAACGATTTACAAACATTTACATATCAAATATTACGACTTTTTAACTCGATTTGTCCAACCCTGCCGCTGTTAATGCAGCGCCATTTAGGAATTTAGGAGCAAACATGGCCATTCAAAGTAAATGGATGGTGTTTTCACATCATCCACAACGAAGCGATAATTAACAAACACTCCCTCCCGCCTTTGAAATAACAACCAACGTATTTAATGGAGCTCTCTTTTTCTCCACTAACTCATAATTTCCATTCAGTCTCATCTATCTACGTCAACAATAAAACCATTCTACTTCCTTGTAGTGCTCTTTCTCAATCTATTTGCCATTAACATGTACTTGAACATTTAAGATTCACTGTGACTGTTTTCCCTAAATTTTAGCCATGAATCATAGATTGATTGCACTGAGCTGCAGAATTTTAGAAAAACCATCAGATTTGAATTCAGATTCCTTGGTAATTGGAAAAAGGAGATTGGTTTTAGGATAAGTAATTCCAGCCATTACTGGTTAGTGTAAATTAGATAGTTTAATGCACTTATGTGATTTGAGTCTTTAATTTTAGATATGTTCATTACGGCAAAATCAATCATTCAAGTTACAAAACTAAACTAAACTAAGAGTTCTAACAAAAAGTTAAAAATGGAGATTCATACCTGACGACAAAGTAGCGTCATTAATTTTAGATCTTTTCCACGATTTCAGCAGAATTGCAGAAATCAAAGGGGGACAACGTAGGTATTAATAGTACCCAATGGCGCAGGTCTAAAGTAGAAAAAGCTTGCGATGATGGAAGGAGTAGAGAGCGACAACGACGTCGGGTAAAAGGCTCAAATTTGGGAAAGACATGAATATTTAGGGTTTTTTGATAGAAAGAAAAGCTATGCCGCGTGTGAGATCAAATCGATATAGGTAGATAGGAAGATGTGAACGACGTTGATTAGGGATTTAGTTTTGGTTCATTTTGCAGATGGGAAAAAGATCAAGAATTGAGGCGGAAGGCATAGGATTTCACATAGCGGGAAACTATTTCGTGGAGAGGTAAAACAATTTCACATAGTAGAAGCGTGGAACAATTTGAACTGTTGGATTAGTCAATATCTACGGTTGTTTATTTGTTTAAACTGATAATGCGGATCGCTCACCTGGTATGTATTTATGTAAAGTTATGCTTTAAACTGGTGTTGCACATCACAGCACACGAATTACAACCGCAACACTGCGTTCACGTCTAATGCAACAACAAATGAATGTTGTTGCAGAAGATCAAAGAAAACATAGTTTTCACCACACTTTTCATGCAACACACACAAATTAGTGTCGAGTATGCCCACTTTTGTAATAGTGTGTGTGAGAGATATCTATCAATGACCAATTTCAATATCCATTGCAAATCCAATGGCATAAGGTCTAGACAGCGAACGCTACAAAAAAACACTGATTTTGCAGCGAACAAATCCGCCGCTAATCCGTCGCTAAATATGTATTAGCAACGGATTTGTGACGGATAGTAGTGATCGGTAAATTTCACGTTGGTATTTTAGTGACCATTTTGCGACGGAAATTAACGTCAATTCTCCAACACTTTACCGTCATTTATCAATATATTTAATTTTAATTTTAAATTTTTTTACCGATATTTTACCGACGGATATACATTTCTTTAGTATGAAATTCCGTCAGAGATCCCTTGCTAAACAGCAAGGGATTAGAAACGGATTATTTCTACTTTTGCTTCACCTTATGTATCTGTCGATAATTCGTCGCAAATGTTAACATTTTAGCAAGGTTATTGGTGACAGTTGTTTTTATTTCCGTCGGCAATCACACGCAGATTTGCAAAACCCACTCATATTTCCTTTCTATTCCGTAAGTAAATGTTACTATAATAAAATACTAATTTACAACTGATGGACGCCAATGTTAATTAAGATACCTAGCTAATATGAACTCAAAAATAATATCATTCATAATCAAATAACGACATAAATATCAATTAACATACAAGAACAATACATAATCGAGTTGCTAAATTCAATACATAATCAATAGTATACATAATACATATTACATTGACACAATACAGAACTACAGATACATTAATATTTAATACACTGGCAATCAGTCAGTCACCACTTCCACCACTGCTCCTTGCTTCCTGGGTCCTCATATCAGCTTAAATCCTGAAATCTGAAATAGTGAAATGAAATCCTCATATAAAGCAAGACTATTATTGATCATAATAGAAAAATTACAAAATTAGTTCAGTACTAAGCAGTGTACAACATGGCCTATCTACCAGGTGGCTCAAAGGATGGCAACAATCAGTTGTTGCTTGCCTTGATCCAGCAAGACGCTAAAATTTGAATAATAAAAAAAGCTAAACTTGTGCTTTATGCTTCTGTACGCCACTAATTCTTTTACCATAGGCTAGCTGATACAAGTTAACAGAGCAGAGCCTTCTTTGAAGGTCGCTATCTCATCTTAATCCCTTTTTACTGTATCAGTGGATCTTTATTTTATTTTTCTTTTGTAGTGCTCACCACTTGACATTATGCTCTTGTGCCTTATTTTAAAATTTAAATTTGTGTCTTTATTCGATCTTCAAACTTTGTCTTTAAAAAAAAACAATAGCAATAATTAAGTTATTTACAGGTAGTTCATTCATTTATATATTCCATTACATAATTGAAGGCACGTAGCATTCATTTTAGACAAGGATAAAGCTTACCAAAAGTACAATCGGTTATGGGCAACTAATCATGTTATCTTATCGCAAAACAAAATTAGTCCGCACAGTAAAAGATTTTTATTATCAAAGCACAGTGACTTGGAGGACCTTCTGTTATAAGAATGATAACTGTATCATATAACGGAAGCTCATTAACTAATTCAGCATCATAAATGTATGTTTTAAGGTAAATGGCTGAAAAAAATAAGTAAGGAAAGAATATATTACCAAAGAAAATATAGTAATTGCTTTTTTGGTTGATGAATCTGTTGAAGAAGTTGAGCTGCCAGCTGCAAAGTAGCCTGAAGAAATTTTTGTGATTCTGAGTCTTGCTCCGCTGCATTCATGTTATTTCTTGCTGACTACACACCTGCACTTGATCACCAACCGACTGTTGTACTTGATAGCCATCCGACTTTCGCGTTGCAGCAGCGTTAGATACCTCAGGATGCGAGTACATCGAGAAATGCAAGCTTGGGTCTTGAGGCGGAACAGACTGTGTTTTAGTTTCTGAACGTGATTGAAAGTTTGCAAATTGTTTTTTCCCCTTATGATATATATATTGGCTTAGCTTCCTATTTCCGAAACTAGGACTGAATTACAGTTAATCTTCTAGAAGTATATAAAAAAAAAACAAAAAAAAAACTGCCTAATTATTTTTTATATGCAACTATAATTGTCTTTATCTTGAAAGATTAGAAATATACTAAAAGGTAACTTATAGTACATTAAACAGTCTAGTTTGGTAAAGCATTCGACCAAAAAAATTACGACAATATGAATAGCAAGAAATCAACGTTAAGTAATCAATATTGTAATGAATACCCAGTATACTGGTAGTGATTACATTAATAATGATACAAACTCTTACATTGACTGCCATTGATACAATCTTGAATATATTTGCGTACAAGGCAGCAAATAAACAGAGGCATAGTATTGAAAATCCAAAACATTACTAGAATAAAAACAGAAGCAAAAAAAATAGCGAATGCATACACGCAACCTCCCATTCGCCGATGGAGGCAGCTACTTAAGTTCTATAGCAAACAAATGGAGTAACTGAGACTGGTCCCACACAGACAACAATCAATTTAATGTTTCATTCAGATGAATACAAATAAAGAATCTGTTCATGCACCATTATGGAGGGCATTTAACATTATAAAATAAATTTATTGGCTCATATGTTACCTTACCTTAGTAATTTAAGAAAGGAAGATAAAACATAGTGCGTGCCTCATTAAGGTCAGAACGATGTTAATTGTTATTCGAATAGGAACTCAATGAAAATATTTGGTAGGTAATGAAATTTATTAGAATAACATCATCTAAATTTTGCAGGTGCATAACCTTATATTTCTTCCCTATTGAAATATGGAGGAACTAAATGTGAAACGGATTATTTTGCAGTTATATTCTTATCTTTATTGATACATAAAATTAAATTTTAAGGGTTAAAAGCATTTATGTTCTTGAAAATAGATACCATCAAAACAACTTCCTGCACTTAATCTTCCATGAAGAATTATTTTGCAATTAAAATAAAAATGTGGCAGTGAATAAAGGTAATGTTTATGGCATGTATCTTGTGAATATATAGATTCAAAAACATAGGTGGACACCATCAGAGCCATGATTATCTTAATCAAAATATTGGAGGTCGATCTTGTCACATTTTATCGGACTGGTTGTAATTTTTTGATACTACTAAGAAGAAATCTATTTTGTTTTTTAAATAAAAATGGAAACTTACGTTTAGTAACAAAGCAATAATATTTTATATTTCAAGGAGTAGAAAATTAAGAATCATATCGAAACATACTTTTAATTATATCTGATGTATCCAATCGGAGGGTAATGAACATTGATTAATATAGTTCATTAGTTTGTATTGCATTTAATTAATTATAGTCTAGCATTTTCCTTCTAATACTTTAATTATATACAAAATATTTTTTTATGTTTTAATTTTTTTCATATCTAAGTTTAATAACTCCAAAATATATTTTTACTATCATACTTTAATGTGTTGTGAGGGACCAATGATAAAGTTGTACAAGATATT
The DNA here is from genome assembly GCA_030737875.1 of Allium sativum. Taxonomy (NCBI): domain Eukaryota; kingdom Viridiplantae; phylum Streptophyta; class Magnoliopsida; order Asparagales; family Amaryllidaceae; genus Allium; species Allium sativum. Next base: position 256,794,537 of record CM060923.1, read on the forward strand.
GCTGTACTCAAAAACATATTTTCACAATAAAAATCTATGCTAGCCCAGTCCACATTACAATCATTTAAGCACATGAGTTTAGGTAACAAAATGGCTTAATCAAAACAATGCAATAGACACCGAATAATGGAACATACATAAAAATATATTATTGACCGCGCAAGCATAATCATATCTCATGTCTATAATCTCCAAAATGTATTAACTGGTAATGGAGTTTGATAGACCATAAATATTATATTATTTCCTCAAACATTTATCTTTTAAACTGTCTTCAAAATAAGTAAAACAAATAGGGAGAAGCACAATTTTTAGGCCAGGTGGATGTAAAAGCATTGATAAGGTTCCACTTACAAGCACATCAACCACCGGTAATTAAAAAAATTGCAAAAAAGAAACCTATATCTGGGCCAGGTTCAGTATTTAATGCAACAACAAAACAGAGTTTATGACATGTAGCTGTGAACAACAAAACAGATTTTAATGAAAAACATAGTATTCACGAACCTTGCACCACTTTTTGCGATGCTTTAATAGCTAGAAATTCTGATAGAACAAAAATGGGACTCCTGGTCATGACTTCCGAAATAGGAGTTTCTTCAATTTTAACTTCACAAGCAATAATTCTTCTTGATATATCCTTATCAATTAATATACTGCATAAAAGACTGTTGGAATCCGTCAAGAGCACAACATCAACTTTACGAGCAGCCATTCTTCGACAAGCCTCTGGGATGTTTGTATTTATGATACAAAAGCTGCATCCTCTTTACAGTTCTTTTACCACCGATAGTCTTTATCTAATTTTGATATTCCTGTGATGCTGCTTGCTTTGCTTCTTCCAGATACTCAATTTACTGATCATTTTCCCTCACTTTGAATTGTGTTCTTCTTAACAACTGATGTAGAAATTGCCTGACATCGAAATCAAATCGGTTGAATCCTCTGGTCAAATTTGAATCGCTTGAAGTAGATGCCAAATTGTCTAGAAGAGAGTCCAGTTCTGATTCTCTTGATGGAGTTGACGTTCTCCGGTTATCCTGAACAAAAGAGGACTCGCGTATCCCTACTCTCAAATTTGTGTTTTCAGCGGTCGTGGAATCAACGTTTGCAAAATGTTTCTGCTGCCCACGAAAGCTAGCAAGCTGAACAAGTTGATTAGGGTGAAGAGGAAGATGTGCCGATGTGGTAGCTTGTGATTTAGCTTCTGGATTTTGACGTTACTGACAAGTGAAGACATTATATTAGAAAATCCAACTGGGATGGCTTCTTGCTTTTGCATAGCAAAATTGCCAACATCGAAAATTTCAGGGCTATAATTGTTTGAGATCATTGGATGTGATTTTGGAGTTATATATGGCAAATATTCTACTGTTTTAGGTTCACCAAATGACTGATAGACAAATGGTAAGAAAAAGGATATGCTATTGACATTAGAAACTGAAGAAAACTTATCACATCTATTCTCATTACAAAATATTGCTTTCTGCGCTTAGATGGGGAAAAGAAGGAAGTGAAGAAGCATATCTGCACCATACAAAATCTCATCCTGAGAAAACTGTTTTACAGGACCTAACAGCCTTTGCATTGAGAATGAGGGTCCATCAACACCTGTTATGTTATCATAACTGGAAATAGCAGAATTGCGTTTCGGTTTTATTGCCTTCGTTTGATTAACGGTAAGACGGGTGCTGGAACTCAGATCTCGGAATTTCAAAACGACGCCAAAAATGCAAACTTTGCCACGCACTTCCAGTACTTGTTTGGAGAAATCATATGGAGATATAAGGAGCAAACTTACTTTCTCATCATGTTTGGCAACTGCAGCTCGCTTCTTTTCACCAAGAAGATGCATGAATTTTTTGTATAAATTTAAAACAGTCTGATACAGGAACGAAGAAAACTACCCGATGTGGAGCTGACGGCTAACCACGCTTATCTCCATATAATCCATCTATCAAAACCAATAACTAACCATACTTCAGTCATTAGATTTCGATGAATTGACAGTAGGGCATTGGCTCAGGTTCTTCAAGGAGCTTATTTAAGAGAAACAGGTTATTTTCAGCAAGCTAAACTTACTAAACAGCACAACGGTTATACAGAAAAACAACCTCGGCTGCTAGTTCTTGGAGTAAGCAAAATATCATTGTAAAATTATAGTGAGCAACATAAGCTTAGACAAATGGAGGTCTATGCTAATAAAAAAATATATCAAGTCACGGAACATCTGTAATGTAATGAACAGAGAATATATCAACTTAGAAAGGATATTACATTGAAAAACCTAATAGAAACCATGGAAAATTCAATAGTAACGGCCTTCTACCCTGTCGCTGATAATTTTTCCATCGAAATCTGAATATATCTTTGCAAAACGCTGCTCTTTAATTTCTCAAATCGTAAATTAATGTGTTTCGCAAACTTACCTGATTCTTTTGCTCTACGATTCTGATTGCTCCTTCAGTTTGATGCTTTCGTACTAGATAGTTACCTCCCATAGCTAAAATACCCAATATTTTGAATTTCTTACCGAGACAACGTGGCACATCTCGGGGGATTGGGGAATTTCGTAGTAAGTGAAGATGGACATAAGTGAGAGAATTCCTAGTCAGATCCAAAACGATAAATTGGGGGAGGGTTATAATCTCAACGGTCAAAATAATCGAACGGATAATGATGTGTCTAACTCAGCTATTTGGATCATCCATAAATCTAGTGGTTAATATTCTTTTCGCATGGATCACTAGTATGATCCATGGGTTTCAGTACGTTGATTGTTATATAATGCTATATCGCTATTATTAAAAACAATTTACTTTATAATAATTTGGATAAGTTGCAAGCATAATGTCTTAAAACCAACTACGAACATTATTGACAGCAGTTCACAATTAATATATAAAAAAAATCGCAACTGGAAGAAAATATCTTAAACACAAAAAAATAGAAATAGTAGTCAAACAATGTTTCACAATAGTCTAAGCACATCGTATATTTTATAAATTGTAATAATAATCATATATTAGGAAAAACATAGCTTTCATGTCGTAAATCAGATGATGCTAAAAATCAGTTTACGATGGTTTTGAAAGCAATTGTTAATTTACCTTCTTGCACAACGTTTGGCTTAAAAACTTTATTTACATGGTGATTTTACAATATTTTCTCGAATAAACAATGTAAATGACCCACAATTTGAATAAGCAATGATAAGATTCCAAATTTAAAATTTTGGGATTTAGCGTAAAATTATAAAAAGAATAATTTAAAATTTTGGAATTTAGCATAAAATATATTGGCATACCGACTCGAATTTGTGATGAAAACAGAGGACTTAATTAAGAATTTAGTAATTACATTGGTTACGAACAAAGATTATTTTGCTAAATTCTAAATAAGCAATGATCATAAGTTATTTATTATAGAACGTAAATTATTATTTACTATTACTTATAAATCATTAATTAGAACAAATTAATTGTTAATTATTGAACATGTTAATAATTATTTAAAAAATATACTAAAGTATATCTTAGAAAAGTAATATAAACATCTCTTGCAAATCTATGGGAATTTTGCTGCAAAATAGCTTCAATAAATATTCGTCGGTATTCTGCCTAGATTTGCAGCGGAAATTAGCGACAAAGTTTTTTATGTCGGTAATTTGACGTAATTTGCGACGGCTTAGTGAGGGATGACAGAAGACGACGGTAATAAATAAAAGAAAAAAAAGTTGAAAAAACAAAAAACTATCCCTTGCAGATCACATGGAAATCCGTTACAAATTAGCGACGGAAATTTCTGCTTCTAAAAATCTGACGCTAAATCAGTGTTTTCTTGTAGTGGAAGAAAATCCCCAAAATCGGCAATTTGATGCGATCTAACCTTCTCGGATGATGAGCAGGTCTCTAGATGTTATCTATGATGAATTAGAATGAAATGAATGGAGAAATTGGGGGTTAGGTTGAATATAGAGAATTACACGCATAAGCCTAAATGTTTGAATGAAGAGAGAAACTTTAATTCTCTCCCCAAACCCCTCTGTTTATATGAAGCAGGTCATTACCCTAATGGGCTTCACTAATCAACCCATTAACAACAAATTAGTCTGCCCAACAGAAACTGAAACTTAAAACTTAAAACAATGATTTCTTAGAAATCACCACCCAAAACTTTAATGTGACCACTCTACGGAATCTCTGGCATTTTGATCCAAAGAGACCGATTCTGACACCTATTTTGATCTCTACCAAAAGTTATAGATAAAACAATATTCACAAAGGCAAAATGGTCATAATTTGGGTTAGTAAAAACCATATACAAGTCTCACATCCCCATGAACAATATATTAAAACCTGAGAATGATCCTAACACTAGCAAATTAAATATAATTATTTTACGATTCTCCTATATGTAAACAACGGGTCATTACATGAAAGCTTCTTTTTTGGAACTAAAGGATTTGGTGTAACTTCTTTTGGCCTAAAATTTAATCTTATGTACCGAATTAGAGAAGTTTAAGAAGGAACTTGAGGACTTTGGTTATAAGTATACTTCTCTCTCCTCCGGATTAAGAAGGAAGTCATCGGGAGTAAAGGGTCCCTTTCGATGGCCCTTGCTGCTTTCAATGATGCAAAGCGAAAGGTCGATAACTTTTTAGATTATTCTTCGTTTGAGATTTCGGATAATATGGTATCAGATACACTCATGTCCTTCTATTCTAAGAATAAGGATAATTTTTCTTAACCTCCATCTTCCCAACTTTCCTTTGGAGGTGATGGGTCTCCTTCGTTAGAAGGTAAGCGACCTTGAAAGCAAAGGGAAGTGTGCTCCTCAAAAGGAACATACAGACGTTGAGGAGCTATTCTTTTTTGAATTGCCCAACGTTGATGAAGACGGTTATGACGATGACGAAGAGGATGATACTTCAAATAACTCCTCCAGCAGCAGTGTTAAAGATGATGACGACAAAGATCCCAGGGTTGGTTCCGGTAGTCCCAGCGCTTGTCTACTGTTGGAGGCACTACTGCTTTCCCATGTGAAAGCACCGAGAAGGATGGTCATCCTTTTGAGCAGGAAGGAGTTTCTAATGCTGGGGAGGATACCTCTGCTATTAGGGAAACAAAACCTTTAAAACCCATGGATTTTGTAGAACCCTTAATGACTTCTTGGAACGTAGAGGTTACCAAAGCCGGTTCAACAACACCTTCTCTAAGTACAAATTTCCACGTATGCCCCCTTTTTTTCCCTTGTTCAATTTGCTTTGCTGGTGGTGGTTAAATTATTGATAACTTCCCATCTTTAGCTTAACCGGAGGAATCCTTTTTCACTTAGAGACAGTGTTAATGATATGCAAGTAGAGGTAGATTTTTTGCAGATAGAGTTAAATAAAAAAAATAAAAGATTATAACGACTTATCTTGTAGATATTTTGATCTTGATAGGGATGCTTCCGCCCTAATGTCTTTTAAAAGTAACGAAGTCGGACCTCGTCTTAAGAAGGCTCGCCTTCAGAATAAAAAGCACTAGTACAAAAAGCGCATGTTGCTTCTCCTCATTTGCTTCTGATGTGCCTACAACAGAAGAAAATAATATTATTTGCTTCTGTTCATAATTACATTAGAAGCAATTAGTACAAGGAGTACAGCAGAAAATCCAACTATTAAAATTTGCTTCTGTTGTTGTAGGAATGGAAGCAATAGATAGGAAGCCAATTTAGTTTTTTGCTTCTGATCCGTACACATCAGAAGCATTTTTGTTTTATTTGCATTCGGTTCTCAAGTATTGGACGCTAATTATATTGGACTGTCCATAAAACCAAATCTTCCTGCCACAAACAACCCTACCGCGCCCAAATTTCTATCAATTAACACGTCAATTTCTATCAACACGTCATTTATCAAAGGAAAACAAAAAAGTAAACCTCCTTTATGGACAGAAATTGTTTATCAACAAAAAAAGAAGGTAATCAACATAAATCGTTTCTCCACATCGACTCTTCATCGACTCGTCAAGGGTGAATTCAACGCTAATTTGGATTTGTGTGATTTATCGATTCGCTAGTTTGGATGCTTCAGGTATTAACCGATTTATGAATTTCCTTGTTTGTGATTCCCTAAATTTTTGTTATGCGTTTTGAGTTTAGCGAAGAGTTTAAAGATTGGTTATACGTTTAAGCAAAGTTAGAAATCTTAATAATGTACACGTAGGATGGCTCAACTAAGATTGGTTATAAGTTTAAAGATTGGTTATACGTTTAAGCTAAGATTGGTTATACGTCTTGAGTTTAGCGAAGAGTTTAAAATTTGGTTATAGGTTTATGCATATAAGTTGTTTGTTTTAATTCCACTGTGGTTCTTCAGTTTGTCTGCCTAAAGCTTAAACGTGCTAAGATTGGTTATCTGTTTTTGTTTGTTATGCCTTATTTCGTTTTGGATCCTTAAGATTTGACTGAGCAGTATAAGATTATAATCCTAACTTATATTTTGGATTAATCAATTTTCATCCTAAAATCATTGTTTCTTCTTCATTTTATAGTCTGCTGGCTCCATAACTCCAGGCTGCTAAAAATATATGTTGTTTTTCCTTTGTAATTTGAGTTCCCACAATTTTGTAGGAAAAGCTAAGATTCAAACCCATTAGGGTAAATTTGTAAATTACTAAAATTATTGCATAAATATACATATATTTTTGAATGTTTTCTGGTATATCTTTCCTATGTTACCTATGTGACAGGCACAAAAGAAGGGGATTTATTATTTATTTCTTGTTTGAATCGAAACCGACTATTCGTTTTTGATTTCTTGCTTTGCCTGTTTTGGTATTGGTCCTTGCAGCTTGGAGATTCAAGAAAAAAAAAGTTATGTTAATTTAATATCGGATTTTTATCGTTTCTAACACTGTTTTGAATGTTTTTCCTAATGAGATTTCCAATACTGTTGAAGCTTGTTTAGAAGTTATTAGAAAATAAATTATATTTTTTATATCTTTATCCTTCTTTTAGGAACGCTGATATAGTTTTTTCTTTCAAATCTTTATACTGCTTTCAGAAACGATGACACAGTTTCAAAATAATTGGCATAAAGATGAATTTTTTGTACTTGCGCATGTTTGTAGTGCTTTCAAAATGTTGATACAGGTTCAAAAAATCGCTGGCATAAAGATGAATGTTACGATTTCAGAAATTATGTTAGAGAATGAGATATTAGTAAGTGAAAAAGTGGAATAAAAGTTGGAGATTATTACCTATTTTACACAAATGTCTCCATTCTTTGAGATGGCCCAAGTTGAAAAATTATCGTTTGTTTCATATGTTGCTAATTGCTAGACTATACATCTTCTGCTAGCTCAGAAAAGAGGTTCAAACTTTGAATGAATTTGTCCAAAAAAAAACTCTACATTCAGTTTTCTATTTGTGTTGCTTTGTACTTATTATGTCCAATACTATCTTTTACTTAATCAATCTTAATCATGCATTATATATGGCTATATATATGCATGACTAATTATTTTGTATGAAATATATCATCCTTTTGTTATATGCAACAAAGTCATAAATGTTTCAACAGTTAATTACCTGCTTCAGCACTGCAGCTAAATGATGAAAGTTACAATATCTACTGACCATAATAACTACCACATTGCACACATCATCTTTTTTTCCTCCTTTTTACAGAAGATTGATGTTTTATATTAGACCAAAACAAAGTTTATTGCACGGTTGCTAACTGAAACTTGGTGCCAGAGGTGATGAACCAATCTGATTTTTGGGCACTTTGCATGTTACAGAATTATCCGTTGAAGATTATTTTGTAAAACAAAGGTCTATTGTTTGGAGATAATTTTTATTCTATTAAATATTTTAGGAGCATGTCAATATGTCATAAAGTGAGATTGCATCATGTACAACGGTGTACCTTGTTCGATTTTCAGATTAGTTAATGTAAAAAGGAATATATATATTTTCTCTTACATAACGCTGAAGTATAACAGATGGTATAACTTGGCCTAATTTATCGACCCACTTATTGTCTATAAACAAGTTTTGGCGACTAACATTAATGTTTTTGTTGAACTAATAAGAATAATGTTGATTGTATTTTCATATGTCTATATTGCTTTCGGTTTCATTATATAGATGGTTATAGTTTGTTTGATTATTGAAGAACACTAATTAGTCTATGTTGCCAGTGAGGATCATGGGAAGTCCAGAGAAGTTTATCTTACTACAAGGAAAGCGTAAAAAACAAAATGCTAAAAATCCGTGCAACACACATCAAAATCAAACGTGCCTTCAAATTTATCATGGAAGGCAAGCTTTTGCAATGCATTACAATTAACATTATAATCATTGCTCTTTTTTGTATGCTTTAGTACAATTTTGATGGAGTGGAAATTGTTGTATTTTTTTATTTGTATGTGACGACAAATATGTGTTTACAGGCTTTTATTGTTTGGAATGTGTTGCTGCTCTGCTTGCTGCATGTGGATTTTATGAAGAAGAAAAAACAATCACTATCAAGCTAGCTCTCTCATTACCTAGGTATTGATTTATGCCCTCTGAAACGTACATAATTTACCTTCTACTAGCATATTTTGTGCTTTAACTGGACCAATATTAACAAGTTGATGTGTACCATGTTGGAAAGAATGGTAATTAGTGGCTGATTTACAATTAATTACATTTCTATGATTACTAATGCTAAATCTAGATCCCTTTGTCTCATGTGTTGATTCACTCATATCATATTTTCTTTCTCATCCTTTGACCAATTTGTTATAAAAAATGCTCCAGTTATCATTGGTGCTTTCTATATTAAACTAGCAGGTTATATTATGGTTCTATGTCAAAAGGTCCTGTTATTTTACGTTATTAGCGACTTAGTGCATTATCGAGTAAACTTTGAAAATGTTTGATATTACTTTCCATACTTGGTCAAATGGTGTTTGGCATATTGCCTAATAAGTTATTTTCGTTTGACTCATATGTTCCACATTTGCTAAAATTATAGTTTTCAATGTAGAGTTTCACATAAATATTACATCAGTTGTTGTGTTTATATTTATCAAATGGACAAGAAATTTTGTTCTATGGTGTGTTTTGCATCACACCCCCACTTCAACTGCTTATTTCAATGAATCAACTCACTTATTTTACTTGATTTTTTTGCGACATTAATATTGAACCAATTTATGCAAGTTACATTAACTTGAAAGGCTAACATCAAAAATAAAAGCGCATGATTTATGTATCACAGCTCCTATACTTCATTGTAATATACAATTATATTTTTTACTGAAGCTACAACAAGTGAGTTTAGAGCTTAGTCACTGTAAGAAATAAATATGGTTAATAACAAACATGGTAAAGCATTTTAATTTGTATGTTTTTGTTATCATATTTTTATGGTTAGGTCTCATTTCATTCTACAAACGAATTTATTTAGTTTCCAAAATTAGTTGGATAAGATATTGGATATTGATCTATATAGATATGCAAATTATGATATTTTCAATTGTGTGAACAGTTTTTCCTTATGTGTGTGTGTGTGTATATATATATATATGGCAATTAATCTCCAATTTGCTCGCTGTCTGTCCCATAAATTCACGCTTATGTATAAATTGTCTCAAATTTCTTTATTTTATAGAAATGTTATGTTTGTTACCTTTAATACAACATCAATAAGAAAGTTAGAGCTATTTGTCTCCATAAAATGAGGGGTATTTATTTATTTACTTTGTTTCTCTAATATCACATATAGTGAGTTATTTAAACTCTTCAGGGATACAAATGTGAATAGGAACCAGAAACAATTCAATATAAAATTGAAATAATAAATTTTGAGTGTAAGTTTACAGAAGAAATGGTCCAGACTTTATACTGTTTTGATGTAGCCTCATCCAAAATGCAATTTATATTTCAAATCAGTACATCCATTTGAATATCTTATATTTGGATTTGTAGACTTAGCAAAATATTATTTTATGCAGGGCTAAAGTATCATATCAGAATCTAGGATTTCAACCATGGGTTGTCATAGCAAAATATTATTTGTATGCACCTTCTATTTTGCCTCTTTTTGGCTAAACTTACAATTCATATACGGGCTAAACTTTGCATGCAAAGTAATAAATTTTTGCCTGGCCTAATTTTTTTTTGTCTTATCTATTTTTTTGTATGATATACAGGATAAGCTAATAGCTCAAGTGGACTTATGGGCAGGATTTGTCTCCGACTGATCATGTGCAGTTGATCTAAATTTTATTTGTAAATTGCAATGACTAATTTTTTCGTTAAATTGAATTTTATTTATTTTATTAAGTAAAAGACAGCGAATTTGTAAATGATGGTTATTCTTTTAAGCGATGTTGATTTGTTAGATTGTAACTTATAAATCAGTTTTAACTGTTCGATCCTATTTTTAATCATTTACATATATTTTAAAATTGTAACACAGGTTTAAGTGTTAGATTATATTTTTAAGGAATATTTTGATATTTTAATAACTATATATGGTGTTTTCGGTAGTTTAGGTTGACACCAAAAAAACATAATATTAAATGCTTTACAACTATAAATAAAGATTTTTGATACTTATCCACAATTACAATGTATTTTCGTTGTCGGATGATCCCAGAAAAGATCAAAATAGTACCAAATAAAGATTATTAAGATTATGGGTCTTAACGCGGTCGATCCATACAAATAAGTTCTAACCTCCAAGGAAAGGATCGGGTAATAATACGCTGCAAGTTTCAACCTCCATGGGTTTATGTGTCCATGCATGCATTTTTGAAGTAAAAAGCAATTTTTTAAATCAACTTCCACTTTTGCAATACGTTTTTTGTTGTTCCAAAATATGCAAAAAGATAAAACAGACAAATTTTATAGTCTATAGCTAAAGGGAGTGCACAGATTTTCGTTTAGTTTTACTTCATTGTATCTCTTGAAAGACAAACAATGGTTTGAAGCCTAATTTCCGCTTTAGTTAGTATGGCCATGCTTTAAGCTTACCTCTTCCTTTTTTCTCCATGTAATTTCTCCTGGCGAATTTATGTTGATTCAGAAAATTAGGTCCTTGAGTATGTTTTATTTATACATCTGGTAGAACTATTCAAGTTTTTGGCAGCTAACATTTATCTGTGCCTGTATCTCCATAGAAATATATTACATTGTAAAAGGAACATGTACTGTATGAAGTTGTATATATAATCAAGCATGTCCCAGAATTAACACAAATAAAAGACATCTTGCTACAAAGTTTCCATATATAGATTTTTAGTTCAAACACCAGTAAACACACATACATACATACACATATCAAATCAACTAACAAATACGATGTTTATATCCTAGATTTGACCCTTGGTATGTCGTTTGGAAGAAGTGCAACAGCTATCAATATTTCATTATGACAATGAATAGTTTAAGGCTTAACATGGCGGCTGTGGATCATATTCATCCGTTGCTTTATGACCTGAGTGCCTCTGTGGTGAAACTTGGTGGAAACATCTTACCTCTTGATTTTGAAGGGAAAGTGAAAGTTAGGGAGTGGCTTGGTAGGTTGAGCAAGATGGGTGCAGCGGATGAGTTGACAGAGCAACAGTGTAGGCAGCTGCCTTTTGATTTGGAATCTTCCTATTCTTCTTTCATGGCAGCTGTTCCTTCCGCTACTTAATTGGGCCTTCATCTACATTCAGGTAAATTTAGTATATGTGTGTATATCCATCTGATTCTAAAATGCACACGAGGCTGGGGCATGCTGGGGCTCACATTATTTGTATCTTGCTTGTGAATTCTTGTTTCTACTACATGATACGACATAGTTCTGTGTATTAGATATGTGTTGTCATTACAACTTTGCTGTATATGGAGGAAAAAAATTCATTAAAAAAAAGCTATCAATATTAGGTGGAACAATCATTGTAGCTACTGTGTCACCTGACCACTTTTCCTTCTATGTGCAGTTCTTCAGTCCCCATGGCTCAACGGCAAGTCTGCAAATTAGACTCTTCCTTATATTCATTTGTAAGTAGCAAGAAAAATGAGGTACAAATAGTATGTTGATCTTGTTGAATTATAGTCGTAAGCATGGAAATTGAGATACTTACCTGTTTTTTATATGAACCGTTACTTCAACATATGCTGATTTTATTAAAGCTAATGTTATATTTTTGTTCAAAGCAGAAGTTTATCATTATTATTATTTTCGGGTACTTCAATTATGATATTTGTTTAGGTGCTAGTATGTTTTAATTTCCTATGAACTATTTGAAAAAATTAGAAGGATATTCTACCTGATATCATTTTTAAATGTGCAGCTTATTATCTCAGGAAACTTCTTTTATTTGGATTTTTTTTCTGTCATTGCTTACCATAATGCTAGCTGGAATCATCGTGACTCTCTGAAGAATACTAAGTTTAAGGTTTGTACTTTGTAGTGGTCGCATATTCAACTCATGACCAGCTATTACTAGAATTTGTTTCAATATTTGCACGTTGTTAAGTGGGGTACAAAATTCATGTCAATAGTTCAAGATATTACTTATTTAACTATTTTCATGTCTTCGAAAATAAATTTAGTCATGATTTTCATATCTGTGACAATTCCATGACTAATTTGCCTTTGCCTTTTTACCAATTTAAAAATGGTGGAAGAATAAATTCTACTTTGCTCCCCTATTTACAAGACATCTGCTAGTACCTATAGCATATCTAACATTGTTGTACTTTTCTACTTGCAGTCAGCCGAAGCATATTGAAATATTTCAATTGTAGCCGACAATCAAAAAGCAGCATGTTTGAAGAAGCCGAAGAGAAACTACGTTTCCCTCAGAGAGTTGTATTTTGTAAAAGCCGCACATCATCTTAAAATTATGATTTTATAGTTAGTAAGTTGTAGTTTTAAGTTTGTACTTGGTTTTTTCTTGTGTTAAGACCAGATTATTAACAATATTACTAAATTATTTTGTTTTCTGTTATGTTGTTGCTCTTAAGTGTATGAATTATAATACGATCAATGAAATTGTGATATTCAATTGTCTAATTTATACTGTTATATGTTTCGATTATATAATTGTAAAAGATAATTATCCATGATATATATTAATTACTTGTTTGAGAATTATAGTGATTTGAAAGGGTTATATTTTATTATTAAATGTAGTTTTTTGCTTCTGATGTAAGCATAACAGAAGCAACAAATAAGGTCCAGCTACCCCTTTTTTGCTTCTACAGCGGGGAACGGAAGCAAAAAAGCTTTTTTTTTCTTGCTTTTGTTGTATACCAGAAGCAACAAATTTGGATCTATTTGCATCTTCTTCATTTACTTCTGATGTCGAACAGAAGCAACATGGGGTAGGAAACCGAAGCAAAAATTATTTTTTGCTTCTGATGTTGAACAAAAGCAACATGGGGTAGGAAACCGAAGCAAAAAATATTTTTTGCTTCTGATGTTGAACAGAAGCAATAAGGTGGTAAGAAACCGAAGCAAAAAACTATTTTTTGCTTCTGTTCCGAAGCGGAAGCAACAAGTTTTGGTTTATTGCTTCGGCTGCAATTGCTTCTGTTGTTGAACAGAAGCAACAGGGGTTTGAGAACAGAAGCAACATACCAGTTTTGTAGTAGTGAAGCTTTAGGACGAAAATAAAGAGTTAATGTCACTCTTTGGGATGTTGATTGAAGAAATCGATTTCCTGCTTAGCTTCCATTGGAAGGTATAGTGCCATTACACAAAGGATAATTTTGTATTTCTTGGAGATCTTAGTGGAAGCCTACTTCGGTGCTTCCACTGGAGCAATTTGAGGGAGTATGGACGTGATCCTCATCCGAGAAGCATGTGGATCCTTCTGAAAGTATTTACACTCCCCTTGAACTTTCTTCTGATAAACTTACTTAATATAGAGATGCATTTATCCTAAAAATGTTACAAAATTCAATTTACTATGAGTTACCATGAGATTTTGAAAATATATTTGTAAATGTCTTACGTTACAAAAAATGCGACTAAATTTTCATTTATGTGTCAAATATATTATATACAATTTAAATTTTTACCAAACACCTCCTATATCCTTATCTTGTTCTTCGAAGGCCTCTCTTGTTATGTTATACCATGCGTAGGGGATGGAGCGACGCCAGAAGGTTCGACTTCTTCAAAGTTTATGGATAATCTTTTCTCTTTCACATGGTTCAAAAAGTTTCAAGAGCAAAGAATTATTGTCCAGAGTCTAAAGGGCCTGTCGATGGACTTGTCGAAGGGTCTCGATGGTGAACTTGAAAAAGAATGAGTTAAAAATGTTAAATCTGAAGTTTGGAAATAATTTCAATGTAAAGTGAAAGACAACGCTAATTGTCGCATTTATGAATATGTGGGGTAAGCCAAACTTTTAAAACAAAAGTTGTATAACCTTCAAAAACAAAATGTTAAATTTAAGAGAGCAAACAAGCTTCTTACTAGAACTAATACTGCCTTTTATAGGGCATACAAAACTTAGATTTGTTATATTGATTGTGCTAATGAAGCTAGAGATAAAGAGGCAATACTTAGAGATTGCTTCATATTGCTTTAAAATATATTTCTCAAACAGTGTTATCAGGGATTCTAATAGTGAAATTTATGAGAGTGTGGTTTTTGTGCACAAATCCTTATCTGCTCGTAGTTATGACATTTGTATGGTTGTGAGCATGTGATATTTTTTTTACTTCTTCTGGGGTTGGTCTTAAAGTATGTTACTTATGTGTGCAACTTACCCGCTAATCACATTTGATAACTATATCGAGTTTGATATCTCTGGGCAGCATAGTTTATGAAAGAAGTAGAATGTCTTCAATGATTCTTTTGAGCTCAATAAGTCCGAAGCCCTTATTTTAATATTGAAATAATTAAATGTTAGAGATTTACATTTTATGAATCATAAGAAGTCTCCTATGACTTTTGTAGGTCAGAAGCTTAGATTCAAGTATGAGTAGATTGAGAAGTCTTCCCACAAGAGGGTCGTGTATAATGCTTTTCTCGTCTTTGGAACTCTGAAACCTAGATTTAGGTATTTAAAATATTATAATTCCTGAATTTGTCTTTCAGAAGCGGACAAAGCCTTTTCTTGACATTGGAATTCAAGACTCGTGTTCGGGTATTAAGATAATAAAAGACTAGAAGTTATCCCCAAAAGGATGCTGCTACTGGTTTAGGAAACAATAGCACTCCAAAGCTTATTTTTTGGAAATAGATGGTGCCTTTCTTGGCATTGGAAACCCAAATTCAGGTAGTAAAATAATAGAAGCCCAGAGATTGTTTTTTGGAAATAGATGGAGCCTTTCCTGGCATTGGAGACCCAAATTCAGGTAATAAAATAATAGAAGCCCAAAGATCATTTTTTTTGGAAATAGATAGAACATTTCTTGGCATTGGAGACCCAAATTCGGGTAATAAAATAATAGAAGCCCAAATATTATTTTTTAAGAATAGTAGAAGCCGCTTCCGGCTTTTAATGGAGTCTCGAAATATACTCTTCCAGTTTTGTTGGGGGACATCTTAGGCTTTTAAAAACTCAGATGTCCTTGTATAGTTTAGTTACAAAAGCGCTTTCGTTTTTATATATTTTTGCCATTATAGGCTCTTTCTAAAGCAGAGGCTTGACATGCTTTATTATCCTTTAAAGCTTTTGATCCATTCTTTGGGATATGACATAAAAAGAGGTAGTGCATGCTTATGCCGAAGTAGAGGCATGGTTTGATCTTAAAAAGATCAGGTGTAGAGTGTGCTTCAATCGGATCAAGGCTCATGTCCCAGGGCTTGTTAGTCCCTCCTCTAGGGAGTGCCTTAACCCGGCCCTAAGCCGCGGTTAAGGGCTTCAGTGCATCACCCTTTCCCTTAGGCATGAATGATGTCATACCCTTCTCCCTCTAGGAGGCACCTGGGATATACTCAGGGCTTGGAGCCAGTGCATGACGCCCTGGGCTTACCCCGTTGCCTCTTTCGGGGGAAGGACCCGGGATACACCCATGAATTTCTAAACGAATCTGTTATAGAATGGGGGTATCTCTTCCCCAAGTAGAAATTCTTATTCTAGGCATTGGTTTAAAACAATTTTTAATGCCCTTCTGTCAACTTTTCTTAATTCCGTACAAAGGTTCTTTCTTTAGTACTAAATTTCACTCCAAAAGATAATTTTCAACCCGTAAGATACCTCCACAATTTTCCTTGCCTATAAAAGTGGTTTATCCTCTTCTTGAGTGCTTTGCACTGATTTGTTTTATAATCATTCATTAGGTGATAGCAGCAATAACTGCCTCCTTTATTTCATTCATATTTCATTCCTTTCTTGTCGGCCAGTAGTTAAGTCCTCATTTGTCAAGAGAAAAATATATTCTATTGAGGTGGGTAACTTGTATTCCATAGTTGGATTGGGTTTTACTTTTTTTCTTAAAGGCCCGCCTTCTAATTTCCTTCCCTCCGCGAACTCGGATTGCTATAAAATGTTTTCCTATTTTGTTTTATTGTGGATGGATATTATGTAGGGAGTCACTTCTTGCTTTCCTTATTGATATAAGTATCGATCTGCTTAGGTCTTAGCTATGGCATTTTTCCATTTTTGGGCGAAGACCTCATAATAATTTATCATTTTTTCCTCAAAGATCAACCCTTGTAAGAAAGCTTATATAGCAGTCTTTATCCAATGGAATAACTCATTGTTTTGATAGCTAAAGGATGAGGTTAACCCCCTAGGAATGGGTTTACTTTTCCCTTTCCCTTGTTATAACCTTCTACTCTCATCTGGTTAATCATACTCAGGGATTTCGTTCATTACATTTGGTCCGTGCGCTACACCATAGATGACCTACTGCAATGAAAATCCATGGTGTTGCCACAGCTATGCTGGTTTTTGTCTATTGCAACGCACGCTTCAATGTGTTAACATAGATATCAAATTGTGTTGCATAGCTACAGATATATTCAAACTAAAAAAAATGAAAACTAAATGACACCTCGACGATCCATACCTTTGGGTAAAACAAAATCGCAACCATCCATTCCTATATGCTACTCTTTCTCTTATTCCGGCTAACATTTTCATTCATGCGGTTCCTTTTCATTTCTTCTTCCCCAAATCGCCAATTCTAGATCTAAACTTTCAAAGATTCTCTAGAGAATAAAAAATGATTATGTGACTTCAGTTCTTCTGCTTTCTCCTTAATCCGTGTTCTCCTTGCAACTTCTAATGGCTACGTCTTTTATAAAGCCAAAAATTAGGTTTTTTGCTTGTCGCTGCCTCCGCCCTTCTGCTTCAAATTTGATATGTGTTTATTATCCTCTTTGCCTCTACCTCGTTCGAAACCAGGTATATTTCATAAGATTGAAATAAGCATCTGGATTTTTAATCTTGGCATGAATCATAAGATTGATCCAGGCTACAACTTTAGTTTGGTTATGAATTCAAGTTTATGTAAATGAATTAGGGATTTGTTTTTGGATTTGCAAATTATAAGTTTTTATATATGTGGGAAAAGGACATATGAATTAACTCTTTTATGTAAATAAATGAACATTACTCAATTCTGCTTTTTTAATTAATCAAAGATTTTAAAATTGTTTCTTATGTTCAGTGCACCTGTTGAAATAAAAGGTATAGCGTATACATATATTTGTTGAGAAAATAATGATAAGGTATGAAACTAAAAAGTAAATATTTAAGCGAAGGATAATTTTTAAGGCGTGAAGAACATAAATGAAAATATAGATGACATCCGATGGGTTGAGTCCTTTAGAAACATTCAATATCTCAATGAAAACATTGATTAAAAGGTTAATACATAGAGGGTCATGATTTTGAAAATATTATTGATAATGGGGACTAGGCTGGACTAGGAAATTATTGTTGTTTACCAAAATACTGTAGAACAAGTGAGGTAATATCTGAAACCATTATAACAAATTAATTTGACTCGGTTTTTTTAATCCTAACTGGTTTTCAATTTCGGGGTCTGTACTTATAACCATCAAAGCCTAGACCATCGACCAATTGTGCCAACATAGTTGGATATTCTTTGCAGTTTTGTTTTCATCTAATGTTGCTTATTTTACTCTCTATATTAATGTATCTAGAGACCAGGCTTGTTTTGTCAAATTTACCAAGTGTATGAACCAAAACCGCAGCACATATCCATGTATGTCCACGCATATCACTGCGGTTTGAACCTGCGATGTTTGATTATTCAATTCATTAGACGCTCAACCAACCTTATAGGGTTTACAAATTGTTATTTATTTATTTATTTTGCTTAAATTAGGCCTCAAATATGTTAATTCAATATTTATATCCAAGTGTACGCAATCATCGTCATCATTTTCCAAATTCACAATGCTTCTGATTGAGTGTAGCATGGGGAGGACAAGTTACACTCAAAATTTCTCCTAAAAGACTATTTCAGAAATTTAATCAATAAACCAAGCATTTGAAACCACTGATGCATGAATAAAGCTAAAACTAAGCTTACGTATTCAATGGAAGCTATACCCCATGTATAAAATAAATAAATTAATTGTGTTAAATTTGGTAGACATAATATAGTATTAAGACAAGAAGCATCAGATTGATAATGACTGCTATCTACCACAATGAAAATAATGAGTATTTATTACAAATAAATCTATATTTTTTATTCATCATAATTAACTGTAGTTGAGCTGGACTGTTTAGTTATTCCAATATATTAGCATCGGATTGATAATATACAAAAGTAATCACTCCTTTATCGACACTTCCATATATTAGTTCATTTTTAATGCTGTCTACAGGCAATGAAGCATTTCAAGCATCTAGACATTCAGAGATATATGAATACTATACTTCTGCCTTAATGTGTAATGTAGAATCACGTCCTTTTACAATAGTTTGCTTTTGCAATCGTGCTGCTGCATATCACGAATATGAGCAACCAGCCCGGGAGGCATTTATTGAAAACCACCCTGATGCACTAATGTTCGTCGACAACTGAAATGTGATTTCGAGGTAACTTCGCATTCATTTACACTCATGCGTGGTATTTTTCTTAAGATGTTTTTGGAATCAACAATATGTTGATGTTACTGTTCATTAATTTTATTCCTCGTGAGTGGCTTTGTATAAGCAGGGGTTTTCTGGAATGAATAGATTCAACCAAATTACGTGGAGTAAAGTGCAGTGTGAAATGATTTTTGCATTTTTATCATTTGTCAAATATTTCAGACCACGATATTTTCTTTTAGAAAATGTCAGGAATTTCGTATCCTTCAAAAAAGGGCCGACGTTTCGACTGACTCTTGCTTCGTTGTTAGAAATGGGATATCATGTTAAAAAGAGTCCTTTTCACTTTCTCTTCCACAAGCTTTAATATTAGAAGAATCAGTATTATATGAATAATTCAGAACTGCCTATAGCCTTGGTCAATTATCTGTGTTTTGTTACTTGAAAGCCTAATTATAATTTGTCCACTTATAGTTGTGTAGTTAAAACTGGTATCATAAGCTGTAAAATTCTTCTAAGTCAGTTTACAACTTTTGTGACTTTTATAGCACTTTACATTCAGGTAAGATTTGGCATTTTAGAAGCAGGAGCATTTGGTGTCTCACAATCAAGAAACGAGCATTTATATGGGTTGTGTCTCCAGAAGAAACATTACTTGAATGGCCAGAGCCAATGCATGTATTTTCTGGACCTGAACTTAAAATATTTCTTGACAAAGATGTTCAGTATGCTACAATCAGAAGCACTACTAAGGGCACTCCTTATAGACCGATTACTGTAAGAGATACCATCGGGGATTTGCCGCCAGTTCAGAATAGTGCTTCCAAACCCACAGCTGATTAAGATTCATCATCTTCATTTAACCTTATTTTGTGCTTGGTTTATTGCATTGCAATATGGTAGAAAATTTGATGGTGTATAATTAGAAGGCCAATGTTGTAACATATTTTTATTTTCGGTATGGAGGCGATCCAATGTCATGGTTTCGAAAACAATTCGTTAATCAAAAATGATATTGATTAATGTATTGTAGTTTATCCGTAACTTACTTTTATGGTGTCTCATACTTAGGGGAATCGAAGTCTCAAGTACTGCTGCAGATGTCAAGAAAGCGTACCGTAAAGCTGCTTTGAAATATCATCCGGATGAGCTATATAGTTTTATATGGTTCAGATGTAACTTTTGCAATAAAATCACATTTACATACATTACATGGTAAAGAGTTCAATTCAGGTTGGACAGTCACTGGTTAGGAATGAGAACATTGATGATGAATCATGAGAAGTTGTGGATGAAGTCCATTCAGATGCGAACCGCTTGTTCAAAATGACAGGAGAAGCATTGTTTACAGGAATTAATTATAACTTAGTAATTAAATGTCATCAGCTAGAACTAACTTGTTTAATTGACTTGCATTATTAACAGGAATTTGAATGAGAATTGCATTGGCCTGGAGTTATTAACAAACTTTAGAATAAGACTTGAAACAGTATAGATGCAGTATGCCATTTGCATCCCATTTTTCTTCTTCTTTGAACCTGGACATGTGTTGCAGAAGAAGATATGTTGGTATTGTAGTATTAGATCATGTTTACTTATTAGAAGTTTATTATGATTATTGTGTTGTGTTGTTTTGTAATAACTGAAAGTAAAGTAGTCACAAGACAATATAGAAAACTACTCATTTAATAAGTGTATGTACTTTTATTAACATATGTAATGAATTCATCTATTTTCTGTAATGAAGTTACTAATTCACAAAAAGTGTAAACTTGAATTGTTTTTTTCTTAATGTGGGTAATTATGTTTGTTGTTAGTGAAATAGCGGTTATAATTATAATATTATGAAATCTTTGATTAATAGAAGTTGAGGTATAATTACTTTTAGCAGTTGTATAACAAATTTTAATAACTGTTAGAAACAGTTATAAAAAAGGTTGACTTTATTACGATTGCGGATATAATTACTAGCTCATGCCATTTGAAATAGACATTTACAACTATTTTTGGCAGTTGTGAAATGGTACTTTCGTTGTACTGTTTACCTATTGCAACAACTGTACCGATGTTGCCATGGGGTCACATAGGTGTTTTGCCTTTGACTCTATGACAACGCGACAAAATGCAACTCCGAGAAAGTGTTGCCACTGATCATTTATTGCCTGTAGCAACATTTTTTGGCACCTCCTGCATCACTTCTCTGGTGTTGCAGTATGCAATCTGTGGCGGAGTGTTGTGAAACCTAAATCTACGTAGGATATTTCCTTTTGGATTGGTTCGGAAGATCTTTGTTTCAATTTTGTTGCTCTGATATCCATATTGGGGAACCGTCATGTCACTTTCCTTCCTTCGGAGGTTGACTTAACGTTTTTCTTAACTTTTCCTGCTTATCCCCATGTCGACAATAAAAAGAGGTCGCAACCTCTTTCCCTTTACTGGACTGCGGTGTTGTCCGTATATTTCTGAAGAGTTGATACTTCATCCTATGGGAATACTACCTTACTTTGAAAGGATTTTTATTATGCCCGAAGCATTGTTTGATGTTTTCGTGATCCTTTGTAATCCGTTATGACTCCTTCTATACTTATTTCCCATTTATACTTGAAGGATAAATCCTAATGATACTTAAAGAAAAAATGAGACCGGAGGTTCGAGCCCTCCTTCTGCCACCACATATGTTAGCCCAATTTATGGTTAACACCCAAAAAACAGAGTTTATTAATAAAATTCCTTGTATATAGAAAGAATGAACTAGGTTTGAGTATCGCTTTTATTTATGAGCTCTCGTATAAATGCTTCCATAGGATACAGAAAAAATTCCATGTAGAGAGCAAAGCTAATCACAAGTTTCTCTTAATTCTCGAAGAGGTAGTCCCTTCTATTGAGTAATGTGTTTCCTTGGTATTTCCTTTACGATTTCGAAGTGGCATTTTCGGGAGTCTAAGTGAAGGACTTCCACCAGATTTCATCGGAATCTTTCAGGGAGTATTGGACCTTCGGCAACTACTGGAAAAGTCATCCAAAGGCTTGGGGAATTGGAGATTTACTCGGGAAGGAAACCAGACTAACTTGGAAAACCATTGAACGGTAAGATTTTGGTGGGTTCTTCGAAGACCTAAACGGGCAAAGGTCGTAAATCTTAGGTATTCTCATAGATCTAATGAAAATGATAAGGAATATCTATGAAGTTTCGAATTGGTATTACTATTAATGGAAGGAGGATCTGTGCACTACCGCCCAGGGATGCTGAAATGGGATTTTATGGTAAGGATTTTCGAGTACTCATTTAACCTAAAAAAAACGTCCCTGCAAGGTTAATGCAAAACAGTAATAATAGCATATGCAATTAAAGGCGAACTTCGACAATCACCTTAAGGACTCGATAAAAGCTCTTTATTAAGGTCTTCAAATGATATAAGTATTTTTTTTCTCAAATTGATTTACAAATTAGGGTTTCACTTCGCAATTTATAATTATAAACTTTGGAAACGAATTGAATGTCATGATCATAAGCCCATGAGGTCCTATTTACAAGCGCTGATTGATCCTTCTGTCTCAAGGATCTTGCTTTGGTCTTCCGGAAAGGAGATATGCGAAGGCCTTGCAAGAGCATTCACGGTTCTCATTATGAAGGTGTCGACGATGTCAGCTGAAGCTTTCGGTAACTGGCTTCCGAAAGCGCGAATTCTTGTCCAGTGTTGAAAGAAAGGTACAACTAATAACTCCGGCCCCACTTTTTCGCAAAGCCGAGTTGGTGAAGGACTTGAATTGATTCACATTTTCTCTTCAGACTGGTAAAAAAGGGCACTACCTTCATGTTTTTCAGGCTGGGTCTGCAAGTTCAAAACTAATGTCCTTCGGTCAAAGCTAAAAGGAGCTTACAAGGCTCAAAAAGAAGACCCCCTGTTTTTTCTTTTTGGATTCCGAAAGTCATTACAAAAAACCCGGAATTATACACTTCGGTAGGCCGCGGGCTCCTACATCCTTCCACCTTGGTTCATATCCTTGATCTACCTCGGTTATTTGTTGTGCTAACAGTCCGCACATCAATGCTATTCAAATTAAAATTTAAAACTTATGTTTTTTCATTCAAAATAGTTCGTTTGATCATTTGATGGTTTCCTACGTTCTATATTCCAGTAATATCACGACTTTTGGCATTCATTTATTAATTTTCTTTGGTTGGGCTTTTGGCATTCATTTATTAATTTTCTTTGGTTGGGCCGGGCATGTGGCAACCCTGACCGTAGTTACTTCTCACCCAACACGTGCACACAGCGGGTACATCACTGCATCGACGTAATGATGTCAGAGCTCACAAATGAAAAATGCGAAAAAGCTAAGGACCAATCAGGAAAAATACGCAAATAGTGCTTAGTAGCACACGATTAAGTGCGGATGAGGGAGAGAGCAGCCGACCTTCGCACAAACTAATTAGTGGTCCCCAAGTACAAGTGAGTGCCGTGACGTGGCGTTTTGTAAGTCAAATTGTCCTCTTCGGGGAGATACTCCGCCACTCTAGGGCGGAACCTCGTAAGCCAAAACGAGAAGCCATGGCTGCTTATTGGTGGAGAAAGTTCGTTCCGTTTCCTGTTAAGAGAGCCTGGTTCACTATCGCGAGCAAAGTCAAAGCTGCCAGAAGAAAAGTGGACGGTAAGTTAGTAATGAACTTTCTCTAATTGGGTTTACTGAATGATCATGTGGATTTTAATTTGTTGACGAATTTGGATCATGATCTATTGACGCATTTGGATTTTAGGGCAGTGGAGTTATTAGAACACGGAGATAAGAAGTGAGAGTGGTAAAGTTTGCTAGTGCAGTTTAGAGTTCATAAATCAAACGGCCTGCATTGGATGTTTATATGAGTGTAAAAAATAACCGAATATGAATTTGGAATTCTATCCGACTCTTCAACATTTTATTTTGAAACTTGAATCTATGACTCTAATGAAATATATTGGCTTTTTTTTTTTTTTTTTTTTTCAAGTTGGGATTCAAACCATAAGTTGTGAAATTTGAACTTTCAATTAAAACCAAATTTACATCTCAAACCATAGATCAAAATAAATAAATAAAGTATTTTAGAATTTGTACACACTTTAAGATTGATTTTGATGCTTGAACTTATATACATATAAACCTAAAAGTTGTTTTTCTCTCTTGTTTGATTTGTATTTTGTTTAGAAGACATTTTAATTGGATTATGATACAAACAATTATCTTGAATATTTTAATATGCATTGTATGAAAATCGAACCGTAGAGGGAGAGATCTAATCTGAAAAGGTATCCGAATTGGAATATATTATCCGTTTTACAACAGTTTTAAAACTTTGATTGAACTTATATGAGGAAAGCGGCTTACTAAAGTAGGCATCTTCAAGTTGAAGACCTGGAGAATCCCTACACTCAGCAGGCATGATTAATGCAACCATAAAGTAGTATGTTAAAATTAGTAGTCTTTGAACGATGATTCTCAAAGTTTTATCAGAAGATACGGGATTCAAAATTGATGTATTAAGAGCATCTCTGGTAGCTTTGTTAAAAGCTGGAGGAGGAAGAAAAATAAAAACAACTTCAATTATCGCCACTTCTTCAGTGGCAACTTTTTTTATTTTTTATAATTCTATAAACAGGGATATGAATCTTTTTTATAAGCTTTTTAGGTTTCTTTTTATCGTTTAATCTATAAACGGAAATCAAAACCCCATTTAGAAACGCCACTTGAAAATAATTGGGGAAAATCCCCATTTAACTTCTTTCTCCACGCTTGGATTACTACTGCTGTGGCGCGAGGAGATGTAGTAGAACACTGATTTCTACTCTTTTTTGATTTATCGACACTACTAGGGATGCTCTAAGCGTTAGTCCCATTTGCCAACTTTTGGTATATACGACAAGCATCGATAATTAAAAAAAAAAATGATGTTTCAATCTTTGATACGGCAAGTTCATGTCATAGGTTTTTTTTTTCCTTTTTTATCGAAGTAAAGTGATTTTTATGGATAGAATATCCTATAGCAGATTCCACTAGCTGATTACGACCTCTTTGTGCCAACTTAACCAGATATGTATAAAAATCAGATTTGTAGGGCAAATAATAGGTCCATAATTGTACATGGAATCTACTTGGTCCCATAGAGACTGCTCAGTATGTTGGTATGATGTTAACAAGCCAGTGGTTGACTAGCATCTAAAATTTAATAACTTCACATCACAGCTTCATATAATTAGTTTAAACCCACCACTGTATTCTTTTAATCAATTTTGAGACAGCCAACTTACCTCTGCCCTGGTTTCACTTTTCCTTTTGGATTGTATAGCAATAGATTGACCATTTTCATCTTAATGTCTAACCTATTGCTTAAAGAAATACTTATGTTTGATTGATATGTTACTATACTAATATACTGAAATGTACCCCTTTTTAGGCAAACGAATCTGCATCTTTTTTTTTTCTTCACAAAATCATGATAAGAGCATCTCAATTGCCAAGCCAGAAATGTTTTTCTTTGTTTCTTTTTTCTTTTCTCAGACTTTTTCCCCCAATTTAGTGGATGTAAGGTAATAAGAACATAAATGCTTTCAAGGCATTTTTCAACTCTAGCTTATTTAGGCATGAGTGGTTTCCTTCATGAATATAGCTGGAGAACCATAATCAAACTATATGTCGAAAATGAAATATACTTTGTGCACAAGCTCATTTACACTTAGGTCTTTGATCGTATTTAAATTTAGTGTCATTGATATTTGGTAGGAGGTGGGATGCTTAAACTACACAATGACGTCGAAACATGTGGGTACGAAGATGTGCAAGTGATGTGGAAGATGATGTTGCATAGATCAGAGTCAAATGGTCTTGTTTTAACTCCTAATTCTTCCGCAATATGGACTAATAAGGGACGCATTTGGAAACTTTTAGCTTGGCCTAGTCAACCTTGTTCGTGTTTCTCTATGGAACCTTGTGTAGGCTAAAAAGCTTCTGAGTAAATAGGGACACTAATTAAAGAGCGAATTGAAGTTGAATAATCTACAGCAGAAATGTAATATCATACTGCAAATTTAAATATATGATATATTACATATATTAGATGTAAGAAATTTATTTTTTCAACATGTACGTGCATGTTCAAAGTCCTTTAGATGCATTTTCTATTTTAATTTGTATAAGTATCTATATGCATTTGCGGATCAGGAGTTGATGCAAAGGGGCATAATGTCAATATTTTATTTTTTAAGCTACTTATATGTTACATCCAAAATGTTATTAAAATAATGAATTACTTCTGTCATATGCTTAGTGTAATCTCTTAAAAATAAAACAAGTTGTTGATAAGCTTAGTATGTGGAAAATTTATTCTGATCTACTATAGCAAAATACTCGTATTCATGAAATATACTTAATTAACTCTCAAACGACGGAATGATAATAAAAAGATATTGATAGTCCATATACATGTCTTTGTTAACAGACTTGAGATGATAAAATGTGATTCTTTTGATACAATAAAAGAATTTTACAAAACATGAAAATGAGCATATTTGGAAATAATTGCACATGGCATTTGGAACATGAGGTACATTATATTTATTTCCACTATTACTCCTTATTCTTTTATTTTTTCTTTCATTCTTCCATGACAAGTTCAGTATGACTTTCCCCTTGCCTCAATGTTATACGTGATTCATTATCTCCAAGTAAACAATACTTGAATTGCTGAAGAGATTCATAACTCAGTTTCCCACCCTTTTAAATTTGCATAAAATGAAAGAAGTTATCTCACAACATTAACCTCTCTCAAAGGCTAAATAATACATTTTCAAAATGAAAACCAGAACAAATACTTCTCTAAAGCATCAGAAGAAGAAATTAAAACATGAAGACATATAATTCTATAAAAATAACCTCATCTTCTCCTCACCATTGAAGCTGGATTCCCATCAAAAAACTCATCTATAGCAGTCTCCAAATCTTCAGGTGCATACTTAACATACTTCTCAGTCTGTCTACCCGGATCCAACACCTGCGAAAATCTTCCAAGGAAAGACCTATAAGCGGGAACTATGACCGCAGATATAGAAACCCTAAGCTCTGACTGCAACTGCTCATCACTCACAATCCAAGAGCTTTGCACTCTATGTATCTCCTCGAACAATGCATTAAAGCTTTTAAATCTTTCCTTTAGCACGGGTTTAGAGACCGACCCTTTGGTATTAAGTCCCTCGTCCTTAAAACAAGCCAAAACTTTTGACCATGTTTCCCTTTGATAGTTCTTATGGTACTGCCTTAAATCGGAGGACCTCTTCCTACACCAAGTGTTCCCTATTAGCTTGTTTATCTCTGGGGCGCCCTTGATCTTCTGCACTATGTACCTTCCATTGTTCATCAAAAAAATGTTGCTCAATGCTGGATCTTTGTACAGCTTTGCTTTAGAATCGAGGTTTGACTGCAGCAAGTCCATTACTTGTGTAAGTTCAGATTCAAAAGGCGTGTGTTCTCCTCCATTGTTGTTATCAGCACCATCACTTGTACTAGATGTGTCATCTGACTTTCTGTGGTTGTTAAATATCTGTTCTAGATTGTCTATGTATTCACATGCATATTTAAGGTAGTTCATAACATAACGGGTTAACGGGTGCACTGCTCCGCCCGGCACTGCATTTTTACCCACATCGCTCTTTATCGAGTTTTCAAGCTCGCAGAATATCGCCACTGCCGCCTCTCCTAGCCTTGCTTTCAAAGCTGATATCTCCGTCTTCAATTCTAATGCATATTGGGATTCTTCAACATTATCCTCGGTCTCATTGCTAGTTATCTCATGACGAAATATCGAGTCTAGTTTTGGAATCATGTCCTTAACCGCCTCGTACATGTCAAGCACTTTGAATAGCTTCTCGGTCGAGCGCTTTGTCATGGCCACCGCTTCTGGAAAGTTAAGTAAATTACGAACGGTATTCTTGGCTAGTTGAAAGAAGAGGACGTCTGCTACCGGCTTGTAGTTATCAAACACTGAAAAATACAACTCTCGTTCTTGTGGCAACGATTCCGTTATCACTTTTCTGAAAGAATTAGTCCATTTGGCGATTTCTCCTTCCAAGGCCTCCCAAGTCATTTTGTGAACATCGTCGATCGATATTTTTTCAAACCCGGCGTTTGATAAAATGTTTCTGAATGCATTACGCCTTGCAAAGTGAAACAGTTGACGACATTCAGTGTCGTATCCAGAAGATATCATCACATTCGATATGGTACGAAGATTTTCTATAGTTTCGGTTGAAGGGTAATACTCATTAAGGTTGAGATCGCCATCGAGCTCAGCCTCGTGCTTTTTGTTCTTTTTTGAGTCATTCTGATCCTTGTTCGGTTTTGATGATTCATCGAGTAGGGAGAAGAGCTCGTCTTCTAAAAAGGACATGGCATGGTGTTGTACGGTGCTTGTACAGTTCATTGCATCAAAGTATCTGGAATTCGATGAGTGTGGAGATAATGCGTCGGTTAGCTTATGTAGTCGGTTGATTGCTTCGAGGATCAAAGGCGATAGCTTTTCTTCTCCTGTTTCATACTTTGCAACTTCCTTGTCCACCACCTCTATGAAAGTGTTGAATGTTTCGGGAATTTCTGGAAGTTGGCTTTTGGGGCTTTGCGGTTCTTCCCCATTTCCTTCCGGCGGGTTGTCGTGAATTTTCCCTACACAAGTAAATTATATGCTTACGGGCAATATGAAAAAATACAAATAATATTCAAGAGTGTTGCTATTTACACCGAAATAGTTATCGGGACTTGCACAGGAATTGAGTACTAAAAGTTACCTAGATCAAAAGGTCTTTACATATCAATGAAATGTAATAAAGTAGATAAACAAATGAGTAATTTTCGTGTCAGGCATGGGGAACTTGTTGTACCTTCTTTGGTTTGAAGATCGAGTAGGTGACCGAGGAAATTATCGACATCATTGAAGAGAGCATGAAGGGTTTCTTCAAAGCTTGGCTCGGGTATTTCCTCAATATCAGCATCAGCTTTTTTGATATTGTCAGCATTGTTTTCTTGATCTTTGGTCTTTTCGAGAAATTGAATGGCATTGAGAGACAAATTGCGGAGGCGGAGCTTATCTTCGCGACTAGTGGAGGATGAGGAGAAGCTATTTGATTTGACTGGAATAGGCGTTTGGTTTTTCTCCATTTCTTTGGACGTGCTTATTTATTATGTATTTTTTGTGTAATTGAAAAGACAGAGTAGGATTAAGAGATAGAGAAAGACATGGAGAAAAAGGAGGAAGTAATGGAAGGTGTTAAAATGACGAATGTTATAAGAAGGATGTAGCTGAAATGGAGGAAAGATGTATTGACGTGGTCATGCAAGTTTTTATAGAAGAAGGTATATTGATGGTATGAACATGCTTAAAACGATTTATTCTTTTTATAATGCCACAATGGTGAGCATGAACAACGTATGTTCTGGAAAATTGATAGTCTGAAGGACTGAAACCTCTCACCATAAACAGTTAAATTACCGCCACTCAGTATATTTCTGGCTGTTCAGAGAAAGTCGTTTCTTTTTCATTTTGAATTTTTTGTTTTACGTTATCAACTTTCAGTACAATGGTGGAAGATCCGAGAAAATGGTTAATTGATTTATGTGCTTTTGTTACTTTTTGAAGCATGAAAAAGAAAATAACTTCTTGTTGAGTGAATTTCATTTTATAAATTAGTTGTTTTTCAAAAATACATGTACAGCGTGCGATATGTTTTTCTTTGGATCCAAACCAAAAATATATAGAAAAACAATCAGAGCCAAATGCACCTTGAGCATCTAACGCAATGGATATAAAAACAAGTGTGTGTACACACACATACACAGAGGCAAACGTTTGGTTGTACCCCAAAAATGGAGCACCCTAAATGCCACTTGATTTCCACTATCTGTTTATATTAAAGAATGTGAGTGGGAAGTGAGAGAGTGAGTAGAAGGAGAGAGAACGAGAAATACTTGATCGAGATTGAGGGGCATTTGGAGTGCTGCACTGTTTAGGGTGCTCTCGAATCTGCCTTATATATATATATATATATATATATATAAAAGATCAGTGGTACCCGAAATAGTGGAGCACCTCTTTGGCTTTTCTATTTTCCACCACATATTTCCTTCTTCTTTCCTTCCCACTCGTTCTCTCTCCTTCTACTCACTTTCTGTAGTACAAATTAGATGTGGAAATTAGGGGGCATTTGAGATGCTCCATTTTTGGGGTGCAACCGAACGAACGCTTGCTATATATATATATATATATATATATATATATATATATATACACACACACACACACACACACACACACTACAACAAAAAATACTTTTCGCAACAGGCAATATCTGTTGCAGTAGACCAATTGCAACAAGCCCGCGCCTGTTGGTATAACAGGAGTTATAAAAAGTCAGTTTCTTTTCGCAACATTTTATACCTGTTGCAATAAGATGTTGCGGTATACTTTTTTGCAACTGGCCTTTATTGTTGCAACAGATCATTTGCAACAACAAATGACAGTTGTAAACTTATAATAGGTATTCGACCAATAAGATACTACAACTATTATTTCCTGTTGCAATAAGTCCAAGTGCAACTGTTATTTCATGTTGTAAATGACTCTACTGCAACTAACAAATGTAGATGCAACATACAATTCATCAATATGTACATTCAATAATTTACTGTAGTAACGAGAAGATATATTACGAAGAAATAAAAATACATTCCAAAAGACATTGACAAAACAATAGATTCACACATAATAAAAACGTGATTCATACATAGTATTAGTTGAAGTGACATTCAAAGTTTAACATAGTAACAAATGTGATCCATACATAACATAAACGCATACCGTACCAATAATTCCAAAATAACACCTAAAAGCTAAAAAACACATACTACTCTAGTGAAACAAAGCCTTCGTGCCAAGCCACGGTTGTTCCGACGGCCTCTTGAATGGTGTACATCTCCGAATTTGACTTTAGTAGAAAAGCTTCAGGATCCACGGCCGCGTTAACCCATACTTATGAAAACAGTACACACTAAACTTCTAATTTTAACGCAAACAGTGAAAGCATGAACCGACATACTATGAAAAAAGTGGATTAATTTGAAACAAAGTATGGTCAAAGGGTAAATTTAGCAGAATGAACGCACCGCAGTGCCGCAAGTTGATTACTCCAGCTTATACTTGGACAATGCAGAGGAAAAAAAATGAATTCCAACTTATTGAGAACAACTGATCCTTGTCTTATTTCTCATGACTATCATTCTGTTCAGTTAGTTGCTGCTTATGAAAATAATTTTTTTGATGCATCAAGCAACAATTTCTCTTTTACCGAAGACATTTTTGTTGATATGAATAATGCATCTGGATATGATGGATGACATATTATGAAAAACATGGATTAATTTGAAACAAAATATGGTATAGCTACTGGTTGTCATACTCGTTGCATCTTGCTCAATGGTACACGTCACAGCATGCTTTTCGTAACTATAATGACAAGCATATAAAGGGTGCGTTCTTAGCCAATGCGAGCGTGGCATTTGAGCGTGGTACTGTAGCGAACGGGGAATGTGTTTTTAGCTGCGAACGGGGTATTTGAGTGTGGTATCTGAGCGTGATATTTTTAAAATAACATATAAATAGATATGATTTGGCAAATACGAATACAAATACAAATACAGATACAATTTCTAATACAGATACAAGTACAAATACAGTTACAGATACAAAGACAAATTAGTGCAGACCGGCAGCAACCAACTCATCTCTAATGTTATCTCGAACTAATGACATTTCTCGGTATCCGCCTGGGTGTACACGTTCAGTGCCTCTATTCGTCGTATTTCTCATACTGTAATATTCCGCCACGTACTGATCGGGGATTAATTCAGGATCATCATCAAAAGCCATAAAATCAGGGTCACCGCTATTATATTTGCGTATGAAATTGTGTAACGCCATTGTAGATACGACAACTTTCACTTGAGTGTTAAACCAAAGTGTAGGCATCTTGTTGAGAATGGTATTTCTTTTTTCAAATGCCAAATGTTCTTTCGACGGCCATACGTAAACTCGAATGGTAGTAATTAAACACTTCATTGGCCGACTTTGGTTGATTCATGGTATCACGGAAATGTGGAATATGGTACCTCATATTTTGATATGGCGGTAAATATCCAGTCTGAAGTGGATAGCCCGAATCAACCAAATAATACTGTCCAGCTGGAGGGCTAGGAAAGTTAGAGCTTCTATCGTTTGTAACAGCATTAAAAATTCTACTATCATGTGCAGTCCCTTCCCAACCAGCCATAACATATGTAAACTGTAAATCGAAATTACAAACCGCTAATATATTTTGAGTTGCAAAGCCTTTCGTCCGATATAAGGGATAATTTGATCAGCGGGTAAATGTGCAGATACGTGTGTACCATCTATAGCGTCAATACAGTTTCTGAAATACGGATAATACCGGGTTGAATTTCTAATGTGATGTGGAGCAGTATTAAATTGTTGTTCTCTTGGCTTTATTACATCTGTAGCGAGTAATTGAAAAGCGTCTAGGACATCATGAAAACAAACGGAAATTGTGCTACATGATCGTTGAAATCTTTCTTGAAGTTGTCTATTTGAAAGCCCAGTAGCCATTGTATAAATGAAAATTCCAACCATTTCGACGACACAGATTTCTGGTCTGGAAGCGAGACCATGATGTTGCAGTTTTTCACATAACGCGTGGAAACATAGTCTTTTCATTCGAAAATTATTTTGACAACGGCTTTGATGACCGTTCAAAATTTCGTTGATCCAAGATAAGCCAGTGAACTCCGAAGTATTAATCCGCGTCATATGATTTCTCCTTTCATTCTGAACCAGATAAACCCCGTAGAGCTCCATCAAATCGTCGTAATCGGAGGGTGAATCGGAGTTAGACATTAATCGAATAAGCAAAAAGAGTTGAAGAAATTGTTGAAGTAGTATTGTGAAAGGTGTTAAGGATAGAGTGGGTGATTTATAGGGAGAAAGGGAAGTTGAAAATCAAGCCGTTGGCGTCCGACGCGAACAGCTTGATTTCCAACTTCCAAGGAACGTTCTATTTGGCAGTGGTAAAGGGTGCTTGCGTCCGACGCGTCGGACACCACAAAAATCCTGAACGTGGCAAATAAAGGCTGCGAACGCACCTAAAGCCTTGTGAATGATTGGATGTGCATGTTGTGAGTTTGGTGCATACTTATTCAAAATTTCTGCTTCATGGACTCTGCTAATTCTCTCTGCAATAATACATACTCAAATACTACATGCACTTATTTTATTTAATGTTATCATAATTATAACAAAAAAGCTCCATACTTAATGACTTCGCACTATTGAATAAAAATCTTCATCTTGTGTTATTATAAGGAAAGGAGGCAGAAGAACAAAATATGTTTCTATAAGTTTAATTTCTTAAGCCTGCAAATCATACAAGTATCACATGTAAATCTCAGTATCACATGTAAATCTCTATATTACCAACTTGACACACATATTTCTGAATTTTGAAAATGTGAGATGTTGAAAGCTGAAACTTTTGAACTAAAATATAGACATCCTACCTTGCCAGAAGAATACTTGGTTGCAACAAACTTTTCAGGTGCTGCATCGTTGGGGATACCCTGGTAAAATTATTATTATTTTCAAAGCATTAGTTTCACTGAATGCACTAGATTAAGAAAACATTAGCCAAAATACTGCTAATACCTCTGGAGGATCAAACTTAGCAACTAGATTGCTAAGTTTAGCATGGGCTTTAGCATAATCCTTGAAAAATGCATCTTGATCTTCAACATACACCTGAAATATAGATAATGGTAATTAATTTAGAAGGACAAACGGTATTAATATTTTATCCATAAGGACACGCGTTTAAAATTTTATCCAAAAGGACATAACCCTAAAAATCTCCGTCGCCCTTTCTCTCCTCTCTGATTTCTTCTTCCTCCTTCTCTTCTCCGATTTCTTCTTCCACGAAATCAGAAAATAAAAATTAACGAAATCATCTCAACCGGAAATCGAATCAAATCAAATCCGCCTATATCTTACAGTCGAACCTCAATCATCAATCGAAACAGCAAAATTTAGGGCACGAAATCGATCTCAAAAATCAACCTCGATTGGATTTTTATTTGTTGCTATAATCATTATAATTTAATGATAATTTATGCCGATTAGTTTTAGGGTTATTTCGCAAGGTGATTCGTGATTTTTTTTTGGTTTTACAATTTTAATGTTCAACTTTTCAGCGCGTGGGTATCATTTATATTTTTTTTTTAGGTATCACTTTTGTTTATTTAACACTGTTTTATATTCGTTTATTATGTTTTTAATGTTGTATTTATTTTGTAGTTGTATTGTTGCACTATCTATGTATTACAGTCGAAATTATTTCGTTATAATCAACCAAACTGTGTTGTAAGTAATTTTTGTTTTATTTTTTTTAAAAACAATACATCAGTTTCTAGGTATCATTTTTATATTTTTTTGGGTATCATTTTTACTGTATTCACTATGCTATGTTTTTTTGTAGTTACTTCTTGTTGTTGTATTAGTTTTGTTCTTGTACTGCTGCATCAGTTTTGCTACTCAAATGAATTTATTTCATTTTAAACAACCAAATTGTGATTCAAACATTTTCTGTATTACTTTTGTCGTTAAAATATTAAAGCAGTTTTTAGTTATCATTTTTATATTTTTTAAGGTATCAGTTTTATATTTTCTAGTTGAATTTACATTGTAGCAGTTTTTAGGTATCATTTATATATTTTTTAGTTATCAGTTTTATATTTTCTAGTTGAATTTACATCATAGCAGCTTTTAGGTAGATTTGTGTTGTTTGCTTTGGCAATTGACTTTTTTTGATACACAACATTAATTCTAACTGATAACCACTGATAAAAAAAAATAACACCCACCTACTCAATTCAAATCTTACAAAAATAATATTTATTCGCAATAATACCTACTGATTAAAATAATAATAGCAATCAATTCAATTCAATTATCACAAAAATGAGATTATTCTCAGTAATACACAATAATACCCACTTGTATCATATGATACCTACAATGATACATAACTGATTTAATGGAATACATTTTTTTCCTACACAATCTACGTACATAGAACACTGCTCCCCATTCCAAACATGCATTCATGCATTTACTTTTACTTGTACGCAATCCAGTCTTGAATCCAAGTAATCTCCAGCAACATGCAGTATCTGCAAGTATTTCATACACAATCAAAACTTATACCAACATAATACAAGAAATTCAACTAGAAAATACAAAACTGATACCTAAAAGAAATATGAAAATGATACCTAAAAACTGCTATGATGTACATTCATGTTGAAAATATAAAACTGATACCTAAAAAGTAATATAAAAATGATACCTAAAAACTTCTATAATATAAATTCAACTAGAAAAAATAAAAATGATACCTAAAAAAATATAAAAATGATACCTAAAAACTGCTATGATGTAAATTCAACTAGAAAATAAAATAAAAATGATACCTAAAAAAATATAAAAATGATAACTAAAAACTGCTATGATGTACATTCATGTTGAAAATATAAAACTGATACCTAAAAAATATATAAAAATGATACCTAAAAACTGCTATGATGTAAATTCAACTAGAAAAAATAAAAATAATACCTAAAAAAATATAAAAATGATACCTAAAAACTGGTATATGTAAATTCAACTAGAAAAAATAAAAATGATACCTAAAAATATATATAAAAATGATACCTAAAAGCTGCTTTAATATTTTAAATTAAAACTAATGAATAAAAATGTTTACATCCCACTTTGATTGATTAAAATGACATAATTTCGATTGAGTTGCAAAGTTAATGCAACAGTACAAGTACAAAACTAATATATCAAGAAAATAAATTAAAACAGAAGCATAACACTGTTATTACAAGAAAAATGATACCTTAAAAAATAGAAAAATGATACCTACGAACTGCTACTAAATTCACCATCCAAAAAAGTAACTTCCGTCGTTCATCTCCGTCGCTCCTATCTCTCGGTCGATTTTCTATGACGAATTCACAAAATCAAAATCACGAGATCATCTTTACAGCCTATCGAATCAAAATCCGCATGTCCTTGTGAATCGACGAAGCTTTTCACACGATAAAATTAGGGCAAATCGAATAAATTGAGAAGCTCGAACGATTCTGAAGATGATCGAACAAGAGAGATGTTTGAAAATCAAATCATGGAGTTAAATTCGCGCTGGAGAAAAATTGAACGAGGAAAAAAAGCACACGAGATAGAAGCGACGAGGAAGAAACGGAGCACGTGATTTAGGAAATTAAAATGTATTAGTGTATTGTCCTTCTGAGTAAAATTTTAGTGGGCTGTCCTTATGTAATGACCCGGGTTTCCGATCAACTAATTTTAAATATTTAATATGGATTTAAATATTGAGTTAAGTATATAAATAAATTTTTATAGTGAGTTATCGATTTAAAAATCGATTTCGATTTAATATCGTATATACTTAATTATCGTAAAATGAGAACCTGAAATAAAATTCAATTTTAAATTGAATCGGAGTCAGATTTATTCAAATAATTTATAGGAATTTTGTTGCAATATAAATCGACGATAATAATTATTTATTGTCAAGGAGTTAATTTTTGGTGAATTTTATTTATATCGATTAAATTAATCCCTTCTCCAGATGATCGAATTGGGCTTCGTGACCTATCCCAGTGTGTTCAGAATAGTGTTATAACCCTAGGAACATCCGTTGTTGCGTTCAAAAAGGAGTTAGAAAATATGGGAAAATTTATCCAATACAATAGAATATATATATATATAAATATCTCTTTTATGTATTTAACTCCTACCCCTCTTCCTCCACTCTCGTTCACAGAAAAGCAAAAGGAGGAAAATCAACCACGTCTCCCTCTTCCACTCCACTTATTAAATGGCCTCGCTGTTCAATTGTTAGGCCGCTCCCTTCCTATATAAAATCAAAGCTTCAGTTCGAAGAAATTAAAAGGGCCGCGACTTGCTTTCAACAGAAATCAGAGAGAGAAAGCTCGATCTTCCAAGCCTCGGCAACCTCCAAAAACAAGTATTCAATCCTAAATACTAGAGTGATTTGGGTGTGATGCTAATCTAAGTTATTGGTAGTAAGCAGGTTTGGATTTTCGAATTCGAAGTGATGATACTTGGGTTTGAGTTCGAAGTGTTGGGAAGAGTTTTGGGGGTATGCGACGTTGCTGTCAGTGGTGAAGTGGGATTTGCGAGCAGATCTGGGAGGTGGAGCGACAGTAAAGCAGCAACAAGGAGGATGTCGGTTTTGAAATGGGTATTTGATTTGTGGTTAGGTCCTTGGAATCGTGATTTCAAGAAGGAACGTGTGCTGTGAACGATGGTGAAAAATGTACAGGGATCACGTTTTAGCAGGGGGTTTAAGAGGATTTGTATGTTGGTGATTTTGGGTGGATATAGGGTTCTGATTATTGGTGCCGAAGTGGTGTGAACCAGTAAAGGAGCCGTGAGTTTTTATTCGAATTTGGAGATGATAGTCTGGTAAGTTTGTGATGCTGAGTTAGCTTTGGCTTTGGATTTGTGAAGTGTGAACATATTCGAACAATCCGAAGTAGAAGGAAAGAGGGTGTTGTTGGGGGAATTCGAGTTGCTGAGTTTATATTCGAGGCATCATGTTTTAAACAAGAGATTTAAGGTAAATTAAATTTATTGATTTTCACCTTAACAAGTTAATAAACATTGAATTATACCAAGCTATAATATATACGTATATATCGTACGATGACAGATTGGAATAATTTATGGTACGTTGGACTCGGATTTTGCATAGGCTACGCTTCAGCGAGGAATTGGATTGCTTTAAAAGGCTGTTGGGATTTCTGATTGAATTAAACATTTTGTTTAATTTAATCAGAAACCAAATCGCTATTCCAACAATTAAATATCATGGTGAGTAAATCTCACTCACCTCTTTATTTGGAATTATTTTTATTCGTTAAAAATAATTGTTTGTTGCTTGTTTGAATGCTTTTTGGTTGTTTTAAATATACTAGTTATTTAGGGTTGACTATTATATATATATATTGGTTTGGTGGTTGGATTGTTCCCGCAGTATCATTAGCGGATGCCCGCAGTACCATTAGCGGATGATTTCCCTATGCGCCCCACAAA
Source organism: Allium sativum (assembly GCA_030737875.1). NCBI lineage: Eukaryota > Viridiplantae > Streptophyta > Magnoliopsida > Asparagales > Amaryllidaceae > Allium > Allium sativum. The sequence goes on from CM060923.1 coordinate 256,832,814, forward strand.
TATATATTAGTGGATGGCCTTCTATACCGCGATATCCTGCCTCGAAGCACGATGGGTATTACTATGTTGACTAACGTTTGTGGATGCAGGAAAACAGGTTGGAGGAATCTGACTGGATTCCTCAAAAATATATTATCTATTTGTTTGCATATATACTATCATATATGATGTGTTAGAAAACGCGAAATAAATAATTGGTTGTTTGGTGTTTAAATATCACTGGGCTTAAGTGTTAATTTATAAAAATACCCTGAAAGGGGTATTTGAGATTTAAAAGGGAAATTATATTTTTCTAAAATTGAATTTGAATTTTTAAATAGATTTGAAATATAAACTTGTTTTGAAAAATAAAACAAGTAGTTCCTTTATAAACGAAGTTTATAATTAGTTCATTTATAAACGAAGTTTATAAATGAAGTAAAATGAATTAGCATTGGATAATTCAGAAAATAGAAATACAAGTGTGACTTTGGGAATGAAAATATATTTTTCCAAAGAAGAATTATTTTTATTTGGAAGCGAGACTTGTTTAATAATGGTGTTTGTAAATAGAAAGGTGAAAAATTACCATTTAGATAATTTAAACATTTAAATTCAAAACTGAATTTAAAGTGAGAACTTAGAATCGGTTTAAATAATATACGATTAACTTTATTCCGATATTCAGAATATAAATGAAGTTGAATAAATCCTTAGGATTTATGTTTGAATTCGACTATGTCGGATTTATAAAAAAAATAGATTTTTCCCAATTAGGATATTTAAAATAGAAACAGAGATAAAACATGAAAATAGGTTCTATAATTATATAGATAGGTGTTGATAAAGAGAATACTCCAAAATAAGATTTTGGTTTTTAAATAGATTTCGAAATGGAAACTTGTTTTAACTTTATAAAACAAGGAAGTTAAATTATAAACGATGTTTATAATTTAGGGAGATAAATTATCGTTGGATAATTTAGAAGTTTAAATTCAAAGAAGAATTTAAAAAGTGAAATTTGAAAACGTGTTGAAAATAGAATTGAAATGGAATTTGAATATAGAATTCAAATAGAATTGAAATGGAATTTGAATATAAAATTCAAATAGAATTGAAATGGAATTTGAATATAGAATTCAAATAGATTTGAAATGGAATTTGAATATAGAATTCAAATAGAATTGAAATGGAATTTGAATATAGGATTCAAATAGAATTGAAATGGAATTTGATTATAGAAGATCGAAGTATAAATAAATTTATTTCCGAGTTAGGGAAAATCGACAATTTTAGAAGATCGGAAAATATTATGTTGAATTGGAAAAATGGATTTGATATATATTAAAAATATATCAAAATGGAGTTGAATTTATTATAAACGAAGTTTAAACGTTTATATATATAAATATAATTAAAACGAACTCGCCGCAGCGCTGCAGTTCGTAAATTGGCGTTTCGAACTTCAATTGAGTATACAAAACTCATTTGAAGTCGGAATTCTTTGAAACAAAAATCGTCAGGACCGATTTGATAATAGTTTTCTAATGGAAGAGAAAAATCTGGATTTCGTCTTATAGATTATGTGTTATGTCAAAATCAAATTTTCAGAAAAGCAGCGCCATAATCATTTAAAAACCATAACGGTTTATTTAAATTTATAAAAGGATTTTAAGGAAATAAAATCCGAATCTTCATTAGAAAAATCTAGACTTGAGTTATAAAATATATATGAACTCAAGTGAAGTAAATGAAATGATTTTTGAAACAATAAATCATGTTTTTGATTATTGAATAGAATTAACTAAGTAGAAGAGAAATTAGTTAATCCAAGTTTTGAATCGAAATAAGACCTTGGAAAGTGAATTGTAAATGTATATTCGAAATCGAATATGGAACTTGAATTTGACAATAGAATTCAATTAGAGTATAAACAAGTTAAAATATATTTGAACATGTCAAGTTCAAAGTGAAATTGGCAAAAGAGTTAATTAGCAAACTGATTAATGAATTAAGTTAAAACGATTGAATCAAGTTGACTTTGAATGAGTAAATTTAACTTGTGACTTCATATTCGAATCGAATATGAAACCTAAGTTGGAAAATGGAATTCAATTAGTTTATGAGTAAGTTGAAATATATTTGAAACATGTTATATTCAAATATATAAGTGAAATAGGCAAAGAGTTAATTAACGAGTTGAGTTAAAACGAGTGTATTAAGTTGAAATGAATTAGAAATGTATGGTATACGTGAGACATGTATGAAATGAAGTTAATGAAGATATATATATATATATATATATATATATAATGCCCGACAAAAGGTATGTATTTAATTCATATGGGTTTTTATGCGCCGTATCGGCTTTTTCTTTTTCTTTTTGAATGGAGAGGCCTGTGTGGCAAGGTTTGACTTTTTCCGGTAACCCCGTACAAAGGAGGTTATGGCGAATTTTTCTGGGAATTTAAGGAGTTAGAATATTTTTAAGAAATGTTGATAGTTAGAAATCAATGTATCGATATATATATAGAATTCGATAAGAAAACGAACTTGAAAATAGAATATTATAAACAAAAAGGAAATCGATAATCTAGAAATAGAAAGGGAATTGTACATACGTTTTAAAAATGGAGAATTGGTTTTATAGGATGTTAATTATTCGAGGTAAGTGGTCTTGTCCGTTTTGAAGTTAAGAATGTTTTCAGTCAAGGTCTGAGAGGTAGTTATACTCCAACTTGCTTTATTTCGTTTTAAATCGATAAATAGCAAGATCCAGTCTCGAAGAGGAATGTGTGAATAAGAGTTAGTTGAATGCAGTGTTTTGGGTTGTCGTAGTGATGTTTTACACAACATTCGTTTTAACCCGAAGAAGTGAAAGTTTGGAAATATGATTATAAATATTTCCTAAGTCTAAAAATGAATGGTCGGGAAAGAGATAAGTAATTGGAATATTTTCCAATTATAAATAGAATATATTTTCTATGTATTGAAAATAAAAGGAGGAGGTATATGAAAATGTTTTCCAAATAGCGAAATAGGTCCAAAATGATTGTCGAAAATACCATGTTAACGAATATCGATACGGAAATGGAGAAGTGATTTAATTAATGAAATATTAATTAATGGGCCCGGTGATCGTTTGATGTTTGAATGGATGTTTGTTTTTCTTTGATTGTTAAATAACTGACTATCGAAGTGTTTGCCAATATCGTTGTCAATATGGGGAGACCGGTTGGATTATTATTCGAGAACCACTCCGTATTGGCAGTAGCGTTGCGAATTAGATTATATGAAGATAATCGGAGACGGAGTAGAGTGCAAGGGCTTTTTCTATTAATGGAAATTGTGCCTTCGGTTTTGTTCAGTCCCAGAACGAATGTATATGGACGAATGTCTGACAGAATATTTCCAATGATCGCATATGTTGGACTGTACAAATATATATGGTGGCAACGGATTTATTCCCTTAGCATAATATCCAGAATATTTGTGCAAACCCAAATAATAATTAACGGATCTGATAATGTGACATTCAAAGTAATTGTGTTATCAAGGAGAGAAGTAATCGTAGCCACAGGCCTCAACAACCGGGAAATGACAAAAATCGGGCAGGCAGCATGGCTATGTGGGTAGCTTCCATTAGGGTGTATCATCACCTATCTAGAGATTCATTTAATTCCTTATTCTATCCGATGCTGTCCCATTCGGGAAACAGTTGCTGATCCCAACCGTTGGTGATATACATTCGATACACTCAAGCGAAATGAGTGGTCGGTCATGTGTGGCTGAGTTGCAAGATGTTCTTGTTGAACTCGGTGTATTCTCCTCTAGAGATACACCAGCGGCAGGTGGTTCCATACCTTGTCATAGTTGGAATTTCATTACCCAATAAGTGCTTGCGGTTTTGATTGTATATTATATATGTGGAACGTGAGATGCAAACATTCCACTAGATTGTTATTTAATTGATTTAGACACTATTATAATATTAAAGAGTTTTGATATAAAGATTATCCTTTTCTTTCAAAAGGATTCTGAAAGCTAAATCAAGTGGTTTGGGATTCTCATAAGGGAAAAACCCATTCCGTGTTATACGACGTGGTCTTATTAGATATCATTTAGTTTCTGAAACTGTTTTAAATTGTTTACTCATACCAGTCCCATGACTGACCCGGAGTTTATTTTGTTTTGTTTTACCTAAACTCTTGGGTACCTAAATTTGTACGGGCAGTCAAGTACTTCAGGATTTTACAGATTTATCTGAAGGAGCTTAGAGCATGAGGCTTCAGTATTAGTTACATAAAGTTGTGTTCCGCTGTGTTTTAAGTGTTGTACTCTGATAATGATATGTGTGTACAGTTCAAATCTTGTATTGCAAAAGTTATGATATATTATATTATTCCTTTGCGATGTGAGATTCTGTGTTGTTGTTTCTGTTCTTCTTCTACCTTTTTCTTCTAAAAAAAAGTGATTCGTATTTTCGTGATATTTGGGTTGGATGTATGATGTATGTAGTCAACTCTGATATTATGGATTTGCGGTTCGTTACACCTTATGAATAAAAAAAGCCCTTAATTTTGTCCTTGTGATTATTTTCCTGTATAGATAATATCATGAAATTTTGGCTCCAAATTTTTTGAGTAATTTCAATGTAAATATCACGTCTATATATTTGATTGCCTTGAAGAATGAATCATCAAATAGAGCGGTATCTGTAGGCGGACACAATCATTCAATCATGAAAACTGTATGCTTATCAAGCATTTTTGCAACACAACAAACGCATTGATACACCTTTATAAATTAAATTTTTTTAGTGCATCTTTCACTATTCATTTTTGCCAGTCAAAACAAAATATTAAAATAACTTTAAAACTGGATAAAATTTCCTTTTTATTAGAAGTAATGAGGCAGAGGTGGACACAAAGGGCAACTGATTTTCAAAATGAGTAAGAAAACTTACGGGGTAAAACTATGCAACTAGGAACTGGGGAAGAAGCAAAAAATGTAAGAAATCGAGAAACTTTCCATTATCATTCAACATTTAGATTTCCAAATTTAGCCAAAAATCAGATGGGGGAAGTATGCTTACTATAAGAAACGAGGAAAAGAAGTTGAGAAGGTATTTTAGAAACAACAGCCTATGCATTTTCACTAAAAAATTGTTGCCAGATAAATATTCTCCAACCCCAAGTCCACAACCAAACCAACGCCCCCCCTTCCCACCCCCATGACACACACATCCCCCAAGAGAAACAATTGATATATTGTTTCACATATCATACATAGCACATTATAGCCTAAAACCATCATTTCTCGTCACCCCTTCTACCACGCAGCTAAAGACCGTAGGATCAACACAGCAAAAATGAAGAGAAAGAGTAGGTGGATTGGGAACAAAGACATCTAATATATATTGGTATTACTAGCAATCGATAATCTAAAGAAGAAAAATACATATTAAACATCAACCCCACCAGACAGTGCATGCCACATTTCATTGGATAACATAAAGAGATCTGAACACCCAAATACTTGTTTTTTATTTACCATATTAATGTTACGAAAGTCGGTATACAGCTCTAAAAAGAATGCAGCAGCATAAACATTCGTCATTTTCAAAAAATAAATATACGCCCTCCATACCTAAATTGAAACCATATCTATAATCGAACGTTACAAACTAAAAAACATTGAACAAAGTAAAAATTGCATAGCAAAAGTCACTTGTGCTAGAATCAAGTGACCTATCATGATTAGAGGTTCCATTAAGTCGCCTTCTACTGCTAGAATCAACCGACCTAAGACAATCGGTAGTTCCATCAGTTCGTCTTCTACTTATGGAATCATCTGACCTGTTACAAGTGGAAGGTCAACTGAGAGACAACCTTGTAACTTCTAGAAGTCGCCTTCTTTGCTGCCTCAGATCCAGTCGCCTTTCCTCTCCTCGCGATCACAATTTCTGATTTTGGTGATTTGGAAATTAGGGTTTCAAGATAAAATCGTGTTGGACGAGACGCGAGAAAGCTTCGTGGTGACGGATTTTTTTAATTTGGACTTTTGAATGTTGATGCGGTCTCGCTGTAAAATGATATAAGCGAAAATTTTCGGAGAGAACGCCAAAATTTTGAATATGGGGCCAAAAGTTTTGGATTTGGTAATCAAAATGAAATGTATTACAAAGGTTTAAAGGAATTATCTAGAGTAATTCTTTGGACGTCTTAGCATGTATAAACTTACAAGTCCATATTTAAACATTTGTTTATAACAATTATTAATTAATAGATATTAGTATCATCAACAAAGAATTTTCGTCCATTTTTAATAAATATTAAATACTATTTTTAAAACTAATTACTATTTTATAAATTATTAATTATTTAATACTGACTTTTAATTTTTGAATATTAGTTCTTAATTATTCAGTTGTAGTTATTTAAAATTAATGATTAGTTATTTAATACAAATTATTTAATAGTAATTAAAGATTATTAAATTATTTAATAGTAATTATCATTATTAATTATTTAACAATAATTATTCAAAATTTACTATTAATAATTAGTTAACTACTACTTATTTGTTAATGGTTAATTACAAATAGTTGTTTATTACTGCTTAATTATAACTGAATGTTAATGATTAAATATTATTTATTATGTATGTATTATTAATTGATTTTTTGATATGTTGTTAAAAATGTATATTTCAACTAGCAAGGAATATTGCTTGTAAAAAACACACTTATCGCAAGTGGCAAAAAAAGTGCTGTTGCTAAAGAAACATTTTTCGCTGCTGATACAAAAGTGCAGTTGCTAAAGATATGCTTTTCGCAACGATGCAGAAAGGAAGATATGTATTTAAGGTAATTAATTAAATTATTTAGCATAAGTTTGTTGAGTATTTAAGGTAATTAATAAATATTCTTTAAGTATAATTTATTAATTATTAGTAATTAACTATAGTAAATTATTAAATATCATTTAATAATTTTTAACTATTTAAAATTAATTAGTAAAAGTTGATATTAATTTTTAATAGTATGTTTTTTCGCAACTGGCTTTACCAGTTGTAAAAAAATGCAGTTATTGCCAGTGGCGAAAACAGTTGCTAAAGATATTTATTCACAATTGGCTTGGAAGCGCAGTTGCAAATAATATGTTTGTTGCAACTGTTATGAAAGCACAATTGCTAAAAGTATGTTTTTGCAATAGGAAGGGAAGCGCAGTTGCTAAAAATATGCTTTTCACAACAGGAAGAATAGGTTTGTTGCAAAATCTTATCTATTGCAACTGCTATAATAGGTCTGTTGCTAAATATCATTACTGCAACTGTCATTTGTCGCCTGTTGCAAATAGCTAGTTGCAATGGGGTATTTTCTTGTAGTGATATATGTTCCAGCATTAAATCCCCAGTTAATAGTGTGATTCTCACACATATTCTTCTATCCACTTATGATCTATGTATACATAACCATTTTTTAGTGGATATATAAAGTTTTGTCAGTTGCAACTTGTAAATGGCTATTGTGGGTTTTATTGTTTAATCTTTGTTACATGATTTTTTCTAGACATAAACGCCACTTTTAAATAAAACATCAGATTTTACTGGTAAATAAACTCAAGACTAATGAGTCATCCGGAATAGAAGTTATTTACCAGTGAAGAATGGCGATCATCCTAGCAGTTAGCAGTGAAGATGGAGTGTTTATTTTGATGCTTAAAGTTGTGCGAACATAACCCGAGCCTTAAATGGATTTTCCTAGAACGATGAGACACTCTACTTAGTATTTGGGCTTGAATTGAAATTCTAAAAACGTCAATAAATATTAGGTAGTGTTTGTGAAGAAATGCTATATTTATTTATTTCTTGTCGAAGAAGGATGCTTATATTAAATGAGAAAAGAATGATACAAACGGTTGACGCCAAAAAGTGTTCAGTTGACGTTCAATCCCTAAAATGCACAATTTGTACACAAATCGGGTAATATTCTCACACAGAATACAAGAATCAAGTAAAAATAGCATGGAACATGCAATAATTTTTATAATGGTTCAGCAATCCGAGGCTACGTCCACTTTACAATCAATTGTTTATATTGCCAAATTACAAGATACAGTATAAGTTTGTAGGAATGAAGAAATAAGAAATGATTTATTTAACACAAAATCCTTGTGTTAATTAAAGGAGGTTGATCTTCTCTCTTGCAATGTCCTTGCACATAGAGAGTATATCCAGAAAATTGATCCTCTTCTAAGTCCTAGAAGTGGGTATTTATAGGTGGACGACCTCTCTGTGTCGGTATGCCATGTGGTAGTCATCCCAAGTAGTACTCGCAGGAAATATCCTTCCCCAATCCAAATGTGCTTTAATCTGGAGTTGTAGGAGTTGTAATAGGTACGTAATGGATGGAGTTTGCAGGTCTTCACATGGATCCAGGCTTCGGGTCGGTCTGCCCCGAGTCGGTGTGACCCGGGTTGGTATAGCCGATCTGATCCGAAGTTAATGGTTCACGTAGGTAGCATGATGGTGCGTTCATGCCGCCCCGGGGTCCTTCGAGCCAACGTGAAGTCCGTTGATGAGAGTGGTCGAGCCGACATATTCGACCCGAGATCCTCATGTGTCAATCCAATACATTTGAGTTGATTTGCGACTTCCATCCAATAAATTCAAGTTAATATGAGCACTCAAATTCTGAGTGCTTCCTTTCGTAGAAATCCTGAAGTGGCTTGTCTTGCCAAAAAGGCATGTCATCACTTTGCCCCTCAAAACATATCATTTGGTGAAAGATGTGTTTTGAATAATCCTTAAGTCCTAGAAATATATAAGATGTTACACAATGGAATGTTGGTGATGTTTTGATGAGAACCTTTTCTCAATTATTATTATAAAATTTATACTAACACTTTTATCCAATATACACACATACACACATATATATGCAAGATTATATGCAGGTAACAGATATTGAAGACTGCACAGTTAAGAAATTCAAGATTTCAAAGGAGAATCAACACTCATGAGTATCAAGATATCAAGAGTTAAAGATTATTAGAGTAATAGAGTCTAGTTAGTATGTAAAAACTCTGATTAGCACCCAAAATTCTGTTTTCAAATTATCCCTTTTTAAATTGAATTCAAAATTAATTTCAAACTCTTCTCAACAATTTTTTTTAAGGATTTATGATTTCAAATATATATACTTTTTAAAGTTTCTTATATTTGTATATATATTATAAAGTTTTATAATTATATATGTTTATAATTGTGTAGTTTTACATCACTTATATGTATTGTTTTTAAATCATATGTTTAAATTGTACTCTATTATGTTTTCATAATTGAAAAAATAAATTTTAAACAACTTCTTTTATATCAAGAATTTTCAAAATATATGTATCTTAGCTTAAATACTATAAAAATGATTTAAAATTCTAACTTTTAATATGTATGTCAGCATACATCTTTTGACATGTCAACATGTAACTATAACAAATTTTTAAATTTAAAAAGATGTATCTTTTCATTTTTAAAACATTTCAGAAACGGTTGTGACTCTTGGAACACTATATAAAGGCCTCATTTTCACTATTTTTTTTAGAATATATCTTCTCCTTCTTCCCTACTTTACGTATCACCATTATTCTTCTTAATTTTCTAAGTTTCTACACTTATACTCTGCCGATTTCAATACAAATTATATCATTCTTCTTCTATTTTCAATCTCTTTCAAATCTCTTTGTTTGGAAATGCTACTCAAGAGTTCTAGGGCAATTGCAATCGATAAGGAAAAAGTGTCTTCCTTGTAGCTCGTAAATCAAGGAAAATGAGCGGTGTTAAAATGTAGCCGTGAAATCAAGGGTGTTGAATCAGTGTTAACTTGTAGCCGTGAAATCAAAGGTGTTGTAATTTGATACTGATATTAATAAAACTCTGGATAATCCAGCGTTGTGTAGGACTGGACATAGGAGTAATCCGAACCAATATAAAATCCGGTGTGTTCTTTCCTTTTCTGCATTTTACTTTTGATTATATCTGCATCTGTGATTGTTTTTGTTGTGATATTCATTCTTGATTCATATAGTAGTTTGAATAATTGTTAATTGGTTAAGTTTTCTAAAAAATATTTAAAACACTATTCACCCTTCCTCTGGTGTTAGTTTTGCCTTAAGATCCTTGATTCTCATCCCTAACAATTGGTATCAGGACGTAGGTTTTCAAAATTTCATAGTTTGAATTTTGAAAATATTAAATGAAAAATTTTGAAATGATTTATTATGCTAGTTTAAATTCATGCATTGCATCAGTATTAGATGAGTATGCATTATTTTTGTTGAAAAATCAAGTTATCATAACATGAATTTTTGAAAAGGTTTAAATGGCTATTTTTTAAACACTGTTTTTGTATGGATGTGTCATAGAATCTTCATGATATTATTATTTAAAATTACATTTAATTATTTTGTAAAGTCACTTAATTCTTTAAAAAGTTTTCTTGTTTTGCAGGGAAAGAGTTATGTCTAATGACTATTGGTCAAAAGACACCAAGATATTCATTCATCAACCAAGAAGGAAGACACCAAGGTGTTCATTAATCACTCAAGAAAAAAAAAAGAATATTGGCAATCTACCATGAAATGGGTACCTGATTTACAAAACTATTTTTCTTCAATTTGATTTAATGCTATACTTCTCTTCATCTGCTCCGCAGTGCCTCTGGTTTCGTGCAAATCCGTCAAGAAATGACCAAGTTATGATCAAATGAAGTTTTGGTGCACAAAAGGAAACCAAAAATGTCACTGGTATTCTCATATTTCACTCAGATATTTGAAATATTTCGTCCCGGCTCCATTTTCATATTGTAGTTCCTATTCTCTCGGTCGTTTTGTGGGTGGATCATCATATTTCGATCCAAATTGAGTGAGATATGGTAGTTTGAAGTGGACTATCTAAAACAGAAAATTGTATATGGGATTTTCTATTTTCCTCTCATTGATTCGGCCCACTGCACCATAGTATCATTCAAATTCTTCACCAAACTATTACTGAATCGTAGCCCTTGACTTTGTAACAACCCGGAAAACCATAACCAATTTAAAGTTTTTATTTTGGCAATTCTAATGAATTTTGAATATCTAAAATGAATTATTTTAAATAATAGCGACAAGAAACTTATTTTGAATAGAATTAGAATGTATATATTTATTTGAATCGATGTTGGAATATAAATATTTACTTTTAATTTTAAAAGGAGTTAGAAATAGCGCGGCAGTTTGAAAATTCAACTTTGAACTTTGACTGAATGTGCAAGACGTAAAATAAATCGGATTTCAGTGAAACCAAAAATATTTAAATATTTTTAAGAATATCTTTCTAACGAATCTGAAAAATTGAAATTTCATAGCGGGAATCAAAAGTTATGGCCAGTTGAATATTCAGAATGGTCGCCATGGAATAAATATAGCCCATAAAAATTGACATTTTGCAAACGATCTCCTTTTTTGACGAAACTACTTTGGTTGGATCCGGAATGTCAAATTATTGCTAGGTTCCAAATTCCATAATTTTTGGAATTAATATGTAAGCGTGGCAAAGGAAAACGCATTTGATAATTTCAGTTTTGAATTGGATCGACCAGAAAAGGGCCATTTTTCTAACGATCTCCAAATTCGACGAAATTAATTTTGTTGGGACCGTATCGACAAAACAAAGCCAGATATATTTTTTCTGTAATTTTTGGAATCAGTATGTGGCCCCGACAAATTAAAATGTACGTTCAAATCCATATTTAAATGTGTTATATTTTAATTTGAAGAAAAACTAATTGGAACAGTTGAACGGGCTTGCGAAACATATTCCATTGTGTTCAGAATGGGGGTATTTAGTTAGGGGCGACGGTCATTGGGTTTGATTTGGAGTTCTTATAGACTGAGGGGTATTTTCAGATTTTAATGGAATTAAAAATAATTATAAAATCCCGGCCAATAGAATTCCTCCTTCCATTTAACACGTTGACCAAGAAAACTGTGACGAAAAGGAATTCCGCTCGGTCCGAACCAGTCGTTAAACCGACCCAGATCGTTCGAAACGCCCTATCGTTTAGAACAGGACAAAACAGAACGCATACAGAAGAACATTTCAGTGCATATTACAACAATGCATCAGATTACAAGAATATACAGAGTATAAATGAATATATATATTACACAGAAATATCAGAGATTACAATAAATTACATAGCAGCGGAAAATAATACGATACACAACTAGAAGTAGATATACGGATACAAAGCTTTCCGGATATCGTTCCAGCTGTAAACCAGGATCCTGTGAATATACATCTGCAAAACCAAAACTACTAGCTGCCCGTGTCAAAATAAGGGGCACCCAGAGTTTAGGTTAAAACAATAAACTCCAGGTCAGTCATGTGACTGGTGTGAGAACTAAAACAGTTATAATTCTTTATTTTAAAGTTCGGTAAATCAAGGGACCACGCCGTAACACGGAACGGGTTTCCTCCCAAGAATACCAGTGCATAAAACAAACAGCGCAATGCTAAATAAAGAAAAATGAAGCTGTTATAAGACCCAGGTCCTATCACACAATGCAACGCAAGCCGGGGGATAGGGTTTTCCCTTATAACAGCCAAAGAATGCTTGATACGTTTAAAACAAATCATTGGATACTATTATAAGTGCATAGTGTATAAAACAACTTCAAATCATAAGTATCAATCATAGGCGGCATGGGTACCATATATCATGTCGCCATACTAGGCTCTACAAATAAAACCGCAAATGTCACGTATTTGGAAATTGGATTTCCTTCTATGAACCGAGGCTAGGGATCGTCCTCACCGAATTCGTGACTCTCTAGCCCGAGCCACAGGCAAGCGTGCAGGCAAGCCTTTAGATCCTCAGGGCCGGTCCACCGATGTGGATTATTATGCCTGAACACTACGTCTCCCCACCCTATGGGGTGTAAGTCTGGTCCGTCAGCCGACCAGAATGCATCGGCCGAAGCCGATATAACCGAGGCGCCTCGCAACAGCAACAACCACATAAGTCAAACTCGTCAGGGCGTGTAAAACCACTGACGCCACTTCTAGCTAGAAAGAAACGCATGCCCTCCCTGACGTCCTCTCCCGTTTTTGGTTCATACCGGGTGTGAAGCTCGCGAATCAACGTTACACAAAGCTACGCCACAAAGGCCTGGCTTTGATCATCACCACAAGACTTTGCTTTTCAACAGAAGCCTCGATCAATTGCCACTTAGGCATGCCACACAGGCAATTCACTCCATGCGTTTGATATCCATCAATATATAACCCCTGAGCTCGTACGTCTCAGAGAAGGGCGTTAAGCAAGAGAATAAATTCTCCGCCGCCAAACAGATATATATTTAATAGAGATCAATCACACGGACTAAAATCCAATGTCAGACACACAGTCCATTTACAAGTCCGTTCTGGGTCTGAACGAAACCGGAGGCACCTAGTACCCCGCATATCCATCGATCTCCAAGTATGTCTGGACGATCACCAACTGTTTCCATCTTCTTGGGTGTACAGCCCAATCAAGATCATCAGTAATTATCCAAACGACGTGAAGACTTCTGGTCTTCGACCACCGTCTTCATCTTCGACACCACGTCGAATCAGTTATTCAGAATGGGATAAACCCGGTCTTTCTGAATAACTCGCGTATATATTATAAAAGTGTTACACAAACACAACATACGCCTCATTCCAATTCAGAATATTCTTTTATTCAAATATTCCTATACTTTGGGAAAAGTTCCCATTAATTTTATCCAAGATAAATTCTTTAAATTTATTCTTTAATCTCCTTTGAATATCAATTCAAACTAGTCGGGATTATCGAACCACACCGAAGTAATCATTTATTTTATTTTCCCAATCCCAACCTATTCATCCCATGAAGTAAAACTGGTAGTACTTCATATCTAACACCACAGTGTTATCGGTAATTCAATTACCATTTCACGTTCAAATCTAATTAAAGATTTAACTATCGCTTGGAGTAAAACTGGTGATACTCCATTCTCGATCTTTTCAATCTATTTAAAGATTCATTAAAACCCCACTTAGTTTTAATCTTTAACTGGGTTAAAGAATCAGTGTCATTTAAAACACGGTTCACGATAAACCCAAAATCACATTCATTAATTATCGGGTTAAAGAACGAGTGTTATTTAAAACACTGTTCACGATAAACCCAAAAATCAATATCAATTCAATTCCAATTAAATATCATTTAATTGATACACTTCATTAAATCTAAATAAAAAGATTTAATCTTTTCTCAACTGGGCTCAAGAACAGTGTTAGTGAAGACACCATTCACGACAAACCCAAATCACATTCGATATTCAATACAAGGCTCTGAATAGAAAATATATCAGCTTATATTCAATATCAAATTCTACGACTAACAAATGTCGTATTGGAAATAACGATATAAATATATATCTTTCAAATTTCCATAACAACACCTGTATAATCACGAATTCCAACATCGAAATACTCCGAAGACAATTTCGATTCAATTCCACTCCAATGCAATCATTGGATATTCTGGTTATTTTCAAAACCCTTTTTAAATTCAATTTATTTATTTAAAAATAAATAGAATTATATTTCTAGTTCAAAACTAGTTCATTTCGACAAAAATCTATTTTTATCTTTTCAAATATGGAGTTTTTCATCCCAATTTTTCCCAAATCATTTCTTATGATTTTACACAAATTATTACTATTTTTAATAATTTTATCAAGGCCCGTACAGTCGATTTCCATCAATGGCCATCGAACTGCACTTACAGCGACCTTTTTCCAATTTGATTTGGACATAATTCCAAATTCAACCGTTAGATTTCAAATTTCTAATATTTGTTAGAAAGCTCTTTTCGATACGAACCCAACGGTTCCGGTTTTAGGAGAATCCGACGGTCGGATCTCCCGTAATGTCCGTTTGAAATAAATGGTCGAAATTCACGAACTGCCGCGGCGCGGCGCGTTCTATTCAGGCCATTATATTATATATATAATATATATAATATATATTTCGTCGATTTCTATTTAAAACGAGTTATATAAATGGTTTTAAAATTCGTTTCAAAAGCAATTTCAACTTCCATTTCAATTCAAATCAAAATTGAATTCTTCTTTATAAATTCGTTTTAAAATTCATTTCTATTCAATTCAAATTTCAATTCAATTTGAATTCATTTCCATTCGTTTTCAATTCAATTTGAATTCGTTTTCAATTCCTTTCGAAATCGTTTTCAATTCAATTCATTTCGAAATCGTTTTCAATTCAATTCATTTCGAAATCGTTTTCAATTCAATTCATTTCGAAATCGTTTTCAATTCAATTCATTTCGAAATCGTTTTCAATTCATTTCATTTCAAAATATTCGATTTCGAAATCACTTTTCAATATTCATTTCAAAATGAATAAAATCGATATAAATATTGTTCACCTCAAAATGGCGTCAATCTAATCAACACGGCTTCATAAATTTCTATTTTCAAATATTCTATTCCAAATATTTCTTTTTCAAAATAGTTGTTATTATCAAAATATTTCGTTCAACACATGACCAATCTCACTGGATGAGTACTGTCAACACATGAACCTTTATTTTATAATATTCTTTATTTTTCAAATTGGAATGAGGCCCAATCAATTACCATATAAAGTTAATTATATGGATTTTCATACAACACATGTATATAATAGCATGGAAAAATAATCAACCATCAACCAAAGTGCACTACTCTGTATAAGCATCAAATATAGATATATAATGCTTATAACAGCCTGTCAATCGATCGATCGACATATTTAATCAATCAGGATGAGTGAACTTCAAATTTCATCCTAACACCCGTGTGGGGTTTCAAACAATCAAACACATATTTTATTTGTGCAGTTGGGCGATGTGTAAAATTTATCGTCCCAATCAATGTCCTTCAAATAGGTGTTCATAAACAAACCGTCCGGTTTGTAAATGAATATTTATTTATTCACATTCACGTTAAAAATTATATTTTTAACGATAAAACATTTTATTTCAACATATGAATTTCTATTCAGTTCATTCTTTAAATAAAATGATATTTTTATTTTTCTAACATATTTTAGAAAATTTCGGCGGCATAACGGCACGATACTAGAAACGGGACGAGGCCTAGTCTTATCCCCGGTCTAGTGAAGGCCCACGCCATTCACACATCAATCAAAACCACCAAACAACCAAATTCAAATCACATCATATAACTAATCTATGCAACCAAACAAACAAGTCCATGGTCTGTGGACGATTGTGTCGGGTGCTACTAAGCACCGTCTGCATCCTAGTATATATATATAAATAGAAAAAGAAATTGAAAGGTGAGAAATTCTCACATATAGCTATCCTAGCTCCACGGCACTTCATTGATAGAAATCTTCCTTGCTATCGCATCTTCGTCATCTTCGTTGCCCGTAGCCACTACATATGTAAAAATCGAATTTTCACTACGCTATTCAATATATAAAAATCATATTTTTATTTTGCTATTCAATATATAAAAATCATATTTTTATTTCGAAGTTCAATATATAAAAATCACATTTTTATTTCGAAGTTCAATATATAAAAATCACATTTTTATTTCGAAGTTCAATATATAAAAATCACATTTTTATTTCGAAGTTCAATATATAAAAATCACATTTTTCTCTCGAAGTTCAACATATAAAAATCATATTTTTCTCTCGAAGTTCAACATATAAAAATCATATTTTTCTCTCGAAGTTCAACATATAAAAATCGAATTTTGACTTCGCTATTCAATATATAAAAATCTTCGCCTTTATAAAAATAAAGTTTTCGCCTTTTCTATTTTAAAAATCCTAGCTTCCTCGTATATAAAATTTAAACCTAAATAACAAAAAAAAACTTTGATATAATTTAAAAATCAAACTTTTCACGTAGTCAAAAACAATGTATACTTATTTACATAAAATAAGATTTTTAAATCGATTAAACTAAATAAAATAGAGTAAACTCACCACTCATTGATCGAAGGAGGGGAGGATGCCACTGGTGGTCGACGTGGGGATCAGAGGAGGCAGTTCCAGGCGAAGAAGGGGGTGCGGCCTGGTGATGGGCCGCTGGGCGTTT
This sequence comes from Allium sativum, assembly GCA_030737875.1. Taxonomy (NCBI): domain Eukaryota; kingdom Viridiplantae; phylum Streptophyta; class Magnoliopsida; order Asparagales; family Amaryllidaceae; genus Allium; species Allium sativum. Next base: position 256,849,987 of record CM060923.1, read on the forward strand.
GGGTTTCGCGGCAGGGAGGGCGGCCTCTTTTTTTGGGTGCGTCGTCGGTCTTCAGTTTAGAGGAGAGAGAAACGAGGGGAGGGAGAAGCGGCGGGAGGAGGAGATGAAGGGGGGGGGGGCGACGCTCTGGTCGGAGGGGGGGGGGGGGGTTCGGCGAAGCATCGCCGCCGGCGACCTGGGTTCGAGCGCGAGGGCGCTCGTCTTTTTTATTTTTATTTTTTATAATCGATCTGAAATGAAATTTAGGGGGGGGGGGGCAGAGATAAAGGAAAGGGGATTTTTTTTTATTATTTAATTCAACCTAAAGTTGACTTTTACATACGACCTCGAAACGAGGCCCACCGCCTGTCGTCCATAGCGTTTTACCCCCATTCCGAACACAATGGGATGTGTACCGCAAGCTGATTCAATCGTTTCAATCAGTTTCCGTTTAATTTACATTTAAATCACTATATTGAATTTTAAACGTACATTTCAAATTACCGGGGTCACATACTAACTAGAAAAATTCATGAAAAATATTTTCTAGCTTCGTATTGACGATACGGTCCTAACAAAACTAGTTTCGTCAAATTCTGAGACCGTTTGAAAAATGGCCAATTTCCAGTCGATTAAAATCAACTAAAAATGGTCAAACGCATTTTCCTTTGCCACGCTCACATATTGATTCGAAAAATTATGAAATTTGGAATCTAGCAATAACTTGACATCACGGACCCAACAGAACTGGTTTCGTCGAAATCCGAGGTCGTTTGCAAAATGTCCATTTTTAAGGGCCTGAATTCCATAGCGACTATTCAGAATTTTCAACTGGACATATCTTTTGATTCCCGCTATGAAATTTCAATTATTCGGATTCGTTGGAAAGATATTCACAATTAGATCCTATTATTTTTGGTTTCACTAAAATCCGGATTGTTTTGCACCCGGTACATTCAATTGAAGTTTGAAATCGAATTATCGAACTACCGCGCCATTTTCAATTCCTTTTATAATTATATATAATTATTTATATTCTAACGACGACGCGTATAAATATATACGATCGAATTCTATTCAAAATAAATTTCTCGTCGATTTTATTTAAAATAATCTATTTTAAATATTCAAATTCAGCTAAAATTGCCAAAATAAAAATTTCAAACTGGCTCGCACTTTCCGGGTTATTACAATCTCCCCCACTTAAAACTTTTCATCCCCGAAAAGGAACAAAGTCGAAAGTGGTTTGATTAATCAACTCTACGCTCGATCTGGCTTCCATTCTCCAACTCTTTAGTTTATGAGAATTTCCAAAATTTCAAAAATTTGGCTAACACCCTAAATTTTTGAAAAATTTCGCCATAACCTCCCCTGCACCGGAAGCATCGGGGAATTTCAAATAGCTTCCCCGGTCCTTCAGATCTCAAAAAGAAAAAGAAAAAGCCAAGCGGCTAGCCAATAGGCTCATAAAATCATCATCACCCAAACAAAACAGTAAATTATGTAGTAAACATGTACCTATTTGTCGGGCAAACAAATTTTATTCTCTGCTCTAGCCTCCTTGCTATGACCTGTTCAATGATATATATGTATATGCAAGCAAATGCGACCAAATTTCAATACAATTCATTATTCGATCAAATTAGGCATAATGGTTCAAAATTAGCAAACAAATAAACAAACAACACAAACATCAATCAATTAGTGAATTAGAGTCTCAAATTCATAATTTTGATACATATACAAAAATTAGATTTTTGATGCCAAATCACAACAATAAGCCCTATCTAATTTTGGTTCTCACACCAGTCAATAGGAAGTATATAGATATTACACGTTCGTCACTCGAATATAAACTCTAATGATGGAGCTCCATCATCAAAATCATCTCCGGGCGATTAGAGTGTAATTCTATATCTATCCAATATATCAAAACTTCGAATACACGCTAGCTAGGCGCATACGCAAAAATCTTTATATTTTGGATTGTCCTAATCAATATAAAATAAATAATCAAATACGAATAATTGATTTAAATTTTCAAAACAAAATTTGTTTTCATTTTAAAATATACTCTTCACACTCGTTCTAGGATACTACTGATCCTATCTCTAACGAGTCATTCCCATTGGATATTACTAATCCAATATCTGATGAATTCTTTCGTATGGTTCTAATGTGCCTTGTTCTCTGAGCTTGGTAAACCAAAGCTCTGATACCAACTGTGACGAAAAGGAATTCCGCTCGGTCCGAACCAGTCGTTAAACCGACCCAGATCGTTCGAAACGCCCTATCGTTGAGAACAGGACAAAACAGAACGCATACAGAAGAACATTTCAGTGCATATTACAACAATGCATCAGATTACAAGAATATACAGAGTATAAATGAATATATATATTACACAGAAATATCAGAGATTACAATAAATTACATAGCAGCGGAAAATAATACGATACACAACTAGAAGTAGATATACGGATACAAAGCTTTCCGGATATCGTTCCAGCTGTAAACCAGGATCCTGTGAATATACATCTGCAAAACCAAAACTACTAGCTGCCCGTGTCAAAATAAGGGGCACCCAGAGTTTAGGTTAAAACAATAAACTCCAGGTCAGTCATGTGACTGGTGTGAGAACTAAAACAGTTATAATTCTTTATTTTAAAGTTCGGTAAATCAAGGGACCACGCCGTAACACGGAACGGGTTTCCTCCCAAGAATACCAGTGCATAAAACAAACAGCGCAATGCTAAATAAAGAAAAATGAAGCTGTTATAAGACCCAGGTCCTATCACACAATGCAACGCAAGCCGGGGGATAGGGTTTTCCCTTATAACAGCCAAAGAATGCTTGATACGTTTAAAACAAATCATTGGATACTATTATAAGTGCATAGTGTATAAAACAACTTCAAATCATAAGTATCAATCATAGGCGGCATGGGTACCATATATCATGTCGCCATACTAGGCTCTACAAATAAAACCGCAAATGTCACGTATTTGGAAATTGGATTTCCTTCTATGAACCGAGGCTAGGGATCGTCCTCACCGAATTCGTGACTCTCTAGCCCGAGCCACAGGCAAGCGCGCAGGCAAGCCTTTAGATCCTCAGGGCCGGTCCACCGATGTGGATTATTATGCCTGAACACTACGTCTCCCCACCCTATGGGGTGTAAGTCTGGTCCGTCAGCCGACCAGAATGCATCGGCCGAAACCGATATAACCGAGGCGCCTCGCAACAGCAACAACCACATAAGTCAAACTCGTCAGGGCGTGTAAAACCACTGACGCCACTTCTAGCTAGAAAGAAACGCATGCCCTCCCTGACGTCCTCTCCCGTTTTTGGTTCATACCGGGTGTGAAGCTCGCGAATCAACGTTACACAAAGCTACGCCACAAAGGCCTGGCTTTGATCATCACCACAAGACTTTGCTTTTCAACAGAAGCCTCGATCAATTGCCACTTAGGCATGCCACACAGGCAATTCACTCCATGCGTTTGATATCCATCAATATATAACCCCTGAGCTCGTACGTCTCAGAGAAGGGCGTTAAGCAAGAGAATAAATTCTCCGCCGCCAAACAGATATATATTTAATAGAGATCAATCACACGGACTAAAATCCAATGTCAGACACACAGTCCATTTACAAGTCCGTTCTGGGTCTGAACGAAACCGGAGGCACCTAGTACCCCGCATATCCATCGATCTCCAAGTACGTCTGGACGATCACCAACTGTTTCCATCTTCTTGGGTGTACAGCCCAATCAAGATCATCAGTAATTATCCAAACGACGTGAAGACTTCTGGTCTTCGACCACCGTCTTCATCTTCGACACCACGTCGAATCAGTTATTCAGAATGGGATAAACCCGGTCTTTCTGAATAACTCGCGTATATATTATAAAAGTGTTACACAAACACAACATACGCCTCATTCCAATTCAGAATATTCTTTTATTCAAATATTCCTATACTTTGGGAAAAGTTCCCATTAATTTTATCCAAGATAAATTCTTTAAATTTATTCTTTAATCTCCTTTGAATATCAATTCAAACTAGTCGGGATTATCGAACCACACCGAAGTAATCATTTATTTTATTTTCCCAATCCCAACCTATTCATCCCATGAAGTAAAACTGGTAGTACTTCATATCTAACACCACAGTGTTATCGGTAATTCAATTACCATTTCACGTTCAAATCTAATTAAAGATTTAACTATCGCTTGGAGTAAAACTGGTGATACTCCATTCTCGATCTTTTCAATCTATTTAAAGATTCATTAAAACCCCACTTAGTTTTAATCTTTAACTGGGTTAAAGAATCAGTGTCATTTAAAACACGGTTCACGATAAACCCAAAATCACATTCATTAATTATCGGGTTAAAGAACGAGTGTTATTTAAAACACTGTTCACGATAAACCCAAAAATCAATATCAATTCAATTCCAATTAAATATCATTTAATTGATACACTTCATTAAATCTAAATAAAAAGATTTAATCTTTTCTCAACTGGGCTCAAGAACAGTGTTAGTGAAGACACCATTCACGACAAACCCAAATCACATTCGATATTCAATACAAGGCTCTGAATAGAAAATATATCAGCTTATATTCAATATCAAATTCTACGACTAACAAATGTCGTATTGGAAATAACGATATAAATATATATCTTTCAAATTTCCATAACAACACCTGTATAATCACGAATTCCAACATCGAAATACTCCGAAGACAATTTCGATTCAATTCCACTCCAATGCAATCATTGGATATTCTGGTTATTTTCAAAACCCTTTTTAAATTCAATTTATATATTTAAAAATAAATAGAATTATATTTCTAGTTCAAAACTAGTTCATTTCGATAAAAATCTATTTTTATCTTTTCAAATATGGAGTTTTTCATCCCAATTTTTCCCAAATCATTTCTTATGATTTTACACAAATTATTACTATTTTTAATAATTTTATCAAGGCCCGTACAGTCGATTTCCATCAATGGCCATCGAACTGCACTTACAGCGACCTTTTTCCAATTTGATTTGGACATAATTCCAAATCCAACCGTTAGATTTCAAATTTCTAATATTTGTTAGAAAGCTCTTTTCGATACGAACCCAACGGTTCCGGTTTTAGGAGAATCCGACGGTCGGATCTCCCGTAATGTCCGTTTGAAATAAATGGTCGAAATTCACGAACTGCCGCGGCGCGGCGCGGCGCGTTCTATTCAGGCCATTATATTATATATATAATATATATAATATATATTTCGTCGATTTCTATTTAAAACGAGTTATATAAATGGTTTTAAAATTCGTTTCAAAAGCAATTTCAACTTCCATTTCAATTCAAATCAAAATTGAATTCTTCTTTATAAATTCGTTTTAAAATTCATTTCTATTCAATTCAAATTTCAATTCAATTTGAATTCATTTCCATTCGTTTTCAATTCAATTTGAATTCGTTTTCAATTCCTTTCGAAATCGTTTTCAATTCAATTCATTTCGAAATCGTTTTCAATTCAATTCATTTCGAAATCGTTTTCAATTCAATTCATTTCGAAATCGTTTTCAATTCAATTCATTTCGAAATCGTTTTCAATTCAATTCATTTCAAAATATTCGATTTCGAAATCACTTTTCAATATTCATTTCAAAATGAATAAAATCGATATAAATATTGTTCACCTCAAAATGGCGTCAATCTAATCAACACGGCTTCATAAATTTCTATTTTCAAATATTCTATTCCAAATATTTCTTTTTCAAAATAGTTGTTATTATCAAAATATTTCGTTCAACACATGACCAATCTCATTGGATGAGTACTGTCAACACATGAACCTTTATTTTATAATATTCTTTATTTTTCAAATTGGAATGAGGCCCAATCAATTACCATATAAAGTTAATTATATGGATTTTCATACAACACATGTATATAATAGCATGGAAAAATAATCAACCATCAACCAAAGTGCACTACTCTGTATAAGCATCAAATATAGATATATAATGCTTATAACAGCCTGTCAATCGATCGATCGACATATTTAATCAATCAGGATGAGTGAACTTCAAATTTCATCCTAACACCCGTGTGGGGTTTCAAACAATCAAACACATATTTTATTTGTGCAGTTGGGCGATGTGTAAAATTTATCGTCCCAATCAATGTCCTTCAAATAGGTGTTCATAAACAAACCGTCCGGTTTGTAAATGAATATTTATTTATTCACATTCACGTTAAAAATTATATTTTTAACGATAAAACATTTTATTTCAACATATGAATTTCTATTCAGTTCATTCTTTAAATAAAATGATATTTATATTTTTCTAACATATTTTAGAAAATTTCGACGGCATAACGGCACGATACTAGAAACGGGACGAGGCCTAGCCTTATCCCCGGTCTAGTGAAGGCCCACGCCATTCACACATCAATCAAAACCACCAAACAACCAAATTCAAATCACATCATATAACTAATCTATGCAACCAAACAAACAAGTCCATGGTCTGTGGACGATTGTGTCGGGTGCTACTAAGCACCGTCTGCATCCTAGTATATATATATAAATAGAAAAAGAAATTGAAAGGTGAGAAATTCTCACATATAGCTATCCTAGCTCCACGGCACTTCATTGATAGAAATCTTCCTTGCTATCGCATCTTCGTCATCTTCGTTGCCCGTAGCCACTACATATGTAAAAATCGAATTTTCACTACGCTATTCAATATATAAAAATCATATTTTTATTTTGCTATTCAATATATAAAAATCATATTTTTATTTCGAAGTTCAATATATAAAAATCACATTTTTATTTCGAAGTTCAATATATAAAAATCACATTTTTATTTCGAAGTTCAATATATAAAAATCACATTTTTATTTCGAAGTTCAATATATAAAAATCACATTTTTCTCTCGAAGTTCAACATATAAAAATCATATTTTTCTCTCGAAGTTCAACATATAAAAATCATATTTTTCTCTCGAAGTTCAACATATAAAAATCGAATTTTGACTTCGCTATTCAATATATAAAAATCTTCGCCTTTATAAAAATAAAGTTTTCGCCTTTTCTATTTTAAAAATCCTAGCTTCCTCGTATATAAAATTTAAACCTAAATAACAAAAAAAAACTTTGATATAATTTAAAAATCAAACTTTTCACGTAGTCAAAAACAATGTATACTTATTTACATAAAATAAGATTTTTAAATCGATTAAACTAAATAAAATAGAGTAAACTCACCACTCATTGATCGAAGGAGGGGAGGATGCCACTGGTGGTCGACGTGGGGATCGGAGGAGGCGGTTCCAGGCGAAGAAGGGGGTGCGGCCTGGTGATGGGCCGCTGGGCGTTTGGGTTTCGCGGCAGGGAGGGCGGCCTCTTTTTTTGGGTGCGTCGTCGGTCTTCAGTTTAGAGGAGAGAGAAACGAGGGGAGGGAGAAGCGGCGGGAGGAGGAGATGAAGGTGGGGGGGGCGCTCTGGTCGGAGGGGGGGGGGGGTTTCGGCGAAGCATCGCCGCCGGCGACCTGGGTTCGAGCGCGAGGGCGCTCGTCTTTTTTTTTTTTTTTTTTTATAATCGATCTGAAATGAAATTTAGGGGGGGGCCAGAGATAAAGGAAAGGGGATTTTTTTTTATTATTATTTAATTCAACCTAAAGTTGACTTTTACATACGACCTCGAAACGAGGCCCACCGCCTGTCGTCCATAGCGTTTTACCCCCATTCCGAACACAATGGGATGTGTACCGCAAGCTGATTCAATCGTTTCAATCAGTTTCCGTTTAATTTACATTTAAATCACTATATTGAATTTTAAACGTACATTTCAAATTACCGGGGTCACATACTAACTAGAAAAATTCCTGAAAAATATTTTCTAGCTTCGTATTGACGATACGGTCCTAACAAAACTAGTTTCGTCAAATTCTGAGACCGTTTGAAAAATGGCCAATTTCCAGTCGATTAAAATCAACTGAAAATGGTCAAACGCATTTTCCTTTGCCACGCTCACATATTGATTAGAAAAATTATGAAATTTGGAATCTAGCAATAACTTGACATCACGGACCCAACAGAACTGGTTTCGTCGAAATCCGAGGTCGTTTGCAAAATGTCCATTTTTAAGGGCCTGAATTCCATAGCGACTATTCAGAATTTTCAACTGGACATATCTTTTGATTCCCGCTATGAAATTTCAATTATTCGGATTCGTTGGAAAGATATTCACAATTAGATCCTATTATTTTTGGTTTCACTAAAATCCGGATTGTTTTGCATCCGGTACATTCAATTGAAGTTTGAAATCGAATTATCGAACTACCGCGCCATTTTCAATTCCTTTTATAATTATATATAATTATTTATATTCTAACGACGACGCGTATAAATATATACGATCGAATTCTATTCAAAATAAATTTCTCGTCGATTTTATTTAAAATAATCTATTTTAAATATTCAAATTCAGCTAAAATTGCCAAAATAAAAATTTCAAACTGGCTCGCACTTTCCGGGTTATTACAAAAACCCGCTTCTCTTCATCGCGAACGGCGGTTTTGGCTTCTCCACTTCTCTCCTCAATCTTGCTCAAATCTCTCAGTAAAATCCCATGGTCCAATGGAAGATTATGTAGAGGATATCTTCAGCTTCAAATCCATATAATCTTTGCAATTTATCGTGCGGTATTTCTCTAGAACGAACACTCCGAAGTTCCGGACTTTGAACCGCCGCCGTGGACGCTAGAGGCCACCGAAGTGGGCCCTACTTCAGGTGCACGTGCGCCCCTCCTCCCTCTTCGACGCTGTGCAGGCCGATCGTCCAACCGCTGCATGGTTTGATCGCAAAACGTAAACCTAGATTTGAACGAAATAGTGAGGTAATGGCTTCTATTTATTTTAACTGTTTATAGCACTTTAAAGCGCTAGAAATTGTGATTTCACTATAAAATCATATCATTTTGCTGTGTTGTCGAAATCCAGTGAAACAAGAGACTTTGGACTCATGACGACGTATTCTACATTCTAGAAGAGACCAGAGAATTTTTGGAGCTTCCTACAGTTTTTGGAGGAGTGGAACCCAATGTGAGATTTCTAAATCTAAATTTGAATGGAATGGCGATGTATAAATTATATAATCGATGTATAAGTTATATAAGCGTTGTATACCTCATGTATAAGCATTGTATAAATTATATGTGCGATGTATAAGTTATATATACGTTGTAAAAATCATATGTGCGTTGAATGGAGTTGAAATGAAATTGAAATATATTTATATATGTATATATATATACTCCCCTCGTCCACAAACCATGGACGATATATATTGGTTGTGATTGTTTGGATTTTGGTGGTTGATAAATGCAAATGGTTGATATAGTTGTTTGTGGTTGTTGGAATGAAACAAAACTAGAATTGTTTGTGGAAAAATATTCATTATAATATGAAAGTGATCGAAATATTTAGATAATAGGAATAAGCCCCTTAAGGAACACCGGAAGGCGTAATGTAGTGCGAGGAGTCGTACTCGGGACGGTGCCGGTTTTAAACCCCTGTCGTTATGCTGCCGAAATTTTCTGAAATATCCGTATGTTGAAATATATTCATGTGTTGATAAACTGTTCATGTTTGACATAAATTGTTTTAACAATAAAAATCACATTTTTATTATATATATGAATCGCTAAAAATATTCATGTTTGAAATAAATTGTTTTAACAATAAAAATACATTTTTATTATATATAGGAATCGCTAAAAATGTTCTTGTTTGAAATAAATTGTTTTAACAATAAAAATCACAATTTTATTATATATATGAAGTGTTAAAAATAGTCATGTATTGAAATAAATATATGTTGGCTAAAAATATTATTTTTACCACGTACATGAAATGAAAACGGTTTGGAAATCGAAGAACATATTATGTTTATATATACATATATAATTAAAATAAAACAAATAATGACGCTGCAGTTCGTGTTTTGGAATCGTGATTTTAAACGATTATACCGAGAAATCCGACCATCGGATTTTCCCGAAACCGAAACCGTTGGGTTCGCTTTGAAAAGATCTTTCCAACGAAATAAATTTTGTAAAGATCCAACGGTTAGATTGTGTGAAATGTCTAATTCAAAATCTAAATAGAAACAATGCCGGAATGAATTATATATATATATATATAATTAAATTGAAATGAATAACGATGCTGCAGTTCGTGTTTTGAAATCGTAACTTTAAACGGTTGTACTGGGAGATCCGACCGTCGGATTTTCCCAAAAATGGAACCGTTGGGTCCGCTTTGAAAAGATCTTTCCAACGATATAAAATTTGTAAAAGATCCAATGGTTAGATTTTCAGATATGTGTAAATCAAATTTGAAGAAAAACAGTGCCACGGCCGCGTTATGGCCTGAAGCGTCGTTTAAATAAATGAGCTATTTTTAAATAAATAAAAATAGTGGTAAATCGTTATAAAATACTATGAACGATTTGAAATGGAAATAAACCAAATTTACCAGGTTTATTGGATATTTGATGGCTGAATGTGTTTGGCATGAAAATTGTATTAATGAACTGAATTATGGATGTTAAATAATTTAACCATGGACAGAATTAATTTAAAATTCTATATATACGTGAATTATTTGAAAAGGTCAAGTTAATTCTCATTTCAAATAATTGGTCGACGATTAGAAGTCGAAGATATGAAGACGGTGCAAGACCGACGATCTTCACAACGAATGGATGGCTACTGATGCCTTTGATGGGAGTTGCTGCCCTGAAGGGGTTACAGTGGTGGTTGTCCGGACGTACATGTTGATCGTTCGGATGTGCGAGGGCCTCTCTCCTGTATTGGACATATGGGACGAGGAATAAGGTGCCTTCGGTTTTGTTCAGACCCAGAACGAACTTGTAAATGGATGTGTATCTGACGTTGTAGGTTGACAACATGGCATACAAAGATGATGTGATCAAGGCTTTTGTTGAAAAGCAATGTCTTGTGGTTGATGATCAAAGCACGACTTTAATATAGCTAGCATTGTGTATGGCGTTAATTCGCGAGCCTCACACCTCGGTATGAACTAGAAACGGGAGAGGGCCTAAGGGAGGACATGCGTTTCCTTCTAACTAGGAGTGGTGTCTGGGTTTTGCACGTCTGGACGTTTTACTTATGTGGATGATGGATAGCGAGGCGCCTCGGTTATATCGATCACTACGGGGCCGATGATTTGGTCGGGATATGACCAGTTTACGCCCCACAGGGCGGGGAAACGCAGTTTTCAGGCATTTTAATCCACTCCGTGTGGACCGGCCCTGACGATCCAAGGGTCGATGCGTTCTAATCCTGAGACATGGGCTGGATTGTCTCGAAGTGGTAGGGACGATTCCTTGCCTTGGTTCATGACGGAAGTCCAATTTCCAATACGACATTGTGCAGTTTTGATTGTAAACCTATACATGACGACATAGTGGTATGGGGCATTTATGCCGTCTATGATTGATACTTATGATTGAAATTGTTTTTGAATCATATAAACACTAGTAATAATATCAAATGCTTTTTTTTATACGTATCAAGCATATTTTGGTCATTATGAGGTAAAACTCTATCCTCCGGCTTGTGTTGCATTGTGTGATGGGACCTGAGTCTTATAATGGCTTCATTTTTGTAAAAAGCATTGCAATGTTTAAAAGATTTACTTGTTTTAAGCACTGGCATCCAATGGAGTAAAACCTTTCCGCGTTAGCAGCGTGGTCCTGTGATTGGCCTTATTATAAAATAAGTTATGCAGATTTCTCATACCAGTCCCATGACTGGCTCGTAGTTTGTTTCACTTGCAAATTCGGATGTCCTATTTTCTACACAGGCAATCTTATATTCAGGTTTTAGCAGGCTCTCTCTGGATAGCTATGGAGCTGAAGAGGGATTCTATCACATCTATTATGCTGTTCAGCTCTTGTTATGTATATTACATTTGATTCTGCTATAGACATTTTATATAAAGCTGAAACTGTATTTTGTACTAAGTATGATCCTGTTATACTGTGTAACTCTGATGATTATAATTTCTAAAGTAATTTGATGTACATTATCTGGTGTAATTATATATATATTATATATATATGTTCTGCTGTCATTTGTTTATGTGTTATATTCCAAAGATTACCCTTGCCATCGTGGAACGAGAGTTTGGGGTCATCACAGACTTCCTCTTCGATTTGCCATTGGTTTCATCCAATTCCATTAAGAAACGAAGAAGTTATGCCTCCAAGATTGATTTAAAGTGGAATAACTGGAAGAAGAAGAGAAATGTTTGTGAAGGGATATCACTATTAAGCCTATTTAGAGTAGTTGAAGTGTCCATTCATTCAAATTCAAATTTTTGGCATCAAGATGGTTAAACTACTAAATCATCAATATCTTTCTCATACTGTGACGTCCCACTTTTCCATACCAGTTTAAGATGACATTTTACTACCACAGTCAACCCAAATTATTTAGAAAAGCAGAATGTTAAGAGAAAGAAGTTAGAGGATGAGAAGTAGAAAGGTAGAACTAATAGAATAGAAGAGTAAGAAGAACATCAGAATCTCACAGCGGAACGAGTAAAGTATAATATATCAAATCTCTTTACATAAAAAGAAACTATATATATATACATACCAATCATCAGAGTACATCATATATCAGACACAACAGAAATAATCTCTAGATAACTAATGGTGAAGCCTCCTTCTTCCAGCTCTTGAACTCCAAGCGGAACCAAACCTGTAAATATACTCGGTCTGACCCGAGCACATTTGATTTAAAAAAAAATTCACCCGAATCAATCTGGAATATTTTAGTGGTAAATTCACAATAAACACTTTCTTAACTTTAGAAATCGTTTTTGAAAGAAAAGGATAATAGTAAGACCAGCCCACACATACATACGGACGGTTTTTACCTTACTATAACTCAAAACAGTTTTGATATATCAAAATCCAATGATATTATAATAGTGTCTATCAAACTACAAATAAATAACCATCTAGAAGAACGCTTGCATCTCACGCTCTACATATTTATTATAAAATCAAAAACCGCAGGGCTCTTATTGGAGAATGAGTTCCAATAGACAAGTTATGGGATCACCTTTCGATCAGTGTACTCTAGAGGGTATACTCTGGAGTTCAACAAGAACATCTTGCAACCCGGCCACACATGACCGCCCACTCATTTAGCTTAAGTGTAGCGAATATATTGTCACCCACGGTTGTCGGCCATCCAATCGTCATCCGAAGATACAAAAACAAAAGAAGAACAAAAATGAATTTTCTGTAGATCGGTGACAGATATACCCTATTTGGGAATGACCCACCTAGCCATGTTGCCTGCCCAATTTCTTTCATTTCCCAGTTGTGAGGCTAGAGGCTACGTTTATCTTCTAGAACAACACACCATCATTCACTTTGAATGCCACATCGTCAAAACCGTCAAATCACTAATCGATTTCCTAAAAATATTACGGTATAAAAGCTAAGAGAAATGAATTCCTCCGCCACCAGACATAATACCTTTAAAAGATCAACCGTACGTGATTGGCTAGTTATACTCTGTCAGACATTCGTCCATACAAGTCATCCAGGAACAGGATGAACCAAAGGCACTCTCCTGCCGCCTCCTGTGTAGGAATCACCCCCAAGATCAGTAGCGAGAAGTCACTGCAATCCGTAGACTCCAACCACGATAGATTCACAGTGTATCTCTTTTTGTTTGGGAGCTACCTAGAGATTATAAGTAATTCTTCCGCTTATGAAATTCTACGGGTCTTCAATGCTCCATATTTATTCTCTACAAGTTAGTTCCGTATGCGACGTTGATTCGAAGTGGTTCTGGGTCCAATTCTCATCCCGGTCTCTTCGAAACAACACGTCAAAAAGGTTAAGTATATTTCATTGATAGTTTGGTGTTTTAACTATCAATGTCAAAACAGTACGATCAAGTATATTGGCAGCTCAGATCTTTAGAACCATTTATTAAATACATTTCATCATTTCTTAAAAACGGTTCTTATATTCTTATTTCAAATCTCATTTTCCTCGCTATGCTGATAACACCATAACCATATCCTTAAATGTACTTACGCAATTCCACTTTTTTCTTTAATTCGAACATCGTCATTCACCAAATCTCTTCCATTTCTTATACTTTGGAAAGGTCCTTTATTTTTAATTTAAGGTATAAATACATTTACTCTTCAAACTCGAGTCAACAATTGTTAAATCATACATTGCTTGCTTCAAATCCCCTTTCGGCTTATAAACATTTACTTAATTCCATTACTTAAGAAAACCTTATTTTAAAATGATCATCTGAGTTTTAAACTTCGTTATAACTTCTACTCTTATCCTTATCCTTATATTTTAAAAATCTCTTTTTTTGATCTCCTCGCTTGTACTTTACTTAATCTTAAAGTAACCCGATCCACATATTAACTTCATAACCGTTTGGTATAATATCACCCCTAATCATCATTTAATTTAATTTCCTTACAAACTTGATTATTGACTTTTATTTAAGAAATAAATTACTTAGATCATTATTAACTAATATAATAGTTAATTTCATTATTTAGCAAAGTAGAATAGCCTACTTTAATGATAATTAACATAGTTAGTTACTTCATTGAACAATATCACTGATTATCGATTCAATAATCATTTCTAACATCATTAATAATAACAATTAATATTCAAGAAATATCAATTTACCTTCAAACTATAAAAATAACATTTGAAACTTCACTTTTGGTTTAAAAGTAAATTTTAATAACTTTAGTTACGTTGGTTCACCCATTGGTGTATTAACGTTTTTAAAACAGGGTCTCAGACCATTTACTGTCAACCACTAAATCAATACCGTCTATTTATTTAAAAACATCACATAAATGTGAATTTCTATCTAGGATAAATATTCAATCAATATCATCACTGGGGTAAACAGTTATATATTTAAATAATATAAACATCATAAAGTGTATTTGAGGAATTCAGTCGAATCCCTCCGACCTGTTCGTAATAATATATTTGCTAATAATATATAAACAATATTTATGTCAATATAATCCAATACGACAAATATAATTTGTCGAGAATTATTAAACAACCAATCAACTAAGGCATATATTGCAATCATACAATCATTATCATCGACGATGGGTTATATTTTTATGTGAATTTAACACTGCATAGAAATCCAGAAAGTGTGAGAATTAACTTATCTTTGTTTTTGATCGATTCGTCCGTCGTTTGTAATGAAACTCTGATTGCCTCTGACTCTATTCGGACAAGTCCAACAATGTTGTATTTTCTACCGTGATTCCAGCGAGTCTCGTCGCATTCAATTCTTCTTAACAATAGCGCCAACAATTCTTCTTCCTATTTTCAGACCGCCGTGACCAACTTCATGACCTCTCCCTAAGACCGTATACATTACATGTATAAAAAACAGCTTCTTCTTTTAGATAATTGTTGGCCCAAACCAACATACCCTTGGCCCGCCAACAAATATCCTCCAAACCAACTTCGCTCCAATACTTCATGCAAAATCATTCTTTACGCCTAGTATCTTCTTCCACCCAACAATATACACGTGGCCTTCTCATAACCTTCCCTTCATTTGGATAAAATGATTCTATTCCATTTATTTACAAAACCACAGTATTTTCGAAAACACTTGAAAGTTGGAACCTTTTGTAGCCAACACGTGACCGTTGACTCCAACCTTTCTTCCTCTTTGCCAACTTCTTCTACACGATATTTCTCCCCAGCACTCCATATTCATGTTTTAGGAACAAACACAACAATACTCCCCATGCAACATCTCCCTCCTGCGTAAAAGCTCCATCAACATTTCTCCACACTTCGCATGTTCTTCTAATCCGGTGTATTCACCTTAAACCCCATACAAACCGACCGCACTGTTCATCACTGTTCTTTCTCCTGGCAATTCGAAATACCTGATTATCTTCTCAACAAGAAAACCGATGCCTCATTTACATAGCTTGACCACTTCATACCATAGTTTGAAATTCTTAGTGGTTGATTCAAATAAATTTCATATATATTTTGAAATTTCATAGCGACCATTTTCAAAATAATTCATATGAACCAGTCATGCCCCCCTCTCGCTGAAAACACAGTAAGTTTTTTTTTTTAATTTAATTGGTTTATTTATTTTCTATGAACAAAGTATGGATCTGATTTTTTAAAAAATAGCAGAGTATGGTATTCATAAGAGAAAAGATACGATTTTCTATGGCATTCATATGAATTAAGATGCAATTTTTTTTATATACGGTGTTCATATGAATAAAAAATTAGATCGTTATGATGTTAAAGATTAGATTTTTATTTTAAGGAAAGATAGGATTTTTATTTACATACTAGCGAAATAAAAATACGATTTTTATATATATAGCGTTGAAATAAAAATGTGATTTTTATCATGGGTGTAGCGCTATAAAAATACGATTTTGATCATAAAAAGGTTCGATTTTTAATTTGAAAAAGTATTGGGTTTTAAATTATGAAAGTTAGGCTTTTTGTTTATGAAAGATGGGATCCTAATTTAAATGAAAATGAAATTATTTTATAAACATCATTATAAAGATTGGATTTTATTTTATGAACATAGTTTGAAAAAGATTTGATTTTTATAAGGATGGTGTGAATATAAGAATACGATTTTTATATATATGAAGTAACGATGAAGATTCGATTTTTATATTACATAGGTAATAACAGTATGGTTGTTATATTATAGAGATAATAAAAATATGATTTTTATAATATAGAGATAATAAAAATATGAATTTTATATTATAGAGATAATAAAAAAATAATTTTTATAAGACAGAGAATATAAAAATACAATTTTTATATATGTTGTAGCGAAATAAAAAAATTCGATTTTTATATGAGTAGCGGATTGAATATAGAATTTTTATATAATAGAGAATATAAAAATATAATTTTTATATATGTAGCGAAATAAAAATTTGATTTTTATAGCGTCGAAATAAAAATTTGTTCTTTATATAAGAAGTAGGAATATAAGAATAAAATTTTTATATAGAAAGAAGCGTCGTAAAAATATATGAAGTAGAAATAAAAATGTGATTTTTATTTATTGGAATGAAGCAATAAAAGTATAATTTTTATTATGAACAGCGTGGTAAGGACTGCATTGGAATTTCAAACAAATCAAAACGGTTCAGAAGTAAAACTGCCGGAGTGAAACCCAAAGGTGAGAACTCCTTACTTTTATTTTATTTTCTAGTTAAAATATATACTACGATGCAGACGGTGCTTAACAGCACTTGACAACCGTCGTCCACAGACCATGGACGACTTGTTTGTTTGTTTGATTGATTTTGTTGTGAAAATTGATTGTGTGATGTGGAATGAATAAAATAAATATTTTATAGTTAAAACTATAATTTTTAACGTGTATATAAAATAAAATAAAATAAATATTTATAAACAAATCGGACGATTTGTTTGTGTACACACATTTGACTGATATTGATTGGGACGAAAATTTTTACACATCGCCCAACTGCACAAATAAATCTGTGTTTGATTGTTTGAAACCCCACACGGGTATTGGGATGATATTAGACATACACTAATGCCAATAATTAGCTGTATGTCGATCGATAGATTGATAGGCTGTTATAAGCATTGAATATTTATATTGGATGCTTATGCAGTGGAGAATGCACTTTGGATGATGGTTGATTGTGTTTGATTGTTGTAGTGTACGTGTGTGTATGAAATCCATATAAATCAAATTATATGGTATTTGACTGTGTCTGATTCCAGTTCAGAAAATAGTGAATATTTTAAAATAACGGATATTTTAAAATGATGAATATTTTTAAATAATATTCAGTAAAAAATCAAAATTTTATTTTGATGTCCGATTTGGGATGGACGCGAATATATTTAAATATATAAAGCCACGTTGATTAGATTAACGCCATTTGGACGTAAACGATATTTATATCGATTTTATTCATTTTTATAATGAATATCGAAACAGAATTGATTTCAAAATCTAATGTTTTGAAAATATTATCATTTATATATCGATGATATGAAATATTCAATTTTGATTTGAAATTGAATATGAAGTTGAAATCGTTTTGAAAACGAATTTAAAACGATTTATAAAATACGGTTTAAAAAAAGGAAATCAACGATATATATATATATATATATATATATATATATATATATATATAATGGCCTGAATAGAACGCGCCGCGCCGCGGCAGTTCGTGAATTTCGACCATTGACTTCGAATGGACATTACGGGAGATCCGACCGTCGGATTCTCCTAGAACTGTTGGGTTCGTATCAAAAAGAGCTTTCTAACGAATATGAGAAATTAGAAATCTAACGGTTGGATTTGGAATTATGTCAAAATCAAATTTGGAAAAGGTCGCTGTAAGTGCAGTTCGATGGCCGTTTATGGAAATCGATTGTGCGGGCCTTGATAAAATTATTAAAAATAGCAATAATTTGTGTAAAATCAGAAGAAATGATTTGGAAAGAATTGGGATGAATAATTCCATATTTGATAAGATAAAAATATATTTTTATCGAAATGAACTAGTTTTGAACTATAATTATAATTCAATTATTTTTAATAAATTGGATTTGAAATGGTTTTAAAAATAACCAGAATTTCCAATATATGAATTGGAATGGATTTGAATCGAAATTATCTTCGGAATATTTCGATATTGGATTCCGTGATTATACGGATATTGTGGAGGAATTTCGAAGATATATATCGTTATTCCAATACGATATTTGTTGATTTCAGAATTTGATATTGAATATAAGCCGATATATTTTCTATTCAGAGCCTTGTATTTAATATCAAATGGGATTTGGGTTTGTCGTGAATGGTGTCTTCATCAACACCGTTCTTAAGCCCAGTTGAGAAAAGATTAAATCTTTTTTATTTAGATTTAATGAAGTATACCAATTAATTAATACATTTAACTGGAATTGAATTAGAATTGATTTTTGGGGTTTATCGTGAACGACGTTTTAAATAACACTTGTTCTTTAACCCCATAATTAATAGAATGTGAATCGGGTTTATTGTGAACTGTGTTTTAACGACATTCGTTCTTTAACCCGATTTATAGTGAAATGTGATTTGGAGTTTATAATTTTTTTTATTTAGATTTAATGGGATTTTCCAAAATAACGTTTTCCAGTTTAATATATTTAATTGGAATTGAATGGAATTCGATTTGATAATAATCGAAATGAAATTCTGTGGAGGAAGACTATTAATACATATGGAATTCAAAAGGCTTTGCCGTTATTTCATTTATATTATTGGTCGGATACGGAAATTGATATCGATTATATATTGATTTGTTTTTCCATGAATATTCCATAATTAATGGAATGTGATTTGGGTTTATCGTGAACTGTGTTTTAAATGACATTAGTTCTTTAATCCAGTAAAAGGTAGGATTTCATGTTTGCCATTGTATTTCGAACCGTATGGTTGATCTCTGCTTAATATATATCTGTTTGGCGGCAGAGAATTTATTCTCTTACATAACGCCCTTCTCTGAGACATACGAGCTCAGAGGTTATATATTGGCAGAAGTCAATTGTATGGTGTAGATTATCGATGCGACATGTTTGTGTTTCCAAAGTTAAATAATCATTAATATTGATTTTTGGGAAGATTAAAACTAAGTGGAGTTTTAATGAATCTTTAATTAGATTGAAAGGTGAATTGATAATTTAAATTATCAAATTTGGGAAATGATCGAGAATGGAGTATCACCAGTTTTGCTCCTAGCGATAGCTAAATCATTAATTAGATTTGAACGTGAAGTGGTAATTAAATTTACTAATAACACCGTGGTGTTAGTTATGAGGTAATAACAGTTTTGCTCCATGGGATGAATAGGGTAGGATTGGGAAATAAAATAAATGATTACTTCGGTGTGGTTCGCTAATCCCGACTAGTTTGGAAAACCATAATCTGGTTTGAAATGAAACCCAAAGAAAGATTAAAGAATAAATTTTAAAGAATATATCTTCGATAAAATTAATGGGAACAAATCCTTAAAGATGTGAATATTTAAATAAAAGAATATTCAGAATTGGAATGAGGCGTATGTTGTATTTTTATAGCACTTGTTTGTTATATACGCGAGTTATTCGGAAAGACCGGGTCTATCCCATTCTGAATAACTGATTCGACGATAAATCGAAGATGAAGAAGGTGGTTGAAGGCCGGAGGTCTTCACATCGTTTGAACGATTACTGGTGATCTTGATTGGGCTGTACACCCAAGAGGAGGGAAATAGTTGGTGATCGTCTAGACGTATTTGGAGATCAATGGATATGCGAGGTATAAGGTGCCTCCGGTTTCGTTCAGACCCAGAACGGACTTGTAAATGGATTGTGTGTCTGACATTGGATTTTATTCTGTGTTGATTGATTCCTATTAAATATATATCTGTTTGGCGGCGGAGAATTTATTCTCTTGCTTAACGCCCTTCTCTGAGACGTACGAGCTTAGAGGTTATATATCGATAGATATCAGTCGCATGGCATGAATTTTCTGTGTGGCATGCTGAGTTGCAAATGATCAAGGCTTTTGTTGAAAAGCAGAGTCTCGTGGTTAATGATCAAAGCACGGCTTTAATACATCGTAGCTTTGTGTATGGCGTTAATTCGCGAGCCTCACACCTCGGTATGAGTTAAAAACGGGATACGAACCGATGGGAGAACACGACGTTTCTTTCTAGTTATGGGTGATGTCAGCGTTTTACTAGCCCTGATATCATTGATTATTATACCTTTGTGGATGTTGGAATGCGAGGCGCCTCGGATATATCGGTCTCTTCGGAGCCAATGGATATAGGTCCGATAGGACCGTGAAACGTGTGTTCAGGAATAACTAATCCACTAACGTATGTGTGGACCAGCCCAGCCGATTCCAAGGGCTACCCAGAGTGTGTAGTCATGGGGTACTTACCAGAGTGTCTCGAAGCAGTGAGGAGCTTGCCCCTTACCTCGACTCATGACGGAAATCCAATTTCCAATACGCGACATTTCGGTTTTAGTTGTAATCCTATATATGGCGACATAGTGGTATGGGGGCACTTATGCCATCTATGATTGATACTTATGATTGAAATTGTTTTGACACTATACACTTATAGTAATAATAAAAGATGAAATTTCACGTACCAAACATTTTTGGCTATTATAAGGTAAAAACTCTTTCCTCCGGCTTGCGTTGCATTGTGTGATGGGATATGAGTCTTATAATAGTTTCATTGTTCTTTATTTACTATTGCACTGTTTGTTTTATGCACTGATATTCTTGGGGGTAAACCCGTTCCGTATTATATGGCGTGGTCCCTTGATTTACCTAACTTTAAAAATCGAATTAATAACTGTTTTAGTTCTCACACCAGTCACATGACTGACCTGGAGTTTATTGTTATAACCTAAACTCTGGATGCCCTCTATTTTCCACACGGGCAGCTAGTAATTTTGGTTTTGCAGATTTATATTCACAGGATCCTGATTTACAGCTGGAACGATATCCAGAAAGCTCTGTATCCGTATATCACCTTTAGTTGTGTATTGTATTATTTTTCCGCTGCTATGTAATGTATTGTAATCTCTGATATTTTTCTGATGTATAATATTTATTCATACTCTGTATATTCTTGTATTCTGATGGAATTGTTGTAATAAGCAATGAAATGTTCTTCTGTTTGTGTTCTGATTCGTCTTGTCCTCAACTCAATCCGTGCTTTCCTTCACAGGGAAGTTCGGGTCGTTTCAGTTGGTACCAGAGCTCTGGTTTACAGAGCTCGAGAACAAGACACATTAGAACCATACGAAAGAATTCATCAGAGATTGGATTAGTAATATCCAATGAGAATAACTCATTAGAGATAGGATCAGTAGTATCCTAGAACGAGTGAGAAGAGTATATTTTTAAAATGAAAACAATTTTTGTTTTGAAAATTTAAATCTTATTTAACATATTTGAATATTTATTTGTATAGAATTTGGACAATCCAATATATAAAGATTTTGCATATACGCCTTGCAAACGTATATTCGAAGTTTTAATATACTAGATAGATATAGAATCACACTCTAGTCGCTCGGAGATGATTTTGATGATGGAGCTCCATCACCAATATTTATGTATGGGTAATGAAAGTGGGATTTCTATATATTTCCAATTGACTGGTGTGAGAACCAAAACTAGATAGGGCTTATTGTTGTGATTTGGCATCAAAAATATGATTTTTGGACTATGAATCAAAGTTATGAATTTGAAAAGTTAATCAACTAATTGATTGATAATTTTGTTGTGTGATTATTTATTTAAACCAACACATGAAAGAACGGTAAATTTAGTCCAAATTGTATCAAATATTGAACTGTATTGAGAATTGTTTGGAAATGCATGCACGTACATATATATATGTGTGTGTGAACGGGTCATAGCAAGGAGGCTAGAGAAGAGGAATAAAATTGTTTGCCCAACAAATAGGTACATGTTTACTAATTTCTTGGGTTTTGGATAATTTTATGAGCCGATAGGCTAGCCGCTTGGCTGTTTCTTTTTCTTTTGGGATTGGAGAGGCCTGTATGGCAATTTCGGGATTTTCCTGGTGCTCCCGTGCAGGGGAGGTTATAGCGATTTTTTTCGAAAATTTAGGGTGTTAGCCAAATTTTTTTGGAAAATTTGAAAAGTTCTTAGAAACTGAAAAGTTGAAGAACTTAAGCCATAACGAAAATAATGAAAGTTGAGTTGGTTTGTAAAACAACTTTCGCCTTCGTTCCTTTTCAGGGACAAAAAGATTTTAAGTGGGGAGATTGTAACAAATCGGAAATCCGAGCGAATTTAAATTTTTTATTTTGGCAATTCTAGTGAATTTTGAACATTTAAAATGAATTATTTTAAATAATAACGACGAGAAATTTATTTTGAATAGAATTAGAACGCATATATTTATTTGAATCGATGTTAGAATATAAATATTTATTTTAATTATAAAGGGAATTGAAAATGGCGCGGTAGTTTAAAATTTCGATTTCCAATTTCAAATGAATGCACATGATTCAAAATAAACTAGATTTTAGCAAAACCAAAAATATTAGAATCTATTTGAGAATATCTTTCCAACGAATCCGAAAAATTGAAATTTCATAGCGGGGATAAAAAGTTATGCCCAGTTGAAAATTCAGAATAGTCGCTATGGAATTCTGGCCCTTAAAAATGGAAATTTTGCAAACGACCTCTGTTTTCGACAAAACCACTTTTGTTAGATTTGGGATGTCGAATTATTGCTAGATTCCAAAATCCATAATTTTTTGAATCAATATGTCAGCTTGGCGAAGTAAAACGTGTTTTAACAGTTTTAGTCAATATCGAACGACCAGAAAATGACCATTTTTCAAACGGTCTCGGAATTTAACAAAATTATATTTGTTAGAACCGTATCGTCAATATGAAGCGAGAAAATATTTTTCGGGAATTTTTAAAGTCCGTATGTGGCCCCGGTAAATTGAAATGTGCGTTCAAATTCAATATATAGATTTATATTTTGATTTTAACGAAAACTGATCGAATCGATCGAATCAGCTTACGATACATATCCCATTGTGTTCGAAATGGGGGTAAGTAGCTAGGGACGACAGTCGGTGGGTTCAATTTCGAGTTCGAAATAAAAAGTTGCTTTTTGAAAGTTTAAAATAATAAAATATATAAATTAAAGATAAACCCCCCACCTCTCCTCTCTTCAAAGTCAACCCCCTTTATATCGTTCACTGTAGAACGATTAAAAGAGAAAAAAAAGCCTCTAGCTTCCCCCGTTCGATCCAGTCGCCCCCGCCGATCCGCCCACCGCCGCTGCAGTCGAGGAGTGCCGCCCTCCCCCACATGGACCGCCGCGCTGCTCCGTTTCTCTCCCCTCTTCTTCTCGAATCCACCGCGAGGCCCACAAACCCAAGCATCCCAAACCCTAGCTGGCGCCACCCACCTGAACGACTCCGGCGACTTCACCTCCGCCCCGCTAACGCTGGTGAACCAGTCATTCCCCTCTCTCGCTGAAAACACAGTAAGTTTTTTTTAAATTTAATTGGCTCATTTATTTTCTATGAACAAAGTATTGATCCGATTTTTTTAAAAATAGCAGAGTATGGTATTCATAAGAGAAAAGATACGATTTTCTATGGCACTCATATGAATTAAGATGCAATTTTTTTATATACGGTGTTCATATGAATAAAAAATTAGATCGTTATGATGTTCAAGATTAGATTTTTATTTCAAGGAAAGATAGGATTTTTATTTACATACTAGCGAAATAAAAATACGATTTTTATATATATAGCGTTGAAATAAAAATGTGATTTTTATCATGGGTGTAGCGCTATAAAAATACGATTTTGATCATAAAAAGGTTCGATTTTTAATTTGAAAAAGTATTGGGTTTTAAATTATGAAAGCTAGGCTTTTTGTTTATGAAAGATGGGATCCTGATTTAAATGAAAATGCAATTATTTTATGAACATCATTATAAAGATTGGATTTTATTTTATGAACATAGTTTGAAAAAGAATTGATTTTTATAAGGATGGTGTGAATATAAGAATACGATTTATATATATATGAAGTAACGATGAAGATTCGATTTTTATATTACATAGGTAATAACAGTATGGTTTTTATATTATAGAGATAATAAAAATATAAATTTTATATTATAGAGATAATAAAAATATAATTTTTATAAGACAGAGAATATAAAAATACAATTTTTATATATGTTGTAGCAAAATAAAAAAAATTTGATTTTTATATGAGTAGCGGATTGAAAATAGAATTTTTATATAATAGAGAATATAAAAATATAATTTTTATATATGTAGCGAAATAAAAATCTGATTTTTATTATATATATGTCGAGATAAAAATGTGATTTTTATAGCGTCGAAATAAAAATTTGAACTTTAAATAAGAAGTAGGAATATAAGAATAAAATTTTTATATAGAAAGAAGCGTCGTAAAAATATATGAAGTAGAAATAAAAATGTGATTTTTATTTATTGGAATGAAGCAATAAAAGTATATTTTTTTATTATGAACAGCGTGGTAAGGACTACACTGGAATTTCAAACAAATCCAAACGGTTCAGAAGTAAAACTGTCGGAGTGGAACCCAAAGGTGAGAACTCCTTACTTTTATTTTATTTTCTAGTTAAAATATATAATATGATGCAGACGGTGCTTAGCAGCACTTGACACCCGTCGTCCACAGACCATGTACGACTTGTTTGTTTGTTTGATTGATTTTGTTGTGAAAATTGATTGTGTGATGTGGAATGAATAAAATAAATTTTATAATTAAAAATATAATTTTTAACGTTTATATAAAATGAAATAAAATAAATATTTATAAACAAGTTGGACGATTTGTTTATGTACACACATTTGACTGATATTGATTGAGACGATAAATTTTACACATCGCCCAACAGTGCAAATAAATCTGTGTTTGATTGTTTGAAACCCCACACGGGTATTGGGATGATATTGGACATACACTAATGCCAATAATTAGTTGTATGTCGATTGATAGATTGACAGGCTGTTATAAGCGTTGAATAATTATATTGGATGCTTATGAAGTGGAGAATGCACTTTGGATGATGGTTGATTGTGTTTGATTGTTGTAGTGTACGTGTGTGTATGCAATCCATATAAATCAAATTATATGATATTTGACTGTGTCTGATTTCAGTTCAGAAAATAATTAATATTTTAAAATAACGAATATTTTAAAATGATGAATATTTTAAAATAATATTCAGTAAAAAATCAAAATTTTATTTTGATGTCCAATTTGGGATGGACACGAATATATTTAAATATATAAAGCCACGTTGATTAGATTAACGCCATTTGGACGTAAACGATATTTATATCGATTTTATTCATTTTTATAATGAATATCGAAAAAGAATTGATTTCAAAATCTAATGTTTTGAAAATATTATCATTTATATATCGATGATATGAAATATTCAATTTTGATTTGAAATTGAATATGAAGTTGAAATCGTTTTGAAAACGAATTTAAAACGATTTATAAAATACGATTTAAAAAAAGGAAATCAACGAAATATATATATATATATGTGTATATATATATATATATAATGGCCTGAATAGAACGCGTCGCGCCGCAGCAGTTCGTGAATTTCGACCATTGACTTTGAACGGGCATTACGGGAGATCCGACCGCCAGATTCTCCTAAAACCAGAACTGTTGGGTTTGTATCAAAAAGAGCTTTCTAACGAATATGAGTAATTAGTAATCTAACGGTCGGATTTGGAATTATGTCCAAATCAAATTTGGAAAAGATTGCTGTAAGTGCAGTTCACTAGCCGTTTATGGAAATCAATTGTGCGGGCCATGATAAAATTATAAAAAATAGCAATAATTTTTGTAAAATCAGAAGAAAAGATTTGGAAAGAATTGGGATGAAAAATTCCATATTTGAAAAGATAAAAATATATTTTTATCGAAATGAACTAGTTTTGAACAAGAATTATAATTTTATTATTTTTAGTAAATTGGATTTGAAATGGTTTTAAAAATAACCAGAATTTCTAATATATGAATTGGAATGGATTTGAATCGAAATTATCTTCGGAACATTTCGATATTGGATTTCGTGATTATACGGATATTATGGAGGAATTTTGAAGATATATATCGTTATTCCAAAACGATATTTGTTGATTTCAGAATTTGGTATTGAATATAAGCCGATATATTTTCTATTCAGAGCCTTGTATTTAATATCAAATGAGATTTGGGTTTGTCGTGAAGGGTGTCTTCATCAACACCGTTCTTAAACCCAGTTGAAAAAAGATTAAATCTTTTTTATTCAGATTTAATGAAGTATACTAACAAATTAATATACTTAATTGGAGTTGAATTAGAATTGATTTTCAGGGTTTATCGTGAACGACGTTTTAAATAACACTTGTTCTTTAAACCTATAATTAATAGAATGTGAATCGGGTTTATTGTGAACTGTGTTTTAACGACATTCGTTCTTTAACCCGATTTATAGTGAAATGTGATTTGGAATTTATAAATCTTTTTATTTAGATTTAATGGGATTTTCCAAAGTAACATTTTCCAGTTTAATATATTGAGTTGGAATTGAATGGAATTCGATTTGATAATAATCGAAATGAAATTATGTGGAGGAAGACTGTCAATACATATGGAATTTAAAAGGCTCTGCCGTTATTTCATTTATATTATTGGTCGGATACGGAAATTGATATCGATTATATATTGATTTGTTTTTCCGTGAATATTCCATAATTAATGTAATGTGATTTGGGTTTATCGTGAACTGTGTTTTAAATGACATTAGTTCTTTAATCCAGTAAAAGGCAGGATTTCATGTTTGTCATTGTATTTCGAACTGTATGGTTGATCTCTGCTTAACATATATCTGTTTGGCGACGGAGAAATTA
Source organism: Allium sativum (assembly GCA_030737875.1). Taxonomy (NCBI): domain Eukaryota; kingdom Viridiplantae; phylum Streptophyta; class Magnoliopsida; order Asparagales; family Amaryllidaceae; genus Allium; species Allium sativum. Next base: position 256,877,632 of record CM060923.1, read on the forward strand.
TTTTCTTGCTTAACGCCCTTCTCTGAGACGTACGAGCTCAGAGGTTATAAATCGACAGAAATCAATAGTATGGTGTAGATTGTCGATGCGACATGTTTGTGTTTCCAAAGTTAAATAGTCATTAATATTGATTTTTGGGAAGATTAAAACTAAGTGAAGTTTTAATGAATCTTTAATTAGATTTAAAGGTGAATTGATAATTTAAATTATCAAATTTGGGAAATGATCAAGAATGGAGTATCGCCAGTTTTGCTCCTAGCGATAGTTAAATCTTTAATTAGATTTGAACGTGAAGTGGTAATTAAATTTACCGATAACACTGTGGTGTTAGTTATGAGGTAATAACAGTTTTGCTCCATGGGATGTATAGGTTGGGATTGAGAAATAAAATAAATGATTACTTCGGTGTGGTTCGCTAATCCCGACTAGTTTGGAAAACCATAATTTGGTTTGAAATGAAATCCAAAGGAAGATTAAAGAATAAATTTTAAAGAATTTATCTTTGATAAAATTAATGGGAACAAATCCCTAAAGATGTGAATATTTAAATAAAAGAATATTCAGAATTGGAATGAGGCGTATGTTGTGTTTTTATAGAACTTGTTTATTATATATGCGAGTTATTTAGAAAGACCGGGTCTATCCCATTTTGAATAACTGATTCGACGTTAAGTCGAAGATGAAGAAGGTGGTTGAAGACCGGAGGTCTTCATATCATTTGAACGATTACTGGTGATCTTGATTGGGCTGTACACCCAAGAGTAGGGAAATAATTGGTGATCGTCCAGACGTATTTGGAGATCAGTGGATATGCGAGGTACAAGGTGCCTTCGGTTTCGTTCAGACCCAGAACGGACTTGTAAATGGATTGTGTGTCTGACATTGGATTTTATTTTGTGTTGATTGATTCCTATTAAATATATATCTGTTTGGCGGCGGAGAATTAATTCTCTTGCTTAACACCCTTCTCTGTGACGTACGAGCTTAGAGGTTATGTATCGATAGATATCAGTCGCATGGCATGAATTGCCTTTGTGGCATGCTGAGATGCAAATGATCAAGGATTTTGTTGAAAAGCAGAGTCTTGTTGTTGATGATCAAAGCATGGCTTTAATACAGCGTAACTTTGTGTATGGCGTTAATTCGCGAGCCTCACATTCGGTATGAGTTAAAAAGGGGATACGGACCGTTGGGAGAACACGACGTTTTTTTCTAGTTATGGGTGGTGTCAGCGTTTTACTAGCCCTGGCATCGTTGATTATTATACCTTTGTGGATGTTGAAATGCGAGGTGCCTCGGATATATCGGTCTCTTCGGAGCCAATGGATATAGGTCTGATAGGACCAGGAAACGTGTGTTCAGGAAAAACTAATCCACTAACGTAAGTGTGGACCGGCCCAGCCGATTCCAAGGGCTACCCATAGTGTGTAGCCCTGGGGCATTTACTAGACTGTCTCGAAGCGGCGAGGAGCTTGCCCCTTGCCTCGACTCATGACGGAAATCCAATTTCCAATACACGACATTTCAGTTTTAGTTGTAATCCTATATATGGCGACATAGTGGTATGGGGCACTTATGCCATCTATGATTGATACTTATGATTGAAATTATTTTGACACTGTACACTTATAGTAATAATAAAAGATGAAATTTCACGTACCAAGCATTTTTGGCTATTATAAGGTAAAAACTCTATCCTTCGGCTTGCGTTGCATTGTGTGATGGGACCTAAGTCTTATAATAGCTTCATTGTTCTTTATTTAGCATTGCGCTGATTGTTTTATGCACTGGTATTCTTGGGGGTAAACCCATTCCGTATTATACGGCGTAGTCCCTTGATTTACCCAACTTTAAAAATCAAATTAATAACTGTTTTAATTCTCACACCAGTCACATGACTGACCTGGAGTTTACTGTTTTAACCTAAACTCTGGGTGCCCTTTATTTTTCACACGGGCAGCTAGTAATTTTGGTTTTGCAGATTCATATTCACAGGATCCTGATTTACAGCTGGAACGATATCCGGAAAGCTCTGTATCCGTATATCACCTTCAGTTGTGTATTGTATTATTTTTCCGCTGCAATGTAATGTATTGTAATCTCTAATATTTTTCTGATGTATAATATTTATTTATACTCTGTATATTCTTGTATTCTGATGGAATAAGCAAAGAAATGTTCTTCTGTTTGTGTTCTAGTTCGTCTTGTCCTCAACTCAATCCGTGCTTACCTTCACGGGGAAGTTCGGGTCGTTTCAGAAAAATTCTTTTCAGCACCTAATAAGCATTATTGAGGCAAATACCATGGCATTTGCTTAATTTTGAGATTTACTCGTCTTCCTTCGGCCTTACAGATAAACATACCCTTTTCAACGTTTTTTCCCCTATTTCGCAAACCCTAGATTTCTACTTATCAATCAGTCCTTTTCCCTTTTGATTAAAATCACACTCTTTAAGCTGATTTAAAAATCACCGACTTCGTTTTACTAGCTAATTCTCCAAACATCCACTTTATCTCATGGCGCAATAACATTGAGCGTCTAACTCTTCATCTTTAAATCTGCTGCAACATCGACGAGGAGCATCATATCTGAGACAAAAAGCCAATCTCTTCTAAAATCAAAAGTTATCCAGGTCAGTAATCAATTTTTGATTCGTCTTTATTGTTATTTCTAATATTTAAACTTGATACAATATCATTTAATGTTAAACCTAAAGATTGATGGATAACCAGATTATGGATAGATGTTTGTTTGCTCATTGTTCAGACTTGTATTATTATCTGGGATCTTCATAACAAAGCTGCAAATGTTTAAAGAATCCTTCAATAGCCACACTATAACCTATAGTGTACATTCTAAATTGTGCTAATTTACGGATATACATCTTGTCAGTTATTAATTTGCACTTTCATACTTAAGTTAATATGGAATTTTGAATACTTAGTACTAAACTATAGGTAAGAAATAGTCAATGATCTGGAAAGGACATTTAACTGGTTGGATGTTTGAACATACATATATGAAACGTGTATCTTTTATTTTGGTTCAATTTGGAAGAAAAAAGCAGGTTGATTATTGTTTTTATTGTGAATTTGTTACTAAAATAATGTGATTCATATGTGAGGGAAAGGTTGTGCGCACTGATCAACTACCCCCGGAGCCCGGAAAGCTGTGAGAGAATAGTACCAAGGCGAAAGACTAACTTGGGAATTCCTCTTTGCGCTTGAGTATGGGAGCCTTTGGCATTGTGTATCCACCACCTATTAAATATTGAGTTAAATTAAATATAATGTTCTGATGTTAAGTTTGTTATCTTTATAGAAAGTAATTCAATCTAATTTTTATAATCAAATTGCAGGTTTGTTTAAAAATGGAAGGGGACACCATATAATGCAGTAAGTAATTTCCTAACCTACTTTTTATGAAATTATCTATATTTGATTTCAAAATTATAGTCATAATTGTACAAAACTTATCTATTTAGGCAACTTAAGAAGATGCTTAAAACAAACTTACTGCTTTTGTAATTTGACTGTATAGTGCATGTCAATGCGTGTACTAGGTATTGATGATGTTTTTCTTACTGTTATATGCATATATTTTGATTATATTTCAACAAATAAAATATGCATTCAAAATCACACTAGCTCTTTTGCTCAAAATGCAGTTTTCCCTTATCCTTGAGCCATGCACTTCAGGTTTTCATACATTATGTTTCCAAAGAGATATCATCATGTATCAAAACTATGATAGACTATAATATTCTTTTGCTTATTGGAATTAAAAAAGGTTAATTCTAAGGAAGTCTTAGTGGGCTATGTATTGCTCATGAACCATCAAGTTGGAATTGTTCTCATCCTTGCAGCTAGAATATTTGAGATAAGGTACGAAGATGTTAATAGCATAATTGATAATTTTTCATAATTTCGCTAATGAATGAAATAATGAGTCCAATATCAATTTATGATTCATTTGGAAAAAATATAAAATGTGCAATTTTAATCTTTGATAGGTCCTTGTAGATTGAAGGCAACTAAAGGAGGCATTTATTATCAATCATGAAGTAAAATTATTTTTCTTTGCATGAAAGATAACTTGTAATGGTTCATCAGAGTATATTCTTTTTTGTTACGCTTAAGTTTTCATGTTTCATGTATTGATAACTGTAGGGGGTTCAAAAAAAATTCTTTTCAAAAATGGGCTAATACCGAACCAGTCAACCCCCATAACAACCTAGTCGACTTGACTAGTCAATTAGTTGACAAATTTCGACCCAGATGCCCGAAATTTATACCAAAAGTAAGTCGAGACTTCATGTCGATGGTTTGGTATCGATTAGTCGACTAGTCGCCAAATAGTCGAGCGTCGTGATAACTATGTATATGCATACACACTATCAAGTTTTAACTATGCAGGAGGATACTATTAAAAGGGTTGTGAATACAGTTTTTCTTTAGTATGTCGTTAATCACTACTAATGTTGTTTACACAAGATGAACCATTGATGCATGATCTTTTTTTCATGTATATAAAAAATAACATAGCTAATATGGTTGGTAGGAGAACAAGTAGAAAATGCTACATATATGAACATGGTCATCTAGAGCGAGTGAGATACTTTCACACTCAAATATGAATGCAATTTATCATACCTTAGTTATTCTCATATATTTTGTTGTATTTAATTTGACTTTTTTTTTCATGATGAGATAAGCTAAGTCAAAGCGATATTGAAAAGTATTTGAAATGGCCTTAAGTTCATAGTGATATCAAAAAATTGATTTATAATTGTGAAGAGGTTGACGTAATTAAATTATAGTATTTCGACATTTTTATATTTGTGATTTATGTAGGCTAGAAATAATTGGATATCTCTTAGGTGAAATGTTTTGATGTGAGTTATATTATACATTTGTATGTATATGCAGAAGCTGCAAGTTCCTGACGAGGCATTAAACATTTGTATAAGGACAGCTTTCCTTTATCATTCATGGCATTATTTACTTTAATGGTAAGCTTTGTTTTTTTTGAATATATAATCTGTAATATTCATTAAATTATTTATTTTGTATACTTTCATTAATTATATGATTATATAAAAAATGCTATGTACTCCATCTATGTTTAACCAAATCGTACTAAAATAACTTTGTGATTTGGAAGTCATTAATGGATACACTCTTGAATGTATAAAATTTCAGTTAAAGCCAAAGCATACATATATTATTTTAAGCTATAGCTGATGCTTTGAGTGGGCGCATTAGAGCACGGCCACTAAATTATACTGGTGAAACTTCTTGTGGTAACGCAAGAGGTTTGGGTAAGATTTGCATCTCCACTACTTAAAAAATCAAGTCAGATCAAAGATTAGCTTATTCATGCAATAAACTATGACGCTACAGGTAGGCACATGTCAATTAGCAATAGGTATTCGTTGAATTGTTTCTTCTTAAGGTACAATTTGTTACCTCAAACACTAAACCAAAAAAGGAGGCATGCTGTTTAAGTGCTCTTCCATTTGGCTGATATTAATATATATTGTGAACATGCTCAAATATGAGGAGGGGCAAATTCTGCGACTTCCTATGCTAATCAGTTGGATTTAAGCAAGGTGTTTATAAATAAGCATCAACATTGACCCAATCTTTTATGTAACAAATTCCTAATGACCTAATTTTTGAGTTTAAAATCGGAGATTACAAATACAACTTTACTTGAACTTTTAATATACTAAAGTGAAGCTTGATATAGCTATAAACTGAGGTCTAGTCCATGATAAAAGTGTATCTATGCATGAGTGATTCATGAAGGAAATATCAGAAGTTTTATAGTTTGTAAGTTATGCACATCACACTATAGTGACTGTTATGTGTAATTTTGAATATTTTTTAAGTAGGTCACACCTAATCATAGACTTGTTAGAATATGAGTGTACTTGAAAAAAAAGCGCATGTATCGATTTGACAATAACTATTGTGTGCTGATCGTCCGGTGACAAATTAAATATTTAAAAAATTAATTTAGTATACTCAAAATTTAACCAAGTTAAATAAGTTCCAAAAAAATAGTTTATAAAAATTAGTTAAGTTTTGTAGTAAATGTTTAATGTTTTTGCAGAATTGCATGATCCTTTTATGAAATAGCATCCTAATTATTCCCTATACTTCATAAATTATATTGTAATATACATAATAAGATATCATGTAGTATAAGTAGTGAAATATGACATGAAGAAGATCATGTTTTAGTTACACATGCATGTGGGTGCACGTGTGCACGCATCCACACACAAATATACTGAAGTGGGGTGTGCTGGAGTGGAAAGGATAAACCGCACAAAGGAGGTAACAATGTAATATTAATGACCGTCACTGTAACATTATTTTAAAGTTATTAATATTATAACAGTGGGACAACACTAAGTTAAATATTGTTAAATGTAACATTAATGATTACTACTAATATGATTAAGTTGTTACAGATTAAGAAGGACCTCAAATGCATGTGGATGTCTCTCTTAAAAGGATTTTCTAAGCAAGCGGACGTGCATATTTTGCAGATAGGATTGCAAAATAAGCTGATTTTCGAAGATTATTGCTTTCGTAAACCTTATGAGTAGTGTTTTTTTGGAATGATAGGCGTTATGATATGGGTTTGCAATCGGTTTTTTATTTACTCCAAAATTGATAATCATGGCTTTTCTAGTTGAGTAACACTTATGTAACTTTTATCCGGTTTATTACGTTTAACGTATGTGTTATAAACAACAACGTTATTCAGAACCACTATTATTACGACGCTCAACTAATCGCGACTAGTCATTGACTATTCGGAGTCGAGATTGAAGCCTTGACATGAAACGTCGACTGGAACTGAAACCCTAGAAATCGAACTCAAATCAGAACCCTAAATCAAGTCTCGATGTCGATTTGGAACCCTAAAATTTAGTGTTCGAAGTCTCAATGTCGGAGGGTTCGATTTAGGGTTCGAACTCAAATCGTGATTGATTTAGTGTTTAAAAATTGTTCTGATTTGAGAGTTCGAAGTCTCGATGTCGATCTGCACTGGTAGCGGTAAAAACAAAAGTTAGACAGCCGATTGAATAAAATAACGAGAGGAGGTTGAAACACTGAGAAAATAGATCTCAAATGGATTTTTACCGGTGAAAAGATGGTTAGTAAAATCTCTTACAGGAGCTTTTGTCCTCTTAATATAGCTTTAAACAGTAAGAGACGACTTTTTGTTGCAGCAAGAGTCTTTGATGTGAGGCTTAATAGTAGAACCCCAAGATCAGCCTGTTATCCCTAGAGTAACTTTTATCCGTTGAGCGACGACCCTTCCACTCAGCACCGTCGGTCACTAAGGCCGACTTTCGTCCCTGCTCGACGGGTGGGTCTTGCAGTCAAGCTCTCTTATGCCTTTGCACTCGGGGGCCAATCTCCGTCCGGCCCGAGGAAACCTTTGCACGCCTCCGTTACCTTTTGGGAGGCCTACGCCCCATAGAACTATCTACCTGAGACTGTCCCTTGGCCCGTAGGTCCTGACACAAGGTTAGAATTCTAGCTCTTCTAGAGTGGTATCTCACTGATGGCTCGGTCCCCCCCGGAAGGAGGCCAGAAAGTAATGACAGCCGATTGATGGTCTTTAGTAGTTATTTTTTACTTGTCAAGTATGATAATCAAGATATTATTTTTACTTGTCAATTAAGTTTGGTGCGATCAAGGTCTTTAGTAGTTTTTTTTAATTAGTGTAGTAATCGGTATTTGGTAATTGGTGTTAGCCAAAATTGATGTGCTCATATTATTAATTTTTATGTCGTACTTTCACTATTTTCTCAATATTTCAAATCCATAATACCTCCTCTCATTATTTTATTCAATCGGCTGTCATTTCTCTATTTTCAATACATATTTGAATTTTATCCATATGTATTAGTTAGAAATTTCAAATTATATATGTATATATTTATTTATCGACTAGTCCACTAGTCGATTAATTGGACCTCTATCGACTCAACTCGACTTACCGCCGTGATAACCGTGCTCAGAACATCGAGCAAATGAAGTTACTTGTACTTGCATTGGTTACTATACATGCATAACACTCGTTTATTATCTCGTACGACAGATAAACAACCTGAACTAATAAATTGATAGTAACTTGCGCTTACATTACATTGGTTGGTTACCATATATGCGTAGGATCCATTTAGTATATAATACAAAATAAAAAGTTTTCGACACTTATTATTACATGACCATGTTAGTAAAAAATAATTAGACTTATACATGATTAATATACGTTGAAACCATTTAAAACTGAATGTATATGTCGCAGTCATTTGTGTTGTGACAAAGCACTTCATACTTCGTTAAAATAAGTACATGAAAATAAAAACTATTCTTTACTATTAAAATTATATGTCATATATGATATAATTTCTCCATTTAGAAGCATCAATCGACGAATCTTGGATGTATAGTATTTAGTTTAGAAAAAAACAGTGTTCCATTTGTATGTGTTGATTTTTATTAGTTTTTATTTCATTTTGGGATGTGGAAATGAGTTTACATGCTTAACATTCTTATCTTTCTAAAATCATATTTCCATGTGTACAATTTTGATTTGAAAACTTCTACAAACCTAACATGTTTAATTTGTTTGAAGGACGCATTTTGGTTTATTAAGAAGTTGTTTGATATGACTAGTTTTATCTATGTTTTACACGTCATGGAAGTTGGGATCAATTAGTAAATTATTTTTGTTGATTCAACAACATTTTCATGAGAAACTAGAAAATGATGATCATGAGGATTAGAAGAATTTTAATTGTGTTTATAGTTTCATGGGATGAATCTCATCAAAAGTTGTTTTAGTAATACACAATTACAAAAGTTTGGAGTTTTAGGAACAAACATTCGTCACTTTACTTGCACTTTTGATGCTAAAGTTGTTCATTCTATTAGTAGTTTTATCATTTTGTTGATCTAACATGAGATAGCTTTACCTATACAGCATTAGAATTCAACTAATTTTTCTTACTATTATAATGTTTTTCCCCTCTATGTTAATGGCTTGAAGGGATGATTGCAAACTGGTTTGATGTTCAGTTAAGAGTCCACAACATGGATTTTGTTGATGCTGCCTTTAACAATTACCAAGCTCAATTTTTTTTTTTTTTTTTTTTTTAGTATGTAGCACACGTTGGTTAAAGTTTAGATGTAAACATGTATAGGTGTTAACTGTTGTGTATTAAATATTTGATTTTGTAATTTGACGCTAAAGCTTATTTTACACTTTATATACTACTAATGTCATCTAGTTGCTAGAAATGTTAAAATGATGTTAATCTATTTGTTGGAATTTGTTTTTAATTTTGTATTTGCATATGATATTTTGGTCTGAATAGCAGTATTCCATAAATTAAATTAAAGCTAAGGGCTGACATAACTGCCTCTAATGCGCAAATATCATTGTTAATAGGGGCACTTCTTAGTGTCTTTATTAGTTTCTTAATCTAGTTGTCCACGTGGCAAATAGGATAATGGAGGCAAATTAAGTGTTCAAACTGCCTCTAATTATTACTAAGGACCCCATTTATAGAAGTGCGATTTTGTTGACATCTTTTAAGGGATGTCAACAAAACATTTGGTTCTGATTGATGAAAATCAGAGAGGCCCATATGGATCCCTCTGATTTCCACCAATCAGAATGGAGTGTTTTGTTGACATCTTTGAAAGAGATGGAAATAAAATCACATTCATTTATAGGGGCGGTTGCTATTTTACCTCTCCTTTTTGTAGAGGTAGAATATTGTAAATTTGTGTCTCCAGTTTAATCATTAAAGGCAACTCTATTTGCCTTGGTTATTTCAGATTATGGTAGTCGCAGACGCACCCACACAAACTTCGACGTCCCTGCAAAACCACCACCGCCTTTCATCCCATCAGTGAATTATCTAATCGATATAACTAACATCACCTAAGTACAAACTCCACTCCTACCATGTATACATGATCCAGACATAAAAACTACATCCACGTGATAACCGCAAACTCCTCATCCAGTTTTAAACCTTGTCACCGCCACCTTAATATCTCCTCTCCCTTCCTCCATATTCACGTACCGCGTCCTCCCTAACCACCTTGAAAACCCATGCTGGAAAACGTACCAACAAAGTTTCCCCATTATATTTCTTTCTACTGTACTCCTCCATGCTTTAACACTTCGACAACCAAAGGTCCAAAACCAATCCGTTCTGCTCTCTGCGCCTAGGAACCGAAAACGCCACCCTATCATTTACTGCACCACACCACAGCGGTTGCCAGTCCATCATCACGAAACCATCCTTCACCGCAAACAATCGCTAACTAATACTTCACCTGCGTCTCAATCACCTGCTCCAGAAATCCTTAACAGTCACACTGGAAAAGTTGCAGCGGTCGTATATGAGTTCCGAGCTCATAGTGGAGCACACTAGTGGGAAGTGGACAATTACGCTAGCTTACTGGTTACTTTTGGTCACGGTTTAGATTTAAAGTTGATATTGCGTTTGGTTCAGAAAGTTCTAATTTACTTTGTTATTATATTTCGAAGAGAGGTGGAGGTTTGTTTGGATTGAGGAAGACGAATGGAGATATACTATATAGAAGAGGTGGCTTCTGGATGAAGTAAAAAGAGATAGGATAGAAGTAATTTCACTCGCACAGACATATAGGATGCTGGGTTGACAAAATTTTCACAGTACGAGGGTTCATTCGCAGCCACAAAATGGCACGCGGGGCAAAGTATGAGGGTGCGTTCGCAGCCACATGGCACGCTGGGCAAAGTGTTCGAGTCGCATTGGACACCAACACAATTTATCCCGTTCAAAAGTAGCGTTTGCCAATCGCTGGAAAATGAGCTATTGGCGTCCGGCGCGTCGCACACGGGTTCATTTAAATAATTAAATCCTCCCAACGGTACAAATATTCCCCTTATTATAAACTTGCCCAACACATAATTGTCATGCTGTATAACTCTGAAGCCACGTTGCAAATGTTTCCCAATTCAAACTAGTTCGTCGCGTTGCAAATATTTGTCCATCACACATTATAAACTTGCCCAACACATATTTGTCGTGTTGCAAAAATGTTTCCCTATTATAAAAATGCCCAACACATATTTGCCGCGTTGCAAATATTTTTGGTCCTTACAAGTTTGTTTACGCTGGAAACCTCTAAAACGAAAATGCTTAATAATAATAATAATTAATTTTAAAAAAGTTAGTTAAAAATCACAATATTACATATAAATACCTCGCTCAAATACTCTGCTCAAATACCCCATTCGTAACTAAAAACACATTCCACGTTCACTACAGTACCACGCTCAAATATCCCGTTTAAATGTTCCGTTCAAATACCTCGTTTTTGTTTGTCAAGAACGCACCCTGAGTGTTCATTTAATTCTGAATTGAAATGTTTATGGTGTCCATACTGCTAGTATATTTAGATATGTAGGATCTAATTAGACTTCACTTGCTAGGCTGAGGAAAAAGAGTATAGAGTTGGAAAATTTTCAGTTGTGCTCAGCGCGTGGGTGTGTTATATTTTGTTTTTATTATGGTTAAGCTTACAGATGCATGTGCGAATGTTTGGAACAAAATGGCAGCCTCAAAGATTTGAAAACCGTCGTCCGCAGTATGATGTTTTAATCAAATTTTCATGTTCTGCATTACTTTGGATAGAAGAATTTCATATGTTAGATTATATTATATACTTATGTATATACACATGGTTAATTTTTACCTATCGCTATTTACCGTCACCGTAAAATATACGTACCGCTAATTTTACGTTAACCGCTAAAGCACACTGACAATTTATGAATTCCAATCGCAACAAAATTGAACATACCGCTACATCTCACAATCCAGTCCCAATGAAATTAATTTATAAATATATAAATTCAAACTCCATTTTCTGATAAATAAATTTGATACATAATCCATTAATATCACCAAATTAATATTTAAATAGATTTAAATATTTGTAATTTTCATTCAAAAATCTGGGATGCTACATATACGATCTTCAAATTTAGCAAATGAATATACTATGTTGATCAGAAAAACAAGCTCGTCACAATGTAGCAGATCTCATCGTCGGATTCTGGAAGATTTGAATGTGTGGTTCATGACAATGGAAGAACAACAAAAAGAATGATTACAAAAAGATGCACGCTTTAGAATTATTTCATAATTATCATTGAATTTCTATGCATATAGTTAGGTATAGAAATTTTTCTCTTTTATAATTCTAGATATTTTGGTTCATATGTCGATACACCATAGTATACGTATACCAATCAAATTAAAATTTATCTCTTTTCCTATTCTGAATTTAAATTTCACTACTCTTTGATTTGGTTTTGAAAAATTGAAAGGTCATCTTTTCAATACGAAAATGTCAGTTCAAACTCTAGTTATCAATTTTGTTCACTTACTTATGTTTCATATATATTGTTTCAAAAATATATATTGAAAGTATATAAATCAATAAAATTATACTACATAGATATGTTAATATGCTTGAAATAATTAAAATTTTCAAACATTTGATATTGTTATAAAATATAAATTTATATATCTTTCATATGTAGTTTAAATATGCATAGTTTAAATTATATATTTTTCACATAAAATTTTTGGGTTACATCATCACAAACACTATTTGTCACTCAATACTAATTTTGATTTCTTATTAAGATTTATAAAACTTTTATATTTAACTTAATATTTTGGTATAATATAATATAATATATATATATATATAATTTTTTTGTCTTAAATATATGGTTTAAATATAAGAAATTATAGTTCTTTAGTTTACTTCATATTACCTGATTTCTTCAAAATAATTTTGTTGTAACTATAGGCTTTTTTTAGTTTTAACATATAAATGGTTCTTTAGCAAATTAATATATTTTTTTATTTATAAAGTTTAAATTTAAAATTGATTTGTATCAAAAGATTGATGTATATCTCATAATAAATTAAAATAAAGTCCTTTTTAAAATTAGTTTATATATATACAATTATGAATATATGTTTACAGTTTACTTCATATGATAAAATTTTATATTCTCTTTAAAAAAACTTCAATATTTACTATATTTTTAAAGAAGCAACCTACAAAGATCATGTAATCCCACATTTCTCATAGAATTATTCTAAATATTTTATTACCTATCATGAATATATTTTTTTATTACCATTAAACTCTTAGCTTTACTATTCTTTCAGTCTAGTTCATTAATTAGTATCATTAACCTAGTTTTAAAAATCTAATGTATATTACCTTTGTTTGGTCGATATAATTTATAATAAATTAGATATTACTTAACAATTATACTTTGAATATCTTTTACTGACATACACATCATCATCAAATCATTTTGCATAATTATTGTCATATTATCATTAAGTATCTTAGTTCATATTACTCCTCATTACTATAAATCACAATGCATATTAAAAACATTCGTATCACAAGATGCATTACATTCACTATTCATTTCATATTAGTTTGCATATGACACACCACATTATAAACAACATACTGCATGCACTGCATTACATGTTAACTTTTTAAAGTATATTGTATGGGAAGTTTTGTATTGTTGTCTTATAAATGTATAGGTCTATTGATTAAACACACAACATTTACTTTGGCATGATTGACTTGTTTGATTTATTTGACTTGATTAACTTGTTTGAATTGTTTGTCTTAATTGACTCATTTGATTTATTTGACTTGTTTGAATTGTTTAACTTAATTGACTTGTTTGACTTGAATAACTTGATTGACTTGTTTGACATGGTTTAATTTGATTTGTGTGTTTATAGGTTTGCATGAAATACACTTATACATATGTAGGTATTAAATAATATAACTATACTCATCTTTTTCATATTTCACTTTTATATAATTCTTCTAGTATTAGATTAACACTACAAGAAATTAAGGATTTAGATGCACTTGCTAGTTGCGTTTGAAAAGCAACTGCATCTATTAATTCTTTTAATTGAAATCTCAACGCAGACTAAAATTTTCGCTGTTCCCGCCAATTGTAAAACCTTGTTACGTTTTTTTCTCTATTGAAGTTTCACCGATTTTCACTTTCCCTTTCTTTAAAAAAAGTCACGAATTCCTAATTCATTATCATCGTCATTCCCTTTTTCCTCCATCGTCATGGCCACGCTACTTCTTTCTTCTCTCCATGGTTTAGCGACTTCCCCTTCCATTTTTCTTTTGTCGTTTATTGGGATTCTACGTAAACCCTAAATTGGTATAGATTTATACTTCATTTTATTTTGTGATAATGTATTGGTTGTATACGGTTCAATGTTGATTTTGTAAATCGAATGCATAAACCATAAATCCCTAATTCATCTGCGTCAATCTACATAAACCCTAGCTCGATTCAACAACAATACATACAGTGAAACGTTTAGCAAGGCAGACCGCAATAATACAATATTACAATATAATACATATAGTATGCGTTGAACAAGTTAATTGTCATAGAATTACAACACGCCTGCGGGTTCACTTTGAAATCTAGTTGAACATTCAATACAACAAATATACTTTCTACAATACTTCATTTTTAAAGGTTGGCAGGCTTTGGAAATATATCTAGTGTAAACTTGTGAGCAACGTTCAAGCCGACTTTAATCTGCATAGCACTACTTCATTCAAAACATTATTACAAAACTGTTATTACATAACTGGTAATCAGAACATGGTTCTTATTTTTAATTTGCTAATGATATTCATTCAGAAATAGCAATATCAACTTGAATACCAACCACAACTAATTTCAGTACAAAAACTAACATTATTGTGCTATACCATAACCATGTGCAGTTTTTAGTGCATTAACCAATATTATTTACTGACCTCTATCCGTAAGCAAAGAGATTCGAAGATAGAGCTTCTCTACTGGATTTGCTTAGGGCAGAGTGAACACTAAAGAGTGAATTGGCATACTTCCCACCTAATGAATATACTGGCTAATCTACTGGATATGAGAGTGAACCGCGAAGTAAATTTTTAAGTTTGCATTAACCAATATTATTTACTAGTAATATGGTTACATATGATTAATTTTATTTTTTGGAGTTTATGCTATCTGTTTAGTGTCATGAGTTAATTTCTTGCTTATTAACACATGCCTCAATTGGTGAATGGCGGTTTATTTGCTTGAACTTGAAAATTGTAGTAATGTTGCAGGGAATTTTTTTAATGTCCAGACGTCTTTCATTATGTTTATTACCTCAGTTCCAAAATTTGCATAGTAGTAAATATTAACTTTGCATTTGTTTGTGCTACGATCTCATTCGTTCCTACTGTCGACCTCTAGTTTTCTGAAGTATAGTATAATGTTGTGATAGCGATAAATTTTATTGTGCTCACTTGTTGTGGCAGCTTCTCTATGTCAGTTTTCTTCATTATTTGTGACTTGATAAACCATTAGCTCATCGATGGTTACCCTTGATGTAGATAACTTGTTTATCTTCACCTTTAAGTATTACTAGGCTAACTGTGTTACATCGAAGTTTGTGCGGAATAGCGAGTTGGTTCATTAAAGTTTTTATGACAGTAGTAATGTAGAAATGTTGTTCTTAAACCATGCCCAGTTCATTTCATTTACCAAATCTCATGTTAAGTTGCTATAGTTCAAGTCCAATCTGAGAATGTTATGCCCAGTAAATTTAAATATATAGCCTTGGAATTAATTACATATACATTAACCACAAACGTCCTACCTCTCACTGTTTCTCAGAAGCCAATCTGCAAACTAATAATGTCTGGACAGCGGATTCGTGATCTTGTCGGAAATAGTTTGGATTTCCTTACATTTTAATATAAAAATTACAATTTTAATATCCGTTTAATTATTCCGTTGTTAGCTGTGAACATTTCTCTAGTTCGCTGGCTTGCTCAAACGTTTTTTTTCAAACTCTTTGTTTCCATCAACCCCGGACACAACCTTGGGCTTTGCCCTTTTAGAACTTTATTGTACGTCGTGTGCTATTCAAATTCATTTGTCTTTAGAAAAAAGAATTACTGATTTTAATTATTTAGAGAAATCAAAACGGTTAGTTGAAATCTTTAGGACAACAAGGCGAACATGTAGCACCTAGAAAAGTACCAACGTTTCTAGTTTCCTATACATCATATGACAAAGCGAACACTTACATATACATAAACCACAAACGTCCTACTTCTCACTGTTTCTCAGAAGCCAATCTGCAAACTAATAATGTCTAGATAGCGGATTCGTGATCTTGTCGGAAATAGTTTGGATTTCCTTACGTTTTACATTACTGGCGTTACTCCTACTGCGATCAATAAGAAAGTAGATGAATTTCTCCCTAATATATGATTGGAAATCATTCAAAAATTGTGTAATACAACTCTTATTGCAGCCGTGAGTAATCGACCAAGTGTTACAAATTATCTTGCCAAGCCTGAAAATGCGGATATTTCTGCTTTTATGTTAGCAAATTATTACATTCAAGATCATGTCAACTTCTATACTTTGAATCTCTTTGGGCATATACTAATGGATGGTGGTCTGACTTTTAAGCATAGTTTCCTAGATGAACACGGAAAGAAACTTGGTGGTGCTTCTATTTGGCATGTCAATCTTGATCTCTCTGGACTTTCTGAAATGCAAAAGGAAACACTTAAAGAAAAGGTTTGGAGACTGAGATTCTGTTTTAGGTCCTGCATGTGATCTTGTTTTCAAATTATCTACTAGGCTTTGATTTTTAAAGAATCCCCCTACTGATGGTGATAATAGTGCTTCAAAGAGACCTGTTGTGGAATTAGGCTCTTCTTCTAGAACTGTTCATGTTGCTCAGTTTGACAAAGGAAAGGAAATACCTGCTGAAGCTATTCCTGAAACATATACTACTGTTGAAACTGCTACTAAATCTGCTTTTGAACCTGTTGCTAGAATTGTTATTGAAACAGTTAATTAACTTGTTGCTGAAAAGATTACAGAACCTGATATTAGTCATGTTACAACTCCTGCTGCTGAACCTGAGGATGCATTTGTTAAAGCTGCTGTAGAGAGAACTGCAAAGTCACCAGTTATAAATCCTAGAGCTGAAAAAGAAGCAAATGACTGGCTTTGATTGTTTGGTCAGTTTGAGATGAGTTTTTCTTACGAAAAAATATTTGATTTTGGGTATGTTTCTTTTCCCACGTAATGTTACACTATATATGGGTTTTACTTTGCAGCTAGCTGGTGGCCTTGAAGAGACTGCAAAGTTCATTAATGCATTGAAAATACCATATATTGCTTCTTCATTTGGAGGCTGTGAGAGTATAGTTGACCCATCTGTCATTCTCTTTTACTGGTAACTACCCAAATTTTTATTCTACATTCAAAGTTCTGTCATTTGTAGCTTGCAAAATTGGTAGGAAATAAAGTGGTTGCAACGTGTGGTGGGAAAAAACTGAGTTATTGAGTTCATTTGGAGTCGATCGGGTCATATATTGCAAGAAAGAAGATATAAAACAAGTACATTTCAATATTAATCTACAACTGTACTCATGCACACACAATGCACGAGTACCGTTGTTTGTTGTGTAATTTCTTTTATGATATTCATGCATACACCTTCATTGTGCTTACTATATTGAAGAATGAATATCCTAAAGCAATTGATATCATCTAGGAGTCCGTCGGTGGAGAAATGTTTGATCTATGCTTAAATGCACTGGCACCTTTGGCAGTTTTTGGATGCTTCATTGTAATTGGAATGATCTCTCAGGTGATCGTTAGTTTTTTGGATCTAATTGTCAAGGGATCTGTAAATACAAAGAAGGACTAACATGTTAACTTATCTTAATCCTCATTTGCATGTTCGTGTACAGTATCAAGGTGATGATGGATGGAAACCATTAAATTATACTGGCTTGTGCCAAAGGATTCAGCAAAAAGCCAAACTACTGGTATGTGAATCTTGTTCATGTATGTTTGATACGTTGATAATTAGGAATATGTGTAGAACCAAGAAATAGCCTATTTTTAGGGGATATTCAGTCTGAATCTTTTGTAATAAATCTGATCAAACCCACAAGGAATAATTGTTTTTGATAAAAAATTCATTTCATTGGCGTTTAAGTTAGTTATAGCAATAAAATATAAAATGCAGTTTGGAAACCATTCAAAATCAAAATAATAGTTACAAATAATCAAAGTAATTTAAAAAGTACATTATGTCATAAAAGACGATGATGATAAAGCTACCGTGCAATTGTATAATCGATTAATACATCTGATAGGTACATTAGCCACTCCAAAATTCTCAAGATTACATTTTGAATTCTATTAAAGCACAGAAGGAACCAACAAAATACCGCTTCTCAATACCGTTTTAGTTGATAATTTAAGTTGATCAGCAAAACATTTACGATGCTGCAGTAGCTTTTGATAATTTTGATAAACCCAAAAATAGA
This sequence comes from Allium sativum, assembly GCA_030737875.1. Taxonomy (NCBI): domain Eukaryota; kingdom Viridiplantae; phylum Streptophyta; class Magnoliopsida; order Asparagales; family Amaryllidaceae; genus Allium; species Allium sativum. Next base: position 256,896,154 of record CM060923.1, read on the forward strand.
AGAAAATGAATCTGCAGTAAGTAAATCAGGAAAGAAAATGAAATGACATAAATAAATGAACATGCAACAGTTGGGATAATTTTGACAGAAATAAACAAACTGACATAAAATGGATGTGTTAAAGTATCTTAAGTCAGTATGCAAATCTTGTTAACTCGTAGTAAATTGATTGAGGAAAGGAACGCCACAACAATAATGCACAACAACAATTAGGCTAAGATTGAATGAAAGCAATCCTTAACTTTGTATTATTATAGATCTGGAGACCTAATCAATCAACATCCAAAATCATACGTATTGCTTTCCTTAACCATGACCGTAGTAAATGAAGAAAGAAAATGTATTAAATAGAAACCCAGAAACATAAAGAACTACTATCCCAACTAAGATCCGAGATCAGTAAATCAAAAAGGAAAATATATTAACAACTTTGGTAGAAAAATAGAAACCAAAAAACAGAAGAATTACCTTTCTAAACCCAAAAATGGTATGATTGTAATAAAATAAAATAAAATAAAAATACTTCAAACAAATGAATTATACTCTGAAGATCTTCATACATGCATACATGAATCAATGGAGGAAATGATGATCATGGCTGTTGTGTTTTCAAGGATAGGATAGGTTTGTGTTTATCGCTGCTAGTGAATAATTTGCGCTCAACACCGCATTGCAAAGATGGATCATATACCAAAGCTGAACATGGCTATCATATGGAAATTAATTGTTTGCAAAATCATTTTAAATTTCCAGGGGTTCATAATAAACAGATTAAAATAATCATCAAAACAAAATTATCTCATTATCTTATGAACTAAACTGGTTACCAATTTATGATAAAAACGATTTTTTTCTCTAAGTGAATAAATCAACAAAATTTATGCAGTATTGCTTCAAAATTTAGTCGCATACTTGAATATTTTGGTTAAATGGAACTGCTAAAATAACTCAAAAATAATAGTCAATTATTACTTTTCAATCAGCGGTAAGTTTAAAATTAAAATTATTACTTTCCATGCTGCAGTAAATTAAAATCAAAGACAATTTCAGAGTAGACGACCATATCCAACATGTTTCCATTCATTTGTTGCCGTTGCATATCTTATAAAATGTAATTTAAAATAACTATAAACAATGACATTTAAATATAACTGAAATTATGAAATATGCCAGTTCTTCATCTGTTGGCTAAATAAAGGAATGAACAAACTAAGAATAAAAATGAAGAATGTATAATTCATAACAGAGGCATGCAGCAGTAGTAGGCGAACCCTGTAATTCTACTGGTAAAAAATAAAATAAAATAAAATAGTTAACTGATTAAAACAAGAAAGAAAGAAAAAATGTCCAAAACTAATTTATAAACAAGAACTATTTGATTAAAATATTAAAACATGAGGCTAACACAAGCTAAACACACCAACACAAATATACTGCTAATCGACTAAGTTCAAATAAAAAACACTTCTATTATAAATAGAATTTTACAAACAAAACGGCCAAAGACATGCTAACACAAAAAAGAAAAAGAAATTAAAATTAAAACCCGTACCACTAAAACCCACAAACAAAAATCGACCTTCAATAACTAGTTGTCCCCAAATACCAACCAACACGAATGAAACCTTGAAATTCCCAGTCCCAAAAAGTTGCAGATGCTAATTTAAAAAAAATGAAATCGGTTTAATTAGAATTCGAGAAAGGGGACCGCATTGGATTTATGGGGGTGCACTGGAGTGATGGAGTTTATGGTGATGGAGTTCGAATTCGAGGGGGACTAGAGGTAATGTTTGTGATGATGGTGAGGATCTGGTTGGCAGAGTAGAAGTGTGGGAGTATTTGCTGATGATTCGTGGTTGTGTTCAGGTGGTGCTAAGGGTATGCAGAGTGAAGAAGACTAGTGGTTCGGGTGTCTAGTTGTGGATGGTTTAATTTTGCTTGTAGGCGAGAATGGTTGGAAGAGGGTCTAAAGCAGGTTGCTAGTATTTTGCACATTGCATGCAGTGTATCAGTGCTGTGGAGATGGCAGTTGAGGTACAGTGAAGTGGTTTGGTCTGTTGATAGAAGGTGTATGGTCGTTTGTATATTTTGGGTAGTGAACTGCTTGTATGGGTGTTTTGATAGCAAGTGGTGTTTGTGTTTGTATGGTAGTTTGTTGTTTATGGGCTGTTGGAGTGGATGATTTTGCTTGTGTTTGATGTAGTTTGTGAGCAGGAGATGAGGTAAATGGTTGTGTTTAATGCAGTTTTGAGTAGGTGAGCTGTTTGATGTAGTGGTCATGAATGTATTTGTGGGGGAAGCTGAAAGTAGTTTAGAATGCGAGACAGGGATCGAGTTGTAAAGGGTGAGGGCAGAGGAGTTTCAAGTTGGTAATTGGTGGGGAAAGAAAATTTATAAACAGAGAATTCACTTGAAAATTCTTTAAACAGAGAATACAGATGAATATACTCAGCATGTTATGAAAACAGAAATTGGAGCTCCATTCTCAAGTTTGTCTCTGAAAATTCTACTAAATCATTGGGTGCAATATGATAAAATATACAAAAAATATAGTGCCAATTTCAGGTCTTTAGAACAAATGACCATGTAATTAAAGGTTGGAATGCCATCTGTTTTAATTTTGCTCCAAACACAACATTTATTTCTTTGTTATATATATACTTCTATGATATAATATATAGTTTTGCATAGTAATAAGCATAAAAGGTAACAAATAGATAATGCAAAAAAAATGTAAGTCTGTCCAAACAAACTGATAACTTATTTCAGCTTACAACTATTGCATAATTATACTCAATAGAGAGTTTTTTTGTGCTAACTTTGGACCCAGATTAAATATTTAACACATTGTGCGAGCTTTCAGTATATAAACCGATAACTAAAGTTGTTTCAGTGTCATGCATGAACCAAATTCACAGTTTACATCATATACGACGTTTGAACCTGACTAATAGTTTATAATTTATATCTGTAGTTTCAGTTCCCTATTACTCATTAGGCAAAGGGAACTTATTTTGGGTGTTTTAGCTTCTTGCTAATCCTTCATCATAAGATCATGCCTTCCTCTATACTTCAAAGAACCTTTGTCTTCTCTTCGAAAGCATTTTGAGGACTTGGAGTACTCCTATCTCTTGGATCAAGCATATGAACACAACAAAAGGGTGCGTTTAGTGTTTTTTTTTTACTATTTGTTTTTAAAAAACAGTTCATATGGTGCTATAATTGTATTATGCAACTGCACACTGATTGAAATTTCGTAAAAAAATATGTGGTGATTGAAAATATAATGAAATATAGATCCCTAATTTTTCAACAAGAGTTGAGCAAAATTCCTATGCTGATTGTTATTTTCCTTTCTGTTTTCCCCTGGATGACTATTAGTACAACTGATTTGTAGTTCTTTCCATACACAATAGCAGTTTCCATAATTTATATCTTCCATCAAGAAGCAGCTTTTAATAATTAGTCTTAAAATTATTGCTCATGAACTTTATGCATTTTGGCATTTAGGCAATATATCATGAGAATTTTGAATGTGGCTGCATTTGGAGTCTGTGAGTATGCTTCTTCAGATGGATGACCCTGTAAACCATTTAACCCTTTATTGGTAGAGATTTATGAAGTTGAGCAAATGGTTGGCTGGATGATCTAGTGGTATGCAATTTTTGTGGCTTTATTACTAATTTTGTCTTGTTAGTATTGTTTTATAATGAATGAAATTATGCAATTATACATTCTATGATTTTTGCAGCTTATACACACACATATATAATAAACTACACATATAATATGTATATGCGTTAAAATATTATACATAATAATTAGGTATGAGGTTATGTATGGGTATTGGTTTAGGTACCTACTCATTAAAATAACATATATAACAATACTCTTTGTATGTACATTAAAATAATACATAACAAAGATAATGTATGTAACAAAATAATATTAAAATAAAATATATAATTTTAAAATAATAATATATATAATTTTAAAATAATATTCTTTTAACAATATTCTCTGTATGTACCATGCGCGAGCAAATGCAAAACCATCCGTTGTACGACCCTTCATGAAACCATGTTAGTTGTCATGCACTAAATAGTAATAGCAATATAAGTAATATCAACACAACATTTAAATCTACTGAAGGAAAAACATTATTCTGATGATGTCTGTATTATTTATGAAAAGTATGCGATTGCACGTAAAAAATGTAATTTGTAAACATGTAATCCTGATAGAACTGCAAAAGGCTTTTTCTGGTGCAGTGTGTATCCGGTTTATTGCTGGGTGATGAATTACTTCCTAATTGTATCCAGTTTATTGCCTATCAATACGTTTTCTTCAATTTATGCATGCAAATAAAACCTATTTGACCACCTGTCAGCATATATAATTTATGCATATTACACATGTAATTCTAACTGTTGACCGTTATATTTGTATGTAATTCTTACCGTTGATCGTTATACTTATGTGCAGGTAATTAGATTTCCAAAGTGAAGAATGCTCGCATCAAAGAACCGGTGGTTATTAAGTTATGAAGATGACTTCAACTATTATTTTGTTTGTATCAGTCGGGCAGACTTGTTTGTAAGCAATTGTGGTATGTGGATTCACTTATTTTGTCGAAATACTACTATTGAGATGATTATGGGGGTTATACTGATACTGCAAGTGATGCGTTTTTTAAGTATTTAAATATGGCGATTATTGATTTTAGTTTGAAAATGATACTCATATAATTATTTGTTTAAATATTTCTAGTATATATAAGTGATTGATGGAAATATTAGAACCTATTAATAGTAAATAACCGCAATTAAAATGTGGTGTACATCAGTAAGTTTTAGTAGCGTTGAAAAAGTGCTACAAATGTAATTTACAAAAGATATTGTAGCTGAAACGAAACGCAACAAAAGACATATAGTAGGACTGAAAACCGCTACAAAAACATATAGTAGGACTGAAAAACTGCTACAAAAAACATATAGTAGGACTGAAAAACCGCTACAAAAAAATTGAAAAATGATATAAGTATCAATTTAGTAGCATTTTTAAGACGCTACCAAAAAAACATATTGTAGGGTTTCAGAAACGCTACAATATTTTCATTTTCGGTTGCGTTTGCTAAAACGCAACAAAAACTTTCAGACTTTTAGTTGCATGTCGTATAGCAGCGTTTATCGGAACGCTGCTATAAGTTATTGTAGCGTTTTTACAACGCTACTAAAAGTATTTTCTGGTGTAGTGTAAAGCAGGAGCTTTATAGGTTTTTAGGATAAGTAGAAGTTACAAGAAATGTTTGAATTGTTGTTTTGTGACAACAAAACTTAAATTGGTTGATTGTTTGGATTAAATTACTTAAATATTAACTTACCATGAATCTAGTTTTAATATTACTTGACTTATATCATAGTTTTAAGGAAATGTTATATATCGGAATCATTTCTTAGTCTAAATTAAAGTCTTATTATAGTTTTAAGGGTATTAGAGTTTAGGCTACGTTTAGTCTTGTGTTAGTTTAAGGGGCAGTTATAAGAAAATTATAGATTTAGGGAGAGTTGTAGATTTAGGGGGACTATAGTCAGATATACTTTTTGTTGATGACAAAGGGGGAGAAATTATAAAATAGATATATAATAACATCCACATTAAACCATGGCAAACACGATAGCTAATTCCTTTTCTCCATCCACATCCATTGCCTTCGACGCTGCATTTCCTCCTCTTCCCTCTTGCATTTCTCCACCTATACCCTCTGACCCTCCTCCTGCTGGAGTCAATTCCTCAGCTGCAAAACCTTTTGATGACAATCTTGGGGCTAAAACATCCTTTCTAGATCCAAGAACTTCTACCTTCGGATCCAATATTCAAACCAACTCAAAGGCTATTCCTAATACTATCAATCTCAATTCATCGAAGTTTTCTTTTTCATCTTTCACGAAAGTCGATTATGCGTCTCTCTTCAATTCACATCCTCAGAATGCAGGGTTTTTTGAACCTTTTCATTTTGATATTGTGTGAGATGGTGTGCTGAAGAAACCACCAGATCTGGTTAAGCAAGAGGGACTGAAATTTTGGGGTAACCACTTAGTGGGTTTTTTCTTGGATGGATCCTTGTTGTATCTAGCTGTGGTGAATTTCTTGAAGCGTCATTGGAAATTACAGGGTACGATAGACATTAAATCTGATGGGATACATTTTTACTTTCTTTTTTCAAACGATGAGGATAGTGATAGCATACTTAAAGCAGACCCGATTTTCATTCGGGGAAGAATGTTCATAATAACTAGATGGGATCCGTTTATTGGATGTGTTCAATCGCAGATAAAAAAAGGTGCCAGTGTGGATTCATTTTTAAAGAATTCCTCTCATTCTTTGGACGCTTACAGGAATAAATCGGCTCATTTATCATGTAGGAAAACTAATTTGCTTTGATACTAGCACAGAAAAATGCAAAGATTTAGATACGTAAAGGCTTTAGTGGAAGTATCTTCTTATTTTGAGTTGCCAGAAATTATTGTAGTTGATGGTTTAGGTAGTAAATGCCCACCTGTGAAGCTTACGTAGACCGAAAATCGCGTATTTGCGCTTTTTGCAAAGTTTTTGGCCATGAATATGCTGCATGTGAATTTAAACCTAAGGATGAGATGACTGATGGTAAACAGTTTGAAGAGTGCTTTGATGATGCTTATGTAAGGAACAATGTTTTTGCTGGACAACAGAATAAAAAGCTTTGATTTTCAGAGAGATTGGATTAAACGTTAATTATAGGAAAAATCAAGTATGGAGGAAGAAAAAAGAAACTAACCCCAAACTATCTCTAACCCTAAATTTCTCATTTCAGCGGTCAATGGATTTTCCGCCGCATCATTCTTTAGGAAAACATAAGTTTTCCATCTTGGAAAAATCAAAATCAATTCATAGAAATTTCTAAAAATCAAAATTGGAACATCGTTGCGATCTCTGAAAGATTCTCTTCAAATCCATATGTGTATTATACAACGCGATGCGTTTTCGGGAATACTCAAAAATAAACAGGGATCTAGGGTTGTGAATAGCCAGAGGTTGGGGTGTCGATTTACATTTTGGGAAGTGGTGTAGTGTTCCTGAGCAACAGACGCCCGTACTAGTATTATTTTCATGAAATTTTGTGTCGATCCTGGAAGAGGGCATGCTGGTCACGAATTCTGGTATAGAACGTCGGAAGGAGAGAAAAGGGGGTCGGTGTGTCGGAGATTGGAAGAGAAGGCGAACGATGTGTTTGGATTTGTATATTGTGAAGTATTTGACGAGTTAAAGGTTGAGGAAGTAACCAAAATGGAGAACAAGCAAGAGGAAATCACGACAGTTATTTCGGTGGAAGGAAGAACAGCAGCGGGCGTAGGTTTATAATGATGGGGTGGGCAGGATTTAAATGGGTAAAGCCCAATTTCCTAATTAATATAAATCTATATTTATTTATTCTAACATGTTAGCTTGAAAAATTCATAAGTTGCTCATACATTATCGGAATTCAACAAAACAGGATCAGATGGAATCGTATGAACGGTGGCTACGCAATGGAACTAATTGGGAGTGAATTGGAACTCGTTACAATTTATAGCAAAATAAATTGTCTGTCTGAGTCAGCTGACACTTATCGTTATTTAACGATGATCGTCCAATGTGAGTAAATCTCACTAACTCTGCTCAGTTTATATTTTATAATGTATTTTTAAAACTGATAAATATTGGTTGATTGCTATGCGTTGATTGGCTGGTTGAACTGCTAATTGATTGGTTGAAAATATCGATATAGTTATATAAATATCATTGATTAAATATTGATTTTGTTGATCAGACTATTTCATATTGAAATGAAATTGATGTTAATTCTATTGTTTAACATCTGTGGATGCAGGGGAACAAGTTAGAGGGATCCAACTGGATTACTCAATATTTATAATATTGTTTTTTCATACATTATGATATATGATGTGATATATAATCTGTTATTGATTGTGTATTTGGATGATGATTGATCCTTTTGATTTGGTATTTTAAATACCACATGAAATACTGGAATGTAAAAAGGGAATTTTCAAAGTGTATTTTGAAAATAAAATATTTATATAAAATCAATGGATTTTATATAAAAGGAAATATTTATATAAAATAAATAGAATTTTATAAATGAAATATTTATACGAAATAAAGAGAATTATATAAAGGAAATATTTGTAAAACAAATAGAATTAAAAAGGGAATATTTGTAAACATTTACAAATAGAATTGAAAAGGGAATATTTGGAATCATTTATAAATAGAATTATAAAGGGGATATTTATTCAAAAAATAAATAGGAGTTATAAAAGGGAATATTGTACAAAATGAATAGAACTTTATAAAAGAAAATAAGTGGGAAATAAATATTAAATGGAAATATGTTTTTAACAGATGAATGGGAAAGATAAATTTAAAGTAGAATTAAGTAGAAATCTGTTTTAACAGATAAAATGTAGAAGATTAATTTATAAATAATGTTTTATAAATTAAGTAAATTATTTGTTATTGGATAAATTGAATATGTAAGCCTGAACTTATACAGAGAAGTAGAAATCGGTTTTAACACCGATATTTTAAAAAGAATTTGAACATAGCATTTATAGAGGGGTTTATAAATGAGATTTAAGTGTTAGAAATAAAAAGGAGATTTCCTATGAATAATTCTATAGATAAAAGTATAAATAGATTTTGGAAATGGAATATTATTTTAAAATACGAAATCAAACTTAATGGATCATATAAAAGGAATATTTTTACATTCGATGTAAACAATGGATTAAAATAAATATTTTATAAATTAAAACATTTATAAAGAAATTGAGTTTTGAAATAGGAATTCAAATGGGAATTTGAATGGGATAGGAAAGAGAGTTAATCAAATTAGAGTTAATGGAATAGAGTTAATCAAATTTAGAGTTAATCGAATAGAATTAATCAAATATTAGTTATTCGAATTAAAGTTAATCGAATATTAGTTATTTGAATTAGAGTTAATCGAATATTGGTTATTAGATTAGAGTTAATCAAATATTAGTTATTCGAATAAAATTAATCGAATATATTTATTCAAAGAAAAGAGTTATCGAACAAAGTTATTCAAAGGAGAGATTATCGAATATAGTTACTCGAAGGAGAAGTTAATCGAATATAGTTTATTCGAAGAAAGAGAATTATCGAATATAGTTCATTCGAAGAAGTAGAGATTATCAAATATAGTTTATTCGAAGGAGAGATTACCGAATATAGTTTATTCGGAAAAGAGTATCAAATATAGTTTATTCGAGAAACAATTATACACTGGGATTCGACTATATAGAATGTAGGAAAGTATTATTTACTTTTTGGTTTTTAAATAAAGATTTATTTATTTAATAAATCCTTTGTTTATTTATTCAGATTAAGAAATAAAAGTTATATTTAAGTTATTATATATATATCGAAAGTATGGGATTATAAAACTATTATTATAATCAAATGAATTCTATAAAGGAAGTGGATTCATAAATAGAATCCGAGAGTTACGTAAGAAAGTTTGTTGAAGATTTAAAGGGTGAACTTTGTTTATTTCAAGGTTAGAAATGTTGTTCGGTTAAGGTCTGAGAGGTAGTTATACCCCAACTTGATTGACTTCGTTTTTAACTAAGGAATGGTTAAGGTTTGTTAGTGAAGGTTAGTAATTGAATTTAGTTAATAAGTGTTAACGGTTCGAGTTGGCATAGCAATGTTTTATTTAAACATCTGTTTAATCCAATGAAGGAGTTTTGGAAATGTTTTTCAAATAAGAATCAGAAATGTTTCCTAATACAGAAAATAAGAAATGAGAGTAAATATTGAAATGTTTTCCAATGATTAATAACATATATTTTCTAATTTTAGAAAATAAGAATTTACGAATATATGGAAACGGGAATAGGGAAATGAATAACTGAATGGCAAATTAAATTAAAGGGGGTCAGTGTTGATTGATGATTGATCGGTAAGATTTCCATTTGGAAATACAACCGTTGTTTGTACGCATGTTTCCTTTGATAGTTAAATCACCGTCAAAGTTTTTGACCATTTCAGTTGTCAATACGGGGAGACCGGGATCAGATTCATTATCTGAAAACCACTCCGTATGGGCATTATCATTCAAATCAAATATATCGAAGACAATTGAAGACGAAGTTTATGCAAGGGTTATTATGGCAATCCTATGTAGAAATTGCCTAAGATGGATTTACAGAACAATTCCTTTGGTTTGTCCAGACGCAGGATAACGTGTATGGACGAATTTCTGACAGAGTATATCTAGTAGATCACATAAGTCGATCGCTTCAAACGTATCCACGTTTGGTGGCGGAGAAATTCGTTTCTCTTAGCTTTATACCCATGGTATTTCTGTGGAAATCAATTTGTGATTTGGCGGGTATGACGATATGGCATTCAAAGTAAATGGAGGTGTGATCTGTTAAAAGATACGTTATGACCTCAAGCCTCATCAACCAGGAAATGACAAAAATCGGACAGGCAGCATGGCTATGTGGGTCGCCCCCATTAGGGTGTATTGTCACCATCTAGAAAATATTCATATTTGTTACTTCTTTTCGCTTTTGTATCTCTCGGGAACGATTATGTTGCTAGCAACCGTAGGTGACAATATATTCGATACACTCAAGAGAAATGAGTGGTCGGTCATGTATGGCCGGATTGCAAGGCATTCTTGTTGAACCCAGTGCATTCCTCTCTAGAGATACACTATCGGCAGGTGGTTCCATACCTTGTTATAGTCGGAATACAATCTCCAATAAGCGCCTGCGGTTTTGATTGTATACTATATATATGTGGAGCGTGAGATGCAAGCGTTCTGCTAGATTGTTAAGTATTTGTGATTAGACATTATTATAATATCAGAAAAGTATTGATTTTGGAAATGTTTTAGGTTATCGTAAGGTAAAAACTATCCGTGTTTATGTGTGGATCGATCTTACGATTATAATTTCTATGAAAAAGATTTTTAAAAGTTAAACCAAGTGGTTGGAATTTACTCACACCAGTCCCATGACTGACCCAGAGTTTATTTTGTTTTCCCTAAACTCTTGGGTGCCCAATTTTGTACGGGCAGTCAAGTAGTCGGGATTTTACAGATATACTTGAAGAGATGGAGCAGGAGGCTTCATGGTTTTATAGCTATGGTTTATTTCCGTTGTAATGTAAGTGTTGTACTCTAATATACAAATACAGATTTGTGTTTCAATGTTATTTTGTATACTATATTTTATTTGTTCCGCTGTGAGATTCGTGTTACTCTGATGTTGTGTTCTTTTTCTTCTTCTATTCTAATTTTATATCTTATCTATTCTTTCCCTCTAACTTCTTTCTATTAACTATCCGGTATTTTCGATGTTTGAATAGTCGACATTGGTATTTGTGTCGATTTTCGGAGTCGAAAATCCCAGGTCGTTATAAAATCTTATAGATGATCTTTATCCCGCACAATTAGTTTAGCCAAAAAAGAATTTTATGCCGCATAAAGTAAGTACTAAGCATCAGACAGTGGTAAACAAAGTTTACTAAAGCTAGCACCACAAGGGAAGAAAATATTTCAATTATGGTAGCGTGGTATTTCGAAGGGAAAACACAGAGTTAATAACCTTTCTCACAGTTGGTGACGATTGATGCAGGAATTTGGAAGGCCAAATATTCCCCAACATATGGAAGTTTAAAATTTCACAAACTAAGGTAGGGGCTGCCGCAGTTGGTATTAGTTCTGTTAAATCGGCATTTTGCAAATTTTATTTCTCCTAGACTATTGACGCTTGATAACTAAGTGCTAGCTAACTTATTTTATTAATTATATTTAGCTTTGTGTTTGTCTAATCCAACAGCAAGTACTACAAAGCACGGTTGACATGTATAAAGAATTTGTGCGTGACCTACAAGCATGATCAAGGATCCTATGTTGTACTCCTATTATTGTATTATTATTATTATTAGTACTCTATTTTAAAGTTCCTCATAGCCCATATGTATAATAAATAATATCATCCTTAGTTACCTCAGAATATTCTTATATGATATAGACTCAACACATGCTATGATAAAGTTCTAAATGCTAATGAAATAGTATAAAACTCTGTATATAAGAAATCATGTATATCCAAAACCGTACATATATAATCAAAACCGATATATTTGAAGCTCATATATGCTCAAAAACATAACATATTTGTACAAATATATTCATAACTTGATAACTTTTGAAACCTTTAACTTTTGAAATCATGTATAAAAGCTTTATATATTCGAAACTAATATATTTTCAAAACAAGATGTTTTCAGAAACCTTTAACTTTCGACATCAATTTTAAAAGAAACCTTCGCTAAATATGTATATATCTTGAAAATAGGAAATAACTAAATGGAGAAGGTGAATATAAACGGTGCGCCTAAATAATGCGTAAACCATGAGCTCTAAGATGAGAATACCCAATAATAACTGTGCGAAATAAGTTTAGTACAAACTGGCTTGCGGACAAAATAACATGAAGGCATAACTGGAGTTTGTTACCTTAGATATCAGCTCTTTCATTTGCTCATGTTGTGAAAATTTCAGCACCTTCAAAACATGCTCATGCGTCTTTAGTTCATGCTAGCGTGCTCCTGTCACAAGAGCCATCTTGCCACTATAGCGCATCTTCTTAGCAATTCATTTTGCGAGTAATCAGAGGATGCAAATCTATTTCACCATTCCTCTTTAGTCCATTCCATACCAACTTACTTTCAACATCTCCACGTTGTGATGCAATAATGCCCGATTCTCCACGATATGATACTGCACCGGGCATAGGTAATAAATCATAGCCACATAGGAATTCTTCGCAAAAATATCACTAGTACATGCAGTAATGCATATATAGAAATACATTGCTCCATAATGTATATACTTTTCCTAAACTAGGAAAAAACCTTTTATGCAAGTTATAAGATTAAGGTCAAGAAATCAAAAAAGCACATTCCACAATAACTAAGACGTAGACGAAATGACTGCTTCTATATGCTGGGTTGAAGTAGGCCCGTCAATATTGACCCTAACACTTTTATCCGACCCATTTACCCTAATACTAAAAGGTTGGGTCTGACCCATTTACAATTTTTATTTTTCCGACCCAACCCATTAGGCAATCAAATAAACGGTTTATTATGGGTCCAAACCCACGTAACCCACATAACCCGTTCTACCCAATTCTGCAGATAACCCTAGTTTTAGGTTCTCCCCAACTCACGATTAAAAAAATGGCGATTACTCATATTCCGATAAAGAGTGGCATTTCCTCGTAGTTCCTTTTGTCTCTACGTCATTTCTTCTTCTTCCTTCCTTCCTTTCTCGATTGAGTAGTGCCCTTATTTCTTAAAATCGAGGTAACATTTTCCCAATTGAACAGCGTCTGTTCCACGATAGGGCTTTGGATGGCTCGGCAGAGATAGCCTACCAATTTTATCAACTTCTGTTTTTTCTCGAAGGTTTAATTCTTTATGATTTATATAGTAAAAATTATATACATTTCATTTTGCTTCAATTTCTAACATTGTACTAATTATTTTTTTCGATTGACCTGTTTTGTCAATGTTGCATATAATTTTTCATCCTATTTTTTGTTCTTATCTTATTTGTGAACTCATGATTTAAAATTTGTGATAAACGACATTGAGTCCATACAAGTTTTAATAAACTAATTAAATCATTGTTACTATGTATAGATATTGGGTGGTAAAAATTATGATTTAGTGCCTTAAACATCAAATAAACTATGGTTAATAAGGTATACGGAGAAGGTTTAACTATTTAAGCTATTGCAGTTTGCAGTATTTGGAATTTGACTTATTGTGTGACTTTTCAGATAGTTTAGTTAAGATGCACAACTATTATTTTGTATAACTCAACTTTACAAACATATAAAAAAATTGCACCTAATTTTTGTTATTGTTACGTTGTGTTTTTTTCATACAGATTAGTATTGTGTTGTGCATTTTATTTGAGCGTTGTTATTGATATTCCAAATATTGTTAATGGAATGCCATTTTTTTATTTTTAAAAAAATTGTTTAAGGGAAGTACCAACGAGAAAAAAAAACCTTAACAAATAAATGTAATTTTAGCTTATTACCCACTTAGGCTTAATTTCACCTTTATGTTCATTAATCTATTTTTTAATGGTTAATTAACACCTATTAGAGAAAAATCCAAATACTATGATTTTATGTCAAATTTTTGTGTCTAAGTAGATTTTTTATATATATGCACCCACACATAAAAACATAAACACACACATACCTATTATTAATACATATGTTTATTATATGTACATACACAATGTTTAATTGTTTTATTATTATTTAAATATAATTTCAAATTGCAACAAAAATACATACTAGAATTTCTCCACTCATTGTCTCTCTTCCCATTTCAATATTATTCTTAGTGGGAAGAGAGAGAATGAGTGGGGAAATGAGTGGTGAGGATTAAGAGGGAGAGTTCACGTGCAATATAAGAGGTGTAGCGGAACCCTCCTCATATATATATATATATATATATATATACATACATACATACATACATACATACATATCGTTCACAGAGTATCGAGTATAATCTTTGGGAGTCTTTGATTTTAATAACGAATTCGTTTTCATTGTTTATGCCGATTATGGAAATAGTTTCTAGGTACTGATGATTTTACGGTTTTTGTGATTTAGGAGACTTATGATTTTACGATGAGTAATTTTTAGAAGTAAGGGTAAAAGCGTAAGAAATAAAAAAAAATTAGTCATCTACATTGACCCCACTTAACAATTTAAAAAAATTGGAATGTCCTTAAAATTTGCTCCCCTCCCTAAACAGAAAATGGAATATCAATAACAATGCCCTTTTATTTATTTATATTGTTCGTGCAATTGTTGTTGCGTCACACTTTTCTTTAAAAGAAAAACCAAAACTGTTCATTTTGCTTTCTGTTCATCTCTCTCTATTCATTTTGTGGTTCTGATTTCACTTTCATCATTTCAGAGTTTCACATTACTGCGACTGGAAAAAACAAACAAACATGCATATCATACACAAACACTCTCCGTTTACATTCTTTTTTCAACTCTTTAAGTTTATAGCTAGCCATCCAGGTCAGACCTTCTCTAAAGACTGCAATTACCTGAGCACCATCACAGTATCGGCTATAAGTTAAATTTATAGCTGGGTTATGCATAACTCGGTTGTGTGCTCAGTTTATATAAACTTTAGCTATGCTCATATCTCAGTTTATATAACATGCTCCAATTAGGCAAATACAAGATATTTATCTATACATGATACATTACACTTTTGTTTTGACGTACTTGGATGCCTTGCTCACTCGGTGTTGTATTGTTACAAACACCATTTTATTGTCATATTAGTAACGTTTTCAAACCATATATTAGAAAAAAGATTGATTTTAACTTACTTTTTGCCAGGTAGAATACAAAGGCTTGCAGGAACTCAAGCAAAAGTTGAAATAAATGCATTTTACAAATCAAATTGTGGTTTAAGGTGAGGTATCTCACCACTCACTCTTTGTATTCAATTATGCCACTATATATTTTTAGTTTGGTCTAATCTTCTGTGAATATATTGATGGTTGCATTTAATGGAGTATGGCTCCTTTTTCTTTGCATTTAATGAGACATGCTTGCTGACTTTGCATCATTACTCCTATATATATTTCACGCAAGCAGGGAGAGAGATGGATTCTCTTCTTCAGGAAAAAAAAAATACTTCCATGTATATATTCACCACACAACACCTTTCCCCTCACAGATTTTGTTCGTTTTCTTTTCTCATGCAAGACACAACTTTCCATCCTTCCATGCTTTACCCATGAACACTTTATCATTTTTTTTTTCATGCTTCAAATACGCCAACACATTTGAGTCCATTTCCGTTACTTCTTTGTAACACAAACACATTATATTTTTCTTCAAAAAAAGAGAGCACTTTGGTTCTGGAAATGAAAACATAAGGCAGTATGGCCTGCACATGAAATGGAGCCCTGGCAAAAGGAATAAAATTCATCTTTTACTTCTCATATTCCTTCTGAGCATTTGCACATTCAAGCACGTCCTCAAGCAATTAAGTTTTTTTGTTGTAGTATGTTAAATATAGCCTGCCATTTTTTGTTGTAGTATGTTATATCGCCTAAAGCTTGTCATTATCATTTTGCGGTATTTTATTTTAAACCTTGGAGTTTAATAATAAATATCAATAAGATCAACAAAAAAAGGGAATACTCAAGAAAATTTACATTTTGTGCAATAAATTATGGGCAAGATTCAAATTGTGAATCTACAAACTATAGAAGTATATTATCAAAAGTTAAAATTAATTTACTTTGTCAATAGGATTTTTTTCCAGATATAAGATTATCGCGTTTCTCCATCAGTGTTATGGGTAATAGGGAAATGGCAGTTTTAATAAGCAATATCATTAGGGATGCACTATTATTAGGTATATTAACATTTAATAAGCAACGTTACAGTTACAGTTTTGCTAATAGGATATTCAACGGATTTTGTGGTTTTAGCCAAGCAGATAGTATCCACCTGCAAATGGCTGGCATATTTTCAGCCTCTATTTTCCAGAGAGGTACAACTCTATTAAGGTTTGTATTCTTCCAGTTTAGCTTTTTTTGTTTATTTAAAATTTTGTTTGTTGACTGGATGTTATCTAAGAAATTTTAGACAATGCTAGTTAAGTTGACCATTGGATAGTCCCAATGATAAGGACAGGACAAGGCTACGGTTTGTTTCATGGTCTCTTTATGTAGTCTATGTAATGCGGAATAGGTTTTTAACCTGAGTTGCAAATTCCTATATATAGTATGTTTCATATAAAAACCAATTTTAAACCCTTAAGATCTGTCTTGTGTATGTACATTGTAAATATATATTTATGTCGCACCTTGTAGCAATTCTGGCATTCACCTAATGTAGCCATAGCTAAACTTGTATATGTATATATAAATGTGTGCCTTACCTTCTTGATTCATGCATTCTACACTTGTTATTATCCATTTGTTTTAAGACCTTTTGTGATGTTATTTTAAAAAAATAGCTTGGTTCTCATAGACAAAATGGTTAGTAGGCAGGACCAGCTTGACTACCCAAAAAATTAAGAACATTATAGCTTCATAAGCTTGCATTAAAACTGAGGAGCTAATTAAGAAATTATAGCTTTATAGCTTGCATTAATACTGAGGAGCTAAAACTAAGAATATTATAGCTTCATAAAGAGACCAAAGTATTGATATGCAAGTTGTGGCATTGTCAAAGAATCCAATTTTGTTTTACTTAATATTCACTGATATAAGCAGATGTTGTGTCCATTTTAGAAATAAATGATGACTTTTGTTTGGTATATGATATCAAAAACTGGTTCTGTCAGCACGTAGTTAGTAGTTAGTTACAAGTCAAAGGTTTCATCCCTCTCATTTGCTTATGTCGTTTCTCTTTGCACAAAACTGATACACAAACATTGTTCCATGCATTACTATTGAATATCTTGGTTCATTACCTCGTTTGATGTTAGATTTTTCTTTTTTTGCTGCAATTGTTAGTTTCAGGAATTTCAAAGTTCCTCTTGGAACCATGTGTGTTTACAATCTCCCATCATTCCTTCTCTCATCTATAAAGGACTAATAATATGGCCATGCCATTATTTTAGGTTACAACTTCAATCCAGTGTTTATGCTTGCTGAGCCCTTGATTCTACTATCAATATGGTTTCTTGTTGCTGCTGCTTAGAGAATTGAAGGAATTTTGTTTACATTTTGTTGTTTTTGTAGTAATTGATTTGGTATATGTTATTGATGTAGCATTTGTCGATATATCATGTTATGCTAAGTCATTTGGCTTCTATACGCTGTTGTTTGTAATCACTTTATAGGATCTTTTTTGTTTTAAATCTAGTTAGATTTTGTTAATGCTGCAATTTCTTTTGAATAGAAGCCAGTCATGTTGCAGTTTTTTGTTATTGTATGGGTGTTTTATTGAAGTTTTCCCTTATTCGGTTTGTATGGCAGTTTTTTTTAATTTTTTGTGCAATTTTTGATAATTGGGTCGGGTATGGTTGACCCATTAAATAATTGGGTCGGGTCGGGTTGATTTGTTTATTAAATTGATTAAACGGATCGGGTTTGTTTATGCCTTGGATGAGTCCGACCAAATGCTACCTCACCCATCATCCGACCCGACCCATTTGACGGGCCTAGGTAGAAGTCAAAACAACAACCATTAAGCAATTTTTCAATATTTGGAATTTTATTCGTCATGTAGAGATATATAACTCCATATCACAAAATGAACAAAAATTTCACATAAGATTTCATGCGAAGGTTCACGTACCGTATCCTTTTTTGTCCACTTGTTGCCCCTTACTGTAGTTCATTCTCATTTTTCTACCGTACAAAAACACTCTATTATAAAATGTACTATATATCCTATTATAAAATAAGCAACTTTAAAAGTCCTTTTAAACTGATATAAACACATCAACATAGATCCAATTCAAAAGTTACCGAAATAAAATAAAAAATTAGAATAAACATATCAGCATCAAGAGCACCGGTAACAAAACCAGATGCGAAATCCTTCACATACCTGATGTTTTGACCGATATCTAAGGTAACATCAGTGAGAAAACCGATCACCAGATAATAACTGTGCAAAATAAATTCAATACAAACATGCTTTCCGACAAAAAAAATAATACCTGTAGCATTGATTGATATCTAAGGCTCCCCTAATCTTGTTACGCTTATCACCACTGACTTCTCTTCTACCTCCTTCATGATAATTTACATGCATCGCTCATTAAAGAAGCTTCAGCTGGATCATTTTTAGTTTGAAATGAAAAATGAACGAAGAGAACCCCCAGTCATTTTCATCAGCGGTAAAATGATGATTTTCCACATCTGCAAAAAATGAGAACACTAAAGATATATTTCGTGGTATATCCAGTAATTGACAACAGAAATAAAACTAATAGCACCTCCCGTTTTAGGGCAAGTGTTTTCCAGTTGATAAACAATAGAAAGACTAAAACTTTGGTATGTATTCTATCCATTTAACAGAACCAAGACCGAACAGAACTAACAATTGTGGAGATAAAATATATGTTGGCAGCGTACAAAAATCTGGTAGAAAAATAACATAACCATGTAATAACATGAAGGTACACCAATTATCTATACCACGAACAAACTAATTATAAACATGCATACACATACCATCATTAAGCAATATACAAAGATTGCAATGCCTTTTTCCTTCTTCCATTCGGTAAAAATAACGTATAGATTGAATATGTCTGACCTCGTCTACATCTGATAACACCTACTGAACCAAAATTCACAACGGGGACCTCTTCCCGACACAATGGCAGCAACAAACAGTATAATAATTACTGCTAGGTTTTTTATTTGTAATTTGGAAGTAAAACTCTACTTAGGGAAAACAAACTTACTCCTTCAAGCGCTGGTGCAAGAGGAGTAAAGACATCACCTAGTGGCAAATGCCATCTTGCAAGCAATGACTGTGAGCTTGGAATAACATGAGTGGTCAGCCTCAAATATCTAGGATCACAATTCAAAGTGTACGAATTAAGAATTGCTGATGGACCTGTTGATTCTCCATCACGTTCTAAATGCCTAGGAAATGAAATTGGGTCAATACCCACATCGTGTGACCCCGAAACAAATCCAACAGGCAAGGACAGAAAATCCCCGACCAAGCTCCAAAGAGTTCTACATATTGGATGTCCTGTCATGGGATATTGTATGTTTTGGCTCCAATAGAAGGAGGTGGTGGTACATAGGCTCCAGAATAAGCACCAAAATTAGGAGCAGACATGGATAAGTAGCTTTACACAGGTCTGGGAGAAGAAAGCAGTGGATCAGTCTGAAGTTCAAGTGAATTAGGTCCATGAACATAGTTTGGAAAGGATGGGTGGCCCACAACATGGGGGCCATGACATGGATTGGGTACTTGAAGAAGACCGAGGAGGTGGCGGTCGAGGAATTCGACTATTTCGAATTTGCGCAAGGAAATGTGGTGATGGATTGGGGGGCATGTGTGCATTTGTGTGGATAAAGATGTTGGTGGTGCGCTGACTCTACTAAGAGGAGGTTGTTGAGGTTTCAGTGCTCCAAAATTCATCAAAGAGGAAGGAGGCTTGTAAGGTGTAGCATACCTACCCTAGAAGTTCACTAGTTTATCGCTACCCTGATGCAAGTTTACCATAGACTATTTTGATATTAACAAGTGAACTCTTTAATATAAACAAATGATAAAATCATTGCCACTGTTGATTATACAGAATACATGTTACAATATACAAAAAGATACTAATATTATGTAAGTGTGAGCAGAATCATAATTATAATAGAAAAAAAATCTAAATCGTTTTTTTTTTCATTTGTATGTCTGTTAACCATAAAAATATCTCCATTTGTTAGAAAAACTAACAAGTCATATAATCCTTCCTTAGTTAATCAGAAAAGAAACTTAAAATTGTTGTCATCAAATCAATACACACATCAAAAGGCTATTTATTGAAATAAGGAGCACGCTTTAAAGGTAAGATGCCAAGGGGGTTAGCCAAATAGAAACTCATGTATACTCGTGAAGACCATTTTAAACTGGACTGGAAAGTCAAACTGATCATAAATTTGTTATTATATGGATTCAATCTTAGTTAATCCGAAAGTCCAAAAAATGCTCAAAATGTTCGAAACATAAACAAAACTCAAACTGGCTGGCACTGTTAGCAAATTGGTGTAGGTCCAATGATTCAGAATAAGAGAAGGGTATATCCATTTACTTTTTTTAACTTGTAGATAAATAGATTAATTATGCTTAAGCAATAAAAAAATCTTTTTTACTGACTAAATAATTTGACAATTCATGCATTTATATCGACTTCTCATCTTATTTTTCTAAATAACACTACCCTTTTGGCATTAGACAGTAATTTAATATAAGAAATTATAAAGATAAAGCCTATGAATATAATCTTATGTTATCTCCATGGTTGTTTATTTCCAGTTGAACGGGAGCAGATTTCTACAGGCAACAACAAATTAAAGTAGATTTCTAACAAGTATAAAGAAACAGCGAGATTTCAGCCGGAACTCCACTAAATAGTTTCATCAAATCATATTTGTGAAAAATTTGCATGACCCAAATAGGCAAATCACAAAATCAGATCGAAATGGTCGATCCAATTAAAATATAAAATTCATACAAATTTAGGGTTTGTGTAGAAAACCTGAGCATCCGATTGAAATAGTTGATGAAGAGGAAAGGGCTGGTGTAATAAGAAGACATAGAGCGCTAGCGCGACGATGAAAATGGAGGAATCAGAGGACGAGGTGAATTTTGCTGAAGTGAAAAGGAGAAAGGTAGGGAAGAGGAACAAATAGAGGGTTGAATTTTTCTCAAGTATCGATTGAGGAAAAGGTGTCAAAAAAAAGAGGAACAATTTCTCGTGGGCTGTGAAATTTTAGGAGGTGGGATAGGCGGGAAAAATTGGGTTACTTTTATAACATTGGATTAAGTAAGATTGGTTGCTTCTAGGGGTAAACGGAACTATTTATTGTAACTAAAGGCAATTTTTCTTGTAGTATTTGTGCTACATCTCGCTTTGTCATATCTTGTTGGAATAAATTTTGACGAAGAAAATCTCCATTTTGGAAGTGAAGATTGAACTATCTTCATATGGTTTTTCTGAGGAAAATCTCGATGAGATTTTTAGGAACATCTATTTTTTTTCACGAACTTGAATGATCTTTGGTCTGGTCGGCTTTGGAGATTTTGCAGCAGATCTCATTTTCTAATATGTTGATTTTTGAGTTCGGGAATCAATGTTCGAAGTGCCAATGTAGAGGTGTGATTCATTTAGCACATTATTCTAAAAAAGGGAAGTTAAGACTAGATTTATTTTATGATGCAGAAATCAATCATTTCTTTGGTCGATGGCGTAACGATCATTTAGTACACATCATATTTGATTTAGCTTGTTGTCCTTCTGTGCTGTTTCGCAGAGTTGCTTTCTGTATTTTCATTTATCCATCTTTAAATAATGTAAGGTGAACCTCCATGAAAAGCAGTTTTATTTTTTCATCACTAATTCTCTCGTACAAGAGAAAGTGATGCGGAAACCTACAACAACACCAGTAGTATCTATCACACGGGATTGAGCATTTTGCTACCGTGATATGACTAATCATAGGTCGTGGAAATGACTTGAGCTCTAGCCGTGGATCAAGATGTCTCGTTGTTTATAGTCAAAGTTTAGAGTTTTGGTGTTTTTGTTTTGTTGTTGTCTAATTCTTCTCCCATTTCTAGCATTTTATCTTGTTGTGGTAGTAGTTGTGTCGGTAACTGTTAGTATGTTTGTGTAAATCGCACGACAATTGTAATGGGATTTCATGTGTGTTTGTCTTTCACGCTTCATTGTATTTGAATTAGAAATGGAATCCCATTTTTTATCTAACTAATAGTTGCTTAGAGCTGGAAAGTATAAAATTCTATAGCAGATAACTTTTCAGCGAAGGACAAGTTTTTGTTTTGTTTTGTCATGGGCATTTATTATTTGTCGTCCATTCATTTTGAGCTAGAATTTATTTTTGGGTTTTTGTGTCGTCTCAGTTTTTACATTATTTTCGCGTGACCGACTTCCTCTTACGCAAGCATGTGACTTAAATCGTTTAAATTTCCGCAAAATATATCCTTGAAACTATTTGCAAATGTTGTTTGAATGAACATATATATATAATACATCCATTTTGAAAATGTGCATTTTTGGATTCACTTTCTATACATCTATTCTGAAATTTTGCATTTTTGGATTCACTTTCTTTTACATTTGATTTATATAAAAACTTGAATTATGGTGTGTTAGTTAACATATGTCTAAACATATGTTTTGAATAGGAATAGATGGTTTAAATGTAGTAAAGCGCATGTCATCAGAATTTTGTTTTCAGGCAAATCTGATAGAGAAAGTAAAATAGTATCAAAAAGGAATTTCAAATTTTACATAAGGAAAATTTAAGGTGGAAAATTTCCTTATTAGGAAATTTTGATTTTTGTAGTCACATGTAAAGCGGAAAGGGGATTTTAGATGGTTTGTTTGCACGTTTAAGAAGTGCATTTAAGGACGACAATGCATGAAGACGTTAACGATGTTGGAAATGAATGAGTAGGTTTGGTAAAATTCATTTAGTCCCACATCGGGAAAAATTAACACATTTGCCACTACTTATACTAAAGCTTGAGATGTTATTACAAAAGAAAGAGGAGATGGAAGAAAGAGGCTATGTAGGCATGAACACATATTTAATGATTAATATTAAGGGTCAAAGATAGGGCCTTGGGCCTCTTGGGGTCTCGTGATAGACCGGGCCTTCGTTCGAACGCTGATGGGCTTGCCGCGCCGCTAAACTGTCATATTTTTAAATTCGGCGCGCAAATACCAACATATATGTCTGTTGGTAAAGGGTCGCAACCTTTCCAACAGTCACAGCCGTGGCAATTCAAACAGGCGCGCCTGTTCCTAAAGGATGCCTCTTCGCTGCCTATAAAAAGGCTTGCGAAAATCAAAACAAAGCACGGATTTTTCATCCTCTTCTTCTCCATCCTCCACTGCTTTATTCTGCAAATAAATACTTATCTTGCGTTCGTCGTCGCTCCGCGGTTGTAACGCAACATCGCAGAGCAAGGTCCGTTTAACCTTGGGAGGCAAATTGCTGATCGTCTCCTCTGCGTCAGTGGGAGAGCAATATTGCTTTAAGGTAACAGTTTTCACTACTGGACTCAGACATACTGCAAGCAGGCGGACTGTAATCAAACGGTACTGCCTACCTTCTTCTTCTCCTGTCATATACTACTGTATACTATACTGAATTGTAATTACTCGAATAGTAATTGCGGTTTATCTTGCTTTTGCTTTGCTGGTTCTGAATTACTTGGAATAACAATCTTAAAGCAATATTCCTATTTTTCTAAGTAAATTCTTTTGCTTTCAGACAATGGCGAACGAAAGCAAAGTTTCAGCAAGTAAAACTGTTGTGACCACACCACCAATAGGACCTTTGGTTGCTCCGACTGTCACTTTCTCGCATGGAGAACGGCCGGAAAAATTCACTGGTGTTGACTTCAAACGATGGCAGCAAAAAATGTTGTTCTACCTGACCACTTTGGGATTGGCTAATTTCCTTACAGAGGATCCTCCGAAAGTCGATGAATTGGAGCCTGACGCTACAAAAGTCGAGGCACTCAATGCTTGGATAAGTTCTGACTTCATATGCAAAAATTACATACTGAATGGACTCGATAACAGTCTGTACAATGTGTATTGTACAGTGAAGACATCGAAGGAACTTTGGATGTCTCTGGACAAAAAGTACAAGACGGAAGATGCTGGCATGAAGAAATTCATCGTCGGTAAATTTCTGGACTTTAAAATGATAGACTCCAAGACAGTGATTAGCCAAATTCAAGAGTTGCAGGTTATTATACATGAAATACATGATGAAGGAATGTCTCTAAGCGAATCATTTCAAGTGGCTGCCGCAATAGAGAAATTGCCTCCATTATGGAAAGACTTCAAGAATTATCTGAAGCACAAACGAAAGGAGATGACAATGGAAGATTTGATTGTTCGACTCAGAATTGAAGAGGACAACCGAAAATTTGAAAAGAAAGCAACTAATACTATTGTGGCAAAGGCAAATGTGGTCGAGTCTGAAAAGAACAACAAAAGAAAGAGGGAAAACAACCCAAACGCAAAGAAGGCAAAGAAGTTCAAGGGAAACTACCATAATTGCGGGAAGAAAGGACATAAGGCAAGCGAGTGTCCAGGTCCAAAGAATCAGAACAAGAAGAAAGACGAAGCCAATGTTACTGAATGTGATAGGCTCTCGGATGATGTTTCAGAAATGAACTTATCTGCTGTAATCTCCGAATGCAACTTGATTGGCAACACGAAGGAATGGTTTGTGGACACTGGTGCCACAAAACATATTTGCGCCAACAAGTGGATGTTCTCCAACTACAAGCCTGCGACACAAGAAGAGCAACTCTTTATGGGAAACTCTTCCACGTCAAAGGTTGAAGGTAAGGGAAAAGTGGTTCTCAAAATGACTTCTGGAAAAGAACTCACTTTGAATGACGTGCTCCACGTTCCAGACATTCATAAGAACTTGGTCTCGGGATCACTACTGAGCAAGAATGGATTCAAGTTGGTCTTTGTTTCTGATAATTTTGTATTGTCTAAAAATGGAGTGTATGTGGGGAAAGGGTATGTGAGTGATGGTCTGTTCAAAATGAATGTAATGACTATTGTACCAAAAGATATGAATAAAGTGGAACCTTCTATTTATATCGCTGAGTCATTTAATATATGGCATAATCGATTAGGACATGTTAACTTTGATACTTTGCGAAAAATGATAAACTTAGAATTTATACCTAAGTTTACCATAGACTCAAATTACAAATGTGAAACATGTGCCGAATCAAAACTAACTAGAACTTCCTTTCATCAAGTTGAAAGGAATACGGAACCTCTAGAGTTAATTCACACAGATGTGTGCGATTTAAAAATGTGTCAAACTAGAGGAGGAACACGGTATTTCATTACCTTTATTGACGACTGTACGAGATACTGTTATGTATATCTCCTTAGAAGCAAGGACGAGGCATTCGACGAATTTAAACAATACAAAGCAGAAGTTGAAAATCAACTTAATAAAAAGATAAAATCACTAAGAAGTGATAGAGGAGGAGAGTACGAATTTCCTTTTGAGGAGTTCTGCGCTGAACATGGTATTATACATCAGACAACGACACCATATTCCCCTCAATCAAACGGGATAGCAGAACGTAAAAACTGTACACTAAAAGAAATGATGAATGCTCTACTCATTAGTTCTGGTTTACCAGATAACTTCTGGGGAGAAGCTATACTTTCTGCTAATCACATTCTTAATAAAGTGCCTCGAAAGAAGACTTCTAAATCACCACATGAATTGTGGAAAGGCAGACCACCATCCTACAAATACTTGAGAGTGTGGGGGTGTCTTGCCAAAGTAGAAATACCGAAACCAAAGAAGGTCAAAATTGGACCAAAGACTATAGATTGCATATTTATAGGATATGCTCATAATAGTGTTGCTTATCGATTTTTGGTGTACAAATCTGAAATTGATGACATTCATGAAAACACCATTATCGAATCTCGAAATGCAAGATTCTTTGAACACATTTATCCTCTAAAAACCTCTATTGAAACAAGTGTTCAAAAGAGGCCAAGAGATCCAGATACTCACGAAGATAATGCTGATCAAAGAAAAATGAATTATGAAACTGAGATAGAGGAACCGAGAAGGAGCAAGCGCCAAAGGACCTCTAAATCCTTTGGACCTGATTTCTATGCATATATGATAGAAAATGAACCTCTAACTTACCAACAAGTAATGCCATCTCCCGATGCTCCTTATTGGAAAGAAGCAGTCAATAGTGAAATAGAATCCATTCTACAAAACCATATGTGGGAACTAGTGGATCTCCCCAAAGGATCAAAACCACTAGGATATAAATGGATATTTAAGAAGAAACTAAAGGCTGACGGCTCAATAGACAAGTATAAAGCAAGACTTGTAATAAAAGGATTCAGACAGAAGCAAGATCTGGATTACTTTGATACATACTCTCCAGTTACCAGAATAACATCAATTAGGATGCTTATTGCAATCACATCTGTATTAAATTTGGAAATACACCAAATGGATGTGAAAACTGCGTTTTTGAATGGTGAACTGGAAGAAGAAATATATATGCAGCAACCAGAAGGGTTTCTAAGCCCAGGAAATGAAAACAAGGTGTGCAAATTAGTAAAATCTCTTTATGGCCTTAAACAAGCACCAAAACAATGGCATGAGAAATTTGATGAAACAATGTTATCAAATGGATTCAAAATAAATGAATCAGATAAATGCGTCTATATAAAATGTATAGATGCTGGATATGTCATTGTTTGTCTCTACGTTGATGATTTACTGATCCTAGGAAATAATAAGGTCATAATAAAATCTACGAAGGACATGTTATCCTCTAGATTTGATATGAAGGACCTAGGAGTGGACGATGTAATTTTGGGTGTAAAAATTATAAAGACACCACAGGGATATGCGTTATCTCAGTCATATTACATTGCTAAAATTCTTGAAAAATTCAAGCAGCATAATATAACTACTGCAAAATCACCAGTAGATATGAACCAAAATTGGGTAAAGAACACTGGTGATGGTATATATCAGCTGGAATACTCTCGTATACTAGGAAGTGTTATGTATGTCATGAATTGCACTAGACCTGATATTGCGTACGCGGTAAGCAAGCTAAGTAGATATACCAGCAATCCTGGTAAAAATCATTGGAAAGCAATAATCAGAGTCCTAGGATATCTAAAGTATACACAAAACTATGTGTTGCAATATGATAAGTATCCTTCAGTAGTAGAAGGATATAGTGATGCCAATTGGATAACGGGCTCAAATGACACAAAATCCACAAGTGGATATGTGTTTACATTAGGAAATGGAGCAATTTCGTGGAAATCATCCAAACAGACTTGCATAGCAAGGTCAACAATGGAATCTGAGTTCATTGCTCTGGATAAAGCCGCGGAAGAAGCAGACTGGCTTAGGGGTTTTTTAGAGGACATTCCAAATTGGGAAAAACCAGTACCTCCAATATGTATACATTATGATAGTCAATCTGCTATAGGAAGGGCTAACAGTACATTGTATAATGGTAAATCTCGACATATTCGTCGTAGACATAAAACCATAAGACAACTTCTCTCTAATGGAGTTATCACTATAGACTATGTAAGGTCAAAGGATAACATAGCGGATCCACTAACAAAAGGCTTGCCAAGAGAGAAAGTTCAAACCTTATCGATGGGAATGGGCTTAAGACCTATGAACTAAAAGTTTTCTAAAACGGAAACCCCACCTAGTTGACTGGAGATCCCAAGATCTAGGTTCAAAGGGACAACTAAGTTTAAGATAAACTTGACGGCACTGTAAATTAAAAACCATTCCTATGATAAGTCAGTGCATAACCCGCTGGAGAATAGGATAAGCTTGGCTTTTAATGATGTCTATACTGTGGTGTTACAAAGAACCAAGTGAGGTATTATGGGATACTCTTTTTAGAATCACCTATGTGAGTGCGAAGGCGCTGCTTCAAGAAGAATTGTAAGGTCGAATTCTTCAAGAACTCATGAAACCAAGGCGGTGTTCATGGAAAAAACGAACACAAACAGAGAACCAAGGGGTTAAAGAGCATTTATCATGTGTTATCTTTATAGACTTACATAAACGGCTTACAGTTCAAAGACAGTCCAGTCCACTGATTCGCCAGTTAGTTATAATGATAAAACACTAGGAAAAGTTCAAGGCCTCTGTGCTACTTTTACCGATATGATAAATGTTACACAAAATTGCAGAATAGATTAAATAATACTCATTCATGTGGGGGATCACAGTGTATGCATATGGCCGACACAGGTTTGGGCCAAAAAGGAATATTTTTGTGGTATTTTTCAAATATCCAAGCACTCTCGTGCTTTTCAGAACCAGCAAGACAAACAGCAATTACTATTCGAGTAATTACAATTCAGTATAATATACAGTAGTATATGACAGGAGAAGAAGAAGGTAGGCAGTACCGTTTGATTACAGTCCGCCTGCTTGTAGTATGTCCGAGTGCAGTAGTGAAAACTGTTCCCTTAAAGCAATATCGCTCTCCCACTGACGCAGAGGAGATGATCAGCAATTTGCCTCCCAAGGTTAAACGGACCTTGCTCTGCAATGTTGCGTTACAACCGCGGAGCGACGACGAACGCATGATAGGTGTAACACCCCGCCTCCGCTAGGGTCACTCGCAAAGGAATGCACTAGCTTTAGAGGTGCATTATTGGTAAACATGCACAGAAATATCACAAGACAGAACATATAAAATAGCGGAAGTAAAATCAAACTTTCATAACATGAATAAATAAGGTCTAAAGCCTTTTACATCAGAGTACATCAAAACCTGTCTTGCAATAGTAAAGAAGCATAAAGACATTTTCATAAATTATTCCCCAAGTAAAAACAGTAAAGTAGCCATTAGCCAAGAAAAGTCCAAGCCATCCATGATGACCTTCAAGCAGAAGAAGTCCGAACTAAACAACAGTATTTCCTCCCTGTAACCTGGGGGGGGGGGGGAAACGGAAGAAAAGAGGCGAAACAAAACGGGTCAGTCAAAAAGACTGAGTAAGCCCTATCTACTATTAGCATGAAAACTAGTAAAGTTAACTGACATGAGAAACTGAGATGAACATAAGCATGATAACAAGATAGATAAGCTAAATCAAAATAACAGGATGAACTACTGAACTCAGATAAACTAAGGTGTCATGATAAATTACGATGTCAAGATAAAACAAGGTATCACATCGTCAGGTTTCTATCAAGTATAATATCCCCAAGATATCTGTCACGTATAACGCCCCGTGATATCTATCCTGTATTTTAGCTCTGCACCTACCGTACTAGTATCCCCACCGTGTCATGTGTTAACCAAGAATGACCCTCACTCAAAAGTCGTGTAATGGTCCATGTCAACCTAATATATCGCATATATAGGTTACTCAACTTGTATGTTTTATTCCATGTAAATGTTCAGTCCCTTGCCGTAGACCATACGGGCTTTCCCATGAGATTCTATATTACTTTAACATAGTTCCATGATCCTTAAGATCGGTTTGGACTGTTACCCTAAACCTAGCTAGGGTCTTCCAACATGAATTATTGTTTGTACAACTAAGACTTATGCTACCTAGGGCTGCTAGGGATTATGCTTACCTATTGCACGTTTTCGTATCTCGGTTTGGGTTCAACCACCTAGGGCCACTAGGGATTACGCTAACCGCCAACCGCGCCCTTTTTCCCACGCATTCATCGTGAATCGCTTTTCCATGACTGTATGCACATGTATCACATCGTGCCATCCGAGTCCTGTCACAGGGCAAATCAAGAAATACAGGACTCGGTCGGGAGCTTTCGATTTATCTGCCGATGCAGATGCTAAGGTCTGTTTTTCTTATACGTGGCTATGGTCCCACGAGACCACTCCCTCAACTAGTGAAAGACAAGACAGGATAAATCCTGTATGAGAACACAACACTGGCCAACCCACATCCAAGCCTTACCGCAACCATAATTAGATAGCAATTATGGTCTTTTGGGTGTTCTCTGCCTTTCCGTACGTACACGCTTGACCAAAGATGGTAGGTAGCCTGACGAAATGCTATCTAGGGTACGACCGTGTATCGTCGACTATCCCCTATCCATCCCCGTCTTTAGGTCGCTC
This sequence comes from Allium sativum, assembly GCA_030737875.1. NCBI lineage: Eukaryota > Viridiplantae > Streptophyta > Magnoliopsida > Asparagales > Amaryllidaceae > Allium > Allium sativum. The sequence continues at coordinate 256,926,702 of CM060923.1, forward strand.
GTATAGCAACCAAGGCATACTCTTGGTTCTTCTAACGCAGACCTTAACCTCTCATGAGCCTAGTATAATCACCTGGTAGCTCATAGAGGGATACCAAGAATATCCTCACGTTCCCCGAAGCCGCTGCTTCGTTACCCAGTTCGTTGGAGCCTTTATCTAAATCAGATACTTGCTCCTACTCGTATACTTAAACGATGACCTACCGTATCAGGTTACTCATCTATCTATGAACTGGTCTAAATTTCCTTGACTAAGAATCATTACTTAGTTATTCTTCAACTAAGGTTTACCACTTAGCATTGTTCCCGTTATCCTTGTTAACTATGGTTATCCACCTAATCCTCAGAACTAGGGTTTACATAATGGATTAAGTGTCACTTAAGTTCATGACTTAACCCGTCTACAAATCCTGTCAAAATTGGCTAAGTATCCAAGTTCAAGGCTTAACCCTACAAACCATGCTCAAGTTGGTTAAGTATATTAAGCAATTCACGACTTAACCTCGTCCAATTATCATTCTAGATTGGTTAAGTATATATTAACTTGACCCTATCAATTTACTTAGTCAAATCGGTCAAGTGTATTCAAGCGATTTGTGACTTAGCCTTATCATGTTTTCACGTTATATTGGTTAAGTATTGGTTAACTTAACCACAATAAATTAACGAGTTAGATTGGATAAGTATAGGTCACTTAACCACATCAATTCATCATGTTTAGATTAGTTAAGTGTTTAACTTAACCCCATTAAACTACCAAGTGGGATTAATTAAGTCTAGGCTAACTTAACCCCATCCGATTTCCATGTTTAGACTAGTTGAGTCTAATCTTAACCCCATTCGTTAACCGTATTTTTCGGTTAAGCGTCATTAAGAAAACTTACTTAACCTTACCAAGTTATCGCGTTGGATTGATTAAGTGTTGGTTAACTTAACCCTATCCACTAGTCATATAAAAATGGTTAAGTGTCATTAGGAAAATCAAGTTACTTAACCTACCCAACCTTGTCATGTTTTGTTAAGTATCATTAGCCTAATCAAATTACTTAACCCATTTGTCCATGTCATATTTGGTTAAGAGTCATTAATCAAATTAACTTAACCCTATCATGTGGCATTAATTACTTAATGCACCTTCACCTCTCACATTAGACTTTGTTGTGGTTACTAGTTAAGCCGGTCGGTTCCGGGTAGCTTTACACCACAACTTGGTCTAACCTCGGGTTCAAGCACAACATGACCAACTTCTCACATTGGGTCCTATTGTTTGCAACTACTAGTTAGGCCGGTCGGTTCCGGGTAGTTTTACGTTGCAAACTCAACCCAACCTCGAGTTGGCCACACTTATATTATCTAAGTGTCATGTCCATCATGTTTCCCAAAACATGTTACAAGTTTTCAAGCATTTGGGTAGACCTAACTTAATAGGTAAATTCCCAAAGGGTAGACCTAACTTAATAGGTAAATTCCCAAGCTTATGTTTTTATGCATACTTACATGTCAACTTCCATGTTATATTTCAAGTCATGTTTTCAAGTTGTATTTTCATGTCATTAGAAATTACCCATAACATAACCCAACGCTTTTAAACTCGCATATACGTTCGCGACAACGTAATGGATTAAAAGAAGAGACTTGGCAAAGGCATGACAAAAATGGATATTAAGCCACAAGTTAATCATGGTGGCAAATGAGGCACAAATGTGTTCATTAACTTGCATGTTACATTCTTAAGCCTCAAAACATGCATAAACCCAAACTTGGCACATAAGCGAATCATGGTGACAAAAGATACGGAATGATGACTAGTAACTCGCATATATCATCATATAAGGGTTATGACTTCATATGCAAGTTGACATAAAGGTTATGAGGGTTCTCATGTTGCCTAATGCAACATTTCAACATAAAGGTTGTAGCTTTTAGCTCACAAGATCAAGATAATGACTTCATAAACTTGCATGACATGATAGCATGTATCATACTCAATGATCAAACCCAAACTTGCAACATGAACATTTAACTTCATAGTTAATATCTAAGAGTAGGGAAAGGGCTTACATTGCTATGAAGGCACAAAATATATGACAAAGCCCTTATGCAATCAAATAGACCCAAAATGCAAGCTCTAACATAAAAACCCTTGAGCCAAAATGATCAAAACCCTTGCTTTATGATGCAAAGATAGAAACTTGACTTGAATGCAAGCTAATGACACTCATACAAGCTTGAAAACACTTGTATGCATGGAAAATCTCTCATAGAAACCATTTAGAAATTTTATGAAGAGAGTGGAGGCCATGAGAGGTAAAATTTTGCCATAGTTTAGTTGCATGAATGAATAATGAGGATTTAGGATAGGTTAGGGTCTTATTTATAGATTAGGCAAGTGTTTTAGGCCATAGGATTAAACCTAGATTCAATCCAAGCCATCAAAGCATGTCTTGGGGAAGAAGTCAAGTGTAGGAACCATCTAGGGCCTTTAGATTAAAGATGAACCATGAGAACCATCCAAATGCAAAATCTGCATTTGAGCGAATCGGCCCACGGGTTGACAGCCAAACACCCTGGATTAACCCCTAGTCGACCCAGTAGGCTCGGGTCGACCTCAAAAATCGGCCGGTTCGGTTATTCCCCTCTCCCAATTCACTGTTTTGAACATTTTTGCATATTTATTTATTTAATTTTCAATTATATATATATATATATCAATATATATTTCTCTGCGCAACCCATTTCACTTAATTAAGTATACTTTAATTTCGGAATTTTTCGTGAAACTTCGCGAGGCCATATCTTGGTCATACGGACTCCGATTTTCGAAAACTCGGACTCTATTTCGCGTATTTTTCCGAGACAAACGCAATGACATAGCCCGTTTCCCTTGATTCAGATTTTACAGTTTAATTCTGCCTCCATTTATATTATAACAGGTTATTGAAAATACGGGTTGTTACATTCTCCCCACCTTTTAGGATTTCGTCCCCGAAATCTCCAAGTTAGGAAGAACATATCCTACCATCCATCATCCATCTACTCAAAACATCATCCACAAGCAACCATTGTCCTTAGATGATTTCTAATGCTGTATGAATATATGCAAAACGTGTGTGTACATGTTCCTTAGCTAATGCTAATGATCAGGCCTGAATAATCTTTCTAATGCAAAATATGTATAGTGCCATGAATCCAACATGTATGCAAATAGTCCTAGTCATATAGATACTATATGCGTGCACAATCATTCATTCATATGCAACAACCGCATGATAATACATTCGATTTCATCCATAAACAAGTATAAATACTCGTGCATATGCAATATGAAATGTGACCGAGTCGAGCTAGTATCTAATGTGTATTCGCGCATCCACTAGCAACCACTTGCAACCACTTGCAACCATATCAATCATAACATGTTTCAAATACATGTTTACATCCATAGGGTTCTACCTAGAATTCCCTGAAACAGTGTCGAGAAGATAAACATGACAAACTCCTTACAGGGTTTGTAACGGAGAATAGGACCGAGAGGATGTCCACAAAAGATAGCCTACAAGTAAGCTCTACAGAAAACAGGGATCAAGGATATACTCCCAAAAAGAGATATCATGCGCGTATCTAGTCTTTGACCATCAAAGTCGTCTTTTAACTTCGCGATTTTGTAGCTTCTTATTCCTGTTTCCATAACATGAGCTGGAACTCATTTCTTCGTCGCCTCTTGTTCCACTTGCACTTATCCTTTTCCTAGAATACTTGACGCAAACATGACTGCGTACTCATGATCTCATGCAAGCTTTCCAAAATTCACTAGTGAATCTTGGATCTCGTTTATATACTATAAGGCATTCCATGTAGAAGAACTTTCTCTTGAAAGTAAACAGATGTCAATCAGGTTATCATGCGCACTTACTAGGGTGATCTCTATAACCCATGCATAAATGAAGTAAACCATTCGTCTTATTGGCGAACACCACTCGATCGGGCTTCAAATTTCCAATAAAGGCATCAAGGGATTCTAAGTAACTAGTCATGACAGAACCTCAAAAAGGTTACCCGATACTTCGAGGGCATTACCAAGGCTAGTCAAAAGGTCTAACTACCCTCCTATCAAAACCGAGAGTGGCACCCCCTACTGGATAACCACTTCATCCCTAGAATCCATCCATAGCTTATAAACATAAGCATTATTTCCAAACTCAACACTTGGCATAGACATTCCCAAATCCAAACAAGTCATGTATAAATGGACTGATTCTCCAATAGGACTTTGAGACAAAAATGGGATTCTCTATTACGCTAGTACTTAAGGTGCAGAGACTCAACTATCGAAGCAGACTTAAATGATACGAACAACGAAGTCCTAACGGGATGATAGAGAAGAAAAGCTAAACCTTTAACAAGATCGTTACCCTCCTTCCGAGGTACTCTAGAAATGAGAGCATACTACTGCCCTCCCGATGATCTTGTCCTTGTCCCATAATACTTAACTATCCGCCCCGTTTTACCATGCCAAAGGTACTCTCTCGTCATGGGTTTCATTGTTCATCTTTCTCCCTCCTTTGAGGACTAAGCCATACCAACAAGTTGCTCATCCTTAAGCTCGTATCCTTTATCCTTCTTTCTCACGATCCTTTCTTATAACGCGGCCACTGGTCTCTCGAGAACCACCTCCATCGTATGGAAAGCACTTTCGTAGGTAGAAAAGACTAGTCGCAGTTAAAACTACTGTGACTACAGATGGAGGAAAGAAAGGAAAAGAGACTCAATTAAGGAAACAAGGATAGTGCTAATGGCCTTTGGGGAATAGCCTTTTTCTTTTAAAAGAAAATTTTCTTGAAAAATGCTTCTTTGTAAACGTTTTTTTTTCAAATAGTTTTCAGAAGTTCTTTAAAAACTTTTGCCCAGTCTGATAACCTTCTGCTCTGATACCACGTGTAACACCCCGCCTCCGCTAGGGTCACTCGCAAAGGAATGCACTAGCTTTAGAGGGGCATTATTGGTAAACATGCACAGAAATATCACAAGACAGAACATATAAAATAGCGGAAGTAAAATCAAACTTTCATAACATGAATAAATAAGGTCTAAAGCCTTTTACATCAGAGTACATCAAAACCTGTCTTGCAATAGTAAAGAAGCATAAAGACATTTTCATAAATTATTCCCCAAGTAAAAACAGTAAAGTAGCCATAAGCCAAGAAAAGTCCAAGCCATCCATGATGACCTTCAAGCAGAAGAAGTCCGAACTAAACAACAGTATTTCCTCCCTGTAACCTGGGGGGGGGGGGAAACGGAAGAAAAGAGGCGAAACAAAACGGGTCAGTCAAAAAGACTGAGTAAGCCCTATCTACTATTAGCATGAAAACTAGTAAAGTTAACTGACATGAGAAACTGAGATGAACATAAGCATGATAACAAGATAGATAAGCTAAATCAAAATAACAGGATGAACTACTGAACTCAGATAAACTAAGGTGTCATGATAAATTACGATGTCAAGATAAAACAAGGTATCACATCGTCAGGTTTCTATCAAGTATAATATCCCCAAGATATCTGTCACGTATAACGCCCCGTGATATCTATCCTGTATTTTAGCTCTGCACCTACCGTACTAGTATCCCCACCGTGTCATGTGTTAACCAAGAATGACCCTCACTCAAAAGTCGTGTAATGGTCCATGTCAACCTAATATATCGCATATATAGGTTACTCAACTTGTATGTTTTATTCCATGTAAATGTTCAGTCCCTTACCGTAGACCATACGGGCTTTCCCATGAGATTCTATATTACTTTAACATAGTTCCATGATCCTTAAGATCGGTTTGGACTGTTACCCTAAACCTAGCTAGGGTCTTCCAACATGAATTATTGTTTGTACAACTAGGACTTATGCTACCTAGGGCTGCTAGGGATTATGCTTACCTATTGCACGTTTTCGTATCTCGGTTTGGGTTCAACCACCTAGGGCCACTAGGGATTACGCTAACCGCCAACCGCGCCCTTTTTCCCACGCATTCATCGTGAATCGCTTTTCCATGACTGTATGCACATGTATCACATCGTGCCATCCGAGTCCTGTCGCAGGGCAAATCAAGAAATACAGGACTCGGTCGGGAGCTTTCGATTTATCTGCCGATGCAGATGCTAAGGTCTGTTTTTCTTATACGTGGCTATGGTCCCACGAGACCACTCCCTCAACTAGTGAAAGACAAGACAGGATAAATCCTGTATGAGAACACAACACTGGCCAACCCACATCCAAGCCTTACCGCAACCATAATTAGATAGCAATTATGGTCTTTTGGGTGTTCTCTGCCTTTCCGTACGTACACGCTTGACCAAAGATGGTAGGTAGCCTGACGAAATGCTATCTAGGGTACGACCGTGTATCGTCGACTATCCCCTATCCATCCTCGTCTTTAGGTCGCTCGTATAGCAACCAAGGCATACTCTTGGTTCTTCTAACGCAGACCTTAACCTCTCATGAGCCTAGTATAATCACCTGGCAGCTCATAGAGGGATACCAAGAATATCCTCACGTTCCCCGAAGCCGCTGCTTCGTTACCCAGTTCGCTGGAGCCTTTATCTAAATCAGATACTTGCTCCTACTCGTATACTTAAACGATGACCTACCGTATCAGGTTACTCATCTATCTATGAACTGGTCTAAATTTCCTTGACTAAGATTCATTACTTAGTTATTCTTCAACTAAGGTTTACCACTTAGCATTGTTCCCGTTATCCTTGTTAACTACGGTTATCCACCTAATCCTCAGAACTAGGGTTTACATAATGGATTAAGTGTCACTTAAGTTCATGACTTAACCCGTCTACAAATCCTGTCAAAATTGGCTAAGTATCCAAGTTCAAGGCTTAACCCTACAAACCATGCTCAAGTTGGTTAAGTATATTAAGCAATTCACGACTTAACCTCGTCCAATTATCATTCTAGATTGGTTAAGTATATATTAACTTGACCCTATCAATTTACTTAGTCAAATCGGTCAAGTGTATTCAAGCGATTCGTGACTTAGCCTTATCATGTTTTCACGTTATATTGGTTAAGTATTGGTTAACTTAACCACAATAAATTAACGAGTTAGATTGGATAAGTATAGGTCACTTAACCACATCAATTCATCATGTTTAGATTAGTTAAGTGTTTAACTTAACCCCATTAAACTACCAAGTGGGATTAATTAAGTCTAGGCTAACTTAACCCCATCCGATTTCCATGTTTAGACTAGTTGAGTCTAATCTTAACCCCATTCGTTAACCGTATTTTTCGGTTAAGCGTCATTAAGAAAACTTACTTAACCTTACCAAGTTATCGCGTTGGATTGATTAAGTGTTGGTTAACTTAACCCCATCCACTAGTCATATAAAAATGGTTAAGTGTCATTAGGCAAATCAAGTTACTTAACCTACCCAACCTTGTCATGTTTTGTTAAGTATCATTAGCCTAATCAAATTACTTAACCCATTTGTCCATGTCATATTTGGTTAAGAGTCATTAATCAAATTAACTTAACCCTATCATGTGGCATTAATTACTTAATGCACCTTCACCTCTCACATTAGACTTTGTTGTGGTTACTAGTTAAGCCGGTCGGTTCCGGGTAGCTTTACACCACAACTTGGTCTAACCTCGGGTTCAAGCACAACATGACCAACTTCTCACATTGGGTCCTATTGTTTGCAACTACTAGTTAGGCCGGTCGGTTCCGGGTAGTTTTACGTTGCAAACTCAACCCAACCTCGAGTTGGCCACACTTATATTATCTAAGTGTCATGTCCATCATGTTTCCCAAAACATGTTACAAGTTTTCAAGCATTTGGGTAGACCTAACTTAATAGGTAAATTCCCAAAGGGTAGACCTAACTTAATAGGTAAATTCCCAAGCTTATGTTTTTATGCATACTTACATGTCAACTTCCATGTTATATTTCAAGTCATGTTTTCAAGTTGTATTTTCATGTCATTAGAAATTACCCATAACATAACCCAATGCTTTTAAACTCGCATATACGTTCGCGACAACGTAATGGATTAAAAGAAGAGACTTGGCAAAGGCATGACAAAAATGGATATTAAGCCACAAGTTAATCATGGTGGCAAATGAGGCACAAATGTGTTCATTAACTTGCATGTTACATTCTTAAGCCTCAAAACATGCATAAACCCAAACTTGGCACATAAGCGAATCATGGTGACAAAAGATATGGAATGATGACTAGTAACTCGCATATATCATCATATAAGGGTTATGACTTCATATGCAAGTTGACATAAAGGTTATGAGGGTTCTCATGTTGCCTAATGCAACATTTCAACATAAAGGTTGTAGCTTTTAGCTCACAAGATCAAGATAATGACTTCATAAACTTGCATGACATGATAGCATGTATCATACTCAATGATCAAACCCAAACTTGCAACATGAACATTTAACTTCATAGTTAATATCTAAGAGTAGGGAAAGGGCTTACATTGCTATGAAGGCACAAAAGATATGACAAAGCCCTTATGCAATCAAATAGACCCAAAATGCAAGCTCTAACATAAAAACCCTTGAGCCAAAATGATCAAAACCCTTGCTTTATGATGCAAAGATAGAAACTTGACTTGAATGCAAGCTAATGACACTCATACAAGCTTGAAAACACTTGTATGCATGGAAAATCTCTCATAGAAACCATTTAGAAATTTTATGAAGAGAGTGGAGGCCATGAGAGGTAAAATTTTGCCATAGTTTAGTTGCATGAATGAATAATGAGGATTTAGGATAGGTTAGGGTCTTATTTATAGATTAGGCAAGTGTTTTAGGCCATAGGATTAAACCTAGATTCAATCCAAGCCATCAAAGCATGTATTGGGGAAGAAGTCAAGTGTAGGAACCATCTAGGGCCTTTAGATTAAAGATGAACCATGAGAACCATCCAAATGCAAAATCTGCATTTGAGCGAATCGGCCCACGGGTTGACAGCCAAACACCCTGGATTAACCCCTAGTCGACCCAGCAGGCTCGGGTCGACCTCAAAAATCGGCCGGTTCGGTTATTCCCCTCTCCCAATTCGCTGTTTTGAACATTTTTGCATATTTATTTATTTAATTTTCAATTATATATATATATATATATCAATATATATATATTTCTCTGCGCAACCCATTTCACTTAATTAAGTATACTTTAATTTGGGAATTTTTCGTGAAACTTCGCGAGGCCATATCTTGGTCATACGGACTCCAATTTTCGAAAACTCGGACTCTATTTCGCGTATTTTTCCGAGACGAACGCAATGGCATAGCCCGTTTCCCTTGATTCAGATTTTACAGTTTAATTCTGCCTCCATTTATGTTATAACAGGTTATTGAAAATACGGGTTGTTACAATAGGTATTTATTTACAGAATAAAGCAGTGAAGGATGGAGAAGAAGAGGATGAAAAATTCGTGCTTTGTTTTGATTTTCGCAAGCCTTTTTATAGGCAGCGAAGAGGCATCCTTTAGGAACAGGCGCGCCTGTTTGAATTGCCACGGCTGTGACTGTTGGAAAGGTTGCGACCCTTTACCAACAGACATATCCGTTGGTATTTGCGTGCCGAATTTAAAAATATGACAGTTTAGCGGCGCAGCAAGCCCATCAGCATTCGAACGAAGGCCCGGTCTATCACGAGACCCCAAGAGCCCCAAGGCCCAAGGCCCTATCTTTGACCCTTAATATTAATCATGAAATATGTGTTCATGCCTACATAGCCTCTTTCTTCCATCTCCTCTTTCTTTCGTAATAACATCTCAAGCTTTAGTATAAGTAGTAGCAAATGTGTTAATTTTTCCCGATGTGGGACTAAATGAATTTTGCCAAACCTACTCATTCATTTCCAACAAACGATAGCAATGGAAAGGATGTTTTTGATGTGGAAACTTTGTTTTCATACCTTATGGACAATGCGTGCGAGTTATTAGATAACTTGTTTGACGTTATAGAGCATGTTTTAAACCTCCTTTGCAGTCTATGTTACTACCAAAATTCCATACCGGAAACAAGCTAGAGTGAAGGGACACTGTGTAAAAGCCAACATCCGAAAGCGGAAGCCAATATCCGAAAATTGAAGCTAATGCCCGATAGCAGGTGCTAACATCCGAAAGCGGAAGCCATTACCTGAAAGCGAGAGCTGGCAATGCCCAGTGTCGACCCTAAGTCAATGGAAAGATAAAACAGGCTATCAGCAACAACATGTTTGGAACTGTCAACTTGGTGTTGATACCAAAAAGAAGAGCGTTTAATGTGGTTCCTATACCAATGGTGAGAAAACAAAGACCGAAAGCTTATACCGAAAGCAATATGAGTTAACGAAAGCATTTGTCCCGATATTCGAACATAGCGTCATCCAAGAAGAAACATAGTCAACAGTTTAAGAACGAGCACGGTGTTATCGGCTATCGGAATGGCTGAATATCGATATTGTTGAAAAAATTAAGTCAAGCACCAAAAGCACAATACCAAGGTTAAATGAAAGAAGAATCCCCAGAGAGAGTGCTATCTCTACCAACATGGCTTGGTGGCGATACCGAAGGCAGCATGAATGTTATGAAGGAAAAAGTAGAGAGTTCAATTTCTGAGATAAGCCAATACCAAGCATTTGTTTTCGAATCAAAGGAAGCTCGAAGGGTAAATGGTGGCGGAACCAGGGGATATGACATCAGGAAAACGATAACAAGAGACATCAAAACAAGTTGACACTGAAAGCCGCGTAAAGGTAGGTCAATATGTGGAGCGAGCTTCCAACAGAGTTGTGGCAAAAGGGGGCCCAAATTGTCTATAAGTACTACCTCAGGGGTCATACTTTGGGGACGAAAATTTAATTCTACAAGTTTGTACTCTTTTCTTAGAGATCAAAACCTAATTTCTCAAATCAAATTGGGGGTTTCTTCAATGCTATTAATACATTCAAAATGAATAAAAAGGGGAAATCCGAGACTTAAAATATTACTCGATTTGATAATCATACTTTGTTTATTAACCAAGGAGTTATCGTTAACCTTTTTCATGAAAGTGTTAATCCAAACATTTTGTAAGAGGAAAACTGTTTGCGAACAAATCAAACAGTTGTAAACAACTGTAAAATCCGTTCGGTTTTCCTAAACAACAAGGATTGTTGTAGAGGGTGTCGAACTCTGGGACCAAATTATTTTATTAATAAATCCAATCAAGTTATCCCTAACTTTTGATTGGTTGAAAACAAAGAAAATAGCAGAAATTAAATAAAAGAGAGTTTTAACAATAAGTGAAAGCAATTAGGGAGTAATGACATATATTAGATTAATATTCATCAATAGCCAATCGAATAAATACAGATCTAATTCATGTTTCTGTCACAAACATGAATCAACGATAATTAGATTTCTAGAAACAAATATGTAAATAACAACAAGTATAGCCTATGCAGGAGCTCAGCTCTTAAACAACCATAGGCTATCAGGACAGATTCACTATTTTATTTCTAAAACCCTAAATATTAAATCTAAATTTGATAAGTGTTAGATCGAACTCGAATATACCCTGTGAAGGAGCACAGCTCTTAAACGACACAGGGTATGAAGGTTCAGATCTAACCCTTTGTTCAAATCTAGATCTACATACATGAAGTTCTAATCTTTTGGCTATGTGATTCATATTGAATCATAACTATTAGCGTCATCACCCCCTAATTAAAGAGGATTAGCTAGACATAGCTAAAAGAAAAGAAAATAAAAAGAAAATAAACGACATAAATAAAATGCAATAAAAACTAAATAGAAGAGAGAAAGAAGAGTTTTATTCCAAGAAAAGGATTACAGAATAAAACGGAGTGTGTTTTACAATGAATGAGATAAAGTGTATTTATAGCTGATATGACAAAGGCTACTTGGCAAATTCCATAATGTGGGACTAAAAAATTAGCCCAACTAACACATAAGCTAGTGTGAACGCAGCTGTAGAGTGAGAGGCCTTGCAAAGGGGCTAATGTGAACGCAACATGAGTGAGATGGTTTGCAAATGAGCCAATGTGAACACAATATGAGTCTTTACTGAGCCAAATCTACCCAACTGAACTCTATTTGCAACCGTTCTTCAATCTTTAAACTCTTCAAGCTTTAGTAATTTCAACTTCACTCTTTTTTAGCAAATTCTTCATGCTTTATTCATCAAATGCTCTAAACCACGATTCTTGTCAATAATCTGAAAACACAGCTATAAATACACAATATCAATTATTTAAAAGATAAATATGCGGATAAAATATACACATTTACGTGTATATCAAAAACCCTTGAGTGAAATCAAGGAAATACCCCCTTTCGACTCCTATATGTGATTTAACTCTTTCATAATAAGCTTAGTAAATCACAATATACAAAGGAAACCTATTATAAGCTTGTGACTTGATAACTAACACAACCAAAGCCCTTCGTAGGCTGGCTCGATGTGGAAGTATCGCCTTAGTCACTAAGTGTTATGATATGTTGTCAACCTTATTGCTGTGAAGCATTAGCATGTTTCCTCTTAACATAATGTTTTCATTTTATCCTGAACCTAAAGATGATTATCGCAATAATGTACTCAATCTTCTGTAACCCATAACGCCCTTATCTCAAGTTAACTATTGACCTTGTAGTCTCGTAAGCGTAATACTCACATCTTTAAAGGAATAGTAACTAATCTCCGGACTTAGGGTCTTGATGCCTAGGAAACTACAGAGCAAGTTGAGCTTGTTGAGTCTAAATTGCATTTCAACATTCTTTAGATCAATTACCCTCTAAATTTCAATACATATGCATTGTCAAACCTATATCCGGTGTTGAAATTTTTTAGCACAAACATTTTGGCGCTAGAAGGAGGGATTGAACCTCCAATTATTTTATTATGGATTAATTTGGTGAACCTATTGCTTCATGGTAAGAAAAGATGAAGTCAAAAAGTTTGGAGGCGCTAAATAAAGAACCAGCTCCTAATACTACTATTGAAGAGAATGGGTCCAACACTCAATCTAAACAACACTGAAATAGGAACAACTTCTAATCCGGTGCAACCACCAAAATCAAATGTCATGGAAGAAAATGTAGTCAAACTAATGGCTCTAGAGAAATGAGTCCACGAAATGCAAACTCAATTGGATGCTGCTCAAGCGCAAAGGTCCTCATGGATCATCAAGACGAGCCAAAGGGAAGAAGATGAATTTCCGAAAAGAAAGGCTCCCATGCAACATTCTAAAAGGAAGGAAAAAGTCAAAGCAACTTCTTCTAAGAAGAAAAGGTCCCATTTGATAGGAATAGATCATCAAGGAAATTAATGCAGCCAGAAGCAGTTTGGGAGCTCTACTTCTAAAGGATGTGATCCACAGAGGGCCGATTATGATAACACAGAAGCTTATCTCAAGCACATTACAAGGAAAACTGTCAAAAAATTGTTAGGGAGCAAGGGAAAGAGAACCCGGGATAAATAGAATTATAATTCTAGTTCAAGACTAGTTCATTTCGATAAAAATCTATATCAATTCAATTCCAATTAAATATTATTTAATTGGTACACTTCATTAAATCTAAAATATAAATCTGCAAAACCAAAACTACTAGCTGCCCGTGTCAAAATAAGGGCACCCAGAGTTTAGGTCAAAACAATAAACTCCAGGTCAGTCATGTGACTGGTGTGAGAACTAAAACAGTTATTAATCTTTATTTTTAAAGTTAGGTAAATCAAGGGACCACGCCGTATAACACGGAACGGGTTTCCTCCCAAGAATACCAGTGCATAAAACAAACAGCGCAATGCTAAATAAAGAAAAATGAAGCTGTTATAAGACCCAGGTCCCATCACACAATGCAACGCAGCCGAGGATAGGGTTTTCCCTTATAACAGCCAAAGAATGCTTAGTACGTTTAAAACAAATCATTTGATACTACTATAAGTGCATAGTGTATAAAACAACTTCAAATCATAAGTATCAATCATAGGCGGCATGGGTACCATATATCATGTCGCCATACTAGTTCTACAATTAAAACCGCAAAATCACGTATTTGGAAATTGGATTTCCATCTATGAACCGAGGCAAAAGATAGTCCTCAACCGATTCGTGACTCTCTAGCCCGAGCCACAGGTCAGAGCTCGAGTGACCTTGGAGCGACAGGGCCGGTCCACCGATGTGGATTAAACTTAAACCCTGAACATGCGTCCCCCCGCCCTATGGGGCGTAAATGAGCCAACGAATGACTCCATCGGTTCGAGAACGACCGATCAATCCGAGGCGCCTCGTAACAGCAACAACCACATAAGTCAAACTCGTCAGGGCGTGTAAAACCACTGACGCCACTTCTAACTAGAAAGAAACGCATGCCCTCCCTGAGGCCCGTCTCCCGTTTTTGGTTCATACCGGGTGTGAAACTCGCGAAGTAAACGTTACACAAAGCTACGCCACAAAGGCCGTGCTTTGATCATCACCACAAGACTTTGCTTTTCAACAGAAGCCTCGATCAATTGCTACTTAGGCATGCCACACAGGCAATTCACTCCATGCGTTTGATATCCATCAATATATAACCCCTGAGCTCGTACGTCTCAGAGAAGGGCGTTAAGCAAGAGAATAAATTCTCCGCCGCCAAACAGATATATATTTAATAGAGATCAATCACACGGACTAAAATCCAATGTCAGGCACACAGTCCATTTACAAGTCCGTTCTGGGTCTGAACGAAACCGGAGGCACCTAGTACCCCGCATATCCATCGATCTCCAAGTACGTCTGGACGATCACCAACTGTTTCCATCTTCTTGGGTGTACAGCCCAATCAAGATCATCAGTAATCACCCAAACGACGTGAAGACTTCCGGTCTTCGACCATCGTCTTCATCTTCGACTTATCGTCGTATCAGTTATTCAGAATGGGATAAACCCGGTCTTCCCGAATAACTCGCGTATATTTTAAATAAGTGCTACACAAACACAACATACGCCTCATTCCAATTCATCAGTCACTAACCGTAAATTAATCAAGAGAATAATCCCCCAAATATTAACCCCGAAGGCCGAAACCAACATCAGATCAATATCCAGAAAACCATTCTGCTTAGCTAACCGATAGTTAATTTCTGATTTCACATTCATAGGGAAAGGTTCCCATTAATTTTATCCAAGATAAATTCCTGAATTTATTCTCTAATCTTCCTTTGAATTTCGATTCAACTAGTCGGAATTAGCGAACCTTACCGTAGTAATCATTGGTTTTAATTTCCCAATCCCAACCTATTCATCCCATGAAGTAAAACTGGTAATACTTCATATCTAACACCACGGTGTTATCGGTAAATTCAATTACCATTTCACGTTCAAATCTAATTAAAGATTTAACTATCGCCTGGAGCAAAACTGGGGATACTCCATTCTCGATCTTTTCAATCTAATTAAAGATTCATTAAAACTCCACTTAGTTTTAATCATTAACTGGGTTAAAGAATCAGTGTCATTTAAAACACAGTTCACGATAAACCCAAAATCACCTTCCATTAATTATCGGGTTAAAGAACGAGTGTTATTTAAAACACTGTCCACGATAAACCCAAAAATCAATATCAATTCAATTCCAATTAAATATTATTTAATTGGTACACTTCATTAAATCTAAATAAAAAGATTTAATCTTTTTTCAACTGGGTTCAAGAACAGTGTTAGTGAAGACACCATTCACGACAAACCCAAATCACATTTGATATTAAATACAAGGCTCTGAATAGAAAATATATCGGCTTATATTCAATATCAAATTCTACGACAAACAAATATCGTATTGGAAATAACGATATATATATCTATATCTTTCAAATTTCCATAACAACATCTGTATAATCACGAAATCCAACATCGAAATATTCCGAAGACAATTTCGATTCAAATCCATTCCAATGCAATCATTGGAAATTTTGGTTATTTTTAAAACCCCTTTCAAATTCAATTTATTTATTTAAAAATAAATAGAATTATAATCCTAGTTCAAAACTAGTTCATTTCGATAAAAATCTATTTTTATCCTTTCAAATATGGAGTTTTTCATCCCAATTTTTCCCAAATCATTTCTTATGATTTTACACAAATTATTACTATTTTTAATAATTTTATCAAGGCCCGTACAGTCGATTTCCATCAATGGCCATCGAACTGCACTTACAGCGACCTTTTTCAAATTTGATTTGGACGTAATTCCAAATCCAACCGTTAGATTTCAAATTTCTAATATTCATTAGAAAGCTCTTTTCGATACGAACCCAACGGTTCCAGTTTTAGGAGAATCCGACGGTCGGATCTCCCGTAATGTCCGTTTGAAATAAATGGTCGAAATTCAAGAACTGCCGCTGCGCGGCGCATTCTATTCAGGCCATTATATTATATATATAATATATATTTCATCGATTTCTATTTAAAACGAATTATATAAATAGTTTTAAATTCGTTTCAAAAGCAATTTCCACTTCCTTTTCAATTCAAATCAAAATTGAATTCTTCTTTATAAATTCGTTTTAAAATTCATTTCTATTCAATTCAAATTTCAATTCAATTTGAATTCATTTCAATTCTCTTTCAATTCAATTTGAATTCGTTTTCAATTCAATTCATTTCGAAATCGTTTTCAATTCAATTCGTTTCGAAATCGTTCTCAATTCAATCCATTTTGAAATCGTTTTCAATTCAATTCATTTCGAAATCGTTTTCAATTCAATTCATTTTGAAATCGTTTTCAATTCAATTCATTTTGAAATCGTTTTCAATTCAATTCATTTCGAAATCGTTTTCAATTCAATTCATTTCAAAATCGTTTTCAATTCAATTCATTTCGAAATCGTTTTCAATTCAATTCATTTCGAAATCGTTTTCAATTCAATTCATTTCGAAATCGTTTTCAATTCAATTCATTTTGAAATCGTTTTCAATTCAATTCATTTCGAAATCATTTTCAATTCAATTCATTTCGAAATCGTTTTCAATTCAATTCATTTCGAAATCGTTTTATATTCAATTCATTTCGAAATCGTTTTATATTCAATTCATTTCGAAATCGTTTTATATTCAATTCATTTCGAAATCGTTTTATATTCAATTCATTTCGAAATCGTTTTCAATTCAATTCATTTCGAAATGAATAGAATCGATATAAATCGTTTACGTCAAAATGGCGTCAATCTAATCAACACGGCTTCATAAATTTCTATTTTCAAATATTCTATTTCAAATATTTCTTTTTCAAAATAGTTGTTATTATCAAAATATTTCGTTCAACACATGACCAATCTCAATGGATGAGTACTGTCAACACATGAACCTTTATTTTATATTGATAAAGATGTAAATTTTATTACTAAAATATTTCGTTCAACACATGACCAATCTCAACGGATGAGTAATGTCAACACATGAACCTTTATTTTATAATATTCTTTATTTTTCAAATTGGAATGAGGCCCAATCAATTACCATATAAAGTTAATTATATGGATTTTCATACAACACATGTATAATAGCATTGAAAAATAATCAACCATCAACCAAAGTGCACTACACTGTATAAGCATCAAATATAAATATCTAACGCTTATAACAGCCTGTCAATCGATCGACATATTTAATCAATCAGGATGAGTGAACTTCAAATTTCATCCTGACACCCGTGTGGGGTTTCAAACAATCAAACACATATTTTATTTGTGCAGTTGGGCGATGTGTAAAATTTGTCGTCCCAATCAATGTCATTCAAATAGGTGTACATAAACAAACCGTCTGGTTTGTAAATGAATATTTATTTATTCACATTCACGTTAAAAATTATATTTTTAACGATAAAACATTTTATTCCAACATATGAATTTCTATTCAGTTCATTCTTTAAATAAAATGATATTTTTATTTTTCTAACATATTTTAGAAAATTTCGGCGGCATAACGACACGATACTAGAAACAGGACAAGGCCTAGCCTTATCCCCGGTCTAGTGAAGGCCCACGCCATTCACACATCAATCAAATCACCAAACAACCAAATTCAAATCAAATCATATAACTAATCTATGCAACCAAACAAACAAGTCCATGGTCTGTGGACGATTGTGTCGGGTGCTACTAAGCACCGTCTGCATCCTATTATATATATATAACTAGAAAATTTAAATTGAAAGGTGAGAAGTTCTCACCGAAAGCTATCCAATCATCTTGACTCTTCTTTGGTATAAATCTTCTTCGTTCTCGCCTTTTTGTTACCTTCGTTGTCCGCTTTCACTACCTATGTAAAAATCGAATTTTTACTTCGCTATTCCATATATAAAAATCATATTTTTATTTCGAAGTTCAATATATAAAAATCATATTTTTATTTCGAAGTTCAATATATAAAAATCATATTTTTATTTCGAAGTTCAATTTATAAAAATCATATTTTTACTTCGAAGTTCAGTATATAAAAATCATATTTTTATTTCGAAGTTCAATATATAAAAATCATATTTTTATTTCGAAGTTCAATATATAAAAATCATATTTTTATTTCGAAGTTCAATATATAAAAATCATATTTTTATTTCGAAGTTCAATATATAAAAATCATATTTTTACTTCGTTGTTATATAGATAAAAATTATATTTTTATCACACTATTTTCCACCTAAAGATTTCGCCTTTTCTAAAATAAAGATTTCGCCTTTATAAACACATAGACTTCGCCTTTTCAAATTTAAAGATTTCATCTTTATAAAAATCTCATTTTTATTTTTCTACACATATAAAGATGATATTTTTAATATTCCTATCATGTAAAAATTATATTTTTAATTCTTCTATATAGTAAAGACTATATTTTTAATACTTTAAAAATATAAAAATCATATTTTTATTATCGCTAATCACTTAATAAAAATCTAATCTTTTTATTAAGGAAAATCAAACCTTTTTGTTCTTTCAAAAATCAGTTTTCATAACATAAAGCAATCACCTTTTACAACGAAATAAAATAAAATAAAATAAAAGCAAAACTTACAGAAGAAAAAGGGGAAGGGGATGCTCCGACTGGGAGGGAAGCTGATTGCATCGCGCGGCGCCCTGGGGGGGGGGGGGGTTCTCATCGATCGGCGGTAGGAGAAAAGGGGGGGGTTCGGGTTTCTGGCGACATCGGTTTAGCTGGAGGAGGGCGTCGAGAGAGGGGAGGGGAAGGGAGGTGGGGGGTGGCGTGCCTTGGACGCCGGCGGCGGTGGTTGATGTCGCGCCTCCGTCCTTCCTCGTTCGATTTCTCCTTTTTTTTTTATATATAAATCGATTTCTGTTTTAAACGGGGGGGGGGGGGGGGAGGGGGGCAGAGTTATATAAGAAGGGAGATATAATTTTTTTTTAATTTTTTTAATTATTTTATTTAGCAAAAAGTTGACTTCTACATACGACCTCGAAACGAGGCCCACCGCCTGTCGTCCATAGCGTTTCACCCCCATTCCGAACACAATGGGATATGTATCGTAAGCTGATCCGATCGTTTCGAACAGCTTCCGTTGAATTTACATTTAAATCACTATATTGAATTTTAAACGTACGTTTCAAATTACCGGGGTCGTATACGAACTTTAAAAATTCCAGAAAAATATTTTCTAGCTTCGTATTGACGAAACGGTCCTAACAAAACTAGTTTCGTCGAATTCTGAGACCGTTGGAAAAATGGCCAATTTCCAGTCGATTAAAATCAACTGAAACCGGTCAAACGCGTTTTCCTTCGCCACGCTCACGCATTGATTCGAAAAATTATGAAATTTGGAATCTAGCAATAATTTGACACTGCGGATCCAACAAAAGCGGTTTCGTCGAAATCCGAGGTCGTTTGCAAAATTCCCATTTTTAAGGGCCTGAATTCTATAGCGACTATTCAGAATTTTCAACTGGACATATCTTTTGATTCCCGCTATGAAATTTTGATTTTTCGAATTCGTTGGAAAGATATTATCAAATAGATCCTATCATTTTGGTTTTACCAAAATCCGGATTGTTTTGCACCCGGTACATTCAATTGAAGTTTGAAATCGAATTATCGAACTACCGCGCCATTTTCAATTCTATTTATAATTATATATAAATATTTATATTCTAACGACGGCGTATATAATATATACGTTCTAATTATATTCAAAATAAATTTCTCGTCGATATTATTTAAAATAATCTATTTTAAATATTCAAAATTCGTTGAAATCGCCAAAATAAAAATTTTAAACTGGCCCAGATTTTCGGGTTGTTACAATCTCCCCCACTTAAAACTTTTCGTCCCCGAAAAGGAACAAAGTCGAAAGTGGTTTGATTAATCAACTCTACGTTCGATCTGGCTTCCATTCTCCAACTTTTCAGTTTCTGAGAATTTTCAAATTTTCAAAAATTTGGCTAACACCCTAAATTTTCGAAAAATTTCGCCATAACCTCCCCTGCACCGGGAGCATCGGGGAATTTCAAATAGCTTCCCCGGTCCTTCAGATCTCAAAAAGAAAAAGAAAAAGCCAAGCGGCTAGCCAATAGGCTCATAAAATCATCATCACCCAAACAAAACAGTAAATTATGTAGTAAACATGTACCTATTTGTCGGGCAAACAAATTTTATTCTTCGGCTCTAGCCTCCTTGCTATGACCTGTTCAATATAAGTATATGTATATGCAAGCAAATGCGACCAATTTTCAATACCATTCAATATTTGGTTCAATTAGGCTAAATGGTTCAAAATTATCAAACAAATAAACAAACAACACAAACATCAATCAATTAGTGAATTAGAGTTTCAAATTCATAATTTTGATACATATACAAAAATCATGTTTCTGATGCCAATTCATAACAATTAGCCCTATCTAATTTTGGTTCTCACACCAGTCAATTGGAAATATATAGAAATCACACCTTCGGAGCACGAACATAAATATTGATGATGTGGCCACATCATCAGAATTATCCCCGGGTGTCTAGAATGTGACTCTATATCTATCCAGTATATTAAAACTTCGAATATACGTTTGCAAGGCGTATATGCAAATTCTTTATATACTGGACTGTCCAAATCAATATCAAATAAATAATCAAATACGGATAATTGATTTTAAATTTTTAAAACAAAATTTGTTTTCATTTTAAAAATATACTCTTCACACTCGTTCTAGGATACTACTGATCCTATCTCTAACGAGTCATTCTAATTGGATATTACTAATCCAATATCCGATGAATTCTTTTGTACGGTTCTAATGTGTCTTGTTCTCTAAGCTTTGTAAACCAAAGCTCTGATACCAACTGTGAATATAAATCTGCAAAACCAAAACTACTAGCTGCCCGTGTCAAAATAAGGGCACCCAGAGTTTAGGTCAAAACAATAAACTCCAGGTCAGTCATGTGACTGGTGTGAGAACTAAAACAGTTATTAATCTTTATTTTTAAAGTTAGGTAAATCAAGGGACCACGCCGTATAACACGGAACGGGTTTCCTCCCAAGAATACCAGTGCATAAAACAAACAGCGCAATGCTAAATAAAGAAAAATGAAGCTGTTATAAGACCCAGGTCCCATCACACAATGCAACGCAGCCGAGGATAGGGTTTTCCCTTATAACAGCCAAAGAATGCTTAGTACGTTTAAAACAAATCATTTGATACTACTATAAGTGCATAGTGTATAAAACAACTTCAAATCATAAGTATCAATCATAGGCGGCATGGGTACCATATATCATGTCGCCATACTAGTTCTACAATTAAAACCGCAAAATCACGTATTTGGAAATTGGATTTCCATCTATGAACCGAGGCAAAAGATAGTCCTCAACCGATTCGTGACTCTCTAGCCCGAGCCACAGGTCAGAGCTCGAGTGACCTTGGAGCGACAGGGCCGGTCCACCGATGTGGATTAAACTTAAACCCTGAACATGCGTCCCCCCGCCCTATGGGGCGTAAATGAGCCAACGAATGACTCCATCGGTTCGAGAACGACCGATCAATCCGAGGCGCCTCGCAACAGCAACAACCACATAAGTCAAACTCGTCAGGGCGTGTAAAACCACTGACGCCACTTCTAACTAGAAAGAAACGCATGCCCTCCCTGAGGTCCGTCTCCCGTTTTTGGTTCATACCGGGTGTGAAACTCGCGAAGTAAACGTTACACAAAGCTACGCCACAAAGGCCGTGCTTTGATCATCACCACAAGACTTTGCTTTTCAACAGAAGCCTCGATCAATTGCCACTTAGGCATGCCACACAGGCAATTCACTCCATGCGTTTGATATCCATCAATATATAACCCCTGAGCTCGTACGTCTCAGAGAAGGGCGTTAAGCAAGAGAATAAATTCTCCGCCGCCAAACAGATATATATTTAATAGAGATCAATCACACGGACTAAAATCCAATGTCAGGCACACAGTCCATTTACAAGTCCGTTCTGGGTCTGAACGAAACCGGAGGCACCTAGTACCCCGCATATCCATCGATCTCCAAGTACGTCTGGACGATCACCAACTGTTTCCATCTTCTTGGGTGTACAGCCCAATCAAGATCATCAGTAATCACCCAAACGACGTGAAGACTTCCGGTCTTCGACCATCGTCTTCATCTTCGACTTATCGTCGTATCAGTTATTCAGAATGGGATAAACCCGGTCTTCCCGAATAACTCGCGTATATTTTAAATAAGTGCTACACAAACACAACATACGCCTCATTCCAATTCATCAGTCACTAACCGTAAATTAATCAAGAGAATAATCCCCCAAATATTAACCTCGAAGGCCGAAACCAACATCAGATCAATATCCAGAAAACCATTCTGCTTAGCTAACCGACAGTTAGTTTCTGATTTCACATTCATAGGGAAAGGTTCCCATTAATTTTATCCAAGATAAATTCCTGAATTTATTCTCTAATCTTCCTTTGAATTTCGATTCAACTAGTCGGAATTAGCGAACCTTACCGTAGTAATCATTGGTTTTAATTTCCCAATCCCAACCTATTCATCCCATGAAGTAAAACTGGTAATACTTCATATCTAACACCACGGTGTTATCGGTAAATTCAATTACCATTTCACGTTCAAATCTAATTAAAGATTTAACTATCGCCTGGAGCAAAACTGGGGATACTCCATTCTCGATCTTTTCAATCTAATTAAAGATTCATTAAAACTCCACTTAGTTTTAATCGTTAACTGGGTTAGAGAATCAGTGTCATTTAAAACACGGTTCACGATAAACCCAAAATCACCTTCCATTAATTATCGGGTTAAAGAACGAGTGTTATTTAAAACACTGTCCACGATAAACCCAAAAATCAATATCAATTCAATTCCAATTAAATATTATTTAATTGGTACACTTCATTAAATCTAAATAAAAAGATTTAATCTTTTTTCAACTGGGTTCAAGAACAGTGTTAGTGAAGACACCATTCACGACAAACCCAAATCACATTTGATATTAAATACAAGGCTCTAAATAGAAAATATATCGGCTTATATTCAATATCAAATTCTACGACAAACAGATATCGTATTGGAAATAACGATATATATATCTATATCTTTCAAATTTCCATAACAACATCTGTATAATCACGAAATCCAACATCGAAATATTCCGAAGACAATTTCGATTCAAATCCATTCCAATGCAATCATTGGAAATTTTGGTTATTTTTAAAACCCCTTTCAAATTCAATTTATTTATTTAAAAATAAATAGAATTATAATCCTAGTTCAAAACTAGTTCATTTCGATAAAAATCTATTTTTATCCTTTCAAATATGGAGTTTTTCATCCCAATTTTTCCCAAATCATTTCTTATGATTGTACACAAATTATTACTATTTTTAATAATTTTATCAAGGCCCGTACAGTCGATTTCCATCAATGGCCATCGAACTGCACTTACAGCGACCTTTTTCAAATTTGATTTGGACGTAATTCCAAATCCAACCGTTAGATTTCAAATTTCTATTATTCATTAGAAAGCTCTTTTCGATACGAACCCAACGGTTCCGGTTTTAGGAGAATCCGACGGTCGGATCTCCCGTAATGTCCGTTTGAAATAAATGGTTGAAATTCGCGAACTGCCGCTGCGCGGCGCGTTCTATTCAGGCCATTATATTATATATATAATATATATAATATATATTTCGTCGATTTCTATTTAAAACGAATTATATAAATAGTTTTAAATTCGTTTCAAAAGCAATTTCCACTTCCTTTTCAATTCAAATCAAAATTGAATTCTTCTTTATAAATTCGTTTTAAAATTCATTTCTATTCAATTCAAATTTCAATTCAATTTGAATTCATTTCAATTCGCTTTCAATTCAATTTGAATTCGTTTTCAATTCAATTCATTTCGAAATCGTTTTCAATTCAATTCGTTTCGAAATCGTTCTCAATTCAATCCATTTTGAAATCGTTTTCAATTCAATTCATTTCGAAATCGTTTTCAATTCAATTCATTTTGAAATCGTTTTCAATTCAATTCATTTTGAAATCGTTTTCAATTCAATTCATTTCGAAATCGTTTTCAATTCAATTCATTTCGAAATCGTTTTCAATTCAATTCATTTCGAAATCGTTTTCAATTCAATTCATTTCGAAATCGTTTTCAATTCAATTCATTTTGAAATCGTTTTCAATTCAATTCATTTTGAAATCGTTTTCAATTCAATTCATTTTGAAATCGTTTTCAATTCAATTCATTTCGAAATCGTTTTCAATTCAATTCATTTCGAAATCGTTTTATATTCAATTCATTTCGAAATCGTTTTATATTCAATTCATTTCGAAATCGTTTTATATTCAATTCATTTCGAAATCGTTTTATATTCAATTCATTTTGAAATCGTTTTATATTCAATTCATTTCGAAATCGTTTTCAATTCAATTCATTTCGAAATGAATAGAATCGATATAAATCGTTTACGTCAAAATGGTGTCAATCTAATCAACACGGCTTCATAAATTTCTATTTTCAAATATTCTATTTCAAATATTTCTTTTTCAAAATAGTTGTTATTATCAAAATATTTCGTTCAACACATGACCAATCTCAATGGATGAGTACTGTCAACATATGAACCTTTATTTTATATTGATAAAGATGTAAATTTTATTACTAAAATATTTCGTTCAACACATGACCAATCTCAACGGATAAGTAATGTCAACACATGAACCTTTATTTTATAATATTCTTTATTTTTCAAATTGGAATGAGGCCCAATCAATTACCATATAAAGTTAATTATATGGATTTTCATACAACACATGTATAATAGCATTGAAAAATAATCAACCATCAACCAAAGTGCACTACACTGTATAAGCATCAAATATAGATATCTAACGCTTATAACAGCCTGTCAATCGATCGATCGACATATTTAATCAATCAGGATGAGTGAACTTCAAATTTCATCCTGACACCCGTGTGGGGTTTCAAACAATCAAACACATATTTTATTTGTGCAGTTGGGCGATGTGTAAAATTTGTCGTCCCAATCAATGTCATTCAAATAGGTGTACATAATCAAACCGTCTGGTTTGTAAATGAATATTTATTTATTCACATTCACGTTAAAAATCATATTTTTAAAGATAAAACATTTTATTCCAACATATGAATTTCTATTCAGTTCATTCTTTAAATAAAATGATATTTTTATTTTTCTAACATATTTTAGAAAATTTCGGCGGCATAACGACACGATACTAGAAACTGGACAAGGCCTAGCCTTATCCCCGGTCTAGTGAAGGCCCACGCCATTCACACATCAATCAAATCACCAAACAACCAAATTCAAATCAAATCATATAACTAATCTATGCAACCAAACAAACAAGTCCATGGTCTGTGGACGATTGTGTCGGGTGCTACTAAGCACCGTCTGCATCCTATTATATATATATATAACTAGAAAATTTAAATTGAAAGGTGAGAAGTTCTCACCGAAAGCTATCCAATCATCTTGACTCTTCTTTGGTATAAATCTTCTTCGTTCTCGCCTTTTTGTTACCTTCGTTGTCCGCTTTCACTACCTATGTAAAAATCGAATTTTTACTTCGCTATTCCATATATAAAAATCATATTTTTATTTCGAAGTTCAATATATAAAAATCATATTTTTATTTCGAAGTTCAATATATAAAAATCATATTTTTATTTCGAAGTTCAATTTATAAAAATCATATTTTTACTTCAAAGTTCAATATTTAAAAATCATATTTTTATTTCGAAGTTCAATATATAAAAATCATATTTTTATTTCGAAGTTCAATATATAAAAATCATATTTTTATTTCGAAGTTCAATATATAAAAATCATATTTTTATTTCGAAGTTCAATATATAAAAATCATATTTTTACTTCGTTGTTATATAGATAAAAATTATATTTTTATCACACTATTTTCCACCTAAAGATTTCGCCTTTTCTAAAATAAAGATTTCGCCTTTATAAACACATAGACTTCGCCTTTTCAAATTTAAAGATTTCATCTTTATAAAAATCTCATTTTTATTTTTCTACACATATAAAGATGATATTTTTAATATTCCTATCATGTAAAAATTATATTTTTAATTCTTCTATATAGTAAAGACTATATTTTTAATACTTTAAAAATATAAAAATCATATTTTTGTTATCGCTAATCACTTAATAAAAATCTAATCTTTTTATTAAGGAAAATCAAACCTTTTTGTTCTTTCAAAAATCAGTTTTCATAACATAAAGCAATCACCTTTTACAACGAAATAAAATAAAATAAAATAAAATAAAATAAAAGCAAAACTTACAGAAGAAAAAGGGGAAGGGGATGCTCCGACTGGGAGGGAAGCTGATTGCATCGCGCGGCGCCCTGGGGGGGGGGGGGGGGTTCTCATCGATCGGCGGTAGGAGAAAAGGGGGGGGGGGGGTTCGGGTTTCTGGCGACATCGGTTTAGCTGGAGGAGGGCGTCGAGAGAGGGGAGGGGAAGGGAGGTGGGGGTGGCGTGCCTTGGACGCCGGCGGCGGTGGTTGATGTCGCGCCTCCGTCCTTCCTCGTTCGATTTCTCCTTTTTTTTTATATATAAATCGATTTCTGTTTTAAACGGGGGGGGGGGGGGGGGGGCAGAGTTATATAAGAAGGGAGATATAATTTTTTTTAAATTTTTTTAATTATTTTATTTAGCAAAAAGTTGACTTCTACATACGACCTCGAAACGAGGCCCACCGCCTGTCGTCCATAGCGTTTCACCCCCATTCCGAACACAATGGGATATGTATCGTAAGCTGATCCGATCGTTTCGAACAGCTTCCGTTGAATTTACATTTAAATCACTATATTGAATTTTAAACGTACGTTTCAAATTACCGGGGTCGTATACGAACTTTAAAAATTCCAGTCTAGCTTCGTATTGACGAAACGGTCCTAACAAAACTAGTTTCGTCGAATTCTGAGACCGTTGGAAAAATGGCCAATTTCCAGTCGATTAAAATCAACTGAAACCGGTCAAACGCGTTTTCCTTCGCCACGCTCACGCATTGATTCGAAAAATTATGAAATTTGGAATCTAGCAATAATTTGACACTGCGGATCCAACAAAAGTGGTTTCGTCGAAATCCGAGGTCGTTTGCAAAATTCCCATTTTTAAGGGCCTGAATTCTATAGCGACTATTCAGAATTTTCAACTGGACATATCTTTTGATTCCCGCTATGAAATTTTGATTTTTCGAATTCGTTGGAAAGATATTATCAAATAGATCCTATCATTTTGGTTTTACCAAAATCCGGATTGTTTTGCACCCGGTACATTCAATTGAAGTTTGAAATCGAATTATCGAACTACCGCGCCATTTTCAATTCTATTTATAATTATATATAAATATTTATATTCTAACGACGGCGTATATAATATATACGTTCTAATTATATTCAAAATAAATTTCTCGTCGATATTATTTAAAATAATCTATTTTAAATATTCAAAATTCGTTGAAATCGCCAAAATAAAAATTTTAAACTGGCCCAGATTTTCGGGTTGTTACAATCTCCCCCACTTAAAACTTTTCGTCCCCGAAAAGGAACAAAGTCGAAAGTGGTTTGATTAATCAACTCTACGTTCGATCTGGCTTCCATTCTCCAACTTTTCAGTTTCTGAGAATTTTCAAATTTTCAAAAATTTGGCTAACACCCTAAATTTTCGAAAAATTTCGCCATAACCTCCCCTACACCGGGAGCATCGGGGAATTTCAAATAGCTTCCCCGGTCCTTCAGATCTCAAAAAGAAAAAGAAAAAGCCAAGCGGCTAGCCAATAGGCTCATAAAATCATCATCACCCAAACAAAACAGTAAATTATGTAGTAAACATGTACCTATTTGTCGGGCAAACAAATTTTATTCTTCGGCTCTAGCCTCCTTGCTATGACCTGTTCAATATAAGTATATGTATATGCAAGCAAATGCGACCAATTTTCAATACCATTCAATATTTGGTTCAATTAGGCTAAATGGTTCAAAATTATCAAACAAATAAACAAACAACACAAACATCAATCAATTAGTGAATTAGAGTTTCAAATTCATAATTTTGATACATATACAAAAATCATGTTTCTGATGCCAATTCACAACAATTAGCCCTATCTAATTTTGGTTCTCACACCAGTCAATAGGAAATATATAGAAATCACACCTTCGGAGCACGAACATAAATATTGATGATGTGGCCACATCATCAGAATTATCCCCGGGTGTCTAGAATGTGACTCTATATCTATCCAGTATATTAAAACTTCGAATATACGTTTGCAAGGCGTATATGCAAATTCTTTATATACTGGACTGTCCAAATCAATATCAAATAAATAATCAAATACGGATAATTGATTTTAAATTTTTAAAACAAAATTTGTTTTCATTTTAAAAATATACTCTTCACACTCGTTCTAGGATACTACTGATCCTATCTCTAACGAGTCATTCTAATTGGATATTACTAATCCAATATCCGATGAATTCTTTTGTACGGTTCTAATGTGTCTTGTTCTCTAAGCTTTGTAAACCAAAGCTCTGATACCAACTGTGAATATAAATCTGCAAAACCAAAACTACTAGCTGCCCGTGTCAAAATAAGGGCACCCAGAGTTTAGGTCAAAACAATAAACTCCAGGTCAGTCATGTGACTGGTGTGAGAACTAAAACAGTTATTAATCTTTATTTTTAAAGTTAGGTAAATCAAGGGACCACGCCGTATAACACGGAACGGGTTTCCTCCCAAGAATACCAGTGCATAAAACAAACAGCGCAATGCTAAATAAAGAAAAATGAAGCTGTTATAAGACCCAGGTCCCATCACACAATGCAACGCAGCCGAGGATAGGGTTTTCCCTTATAACAGCCAAAGAATGCTTAGTACGTTTAAAACAAATCATTTGATACTACTATAAGTGCATAGTGTATAAAACAACTTCAAATCATAAGTATCAATCATAGGCGGCATGGGTACCATATATCATGTCGCCATACTAGTTCTACAATTAAAACCGCAAAATCACGTATTTGGAAATTGGATTTCCATCTATGAACCGAGGCAAAAGATAGTCCTCAACCGATTCGTGACTCTCTAGCCCGAGCCACAGGTCAGAGCTCGAGTGACCTTGGAGCGACAGGGCCGGTCCACCGATGTGGATTAAACTTAAACCCTGAACATGCGTCCCCCCGCCCTATGGGGCGTAAATGAGCCAACGAATGACTCCATCGGTTCGAGAACGACCGATCAATCCGAGGCGCCTCGCAACAGCAACAACCACATAAGTCAAACTCGTCAGGGCGTGTAAAACCACTGACGCCACTTCTAACTAGAAAGAAACGCATGCCCTCCCTGAGGTCCGTCTCCCGTTTTTGGTTCATACCGGGTGTGAAACTCGCGAAGTAAACGTTACACAAAGCTACGCCACAAAGGCCGTGCTTTGATCATCACCACAAGACTTTGCTTTTCAACAGAAGCCTCGATCAATTGCCACTTAGGCATGCCACACAGGCAATTCACTCCATGCGTTTGATATCCATCAATATATAACCCCTGAGCTCGTACGTCTCAGAGAAGGGCGTTAAGCAAGAGAATAAATTCTCCGTCGCCAAACAGATATATATTTAATAGAGATCAATCACACGGACTAAAATCCAATGTCAGGCACACAGTCCATTTACAAGTCCGTTCTGGGTCTGAACGAAACCGGAGGCACCTAGTACCCCGCATATCCATCGATCTCCAAGTACGTCTGGACGATCACCAACTGTTTCCATCTTCTTGGGTGTACAGCCCAATCAAGATCATCAGTAATCACCCAAACGACGTGAAGACTTCCGGTCTTCGACCATCGTCTTCATCTTCGACTTATCGTCGTATCAGTTATTCAGAATGGGATAAACCCGGTCTTCCCGAATAACTCGCGTATATTTTAAATAAGTGCTACACAAACACAACATACGCCTCATTCCAATTCATCAGTCACTAACCGTAAATTAATCAAGAGAATAATCCCCCAAATATTAACCTCGAAGGCCGAAACCAACATCAGATCAATATCCAGAAAACCATTCTGCTTAGCTAACCGACAGTTAGTTTCTGATTTCACATTCATAGGGAAAGGTTCCCATTAATTTTATCCAAGATAAATTCCTGAATTTATTCTCTAATCTTCCTTTGAATTTCGATTCAACTAGTCGGAATTAGCGAACCTTACCGTAGTAATCATTGGTTTTAATTTCCCAATCCCAACCTATTCATCCCATGAAGTAAAACTGGTAATACTTCATATCTAACACCACGGTGTTATCGGTAAATTCAATTACCATTTCACGTTCAAATCTAATTAAAGATTTAACTATCGCCTGGAGCAAAACTGGGGATACTCCATTCTCGATCTTTTCAATCTAATTAAAGATTCATTAAAACTCCACTTAGTTTTAATCGTTAACTGGGTTAGAGAATCAGTGTCATTTAAAACACGGTTCACGATAAACCCAAAATCACCTTCCATTAATTATCGGGTTAAAGAACGAGTGTTATTTAAAACACTGTCCACGATAAACCCAAAAATCAATATCAATTCAATTCCAATTAAATATTATTTAATTGGTACACTTCATTAAATCTAAATAAAAAGATTTAATCTTTTTTCAACTGGGTTCAAGAACAGTGTTAGTGAAGACACCATTCACGACAAACCCAAATCACATTTGATATTAAATACAAGGCTCTAAATAGAAAATATATCGGCTTATATTCAATATCAAATTCTACGACAAACAGATATCGTATTGGAAATAACGATATATATATCTATATCTTTCAAATTTCCATAACAACATCTGTATAATCACGAAATCCAACATCGAAATATTCCGAAGACAATTTCGATTCAAATCCATTCCAATGCAATCATTGGAAATTTTGGTTATTTTTAAAACCCCTTTCAAATTCAATTTATTTATTTAAAAATAAATAGAATTATAATCCTAGTTCAAAACTAGTTCATTTCGATAAAAATCTATTTTTATCCTTTCAAATATGGAGTTTTTCATCCCAATTTTTCCCAAATCATTTCTTATGATTGTACACAAATTATTACTATTTTTAATAATTTTATCAAGGCCCGTACAGTCGATTTCCATCAATGGCCATCGAACTGCACTTACAGCGACCTTTTTCAAATTTGATTTGGACGTAATTCCAAATCCAACCGTTAGATTTCAAATTTCTATTATTCATTAGAAAGCTCTTTTTGATACGAACCCAACGGTTCCGGTTTTAGGAGAATCCGACGGTCGGATCTCCCGTAATGTCCGTTTGAAATAAATGGTTGAAATTCGCGAACTGCCGCTGCGCGGCGCGTTCTATTCAGGCCATTATATTATATATATAATATATATAATATATATTTCGTCGATTTCTATTTAAAACGAATTATATAAATAGTTTTAAATTCGTTTCAAAAGCAATTTCCACTTCCTTTTCAATTCAAATCAAAATTGAATTCTTCTTTATAAATTCGTTTTAAAATTCATTTCTATTCAATTCAAATTTCAATTCAATTTGAATTCATTTCAATTCGCTTTCAATTCAATTTGAATTCGTTTTCAATTCAATTCATTTCGAAATCGTTTTCAATTCAATTCGTTTCGAAATCGTTCTCAATTCAATCCATTTTGAAATCGTTTTCAATTCAATTCATTTCGAAATCGTTTTCAATTCAATTCATTTTGAAATCGTTTTCAATTCAATTCATTTCGAAATCGTTTTCAATTCAATTCATTTCGAAATCGTTTTCAATTCAATTCATTTCGAAATCGTTTTCATTTCAATTCATTTCGAAATCGTTTTCAATTCAATTCATTTCGAAATCGTTTTCAATTCAATTCATTTTGAAATCGTTTTCAATTCAATTCATTTTGAAATCGTTTTCAATTCAATTCATTTCGAAATCGTTTTCAATTCAATTCATTTCGAAATCGTTTTATATTCAATTCATTTCGAAATCGTTTTATATTCAATTCATTTCGAAATCGTTTTATATTCAATTCATTTCGAAATCGTTTTATATTCAATTAATTTTGAAATCGTTTTATATTCAATTCATTTCGAAATCGTTTTCAATTCAATTCATTTCGAAATGAATAGAATCGATATAAATCGTTTACGTCAAAATGGTGTCAATCTAATCAACACGGCTTCATAAATTTCTATTTTCAAATATTCTATTTCAAATATTTCTTTTTCAAAATAGTTGTTATTATCAAAATATTTCGTTCAACACATGACCAATCTCAATGGATGAGTACTGTCAACATATGAACCTTTATTTTATATTGATAAAGATGTAAATTTTATTACTAAAATATTTCGTTCAACACATGACCAATCTCAACGGATAAGTAATGTCAACACATGAACCTTTATTTTATAATATTCTTTATTTTTCAAATTGGAATGAGGCCCAATCAATTACCATATAAAGTTAATTATATGGATTTTCATACAACACATGTATAATAGCATTGAAAAATAATCAACCATCAACCAAAGTGCACTACACTGTATAAGCATCAAATATAGATATCTAACGCTTATAACAGCCTGTCAATCGATCGATCGACATATTTAATCAATCAGGATGAGTGAACTTCAAATTTCATCCTGACACCCGTGTGGGGTTTCAAACAATCAAACACATATTTTATTTGTGCAGTTGGGCGATGTGTAAAATTTGTCGTCCCAATCAATGTCATTCAAATAGGTGTACATAATCAAACCGTCTGGTTTGTAAATGAATATTTATTTATTCACATTCACGTTAAAAATCATATTTTTAAAGATAAAACATTTTATTCCAACATATGAATTTCTATTCAGTTCATTCTTTAAATAAAATGATATTTTTATTTTTCTAACATATTTTAGAAAATTTCGGCGGCATAACGGCACGATACTAGAAACTGGACAAGGCCTAGCCTTATCCCCGGTCTAGTGAAGGCCCACGCCATTCACACATCAATCAAATCACCAAACAACCAAATTCAAATCAAATCATATAACTAATCTATGCAACCAAACAAACAAGTCCATGGTCTGTGGACGATTGTGTCGGGCGCTACTAAGCACCGTCTGCATCCTATTATATATATATATAACTAGAAAATTTAAATTGAAAGGTGAGAAGTTCTCACCGAAAGCTATCCAATCATCTTGACTCTTCTTTGGTATAAATCTTCTTCGTTCTCGCCTTTTTGTTACCTTCGTTGTCCGCTTTCACTACCTATGTAAAAATCGAATTTTTACTTCGCTATTCCATATATAAAAATCATATTTTTATTTCGAAGTTCAATATATAAAAATCATATTTTTATTTTGAAGTTCAATATATAAAAATCATATTTTTATTTCGAAGTTCAATATATAAAAATCATATTTTTACTTCGAAGTTCAATATATAAAAATCATATTTTTACTTCAAAGTTCAATATATAAAAATCATATTTTTATTTCGAAGTTCAATATATAAAAATCATATTTTTATTTCGAAGTTCAATATATAAAAATCATATTTTTATTTCGAAGTTCAATATATAAAAATCATATTTTTACTTCGTTGTTATATAGATAAAAATTATATTTTTATCACACTATTTTCCACCTAAAGATTTCGCCTTTTCTAAAATAAAGATTTCGCCTTTATAAACACATAGACTTCGCCTTTTCAAATTTAAAGATTTCATCTTTATAAAAATCTCATTTTTATTTTTCTACACATATAAAGATGATATTTTTAATATTCCTATCATGTAAAAATTATATTTTTAATTCTTCTATATAGTAAAGACTATATTTTTAATACTTTAAAAATATAAAAATCATATTTTTATTATCGCTAATCACTTAATAAAAATCTAATCTTTTTATTAAGGAAAATCAAACCTTTTTGTTCTTTCAAAAATCAGTTTTCATAACATAAAGCAATCACCTTTTACAACGAAATAAAATAAAATAAAATAAAAGCAAAACTTACAGAAGAAAAAGGGGAAGGGGATGCTCCGACTGGGGGGGGGGGAAGCTGATTGCATCGCGCGGCGCCCTAGGGGGGGGGGTTCTCATCGATCGGCGGTAGGAGAAAAAGGGGGGGGGGTTCGGGTTTCTGGCGACATCGGTTTAGCTGGAGGAGGGCGTCGAGAGAGGGGAGGGGAAGGGAGGTGGGGGTGGCGTGCCTTGGACGCCGGCGGCGGTGGTTGTTGTCGCGCCTCCGTCCTTCCTCGTTCGATTTCTCCTTTTTTTTTATATATATAAATCGATTTCTGTTTTAAACGGGGGGGGGGGGGGGCAGAGTTATATAAGAAGGGAGATATAAATTTTTTTTAATTTTTTTAATTATTTTATTTAGCAAAAAGTTGACTTCTACATACGACCTCGAAACGAGGCCCACCGCCTGTCGTCCATAGCGTTTCACCCCCATTCCGAACACAATGGGATATGTATCGTAAGCTGATCCGATCGTTTCGAACAACTTCCGTTGAATTTACATTTAAACCACTATATTGAATTTTAAACGTACGTTTCAAATTACCGGGGTCGTATACGAACTTTAAAAATTCCAGAAAAATATTTTCTAGCTTCGTATTGACGAAACGGTCCTAACAAAACTAGTTTCGTCGAATTCTGAGACCGTTGGAAAAATGGCCAATTTCCAGTCGATTAAAATCAACTGAAACCGGTCAAACGCGTTTTCCTTCGCCACGCTCACGCATTGATTCGAAAAATTATGAAATTTGGAATTAAGTAATAATTTGACACTGCGGATCCGACAAAAGTGGTTTCATCGAAATCCGAGGTCGTTTGCAAAATTCCCATTTTTAAGGGCCTGAATTCTATAGCGACTATTCAGAATTTTCAACTGGACATATCTTTTGATTCCCGCTATGAAATTTTGATTTTTCGAATTCGTTGGAAAGATATTATCAAATAGATCCTATCATTTTGGTTTTACTAAAATCCGGATTGTTTTGCACCCGGTACATTCAATTGAAGTTTGAAATCGAATTATCAAACCACCACGCCATTTTCAATTCTATTTATAATTATATATAAATATTTATATTCTAACGACGGCGTATATAATATATACATTCTAATTATATTCAAAATAAATTTCTCGTCGATATTATTTAAAATAGTCTATTTCAAATATTCAAAATTCGCTGAAATCGCCAAAGTAAAATTTTTAAACTGGCCCAGATTTTCGGGTTGTTACAGGTGGCCCCTTTCACTGACGAGATTATGAACACTATCATCTCGAGTGAAGGTTCCAATCATAAAGTATCTTGGAACCACTGATCCTGATGACCACCGATTGGCTTTTGATGGCCAAATGGATCTGTATAACGCTTCAAGGCTTGTCCGATGTCATCTTTTCCCAGTCACCCTCCAAAGGGCAGAAGCGTAGTGGTATTATCAATATCTGGAGAATACCATTTACTCGTGGAAGCAATTTTCCTCTGAGTTCTCTGCGCAGTTTGCATATGCAAAGACCCGATGGCAGATTGCACTGTCGATGCCAACATAAAGCAAAGACAAGTGGAGAGTTTGGGAGATTACTTGAAAAGATTTAATGTAGAAGCTTTGAAGGCAAAAGATATGAATGATTGTGACAAGCTTATCATTGTTCGCTCTGGCTTGATCGAGAACTTCCCTTTCTGGAAGGAGTTGTATATTTATGGAGGCAAAGACCTACAAGCTTCCACTCCCAGGCTAACAAATTCATTTATATGGATGAATTGTACTACACGAAGAAGAAGTTTAGAGCTTGTGGGGATGGAGGAAAGTTGGGCTTTGGTCGAAATCCTCAAAGCGGAAGATTTGGTTTAGACGAAAACCAGAAAAGGCCAAGATGGGAGGACTCCAACTCCAACTCTATGACCCTGAGTATACCCATCTCCTTTATATACGTTGTGGCCAAGGAAAGGGTCAATAACTTCCCCGTCTCTTTTAAAGCCAAGAATTTCCCTGAACCCTATGGTGGAGGAAAGTACTGCGAATACCACAAGGAGAATGGATACAAGACTGATGAATGTAAGGTATTGGAAGGAATCATTCAAAAGCTCGTTGGCGAAGGGATCTTGAAAGAGTTTGTTTTGAATAGACAACCATCGACCTAGCATAATAATGGGCACCAAAAGGTTTCAGTCAATGCAATAGAAGCCCCAACTGAGGAGGGTTACCTAGATCTAGGCCCTCCAATAAACTGAATTAATGTGATCCATGGTGGGCCACTTCTCGTTGGAAATTGTCCGACATTTCGAAGCCGATATATGAGGGAGGCACATGAGGGAATATTCTCCATTCAAGAGGAGCCACTATTGAAGAATACCCGCTACAACATCAAGATGCACAATCTAGTGATTTCTCCAGATGAGATGAAGAAGGGGGTTCGTTATCCACACAATGACCCTCTTATGATAACAACTCAGATTGGGCTTTCTATAATTCCCAAAATTCTTGTTGATACCGAAAATGCGGTGTGATCTGTAAACAAGCTTTTGACCAAAGGGGAATCTCCGAGGAAAAGCTGGAACCAAGCAACAAGCCTATCTTTGGTTTCATCAACAAAGGATTTACTCCAGTAGGATAGATAAAGCTTTTGGAATGTATGGGATTGTCTTCTCTTTACAGGACCTTCGAGACTCCCTTTGTTGTCATCTACTAGCCTTCCTACTATAATGCTTTCTTTGGTCGGCCAGCTTTGGAAGAAATGGATGCCTTTGTCTAGTCCAAATATCTTATGATGAAGTTCCTAACAAAGCAAGGATAGGGTACAATCAAAGGGGAACAGTTCAGTTCTTGCAAGTTGTATATTGCAATAGTTGACCTATACAGAAGGGAACATTCCGCTTACTTTGACTCTTCTACTATTTTTCAACCTTTGGATGATGGATTCTTACATCCAACATTCGAAGGTAAAATAAGAATCAATAAAAGTAACAAACGTGTGAATGTCGGTACACCTCTTTGAGAAGAAAGAGAAAAGGGTTGATGAAGTAAATTTGGTAGAAAAGGAAGAAATTGTAACAGAATTGGATTCCCGAGGGGATACCGAAAGAATCAAACCGATAGAAGACTTAGAAGAAATAAGCGTTGACCCGACTGATTAATCCAAAACCATTGAAATAGGAAAAACGTTGGAAGAACCCTTGAGAAGTGATTTGGTTCGGTTCCTATAGCACAGTAAGGATGTATTTGCTTGGACCCATTCGGACATGGTAGGAATTAACCCCTCTATCATGAGTCATGCTCTGAATATCAACCCTTCCATAATCCCTGTTCAGCAGACGTAAAGGCAGTATAGCAGAGACAGGTCATAATTTTTGAAAGAGGAAATCAAGAAATTATTAACGAATGAACTTATCCTGGAGGTCTTTTACCCTAAGAGGTTAGCCAACCTGGTATTGGTGAAAAAGTCCAATGGGAAGTGGAGGACTTGTGTTGGCTACACGAACCTAAACAAATCTAACCCAAGGGATTATTATCCCTTTCCCCGAATAGATCAGTTTGTTGATGCGACAAACGGACATAGGTTGTTAATTTTCATGGATGCCTACTCAGGATACCACCAAATCCCCATGCACAAACCCGACTAAGAGCACACAAGCTTCATTACCGACTGGGGGACACTTTGTTACAAAGTAATGCCCTTTAGGTTAAAGAACGCACGAGCAACATATCATAGGTTGGTTTAAAGGATGTTTCAAGATCAAATAGGGCAAAACATGGAGGTATATGTGCATGACATGATAATGAAGTCTACCAAAGCAGAAAGTCATATGGAAGAGTTAGAAGAAATGTTCAATATCTTAAGAGATTATCAAATGAAGTTAAACCCTCAAAAGTGTTCTTTTGGAGTTCGGCCTGGAAAATTCCTCAGGTATGTGGTCAACGAACATGGTACGGAGGCTAGTACTGATCAAATCCAAGCCATAAAGGATATTGAAAAACCCAAAACAAGCAAAGAGGTCAACGACTTAAATGGAAAGGTAGCAGCTATAAGCCGGTTCATTTCCAAAGCCACTGATAAGTGTGTCCATTTCTTTGATGTGATAAAGAAACAGAAGAACTTTTAATGAAATGAAGAATGTAGAAAAACTTTTCAGAATTAAAGATTATATGGGATGGCCCCTGATTTTATCTAGTCCCGAGAAAGGGGAGGATCTATACCTTTACATGGATGTCTTAGAATGTGAAGTAAGCTCGGTCCTTACAAGGGAAAATGATGAGACTCGATACTCGATTTATTATGTTAGCAGAACGTTAAAAGATGCAGAGACCCGATATCCCGTGGTGGAAAAGTTAGCCTGTTGCCTAATACTTATAGCACAGAAGCTCAAGGGTTACTTCCAGTCACATCCCATCAAAGTTTTAACCAATTTTTCACTTAAACATGTTTTCAGTAAGCTAGAAACTTCAGGAAAGTTAGTAGAGTGGGAAATTGAGCTTAGCCAATCCGAAGTCGAGTTCCAACCTTGGGCAACAATCAAAGGGAAAGCTCTCGCGGATTTTGTAAATAACTGCATTGGTTTCATGACAGAACAGTCAACAAAGGACAACAATCTAAAGGCTAAGTGGCAGTTATTCGTAGATGGAGCTTCAAATGAACAAGAAGCAGGGGCATGATACATAATAATCACCCATGACGATCTCTTACATTATGCAATGAAGCTGGGTTTTGCGGCAATAAATAATATAGCAGAATATGTGTCGATGGTGGCACATAAATCT
This sequence comes from Allium sativum, assembly GCA_030737875.1. NCBI lineage: Eukaryota > Viridiplantae > Streptophyta > Magnoliopsida > Asparagales > Amaryllidaceae > Allium > Allium sativum. The sequence goes on from CM060923.1 coordinate 256,966,070, forward strand.
AACACTAAGGTTAAAGATACCCCAGATTGAAATCCTTAGCAACTTAGGGTTAATGGTAAATCAAATCGAGCAAACCTACCATGCCAAATATGCTCGCCTGGTCCTATATGTAAAAAGGATACTAAAGATGCTTTCTCAGTTCAAGGATTTTTCCATACAATAGATCCCAAGAGGGGAAAATTCCCAAGCCGACTCATTAGCAAAATTGGCTAGCTCTCGAGTAGCACCTAAGACTCAGATAATCCTCGTAAGATATTAGGAAAAGCCTAGCATTGAGCAGGAAGTGTTTGAATGAGGAAAGGAATTGATAGTCTTAACTAGATCCCAAGCCTTGGAAAAGGGAGCTGAGGAAGAAATATTACCCCCAATGAGGGACCCATGTCCATGAAAAGGATTACCATTATGAGAATTCTTTTGTAACAACCCAAATTTTTAACAAAACACTACTTAAATAATGGATTAATTAATTGAGGAATAAACTAATAAAATAAATATTAATCAAAAAATATTGAGAATTAAATAAAATGGATTTTTTATTGCATCCGTTACGAAATTCTGATTTAGATAGACTTTATTTTGCGTAAATCAGACAAGAAACAAAGAAGTTATGAGCTAAAGAAGTTCAAACATAATTTAAAAGAAACACACCTAAAAACTTCCTATGTTCTTGTTTTATGAACAAAAATAATTTTTTAGAATAAAAGAGAGTGTGGGCAAAGTGCTAGGACATGGGAATGTTAACCAAGAGGTCACAAGTTCAATCCCTAGCAATCCCATATTCTTTTTAGATAATGAGACCAATCTAAATGATGCATGTGTATATGTACATATATAAATAAAAGATTACATATGTATGCATGTGCGCGCGCATGTGTGTGTACATATGTACATTTATATATATATGTGCATGTGAGTGTGTGTGTGTGTGTATGTATGTATATATATATATATATATATAACAACATTAAATAAGGTTTTAATTTAAAATAAGTATGTGTGCATTTATTCTAAAGTTGACATACGTTTGAAAATAAAATTTAATGCATGTTGGAAATGGAAGAAAAGTTAATGCGCTAAAATAAAATAGAAAGTAAATATATAATGTTAATTAACATTTGAATACTTGTGTAAATACACAGAATTAACATGTCAAAAATACACAAGCATATCAAGTGCACATTGGGATTTAAGATTTAAACGCATGTCATAAATCACCAAAGAAAAAAAAGGGAAACATTGGAAATAGTGTCAAGCATATAACAAATTCCATAATGTGAACATATATCTTGGTATATTTAATGTAAATATATTTAGATAGGCAAACACATCGTAAATGGAATAAAGCCATGTGATAAAAAGGATGTTTTAAATGATGCTAATCCGGTATTGTTTCAATTCAAAATTTATATTCGTGTATTAGTAATAGATGTTTGAAATTGAAAAAAAAAATGGTAGAAATAAGCATTCACGGAATAATACATGCACGAATTTAATGAATAAAGCAACAGTAAATGGATAATTTCTTGCTTATGCATTGTTGATGTGTCTTATATGATTTAGATTAAAAACCTAAAATCTAATGGCCTAAAATATAAATATAAGATACAATGAACCTGGACTGTGTCGTATGTTTTATTCCTTGCTGACACAGCATGATATGTTTTTAATGGTTTGATTTTAAAACCTAATACCTAACGATTTGAGATTTTCTTGGTTAATCTATAAATAGGGTGGCTATCTCTGATTTTTCTATAAACAAATTCTCTTCATCCCTCCTTTTCTCCATGTCTATGTTATAAAATTAATTAAGAAAAATGAGAAGATGCTGCTAGAAGATACATTAAAAAGTTAATTCAAGATCTGCAATCAATCAACAACTATTTTAGAAGATTTTCTAGATCTACAACAACTATAGCGAGCATTACTATGATTTCCCTAATTTTTCCAAGTTAAAGTTAAATAGATATAATAGTTGTTGTATTAATCTAAATAAAAAGAACTTTAACAGTAAATATATTTTAGATCTGAAAAGTAACAATTCTTATATATTATTTTATTTAATGTCAATTACCTATTCATTTCAGTTATTATCCGTTTGTATGTGTATATCTCTTCTTTATCCCCTTTCTGTTGTTTGTTTTATTTACTGTATTGTTATGCCTTTATCATTTGAATTGCGTAGAAAAGTATGTAATAACGTTAATTGGAAATTAGGTATATTATAATTTATATTCTGAATTGGGATTGTTAAAAAGGAAGAATATGTAAACATGAATAGTCTAAACTTAATTTTATATTAACAAGAAATGTCATTTGTGAACGTGAATTTGAAATAATATGTATGCATATTAATATGGCAGGAATCTAACATCAATCAATAGACATATGACATGAATTTGACATTAACTGATAGACATATGGCATGATATTAGTAGGGCATTGATTGGCGAACATTTATGTTTATAAGGCATTGGTTGGAAAACATGTAATTAACATTAATCCGTATATGTTAATCTGACAAACAAGTAGACATTAAGAAGAACATGTTAGACATTGTGGTTTAACATAAAAAACAATATACATTTGGGGAACATGGTAAATTTTCACTTATGTTAATTGACATAAGAAGATATGTTGATGGAAATTTGTCACCTATTGACATTAATATGTTAAACATACCCGTTAGACATTAAATGTTCATTCATGTTAATTTGGCAATAACATCATGTAATTTAGTGTTTAATGTTCATTCATGTTAATTTGGGAATAATATGTATTTTAGTGTTTAATATTCATTAATGTTAATTTGGGAATAACATGTATTTTAGTGTTTAATGTCCATTCATGTTAATTTGTGAATAACATGTAATTTAATGTTAATGTTCTTTCATGTTAATTTGGGAATAACATGTTATTTAATGTTTAATGTTCATTCATGGGAATAACATGTAATTTAATGTTAGTTTGGGAAAAGATTAATCAAACATTTATGTTCGTTGGGTATTTATGTCCATTTAATGATGTTAGCATTGGTATTAAAATCACATGTTAATTGATACTTATTTGTAAACATGATAATTTTGGCTCTATATCTGAAAACATGTAATTTGTCATTTGATGTTGAAATGGGAAACACGTTCATTCAATATTTACTTAGAAAGTACGTTAATTTAAAGTTAATGCGGAAAACAATTATACTTAATATGACATTAAGTAGTCTTTTGAGAAAAACTTGTTAATTAGAATGAGTTATACTTAATATGAAATTAAGTAATCTATATGGGAAATCATGTTAATTAGAATGAATGGTATTTAATTAGAAATTAACATGCAAATAGAGAACATGTGGATTATACTTAATTTAATATTTGGTAAATATGCCATGAAAAATATAAGTACTAGATGTAAGTTAAGTAAAATGAATTATTTTAATCTATATATACATTTGGGTAGGTGCTTGTTTGGGGAAGGGGTTGTACACAAAATAACATTTGGAGTAAATGTCGTTTACAACCAGGTTTATTAATGAACTTAAACTTGCCAAGTTAAACCTGCTAATTAATAAGCTAAGAGATCCTAGGTCTAGTTTTTTTGTATTAGGTTTTGGGGACTCTTAAATCCGAGTTACTTGGGGGCACAAGCCTAGGGGTGGCTTGTGTCAAGTTGTGTGGAACTCGTATCAGTCAGTATCCATGCTGGTATCTTAGGTGGGGTCTCACACTAGGTAGGGGTAAGGGCACGCTTTACTGATATGGATTGTAAGAGGTTCAAAGTTGGGGGTAGGTACAGGCGCATTCCTGCAGAGTGAAAAGCGTGTATGGGTCCGATTATAGGAAACTAAGACGTTGTAACACCTACGAATAGGTCTGTATCCTATAAGTTTCTGGATTAAGGACTGATACACCATAATGTCAAGGTTGGAACAGGATATTCGGGTAATAGGGAGCCGATCGCATAAGTAGTAATTAGGGTAACACCTAATCCTGATATTCTAATGGAAGTGCAATACAGTCAATCTTCCTGATCAGATTATTATTATTGTTATATCATTGTCTTTTTTTTATAATAATTGCTAGTTCTTATTATTAGTTCATATCAACAATTGTTCACCTTTATACATGTACAGTTATCTACCATTTTATGTTGCTAGAACCACTATTTACCTGTTTTACTTCAGTTAGTAAGTCGAGTTAGTTATCATAATAGCTCACCAGGCTTTATGTCTGACCCTTTTCCTTTCTTCCTTTCTCTTTTCTTTCCCCAAGGCTTACAGGGAGAAAGTATATAGTTCAGATTTCTTTGTTAGTTTTATCGTGATGGATTACTGTAAGTTGGATTACTTCCTATTCTATTTCCTAGGTTAGGTTGTACATTTATGAATATATTTGGGGATAATCTTATTTACTCTGATGTTGTTTTTGACAGAGGTTTTGAGACATGTCATTTTGTGATTGTTTGATTAGATGAAACAAGATGATTTTGTATCTTATAAAATGAATGCTTTCTTTCCCTATAAGTTATTAGTTTTGTCTTGTAAAATCTTAGTCTCTATGATGTTTTATGTATTTATACCTACAATGCTTTATACTTTCTTAATGAAATCCTTATATGGGTGATATTAAGGAATGTGGGGTATTACAATTGGTTTTAGAGCGTAAGGTTTCCAAGATCACTAAAGTTTTGTTTTAAAGGAAAGAATTTTCAAAAGAAAACACATTTTTCAGAAATCAAAAATCACTTTTGAATATAAAATATCTCCTACAATCAGTTACAACCTTCCTTTGGCTCTTTCTAATTCTTTATCTTTTTAGTTCAGTTATAAGGCATTCTATCTAAGCTTTTTCTTTATAGGTTAAAAGTTTGAATAATGAATAAATCTGTTCAGCAAAGTAGTTGGAAAAGTCGATGTTAAAAAGGAACTTGTTGCTAGACAGAAAAAATGGTTAATCATGGAAGGAACTACCTTATTAGTTTAGTGATAAAAAGGATAGTTGGAAGATAAGAAAAAACTATATTGATTGGTTAAAGAAAGGGAGTGTATTTCCATAGTTTAGTTTAACATAGAAAACTTCATTACATGAATGAATGGGTTGGTGCAGAATAGGAATTTTATCGTATTGCGCAGTAACCACCAACTTAAAAAAAATCTTGCAATTAGGGTTCCTATATTATGATACTATGGAAATAAATTTTTATACGTTTTTGTAACCAATTAATTGGGAACTTCCAAAAAGGTGAATTTAACGATGGCAAGTACAAGATCAACATGAGTATATTAGTGTCAAAAGGATTATAAGGATGGGTGTTCATCAAAACTGGTCAAGGAAAAGGCAAGGTTTAATGAAAGAAAGATTTTTATCCATCTTTAGTTCTTTCTAGTTCTCTTGTTTGATTTAGGAATATTTTGTCCCTTTTTCCCTTCGATGTCACTACAACAGAACTGGTATTTTATAACAGCCTATAGCCGCTATGAATAAGAACTATAGCGGTTCCACAACTGCTGTATAGGAACATGTTATTAAAACTGGTAAATATTTATAACACTTTGTTTGCCGCTATAAAAGAGATTGGTTTTATAGCATAAATTTGCCGTTATATTACTTAAAGACAATAGCTCATGCTCACCACTATTAATGCGACGACCCCAAACCCCCCAATCAGGCTGTGGCAAGGGTAATCTTTGGAATATAACACATAAACAGATAACAACAGAACAGAAATAATTAAATACACCAGATAATGTACAATAGAATACACTAGATAAACATAATCATCAGAGTTACACAGTATACATGATCATATTTAGTACAAAATACAGTTCAGCTTTACATAAAATGCCTACAGCAGAAAAGAAAACATAATATGTACAACAGAAGCTGAACAACATAAAAAGGGATAAATGGTAGAATCCATCTTTAGCTCCAGCTATCCAGAAAGAGCCTGCTAAAACCTGAATACAAGGCTGCCCGTGGAGAAAAAGGGGCACCCGAGTTTGCAAGTGAAACAAACTACGAGTCAGTCATGGGACTGGTATGAGAAATCTACTTAACACACTTTAATATATGGTCAATCACAGGACCACGCCACTTTCGCGGAACGGGTTTACTCCATTGGATTTCCAGTGCTTAAAAACAAGTAAATCTTTTAAACATCGCAATGCTTTTTATAAAAATGAAGCCATTATAAGACTCAGTTCCCATCACACAATGCAACGCAAACCAGAGGATAGAGTTTTACCTTATAATGGCCAAAATATGCTTGATACGAATAAAACAAAAGCATTTGATATTATTACTAGTGTTTATATGCTTCAAAAACAATTTCAATCATGACTATCAATCATAGACGGCATGGGTACCATATATCATGTCGCCATATATAGGTATACAATCAGAACTGCACAACGTCGTATTTGGAAATTGGATTTCCGTCATGAACCAAGGCAAAAGATAGTCCTTACCGACTTCGAGACTCTCTAGCCTGAGCCTCAGGGCAAGTACTCAGTCAAACCCTTGGATCATCAGGGCCAGTCCACCGATGTGGATTAAAATGCCTTAACACTGCGTTTCCCCACACTTTGGGGCGTAAATGAGCCAAATGACTCCATCGGCTCCACATAGTCACCGATATATCCGAGGCGCCTCGCAACAGCAACAACCAAACAGGTGGAAATAATATAAATGTCAGGGCTGGTAGGTCACTTACACCACCCTAGCTAGAAGGAAACGCATGCCCTCCCTTATGTTCTCTCCCGTTGCTGGTACATACCGGGGTGTGAGGCTCGCGAATCAACGTTATACACAAAGCTATGCCACACATGCCGTGCTTTGATCATCAACCAAAAGACTTTGCTTTTCAACAAAAGCCTTGATCATCTGCCACTTAGGCATGCTACACAGGCAATTCACTCTATGCGACATATTTCTATCGTTATGTAACCTCTGAGCTTGTACGTCTCAGAGAAGGGCGTTAAGCAAGAGAATAAATTCTCCGCCGCCAAACAGATATATATTTAATAGAGATCAATCAGTACAGAACAAAATCCAATGTCAGACACAGAGTCCATTTACAAATTCGCTCTGGGTCTGAACGAAATCGGAGGCTCTATATACCTCGCATACCCATCGATCTCCAAGTACGTCTGGACGATCACCACTTATTATCTATATTTCGGGATGCCTCCTAACCAAGACATCAGTTATCATCCAACCGAGGTGAAGATCTCTGGTCTTCAACCACTGTCTTCATCATCAACTTCTTACCGCCGATCAATTATTTGAAATGAGATTTAACTCGGCCTTTTCAAATAATTCACGTATATTTAGAATTTATATCAATTCATTTCAATGGTTAAATTATTCGACATCAATAATTCTGTTCTTAATGGAAATTTTCACGCCAAACACATTCAACCATCAAATATCCAATAAATCGGGTAAATTCTGTTTATTTCCATTCCATATCGTTTATAATATTTTATAACAATTTATCGCTATTTTTATTCAATTAAAAATAGCCAATTCATTCAAACGACGCTTCGGGCCATAACGCGGCCGTGGCGCTGTTTTTCTTTAGATTTGATTTACACATATATGAAAATCTAACCGTTGGATCTTCACAAATTTTATATCATTAGAAAGATCTTTTCAAAACGATTCCAACGATTTCAGTTTTGGGAAAACCCGACGGTCGGATCTCCCGGTACAATCGTTTGAAGTAACGATTTCAAAATACGAACTGCAGCATTGTTATTCGATTTAATTTAATTATATATATATATATATATATAAATATAATCGATCCTCGTGCTGTTATTCTTCAGATTTGAATTAAACATTCCAGACCATCCAACCGTTGGATCTTCACAAAGTTTGTGTCATTGGAAAGATATTTCCAAAGCGAACCCAACGGGTTCGGTTTCGGGAAAATCTGATGCTCGGATCTCCTGCACTAATCGTTTGAAATCACGGTTTCAAAACACGAAGTACAACTTCGTTATTCGATTTATTTTAATTATATTTATATTTATATATAAATATAATTCATTCTTCGATTTCAAAACCATATTCACTTCATATATTTGATAAAAATGATATTTTTATCATCAAAAATATTTATTCAACACATGAATATTTTTAGCACGCCATATTCACAATAAAAATGTGGATTTTATTGTTCAATCTATATATTCAACACATGAGCTTCATTCAACACATGAATTTCTATTCAACACATGAATAATTTCTATTCGACACATGAATATTTTCTATAGTTTATATATATAATAAAAATGTGATTTTTATTGTAAAACAATTTATTTCAAAACACGATCATTTTATATGGTTCATACATAAGGTAAAATTTTTATTTTTGGTGTTAAAACAATTTCTTTAAAATACTAATGTTTTATATAGTCCATTTATATAATAAAAATGTTATTTTTATCTTTCAAAGAATTTATTCAACACATGAACTTCATTCAACCCATGAATTTCTACTCAACACATGAATTTCTATTCAACACATGAACATAGTTTTCAACTCATGAAAATTATTCTAACACATGAATATTATTGAAAATTTTGACAGCATAACGGCAGGGTAGTTAAAACCGGGACCGTCCCTAGTATGACTCCTCGCTCTACCTTAAAATCTCGCGGTTTTTGACAATGGGGATTTCATGCATCTAATTCGTACGCAGACGAGCATGTTTATTTTTCTTTTCCACAAACTAATCCTATGTGGTTTCATCAATAATAATTCTCAACCACAACAGGTATTTTTCAACCACAATCAATCATTCATGATTTTCACCAAATTTCACATCAACCAATAATCCAAACAATATCACAACCAATAAATATCGTCCATGGTCTATGGACGAGGGGAGTATATATATATATATTCGTATATAAATATATTTCAATTTCATTTCACTTCATTTCAATCATTTCAACGCATATATAATTTTTACAACGCATATATAACTTATATATCGAACATACAACTTATACAACGCTTATACATGAGGTGTACGACGCTTATATAACTCATACATCGACTATATAATTTATACATCGTTGTTTTCTATATCATTTATAAATTAGAAATCTCACATTGGGTTCCACTCCACCAAAAATATCAGAAGGCTCTAAAAAATATCCGGTCTCTTCTAAAATGTAGAAGACGTCCGCACGAGTCCACCGTCTCTTGTTTCACTGAATTTCGACCCCATAGCAAAAAGATATGATTTTTAGAAGCTTGCAACACTTAAAAGTGTAAAAATTAGTTCAAATTATATACAGCCGTTACCTTCAACTATGGTTCAAAACTAGGTCTTGGATTTTCTCACAAACGGTTGCACGATAGGAGAATCGGCTCACACAGCGTCGAAGAGCTTCGAAGCAGCTTCCCAGCGACGGGGGTTTCACCCTAATCGACGTCCTCTACAGGGCGCTGCGGCGGTCTTAAGGCGGCAGCTTCGGGGAGCTCAAACTCGAAAAATACCAGACGATAGAGGGAGCTCCTTATATAGATTTGAAGAGGTGAGAGAGTTCTTCAAAAAGTTCAACTGGGGCTTTCGATAATGGTGCGTGGATTGGGAGATAACGAGAAGAGAAGGTTTGAAGCCCTTTCCGTCGTGCGTCGCGATATACGGGGAGAGAGAAAGCCGGGGTGTCGAGATGTGATTGGACGATGGATTTTTTTATATTTATATATTTTTAAAAATCCAAAAATACCCCTTGCCTCATACAAACTCCAATCCAAATCCAACGAGTGTCGTCCCTAGCTAATTACCCCCATTCCGAATACAATGGGACATGTTTCATAGGCCCATTCGACTGTTTCTGTCAGTTTCTCTTCAAATTAAAATATAAAACATTCTATATTTGGTTTGAACGTACATTTCAATTTGCCGGGGCCACATACTGATCCCAAAAATTCCAAAAAAATAAATCTAGCTATGTTTTGATGATACGGTCCCAACAAAACCAGTTTCAACGAATTCTGAGGTCGTTTGAAAAATGACCCTTTTCTGGTCGATCCAATTTAATAAAAATCGACCAAACACATTTTACTTTGCCACGCTCACACACTAACTTCAAAAATTATGAAATTTGAAACCTGGCAATAATTTGACGTCCCGGATCCAACAAAAGTGGTTTCGTCAAATTCTGAGATCGTCTGCAAAATGGCTATTTTCACGGGTTATAGAAACTCTATAGCGACCTTCCTGAAAATTCATTTGGCCATAACTTTTGATTCCCGCTATGAAACTTCGATTTTTCAGATTCATTAGAAAGATATTCACTAACAGGTTTAAATATTTTTGGTTTTACTAAAATCCGTTTTATTTTGTACCCGGCACAGTCAGTCAAAGTTTGAATTCGAATTTTGAAGCTGCCGCGCCATTTCAGGCCTTGTTTATAATATAAAATAATTATATTTATTTTCAAACATCGATTCAAACATACTTTTCGTTGTTATTATTTAAAATAATTTATTTTAAATATCTAAAATTCACTAAAATAGCCAAATTAAAATTTTTAAATTGGCTCAGATTTTCCGGGTTGTTACAATCTCCCCCACTTAAAACTTTTCGTCCTCGAAAGGAACGAAGTCGAAAGTTGTTTAATTATCCAACTCAACTTTCATCCTGGCTTCCATTCTTCTACTTTTCAGCTTCTAAGAATTTTCAAAATTCTTCAAAAATTTGGCTAACACCCTATATTTTCGAAAAATTTCGCCATAACCTCCTTTGTACGGGGAAGGGTTTGGAAATTTATTGGGCCGTATTGGGTTCCCAATAAATCCTAATAAGCATGCACGTATTTATAGTGATATATTACGGTGTCCACAGGGGAGTGTGTATAGATCATAACTCCAGAGAATAAATTCTCGTCATCCTATAAATGATTTTTGTGCCTTAATGACTAGAGAGACGTGTTTATTGTCATCTCCAGACCCCTGTGGGGTTTTTATTAATCTTGCAATTTGCCGTTACATTTTATATGGTCCATATCAGTCATCAGTTCAACCTGTAATATATAGTCATTGCCATACAAGCCTCTCACTCGTATGGTAAATCTTCAACCTCGTTACACAAGCCCCAAATGCTTATGTGGTATATGATGAAGTATGCCTATCTTCAAGAAGTATGCCATGTAGTGTAGTTCAAAATTAATTGTTACTATCCTATGGCGACATGTATTATTACACACAGAACAACCAACACTCCGCATCCAATGGCATTCACAGGAGTTGATATAATAATAAAATTGCGCATCCAACTCATTAAGGTTTACCTATTTGTCGGGCACGCAAATAAATTCTTTACTCAACAGCTAATCCATTTACCTGTTCAAACATACATAATGCACATGTATATATTTTTATCTAATTTTAAATCAGTTCAATACGTGATTTAATTGCATAAATTTACCATCATTCTCTATTGATTAAATTAACTATCCTTCTAATAATTTAATTAATCAAGTCCACTATCACACAACACAAACAAATATCAATTTGTTTTTAACTTTTCAAAAAAAATAATTAATTCATATATTCTTTTAAAATCATTCAGACTATATGATTAAAAGTTTACATCCATGCAAAGAAGACAACAACAAAGTAAAGAACAGAATGGAAATGCAAAATATGGTAAATGTACCTTGCACCAGAGTCAATCAGAGATATCCACCCTGCACTTAGGATAGGCCTTCTTAATGCTTTCCTCAGTTTCCCAAGTACAATATCGCGGATCCCCACTCCATTGCACTTTGACTAAGTGAACCTTCTTGTTTCTCAGCTCTTTGGTTTCTTTGCCAATAACCTTTAGCGGCTCTCTTCTCACAACCAATTTTGGAGTAATTTCTATATCCCATTGCACTGCTTCTTCCACGATCAAGTCTGGATCATGAACATGCTTTCGAAGTTGAGATACGTGAAATACATCATGCACTCCAGGCAATCAATCTGGCAATTGACCTCTAGAAGTGAGAGTTCCAATCCGTTCAAATATAGGGAATAAACCAATAAATTTGTGCGCCAACTTCCCAGTTCTACTTGAAATGCCTCCCAGAATTTGCTAGTAAATATTGGATCTCTATCACTAACTATACTGATCGGCACTCCATGTAGCCTAACAATTTGTTTGAAATAAATCTGTGCTAAACTTTGAGCGGTTCTATTGGATCTGACGGGTATAAAATGGGCGGTCTTCGTGAAGCGATCTACGATCACCCAAATTCTATCATTTCCTTTCTTGGTTATGGAAAAACCATCTATGAAGTCCATGGAAATATGTTCCCACTTCCAACCTGGAATGTCTAATTGTTGCAACGATCCGGCTAATTTCTGTTGGTCGCTTTTGACTAGTTGGCAAGTAGAGCACCTGCTAACATATAAAGAAATGTCTCTCTTCATCGATCTCACCGGAATGTACGCTTAATATCATTATACATTTTGCTCACTCCTGGATGGATACTAAGCTTTGACTTGTGGAATTCATCCAATACTTCCCTCCGGAGCCCAGAAGTGTTAGGAACACAAATTCAACCCTTTAGCCTTAGAACCCCTTGGTTATCAATCTGGAAACTCAAGGGTTCGCCTTTCTGTATTCTTTCTCTGATCCTTTGAATGAAGTGATCGTCCTTCTGAAGTGCAGATATTTTATCAATCAATGAAGTCGTAATAATAAAGCTGGCGATCATTACATTCTTTCTACTTAGCGCATCGGCCACAACATTGGCTTTCCCTGGAGTGTACAAAATCTCAAAATAGTATGCTGCAAGAAATTCTAGCCAATGTTGCTACCTCAGATTCAAGTCTTTCTGGGTGAACAGATACTTTAGCGACTGATGATCTGTAAACAGTTTGAATTTCTCACCCAAAAGATAGTGCCTCCAGATTTTTAAAGCAAATACAATGGCTAACAACTCAAGATCATGAGTAACATAATTCTTCTCATGCGGATTCAGCTGATGGCTAGCATAAGCAAGACCTCTTTGCATTAATACTGCACCAAGGCCTTCTCTAGAGGCATCTGACCAGACTTTCAAGTCTTGATTGCCATCGACTATCGTTAACACTGGAGCTGTTGTTAATCTTAATTTTAGCTTCTGAAAAGCCTCCTCACATTCAAGAGTCCACTTGAATCTTGTGTGTTTCTTTGTAAGCTTTGTTAAGGAACTAGATATCTTCGAAAAATCTTTAACGAACTTCCGATAATAACTAGCCAATCCAAGAAAACTTCGAACTTCTGTAGGAGTACTAGGCTGCTTCCAATTTTGAATAGCAGTGATTTTACCGGGATCCACAGAAATTCCTTCTTTTGGTACAACGTGGCCAAGAAACTTGACTTCTTCTTGCCAGAATATACATTTGGAAAGTTTGGCCTTCAAGACATTCTTTCGCAGAATTTCTAATACTTGTTCCAAATGTTTCGTGTGCTCGCTCTCTGACTTAGAGAAGATTAATATGTCATCGATGAAAACCAGAAAAAATTTATTCAAGACTTCTCTGAATATCCGGTTCATCAGATCGACAAAATATGCTGGAGCGTTACATAAGCCGAACGGCATTGCTAACCACTCATAGAATAAATCGAGACTTCTGAATGTTGTCATAGGAACACACTCTTCGGCAATACGAAGCTGATGGAAACCTGTATCTAGGTCCATCCTTGAAAACACTTGTGCGTCATTCAATCAATCCAGCAAATCATAAATCTGCGGCAATGGATATTTGTTCTTTAATGTCTATTTATTCAGGTCACAATAATCCATACATAGTCGAAGAGTACCGTCTGACTTTGGGATAAACACCACTGCTGCTCCCCAATCAGAGAAACTAGGTTTGATCAGACCCTTCCATACAAGCTGTCTAGTTTGATTATCTAATTCTTCTTTCTCCTTTAGAGCCGTTCTCCGAATAGCGTGCACTACTGGCCTTGCATTCGGAATTAAAGCGATCTTGGAATCAATTTCTCTCTTCGGAGGTAAGCTGACAACTTCTTCGAACACAGCAGCATAATTCTTTACGACAGGAATATCTTTTATGAGGTCAGGAATATTCTCTATGACTACAGGGATATTCTCTATTTGAGCAGGAGAAACATTAAGAGCTGACCAAAAGTCTTTTCTATCTGAATTCGGGCCTTTACATGGAACAGTTATATAATTTCCTGATTTAATCTTTGCCCTAACCACTCTCTCGGTGCATTTAACCTCTGCTTCATATTTGGTTAACCAATCCAATCCCAAAATAAGATCGAATTCATTAAAATTCATGACGATAGAGATGGTAGGGAACTTATAACAGGAAAAAGAGACAGGCACCCCACATACCCAGCTAAGATCGAGGGAACCCCCAATCGGATTATGGACAGTGATAGGTTCTTTGAGCTTTTTCAATTTCAAATCTAACTTCTTAACTGCATTCTTTGCAATAAAGCTTCATGACGCGCCTGTATCAAACAGTACTTTAACTGGAATATTTTTGACATTAAGCGTGCCTTCTAAAACATCAGACCTTCCCTGACTAGCTGAGGGCTCAAAAGTTTCTGCTACTTCATTTATATGTATTGCTTCAGATTTCTTTGAGAGTTGGCACTCCCTTGCAGTATGACCTGCTTGGTGGCACTTATGGCATTTCCTTTCACCATGAGATTTCTTTTTCTTCTTTGAAGGTTTTCAATTTATCGACAAATGTCCTTGCTTATTGCAGTTAGAACATATGGCCGTCGTTATTGGTTCTTTCTCAGATTTAACCCTTTTTCTCTTGGCGTTGGGCTTCTTACCGACCTCAGGCATCGTACTGACCTCAGGACTATCAGTTTCAGACTCCTCTTTGTTATTAGAACCGACTTCCTCTTCGTCGTTCAAATGACCTTTCTTACGGAGATCTTCATACTGATAAGCCAGGTATATCATTTCTGAAAAAGGAAGCTTCACATGCCCCATTACTCTACTTTGGTACTTTCTTTGAAGCCCGTTAATAAACCTTAGATTCTTCCTCTTCGGATATTGAATTATTTGAGGGGCAAAATGAGAAAGTTCATTGAATTTCTTATGATATTCTGGAATGGTTGTATCTCCTTGTATCAAATAACAGAATTCATCGCATAACCGCTCAGTTGCTTATGGAGGAGTAAATCTTTCACTGAAAATCTCTTTGAATCTATCCCAGGTGATATCACCTTCTGGATTATCCTTAATGATTGTTTCCCACAAGATTAAAGCTTCATCTTTGAGTGCCCAAGATGCCACTAATCTTTTTTGATCATCTCTCAGCTATAAACATTCAAAAAAAAAATCAGCAGAACTCATCCAAGCTTGAGTTTGAATAATCGACTCATTGCCCGAGAATTGCGCTCCACCCAGATTTCGATATCTCTTAAATAGAGCCAATAGATCGGGTTCTGCATTCCTTCTGTTTCTGACACTCATTTTCTAGCACTTCTGCAAATAGTAGACCAAGTGTCAAGTCAACAGAAAAGATATTATAAAGCATAGAAACATATACTTAAATGTAAATGGATCTATCGAGGTGTATTCCATTCTGCCATACTCATACTAGGATATTACTGATCCTATCTGTAATGGGTTACTCGTCCTAGAACACTATTGGTTCTATTTCTGACGAGTTCGTTAATATGTTATATTCCAGAACTAAGCTTAACCAAAGCTCTGATACCACGTTGTGACGACCCCAAACCCCCCAATCAGGCTATGGCAAGGGTAATCTTTGGAATATAACACATAAACAAATAACAGAAGAACAGAAATAATTAAATACACCAAATAATGTACAATAGAATACACTGGATAAACATAATCATCAGAGTTACATAGTATACAGGATCATACTTAGTACAAAATACAGTTCAACTTTATATAAAATGTCTACAACGGAAAAGAAAACATAATATGTACAATAGGAGTTGAACAACATAAAAAGAGATAAGTGGTAGAATCCATCTTCAGCTCCAGCTATCCAGAAAGAGCCTGCTAAAACCTAAATACAAGGTTGCCCATGTAGAAAAAGGGGCACCCGAGTTTGCAAGTGAAACAAACTACGAGTCAGTCATGGGACTGGTATGAGAAATCTACTTTAACACATTTTAATATATGGTCAATCACAGGACCACGCCACTTTCGCGGAACGGGTTTACTCCATTGGATTGCCAGTGCTTTAAAACAAGTAAATCTTTTAAACATCGCAATGCTTTTTATAAAAATGAATCCATTATAAGACTCAGTTCCCATCATACAATGCAACGCAAACCGGAGGATAGAGTTTTATCTTATAATGGCCAAAATATGCTTGATACGAATAAAACAAAAGCATTTGATATTATTACTAGTGTTTATATGTTTCAAAAATCATTTCAATCATAACTATCAATCATAGACGGCATGGGTACCATATATCATGTCGCCATATATAGGTATACAATCAGAACCGCACGGTGTCGTATTTGGAAATTGGATTTCCGTCATGAACCAAGGCAAAAGATAGTCCTTACCGACTTCGAGACTCTCTAGCCCGAGCCTCAGGGCAAGTACTCAGTCAAAACCTTGGATCGTCAGGGCCGGTCCATCGATGTGGTTTAAAATGCCTGAACACTGCGTTTCCCCACCCTTTGGGGCGTAAATGAGCCAAATGACTCCATCGGCTCCATATAGTCACCGATATATCTGAGGCGCCTCGCAACAGCAACAACCACACATGTGAAAATAATATAAATGTCAGGGCTGGTAGGTCACTAACACCACCCTAGCTAGAAGGAAACGCATGCCCTCCCTGATGTCCTCTCCCGTTTCTGGTTCATACCGGGGTGTGAGGCTCGCGAATCAACGTTATGCACAAAGCTATGCCACACAGGCCGTGCTTTGATCATCAACCACAAGACTTTGCTTTTCAACAAAAGCCTTGATCATCTGCCACGTAGGCATGCCACACGGACAATTCACTCTATGCGACTGATTTCTATTGATATATAACCTTTGAGCTCTTACGTCTCAGAGAAGGGTGTTAAACAAGAGAATAAATTCTCCGCCGCCAAACAAATATATATTTAATAGAGATCAATTAGCACAGAACAAAATCCAATGTCAGACACAGTGTCCATTTACAAGTTCGTTCTGGGTCTAAATGAAACCGGAGGCACTATATACCTCGCATACCCATCGATCTCCAAGTACGTCTGGACGATCACCACTTATTATCTATATTTCGGTGATGCCTCCCAATCAAGACATCAGTTATCATCCAACCGAGGTGAAGATCTCCGGTCTTCAACCACCATCTTCATCATCGACTTCTTACCGCCGATCAATTATTTGAAATGAGATTTAACTCGGCCTTTTCAAATAATTCACGTACATTTAGAATTTAAATCAATTCATTTCAATGGTTAAATTATTCGACATCAATAATTCTGTTCTTAATTGAAATTTTCACGCCAAAAACATTCAACCTTCAAATATCCAATAAACCGGGTAAATTCGGTTTATTTCCATTCCATATCGTTTACAATATTTTATAACGATTTATCGCTATTTTTATTCAATTAAAAATAGCCAATTCATTCAAACGACGCTTCGGGCCATAACGCGGCCGTGGCGCTGTTTTTCTTCAGATTTGATTTACACATATCTGAAAATCTAACCGTTGGATCTTTACAAGTTTTATATCATTAGAAAGATCTTTTCAAAACGAATCCAACGGTTTCAGCTTTGGGAAAATCCAACGGTCGGATCTCCCGGTACAATCGTTTGAAGTAACGATTTCAAAATATGAACTACAGCGTCGTTATTCGATTTAATTTAATTATATATATATATATATATATATGTATATATGTATATATATATTATCGATTCTAGCGCTGTTATTTTTCAGATTTGAATTAAACATTCCAGAGCATCCAACCGTTGGATCTTCACAAAGTTTGTGTAGTTGGAAAGATATTTCCAAAGCGAACCCAACGGTTTCGGTTTCGGGAAAATCCGATGGTCGGATCTCCCGCACTAATCATTTGAAATCACGGTTTCAAAACACGAACTGCAACTTCGTTATTCGATTTATTTTAATTATATTTATATTTAAATATAATTCATTCTTCGATTTCAAAACCATATTCACT
The DNA here is from genome assembly GCA_030737875.1 of Allium sativum. NCBI lineage: Eukaryota > Viridiplantae > Streptophyta > Magnoliopsida > Asparagales > Amaryllidaceae > Allium > Allium sativum. Next base: position 256,984,224 of record CM060923.1, read on the forward strand.
TCATATATTTGATAAAAATGATATTTTTATCATTAAAAATATTTATTCAACACATGAAAATTTTTAGCACTTCATATTCATAATAAAAATGTGGATTTTATTGTTCAATCTATATATTCAACACATGAGCTTCATTCAACACATGAATTTCTATTCAACACATGAATTTCTATTCAACACATGAATATTTTTTATAGTTTATATATATAATAAAAATGTGATTTTTATTGTAAAACAATTTATTTCAAAACACGATTATTTTATATAGTTCATACATAAGGTCAAAATGTTATTTTTGGTGTTAAAACAATTTATTTAAAATACTAATATTTTATATAGTCTATATATATATATATAATAAAAATGTTATTTTTATCTTTCAAGGAATTTATTCAACACATGAACTTCATTCAACCCATGAATTTCTACTCAACACATGAATTTCTATTCAGCACATGAATATAGTTTTCAACACATGAAAATAATTCTAACACATGAATATTATTGAAAATTTTGACAGCATAACGGCAGGGTAGTTAAAACCGGGACCGTCCCTAGTACGGCTCCTCGCTCTACCTTAAAACCTCGTGGTTTTTGACAATGGGGATTTCATGCTTCTAATTCGTACGCAAACGAGTATGTTTATTTTTCTTTTCCACAAACTAATCCTATGTGGTTTCATCCAAAATAATTCTCAACCACAAACAGGTATTTTTCAACCACAATCAATCATTTTTGATTTTCACCAAATTTCACATCAACCAATAATCCAAACAATATCACAACCAATAAATATCGTCCATGGTCTGTGGACGAGGGGAGTGTATATATATATATTCGTATATAAATATATTTCAATTTCATTTCACTTCATTTCAATGCATATATAATTTTTACAACGCATATATAACTTATACATCGAACATACAACTTATACAACGCTTATGCATGAGGTGTACAACGCTTATATTACTCTTACATCGACTATATAATTTATACATCGTTGTTTTCCTTATCATTTATAAATTAGAAATCTCACATTGGGTTCCACTCCACCAAAAGTAGCAGAAGGCTCAGAAAATATCCGGTCTCTTCTAAAATGTAGAAGACGTCCGCATGAGTCCACTGTCTCTTGTTTCACTGAATTTCGTCCACATAGCAAAAAGATATGATTTTTAGAAGTTTGCAACACTTAAAAGTGTAAAAATCAGTTCAAATTATATACAGCCGTTACCTTCAACTATGGTTCAAAACTAGGTCTTGGATTTTTCTCACAAACGGTTGCACGATAGGAGAATCAGTCACACAACGTCGAAGCAGCTTCCCGGCGCCGGGGGTTTCACCCTGATCGACGTCCTCTATAGGGCTCGGCGGCGGTCTTAAGGCGGCAGCTTCGGGAAGCTCAAACTCGAAAAATACTAGACGATAGGAGGAGCTCCTTATATAGATTTGAAGAGGAGAGAGAGTTCTTCAAAAAGTTCAACTGGGGCTTTCGATAATGGTGCGTGGATTGGGAGATAACGAGGAGAGAATATCTCAAGCCCTTTCCGCTGTGCGTCGCGATATACGGGGAGAGAGAAAGCTGGGGTGTCGAGATGTGATTGGACAATGGATTTTTTTATATTTATATATTTTTAAAAATCCAAAAATACCCCTTGCCTCATACGAACTCCAATCCAAACCCAACGACTGTCACCCCTAGCTAATTACCCCCATTCCGAACACAATGGGACATGTTTCGTAGGCCTATTCGACTATTTCAGTCAGTTTCTCTTCAAATTAAAATATAAAACATTCTATATTTGATTTGAATGTACATTTCAATTTGCCGGGGCCACATACTGATCCTAAAAATTCCAGAATATAAATCTAGCTATTTTTTAACGATACGGTCCCAACAAAACTAGTTTCGTCGAATTCTGACGTCGTTTGAAAAATGGCCCTTTTCTGGTCGATCCAATTTAATAGAAATCGACCAAACACATTTACCTTTGCCACACTCACATACTAACTTCAAAAATTATGAAATTTGAAACCTAGCAATAATTTGACATCCTGGATCCAACAAAAGTGGTTTCTTCGATTCTGAGGTCGTTTGCAAAATGGCTATTTTCACGGGCTATAGAAACTCTATAGCGACCTTTCTGAAAATTCATTTGACCATAACTTTTGATTTCCGCTATGAAACTTCGATTTTTCAGATTCGTTAGAAAGATATTCACTAACAGATTTAAATATTTTTGGTTTCACTAAAATCCGTTTTATTTGCACACGCCATTTCAGGCCTTGTTTATAATTTAAAATAATTATATTTATTTTCAAACATCAATTCAAACATACTTTTTGTTGTTATTATTTAAAATAATTTATTTTAAATATCTAAAATTCACTAAAATAGCCAAATTAAAATTTTTAAATTGGCTCAGATTTTCCGGGTTGTTACAATTAAACATCTGAATCACAATGAAAGTAGGAATCTTTTATAACACATTATAGCCGCTATATCATATCTATTTAATAGCGGTTATATAACGCTGTTAAATTATCATTCTATAATGTTGCTAAAATCTTTTACAGCTCATATGTGCCAATATAAAATTCGTAGAGCTATGCATATATATTACATTTTAATAATAGAAATCAAAATAAATCTTCATAACAATTTTTAGAGCAATGTAAGAATGAAAATAATAATAATAATCAACAAATATAACAGATATTCATGATAACATAATAAAATATCAACTTACAAAAAATAATTTCAATCCATGAGTTACCAAATTCAATACATACGTTTTCAATATATGTGTTTTCAATCCATGAGTTACCATGTTCATGTTAACAAAATAAATTATCAACTAACAAAAAATAACTTCTGGCACTATCTCTTCAAGTACTCACATTCTACTTCTGTTTGCTTCAGTTTTGTCCTGTTATTAGATGATTATTGTTAAGATCGCTAAACAAGAAAGTGTACTTGTATTATGCAACTTCTCCAAATGTTAAAAGGTTTATACCTTGCTCTTCTATTTTGAAAACAGACTTCGACTTGCTTGGGATTTAACTTCAGCTGCTTTGCTAGTGCCGCCTCCTCTTTTTGCACATACACATCATTCTCAAAACTAGTCCGACAATGCAACTTACAACAATTTATTTTCAAGTTTCAGTGTAACTTACATTATTAACATGTTATGTTCCTTGGAGCTTTCTACAAGCACCATGGTTTGCTCTTTTGTTATCCTCAATATGAGGGTAGTTAAACACATGGGAGGGATATGCAAGTTGATGCTACACATGGATCCCCAGTGTCATCTTGTCTATTGAGATTCAGTTAGCCACATTGGAGAACCATACTATCGAATTTTTCCAATTAACTTTATCTGATTGAACTACATGAATACATGTGATCACATTAAATCATGAATGCTATGAATCCATTTCTAACTACCGTTAGTCTCAATGTGTGCATAAAATATGACTGTTGCATGTAAAGGCTGAGACATGACATATGGATACAAATGTGTTGTGGAAATATTTGAAGTCATCACAATAACTTAAAAAGATAAATTTACTAGATCATCACCCCTAAAGCATAATTTTGGAGTATGAGGTGTACATTTTTTTACAACCAGCTGCACATTTTTTACATGACCAACACTGCTCTTCTTCCTATCATGGTAGTAGCTACGCAAGCTGCGAGAGAATTGATCAAGGCATTTATCGTTGATATATTCAATCACTTGAGCAACTGATTGGTTTAATCCAGTGGTAACTGCAACCAAATTCTGCAAAAATTCCTTTACTGTTGAATTTTCACCATCTATAGTATCTGTCACTGCTTTTACATATATTGATGGCACAGAAAACATGTCCGCGGCATATGCCATTGCAGCCCCCTGAATTTATTTTCAAATACATATGTTTATTTTAGATTATTTTAGTCTGTGCTAATATCCACAACATAAGACTCATTATGCCAGATCAAGAGAAATGTGATGCCTGATTACAATCATCTGCTTTTAGTACGTATTTCGAATATATACATGTGCTAAAGTAATATCATAATTCATGTTTGAGTGTCATGATGTTAATTTCAATACTCGTAGTTACATAAGACTCTTGAGGCTAAAATGATGCAATAGTTTCCACGTACAGGTGCAGGAACTTATATTATTTAAGGAAAGGACGACTGGCAGTTGCAATCCATACAAACACCATAGTAAAGAGACTCTTTTTATCTCCAAATGTTGATATTCATTTTGTTCTAGTGTTTATCCACTTGTTCAATTTTTATTATATCAATACAAATATTGACAGTGATGAAGGAATGGTCATGATACAATGGAGTTATGGGGCCTAGAATGTTCGGTTCAAGTCGGTTCCCCAGCTATCAGTTCTAATTAACGGCACTAACAGAAGCACCACTGATTGGGACAGATCCACTCATTCTATTTCTATGTTATTTGTTTTTCTTTTATCAAGCAGCTTCAGTAATTATAAGCAAACAATAAAAGTCAAAAACTAACCTCCACATCTTTGATTGAGGCTTCGTTTGCCAAAATCACTGCTTTATCGTGTGGATCTATACCAAAATTAAAGGAAACTTGATCTACAAAAATTTATACAGACAAACTTAGGTAAACATATGTATTAAAGGATTACTTAAAACAAAGAAGGGAAATACAGTAGATAATTGCAGTAAAAGACTTATGAGCTTCATACACTTATAACAACCTCACTCCCTATAATATCAAATCATTTTGACATAGGACTTTTCATCATAAGCAAATCATTTCACCAAAGTAATACATGCTGATATCGAGATAGGATCCAATTTGATGATGACAATATCAACAATAAATGACATATAGGCGTAAATGACATATAGGTAAGAGTGCAAAACAATAAAAAGTATAATATGTTAATTTGGAATTTTGGATGTTCTATATACTTATGAATATCCTACAATACTACAGCCGATACCCATTTTTCTACATTAATACCATGATTGGAGATTTGTAATATCAACTTACGTTTCATGACAGAATAAATTTCATATCTTACCTGTTTGACCGTAGAACATCCACTCTTGTCAGGTATACAAACGAAAAAGAAAGCTTAGCATCTCCCCTACCAGCCAGCGCAACTTCTTTCACCTAGAGGATTATAAATTGAAATTTATTTTAAAAATAATGATATAGTTTCATTTATGAGTAGATTTCAGATAAAAGTGTAATAATGATTATAATAATTATTAAAAAATGCATAAGAATATTACATGGTTAGTAAGCTCTCAAAGTGTGGCATCCTGATCCATGTATAAGTCTGGACCTCGTCTTTGGGCCATTTCCCTCCTACAGCAAAATCTTGATTTAAGCAATGACCACCAGTCTACAAAAGTGAAGAAAAAAAGGTTATGTTGTTGTTTACGATGCTATTGCTTGACAGTAAAGGAAAAACATAAGCATATGTTGAAATATAAAGCAACATTAGGTACTGAAGAATGGAACAATCACCATACTACTATCTTTCAAGATATAAAGGTCACTAAAACAACAGATTAGAACAGTAGATTTCTGATTGGTAAGGGGTTTATCGATCAAAAGACCCCAAACAGCCAAACCACTCCAAACTGAAATCCACTACATCCTTATCGATCAAAAGAATAGAAAAGCAAACAGACCGGTCAACCCAATCTTCCAAAACAATATCACTCCGACAAAAAACTAGAATTGTTGCCAAACTTATAGCCTAAAGGAGAACCTACCCTTAAAGAAGTACAACCAATAGAACAGCAAGGCCGAGATGGAGAGGTAACCTCAAAGAATCTGGAAAGGATTACATCCCATCAACAAAACTGGCTATAGGATGATTTATAGTGAGAGCAACATAGTAGATATCCCTAACACCATCACTATCTGATGCAAAACCCCCATGATCCAATATTAACACGGCCATTGACTTAAAATGTTGCATATTCACAACATCACCCCAATAAAAAACACATTGAGAATAGGAGCAAAACAGATAACAACAGCCCTAAGAAACCACCATTGAAAGGGATAACCAATATCCATCTTAAAATGCATAACTGATAAACTACGCATGCCATGCATGTTAAAAGAGAGGACATATGCAACATAACCAAAACATTCACGAAGCAGATCGAAAGAATCGGCACAAATGATAAGAAGCAAACTAGATTCAACAGAAACAGGATCATACCTGAATCTAACATCTGCTAATATTTAATATGTAAGGCATTAATACCTATTAAAAATCTATGAAATTTGGAAATCATGTACAAAAAAGAAATCCCTATTCATAAATCAAAACATGCTAAGCACATAAATGGGTTACATAATAAAGAATAAGATATTTTTGAAATTAAATCAACGGGTGCCAAGTACATAAACAACTTTTTTTTGGAAATTTGTAACTTCATAAAGATACATTCAGGAGGTAAATATATGATAGTAACTTACCTGATCCTAGTGGGTATTGAAATTGGAAGCACAAGATTCCATGCTCAACTGGACTTTAGTATCACATATATATGCGGATACATACATACAACTACATATATTATCGATTATTTTTGTTCAAAACTATGCAAAGAGTCGAATGCTTAAAACTCACACACATCAAAACTAGAATGTATACACTCATAGTTGTGAATGTTCATCCATCTGAAGCCTTTACACTTCGATAGTTATTTATTTCCTTCGAATGCATTTAGAACTGGACATGTATGCTCAGGTTACATATACAACATGAAGATTGACATAAATGCATGTTTACTGCTTTTGAAAGCATCCCATCTTTGTATTATTTAATGCTCAAGTATTTTTTTATAGATGTCTTAATTATTCAATATGATAATTGTATATGCGTACATGAATAAATTCATAATATATATGTTCCATATGTCTTTATGTATTGAAATCGGTTTATTCATGAAATCTTCATATGTAATACAAATTCCAAAACCTAAGCATATTTTAAAATTTATACATGTAAAATAAAATTGTTTTAGAATTCAAAATTTGAAAGCGTAGATAGGAGGCTTCAAATTTATGTAAGAGTGAAATTCTTTTGACACAAAATGAATTGTATAGATACATTTAAATTTTTGGAATATTTGCAAGATCATATATTGATATTATTTAGCAAATAAAAATAACACAACTGAATTGTGAAATTGAATCATTAGGAAGCTAGTTCAAAACCCTATATGTTTGAAGTAGGCTTTCAAGAAAACTGTATTTCAACAAATAAATATTCATAGAACTTAGTATGTATCCCCAAACTCCGTATTTCAATTCTACATACGTGTGAACCGATAATGCAGGATGACTAAAATTCAATTAATATTTAAAAAGCTCAGTGCTCATGCTGCACTTGTTGATAGCCAACATCTTCATCTGAAATGTGAAGGCTCTAAAAACCGTAATTTTCCAAAAACCAAACTTGTATGTGCATACATAATTATGAATCATATATCTATCTAAAATAAAAAGTATCTAAGGCCATATACATATACTTGTAACTAGGTATATATACCTATGAAATTGTTAGGTTTTGACAGTGAATATAGATATGAAATTTGATGAATTTGAATCCATGTGCATACCAAGACATTCATTTATGCAATCTGTATACTGATTCATTTAGAAATCAAGCATGTAAAACTTTTTATTTATGATAATTTGAAATATGAATGACAAAACAAGTCATCCCCCAAAATAATTAATCTCAGAAATATTCAACTATTATATATAGTATCTTATACATGCGCACATTCACCTAATGAAAGGTATAACATATTGGTTTGTAAACAAGCTTGTTGATATCAAGGTCGTTGATATTATGATGTGGTTACAATCAAATTTCAGAAATATTTACAAAGAAATGAAACGATATATGTTACACCCATTAATTAGTGAGATGCTATCATGGAACGCCACCACCTTCCACAAGTCTATTCTTATTAACCAAAGCTAGAATGATTAACATTATCTTAAGCAACCATACATAGTGTGTTACCAAACCTTAAAGAACAGGTTGAAAATAAAGATATAGTAAATGTGTTTTTAAATGGAATTTGTAATTGAGAAAAATGGGATGTTTGTTCCTTTTATCAGAAGAGCTATAACAGTTGATCTACTTATTTTTTAGGCTTTAATGCATAGTTGAGTGTGTAGAGGGTTATGTCTCTGTCTATTCAAATGCAAGCACAAATTATTAGCTATCAAAATTTATAAAACAAAAAGTCGAATTCGTTCTGAGTTTTGGACCACGTAATAGTAGATATATTACTGTGAAAAATCCAAATAAATTTGTTGAAAACAACAGACATTCACCATAGAAAAACCAAATAAATCTTTCACAAACAACAAATATAAAAATTGGCAAATCACACACGATGTTTTCAACCTATATTCAAATAGCACAATGACATGTCAAAACAAAATTTGTCTTTTAAACCACAAAACAACTTATGTCATATATTTAAAATAATATGCTTATAGTTTACTGTGTGCAAGTGCATTAGTTTGAATTGGATAAAAGGAGAAAATAATAGTGGTTATAATTAACTTTTTGTGAAGGACCAACACCACGATTTCAATGGCAAGATGCTTCGACTTTGATGCAACATGTCATAGATTCCAAACTTACGTAGCATGATTCAAACATTTGAAAATATATCAACATGTAATATCTGCATAAGATTTCATCTAAGTATCCATTTTTTATTGAATAAAATAAAAAGACTCTTTGAAGAAAAGATTAACTTACTGGAATTTTTGGAGGTAAAGTTGTAGCTAATGGAGCTGGCTTTTCTGTTTCGCTTATGTTCTCAAGCCTTGATAATTCAGTTATTGTTTCAGATCACTTTACTGCATCATCTTTCACTGCCACCTGCACGAGTAGGAGAATAGAAAAACCGAGTATACTATCAGTTTAATATCAACAAATCTGAGTTTAAGATATAAAGCTTAATAGTAGTCTGTAACCATTCATGTATATTCAATTTGTTATTATAAATTTTAATCTCCCTATGAGCTTTTAATTTATTAATCATAAATTAAAAATTGTTACAAACTAACGAACTGAATCAAGACTTAGCCTCTGCTCGAACAAGTTATGAAATAACCCGTTTCCCTGCAAAGAAATATTAAAAACATATTATCAAATAACAACGATAGCGCAACATAATCCCTAAGACACTCAAAAATGTAGAACTGTAGAACGAGCAATGAAAATATAACCATTAATATGACACGAGCATCAAACCAAAAATTTGTATGCAAAAGTATAACTGGCAAATAAATAACCTCTACCCTTATCTTTAATTCAACAAAACCTAGCAAAAGGTTGCTTTCCTTCTTGTAACGAAGTCAAGAAAACATGTGTTAAGTTGAATGCGTAATATGACGAGGAACAAACAAACATTTTATTGTATAGTTTCACAGGCTTCTCTAATGTATTACGGTTTTGCATCAAAGAACAACATATCATCGTTATGATTTTCAATACCAAAAACCATGCAAAAAGACATGTATTTACCTAGTTACATGTGTAAGCTAATCTAGGCATAGTATCTTAATAAAATCATCCAATCAACTACCTTCATAATCCAACTTTTGGATACTAAAACATATTCAAAACATAACTGATGATGCGTCATGAACAGTTTATCAGCAAGACATTCAGGCTAAACAAAAAAAATTTCAAGCAGAGTGTAACTGAGTTCACAACTGGCAGTGTGTAACCAAACCCGAATATAAATTTTTAATATATCATACAGGTATTATGTATGCAATAACTGAAAGCTAAAACATCTACTAAACAAAATATAGTGGCAGTAATAATAATCAAACAGAATAAACTAGATATGAAAAGTTCCGGTGTATCAACTTCGAATATAATTTGAAATGCAAAGCTTCCTGTAAAGTACAAACCATATACACAAAATATTTTTTTTTGCACAACTACACATCCTTGAAGAAGTAGGCAGATAGACATAAGTATGAATAAAAAACTATCTTCCTTATGCAATATGCAATAGCAATACAAATAACTGAACAACATAAACAAAGAAGTGAGCAACATTTAATAAGAATGAAAGTAGAAACTTCATAATGAATATGAACATTAGTATATTTTTTAGTCCACAGATTGAACCAGATGCGTGCATGCTGCATCAGTGGATTAAGGTGAAAAAATTAATATCTACCTTTGCAATGAAGTTTTTCCTGAATATGTGTCTTGACTTCAGCCAAAGTTTATTTTTCACTCACAATTAAAAAGAAAGGCCCTCCAAAATTTTGAACCTGGTGTCAACAGAAGGGAAAACAAAGATCTTCAGTTAAAATATCACAGGCTTACAATTAATAACTAAAAGGTGAAGTTGATACAGTGAAATGGGGTACTGAACGTTTACTCCCCGTGGATAATCATAATAGGAAAAGCATAAACCCTTATATAGTATGATAATTTTTACAATGCAAAATGCCAATGAATTTTCAGAATCAGACACAGCGGATCAAACTGAAAATAGAAACCTAAACTATATTTCAGTATATATTTTTTAGATTGAAGGAAAAAGTAGAATTGAACATGATTCATTAATCTATTTTCCAGTTTCATGACAAAAACTTAAACTATATTTCTGTATATATTTGAGACGACCCGAACTTCCCAGTGAAGGAAAGCACGGATTGAATTGAGGACTGGACCAATCAGAACGCAAACAGAAGAACATTTCATTGTTTATTACAACAATTCCACCAGAATACAAGAATATACAGAGTATGAATAAATATTACACATTCGATAAATATCAGAGATTACAATAATTTACATAGCAGCGGAAAATAATACAAAACACAACTAGAAGTAATACACGGATACAGAGCTTTCCGAGCATCGTTCCAACTGTAAATCAGAATCATGTGAATATAAATCTGCAAAACCAAAACTACTAGCTGCCCGTGTCGAAAATAAGGGCACCCAGAGTTTAGGTTAAAACAATAAACTCCAGGTCAGTCATGTGACTGGTGTGAGAACTAAAACACTTATTTATTTGATTTTAAAGTTTGGTAAATCAAGGGACCACGCCGTATAACACGGAACGGGTTTCCTCCCAAGAATACCAGTGCATAAAACAAACAGTGCAATGCTAAGCAAAGAAAAATGAAGCTGCTATAAGACCCAGGTCCCATCACACAATGCAACGTAAGTCGGAGGATAGGGTTTTATCTTATAACAGCCAAAGAATGCTTGATACGCGAAATTTTATCTTTAGATTCTTAATCAGACTCCAACCGTAAATTAGTAAGAGAACGATTCCCTAAGTATTAACCCCGAAGGCCAAACCCAACATCAGACCAATACCCAGGAAACCACCCATCTTAGCTCATTTCCAGTTAGTTTCTGATTTTATATACAATCATAGATGTCAATCATAGGCGGCATCGCTACCATCTACTATGTCGCCATACTAGGCTCTACAAATAAAACCGAAATATCTCGTATTGGAAATTGGATTTCCGTCATGAGTCGAGGCAAGGGGCAAGCTCCTCTCCGCTTCGAGACACTCTAGCAAATGCCTCAGGACTACACACTCTGGGTAACACCTGGGATCCTCCAAGGCCGGTCCTCTCTTACGTTTGAGGATTGGCAATTCCTGAACAAATGTTTCCAGGTCCTTACAGACCTATAATTGAGGCGCCTCGCATCCAACAACCACATAGGTAAAAAGTATATAAATGTCAGCCAGTTTAAGCACTGACACCACCCATAGCTAGAAAGAAACGTCGTGCACTTCTTGGGTCCTCATCCCGTTTTTGACTCATACCGAGGTGTGAGGCTCGCGAATCCACGCTATACACAAAGCTACCCCACACAGGCCGTGCTTTGATCATCAACCACAAGACTTTGCTTTTCAACAGAAGCCTTGATCATCTGCCACTTAGGCATGCCACACAGGCAATTCACTCCATGCGACTGATGTCCATCGATATACAACCTCTGAGCTCGTACGTCTCAGAGAAGGGCGTGAAGCAAGAGAATAAATTCTCCGCCGCCAAACAGATGTATATTTAATAGAGATCAATCAACACAGAATAAAATCCAATGTAAGACACACAATCCGTTTACAAGTTCGTTCTAGGTCTGAACGAAACCGGAGGCACTTTCCTCGCATATCCATTGATCTCCAAGTACGTCTGGACGATCACCAACTGGTTCCCTCATCTTGGGTGTACAGCCCAATCAAGATCATCAGTAATCACCCAAACGATGTGAAGACTTCCGGTCTTCAACCACCGTCTTTATCTTCGACTTACCGTCGAATCGGTTATTCAGAATGGGTATAAACCCGGTCTTTCTGAATAACCCGCGTATATAATAAACAAATGTCATACAAACACAACATACGCCTCATTCCAATCCATCAGTCACTGACCGTAAATTAGTAAGAGAACAATTCCCCAAATATTAACCCCGAAGGCCGAAACCAACATCAGATCGATATCCAAGAAACCATTCTTCTTAGCTAACCTACAGTTAGTTTCTAAATTTCACATTCTTAGGGAAAGGTTCCCATTAATTTTATCAAAGATAAATTCTTTTAAATTTATTCTTTAATCCTCCTTTGGATATCATTTCAAACCATGTTAAGGTTTTCCAAACTAATCGGGATTAGCGAACCACACCGAAGTAATTATTTATTTTATTTCCCAATCCCAACCTATTCATCCCATGAAGCAAAACTGGTAATACTCCATATCTAACACCACGGTGTTATCGGTAACATAAATTACCATTTCACGTTCAAATCTAATTAAAGATTTAACTATCGCTTTGGAGCAAAACTGGTGATACTCCATTCTCGCTCACTTTCCAAATTTGATAATTTAAATTATCAATTCACATTCCAATCTAATTACAGATTCATTAAAACTCCTTTACTAGCTTAAAGAACTAATGTCATTTAAAATACAGTTCACGATAAACCCAAATCACATTCTATTTATTATCGGGTTATAGAACAAGTGTTATTTAAAACACCGTTCACGATAAAACCAAATCCCATTTGATATTAAATACAAGGCTCTGAATAGAAAATATATCAGCTTATATTCAATATCAAATTCTGAAACCCACAAATATCGCTTTGGGAATTACGATATAAAATGTATCTTCCAAATTTCCTCCAAAATATCTGTATAATCGCGGAGTCTAATATCGAAATATTCCAAAGATAATTTCGATTCAAATCCATTCCAATTCATATATTGGAAATTCTGGTTATTTAAAACCCATTTCAAATCCAATTTATTTAATTAAAAATAAATAAATTATTATTCTAGTTACTAACAAGTTCATTTCGATAAAAATCTATTTTTATCTTTTCAAATTTGGAAAGTTTTCAGCCCAAATCTTTCCAAATCATTTCTTATGATTTTACACTAATTATTAATATTTTTAATAACTTGATCAAGGCCCGTACAGTCAATTTCAAAAAACGGCCGTTGAACTGCACTTACAACGACCTTTTCTGATATTGATTTGGACATATCTCCAAATCCAACCGTCAGATTTCAAATCTCTTGTATTCGTTAGAAAGCTCTTTTCGATACGAATCCAACGATTCTAGTTTTAGGAGAATCCGATGTCGGATCTCCCGTAATGTCCATTCGAAGTCAATGGTCGAAATTCACGAACTACCGCGGCGCGTTCTATTCAGGCTATTATATATAATATATATATTATATATATTTCGTCAATTTCCTTTTAAAACGAATTTTATAAATCATTTAAAATTTGTTTCAAAAACAATTTCAACCTTCATTTCAAATTCAAATCAAAATTGAATTTTCCATTATAAATTCTTTATACATTCATTTCTATTTGATTTCAATTCAAATCGATTTCAATTCAATTTCAGTTCGTTTTCAATTCGATTTGAATTCATTTCAATTCAAATTCATTTTATATTCAATTCTATTCGAATTCATTTTCTTTTCAATTCAATTCGAATTCATTTTATATTCAATTCAATTCAAATTCATTTTCTTTTCAACTCAATTTGAATTCATTTTATATTCAATTCAATTCGAATTCATTTTCTTTTCAATTCAATTCGAATTCATTTTCTTTTCAATTCAATTCGAATTCATTTTATATTCAATTCAATTCGAATTCATTTTCTTTTCAATTCAATTCGAATTCATTTTCTTTTCAATTCAATTCGAATTCATTTTCTTTATATTCGATTTTTAAATCTCTTTTCAATGTTCATTATAAAAACGAATATAATCGATATAAATATCATTCGCGTCAAAATAGCGCATCTCTAATCAACACGGCTTTATATTTTTCAGTAACTTCGTTATTCTATTCAACACATGAATCTATATTTCTTTCAACACGTGACTAATCTCAACAAATGAGTACTGTCAACACGTGACTAATTTCGTTATTTAATATATTTTATAAAATTATGATTTCTATCGTTTAATTTTTAATCAGACTTCAACCGTAAATTAGTAAGATAACGATTCCCGTAGTATTAACCCCGAAGGCCGAAACCAACATCAGATCAATACCCAGGAGACCACTCATCTTATCTATTTTTCGGTTAGTTTCTAATTTTATATATGATAAAGATGTAAATTTTATTGTTAAAATATTTCGTTCAACACATGAATCTATATTCCTTTCAGCACATGACTAATCTCAACAAATGAGTACTGTCAACACGTGAATCTTTACTTTATAATATTCTTTATTTTCCCAATTGGAATGAGGCCCAATCAATTACCATATAATGTTAATTATATGGATTCCATACAACACATGTATATAATAGCAACGATAAATAATCAACCATCATCCAAAGTGCACCGCACAACTGCATAAGCATTAAATATAAATAATTAACGCTTACACAGTCTGTCGACCAATTGATCGACATACAATTAAATAATTGGGATTAGTCTACGCCAAATATCATCCCAATACCCGTGTGGGGTTTCAATCCACAAACACTGAATATTATTTGTGCAGTTGGGCGATGTGTAAAATTTATCGTCTCAATCAATGTCCTTCAAATAGGTGTACATAAACAAACCGTCCGGTTTGTAAATGAATATTTATTTGTTCACATTCACGTTGAAAATTATATTTTTAACGATAAAATATTTTTAACTATATAAATATTTTATTTCACATCACACAATCAATTTTCATCACAACAACCAATCAAACATACAAGCCAACCATGGTCTGTGGACGACGGGTGTCGGGTGCTACTAAACACCGTCTGCATCCTAGTATATATTTTTAACTAAAAAAACAAGATTTAAAGTGAGAAGTTCTCACCGACTAGCTAAACCAACGCCATGACTCTTCTTATGTAGAAATCTTCGTCGTGCTCGCCCTTTTGTCAATTTCCTTGTCCGTAGCCACTACATATATAAAAATCACATTTTTATATTGTTACTATATAGATACAAATTATATTTTTACACCGCTACTATATAGAAAAATTCTATTTTTACAACGGTGTTCATATAATAAAGATTATATTTTTATCACGCTATTCTCTATATAAAAATTATATTTTTATATCTACTTCTAATATAAAGATCGAATTTTTATATCATCGCTATAAAAATCACATTTTTATTTCAACATATATATAATAAAAATCAGATTTTTATTTCGCTACATATATAAAGATAAAATTTTTACTATCTTTATAGTATAAAAATCGTATTTTTATTCTTTCTACTATATAAAAATCAAAATTTTATTATCTCCACTATATAAAAATCGTATTTTTATGCCGCCTTCATGATAATAAAAATCAAAACTTTACCATTTAAAAATCTTTTCTACTTTCTTCACATAAAATTTGTTTCTTTCTTCATTTTTTTATTACTTCAAAACTGAAAATAAATCATGGTTTTATATAAAAACAAACTAAACATAAACCATGTTTTTATATTTAAAAGATCTGAATTTTTATAAATGTTTTTTTTATATAAAACCCCAATTTCTAAATAACTTAACCTAAATGAACTAATAAACTAATTAATTAAACAAAAACCAAAAAAAAACTTACTGTTATTGGTTTCTTCAGCGAAGAGGGGGGGGGGGGGGGTTCGACTTCGAACTTGGAAGAGGGGGAGGGGAGCTCGCGCCGGTCATGATGGTGGTGGGCGGCGCAGTTCAGGAGGTGGCGGCCTGGAGTTCTTCGAGCGACGCGTGTTGGAGGCTGGGTTGTGGGGTTCAGTTTCGCAGTCGAGAAGGAGGAGGAGGTGAAGCAGAAGGGGATGGTGGTTGGGCGCTCCACCTGGGGAGGCGGCAACGACGGTTCTCCCCTCCCCCGCGCCGCTCCTTTTTTTTATTACTCTGACCTAATTCGATTTTGAACGGGGGGGGGGGGGGGGGGGTTGTAAAGGAGAGGTTTTATTATTTATTTATTTAATTCAAAAAGCAACTTTTAATTTTCGACTCGAAACGAGACTCACCGCCTGTCGTCCATATCTAATTACCCCCATCCCGAACACAATGGGATATGTATCGTAAGCCAGTTCGACCGTTTCGATCGGTTTCGTCAAAATCAACATATAACTCTATATATTGAATTTGAACGCACATTTCAATTTACTGGGGTCACATACGGACTCTAAAAATTCCTGAAAAATATTTTCTAGCTTCGTATTGACGATACGGTCCTAAGAAAATTAATTTCGTCAAATTTCGAGACCGTTTGGAAAATGGCCATTTTCCAGTCGATTAAAATCAACTAAAATTGGTCAAACGCTTTTTCCTTTGCCACGCTCACATATTGATTCGAAAAATTACGAATTTTGAAACCTAGTAATAACTTGACATCACGGATCCAACAAAAGTGGTTTCGTCGAATTCCGAGGTCGTTTGCAAAATTTCCATTTTTAAGGGCCCGAATTCCATAGCGACTATTCTGAATTTTCAACTGGACATATCTTTTTATACCTGCTATGAAATTTCGATTTTCCGGATTCATTGGAAAGATATTCTCAAATAGATTCAAATATTTTTGGTTTCACTAAAATCCGGTTTATTTTGCATCCTGTACATTCATTTGAAATTTGAAATCGAATTATCGAACTACCGCGCCATTTTCAATTCCTTTTATAATTAAAAATAAAATATTTATATTCTAACGACGATTAAATAAATATATACGTTCAAATTCCATTCAAAATAAGTCTCTCGTCGATATTATTTAAAATAATTCATTTTAAATGTTCAAAATTCACTAAAATTGCCAAAAGAAAATTTTTAAATTGGCTCGCATTTCCGGGTTATTACAATATTCAAGTTTTTTTATAGCAATTCTAATTAAGTCTGATTTGCTTGAATTAAAATATGGGCTACGATAAAGATTAATACCTATATTGGAGCGACAAACTATCTGACGGTGCTCGCAAAAAAGTGGCGGAGCACGCTGAAGTTGTGGCAGTCTAGCAGATGATGCTGCATCGATTAGGTTATTTGTTGATTAGGGTTTCTACAATTTTTGACAGATCGGTGGTTCTGGAGGGAGAGAGAGTAGTCGGTTTAGGATATTGAAGGCAAATCGTTGGTTTTCGGCAGATTGGTGGTTTTCATCAAATTGGTGGTTTTCGGCAGACCAGTGTTTTTTCTGTGAGTCGTTGTTTTGGACGAAGAAGAATGGTTTCGGAGGGGAGATAGAATAATTCATGAAAAGATGGAGGGAATCGTGAATAGAGCGTTACACTAATATGACTAAAACAAAATCATGCACCAGAACAAGAATTAAGTGTAATTAATAACAGTTCAGAAAATTATGTTATTAAAAAGCGTTATCAATATCATATTTCGTTGTAGTGTGTATTAACAGCGTAGGGCTATAGCCACAATAAGTTGAACTTTGTAGAATGTCTGTATTGTAGGCTTAATGGAGTGGTCCATTATAGATAGAGTAAATCCTTAAAGGTGTGATGATAGCATTAGCGACTGTTTTAAACTTAGGCCCAATGATAGTTTGTGAACCCCATAGGGATCGACTTGATTATCTGTTTATCTATGGTAAGTCAGGGTTAAAACTAAAATCTTGATGTTTGGGGCATGGATTAGGTTGCCATGATTAGGCCTCATATGACATATTGATTTAGAATGAGAAGGGTAAATTAAGAGCCTAAAGGATGATATAGGCTTTAAGATAACATATGGACTTATACGGTAAAGTTACGAGCCTAACATCTATTAAATATTTCTAGGGCTGTTTTGATTGTAAGAAGAAAATAGTTGGGCTAGGACTGATTTTTGAGAATTCTTGCGAACCGAAGGATTAGTCATGTTGATATTCTTAGTGCATCTCTAGGAAGTATTGATTCATTTCTCTTCATGCTTTGTATTCTGAATATAATAAGTGATTGAAGAATTTTGACAATTGGACAAAAGTGGTAAACCTTCATATGGCAACATATTTGAGGTAAGTAATAAATTTGATTAATGGATATATAACAATAATTGTTTTCTTAGACAAGACAGTAACAATGAGGATTTTATGGAAACTTGTGCAACCACTTTGAATCGAAACCCCACATGTTTCAAGTTTTAAAGAACAAGAATTTTGAAAGACTAACATATTTTGATATGAAATTTGTATTTCAAATATTTCATAAAAGCAACTATATATGTTTTAGAAACAAGTTTTTGCTATTAAAATTTGCCTCATTAAGATCTTTTAATTGAGATTTTAGTAGGTTATATATATATATATATATATATATAAAGGTTGGGCGATGAGTAAGTCTTTATGGGTCTGGACAAGAGCCAAGGAACACAATA
The DNA here is from genome assembly GCA_030737875.1 of Allium sativum. Classification (NCBI taxonomy): domain Eukaryota; kingdom Viridiplantae; phylum Streptophyta; class Magnoliopsida; order Asparagales; family Amaryllidaceae; genus Allium; species Allium sativum. The sequence continues at coordinate 257,003,103 of CM060923.1, forward strand.
TTAGTAAAGTAAAGACTAGTAATGTGGAAAGGAGGAAAAGTGTGACTTTAGTTGTAAAATTCAGGTAAGTTTTTGAGTTGGTTCACTTGAGAGTTTCTCCTCAAATTAACTAAACTAAGTGAAATGAGACGATTCAAGTTTCTTACCCGCATTCTTTTGACAATTATTTTCCTCTTTTATATTCTATCTATCCCTTCTTCCTTTGATTAGGGGTTTCCCTCTAGTATATCCTTGGGAAGTGTAGATCTTAGGATTCAAGCTTATAAATATGGTTGAAACATGTGTTTAAGACATGTTATGTTTTTTGTTGCAATTGTCTGCTAGTGATTGTCGGTGGGCACATATACACATATATTAGGCACTAGATCGGCTCAAACACTCACATATTGCATATAGATGTGTACGCATTTTAATTTTCAATAGATGAAAATGGTTGAATCATTATATTGATTTGCATTTTGGTGAATGTTTGTTCACACATATAAAATTTATATGTAGGATTCTTTTGCATACATATTGGATGCATGACACAGACATGAATTAAATTAAGGAGGTAAAATGAATCAATAGACCGTCTAATTTTTGCATTAGCAAAGATATAAATAAACGACACTTTTGCATATCTTCATATGAAAGCATTAGAAATTCTAAGGATAGTGGATGCCAATGGATGATGATTGAGTAGATGGGTGTTATCATTCATAACATTCTTCCAGCTTTGGAGATTTCGAGGATGGAATCCTTTAAGGAAGGAGGATGTAACAATCCAAATTTATAACAAACAATAATTAATTAATGGACTAATTAATTGAGAAATGAACTGACAAAATACATATTAATCAGGAAAATATGGTAAATTAAATAAAATGAATTTATCCGTTGCGTCCGCTATGAAATCCTGATTTAGATAGACTTTTAGTTTGCGTAAATCGGACAAGAAACGAAGAAGTTATGAGCTAAAAAAGTTCGAACATAATTTAAAACAAACACACCTAAAAACTTCCTATTCTCTAATTTTATGAAAAAAAATTAATTGTGAACAAAAAAGAGTGTAGTCAAAGTGGTAAGACATGACAATGTTAAACAAGAGGTCGCAAGTTCAATCTCTAGTAATTACATATTCTTTTTAGTTAACGACACCAATTTAAATGATGCATGTGTGTATGTACATATATAAATAAAATATTACATATGTGTGTAGGTGTGAGTATTTGTATGTGTATGTATAATATATATATATATATATGTATGTATGTATGTATGTATGTGCGTGTGTGTGTGCGCACGTGCATGTATATATGTGTGCGCGTGTACATATGTATATTTATATACATATATGCGTGTGAGTGTGTGTGTGTGGGTATATATAATACGACATTAAATAAGATTTTAATTTAAAATAAGTATGTGCGCATTTATTCTGAAGTTAACACGCGTTTGAAAATAAAATCTAATGCATGTCGGAAATGGAATAATAGTTAATGCACATAAATTAAAACTGGAAGTAAATATATGACGTTAAGAATGACGTTTGAATACTTGTGTAAATACACATAATTAACATGTCAAAAATACACAACCATATCAAGTGCGCATTGGAATTTGAAATTTAAACACATGTCATAAATCACAAAAGAAAAAAGGGAAACATTAGAAATAGTGTCAAAATTTGGAAGCAGATAACTAATTACATAAGGGGCAATTAGGATAAAGGGCCTGGATAGGTAAATTAATAAGTTTTCAGGCCCATCGCTCAAGTCAATTAGTTTTAAGGCCACATACTTACAAAATTACAGACTTACCCTTTATTTTATGTTAAACAAATCAGCTACATTCCAGTCGATTACGAGGATTTATCGAATTTCCTATTTTCCTAATTCTTCTCGCAGTTTTAATTTTACAACTTCTCAGCTTCCTAATCAAACAAAGTTAGTAATCGAAAATCCTAATCGAACAACTTCCCAGCTTCCGAATCGAAATTCTGAATCGAACAACTTCTCAGCTTCCGAATCGAACTATCAGGCGATTTATTTTGTCTCCGTGTAACACCCCACCTCCGTTAAGGTCACTCACAAAGGGAATGCCTTAACTTCGGTGGAGCGTTTTTGGTAAACAGGCACAGAATATCACAAGACAGATATACAAATTTTGCAGCGGAAAATAAACAACTTTATTAAATCACCAAAATACTTTGTTACATAATACCATGAGTCATAAAACCATTAAAACACTTCTGTCTTACATCATCAGAGTACATAGGTATTTAAAAGAAAAACATTATTCCCCATATTAAAGAGCAAGCTATATAAGAGACAGAGACTCGAGCCATACTTCAGAAGTAGTTCCTAGAAGATGATACCCAAATCCTGACTAGACCTGGGTGTTTCCTCCCTAAGAACCTAAGGGGGGGGAGTGGAAGAAAAGGGGTGAAACAAACTAGGTCAGACATACGTCTGGTGAGTCCAGTAACTTTTAGCCAGTAAATAAATAAAGGTAAACATGACAGGCATACAAAGTGGATAAGAGGATTCATGGTACAGATGACAGGTATGACAGGACAAATAAGGTAAGGTGTATGCATGCTTCACTACTAACTACTCTGCACTATTACTAGTCAAATCAAGATGGGATGATCCCTTTCGCTAATGATAACGATGGTGGTAGTTTCGTGTATTCATAGCTGTTGTCATAGGTGCCGCCTGCTCTTATCTCAACTAGTCGTACCCACTACCCTCCTACTATAAATTGGTAGACTTAGGGCATATATCCGGGTATACCCCAACCACTACCCTAATCGATCGGCTCCCTACTCTGTAGATACCTTGTGCTAGTCCCACAACTAGGGGGTATCACTTCCTTAAAGTGGCAACCTAAGGTGTGCACAGTTATACCTACTGGTGTCACGTCGTCTTGTCCCCCTCTGCCCGGCCCATGCACGCACATGTCCCCGGTCGGTTTGCGCCGCCCACACCATCCGTCTCGTTTTGGATCTCTTACAATCAGTCAGTAAGCGTGCCCCTTCCCTGCCTAGTACGGAGTTCTGTACTTTGATACCCCTCCGAGTTACTGGCTGAAATGGGTCCCACACAACATGATACAAGCTCTCCCCTATGTCTTGTATCCCAACTAGGTTTTCTACTGACTCTGTATACCCTAAGGTGTCTTTAATTACATAGCCCTCAATCAGTTATGCGTACCTATAGGTGTCTTTAATACATAACCCCTATTCTACCTATCGGTTATGCGTACCTATAGGTGTCTTTAATACATAACTCTATCTATTTCCATTATTTATGCGTACCCCTAAGGGTGTCTTTAATACATAACTTTACTATTTTTCCCCAGTCATGTATACCATTAGGTGTCTTTAATTACATAAACCTTTTTATCCGGTTAAGTTTGTGGGCCTATATGTATTAATATTACCTACCTACCCTTCAGTTGTACTTAACCCTCCCACTGATTTAATCCTATTTATTTAATGGTTAAGTTTGTAGGCCTATATATATTAATATTACCCACCTACCCATCAGTTGTACTTAACCCACCCACAATCCAATTCGTTTTACTTAACCCTAACTTATGTCTACTCATCATACAGTCCATATGTTTTAAGTTAGGTTAAGTAGTTTTAATCAGCATTAATTGATTATTGAGACACCTAATCGTATTTCACATGCCATCCAAGACACCCACTTAACCCCTCATGTCCCACTACATGTTTATCTGGTTAAGTGTTTCTTAATTCATTAGGACCGTAACCTTATAAAGACCTCCCACATTAGACTGGCGTTTGTGGCAGTTGGATTTGCCGGGCGGGTCCGGGCAGTCTTACACCACAAAAGAGCCTAACCTCGTGTCTTTACAACTGTCACGCATTTAATTTATGCCTAAGACCTCCCACATTAGACTGACATTTGTAGCAGCTGGATTCGCCGGGCGGGTCCGGGCAGTCTTACACCACAGAAGAGCCAAACCTCGTGTCTTAGACGATTAATTACACAAAATTAATTATTCCCCAATTTGAATTAATCTCCCTATTCAAATTATCAATCAATTCCAAATTTAACTATTGCTATAATTGACTCAATTATGTCCATCTATTTATGGTATGTAAAATCATACCAATTTCATCACAAATTTATTTTATGCCATTTAAGGCATTTATGTCAATTCTCAATATTAAATCTTCAGACTTCAGTTGCTTAAACATTCCTTTTTTGATTAATTAAGTTAATTAATTAATCCTTTCCTTTTTATAGGTGTCAATACCTATCTTATTAACAATTTGAATTTCCTATCCATAAATGGTCATATACCATTTTTACCCAATTTTATCCATGTCATAATAGGTAATTATTTATATGTTTCCCCACTAGAATCATGTGTCCAATTTACATAATCACTATGCCTATTACAAATTCCCCTTTTTCCCCGTTTCTTAACTAGCGTAACCGTTTGCGTTTTTGGCGTCATTGAGGCTACAAGGTAGCCTCGCCATAACAATAAAATAAAGGGAATGACAAGGTGATTGTTTTCAGTACAATTTTGGCATAAGCATGACAACTAGGGAAAATGACATGATAACTTTGCATATAGTTGTGATTCACTACATAATTAACAACTTGCATAGATTCATGATTTTGCAACATAACAACTTGCATAGTTGACTTGCATAGGTTCGTGAATTAACAACATAATTAACAACTCACATAGATTCATGATTTACAACATATTTAACAACTTGCATTACATAACAACTTGCATAGTTTCATGAATAATAACTTGCATAGGTTAATGAATAATAACTTGTATAGGTGACTTGCATGATCTCATAACAATTTGCATAGATTCATGATAACAACTTGCATAAATTCATAATAACAACTTGCATAGATTCATGATAATGACTTGCATAGATTCATGAATTCATCACACAATAACTTACATAATTTCATGATCAACAATAACAATAAACTTGCATAATTTCATGATCCACAACAATAATAAACTTGCATAACTACAAACAACATATACCCAAATCAACAGTCTACCACGATTCACTTTTATTTATTTAAACCTAAAAGTGTCTAGAACTCACCGAAAAAGGGGTCTTGAGTTCTGGGATCTGAATTCTGTAATTGATTAGCGTTCCCTTGTTGTAGACAATTTCATTGCTGTAGTTTTAGGCTGGATTTGAATTGAATTGTTGTCTTTAATTTGCTTCTAGTTGGTGGCGGCTACTCTAGGGTTTGGAGTGACAACATGACGGCCATTGATCTAATTTTGATTTGATTTTAGGGTTTGAGTGTACATGTTTTTTTATAGAGTTTAGGATTAGTTTAGGCCGTCCGATCAACCCAGAATTAATCCCAGCCAATCAGAGCAGATCAGAAACCCTAATGAGTCAGCATACAGTCAAAAACATATCATCACTCAAATCTGCCCGGGGGGGGGGGGCAGGTCGACCCTATGGTCGACCTTGTTGGGATAGGTCGACCCTCGGGTCGACCCTATGGTCGACCTGGCCCTGGCGGGAATTTTCCCGCCTAGCCCATCTGACTCTGAATTTTGAATTTTCTGAAACTTCCAACGGCCATAACTTACGAAGTCCAATTCATGCAAACTCGGACTCTATCTCAAGCAGAATTCCGATACGAACGCAATGGCGTAACCCGTTTCCTTTAATTCCATCATTTAGAGTTAATTGTACTTTAATTTGTTAATTTACAGTTAACAGAAAATTTTGGGGTGTTACACTCCGTTTCTACTTCAACTTTTTGCATATCTTCTTTAAATTCCTACTGAAAGAAGTAATAGAGGTGATGTTAATGTCGCGAAATAAGTTAATGTTTAGTGTTTTTTCTATTTTTTTAGTTTAAATATTAGATATGTGCCTAATTTCTTTTCCGTATGTTCAAAATTGTAATATAAACAAAATTTTAGATTTGCATGTTGATAAAAAAACCCAATTAAGGTAGTTTAAACATTATTAAGTTAATGCATGTCTTTGTGCTGATGTTACTGAACTTATTTCTAAGGACATTTAATTTGTAGATGCAATAAAATCTTTTCCCTTCATTTGTTACTGAAATTAGGTCTAAACTTACCCCTTCCTGGCGAACTTGCAAAGCATGCGGTTCCTTGGGTACCAAAGCTATGACTAAATTTACCAGTGCATGATTAATGATTACAAATTGGGAGTAATTTTAGGGTATTTTTATTTATTTTTGCTTATGAATTATTAATTTCTTAGATGTGTAGAAAGAAGACATTCTGAGTTGAATGAATATTTGATTTAGCAATTTTATTGTTAGTTTATATTTGGATTTGTAGATTTGTGCTTTGATGTTGATTCATAATATATTTCATTGGATGGCAATGAACATGATTTTCGGTCATTGGTTTGTTGTTTTTAGTTTTCCATTTTAATTCTAAATGTTGCTAAATTTTAACATAAACATTGTTGCTTAGTGTTGCCACTACTAATCTCTGTAATTTATTATTATTATTATTGTGTTTGGGATAACATACATCACGTGCTGTATTAAGAGGGATCAAGAATTACCTGAATGGAATAGTATTACAAGTTGATTATGGGCTTCAAACTTCCATTGTAAAGGATACCTAATGAGTTAAAATTAGTACAACTGAATATTATTGCAAGTTTGACCCTTCATTTGTATAATTTTTGGAAAAATCATTTGTCAAGAATTTTCACTACTAGAAATTATGATTTTAGTACCTTATTTTTGTTGTTGTATCCTACTGAAAATGGACATGTATACGAAATTGGATTGCTTACTAGTCATCACCCTTTTATTATGATTATACAGGAGAAGTAAATATACGGATTGTTAAGTATATTGGTTTATTTAATATGAATTTAATATGTAACATTTTTTATTTTATTTTGCAGGATCATTATGTTAATAAGAAATCAAGGGAAGAAAAAGAGGGCGCAATGTATATTTATCAATAACGGCGGAAAACAGTGTATCAATTTAATATCTTCAAATACTTCTTTTTCCGAGCTTCATTCTCAACAAAGCGAAGAAGTACAGACAAGAGATTTTAAAAAAAATTCTGTAAGTTTTTTTTAATTTATCTGCATTGTTGTATTAATTTTAACATTGTGAGTAGCACACTGTGACATATGTGTTAGACTTAACCTATTAAAATCAAATCTAAGGATCAAATACAAATCAGAAATCATTGAAAAAAATTTATATTTTAAGGCTGTTTAAATGAGTTTAATGCATATGTGATGGTGATTAAATATTTTAAAAATATAATCTTATGTGTAGTTTAGTTTGGTACTGAAATATTTTTTGTGACACTTTACTTAGTATACAAGGCATGCCAATGTTAGTTGCTTTAAGTAGGTCTGCTATGACAACCTGTATTGTTGTTTATGTATTTAGTTGATTTAATATACTTTTTTTAAACATGTTTATATATGCAGGTTTTTTTAATCATGTGTATTTTTTTATTGTTTAGAATGAAAAAAGCCAAAAAGTATGACAAAGGATATAATGCCAAGCTACCAAGAAACTTCAAATACTAGTCTTGGTACACATTCAACGGAATCGGATGAAGAATTGGATTTAAAAGCAATGCAATATGATGAAGAGATGGTAACAAATAAACAACGTGTCAATAGATTTGAAGATGAAGAAAATTTGGACAGTATTAAAAAGGATGAAAAAGTGTATGGATCTTATTATTGCAATCTTGATTCATTGCACAAAATATTTCTGAAATTAAGAAGCAAAAAGATTTTGAATCAAGATTTGGAGGAAAACATGAATAAAAGTCCATTCAAAAACTTCTTAAGAGTATTTATTGAAAACAAAATAACAAGGAGTGATTTTAGGAAAAATTCAAAGACATTAGATGATGTCATTCGGACATATAATGTAGATGAAAAATCATTTGAAATAGGAGGAAAGTTGTTAGAACTAACAGAAAAAGATGTTAGTTTGATATTTGGTTTTCCGATTGGTGGTAAGGAAATATTTTCTATTAAACATTCTGGTAGAAAGTCGATACCGAAAGTATATCATGAATTCATAGATTTTCACTTTCAAGATAGCAACAGGATTACCAAAAAAATGTTAGAGGAGAGATTAGAATTTTCGATTTCTCAAAGATATCAAGGGGAAGATTTGATGAAATTGATTATCATATTGTTTGTGGTGTCTTTCTTGTATCCAGATAATAATGGATATTTATCATGGAGCTTCATACCATATTTACTTGATTGGAATAATATGAATTCAGTTTGTTGGTCAAAATTTGTAGTTGACACATTGAATAGGAATTTAGAGAAATTTTTTGATGATTATCGAGGTACGCCTGGTTGTATGTTGTTTTTACTGGTAAGGATTTTTTTTTTCAATTTTTTTGGCATTAGTTTAAGGTACCATTGTTAATTTTTTAATTTTTAATATAGTATTGGATATGTGAAAGAACAACTCTCATTGAAGGAAAAAAATGTAATTGGATATCCTCGGTTCATTAAGTGGAATCTATCAAGTCTGAAAAGTTAGTTGACACTTTCGAAATTGCAAAGAATTGAAGATAATCAGGTATTATTAGTATTAAAGATGTTATACCCACTGTAAAGACCCGCAAATTCCCGCCCTTTGGATCGACCATAAACCACACAGGTCTGACCCAAAAAGTGAAAATCTACGAATACTTTAACTTTGGGCATACAACATATTAAAACAACAACAGAAGACTTTTATAACATATCATCATATAATGTTACATCAGAGTACAGAATATACCTATCAGAGTACATTGGAATATAATTACAGCGGAAGATAAATACAATAATTAAATATATTGCAGCGGAAGAAACACAGCGGAAGACTCTCTATCTCTGGACACAGCTTTAAGCTTCAACCCAGAATCCTGTTTAATATATCTGCAAAGAAATAGCTACTCGACTGCCCGTGCGGAAAATATGGGCACCCGAGTTTGCCAGTGGACAAAACTACAGGTCAGTCATGGGACTGGTGTGAGAATCCTACTTAACCTATATAATATAATAAGGCTAATCACAGGACCACGCCACTTTCGCGGAACGGGTTTTCTCCTATGGATTGCCAGTGCATGACTAAGGTAAATCGTCAAAATAACGCAATGCTTTTTAGAAAAATGAAACCATTATAAGACCCAAGTCCCATCACACAATGCAACGCAAACCGGAGGATAGGGTTTTACCTTATAATGGTCAAAAGATGCTTGATACGATAAACACGGTATTATATAATAATAGTGTGCAACCAATTTGAAATACATCAAAGTAAATGTATTAATCCTAGACGGCATGAGTGCCCCATCCCACTATGTCGCCATATATAGGTATACAATCAAAACCGCGTGATGTCGTATTGGAAATTTGGGTTTCCATCTGAGTCAAGGCTAGGGAGGAGATCCTTACCGATTCGAGACACTCTAGCAATGCCCCAGGATTGGTACTCTGTCCAACCCTTGGATCCTGCAGGGCCGGTCCGTCCCCGTGTTGGTACTCTGTCCAACTGGTGCAATGGACTGGATTAGTTATTCCTGAACACACGCTTCCCGGTCCTTTTGGACCTATCCTACGGCCAGTAGCGACCGCATAAACCCGAGGCCTCGAAAATCCAACAACCACAATGAATAAATGCCAGCGCTGGTAGGTCCCTGGCACCACTCTAGCTAGAAAGAAACGTGCGCACTCCCTGCGTTCCCTTCTCCCGTTTTAGACTCTACCGGGCTGTGAGGCTCGCGAAGTCACGTAACACAAAGCTATGCCTAAATAGACTATGCTTTGATCATCCCACAAGGCTCTGCTTTGCAACAATAAGCCTTGATCAAGTGCAACTTGGCATACCACATCAACAACTCATATCATGCGATCGGTAAATATTTAACATACAAAAGGGTGTTAAGCAAGAGAATAAATCCTCCGCCACCATGCATTTATATATTAAATAAAAACCGATTTAATTACATGAAATAAATTTCAATGTCAGGCATGCTATCCATTTACAAGTCCGTTCTGGGTCTGAACGAAACAACATATCCGTCGATCTCCAGAACGTCTGGAAGATCATCACTTTTACCTTGCCTTGGGGGATCAGTCCCAATTCAAGATATCAGTCACCATCAACCAAACGATGTGAAGATCTCAGGTCTTCAGTCACCGTCTTCATCTTCGACTCTTGATCGTCGTGACGATTATTCAGAATGGGTTAGACCCGGTCTTTCTGAATAACTCGCGTATTTGTAATTAAAACAACCATACGCCACATTCCAACTTTGAATATCCTTTTAAATAAAAATTATTATTTATGTTAAAAGGTTCTCATTAATTTTATCAAAGATAAAATAAATTAAAATTTTAATCTTTCTAAAAAGATGTATTAATATTCCAATTTTGATTTGATTTATAACATAGATTTATAAATTTCAAATAGTAATTTCAATGTAAATTGGATTAAAGGATAAATGTTATTTAAACATCGCCCACTACAAATCCAATCTACATATCAATCACCAAACACAATTGTTAAGATCTAATAATCTTAAATAAAAGGTTTATCCTAAAGATATTAATTCATTTCTATATAAAAAAAACATATTTTAAAATAATCAATAAAATATTATTTATGTAAAATATTCTTTAGAATACAAAATCTTTTATTTTACAAAAATCCTTTCATTATATAAAAATTCTTTATTTAAAAAGAAATTCTGCATTGGAATGCGACTCAACCATGTACCATATAATTTGGGTCATATGGGTTTCATACATTTCATGTATAGGGTAATAACAGGAAATAATCCTCAATCCATCCATTAACAACCAGAGTGACAAATGTCAACTGTGTGAGCATTAAAATAAAACAATAACGCTCATCGCAGCCTGTCGATCAATCGATAGACATATAATTAAACATTGGGATTTGTGTCAGTCAAGTATCGTCCCAATACCCGTGTGGGGTTTTCAGCCAACAAACAAATAATAAATTATTTGTGCACTTGGGCGATGTGTAAAAATAATCGTCCCAATCACATAAACAAGTCGGATGACTTGTAAATGGAAGTGTAATATTCAATTTTGAATATACTAACATCACTTTTAACACATCAAAATACAACATCACAGGCAAAGATTTCAATACTCTTTATTATGAGCATATGACAATAAAAATCGTGACTTTTATTTATTTACAAAAATGCATATTTTTGGTCTCATTCATTTTAATGACAAAATGAATATTTGACTTCATTCTTTTTAATGTATAAAAATATACATCCTTAATTCATTCTCTTTAATGTATGGAAACATACATTTTACATCCATTCTTTTTCTCAACATAAACAAATATGATGATTTTGTTTCTTAACTTCTAATGCAACAAAATGAGAATTTTGTCTAATCTTTTTCAATGAATAAAGATGTCTATTTTTACTTCATTCATTTTAATGTGCCAAAAATGTCCATTTTGTCTAATCCACTTTTAATATACAAAAATGAGTATTTTGTTTTAATCTCTTTTCTTATGCATAAAAAAAATGTTTGTTTTTAATTTAATCTTTTTAATGACACCCAGTGTTCATTTCTAATTAATTCTTTTTAGTAACACAAAATGCTCATTTCTAATTAATCCTTTTAATGACACAAAAATGTTCATTTTCTAATTCACTGACATGCTAACTCAAAATGACAATTTAAATTCACCAATCAAGTCTTGACAAGAATGTTGTTCTTTTTCATTTACAATAGAAAATGAAAATAAAAAAGGATTCACATATCTTGTTCTTTTATTTACAATAAAATGATCAACATATTTTAGTCTTTTCATTTACAAAGGAAGTTGTAAATAAAGTAGCCCTCATACTTTTACTCCTTTCATTTACAATAGGAGTTGTAAATAAATGATTCTCATGTTTCTGTTCCTTTTTATCACATCTAAATGACGATAGAAATGTACCATTAACATCGTTATTTTTATCGCATCGAAAATGTCAAATAAAATGAATCACTAACATTGTCTATTTCTATCGCACTAAAAATGTCGATAAAAATGAATCACTAACATTGTCTATTTCTATCGCACCAAAAATGTCGATAAAAATGAATCACTAACATTGTCTATTTTTATCGCACCAAAAATGTCGATAAAAATGACAACATTAACCATTCTATTTTCACCGCATTCAAAATGACAATAAAATATTCAACATTAACAATTCTATTTTTACCGCATTCAAAATGACGATAAAATATTCAACATTAACAATTCTATTTTTACCGCATTCAAAATGACGATAAAATATTCAACATTAACAATTCTATTTTTACCGCATTCAAAATGACGATAAAATATTCAACATTAACAATTCAATTTTTACCTACTATAGAAAATGTAAATAAATATATTTCTAAATTCTATTCTTTTTATTTACAATTAAAAAGGTAAATAAATAATTCACATATTTTGTTCTTCTTATTTAAAATAAAAAGGTAAATAAAATGATTCATATATTTTGTTCTTTTGATTTTTCATTTGAGAATGTAAATATAATGATTCACACATTTATCCTTTTCATTGAAAAATATAATTTTTATCATACCGTTATAACTCATATATAAATTACATAGAAAAATGTCATTTTTATTTTATCGTTCTAATTCACCTCTAAATTACATAGAAAAATGTAATCTTCATTATGCGATGGGAATTCATATTTTAATTACATAGAAAAATGTAATTCCTATCATACGACATAAATTCATATTTAAATTACATCTAAAAATGTAGTTTTTATCCTACAGTGCAAATTCACATTTTAATTACATGTAAAAATGTAATTTCCATTCTACCGTTATTTTTCATCTCTAAATTGCATTGAAAAATGTAATTTTAATCATGCAATGTAAATTTACATTTTTATATCAAAGAAAAATACAATTTTTATCATACAGTGCAAATTCATATATAAATTACATGTAAAACTGTAACTTTTGTTATGCAAAGTAAATTCACCTTTTAATTACGTCTAAAAATGTAATTTTATTCATACGGTGGAAATTCATTCATAAATAACATACAGAAAATGTAATTTATTTCATACGATGTGAATTCATTCATAAATACATATAAAAATGTATTTATTTCGTGCGATGAAAAATCATTCATAAATAACATACAAAAAGGTTATTTATTTCATACGATGAAAATCATTCATAAATAACATATAAAAATATGTTTCATTTCATACAATGTAAAAACATCTTCTTCTTTTTTTATGTACAATGCAAAAATATCATCTTTTAAATTATAATATATTAGCTTTACTATTTTACGACATAAAAATATGATCTTTTATATTTTACAAAGTAAAAATATCAACTTTACTATTTTACAATGCAAAAATATAAACTTTTCTATTTTACAATGTAAAAATACTCATTTTCCTATTTTGCAATGTAAAAATATGACTTTTTCTATTTTACAATGTAAAAATATGACTTTTTCTATTTTACAATGAAAAAAAATAACTTCTTCTATTTTAAATATAAAAAGATTGTCTTTTTATTTTCATCGTCAAAATTTCAATATAAAAATATTGTCTTTTTATTTTAAACATAAAAATATTGTCTCCTTATCTTCAACATAAAAAGATTTAGCCTTTTTTTTTATTATAATCAAAAACAAAGTTGTAATTTTTGTAACCAAAATCAAAGTTGTAATCTTTGCAAACAAAATCAAAGTTGTAATCTTTGTTAACAAAAGCAAAGTTTTAAATTTTTATAAAGTTTTAGTCTTTATAAATAAAAATAAAAGATTTCATGTTTTATAAATAAAACAAAGATTCATTTTATACAAACAAAAACAAAGATTCATTCTAAAGATCGAATCTTTATTAATGTTATTCATTTCAAAATACAAATCAAAACATTGATTTATCAATCATGATAAAAGATTAACCTTCATTTACAAATCATAACCAAAGATTAAACTTTTTATTATAACCTTTCTACTTGTCATCGAATAACAATTTCCACAATCAATTCCAACACCAATCATATAACACATCAATAACAATACAGGCCACAAACATCAATTTCCACCATTCAACCATTCAATCCATACAACATTCATTTTGCATAATGATAATATAATTAAATTAAATTAATTATATATAAATGAAAAAAAATAAAATATAGAATCTCACCTTGCTTGTTTCTGAAATGAAGCGATTTAAATCAGATCTCGTGTTTGGCGTCACATCGGTTACGGATCTGAAAGATTGCAAATTGAAATTTATGCATAAATTAGAATTCTGGCCTTTAACAACTGACACAGTGACGCTTAAAAGCGTGACAAAATCTGAAGCTATTTACCTCAAATTTTCAGAAATGTTCAAAACTTTGAATGCGGATTTCGGGAGCTATAGTCGACGGTTTTACGAACGGTTTGCGGGAGATTGAAGAGCTACGAGAGGGCTATCTTCACCGAGAAGATGGAGAGGTGCGGCTACATGTATGAAGGGCGGCGGCAGCATAAAGGCGGCGGTTTCGGGGAGGTAAATCAAGAGCTACGGGCAACGGTTTGATGTGAGGTTTGTTGGAGAAGAAAGAGGAAGAGAAGAGCTTCAAAAAGTTTAACTACGGCATGGTCTAATTCTTAGTGGTTTGGGAGATAGGGAGGAGAGAAGTTTCGGCCATTATGGGTTAAAGGGAGCGGCTGAATCACGATGAGGAAGAAGAAGGGTCCGACTTTTATTTTATATTATTATATTAGGGTTATTTAATTATTACTTAATTAGCCCGTTTAAGCCCGTTTTGGCCCGAACTCCGTTTTAGGCCCAACGACTGTTGTTCCTACCATTTAGCCCCCATTTCGAACTCATCTAGACATGTCTTGACAGCCCAAACTATCATCTAGGCCTCCGTTTTGCAGTTTTAAAATTTAAGTCTTTATTTCTAATTTTTCCGTACAAATAATTTTACCGGGGACACAAATTAACTCAGAAAAATCCAGAAAAATTATTTTTGGCTTTCTTATGTCAATACGGTTCTAATAAAATTTATTTCGTCGAATTCCGAGACTTTTTGAAAAATGGCTATTTTTAAGGCGTTCAAATTTAACTGAAATAGTCAAAACACATTTTATTTCGCCACGCTCACATATTAATTCTAAAAATTATGAAAAATTAAACTTAACAATAATTTGACATTCCGGTTCCAACAAAAGTGGTTTCGTCGAAAACAGAGGTCGTTTGAAAAATGACTATTTTTAAGGCCAATATATATAATATTAAAAATACAATTTTAAACAAATAAATCCCGAAACTCGAAATATATAAGTGTTTACTGTTTTTCAATGTAGAAACATCATTCTGAACTCAATGGAAGTGGTTTCGAGTTCAAATTCCTTCGTATGCAAAAAGTAGCATTTTGACCTTTATAAGTTTCATAGCGACCTTCTAAAAATTGAATTGGCCATAACTTTTGATTCCCGTTATGAAATTTCGATTTTTCGGATTCGTTGGAAAGATATTTCTAAATAGATTCTAATATTTTTGGTTTCACTAAAATCCATTAAATTTTTCATCCTGCACGGTCAGTCAAAGTTCAAGTTTGACTTTTCAAACTACCGCGTTATTTCTAACTTTTGTTAATACTAATTAAATCATTCATTCTAACTTCGATTTAAATCAAATTTGTGATCACTATTATTTAAATAAATTATTTTAATATTGTCAAAATTCATTAAAATTTTCTAAAATAAAATTTTAAATTGGTCCTGATTTTGCGGGTTGTTACAATCGCCCCCACTTAAAAACTTTTCGTCCTCGAAAAGGAACGTAGCTAAAAAATTGTAAAATTAATTATCTTAATTTTAAATTTTAATGGTTAATTATCTTTTCAAAATATACATAACTTTATATATATAAAAATCATATTTCAAAGAATAGATTATAAATATCAAAAATACGTTAATTATAAATTCGTAACTCTGAACTCGTTCTAAGGCATTACTAACCCCATCTCTAACGAGCTTACTCATTCTAGGATACTACTGATCCTATCTCTAATGAGTATTCTTATTGGATATTACTAATCCAATCTCTGATGAGTCTTCTGTTCAGTTCTAACAAATTGTACCCCAAAGATTTGAGCTAACCAGAGCTCTGATACCAACTGTAAAGACCCGCAAATTCCCGCCCTTTGGATCGACCATAAACCACACAGGTCTGACCCAAAAAGTGAAAATCTACGAATACTTTAACTTTGGGCATACAACATATTAAAACAACAACAGAAGACTTTTATAACATATCATCATATAATGTTACATCAGAGTACAGAATATACCTATCAGAGTACATTGGAATATAATTACAGCGGAAGATAAATACAATAATTAAATATATTGCAGCGGAAGAAACACAACGGAAGACTCTCTATCTCTGGACACAGCTTTAAGCTTCAACCCAGAATCCTGTTTAATATATCTGCAAAGAAATAGCTACTCGACTGCCCGTGCGGAAAATATGGGCACCCGAGTTTGCCAGTGGACAAAACTACAGGTCAGTCATGGGACTGGTGTGAGAATCCTACTTAACCTATATAATATAATAAGGCTAATCACAGGACCACGCCACTTTCGCGGAACGGGTTTTCTCCTATGGATTGCCAGTGCATGACTAAGGTAAATCGTCAAAATAACGCAATGCTTTTTAGAAAAATGAAACCATTATAAGACCCAAGTCCCATCACACAATGCAACGCAAACCGGAGGATAGGGTTTTACCTTATAATGGTCAAAAGATGCTTGATACGATAAACACGGTATTATATAATAATAGTGTGCAACCAATTTGAAATACATCAAAGTAAATGTATTAATCCTAGACGGCATGAGTGCCCCATCCCACTATGTCGCCATATATAGGTATACAATCAAAACCGCGTGATGTCGTATTGGAAATTTGGGTTTCCATCTGAGTCAAGGCTAGGGAGGAGATCCTTACCGATTCGAGACACTCTAGCAATGCCCCAGGATTGGTACTCTGTCCAACCCTTGGATCCTGCAGGGCCGGTCCGTCCCCGTGTTGGTACTCTGTCCAACTGGTGCAATGGACTGGATTAGTTATTCCTGAACACACGCTTCCCGGTCCTTTTGGACCTATCCTACGGCCAGTAGCGACCGCATAAACCCGAGGCCTCGAAAATCCAACAACCACAATGAATAAATGCCAGCGCTGGTAGGTCCCTGGCACCACTCTAGCTAGAAAGAAACGTGCGCACTCCCTGCGTTCCCTTCTCCCGTTTTAGACTCTACCGGGCTGTGAGGCTCGCGAAGTCACGTAACACAAAGCTATGCCTAAATAGACTATGCTTTGATCATCCCACAAGGCTCTGCTTTGCAACAATAAGCCTTGATCAAGTGCAACTTGGCATACCACATCAACAACTCATATCATGCGATCGGTAAATATTTAACATACAAAAGGGTGTTAAGCAAGAGAATAAATCCTCCGCCACCATGCATTTATATATTAAATAAAAACCGATTTAATTACATGAAATAAATTTCAATGTCAGGCATGCTATCCATTTACAAGTCCGTTCTGGGTCTGAACGAAACAACATATCCGTCGATCTCCAGAACGTCTGGAAGATCATCACTTTTACCTTGCCTTGGGGGATCAGTCCCAATTCAAGATATCAGTCACCATCAACCAAACGATGTGAAGATCTCAGGTCTTCAGTCACCGTCTTCATCTTCGACTCTTGATCGTCGTGACGATTATTCAGAATGGGTTAGACCCGGTCTTTCTGAATAACTCGCGTATTTGTAATTAAAACAACCATACGCCACATTCCAACTTTGAATATCCTTTTAAATAAAAATTATTATTTATGTTAAAAGGTTCTCATTAATTTTATCAAAGATAAAATAAATTAAAATTTTAATCTTTCTAAAAAGATGTATTAATATTCCAATTTTGATTTGATTTATAACATAGATTTATAAATTTCAAATAGTAATTTCAATGTAAATTGGATTAAAGGATAAATGTTATTTAAACATCGCCCACTACAAATCCAATCTACATATCAATCACCAAACACAATTGTTAAGATCTAATAATCTTAAATAAAAGGTTTATCCTAAAGATATTAATTCATTTCTATATAAAAAAACATATTTTAAAATAATCAATAAAATATTATTTATGTAAAATATTCTTTAGAATACAAAATCTTTTATTTTACAAAAATCCTTTCATTATATAAAAATTCTTTATTTAAAAAGAAATTCTGCATTGGAATGCGACTCAACCATGTACCATATAATTTGGGTCATATGGGTTTCATACATTTCATGTATAGGGTAATAACAGGAAATAATCCTCAATCCATCCATTAACAACCAGAGTGACAAATGTCAACTGTGTGAGCATTAAAATAAAACAATAACGCTCATCGCAGCCTGTCGATCAATCGATAGACATATAATTAAACATTGGGATTTGTGTCAGTCAAGTATCGTCCCAATACCCGTGTGGGGTTTTTAGCCAACAAACAAATAATAAATTATTTGTGCACTTGGGCGATGTGTAAAAATAATCGTCCCAATCACATAAACAAGTCGGATGACTTGTAAATGGAAGTGTAATATTCAATTTTGAATATACTAACATCACTTTTAACACATCAAAATACAACATCACAGGCAAAGATTTCAATACTCTTTATTATGAGCATATGACAATAAAAATCGTGACTTTTATTTATTTACAAAAATGCATATTTTTGGTCTCATTCATTTTAATGACAAAATGAATATTTGACTTCATTCTTTTTAATGTATAAAAATATACATCCTTAATTCATTCTCTTTAATGTATGGAAACATACATTTTACATCCATTCTTTTTCTCAACATAAACAAATATGATGATTTTGTTTCTTAACTTCTAATGCAACAAAATGAGAATTTTGTCTAATCTTTTTCAATGAATAAAGATGTCTATTTTTACTTCATTCATTTTAATGTGCCAAAAATGTCCATTTTGTCTAATCCACTTTTAATATACAAAAATGAGTATTTTGTTTTAATCTCTTTTCTTATGCATAAAAAAAATGTTTGTTTTTAATTTAATCTTTTTAATGACACCCAGTGTTCATTTCTAATTAATTCTTTTTAGTAACACAAAATGCTCATTTCTAATTAATCCTTTTAATGACACAAAAATGTTCATTTTCTAATTCACTGACATGCTAACTCAAAATGACAATTTAAATTCACCAATCAAGTCTTGACAAGAATGTTGTTCTTTTTCATTTACAATAGAAAATGAAAATAAAAAAGGATTCACATATCTTGTTCTTTTATTTACAATAAAATGATCAACATATTTTAGTCTTTTCATTTACAAAGGAAGTTGTAAATAAAGTAGCCCTCATACTTTTACTCCTTTCATTTACAATAGGAGTTGTAAATAAATGATTCTCATGTTTCTGTTCCTTTTTATCACATCTAAATGACGATAGAAATGTACCATTAACATCGCTATTTTTATCGCATCGAAAATGTCAAATAAAATGAATCACTAACATTGTCTATTTCTATCGCACTAAAAATGTCGATAAAAATGAATCACTAACATTGTCTATTTCTATCGCACCAAAAATGTCGATAAAAATGAATCACTAACATTGTCTATTTTTATCGCACCAAAAATGTCGATAAAAATGACAACATTAACCATTCTATTTTCACCGCATTCAAAATGACAATAAAATATTCAACATTAACAATTCTATTTTTACCGCATTCAAAATGACGATAAAATATTCAACATTAACAATTCTATTTTTACCGCATTCAAAATGACGATAAAATATTCAACATTAACAATTCTATTTTTACCGCATTCAAAATGACGATAAAATATTCAACATTAACAATTCAATTTTTACCTACTATAGAAAATGTAAATAAATATATTTCTAAATTCTATTCTTTTTATTTACAATTAAAAAGGTAAATAAATAATTCACATATTTTGTTCTTCTCATTTAAAATAAAAAGGTAAATAAAATGATTCATATATTTTGTTCTTTTGATTTTTCATTTGAGAATGTAAATATAATGATTCACACATTTATCCTTTTCATTGAAAAATATAATTTTTATCATACCGTTATAACTCATATATAAATTACATAGAAAAATGTCATTTTTATTTTATCGTTCTAATTCACCTCTAAATTACATAGAAAAATGTAATCTTCATTATGCGATGGGAATTCATATTTTAATTACATAGAAAAATGTAATTCCTATCATACGACATAAATTCATATTTAAATTACATCTAAAAATGTAGTTTTTATCCTACAGTGCAAATTCACATTTTAATTACATGTAAAAATGTAATTTCCATTCTACCGTTATTTTTCATCTCTAAATTGCATTGAAAAATGTAATTTTAATCATGCAATGTAAATTTACATTTTTATATCAAAGAAAAATACAATTTTTATCATACAGTGCAAATTCATATATAAATTACATGTAAAACTGTAACTTTTGTTATGCAAAGTAAATTCACCTTTTAATTACGTCTAAAAATGTAATTTTATTCATACGGTGGAAATTCATTCATAAATAACATACAGAAAATGTAATTTATTTCATACGATGTGAATTCATTCATAAATACATATAAAAATGTATTTATTTCGTGCGATGAAAAATCATTCATAAATAACATACAAAAAGGTTATTTATTTCATACGATGAAAATCATTCATAAATAACATATAAAAATATGTTTCATTTCATACAATGTAAAAACATCTTCTTCTTTTTTTATGTACAATGCAAAAATATCATCTTTTAAATTATAATATATTAGCTTTACTATTTTACGACATAAAAATATGATCTTTTATATTTTACAAAGTAAAAATATCAACTTTACTATTTTACAATGCAAAAATATAAACTTTTCTATTTTACAATGTAAAAATACTCATTTTCCTATTTTGCAATGTAAAAATATGACTTTTTCTATTTTACAATGTAAAAATATGACTTTTTCTATTTTACAATGAAAAAAAATAACTTCTTCTATTTTAAATATAAAAAGATTGTCTTTTTATTTTCATCGTCAAAATTTCAATATAAAAATATTGTCTTTTTATTTTAAACATAAAAATATTGTCTCCTTATCTTCAACATAAAAAGATTTAGCCTTTTTTTTTATTATAATCAAAAACAAAGTTGTAATTTTTGTAACCAAAATCAAAGTTGTAATCTTTGCAAACAAAATCAAAGTTGTAATCTTTGTTAACAAAAGCAAAGTTTTAAATTTTTATAAAGTTTTAGTCTTTATAAATAAAAATAAAAGATTTCATGTTTTATAAATAAAACAAAGATTCATTTTATACAAACAAAAACAAAGATTCATTCTAAAGATCGAATCTTTATTAATGTTATTCATTTCAAAATACAAATCAAAACATTGATTTATCAATCATGATAAAAGATTAACCTTCATTTACAAATCATAACCAAAGATTAAACTTTTTATTATAACCTTTCTACTTGTCATCGAATAACAATTTCCACAATCAATTCCAACACCAATCATATAACACATCAATAACAATACAGGCCACAAACATCAATTTCCACCATTCAACCATTCAATCCATACAACATTCATTTTGCATAATGATAATATAATTAAATTAAATTAATTATATATAAATGAAAAAAAATAAAATATAGAATCTCACCTTGCTTGTTTCTGAAATGAAGCGATTTAAATCAGATCTCGTGTTTGGCGTCACATCGGTTACGGATCTGAAAGATTGCAAATTGAAATTTATGCATAAATTAGAATTCTGGCCTTTAACAACTGACACAGTGACGCTTAAAAGCGTGACAAAATCTGAAGCTATTTACCTCAAATTTTCAGAAATGTTCAAAACTTTGAATGCGGATTTCGGGAGCTATAGTCGACGGTTTTACGAACGGTTTGCGGGAGATTGAAGAGCTACGAGAGGGCTATCTTCACCGAGAAGATGGAGAGGTGCGGCTACATGTATGAAGGGCGGCGGCAGCATAAAGGCGGCGGTTTCGGGGAGGTAAATCAAGAGCTACGGGCAACGGTTTGATGTGAGGTTTGTTGGAGAAGAAAGAGGAAGAGAAGAGCTTCAAAAAGTTTAACTACGGCATGGTCTAATTCTTAGTGGTTTGGGAGATAGGGAGGAGAGAAGTTTCGGCCATTATGGGTTAAAGGGAGCGGCTGAATCACGATGAGGAAGAAGAAGGGTCCGACTTTTATTTTATATTATTATATTAGGGTTATTTAATTATTACTTAATTAGCCCGTTTAAGCCCGTTTTGGCCTGAACTCCGTTTTAGGCCCAACGACTGTTGTTCCTACCATTTAGCCCCCATTTCGAACTCATCTAGACATGTCTTGACAGCCCAAACTATCATCTAGGCCTCCGTTTTGCAGTTTTAAAATTTAAGTCTTTATTTCTAATTTTTCCGTACAAATAATTTTACCGGGGACACAAATTAACTCAGAAAAATCCAGAAAAATTATTTTTGGCTTTCTTATGTCAATACGGTTCTAACAAAATTTATTTCGTCGAATTCCGAGACTTTTTGAAAAATGGCTATTTTTAAGGCGTTCAAATTTAACTGAAATAGTCAAAACACATTTTATTTCGCCACGCTCACATATTAATTCTAAAAATTATGAACAATTAAACTTAACAATAATTTGACATTCCGGTTCCAACAAAAGTGGTTTCGTCGAAAACAGAGGTCGTTTGAAAAATGACTATTTTTAAGGCCAATATATATAATATTAAAAATACAATTTTAAACAAATAAATCCCGAAACTCGAAATATATAAGTGTTTACTGTTTTTCAATGTAGAAACATCATTCTGAACTCAATGGAAGTGGTTTCGAGTTCAAATTCCTTCGTATGCAAAAAGTAGCATTTTGACCTTTATAAGTTTCATAGCGACCTTCTAAAAATTGAATTGGCCATAACTTTTGATTCCCGTTATGAAATTTCGATTTTTCGGATTCGTTGGAAAGATATTTCTAAATAGATTCTAATATTTTTGGTTTCACTAAAATCCATTAAATTTTTCATCCTGCACGGTCAGTCAAAGTTCAAGTTTGACTTTTCAAACTACCGCGTTATTTCTAACTTTTGTTAATACTAATTAAATCATTCATTCTAACTTCGATTTAAATCAAATTTGTGATCACTATTATTTAAATAAATTATTTTAATATTGTCAAAATTCATTAAAATTTTCTAAAATAAAATTTTAAATTGGTCCTGATTTTGCGGGTTGTTACACCCACTATCTTCATGTGCAGAACTGCGTAGTTCCAACTAACTTAATCCACAAATTTATACACCTGTTACTACTTTATGTTACTCTGTATATTTATGTTTACTAACTATTGCATTGATTGCTGCCTATGATCCTTGTTGTATGTAACATTTTACTGCCATGTTGAACTGTTGGCATCCTATGTCTACTCTTGTCCACTGCTGTTCAGTTTGGTTTTTTGAGTTCTTTTGTGTATGTTGCATTTACGTACCCTTGTGCATGTCTGATCTTGTCAGTTTAGGTGTTGCGTATCTCTTGAGTTTTTGCTGTGTTGGTCCATTTGCTCAACCCTATATTGGCTTATGTGTTCGGTTCACTCGCTTTGATCTAGTCTGTGTGTGCCATGTCTAACTTAATCCACAACTATACCATCACACTCTTACGTACATTGTAATATGCCTTTTAAGCATTTTATGTTAGCATCGCTACTGACAATCTAAATCGCATATTTTGTGTCACCAGCAACTGGAACCACGTATACAATTTCATCCATCCACTACTCAACTCATCCACTACTTATTCCAGTTTCACATAACCTGTAAACATTTCAACAAATGTTATCTCTGAACATCATCCAGTTTCTGCATCTATAAACATAAATTTGGTACACATGTATTAATCAGCAGTTGGAGAACATCCTGAGATAGTTGTCTTGATTCTATGATAATACATTAACATCACCGTAATAAGCACAGTAAAATATTGCTGGGATCTGAAGTAGAAAAAATTTAAACTATACTTCCCATTTGTCAAGCCACTTAGCGATGGAATTATAGAAACTGACCATATCATTAACATCGTTTTTATGAAATCTATTCAAGAACATTTGTACAAATTTCATCTTCATAATATTTGACTGAAATGAAAAAATTAAGAACTGATTATCTTTTAAGATCCACATTCCACTGCAAAATTCTTGGCATCTGTGTACTAATTCTCTTTTAGAACTGCCATAATTCATCTTTTAGACTTACCTTATCTAATTTCAAACTTTTGATTATAATATGTTCAATTATGAAAACAGGTGTTTGATGAAATTCCTGAAGTTAGTGAAGTTGAGAATGATTTGCTTGAAAAAAGAGAGGGTCAAAGTGTTCAAAATAAAGAACCGAATGAAGAGAGCCCTAAAAGATTCAATACTGCTAATGTTAGAAAGTATGAACGGCATGTTCAGAAAGAATCTTGTTCATGTGAAAGTAAAGCACAACTGGATTCATTGAGACTAGATTTAAATAATGTTAAAAAAGAAGTGTGATCATTATCTGCAAGCTTAGATGAAGAAAAAAGAAAAAGACAATTGATGGAATAAGGGTTGAAAGAAATCAAAGAAAAGTTGAACTTTGAAAGTTACATGCCAACTCTTCCAGAATCGGTTTTTGAATCAGACAAGGAGGAAAAAATAAAAGGAGAAGATAAAAATGTGGATTTCAAAAGCAATGCAGAGGACAACATTGATTCCAAAATGGAAAAAGAAAGGGTATGTTTTGATAATTATAATTCATTATTTTAAATTTATTATGTGAACTATAGTAAATATTCCTTGTTGATATTTTGTTTCGATAGATCATTTAAATGATGTTGAAGAAGGAAAAAGAATATTTTCTGATTTGGATGTTGAAGTTAAAAATTCAAATGTGATTCCAAAAAGAAGAAATAAACTTTGTGCAAGGAAAAAGAAGAAGGTTAGTGAAGTTTTAAGATCTACAATTGTTTATTTAATAATTTAATAAATGAATTGAATATTTTTTTATGTTTACTACAGGTCGATGATAAAGATGAGTATCCAAATTTTAATTTGGGCATTACACCACAGTTTTTAAAAACAACCAATGAAGATCAGGGAAGTATTGAACTTTTGGACTTTGAATCAAAATCGAAAAAAAGATAGAACAAAAAAGCTTCTACTTCTATTCCTTCCACGATAAAGAGAATTTAAAAAGAAACAAGGGTTCCTAAAGAAGATCCAGATTTTGTTTATGCAAAAGCAGTTGTTCCTAGTAATATAATATACGATATAGAACAATGTCATTTGATTCATGATATGAATCAACAAATGAGTAATGTCGTGAAAACTTTCTTCAAAATTGTTGATAATAACAAGTAAGTGTTATAGTTTTATTCTTTCATTCAATACAATTGTGAAATAAATGTTTTTTTATTATACTTTTACAACGAGATAGCATGGAATTTTGATGACAAGTCATTTAACCTGGAGATTACAAAGGAAATGATAGGAGAATTGATTTTTAATCGTTATGCATTCGGGCAGGTATTTATTTCAATATGATGCTATACTTTATGCTACTGTGATACTTTTAAATATATATGCAATTACTTTGAAACCAATTTGGTGATGTTGGATAAACTATTTCATTTTGGTCCTACCTGAGTCTGAAGGCTAGTTCCGCCGCTGATGAAATGCATACTAGAGACATCTTTTAAGTTAAGGTTTTTGCTTACTGAATCAGTAGACATCTTTTAAGTTAAGGTTTTTGTTGGGTTGGACCTTGGCTATGCTCTTAGGGGTTAGAATTTGGTGTTGATGGCGGCATAGTCAACGATTGGTGATATAGAGGGTTGCAGTAGACTTGGGGTGTGGAAGTGCCACTACTGTAGTTATTGAGTGGAATTCATTGGTCTTCATCTGAGTGGTTCGATGAGCGAGCGTAGGTGACAATTGCACACAGTGCACGATTGCAGGATTCAGGTTTTTTGAATTTTGGAAGGAATAGAGATGGGGAAGTAGACCGGGTCGGATTAGAAAATGGTGTGGGTGTTGTGGCGATAGCCTCGCTCAGGTCAGGACATGCATCGTCTTCAAAATTATATCTAAAGTGAACAAGTGGATTTTTTTAGGCTTCTGTTTGCTTGCAGTTTTATCCCGTTGTATTCGTTCTATAGTAATGTCATCACTCAGTTTTACTGAATCAGTAGACATCTTTTAAGTTAACATTTTGTTAAAGCATAATTACCTCAACTTACATGTTGATCTGTCATTAGTTAAGATCTTTACTTTGGAAGGTTGTCTCTTTAAACCAATGTCTAAATGATTTTCTATCTTAATTTGAATCTATTTCTCTGCCCAAAGTCACAACTACAAGTATGGTTTCATTTATAATGCTCTAATGTATATTTTTATTATACACGAATATATAAATGTTTTACAAGAAATCAAGTACAAATACTTGTATTCTGCATTACGCTTAACAAATAAATACTTGGATGCTGCATTACGCATATATTAATGCTTCAACTACACATCATGCATTTTGAATTAACTACTTTATTCTTTTAATTGATCAGATAATAGATTGGTATTGGGAAAGGAAACTGAAATTTCTAGATGAAAGCGAAAGCTTCGTCTATATAAACACCGTTATGACCGTAAGTTTATGTTTTTCATAATATGTCATTATACTATAAATCTATGTTTAATTAATTACAATATACTAATTTGAATATGAATGTTTTTGTAGAAGAGCGCAACCACATGCTTGACTAACACTAGAGAATCTTTATTCATACAAGCTGTACGAAAAGCTCTTTCAAACAGATTGTGTTGCAGCATATTGTTTCCCATTAATGATGTACATCATTGGACTCTTCTGGAATTAGAAATTGCGGACTCTAAATGGTATTTGTACGATTCTCTTCAACCCCTTCGTACTTCATCTAAAAATAATAATCACATGAAAGCAGCGCTGAAAATTGTAAGTTTTTTTTATTTTTTAAAATAAAAAGTGCTAAGTTTAAAATTATTCTAATAATTTGTTTTCATTGTTTAAATAATGTTTTTGCAGAAAAGTTTTGTAGAAGATGTTGCAACAAAATTAAAGAATGAAGGATTAGCAGTCAAGTTAGATAACAAAAAATTGATTATTTATTCGAAATGCACACAACAGTCTAATGGGTAATTTCTGCAATTTGATTTATTTCTTATTTATATTAATTTTTACACAATATATTATATATTATCTTTTGCGGCAAGATTTTTGTGAGAGTCCATATCCATGTGTTTCATATACATGAGAACATTTGTTTATGTTTAGACCACCTATATAACATTTGTTGCATGGTTTGAGTTGCCACTTGTGTCAACACACTTCTTGTTGGCATTCTTTATTTGGAGAGACTTGAAGACCTTAGGTTACTTGCATGACTTGTTAACTGCCGTTCAAGTTTCAGTTTTTTATTTTAATAAATTACATCACTTTCTTTTGCTGTTGGCACATTTGGTTATATCTTACTATATGTTTGTTTACACGTAGATTTGAACTTGAACGTGGGAATATTTGGGTTATAATGGTTGGTTTTATCTTACTGTATGGTTGTCTTATAATCCATGCAACAACAAAAGCAATATAATTCATATTTTTGAAAGTTTGAATGACAGCGGCCTAATTTCTAAGTGCGTATGGCACATGAGAAAGCTGGGTTGTTCATTTAGTATTGTTCAATTCTATTTTTGAAAGTAAATTTAAAAATGTTATTTCATACTAAATTACAGAGTTCTGTTGGTATACATCTAACCTTTGCATTTAATTTGCAGACAATTAGAATACTCGAAATATTAAAATGACTGTCGTTGGTAGAGTTAAAGACTTGAGTTGCTTATTTGTTATTATTACTAGACGGATATTCTGTCAACTAGCAAATGGATACTGTTTTTAAATTGCTCATCTGTCAACAAACAATGCAAGGAACTTAATGACTAATAAATGCGTTTTTACGAATATTTACTTTGGGTCACGATCATGTGTTATTGCTGTTAAACGTCCTTCACATGAAACAATTATTTGAAGTCCAAAGACGTTGACATAATTCTGGCTCATATAAACAATATTAGAGTTAACTATTTCTCTTATCTATGTACATGTCGAAAGTCTTAAGTATAGCACAAGAACACTCTTCTATCCAGTTCAGAGTCCACCTAAGTCTAATTGTAGACCATGTAAATCCATCTATAAGTCCAAATGCATGTATGTTATGTATTGTTTGGCTGTGTTAGATAGATAATAGACATCAGTGATTACCTCATTATACTTATATATTTATTTCGTTTTAATTTTTCAGAGTTGATTGTGGACTGTTTGTGATGCTAAACATGGAAAGAAGAGTGAAGGGATTGAACGTTACTGATGATGTATCTGAAGATTTAATAAGAAGAACGAGAGGACAAATAGCACATGATATTCTGTCAGACAATCCATACAATTGGACACTTGAAAAATTCTGCAGTTCTAAACAGTAAAAAAATGTTGAAGGCTAAATTTTATTTGTTGTTTCTTAGTCTTTCTCCTTTATACATACTTGATAAACTACTATCGTGTAAGTTGGGTGAATCATTGGGTACTTGAAATATGTAGTCTGTTGTGTAAATTTGGCGTATTCAGTACGAGATTAGAGTAGTTTGTTGAAGTTTGTTGGTTCTTTGTTTACAGTAGAAAGCATGACAATAGAAAGCATGAGTAGTTTGTTGAAGTTTGAAGTTTTAAAACACAATTCTGTGCACAATCTGTGCTGTTGTTCGTCTATTTTAATTTATATAGCTAGCTATGTTGATTTGTTTTTTTTGGAAATTAAGTAGTTGTGCAGGAGCTTTATTTATTATTTAGTTGTTTCTTACCAAAAGTAATTGCTCTCTAATGTTTATATTGATTACCACTTTTATTTATTATCTTAGTGAAATTTTATATTGCAAAATAGAAGAATAAGGAGGAAATAAACAATATTCAACGAGGAAGGCATAATTTTTTTGCTTTTTATCAAGTTTTTCTCTTTCTACATCTTTTACTTTTGGGAAAAAAGATGAAATTAATTATTACAGATCTGATAATAATTCTTGTGGCCATGATATTCTCGTTCTCCATTAAACTAAGGATGGATTGTGCAAGTGAACTAAGTGTCTAGATATGCTACAGTAGAATGTTTGTTTGTATGTTTTTTATTTATTTATTTGTTTAATTATTTTTAAGTAAATAGTAATGTAACAACCCGGAAATGCGAGCCAATTTAAAATTTTTATTTTGGCAATTATAATGAAGTTTGAACATTTAAACTGAATTATTTTAAATAATAATGACGAGAAATTTATTTTGAATAGAATTCGAACGTATATATTATATAGATCTTCGTTAGAATATAAATAATTATTTATAATTATAAAAGGAATTGAAAATGGCGCGGTAGTTCGATAATTCGGTTTCAAAATTCAAATGAATGTACCGGGTGCAAAATAAACCGGATTTTAGCGAAACCAAAAATATTTGAATCTAATTGAGAATATCTTTCCAACGAATCCGAAAAAGCAAAATTTCATAGCGGGGATCAAAAGATATGTCCAGTTGAAATTTCAGAATAGTCGCTATAGAATTTCGTGTTGGATCTAGATTAACCCTAGAGGGGGGGTGAATAGGGTTTATCACAGTTTTTAAACTGAATTGAAAAACTGACAGGATATTAAAATAATAAACAAATCACAGAATGCAACAGAAATAAAAGTGCAGAAAATAAATCACACACAGATATACCCAGCTTCGGCAAGACTCTGCCTACTGCTGCATTCCTAAAGTTTCTACTAGGTGATAGAACAGATCCCGCTTACAAGACCATGTAAACTTGCGAACCCCTCGCTCCTATTCTAACCCTACGCTCAAAACACTAGACCGGTCGATATCCCCTTGACCAGATTTACCCGAATTACAAACCCGCAATCCGTAACTCAGATTTTACAGACTCTGTAACTGCCAGTCAACACCCTGACTGGTTTTCTTAGATTTTACAGAACTTAGAAACTGTTCAGACGATTTTCAAACCAAAAAGCAAAATACAAAGTTAAATAAAAAATAAAAACTAAAGAACCCTAGGTGTTAAATAAAAGGGGTCATCCCCTTTAGACTTGGAAAATAGGTCGGCCTCCTTTGGTAATTGGTGTTGCACCCCTCATTTGTTTTGCCCGTTCACTTTTTGTTTCTGAGGAAATAAAAATGGCGGCGACACTAGGGTTTTCTCAATTCTTCCCAAATCCAGATCGATTTGATGATGAAATTGGTTCAATGGTGCGTTGAATCGAAGGATACTTTCAGTGCTTTGATGGCTTTGATTAATCGATTTGGGATTTTCTCTGACAGTCGAAACCCTAAAAAATTTGTGAGTAATTTTATCCTGAATTCTTTGAATCATTTTTTTTTTGGATTTCGATAATCTGCCGATGATGTAAATGGTGATAATATATAGGGTTTTCAAACCCCAAAATAATTCTGATTTCCTCGTATTGACTTGACTGATTTGCGTTTATTTCCCCTTTTGAAAATCTCTGCTTTGAATAATTTGTGCGTGATATTTATTGACAATTTTGTGGCCTAAAATGTTTCGATTAAAAGCTTTTTCAGAAAGTTCCCATTCTGTGATTTGTAGTCATGAATTTACTTGCCATTTTAGAGCTTGCCACTTTAGATTTCTGGGAAGAAATTTATACTTGCCAAAATATAAATTCTGCTTTAGCTCGATGCACACATGATTTCCATTAATCATTCCATGATTTGTTTCCCTGATTGAATATTTCCATAAGACAAACAAACTGAATTTCTGGAAATATTAAAATAGGAAAACTCTTGCCACAAATGATTCCGAAATAAATCTGCCTCGAATTATAAGATAATTTCTTAGCTGATTCTCTGCAAATCTTTTTGCATGTGAACTTCTTTGTGCTCTATGTTGTTCTACATCAGATTTGAACTGTCTTGACCATTTGCATGATTTAAAAAGAGAAATCTCTATTTTGAAATTCTGCATGATTTTATCCCAAAAACACAGTATACCCTGATTTGATCATCATGCTCGATCACGTTGAAATTTGCTGCTTGCATTATGTTTAGCCATGCACCATTTTTTTATTTACACCATTTCCATGCTGTAGCCTTGTGCACTTGAAACTTAACCCTTGCACTTTTGCATTTTTGACCATGTTGCCTTAACCTTGACATGCATGCTTCACTTATGAATTGATCCATTCATGTACAGACCATGTATACATGCACCTTGTTCAAGTTTTCTTTTATCACTTGAAAATCTGGGCTGAACAATGTGTGTATATGTTTGCAAGTTCACATATCCCTGAGTTTTGTCTACTATGTCATTATGCTGTAGTATGAACTGTTGCATGACTTGAATCACCTTGCTCTGGCCTGTTGTGTTGTTGCTGCTACATGAAAACTGCTGAACCCTTGTGTTTCTATCTTCATTCACATCCATGCTGCACTATACTCAATACATACATGTTACACTTGTGCTTTTAGGCTTAGCTTGAGTGGATCATCACCATCTTGACCATGCATTCTTGCTGTTCAATGTTGGTTTAGCTTGACCATTATTGTTGTTCTTGGCCGTTTTGCATTGATGTATTTGCTGTGTGAACTTTGACTTGCTTTGTTACCTTTCTTTTTGTATTGGCACCATGCTGAATCACTCCTTGTATTGCCTTGACCATTTATCACTCATGTACACGCATGTCATGCTGTGTTGTTGAATTCTTGTACTTGCTGAAATGATTTTTTTTTTTCACTATCATTTCTATTTTGCCTCTTTGCTGATTTTATATGCATATTTGATTTCCATTTCTCCTTTGACCTGTCTTGTGTTGATTTTGACATTTGTGTTTATATGTATATCAGCAGACTAGTCACACTATGTTGAGGCTGATCAAAAATCAGCAAACTAGTGTGATTATGTCGAGGCTGATCAAATCAGATCGAGTCAGAAAAATGATGAGAAACACACCGAAATTCTGAGGCAAATAATTTTTCAAAAATAAAAATTATATTTGCATGTATTCTATTTCATTTCTATTGCAGTGTGCTGTGTGTGTGTTTCTATATATGACAGGTATGAAGACTGGACTGACTGTGAAGCTTATAGAAGACAGAAGACAATGAAACTGAAGAACAGAGAGACAGTGTATATGAGTGACTGTGTGATTGTAACTGAGTGTGAGAGTTGTAGTGAAGAGCAGTGTATGAATATGTGAATTGTACTGAATATTGTAATAAACCAGTTTGATCGAAATAAAATATTATTTTATTGTTTTCAAATAAACTTGTCTATTAAATTCTGTTTATTTACAAGTACAATGTTCTGTGAATGTATATCAGTGATGTATTCAAATAGTGGAGCTATAAAAGATTGTATTGTTTGAAAGTTCAAATAGAATATTCAATTTAAATAAAATACTGTATAAATATATGAATGTGTATACAGTCGTATTCTATTTAAATATAAATATTATATTACAGTCTGTGTTGTAATGAACAGTACAATAACAAACACATTTATATAAATATATATTTGGTTGTTATCATCAAACAAAAATCATATAATTGTGTATACAACACCGTTATATACAACAATCTCCCCCTTTTGATGATGACAAACAAATAAAAGATTTTGAATATAATAAATGTGTTTGTTCGTGAATATTTGAACTCCCCCTATTTAAATGCTCCCCCTACAACAGAAACTCCCCCTATAACTGTGCATGAGTGAAATGTATGAATAAATTTTCAAAATTAAAGATATTTATAAAATATTCACTCATAAATCAAAATCTAATCCATTCTCCCCCTTTTGTTATCATCAAAAGTATTCAGAGTTTAGAATACAGATGAAAAATTACTAAAGATATAATTTCAGCTTAGGAGAAAGAATGGTCATCATAAATCATAATCAGTCAAACAAAAATCATAATATTCTAAGAACAGGTGGCACATTTCACATTGTAGAGAATGACAGATTTACGATGAATTTTATATAAAATGGGGAGAGTTAGAAAAAAGAGCTCCAATTATTTTCCAAAGAATTTTTATAAAAATGAGGCACAAAAACAGTGATGGATTTGGACTATAATTATAATTTCAACTTAAGTGACAAAATCGAATAATCCCAAATCCCAATCGCTATCAATCAACAAATCATAATACTTCATAAGATATTAACACATTTCACAGATTAGAACATGGATTGATAGGCTGGTTTTTATAAATACCAAGGAGAATTTCATATTAATTTTACTTTATAGCGCATTATTTCCTTTTTCTTTTTATCTTTTATTTAAGAGCACACTGACCACGCATAATCAGAGCTTGGATTTTTAAATGAGGTCAGTCACAGCTTAAATTATAAGTTGTCTCTTAACCATGCATGACCAGAGCTTGGATTTTTAAATGATGTTAGAGACACACTTATATATTAATTATATATATCATTTGCTTTAAATAGAAAAACTCCTCGGTATACACAACCAATATGAATGACAGAAATGTGGTAAGTACAGAATGGACTGTGAAATAAATTTCTAAATTACTTATATTATGAAATATGCTCGATTGTGCTGCGATCATTGAAAAATTTCAATTGTCACCAATTCTTAAAAAAAATAACATAGTCCAATTTCTATCACAAATATTTTCACTGTTTATTCACGATGATTTTTTTTAAAAATTAAACTCTCCACATTAATATAAAATTATCATGGATGGCAGAAGGATGATAGGTAATGAAGATGGTCGTGAAATAATTGCCAGTTCAAAGATATTATAATAAACGTTCAACCATCATGAAAATCAAAATAACATCTCCTCTTGTTGTGAAAATATACTGCAATCACAATTCATCACAATTTCAAAATCTGATACTAATTTTGATGAATTATATATATAGTTCAATTTGGATATTGATTTCAATTTCTGAATGAATAATCAATACATAATTTTAAAATTGAAAATCAATTACAAGAGGAATTTATACAGATTTATACTAGGGGAAAAAATGTGTATGGTGTCTATACAAGGTGAAATTCAAAAACAGATGGATAAAAAAGCTGATACCACTTGTAGTCTCCTTCTCGAGGATTTTAATCACACCCTAGATTAAAGAAATTTCAAACACAAAGCCCAAACAGACTAGATTACAAATTTGGCACAATTATCAGAGCAGCAGTCAGATTAAAGCAGGCAGTTATTTGAAAACAGAATCAGAGCAGCACAGAAAACAATCTCACAGCAGACTTGTCAGAGGATGGTCACATAAGATCATTCATGATCCAAGATTAGAAATACCGTTTATTCGAAATCATTTGTGGAATATGAAAAACTCTAGATTCAATGAATCGATCACACGAAATTATTAGTTTCACATTCAAGATATGTGTGTGATTCAGTAAATCAATAATTTCAATTGATTTTAAACAAACATATATTTAAATCAAATAACCATGAAATACCAATAAATTTCAAGACCCAAAGTTTTCAAGGAATTTTTCAAAACAATTTCTGACTAGCACATGAGTAATTTCAGATCATTTACATCAAACTTAAGAGATATTCATGATCCAGAAAATTAAAAAATAATTTATTTGAAATCACTTGAATCAATGTCAAGTTTTGAGATATAATGAATCAGTCACACAAGATTGAGAATTTCAAATTTAAGAGGTATGTGAGATTCAAAATATCAAGTATTTCAGATGATTTCAAACAAACAGATTTCAACCATAAAATGATCATGAATATAAGAAGAATTTTTAGATGTATCACTGTAATTCAAGACATTTCAAAATATTCTAGCCAATCTGAAAAAAAACAATGAAATTTTCACAACTGAGAAGTAGCAGTGTGCTGTAATGAGTATAATATTTCAAGCTTTTCTAAAATGAATTAGAAGAAACTCAAAACAGCAGAGGTGCGTGAATTTCCATTTAATTTTCAGATCTTCAAAAATTTAGAATTCACATTAACAGTGTTCAAGATATAACAAGAATACATCAACACTGTTATGAATTCAGAAAACAGAAAATAAACTTCAAAACAATTGCAGTTATTTACAAATTTATATTCAAGATCTGAAAAAGACTAAAACATCAGATTTTCATTCAAGTGAAGCGCATTTCCAGAAAATCAAGAGTTATGCAATTGGAAGTTAATGAAGCCCAAAAGAAGTTACAATGATATAATAGTGACAAATCAAAACAGAAAACAAAGAAAAATAAACAGAAGGGACAGAAGGAGAAATAAACAAAGAAAATAAAAACAGAGAATATTCACAAAGGTGAGTTTAGATATCATACCAGAATCCAATGTAAATCAGAATCTCTAACTCAACAAATCTTGGCCAAGGAACTATAAAGAATACAGAAATATAGAACAACTTGAAATCAATCTCTTTTCAGCACAGCAGTTCCTCAACCTTCTTCGGTACCGAACAGTTGAAAGGATCGAGTGGTCTAGCAAAATTTGTAAAACCACTCACAGTTTTGTTAACATCTTTCAGTACCCAAACTTGTTTGTATAACAATCCATTCGAATCTACCTTTGTGCCTTTGGTAACCCAAACATGTTTAGTTTTTCCAAAAATCATTTTATTTCTTTTTGGGGTCCACAACTGTTCAACTGGAATGTTATCAAACCAATTTTTGTCTCGTTTGTGATTTAAAAACCTTTTGGAATTTTCACAATTCAAATTTTCAGAATGACCCATCTTGAAGCAGTTTGAAGGATTTTTAAAATCACACGAGCTCAAAAAATCATTTCCTTTCCCAAAACCAATACCCTTTTTATTTCTTGAAAATTATTGATTTTTCAACAACATATTTAAAGATTTTTCTCCGCTAGAGAATTTGATTAGAGTTAATTCAAATTGTTGAATTTTAGATTTAAGGTCAGAATTCTCTTTCATTAGATTCGAACAACGATTAATGCTAATCTTTCTCTTTTCAGTATCTTTCTGTTTCAAAATCAAATTTTCATTTTCAAGGAACTTGATTTTGGTCTTGGATTCAAGAATCTCAGATTCAAAATTAATTTGTTTTTCAAATTCAACTTTCTTGAAATTTTCAATCTCTTTTTCAAGCTCATTTAAAATCAAATCACTTTTCATCAAGCTTTCTTTTTCAGCAATTTCATGTTTGGAATTTTTGATGGCCTTAAAATTATTAAATTCTTTTTGCAAAGAATTGTTTGAATCTTTTAACTCAACCTCGTTATCTTTTAAAATCAAAATTTCCTCTTTAAGCCTTTGAATATTTTTATTGAGATGAACGACGTCAGTTTTCAACTTCAAACAACTTTCACAGTTAGAACTTTCTAATTTCACGACATTTGTAACTTCTGATTCCAAACAGTTAATTTTGCTATATAACTCGTGATTTTTTGATTTTAAAGATTTATTTTTACGATGGAGTTTATCAACGATTTTTGTCAAATCAGTACACATATAAACCAAATCTTCATATGAGAAGCTTTCAGTTTCATTGTCTGTTGAGTCTCTATCGTCTGATCTACTTGAATTTTCATCTGTTTCTTCTTCCGAGCATAGATCCGAATCTGAGTTGATCTTTTTGGGTTTTGAGCTGTTTTTGTCAATTTTTCCATACCTCGTATTGAGAGCATTCCATATTTCCTGCGCAGTTAAACAATGGGAGATAAGGCCATACTGAACATCATTAATATGGGAATATAAGATATGTGTATCATGATTATTAAAACATTTATCTTCCTTATCATAACCATTAATAACAACATCCCAACATTTAAAATTAATAGATTTTAAAAAGGATTCCATTTCTGACTTCCAATTTGAAAAATCTGAACCATTAAAAATTGATGGAATGCGACTGGACTGATTCTCTAAGGACTGACAACTAGAATGACCCATGACTCTAGAGTTAAAGAAATAACCTGCTCTGATACCACTTGTTGGATCTAGATTAACCCTAAAGGGGGGGGGGGTGAATAGGGTTCATCACAGTTTTTAAACTGAATTGAAAAACTGACAGGATATTAAAATAATAAACAAATCACAGAATGCAGCAGAAATAAAAGTGCGGAAAATAAATCACACACAGATATACCCAGCTTCGGCAAGACTCTGCCTACTGCTGCATTCCTAAAGTTTCTACTAGGTGATAGAACAGATCCCGCTTACAAGACCATGTAAACTTGCGAACCCTTGCTCCTATTCTAACCCTACGCTCAAAACACTAGACCGGTCGATATCCCCTTGACCAGATTTACCCGAATTACAAACCCACAATCCGTAACTCAGATTTTACAGACTCTGTAACAGCCAGTCAACACCCTGACTGGTTTTCTTAGATTTTACAGAACCTAGAAACCGTTCAGACGATTTTCAAACCAAAAAGCAAAATACAAAGTTAAATAAAAAAAATAAAAACTAAAGAACCCTAGGTGTTAAATAGAAGGGGTCATCCCCTTTAGACTTGGAAAATAGGCCGGCCTCCTTTGGTAATTGGTGTTGCAACCCTCATTTGTTTTTCCCGTTCACTTTTTGTTTCTGAGGAAATAAAAATGGCGGCGGCACTAGGGTTTTCTCAATTCTTCCCAAATCCAGATCGATTTGATGATGAAATTGGTTCAATGGTGCCTTGAATCGAAGGATACTTTCAGTGCTTTGATGGCTTTGATTAATCGGTTTGGGATTTTCTCTAACAGTCGAAACCCTAAAAAATTTGTGAGTAATTTTATCCTGAATTCTTTGAATCGTTCTTTTTTTTTTTGGATTTCGATAATCTGCCGATGATGTAAATGGTGATAATATATAGGGTTTTCAAACCCCAAAATAACTCTGATTTCCTCGTATTGACTTGACTGATTTGCGTTTATTTCCCCTTTTGAAAATCTCTGCTTTGAATAATTTGTGCGTGATATTTATTGACAATTTTGTGGCCTAAAATGTTTCGATTAAAAGCATTTTCAGAAACATCCCATTCTGTGATTTGTAGTCATGAATTCACTTTCCATTTTAGAGCTTGCCACTTTAGATTTCTGGGAAGAAATTTATACTGGCCAAAATATAAATTCTGCTTTAGCTCGATGCACACATGATTTCCATTAATCATTCCATGATTT
This sequence comes from Allium sativum, assembly GCA_030737875.1. Classification (NCBI taxonomy): domain Eukaryota; kingdom Viridiplantae; phylum Streptophyta; class Magnoliopsida; order Asparagales; family Amaryllidaceae; genus Allium; species Allium sativum. The sequence continues at coordinate 257,041,485 of CM060923.1, forward strand.
GTTTCCCTGATTGAATATTTCCATAAGACAAACAAACTGAATTTCTGGAAATATTAAAATAGGGAAACTCTTGCCACAAATGATTCCGAAATAAATCTGCCTCGAATTATAAGATAATTTCTTAGTTGATTCTCTGCAAATCTTTTTGCATGTGAACTTCTTTGTGCTCTATGTTGTTCTACATCAGATTTGAACTGTCTTGACCATTTGCATGATTTAAAAAGAGAAATTTCTGCTTTGAAATTCTGCATGATTTTATCCCAAAAACACAGTATACCCTGATTTGATCATCATGCTCGATCACGTTGAAATTTGCTGCTTGCATTATGTTTAGCCATGCACCATTTTTTTATATACACCATTTCCATGTTGTAGCCTTGTGCATATCAGCCTTGTGCACTTGAAACTTAACCCTTGCACTTTTGCATTTTTGACCATACTGCCTTTACCTCGACATGCATGCTTCACTTATGAATTGATCCATTCATGTACAGACCATGTATACATGCACCTTGTTCATGTTTTCTTTTATCACTTGAAAATCTGGGCTGAACAATGTGTGTATATGTTTGCAAGTTCACATATCCCTGAGTTTTGTCTACTATGTCATTATGCTGTAGTATGAACTGTTGCATGACTTGAATCACCTTGCTCTGGCCTGTTGTGTTGCTGCTGCTACATGAAAACTGCTGAACCCTTGTGTTTCTATCTTCATTCACATCCATGTTGCACCATACTCAACACATACATGTTACACTTGTGCTTTTAGGCTTAGCTTGAGTGGATCATCACCATCTTGACCATGCATTCTTGCTGTTCTATGTTGGTTTAGCTTGACCATTATTGTTGTTCTTGGCCATTTTGCATTGATGTATTTGCTGTGTGAACTTTGACTTGCTTTGTTACCTTTCTTTTTGTATTGGCACCATGCTGAATCACTTCTTGTATTGCCTTGACCATTTATCACTCATGTACACGCATGTCATGCTGTGTTGTTGAATTCTTGTACTTGCTGAAATGAATTTTTTTTTCACTATCATTTATATTTTGCCTCTTTGCTGATTTTATATGCATATTTGATTTCCATTTCTCCTTTGACCTGTCTTGTGTTGATTTTGACATTTGTGTTTATATGTATATCAGTAGACTAGTCACACTATGTTGAGGCTGATCAAAAATCAGCAAACTAGTGTGATTATGTCGAGGCTGATCAAATCAGATCGAGTCAGAAAAATGATGAGAAACACACCGAAATTCTGAGGCAAATAATTTTTCAAAAATAAAAATTATATTTGCATGTATTCTATTTCATTTCTATTGCAGTGTACTGTGTGTGTGTTTCTATATATGACAGGTATGAAGACTGGACTGACTGTGAAGCTTATAGAAGACAGAAGACAATGAAACTGAAGAACAGAGAGACAGTGTATATGAGTGACTGTGTGACTGTAACTGAGTGTGAGAGTTGTAGTGAAGAGCAGTGTATGAATATGTGAATTGTATTGAATATTGTAATAAACCAGTTTGATCGAAATAAAATATTATTTTATTGTGTTCAAATAAACTTGTCTATTAAATTCTGTTTATTTACAAATACAATGTTCTGTGAATGTATATCAGTGATGTATTCAAATAGTGGAGTTATAAAAGATTGTATTGTTTGAAAGTTGAAATAGAATATTCAATTTAAATAAAATACTATATAAATATATGAATGTGTATACAGTCGTATTCTATTTAAATATAAATATTATATTACAGTCTGTGTTGTAATGAACAGTACAATAACAAACACATTTATATAAATATATATTTGGTTGTTATCATCAAACAAAAATCATATAATTGTGTATACAACACCGTTATATACAACGTTTCGGCCCTTAAAAATGGCCATTTTGCAAACGACCTCGGATTTCGACGAAACCACTTTTGTTGGATCCGTGATGTCAAATTATTGCTAGGTTTCAAATTTCATAATTTTTCGAATCAATAAGTGAGCATGGCAAAGGAAAACACGATTGACCAGTTTCAGTTGATTTTAATCGACTGGAAAATTGCCATTTTTCAAACGGTCTCAGAATTCGACGAAATTAGTTTTGTTAGGACCGTATCGTCAATACGAAGCTAGAAAATATTTTTTGGGAATTTTTAGAGTTCGTATGTGGCCCCGGTAAATTGAAATATGCGTTCAAATTCAATATATAGAGTTATATTTTGATTTTGAAGAAAACTGATCGAAACGGCCAAACTGGCTTACGGGACATATCCCATTGTGTTCGGAATGGGGGTATTACGCTAGGGACGACAGTCAGTGGGTTCGATTTCGAGTTGAAAATAAGAAGTTGCTTTTCGAATATAAATTAAATTAAATATATATAAAAATTCTTTAGTCAACCCTTTACCATTTACTTCCTCTCAGCCCCCCCGGTCGTTAATCTTCAGAAGAGAAATAAAAAAAAAGGGAAAAGGGCACGAACATCGATGGAGACCCCCCTCGTCCTCGTCCGCCGTTCTCGCCGCCAGGAGGCGCCCGCCTCTGGCCAGATCCCCCCCCCCCGGCGCTCGATCCTCCCTCCAATCTCCTCTCTCTCCTCTTCAAACCGCTCCAAACCCCCTTGTAGTCGCTGCCTCCAGCCACAGTCCGACCGGCGTCGCCCCCTTCCGCCCCCTCCTGGCCCACCGCGCCCATGTCCTTCCACCGGCCTCCGACGAACGGCGATTCCAGCCCCCTCTTCGACTGTAAGCCTTTAATTTGTTCATTTTGGTTAGTTATTTATTTTTACTTATTTAAAATAACTATTTTTAAATAAAAATCAGTTTTTGTTAAAGGAATTCGCATTTTAAAAATTAGTTTTGTTATAAAAGAAAAGACGAGATTTTTATAATATAAAAGATTAGATTTTTATAATATAAAAGATTAGATTTTTAAAATAGAAAAGATTAGATTTTTAAAATAGAAAAGACGAGATTTTTAAAATAGAAAAGATACGATTTTTAGCGGTGTAAAAATAGAATTTTTTATCTATATAGTAGTAGTATAAAAATGTGATTTTTATATACATGACAACAAAGTAAAAATTCGATTTTTATATATTGAATAACAAAGTAAAAATTCGATTTTTATATATTGAATAGCAAAGTAAAAATATGATTTTTATATATGCAGTGAATACGGATGACGAAAGTGACAAAAGACGAAAAGGTGAAGATTTCCTACATATGAGGAGTCGTGGAGTTGGATTTAGCTTTCGGTGAGAACTCCTCACATTTTATTTAATTTTCTAGTTGAAATATATGCTAGGATGCAGACGGTGTTTAGTAGCACCCGACACCCGTCGTCCACAGACCATGGACGGCTTGTATGCTTGTTTGTTTGATTTTGATGTGTAGTTGATTGTGTGATGTGATGTGAAATGAAATAAAATATTTATATAGTTAAAATATTTTATAGTTGAAAATAGAATTTTTAACGTGTATTTAAAATAAATTAATATAAACAAATCGAATGATTTGTTTATATACACACATTTGACTGATATTGATTGGGACGATAAATTTTACACATTGCCCAACTGCACAAATAAAATCTGTGTTTGATTGTTTGAAACCCCACACGGGTATTGGGATGATAGATGACATACACTAATCCCAATAATTAGTTGTATGTCGATCGATTGATTGACAGGCTGTTATAAGCGTTAAATATTTATATTTGATGCTTATACAGTGTAGAACGCACTCTGGATGATGGTTGATTATTTATCGTTGTTATTTTATACATGTATTGTAGAAAATCCATATAATTAACATTGTATGGTAATTGATTGGGCCTCATTCCAGTTTTGAAATAGAATATTTGAAAATAGAAATATATGAAGCCGTGTTGATTAGATTGACGCCATTTTGACGTGAACGATATTTATATCGATTTTATTCATTTTACAATGAATATCGAAAGTGATTTCAAAATCTGATATTTTGAAAGGAACTGAAATTCGAATTAAATTGAATTGAAATGAAATTCGAATTAAACTAAATAGAATTGAAATTCGAATTAAATTGAATTGAAATGAAATTCGAATTAAATTGATTTGAATTGAAATTCGAATTATATTGAAAAGAATAGAAATTCAACTTAAATTGAAATTGAATTGAATAGAAAATGAATTCGAATTAAACTAAATAGAATTGAAATTAGAATTAGATTGAAATAGAATTGAAATCGTTTTGAATTGAATTTAAAACGTATTGAAATTGAACTGAAAATCGATTTGAATTGAAATCAATTTGAAACGAATTTAAAACGAATTTGTAAGGGAAAATTCAATTTTGATTTGAATTTGAAAAGGAAGTTGAAATCGTTTTGAAAACGAATTTAAAACAATTTATAAACTACGTTTTAAAAGGAAATCGATGAAGTATATATTATATATATTATATATATAATATAATGGCCTGAATAGAACGCGCTGCGTTGCGGTAGTTCGTGAATTTCGACCATTGACTTCAAATGGATATTGCGGGAGATCCGACCGTCGGATTCTCCTAAAACCGGAACCGTTGGGTTCGTATCGAAAAGAGCTTTCTAACGATTATTAGAAATTAGAAATCTAACGGTTGGATTTGGAATTATGTCCAAATCAAATTTGGAAAAGGTCGTTGTAAGTGCAGTTCGATGGCCATTGATGGAAATCGACTGTACGGGCCTTGATAAAATTATTAAAAATATCAATAATTTGTGTAAAATCATAAGAAATGATTTGGGAAGAATTGGGATGAAAAACTCCATATTTGAAAAGATAAAAATAGATTTTTATCGAAATGAACAAGTTTTGAACTAGAATTAAAATTCTATTCATTTTAAATAAATAAATTGGATTTGAAAAGGGTTTTAAAAGTAACTAGAATTTCCAATAACTGAATTGGAATGGATTTGAATCGAAATTGTCTTTGGAATATTTCGATGTTGGATTTCGTGATTATACAGATATTGTTATGGGAATTTGAAAGATATATTAATATTGTTATTTCCAATACGATATCTGTTGATCGTAGAATTTGATATTGAATATAAGCAGGTATATTTTCTATTCAGAGCCTTGTATTTAATATCAAATGTGATTTGGATTTGTCGTGAATAGTGTCTTCATTAACACTGTTCTTAAGCCCAGTTGAGGAAAATATTAAATCTTTTATTTAGATTTAATGAAGTGTACCAGTTAAATAATATTTAATTGGAATTGAATTCGAATTGATTCTTGGGTTTATCGTGAACGGTGTTTTAAATAACACTCGTTCTTTAACCCGATAATTAATAGAATGTGATTTTGGGTTGTCGTGAACGGTATCTTCAATAATACTGTTCTTAGACCCAAAGGAGTTAAGAAAATCAGAAACTAACTGGAGATTAGTTAAGTTGAATGGTTTTTGGGGTATTGATTTGATGTTGGTTTCGACCTTCGGGGTTAATACTTAGGGAATTGTTCACTTGCTAATTTACGGTTAGGGACTGATTGAAATGTGATGTGATTTTGGGTTTATCGTGAACCGTGTTTTAAACGACATTGATTCTTTAACCCAGTCACAGATTAAAACTAAGTGGAGTTTTAATGAATCTTTAATTAGATTGAAAAGATCGAGAATGGAGTATCACCGGTTTTGCTCCAGCCGATAGTTAAATCTTTAATTAGATTTGAATGTGAAATGGTAATTGAATTTACCGATAACACTGTGGTGTTAGATATGAAGTATTACCAGTTTTAATTCATGGGATAAATAGGTTGGGATTGGGAAATTAAAACAAATGATTACTTCGGTAAGGTTCGCTAATCCCGACTAGTTTGAAGTGATATTCAAAGGAAGATTAAAGAATAAATTTAAAGGAATTTATCTTTGATAAAATTAATGGAAACCTTTCCCTAAGAATGTGAAATTTAGAAACTAACTGTAGGTTAGCTAAGCAGAACGGTTTCTTGGGTATTGATCTGATGTTGGTTTTGGCCTTCGGGGTTAATATTTGGGGAATTATTCTCTTGTTAATTTACGGTTAGTGACTGATGAATTGGAATGAGGCGTATGTTGTGTTTGTGTAACACATGTTTATTATATACGCGAGTTATTCAGAAAGACCGTGTTTATCCCATTTTGAATTACTGATTCGACGATGAGTCGAAGATTAAGACGGTGGTTGAAGACCGGAGGTCTTCACGTCATTTGGATAATTACTGATGATCTTTATTGGGCCATACACCCAAGAGGAGAGAACCAGTTGGTGATCGTCCAGACGTACTTGGAGATCGATGGATATGCAGGGTACTAGGTGCCTCCGGTTTCGTTCAGACCCAGAACGAACTTGTAAATGGACTGTGTGTCTGACATTGGATTTTAGTCTGTGTGATTGATTTCTATTAAATATATATCTGTTTGGCGGCGGAGAATTTATTCTCTTGCTTAACGCCCTTCTCTGAGACGTACGAGCTCAGGGGTTATATATCGATGGATATCAAACGCATGGAGTGAATTGCCTATGTGGCATACCTAAGTGAAAAATCGATCAAGGCTTCTGTTGAAAAGCAAAGTCTTGTGGTTGATGATCAAAGCACGACCCGTGTGGCATAGCTTTGTGTAACGTTGATTCGAGAGCCTCACACCCCGGTTGTGAACCAAAAACGGGAAAAAGACCTCAGGGAGGGCATGCGTTTTCTTCTAGATAGAAGTGGCGTCAGTGGTTTTACATGCCCTGATGAGTTTGACTTATGTGGTTGTTGCTGTTGCGAGGCGCCTTCGATATATCGGTGACTATGTGAAGCCGATGGAGTCATTTGTTGGCTCATTTACGCCCCAAGGGGCGGGGAAACGCAGTGTTCAGGAATTTTAATCCACATCGGTGGACCGGCCCTGTCGCTCCAAGGTCACTTGAGCTCTGACCTGAGACATGGGCTAGATTGTCTCGAATCGGTAGAGGACTATCTTTTGCCTCGGTTCACAGATGGAAATCCAACTTCCAATACGTGACGTTTCGATTATTTGTAATCCTATATATAGCGACATAGTGGGATGGGGCGCTTATGCCGTCTATGATTGATACTTATGATTTGAAGTTGTTTTATACACTATACACTTATTATAGTATCAAAAGATTAGTTTTAAACGTATCAAGCATTCTTGGCTATTATAAGCTAAAAACCCTATCCTCCGGCTTGCGTTGCATTATGTGATGGGACCTGGGTCTTATAATAGCTTCATTTTTCTTTATTTAGCATTGCGCTGTTTGTTTTATGCGCTGGTATTCTTGGGAGGAAACCCGTTCCGTGTCATACGGCGTGGTCCCTTGATTTACCGAACTTTAAAATAAAGAATAATAACTGTTTTAGTTCTCACACCAGTCACATGACTGACCTGGAGTTTATTGTTTTAACCTAAACTCTGGGTGCCCTTATTTTCGACACGGGCAGCTAGTAGTTTTGGTTTTGCAGATTTATATTCATAGGATCCTGGTTTACAACTGGAATGATATCCGGAAAGCTTTGTATCCGTATATCTCCTTCAGTTGTGTATTGCATTATTTTCCGCTGCTATGTAATGTATTGTAATCTCTGATATTTTATGAAATGTAATAATTATTTATACTCTGTATATTCTTGTATTCTGATGGAATTGTTGTAATATACAATGAAATGTTCTTCCGTCTACGTTCTATTTTGTCGTGTTCTCAAAATAATCAGGCATTTCGAGCGGTCTAGATCGATTTAGTGACTGATTCGGATCGAGCGAAATTCCTTGTTGTCACAAGTAATAACTGAATTTGAATTGTTATAGAATATTGCATTAAGAAAATTACATTTGAAGTACAATACATTAATTGTTTTTATTTTATTTTTGTAGCTATTTAATTTAATAAATTTTATATTACATTTAGGGGATAATCTGGTATCCTTTTCTCTAATGTTTTTTTTAAATATAGCAAAATAGCTATATTTTATAAAATATAAAATATACAATACATTAATTGTTTTTTTAAATATATAGTATAAAATATAAAGTATAAAGTATAAAACATAAAATATAAATTAAAAACCATAAAACATAAAATATAAAATATAAACTATAAAGTATAAAATATAAAATATAAAATATAAGTATAGAATATAAAGTATAAAGTATAAATTATAAAATATAAAGTATAAAATATAAAGTATAAAGTATAAAACATAAAACATAAAATATAAAATATAAAATATAAAGTATCAAATATAAAATACGCATACAATGTAAAGTAAAAATTATAGTGGCTCCGTTATGGGCCCAATTATGGACTCAATTATGGATTCTAGTATGGGCTCATTTACGAATACAGTTATGGGCTCAATTATGGACTCGGTTATGGATTGAATTATGAGCTCAATTACGAATACGGTTATAGGCTTGGTTATGGACTCGGTTATGGCCTAGGTTATGGACATGTGATCGGTTATTGTCGCAGTTATGGACATATGATCAGTTATAGGTTCGGTTATAGGCACGGTTATGGATTCAGTTATATGAAGGCTCTCGATTATGGGCTCAATTACAGATTCGGTTATGTGCTCAATTACGAATACGGTTATGGGCTCGGTTATGGGCTCAATTACGGACTTGGATATGTGATTAGCCATGTGAAGGGTCTCAATTATTGGCTAGGTTATGGAATCAAGTATGAGCTCACTTATGGGCTCGATTATGGACTCGGTTATGTGAAGGGTCTACAGACGTGTGATTAGTTATGAGTTTGGTTATGGTCTCAATTATGTACATGTGACCAGTTATAGGTTCGGTTATGGTCGTTGTTATGACCTAGGTTAAAGATTTGGTTATGACCTAGTATAAAATATAAATTAGAAAATATAAAATATAAAAATAAAATTAATTATTATATACAAAATATAAAGTATAAAATATAAAACTTAAAGTATAAAATATAAAATTTAAAGTATAATGTAAAAATTATTCAAAGTATAAAGTATAAAATATAAAATATAAAACATAAAATATAAAATATAAAATATAAAGTAGAAAGTATAAGACATAAAATATAAAGTTTAAAATATAAAAATATACAATATACAATATAAAATATAAAGTACAAAATATAAAGTATAAAGTATACATAAAATATAAAATATAAAATTTAAAGTATAAAATAAAAATATAAAGTATAGAACATAAAGTATAAAACATAAAGTATAAAATATAAAGTATAGAATATAAAGTATAAAGTATAAAATATAAAGTATAAAATTTAAAGTATAAAATTTAAAGTATAAAATATAAAATATAAAGTATAATAATATAAAGTATAAAACATAAAATATAAAATATAAAATATAAAGTATAAATTATGCAGACAATATAAAATACGCATACAGTATAAAGTAAAAAATATATTGGCTTGGTTATGGCCTTGGTTATGGACTCAATTATGGATTCGGTTATGTGCTCAATTACAAATACGGCTATGGGCTCGGTTCTGGCCTAGGTTATGGACATGTGATTGGTTATGGTCTCAATTATGGACATATGATTGGTTATAGGTTTGGTTATGGGCTTGGTTATGGACTCAGTAATATGAAGGGTCTCGATTATGGGCTCAGTTATGGACTTAGTTATATGAAGGGTCTCGGTTTTGGGCTCAATTACGGATTTGGTTATGGACTCGTTTATGTGATCGGCTATGTGAAGGGTCTTAATTATTGGCTAGGTTCGGTTATGGTCCTTGTTATGACCTAGGTTAAAGATTTGGTTATTACCTAGTATAAAATATAAATTAGAAAATAAAAAATATAAACATAAAATAAAATATTAATTATTATATATAAAATTTAAAGTATAAAAGATAAAATATAAAGTATAAAATATAAAGTATAAAATATAAAATATAAAGTATAAAATATAAAGTATAAAACATAAAACATAAAATATAAATCATAAAATATAAAATATAAAATATAAGGTATAAAATATAAAATATAAAATATAAACTATAAAGTATAAAATATAAAATATAAAGTATAGAATATAAAGTATAAAATATAAATTATAAAGTATAAAGTATAAAGTATAAAATATAAGATATAAAGTATAAAATTTAAGGTATAAAATATAAAATATAAAGTATAAAAATATAAAGTATAAAACATAAAATATAAAATATAAAATATGTAGACAGTATAAAATACGCATACAGTATAAAGTAAAAATTATATTGGCTCGTTCATTGGCTTGGTTATGGGCTCGGTTATTGACTCAATTATGGATTCGGTTATGGGCTCAATTACAAATACTGCTATGGGTTCGGTTATGGACTCGGTTATGGCCTAGGTTATGGACATGTGATTGGTTATGCTCTCGGTTATGGACATATGATCGGTTATAGGTTCGGTTATGGGCTTGGTTATGGACTCAGTTATATGAAGGGTCTCGATTATGGGCTCGGTTATGCACTCAGTTATATGAAGGGTCTCGGTTATGGGTTCAATTACGGATTTGGTTATGGACTCGTTTATGTGATCGGCTATGTGAAGGGTCCTAGTTATTGGCTAGGTTCGGTTATGGTCCTTGTTATGACCAAGGTTAAAGATTTGGTTATTACGTTGTAAAAAATATAAATTAGAAAATAAAAAATATAAACATAAAATAAAATATTAATTATTATATATAAAATTTAAAGTATAAAAGATAAAATATAAAGTATAAAATTTAAAGTATAAAATATAGAGTATAAATATAAAGTATAAAGTAGAAAACATAAAATATAAAACATAAAATATAAAATATGAAATATAAAATATAAACTATAAAGTATAAAATATAAAATATAAAGTATAGAATATAAAGTATAAAATATAAAATATAAAGTATAAAATATAAAGTATAAAGTATAAAGTATAAAACATAAATTATAAAATATAAAATATATTGGCTCGTTTATTGGCTCAGTTATGGGCCCGGTTATGGACTCAACTTTGGATTCGGTTATGGGCTCAATTACGAATACAACTATGGACTCGGTTATAGACTCGGTTATGGCCTAGGTTATGGACATGTGATCGGTTATAGGTTCGGGTTATTGGATCGGTTATGGACTCAGTTATATGAAGGGTCTCGGTTATGGCCTCAATTACGAATTTGGTTATGGACTCGGTTATGTGACCAATTATGTGAAGGGTCTCAATTATTGGGTAGGTTATGGAATCAATTATGAGCTCGCTTATGGGCTCGATTATGGACTTGATTTTGTGAAGGATTTACGGACATGTGATCGGTTATGGGTTCGGTTATGGACTCAATTGTGGATTCAATTATGGGTTCGGTTATGGACTCAATTATGGATTCGGTTATGGGCTCAATTACGAATACGACTATGAGCTTGGTTATGGACTCAATTATGGATTCGGTTATGGGCTCGGTTATGGCCAAGGTTATGGACATGTGATCGGTTATGGTCTCGATTATGGACTCAATTATGGATTCAGTTATGGGCTCAATTACGAATACGGTTATGGGCTCCGTTATGGACTCGGTTATGAATTCGATTATGGGCTTAATTACGAATACGGTTATGGGCTCGGTTATGGACTTGGTTATGGCCTAGGTTATGGACATGTGATCGGTTATGGTCTCGGTTATGGACATATGATCGGTTATAGGTTCGGTTATGGGCTCAATTTGGGATTCAGTTATATGAAGGCTCTTGATTATGGGCTCAATTACGGATTCGGTTATGGGCTCAATTACGAATACGGTTATGGGCTCGGTTATGGGCTCAATTATGGATTTGGTTACGGACTTGGTTATGTGATCAGCTATGTGAAGGGTCTCAGTTATTAGCTAGGTTATGGAATCAAGTATGAGCTCACTTATGGGCTCGGTTAGGGACTCAGTTAGGTGAAGGGTCTATGGACATGTGATCAGTTATGGGTTTGGTTATGGTCTCAATTATGTACATGTGATCAGTTATAGGTTCGGTTATGGTCCTTGTTATGACCTAGGTTAAAGATTTGGTTATGACCTAGTACAAAATATAAATTAGAAAACAAAAAATATAAAAATAAAATAAAATATTAATTATTATATATAAAATATAAAGTATAAAATATAAAACTTAAATATAAAATATAAATTTAAAGTATAAAGTAAAAATTATACAAAGTATAAAGTATAAAGTATAAAATATAAAACATAAAATATAAAATATAAAGTAGAAAGTATAAAACATAAAATATATAGTTTAAAACATAAAATATACAATATAAAATATAAAGTATAAAATATAAAGTACAAAGTATAAAGTATAAAATTTAAGGTATAAAATATAAAATATAAAGTATAAAAATATAAAGTATAAAACATAAAATATAAAATATAAAGTATAAAATATGCATACAGTATAAAATACACATACAATATAAAGTAAAAATTATATTGGCTCGTTTATTGGCTTGGTTATGGGCTCGTTTATGGGCTCGGTTATGGATTCAGTTATGGGCTCAATTACAAATACGGCTATGGGCTCAATTATTAACTCGGTTATGGCCTAGGTTATGGACATGTGATTGGTTATGGTCTCGGTTATGGACATATGATCAGTTACAAATTTTGTTATGGGTTTGGTTAGGGACTCAGTTATATGAAGGGTCTCGGTTATGGGCTCGGTTATGGACTCAATTATATAAAGGGTCTCATTTATGGGCTCAATTACGGATTTGGTTATGGACTCGTTTATGTGATCGGCTATGTGAAGAGTCTTAGTTATTGGCTAGGTTCGGTTAAGGTCCTTGTTATGACCTAGGTTAAAGATTTGGTTATTACCTAGTATAAAATATAAATTAGAAAATAAAAATATAAACATAAAATAAAATATTAATTATTATATATAAAATTTGAAGTATAAAAGATAAAATATAAAGTATAAAATTTAAAGTATAAAATATAAAATATAAAGTATAAAATATAAAGTGTAAAGTATAAAACATAAAATATAAATTATAAAACATAAAATATAAAATACAAAATATAAACTATAAAGTATAAAATGTGAAATATAAAATATATAGTATAGAATATAAAGTATAAAGTATAAATTATAAAATATAGTATAAAATATAGAGTATAAAATTTAAAGTATAAAATTTAAAATATAAAGTATAAAAATATAAAGTATAAAACATAAAATATAAAATATAAGGTATAATATATGCATACAGTATAACATACGCATACCGTTTAAAGTAAAAATTATATTGGCTCGTTTATTGGCTTGGTTATGGGCTCGATTATGGACTCAATTATGGATTCGGTAATGGGCTCAATTACAAATACGACTATGGGCTCGGTTATGGACTCGGTTATGGCCTAGGTTATGGACATGTGATTGGTTATGGTCCCGGTTATGGACATATGGTCGGTTATAGGTTCAGTTATGGGCTTGGTTATGGACTCAGTTATATGAAGGGTCTCGATTATAGGCTCGGTTTTGGACTCAGTTATATGAAGGGTCTCGGTTATGGGCTCAATTACGGATTTGGTTATGGACTCGTTTATGTGATCGACTATGTGAAGGGTCTTAGTTATTGGCAAGGTTCGGTTATGGTCCTTGTTATGACCTAGGTTAAAGATTTGGTTATTACCTAGTATAAAATATAAATTAGAAAATATAAAATATAAACATAAAATAAAATATTAAAATATAAAGTATAAAATTTAAAGTATAAAATATAAAGTATAAAGTATAAATATAAAGTATAAAGTATAAAACATAAAATATATATTATAAAACATAAAACATAAAATATAAAATATAAAATATAAAGTATAAAATATAAAATATAAAGTATAGAATATAAAGTATAAAGTATAAAATATAAAATATAAAATATAAAACATAAAATATAAAATATAAAGTAGAAAGTATAAAACATAAAATATAAAGTTTAAAATATAAAATACACAATATAAAATATAAAGTATAAAATATAAAGTATAAAATTTAAAGTATAAAATTTAAAGTATAAAACATAAAGTATAAAACATAAAATATAAAATATAAAATATAAAATATATAATATAAAGTATAGAATATAAAGTATAAAATATAAAATATAGAGCATAAAATATAAAGTATAAAATTTAAAGTATAAAATATAAAATATAAAGTATAAAATATGCAAATAGTATAAAATACGCATACAATATAAAGTAAAAAATATATTGGCTCATTTATTGGCTTGGTTATGGGCTTGGTTATGGACTCAATTATGGATTCGGTTACGGGCTCGATTACAAATACGGCTATGGGCTCGGTAATGGATTATGGACATGTGATTGGTTATGGTCTCGATTAGTGACATATGATTAGTTATAGGTTTGGTTATGGGCTTGGTTATGGACTCAGTTATATGAAGGGTCTCGATTATGGGCTCGGTTATGGACTTAGTTATATGAAGGGTCTCGGTTTTGGGCTCAATTACGGATTTGGTTATGGACTCGTTTATGTGATCGGCTATGTGAAGGGTCTTAATTATTGGCTAGGTTCGGTTATGGTGCTTATTATGACCTAGGTTAAAGATTTGGTTATTACCTAGTATAAAATATAAATTAGAAAATAAAAAATATAAAAATAAAATAAAATATTAATTATTATATGTAAAATTTAAAGTAAAAAAGATAAAATATAAAGTATAAAATATAAAGTATAAAGTATAAAGTATAAAACATAAAATATAAAATATAAAATATAAAGTATAAAGTATAAAGTATAAAATATAAAATATAAAGTATAGAATATAAAGTATAAAGTATAAACTATAAAATATAAAGTATAAAGTATAAAATATAAAATATAAAGTATAAAATATAAAGTATAAAATATAAAGTATAAAATATAAAATATAAAGTATAAAAATATAAAGTATAAAACATAAAATATAAATTATAAAATATGTAGACAGTATAAAATACGCATACAGTATAAAGTAAAAATTATATTGGCTCATTCATTGGCTTGGTTATGGGCTCAGTTATGGACTCAATTATGGATTTGGTTATGCGCTCAATTACAAATACTGCTATGGGTTTGGTTATGGACTCGGTTATGGCCTAGGTTATGGACATGTGATTGGTTATGGTCTCGGTTATGGACATACGATCGGATATAGGTTCGGTTATGGGCTTGGTTATGGAATCAGTTATATGAAGGGTCTCGATTATGGGCTCGGTTATGGACTCAGTTATATGAAGGGTCTCGGTTATGGGCTCAATTACGAATTTGGTTATGGACTCGTTTATGTGATCGACTATGTGAAGGGTCTTAGTTATTGGTTAGGTTCGGTTATGGTCCTTGTTGTGACCTAGGTTAAAGATTTGGTTATTATGTTGTATAAAATATAAATTAGAAAATAAAAAATATAAACATAAAATAAAATATTAATTATTATATATAAAATATAAAGTATAAAAGATAAAGTATAAAGTATAAAATTTAAAGTATGAAATATAAAATATAAAGTATAAATATAAAGTATAAAGTATAAAACATAAAATATAAATTATAAAACATAAAATATAAAATATAAAATATAAACTATAAACTATAAATTATAAAATATAAAATATAAAGTATAGAATATAAAGTATAAAGTATAAAATATAAAGTATAATATAAAGTATAAAGTATAAAACATAAATTACAAAATATAAAATATAAAGTATAAAATATAAAATACGCGTACAGTGTATAGGCCCAATTATGGACTCAATTTTGGATTCAGCTATGGGCTCAATTACGAATACGGTTATAGGCTCAATTATGGACTCGGTTATGGATTCGATTATGGGCTCAACTATGAATACAGTTATGGCTTGGTTATGGACTCGGTTATGGCCTATGTTATGGACATGTGATCGGTTATGGTCTCGGTTAGGGACATATGATTGGTTATAGGTTCATTTGTGGGCTCGGTTATGGATTCAGTTATATGAAAGCTCTCGATTATGGGCTAGTTATGGATTCGGTTATAGGCTCAATTATGAATACGGTTATGGGCTCGGTTATGGTCTCAATTACGGATTTGGTTATGGACTTGGTTATGTGATCGTCTATGTGAAGGGTCTCAATTATTCGCTAGGTTATGCAATCAAGTATGAGCTCACTTATGGGCTCGATTATGGACTCGGTTATGTGAAGGGTCTACGGACCTGTAATCGGTTATGGGTTCAGTTATGGTCTCAATTATGTACATATGACCAGTTATAGGTTCGGTTATGGTCCTTGTTATGACCTAGGTTAAAGATTTGGTTATGACCTAGTATAAAATATAAATTAGAAATTATAAATTATAAAAATAAAATAAATATTAATTATTATATATAAAATATAAAGTATAAAATATAAAACTTAAAGTATAAAATATAAAATTTAAAGTATAAAGTAAATATTATACAGTAAAAAGTTTAAAGTATAATATATAAAATATAAAACTTAAAATATATAATATAAAGTAGTAACTATAAAACATAAAATATAAAGTTTAAAATACAAAATATACAATATAAAATATAAAGTATAAAATATAAAATATAAAGTATAAAATATAAAGTATAAAATATAAAATATAAAGTTTAAAAATATAAAGTATAAAGTATAAAACATAGAATATAAAATTATGGGCCTAGTCACGTAAAAGACTCATGCACGCAAAAGACCTCTACATGCAACGGTTATGGGCTCAGTCATAGGCTTGGTTATGTTCTTGATTATGGGACTCAATCATGTGCTAGGTCAGAGGCTTGGTCACGGGCTCGGTCATTATGGCTCAGTTATTGGATTGGTTATAAATTAAAAGCTAAATTAGGAAATATATAATATAAAAATATATAAAATAAAATTATAGAATATAAACTATAGCTTATAAAGTATAAAATAAATTATAAATTATAAGTTATAAATTTTAAAATTATAAACCACAAAAAATTATAAAATATATAATATATAATATAAAGCATAAAGTATGAAATATAAAATATAAAATACAAAATACAAAATAAAAAGTATAAAGTATAAGGTATAAAGTATAAAGTATAAAATAAAAATTATAAATTACATAATATAATATGTAAAATATGAGCTTGATTAGAGATTTAGTTAAGATCACAATTATGAGCTTGATTAAGGTCTCGGTTATGCGCTCGGTTATGAACTTGGTTTTGAGATCAGTTATGAGTTTGATTTTAACTCAGTCAAGTGATTGGTCATGTGCTTAGTCAAGTGCTTGCTCATGTGCTTCGTCAAGTGCTCAATCATGTGCTTGGTCATGTGTTCAGTCAAGTGCTTGGTCATGTGTTCAGTCAAGTGCTTGCTCATGTTCTTGGTCAAGTGCTCAGTCATATGCTTGGTTATGAAATTGGTCATGGACTCGGTTATGTTCTCAATCATGTGCTCGATCATGTGCCTAGTAATGGGCTCAGTCATGGCCTCGGTCATGGGATCGGTTATGGTCTTGGTCATGTGCTCAGTCAAGTGCTAGGTAATGAGATTGGTTATGAGCTAGTCATGGGCTTGATTATGTTCTCCTTAATGTGCTCGGTCATGTGCCCGAGCTTGTGCATGGTTATGGGCTTGGTCATGGCTCAATCACGTTCTTGGTTATGGGGCTTGGTAATGTGCTTGGTCAAGTACTCGGTAATGTGCTCAGTTATGGGCTTAGACATGAGCTCGGTTATGTTCTTGGATATGGGGCTCAATCATGTGCTCGGTCATGTGCTAGGTAATAGGCTCAGTCATGGGATCAATCATAAGCTACGTCATGCGCAAGTTTATGGCTCGATTATTAGATCGGTTATAGATTAAAAGCTCAATCATAACCTTGGTTATGTGTTTAGTTGACTCAGTTATGGACTTGATTTTGGAATTTGTTATTGCAAAGAATATGTCTTTCATCATGAAACCAATAAAGTGACATTTTATCAATAAACCTTTTTTTCCTGTAATTATGTACTAATTTATAGATTGCTTCTCTAATAAAAACCAATTCCAATCTGCATTAATTCATAGATGATAGTGCAGTACATAAATGGTCGTATGTGCTGGTATTGCTCAACATATGTGAAGTCTCCCCTAATCCGATGGCTAATTAGAATATTCTGAATGGATCAAACTCATATAAATACAAAAAATTTGATACAACTTTAATATATATATATATATATATATATTACATCCAAATTGCCACTTCAACCTTCAAGCTTAAAGTATGTATCCAGTGCAAACTTGTATGTTCATATAAAAAAGAAAAATGTGCAAATATAGAATTTACTGATTAATAAAATGGAGAAGCAGCAAATAACTTACATTCATATGACCCCTATTTAATATGTCTACTTCAGCAAATAACTTGCATTTATATGACTCCTATTTAACATGTCTACTTCATCAAGTTATACATTTGTTCACATTTTTTGATAGCTTGATGCCTATCAAATTTGCCAATAGAACAAAAACTACAACTACCAAATAAAATGAAAAGGATCTCCACAAATTCTAGAAAGACAAAACTCAGATTTTATTTGTCCAGGCACTTCAAAGTTATCAAGTTGAATATTTCTTATTACCAAGACAGAGAATAAACAATCTTTTAGAAAATCAAAACGATACAAACAAAATATGAATTGTAATTTTCTTTACAAAAAAGAAATATACACCCCATCTGAAGAGAAGCAAATAATTCATAAGTTATTTAACTCTGGTGAAAAATTCACGCATCTTCAAAGCATCACTCATTTTGAATGTACTGCAGCTCCACCAGTATCTGGTCTGGAAAAAATAAAAACCAAGTTATAAACAAATATATGGTTATATATATAGTAAAGCAATATGGGTAAATAAGAAACATTAAGATTTGCTTAATTCATCAAAGCTAATTGTTGCTATTTAAGTTTATAATTCTTAACATGTCAGTAACAAGAAGGGATGACAAGATAAAAGAATACATACAGCCCAATTTTTTTTTAAAGGCGTCATAAAGTCACCACTGTGCTCCTGTAAGAGTAACTATCGTAATAATTTGAAGTGGAAGCCCACAACTAAACAATCCCCATGCTCCAAGCTTCTTCACAGCCTGATATTGCCAAATGATAACAGTAAATTATCAAATGAAAATGATTAATGCATAAGGATTTTCAAAAAAATTACTCAAGAGATCAAATTTAGCCTAAAATACAAGAGGATGTTAAAAACACAACAAATTTAAAAGTCACCTTACACAAATGTGTATCTGTGAGATACAGGTGTCCTGTGTTATTTTTCCAAGCCAACTGAAAACCAAAACCACAATTTAGCCACAATTACTTAAGAGATCAATGTTGATAAATGTAGGAAACTATCAAGAGGGATTGGGTTAGCCAATACAACCTCAGTGGTACAACCTGAAGGTAGTTGAACATGTAGAGTTGCAACTAGGTCAGATGCACGTGAAGCCTCACCAAGCAAATTTTGAGTCTCTATCAGTTTAGAGTGTGCATCACCCTGCGATGGAACCACAAACTGATGTAAGTAAGTTATCAATTACGGAAATATCTACTGATTTATCAACATTGATCTCTTGAGTCATAACAGCTGCTATGTCATTTTGAAGTTCTGATCCTTAGCTTGCTTTAATATTTTCATGAAGCATAATCATGTTGACCTCTGAAGCAATAAAATCACTTACCTGCACTAAACCATTATCGTCACTACCTGCAAACTTTATTAGCATATATTTAGATTTATTTGTTAAAACCATAGATGAGGCAATTATTACCCATCATCTGTAATAATTAGATTTATTATTTATGTATGGCATTGCCCATCATTTCAAGTCTCTATTTTGTGCGTATACATCTTATTACTGCTCAAATTATTACATAAAGGTATTGCAACACTAAAATAAACTTAACTAGTACAATTAATTAGTGCACTAAATCAAAAAATAACACGATACACACACACTAGCATCAAGTTAAAAATAAAGAACTAAATTCTTGCTATAAAAAGCAAATATTTTACGGACTGGAGTATAAATGGAAACCAAAATTCTAAACTCTTGTTGCAACACCTACTCTTCCTAAGCTCCTGCTACCACAACATTGCAAAGGCCATCCAGTCATGCAATTAAATGTGATGCCTAATTCTTAGTCAAATGGTCGATATGCTGCTGTGACTCGTGCACTTTCAGTTTATGCTGCTGAATCACCCTTATGCATGTTAGTGAACAATATGCTATTATTATTCATCCAAATTCACTAGCGCTGCCAAAGATAGGTTGTAGCCGCTGCTCCATACAGTCTGATGACTTACAATCAAAGGCAACTATATGTTTTTCTCGAACTCCCTCGAACATGATAGAACTTGTTGTCTTACTAGCGAAACTATGCTTAGTTCAGCAAGTTTTGTCTATATTACACATAGCCTTCTACGGTTCTACCTTATTTGAAATTTGACCTTAAATGGATTGCTAGATTCTCCCTTGCTCATCATTGCTAGTTGATAAAAATAAATGCATAACTAAATAGTTCTCAAAATATTAGTCCAAAAAAAGATCCCAATATGCACAATATGGTATGAATTCGATTTGTTGTATGCTTTATAATGCACATTTACGAAATGCACTCTGTGCTAAGTGATGTGAGTAACCATAGTATTTTGCTTTTCAAGTCATGGAACAACCATTTCGTTTGTGCCTTCTTTAACACTAAAGAAGCAAACCATTGTTTGGGACGTTGAATACGTTTAATCAAAATGTAGACAAAAAGTTTTTGTCCAGAGTAGATGTTTTGTATAATTTGGTGATGAAGGATTTTTGCATATCATATATAATTCAAATAGTTTAAATGTAATTACTATTTTAAAAGAAGTATGCTCTAATGTTATTACATATTTCGCAATGTTGGGTAAATAAGACTGTCAATGGGACAAAACTGGAAAATGTCCTTAACTGAATAAACAAAATTATCATTCTCAAATGCAAGATATAATAAGAGATGATAGCCATAATATGTCAAAATAGGTTAGTGTGGACAGAAATATAATGAAGAACGATTTTCTTGTAAATGTTACAGGGCTTTTGGGCTGGGAATAGTGAAAAAATGTCAACATAATCAAATAAATTGAAAACAATTAACAGGGAATCTTACAGTCCTTTACTGCACAAGAAATTCGAATTACTGGATGTGATTAATCTGGAAAACTTTTATTGCATGATCAAACAAGATGATGGGGCTTTCGACATTGTAATTCATATGGGTCTTTCCTGCACAAAACGACAAACTCTGTAATAACCCGGGAATCTGGGCCAATTTAAAATTTTTATTTTGGCAATTTTAGTGAATTTTGATTATTTTAAATGAATTATTTTAAATAATATGGACGAGAAATTTATTTTGAAAAGAATTCGAACGTATATATTCGTTTGAATCGACGATAGAATATAAATATTTATTTTAAACTATAAAAGGAATTGAAAATGGCGTGGTAGTTCGATAATTCAATTTCAAAATTCAAATGAATGTACAGGATTCAAAATAAACTGGATTTTAGCGAAACCAAAAATATTTGAATCTAATTGGGAATATCTTTCCAACGAATCCGAAAAATTGAAATTTCATAGCAGGGATAAAAAGTTATGTCCAGCTGAAAATTCAGAATAGTCGCTA
Organism: Allium sativum; assembly: GCA_030737875.1. Classification (NCBI taxonomy): domain Eukaryota; kingdom Viridiplantae; phylum Streptophyta; class Magnoliopsida; order Asparagales; family Amaryllidaceae; genus Allium; species Allium sativum. Next base: position 257,063,208 of record CM060923.1, read on the forward strand.
TGGAATTGCGGCCATTAAAAATGGCCATTTTGCAAACGACCTCGGTTTTCGACGAAACCACTTTTGTTGGATCTGTGATGTCAAGTTATTGCAAGGTTTCAAATTTCATAATTTTTCGAATCAATATGTGAGTGTGGCAAAGGAAAACCAGTTTGACCAGTTTCAACGGATTTTAATCGACTGGAAAATGGCCATTTTTCAAACGGTCTCAGAATTCGATGAAACTAGTTTTGTTAGGACCGTTTCGTCAATACGAAGCTAGAAAATATTTTTCGGGAATTTTTCTAGTTGGTATGTGGCCCCGGTAAATTGAAATGCGCGTTCAAATTCAATATATAGAGTTATATTTTTATTTTGACTAATACGGATCGAAACGATCGAATTCGCTTACGATACATATCTCATTGTGTTCAGAATGCGGGAAATTAGCAATGGACGACAGTCCGTGGGCTTGATTTCGAGGTCAAAATAAAAAGTTACTTTTTGGGAAAATTAAAATTAAATAATATAAAGGTTAACCCCTCTTTTCACTTAACCCCCCCTCAGTTTCATCCCAAACAAAAAAAAGAAAAAAAAAACAAATCGCGCCACCAGCGACGGAAACCGCCACCGCCCTCGTCGAAGCTCCACCCCCAGGTGGCGCGCCGCCTCCCCCTTCTTCTTCTCCCTCCTCCTTCTTCCTCCGTTCTTCTCTCCCCTTCCTCTTCCTCAAATCGACCGCACCCCCCCAAACCACCTCGCGCAAAACCCCAAGCCCCACGCTTCTGAAACCGCCTCCCATAGCCTCCAAGACCGACGCTAGACCCCCCCTGAAGCTGCAAGCCGCCTCGAGCACCCCTTCGGCAGTGAAAACCCCCCTTCCTTGATCAATCAATGTAAGTTCTTTTTATTTATTTATTTTTATTTACTTATTTTAATTATATGAAGTAAACAGTTTATAAAAAAAGTATAAAATCAGTTTTTTTGTATAGTAGAAGGAATAGAATGATTCTCAGATTATAGATATGATTTTTATATAGTATAGATAATAAAAATATGATTTTTATAAGGTAGAAAATATAAAAATACAATTTTTATATAATGTAGAGTAATAAAGATGTGATCTTTATAGAAGTAGCCATATAAAAATATGATCTTTTTATCATAGGAAGAATAAAGATAAGATTTTTATTCATGTAGAGTAATAAAAATATAATTTTTATTATATTACTAGCGGTGTAAAAATAGAATTTTTATCTATGTAGTAGCATTGTAAAAATAGAATTTTTATTTATGTAGTAGCGTTGTAAAAATAGAATTTTTATCTATGTAATAGCGTTGTAAAAATAGATTTTTTTTATCTATGTAGTAGCGTTGTAAAAATAGAATTTTTATCTATATAGTAGCGGTATAAAAATAGAATTTTTATATACATAGCAACAATATAAAAAAGTGATTTTTATATATGTAGTGGCTACGGACAGTGAAATTGACAAAAGGCGAGCACGGCGAAGATTTCCCACATAAGAAGAGTCGTGGCGTTTGGTTTAGCTAGTCGGTGAGAACTCCTCACCTTTCATTTATTTTTCTAGTTAAAATATATACTAGGATGCAGACGGTGTTTAGTAGCACCCGACACCCGTCATCCACAGACCATGGACAGCTTGTTTGTTTGTTTGATTTTGATGTGTAGTTGATTGTGTGATGTGATGTGAAATGAAATAAAATATTTTATAGTTAAAAATATAATTCTTAACGTGTATATGAAATAAATATTTATAAACAAATTGGATGATTTGTTTATATACACTAATTTGACTGATATTGATTGGGATGATAAATTTTACACATCGCTCAACTGCACAAATAAAATCTGTGTTTGATTGTTTGAAACCCCACACGGGTATTGGGATGATATTTGACGTACACTAATCCCGATTGTTTATTTGTATGTCGATCGATTGATTGACAGACTGTTATAAGCGTGGAATATTCATATTTGATGCTTATACAGTGTAGAACGCACTTTGGATGATGGTTGATTATTTGTCATTGTTGAGACATACATGTGTTGTAGAAAATCCATATAATTAACACTATATGGTAATTTATTGGGCCTCATTTCAATTTGGAAAATAAGAAAATAATTTCATGTGTTGAATAAAAGCCGAGTTGATTAGATTGATGCCATTTCGACGTGAACGATATGTATATCGATTTTATTCATTTTATAATGAATATCGAAAGTGATTTCAAGATCTGTTAAATTGAAATGAATTGAAATTCAAACTAAATTGAAATGAATTGAAATTCGAATTAAATTGAAAAGAATTGAAATTCGAATTAGATTGAAATAGAATTGAAATCGTTTTGAATTGAATTTAAAACGTATTGAAATTGAACTGAAATTGATTTGAATTGAAACCAATTCAAATTAAATTGAAATTAAATAGAAATTGAATTGAAATCGATTTGAAATGAAATTAAAATGAATTTATATTGAAAAATTCGATTTTGATTTGAATTTGAAAAGGAAGTTGAAATCTTTTTGAAAAGGAATTTAAAATGATTTATAAAATTAGTTTTATAAGGGAATCGACGAAGTGTATATTATATATATTATATATATTATATAATGGCCTGAATAGAACGCGTCGCGCTGCGGTAGTTCGTGAATTTTGACCATTGACTTCGAATGGATATTGCGGGAGATCCGACCGTCGGATTCTCCTAAAACCGGAACCGTTGGGTTCGTATCGAAAAGAGCTTTCTGACAAATATTGGAAATTAGAAATCTAACGGTTGAATTTGGAATTATGTCCAAATCAAATTTGGAAAAGGTCGCTGTAAGTGCAGTTCGATGGCCGTTGATGGAAATCGATTGTACGGGCCTTGATAAAATTATTAAAAATATTAATAATTTTTGTAAAATCCTAAGAAATGATTTGGGAAGAATTGGGATGAAAAACTCCATATTTGAAAAGATAAAAATAGATTTTTATCGAAGTGAACTAGTTTTGAACTAGAATTATAGTTCTATTTATTTTTAAATAAATAAATTGAATTTGAAAAGGGTTTTAAAAGTAACCAGAATTTCCAATAATTGAATTGGAATGGAGTTGAATCGAAATTGTCTTTGGAATATTTCGATGTTGGATTTCGTGATGATACAGGTATTATTATGGGAATTTGAAAGATATATTTATATCGTTATTTCCAATACGAATTTGTTGGTCGTAGAATTTGATATTGAATATAAGCCGATATATTTTCTATTCATAGCCTTGTATTTAATATCAAATGTGATTTGGGTTTGTCGTGAATGGTGTCTTCATTAACACTGTTCTTAAGCCCAGTTGAGAAAAAGATTAAATCTTTTTATTTAGATTTAATGAAGTGTACCAATTAAATGATATTTATTTGGAATTGAATTGGTATTGATTTTTGGGTTTATCGTGAACAGTGTTTTAAATAACACTTGTTCTTTAACCCGATAATTAATGGAATGTGATTTTGGGCTTATCGTGAACCGTGTTTTAAATGACACTGATTCTTTAACCCAGTTAAAGATTAAAACTAAGTGGAGTTTTAATGAATCTTTAATTAGATTGAAAAGATCGAGAATGGAGCATCACCAGTTTTACTCCAGGCGATAGTTAAATCTTTAATTAGATTTGAACGTGAAATAGTAATTGAATTTACGGATAACACCGTGGTGTTAGATATGAAGTATTACCAGTTTTACTTCATGGGATGAATAGGTTGGGATTGGGAAATAAATGATTACTTCAGTGTGGTTCGATAATCCCGTCTAGTTTGAATTGATATTCAAAGAAGATTAAAGAATTAATTTAAAGAATTTATCTTTGATAAAATTAATGGGAACCTTTCCCAAAGTATAAGCATATTTAAATAAAAGAATATTCTGAATTGGAATGAGGCGTATGCTGTGTTTGTGTAACACTTGTTTATTATATACGAGAGTTATTCAAAAAGACCGAGTTTATCCCATTCTGAATAACTAATTCGACGTGTTGTCGAAGATGAAGACGGTGGTTGAAGACCGGAAGTCTTCACGTCGTTTGGATAATTACTGATGATCTTGATTGGGCTGTACACCCAAGAGGAGGGAATCAGTTGGTGATCGTCCAGACGTACTTGGAGATCGATGGATATGCGGGGTACTAGGTGCCTCCGGTTTCGTTCAGACCCAGAACGAACTTGTAAATGGACTGTGTGTCTGACATTGGATTTTAGTCTAAGTGATTGATTTCTATTAAATATATATCTGTTTGGCGGCGGAGAATTTATTCTCTTGCTTAACGCCCTTCTCTGAGACGTACGAGCTCAGGGGTTATATATTGATGGATATCAATCGCATGGAGTGAATTGCCTGTGTGGCATGCCTAAGTGGCAAATGATCAAGGCTTTTGTTGAAAAGCAGAGTCTTGTGGTTGATGATCAAAGCACGGCCTGTGTGGCATAGCTTTGTGTAGCGTGGATTCGCGAGCCTCACACCCCGGTTGTGAACCAGAAACGGGAGAAGGATCCAAGGAGGGCATGCGTTTCTTTCTAGCTAGAGCTGGTGTCAGTTCCTAAACCGGCTGACATTTATATTATTTTCACCTGTGTGGTTGTTGCTGTTGCGAGGCGCCTCGGCTTGATCGGACGATCTGGGTCCGATGGAGTCATTCGTTGGCTCATTTACGCCCCAAAGGGCGGGGAAACACAGTGTTCAGGCATTTTAATCCACATCGGTGGACCGACCCTGTGGCTCCTAGGTGCAGTTGCGGCTGTAGCCTGAGGCTCGGGCTAGAGAGTCTCGAATTCGGTAGAGGACTATCTTTTGCCTCGGTTCACAGATGGAAATCCAACTTCCAATACGTGAGTGTGTGGTTTTGATTGTAGAGCCTAGTATGGTGACATGATATATGGTACCCATGCCGTCTATGATTGATATTTATGGTTGAAATTGTTTTGACACTATACACTTATAATAGTATCAAATGATTTGTTTTTAACGTATCAAGCATGCTTTGGCTATCATAAGGGAAAACCCTATCCTCCGGCTTGCTTTGCATTGTGTGATGGGACCTGGATCTTATAATAGCTTCATTTTCTTTATTTAGCATTGCGCTGTTTGTTTTATGCACTGGTATCCTTGGGAGGAAACCTGTTCCGTGTTATACAGCGTGGTCCCTTGATTTACCTAACTTTAAAATAAAGATTAATAACTGTTTTAGTTCTCACACCAGTCACATGACTGACCTGGAGTTTATTGTTTTCACCTAAACTCTAGGTGCCCTTATTTTGACACGGACAACTAGTAGTTTTGGTTTTGCAGATTTATATTCACAGGATCCTGATTTATAGCTGGAATGATATCCGGAAAGCTTTGTATCCGTATATCTCCTTCAGTTGTGTATTGTATTATTTTCTGCTGCTATGTAATTTATTGTAATCTCTGATATTTATCGAATGTATTTTATTTGTTTATACTCTGTATGTTCTTGTATTCTGATGCATTGTTGTAATTAACAATGAAATGTTCTTCTGTCTGTGTTCTTTTGTGTATTGTTCTCGAAGTATCCGCTATTTCCTTACTGGGGAAGTTACGGGTCCTTACAAACTCAATTTCAGAGCATCCTTCGACAGTTAATAAACAGACCATGGAAGAGAGAATCTTACTGCTAACTCCATCAATGTGATATTAGGAGTAGTAGTCAAAGGTTGGATCGATATTGATGAAGAAGTGCTTATCAAGAATATTAGCATGAAATGGAATGAACCTACATAACCTACAAGTGAAATAGATGTCTCAGATCAAGTGGCAAACAATAAACAAATTGGATGAACTGGGTGAAATAAATGAACAAAAATAAAAATAAAGTTTCCTCAAAATCAATAAATCATGCTCCTCCTAATATATCTAATAATTTAAATGATATACACTACACTATTTCAAATAGTTTAAACGTAATTATTATTTTAATAAAAGTATGCTCTAATGGTATTTCATTTGCAATGTTGGTAATCCATGGTTAATGCAACTTCGGGTGTTACTTCCGACATACATTTTGCATATTCGAGCCTATCAATTTTCTGCGTTCATAAATCCATACACAAAAGCCTACCTATTCTAGTGGAAAGCTAGCATATTCCTATCTTGAACCACGTGTATAATGGCTAATTAGTCATTTTGATCCATATATGAACTTATTTAACAATATTACACCCAACATTTAAATCCCAAGGGTTAATTAGAAAGATTTTGTTCCTTATTATTATTGGATCTGAACGAAGTATTCTATCACTATCATCTAATAATATTTAAAAGAATACCCTGCTCGTAGACTTGACATTGATTTTTCTATTGGACTTCTAGTGTCATTGTAAATGAGTGATGACATCGGAAAAGGACAACGGACGGTCGAGGAAGTACCCCCACCAGATAATTCTTCCATTGCTCTTTAGCTGCAGCGTAAATTTCTTCCATGGGTGCCATTGCTTTTCCAGAGAATTTAGCAGGGAACAGAGGAGGCGCAAACATTCGAGCGTATTCTATAGTGTTATCTGAGTAAAAAATAAAAATGAATGCATGGAAGACATTGTTATTTTAAGATACCTACACAATAGGTGAAAATAAACCAGAAAATGACTTCTCAATATTATAATAAACTGAAAATAACTTATACAGGTATTATCATAATACCCATATTTTTCATCATTATACGTATATTATGATGATAACAAACTTATATTCAAGAGACTACCAGAAAATGAAACAGAAACATTATTAAACGGTTTGTGACTCACTTCTTGCACTGAGCAACAATGCGTGCACTGTGAAGATGACTAATTTACACCAGATCAATACAAATAAATTCCTTTGTATACTTGAGTAAAAACTTACTTGAATCATGGTAATGATTTCAACTCTAAGAACAGATCCCGGCGGCAAATATAAAGGCATGAATCCAAACCAATGCTTGCATGCACACTTAAAAATTAAATATAAAAACAATTATAATAAGTTGATAACAATAATTATATAATGGTAATATTAAAACATACCTTCAACACTATTTACTCCTATGCTACGTAGGAATAACAACAATAAACCACCTTATACTTCAACTTCAACATACAACACAAACATAATTTTAAAGAAACATTGTTCCAGTTTGAATATTTAACATATAGGACAATCATAACATAAGAGTACCGTTTCAGTTGATTACACTATTTTTAAAAAAAAATTAAAAAAAAGGCATACAAAAAATTTGTCAAAAAAACATCACAGATTGAAAAGAAGGGAAAAAAATCTACAACAGCTTGAATATTAAAAAAAAATCAGTATATGGTTTTTTCAAACATTTGTAACTATAATTAGCATCACCATTTACAATAAATTGATAATAAGACATGATAACATATTTAAAATCAACTTACATTCCTAAACAAGAAAATAACATTTCATATCAAACAAGCAAATATAACACTAATCAAACATTTATTGGACATCCTCTTCGATTGTGCCCTAATTTCTTGCATTTCCCACATTTATTCTGTTTTCCATGGAATACATCAGGACCTCCTAATCTATTAACTCTCGGCCTACCATCTGCTCTAATTGGTTTAGGAGGATGAATAATTGAAGGCCCATCAGCTACAATAAGTTGCTTGTCAACTGTAGGAATTGGCTGAATAACATGTGAATAACTAGCACGATAAGCGGCAGTTGTAAAATAATAGTCAACATAGTCATAAACTGAAAGTTTTCTAACTACTATAGACTTCAAAGCATGAGCACAAAGGAAACCGGTTACTTTCCATTGATTACAAGTGCATAATCTATTTTCTAGATCAACTTTATGAGAAATTGGAGAATGTACTTCAAAAACATGAGCTGAAGACTTAGAAACATTCCACCCAAATCCTTCTTCTTTTAGCGCCAGTAGCCTAACTTCCATTTTAGGACAGAGAATACTATCCCATTTTGATGCTTCTTCTCTTCTATTTGACATTTGAACCAGTTCTAATTTCATCAATACATGCATTAATGGGAAGGTGTCTTTCATCTAAAATCCAAGAATTAAAACTCTCTGCAACATTCGATTTATTTTCACCATAACGATTACCCAGGAAAAAAAGGTCTGCCCAATGATCAAGAGGTTTATCATTCAAAAAATCAATTGTTTTTTGACCTCCACTTTGTCTAAGATTTTCCATAGCTCTATCAAAATCATACTTATTAGAAGCTCTAGCACAACGTTGTAATAAATGAGCTATCCAAGGTCCTTTAGTGCCTTTAATAACTGTTGCATATGGTGTAAGCAATATGAATGACAAGAATTTGGAATTTTTTTAGGAATGCTAAGCAACAAACCCCAATGTCTATTTGATATGAAAACCAATTGTCGTTCAACGCCAATAGTACTTTTCAAATGACCCGAAAACCAAGACCAATTTTTTTCATTTTCTTTGGAGACAATAGCCATAGATAATGGGAAAAACCTAATAATACAAAACAAACAAATATTATATGGAGACAAATAATATATATCTATCACTCAGTATTAAATTTCAGAAAATCATACTTAAAAATTTAGGATTTCGCTTGAAAACCTGATATTATTTAAATTCCAAATGTAACAACAAAAATCAAAATTGTAAATATTTCTATTTAAAAAAATTAAACTTAACAAAAAAACATAAAAGAAAAAGAAAAACAAGTAAAATTAAAAACTGAACAAAAAAAACTATTGTCAAAATGAAATTGTAGTAATATAATTATAAACCTAATAATTAAATTATTATAAACTATTAGTCAGTACTACATATACTCACAAAACTCATGTGTTAATGACTCTAACTATGTGGAAAATGAAAAAAAGTAGACTGACAGGTGATAAAAAATCTACTTATGTGGAAGATGAGTTATTGACCTACTTATGACATAATCTAAGCTGAGTCGTTAGTAACGGAAGTTACATAAAATATAACTTGAATATAACTTGTGAATATTTTCCATCACATTAAATAAACTGTTATAAATATTAATAAATGAAAAATAAAAAATGTAGTAATATAATTAAAAGATAACATTCTACAATTGAATATTAAATATTAAAAAATATACCTTGATTACCATTTTTTGCTATAGCAGCCATCAAGAAACCACTTCTACCTCGTAAAAAAGTGGCATCAAGAAATATCATAGGATGACAATGACTAAAACCATAAATGCAAGCTTCAAATGATAAATAAACTCGCTGAAATTGATTGGTATACTCATCAACGTCAATAGAAGAATAACTACCCGGATTAGTTCTATCAACAACCTTCAAATACCAAACCAAATCATTATTTGATTGTTCTTCATTACCAAATATTTCTTTTAAAGCCATTTTTTTTACCCATATAAGCATAATAGTAACCTAAATCAATATCATAATCCCTTTTAAAGCTAGCTCTGATATCTTTCGTTTTTCTACATGGCTTGTCTCGTACTTGGTCTAGAATTAGTGTCTTCACAAGATCACTATTAATTAATGGACTACTTATAGATCTAAAACCACCACCACATGTATGATTGGGCTCAAATTTTCGTACTAAAAAATGATCCAATTGCTTCATTTTGCAAGATGCATGGATTCTAAAAGAACAATTCTCAACATGACATCGAACTGTAATACGCTCTTTACTATTCTTTACAAATTTAGGTTTAAACCCATTTCTCACACAATAACCAACCACGATTCTTCGAAAATCAATTGCCGAATCAAATTTTTGTCCAACTCCATCGAAAAATTTCAAATTAGAACCCTTTTTAATTATTTCCTTTAACTTTCCTTTTTTCCCTGATAAATCAGCACTATCAACCGTGCTTTCATCATTTCCAATAGATCTACTATCAGAACAAGAAATGCTATTATTTCAACCAAAATTTATACGACCAATTTTCCTAAGCTTCACAAATAAAACCAAACAATCTTCTTTTCTATAGAAAGTTAAACACAAAATGGCCTGCAAATCACTATCCGTTTCGATAAATTTAGTCTTAGAATCTTTAATGTAGCAAAGATCAAACGATAACAGAGTAAGATTTCTCCACACTTCACAAATCTTATCTCTAATAAATGAAATTAAAGAATCCAAATTAACTCTTAAACTATAAGTATGGTTGTTAAAATCAAAAACAACCATAACGGATTCCTTGTTCCTGTAAAGAAAAACAAATTATCATTATAAATAATAAAATAAAAAACAAACTAAAAAAAAAAATCAGTAAACACGATACCTTTGTTCACCTAAATTATCCATCAGAGAAATAGATTACCAAGATCGCCTAGGGCAATATTCAGAGAATGAATACAGAAAACCCTAAAAATAAAATATATTAAGGGTTATAAAATATAAAACATATAATCTTACAGCCCTAATAATCTTATGGTATAATCAAAAACTATAACAAGCTAAATCGAACTACCAGAATCAAACTGACAGAACCGACATAAAAAAACTAGAAAAAAATTACCTTAATTTCGGAATAAAGATTCGAAAGAAAAACTGTCCTAAAGCAAAAGAAGGTGAATCGCAAGAATAAAACCCTACTGGGTTGCTCGATTACAGTTAGAAGTAAAATCAAAAGAACTCGATTATAGTAAGAAGCAAAAGAAAGTGAATCGCAAAAAGCGATTTTTAATTTCGACAAATCAGAAGAAGAAAAGAGGGACGAGGGCAGTAGTGTGCATATGAATTAGAGAATTGTCCTGGAAACCTAAGAAAATAGAATATTTGGGCCAAAAAATAAGTCATTCAAAAATATAGCCCTGCAAACATAAAACAAAACGAGCGTGGCCTGCAAACAAACGAAACAAAGTAGGCAGGCCCTTGGACATAATTTCCAAATTACATAATGTGATCATATATCTAGGTATACTTAATGTAAATATATTTAGACAGTAACGCACATCAAAAATGGAATAAAATTATGCGATAAAAAGGATGTTGTAAATGATGCTAATCAGGTATTGTTTCAATTCAAAATTTATATTCGTGTACAGGAAAATACCCCAAAGGACAAAATCAACAAACAATTGTTCCATAAGGACACAGGGCTAATATTTTGTCCGTAAGGATTTTTTTTAGTATAAATGGATGAATTATAATGGGCCCCTGAATTCCTCCCTTTACACTAAATTTTTTCCTTATGGATAAAAATTTCCCCTTTGTCCTTACGGAAACATTTTTTGTTAATTATGTCCTTGAGGCTAAAAACCCCATTCGTGTATTGGTAATAGATGTTTGAAATTGAAAAAAAAGGATAGTAATAAACATTCGTGGAATAATACATGCAAGAATTTAATGAATAAAGCAACAATACACGGATAATTTCTTGCTTAGTTATTGTTGATGTGTCTTATATGGTTTAGATTAAAAATCTAAAATCTAATGGCCTAAAATATAAGTATTAGATACAATGAACCTAGTCTATTTTATATGTTATATTTCTTGTTGAATCAACATGATGTGTCTTTAATAGTTTGATTTTAAAACCTAATACCTAACGGTTTGAGATTTTCTTGGTTAATCTATAAATAGGGCGGCTATATCTGATTTTTCTATAAACAAATTCTCTTCATCCCTCTTTTTCTCTATGACTATGTTATAAAATTAATTAAGAAAAATGGGGAGATGCTGCTATAAGATATAGATTAACAAGATAATTCAAGATGCAATCAATAACTATTTTAGAAAATTTTCTAAATCTACAACAACTACGGTGAGCATTACTGTGATTTTTTCGATTTCTTTTAAGTTAGAGTTAAAAAAATATAATAGTTATTGTAGTAATCTAAATAGAAAGAACTTTGACAGTAAATATATTTTAGATCTAAGAAGTAACAATTCTTATATATTATTTTATTTAATGTCAATTACCTATTCATTTCAATTATTATCTGTTCCCTTATCCCCTTATTTTTTCCTCCTAAACATCACAATCTTCCTTATCCCCTTTCTGTTGTTTGTTTTGTTTACAGTATTGTTATGCTTTTATCATTTGAATCGCATAGAATTTGGGCATATTAGAATAATGTTAACTGAAAATTGGGCATATTAGAATTTGTACTATAAATTGGGATTATTAAAAAGGAAGAATATGTAAACATGGATATGCTAACTTAATTTTGTATTAAGAATAAATGTCATTTTTTAACGTGAATCTGACATTAATCTGTATACATATTAATTTGGCATGAATCCGACACTAATCGATAGACATATGGCATGAATCTGACCTTAATTGATAGACACATGACATGAATTTGACATTAATATTAGTAGGGCATTGATTGGTGAACATTTATGTCAATAAAGCGTTGGTTGGAAAACATTTAATTAACATTAATATGTATATATTAATTTGAGAAACATGTAGACATTAAGAAGAACATGTTACATAGTGTTTGACATTAAGAATAGTATATATTTGGGGAACATGGTAATTTTTCACTTATGTTAATTGACACTAAAGAAGATATGTTGATGGGAATTAATCACCTATTGACATTATTAAATTAAACATACTAATTAGACATTAAATCTTCATCCATGTTAATATGGGAATAACATTACATAATTTAGTGTTTTATGTTCATTCATGTTAATTTGGGAATAACACGTATTTTAGTATTTAATATTATTCATGTTAATTCATGAATAACATGTATTTTAGTGTTTAATGTTCATTCATGTTAATTTGAGAATAACATGTAATTTAATGTTAATGTTCATTCATTTTAATTTTGGAATAACATGTAACTTAATGTTTAATGTTCATTCATGGGAATAACATGTAATTTAATGTTATTTTGGGAAAAAGTTAATTAAACATTTATGTTCGTTGGATGTTTATGTCCATTTAACGGTGCTAATTTAGTTGGGTAAACATGGCATTAACATTGAAATCACATGTTAATTGATACTGATTTGTAAACATGATAATTTTGGCATCTATATTAGAAAACATGTAAATTGTCATTTGACGTTGAAATGAGAAACCCGTTCATTCAACGTTTACTTGGAAAGTACGTTAACTAACGTTAATGCAGAAAACACGTTAATTATACTTAATATGATAGTAAGTAATCTTTTTGGGAAAAACGTGTTAATCAGAATGAGTTATACTTAATATGACATTAAGTAATCTGTATGGGAAAACGGTTAATTAGAATGAATGGTATTTAATTGGAAATTAAGATGCAAATAGAGAACATGTGGATTATATAAGGAGTTAGAAACAGCGCTGCAGTTTGAAATTTTGATTTTGAACTTTGACTGACTATACCGGATTCAAAATAAATCAGAATTGAACGAAACAAAAAATATTTGAATCGGTTTAATCATATTTTTCTAGCGAATCTAAAAACTGAAATTTCACTTTATATTTTGAAAGTTATGTCCAGTTCAAAATTTATAAAAGTCGTTGTAGAATTTATATATATTTTAATTAAATATATAACCCTTAAAAATAGCCATTTTGCAAACGACCTCTGTTTTCGACGAAACCACTTTTGTTGGAACCAGAATATCAAATTATTGCTAAGTTTAAATTTCCATAATTTTTCGAATTAATATGTGAGCGTGGCAAAAGAAAACGTGTTTTGTCAGTTTCAGTCAAATTTAATCAACTGGAAAATAGCCATTTTTCAAATGGTCTCAGAATTCAACGAAATTAGTTTTGTTAGGACCGTATCGTCAAAACAAAGCTAGAAATATTTTTTCTTTAATTTTTAGAGGTAGTATGTGGCCCCGGTGAATTTAAACGAAAGATATAATTAATTAAATAAATGATTCATATATAAAATTAAATAAAACAGACTGGAGATGATCAAACGGGCTGACGGGACCTAGTCCATTGCCTCTGGGATGGGGGTATTTGCCTAAGGACAACTTTCGTTGGGCTGAAATCGGAACTGAAAAGGACTAACGGGCTTTAACTTTGAATAAATGAATTAAGTTAATATTTTATTTTAAAAACCCTAAATTAGAAAACCCTAACTCACTAATCAGACCAGCCGCCATCTCCTTTCATCAATGGCCGGTTAGCTCCGAAATTAAAACGCTAAAATATTCCAATCCAATTCGTAATTCAACATCAATCCAAGGGAAAAATCGTTTAACTTCCCGAGCTCTTCAGTTCCATACGGAGTTGATCGGAAACAAAGCATCATAGAGGCCGGAATTGGTAAAGGAAGAGGCGGACTTCGGCACGGTTTTCTGGGCTATGGGTGATATCGAGTTCGAAGGGGTTGGGGGGTATTGGAAGGCGGCGGCATGGCGATGGGGGTGGTGAATTTCGATCAGTGGTGGGCGGCGTCTAGGGTGGTGCGTCGATCGGTTCTTGGTTGAAGGAGATAGGTTCGGTTCCTGTAATTCGATTCAGGAAGAAGATGTAATTAAAATGATGATTAACCTAATTATATTATTAGTTAATTCTCTAAAATTATTCAAGTTTAATTCATTATAACTTAAGCAAACGAAAACGAAATCAAATGATTTCACGTGCGTTGGAACCGTATTTCAGAGATCTACACTGTAGAACCAACCAGACCTAAAACAGAGCAAACCGGAAATTGAGGAAAATTCAGATCTGAATAGCAAGGTGAGAAATCTATATTTTTATTTATTATTTAAAAATAATTATGAATTTATCTACAGTTATTCCCTGTTTGCTATCATTCATGATTGTTATGTGTTGAAATAGTGTATGGATCTGTGTTTCCCTGTTGGTTGTTTATGGTGAATTGCAAGAATCATGTTTTGTTAAAGTAGACTAAAAACTACACCTGAGTTAGAAATGATTATTTTTGTCATATCAAAAGGAATGGATATTTTTGCATACATTAAAAGAATTTGATTAGACGACCATTTTGTTAATATAAAAAGGACTATAACAAAATTCACATTTTGTTAACATTTTATGTAAAGGAAATTAAAAGAACATTTTTGTCACTTTGAAATAAAGGAAATTAAAAGAACATTTTTGTCACTTTGAACTAAAGGAAACAAAAAGGACATTTTTGTATATTAAAAATGAATTAGACAAAATGGACATTTTTGTATATTAAGAATGAATTAGAAAAATGATCATATTTTTACAAGCAGAATATGTTGACATGAAAAAGCTACTTTTAATGTAAAATAGAATATTAGAAAAAGGATCCTATTTTTACAAGCAGAATATGCTGACATTAAAAATCTACCTTTTAATGTAAAATAGAATATTAGAGAAATGTTCATATTTTGACAAAGCAAAATATGTTAACATTAAAATCTTATATTCAAAGAAAAGAATAGAAAAATACATTTTTATATGAATTCAAAGAAAAGAGTAAAAAACACATTTTTATGTGTATTCAAAGAAAGAAATAGGAAAGTACATTTTTATATGTATTCAAAGAAAAGAATAACAGATTACAATTTTTGTGCGTAATCAAAGAATGAAATAAAAAGATTACATTTGAAATAAAAAGATTCCAAATGGGGAGCTAAGTATGAGGTAGTAGCCATCGATAACTTTACCAAATGGGTTGAAGGAGAACCACTAACAACCATTACATTAAAACTGGTATTGAGATTAGTGGTCAAGAATATGGTCACGCACTTTGGAATTCCTTATAAGATCATATCAGATAATGGAACACAATTTGAGAGCGAAGAATTCACACGGTTTTGTGATAAAAATGAAATCATAAAGGGTTTCTCTTCCGTAGCGCATCTAAGAGAAAAATGTCGCCATTGAAGCTGCAAACAAAACCATAAATACATTCCTAAAGAAACAACTATGCTAAAGGAAATTGGGCAGATGAGTTAGCTTTAGTGCTTTGGGTATATAGAACATCCGCCAAGATGACAACTGGACATACACCATATTCTCTAACATACGAATGCAAGGTTATGCTTCCAATCGAAGTTGAGATACCCTCACATAGAAGGGTAGCTTACGCATTTTACCCTAATCAAGAGTTAAAGAAGGAATACTTTGACTTAATTCAAGGGTTGAGAGATCAAGCAACTAATAGACCGACCGAATATCAAAGGAATGTTGGATCTAGATTAATCCGAGAGGGGGGGGGGAGTGAATAGGGTTTATCACATTTTATAGGGTAATAAAAATTCACAGAATGCAGTAGAAATAAAAAAGGCAGAAAGTAAATGACACAAGATATACCCAACTTTGGCAAAATCCTGCCTACTTCTGCATTCCTAAGGTTTCTACTAGGTGATAGAATAGATTCCGCTTACAAGACCGTGTAAACTCGCACTCCCTGTTCCTGTACTAACCCTATGCTCAAAACCCTAAACTGATTTAATCCCCTAGATCAGATTTCCCCAGATTACACACCTGTAACCTGTAACCCTAGTTTTCATAGACTCTAATAAACTGCCAATTAACACCCTAACTGGATTCCTAGTATTTTACAGACGCTAGAAACTGATATGGTTTACAAATGAATTACACAACAATACAATAAAAAATTGAACAAATAAGAAAACCCTTGTCCCCTTTGAAATAGAAAAATAGGCTTAGCCTAATCCAAGTATGGCGGCATATTTTTTATTATCCATTTGAAAGCCAAGCTCCAAAAAAAATGTCGGTCGTTCCTAAAGTCTAGGGTTTCCTAAAATCCCTAAATTGAATCGATTGCTAAAAGAATTCTTGTATGGATTTAGTCTCGAGTTGCTTGCTTCTTCGATTGAATGTTATCTAATTTGAGGAATTTGTGGCGATCAAAACACACGTGAAAGATAGTGAGTTCTCTTGTATTTACTCTTCTGATTTCTTTTGAATTGTTTGTGGTTTCAATCTCAATGTTTGCCAGTGATCAAACAGTGTTAATATAGGATTAAAAATCTCTTAAACTTCTCTGATTTCGTATAATTGACTTCGATTTGATTTTGCCTTATTTGTGCGGTTTCAACTTTTGAAATGGTTCGATCAAATTGATGAATCTGGATAAATAAACTTGCCCCTTTTAAAATGTTGCCTTGAAATTTCTTGCATGATTAGATATGGCAATTTTGGATAAAATATATTTCATTTGCTTTCCCTTATAAAAAAATGCCAAAAATAATTTCTAATTTTCCTTGTTCGAATTGCAAAATGATAACAGGAAACAAAAAATTGTTTCAATAGCTCCTTGCTTGATTGAAGATGCATTTGTGGAAATCTTAGAGAGTATGTTTCCTGGATAAAAAACCTGACATGAACATCTTAGGAAATATTTTAAATACCTTGCCAAATATGTCTCTCAGATTTCTTCAAATCTGGAAAAACATTTTGCTCGATTGATGCTATAGAAACTCTTGCCAAAAATGTTTTTCTTGAAAAGTTTTCTTGCCTAGTACCATACTGAAAATGCTTATTTCCAGGAAATTTACAACTTGCCATATATTGTCATTTGATTGAATCTCATGCTTTGAATGCTAGTGATTTCTGGAAATACTTGAACCCTTTCTTGTCTTAAAAAAGTTGTTGGTTTTCAGGAGCCAATTTATCTTTGCCTTGATTGATACTAAAAGAAATTTGCAATGCATGATAACTTGTGCATAATTTTGATTTGTTCCTTGCCAAAAATTACTCATCCATATAATTGCTAGAAGTTGATTTTATGCCAAAAACTACATGCTTAAACCTAGCTTGGTTCATGTAATAACTAGAAAATAAATCCTTGCACCCATGCTTTTTCTGTATATATGCTTGTATACATTTCCACATATATAATTGTATATGTGACGGTCCGCCCCGCACTAGCCGACATTTCCCATGAAAGTGCGCTGTGCTAATGTCCAACTAGCACGGGACGGTCGCCTAATAATGAAAAAGGGGATTTGAACTAACAAGGAACCTGTAGAATGTCTCACAGCGCATGGAATAAAATGTAATAATAACATAACTTTGACATAAAACAGGCGAGATAGTGCATAAGTTGAAAACTAAACATCATAGCAGCGGAAAATCCAATTACAGCTTATGTTCCACATCATCATTATTACAACTTTAAAACTGCCTGTAAAGCAAAAGAAAGGAAAGATACACTACTAATGCCCAAAGTAGTGACCAGCAGCGACACATGGAGAATATCTATATATATCATACGTGGGAGCCTCCTGCTCGCGTCCGGTACAGCTACCCGTGCTACCACCTAACCTGTCTCTAGTCTGCCCATTTAAGAGCACCCAGAGAAATAAGAAGAGACATAAAAATTTGGGTCAGACAAAAGTCTGGTATGAGCGATAAGCATCAAAACAGAACGATAAAAGATATACTAAACCATACCTGAACCTGGACCTGCAACCAAAGAGTTAGCACAACATACCGCTCAATACTCTAAGGTGGCACTAACATATGCTGTAAAGAATACGGGGGTGGGGGTGTGCATGACATAGTGAAAACAAACAATCAAGCATAGAAACCATCCTCACATCTGTCACTCAGTGCGTAAAGCATACGACATCCACCACTTTGGTTACCCTATTCCTTGCTATGATCACTCTGCCCCACAGAGTCATGATGACACCACTGCACTGATCCATAGCCACTAGTCTTTGCTATGTCCACTCTGCCCTATGAAGTCATAACAACTCCACTGCACTGGCTCATAGCCATGCTACGATCTCTCTGCCCCATGGGGTAATAACTACCCCACTTCACTGATACGTAGCCTAACATCCGTCTTGGTGGTGAATCAAAGCTATGGACGTCGATAACCCCTTAGCATACGTCCCGCAGCAAAGCCCAACTCATGAAGTTGACTCGTTGGTTCCCAACTGGATCCCGAGTTCTACTTCCTATTTGGACTTCCTTTGCATCTCGGGTTTTGGTTGAACTAGAGTTGGTCTTCAAAAGAGTTGTCACGTAGAAGTAAGTTAAGTACAGTTCGGTTCGGCTATACATCATCTTCATATTTCTCGTTCGGTTCGGTTCGGGTTCTTCATCGTGATTTGGCTCAGCTCCTTCCTTTGGTTCAGTTCGGGTGCCATGCTTCATGGTATGCTCCTGGGTGCGGTTCGGTTCGGTGGTTCTTGTAACAACTCGGAAAAAGTCGATCTTGGTTATCTGATATACAACACATATCGAACATCCAAGGATCAAAAATACCGGTAGTTAACGAAAGAAGTTAGAGGGTGAGAATAGATAAGATAGAAACTTAGAATAGAAGAAGAAGAACAACACAAATCCGAGTAACACGAACCTCACAGCAGAACGAATAACATATAACATATAACATAAATTTGAAATATAAATCTGTACTTGAATATACAATAACATTATTAGAGTACAACACTTACAATACAGCGGAAATAAACTATAGTTATATGATCTTGAAACCTCCTGCGACAACTCTTCAAGTATCTGTAAATCCCGACCACTTGACTGCCCGTACAAAATTGGGCACCCAAGAGTTTAGGGAAAAATAAATATAAAAAAACTCCGGGTCAGTCATGGGACTAGTGTAAGTAAAACAGTTTAAAACAGTGTGAACAAGTAAACGATATCTCATAAGACCACGCCGTATAACGGAACGAGTTTTTCCGTTATGAGAATCCAAAATATCATTATATCAAAAACCTTTTGATATTATAATAATGTCTATCAACCACAATATAATAATCATCTAGCAGAAACGCTTTCATCTCACACTCTACATATATAGTATACAATCAAAACCGCAAGCACGTATTGGGTAATGGATTTCCAACTATGACAAGATATGGAACCACCTTTCGCTAGTGTTCATCTAGAGAGGAATACACTGGGTTCAACAAGAACATCTTGCAACCCAGCCACACATGACCGACCACTCATTTCGCTTGAGTGTATCGAATGTATATCACCAACGGTTGGGATCAGCAATCGTTTCCCGAATGGGACAACATCGGCAATAGATTTTTAGAAGTAAATTAAACTCTAGATCAGTTGATTATACACCCTAATAGGTGCGACCTACATAGCCATGCTGCCTGCCCGATTTCTATCATTTCCCAGTTGTGAGACTAGAAGCTACGCTTATCTCTGACAGATCACACATTTATTCACTTTGAATGTCACATCGTCATACCCGCCAAATCACAAATTGATTTCCCCAAAAATACCATGGGTATACAGCTAAGAGAAACGAATTCCTTCGCCACCAAACGTGAATACGTTTGAAGAGATCAACTTATGCGATCTATTAGATATACTCTGTTAGACATTCTTCCATACAGGTCATCCTGGGACTGGACAAACCGAAGGCACTATTCAGTACAACCATCTTAGGCAGTCTTTACCTAAGATTTATACAAGCCCTTGCACTTTACTCCGTCTTCAATTATCTTTGGCATATATGATTCGCAACGCTTATGCCAATACAGAGTGGTTCTTCGGATAATAATCCAACTGGTCTCTCCATATTAACAACATTAAAATGGTCAAAAACTTCGATAGTCGGTGAGTTAACTATCAAAGAAAAACACGTGTGCAAACAGCGATATCATTTCCAGATGGAAATCATATAGACCAATCATCATTTAACATTTATCTCTTTAGTTCATTAATTTACTTATCTCCTGTTTCCATATAATCAACATTTCTTATTTTCTAATTTTAGAAAATATATGTTATTAACAATGGAAAACTTTTCCATTTTTTGTTTCCTATATTAGAAAACATTTCTGATTTCTTATTTGGAAAACATTTCCAAAGTTCCTTTATTGGACTTAGACAGATGTTTAAACAAACCATCGCGATGCCAATTCAAACCATTACGCTTATTAACTAAATTCCTTTAACCAACCTTCATTATCGAACCTCAACCATTCCTTAGTTAAAAATGGAGCCAATCAAGTAGGGGTAATACTACCTCTCAGACCTTAATTGAACAACGTTTCTAATCTTGAAATAGACAAAGTTCACCTTTTAATTCTTTAACAAACTTCCTTACGTAACTCTCTTTCAAATCATCTCTATTCGATAATTCTTTCCTTCGAATAAAGTATATTCGATAACTCTATTCAATTTATTTTATTCGATTAACCCTTATCAATTAACTCTATTGGACTAACGCAATTTTAAACTCTATTTGATTTAACTCTAATCGATTTACTCTTTTCACTTAACTCCTTTCGAATAAACTATATTCGATAACTCCTTTAACTCTATACGAATAAACTATATTCGATTAACTCCTTTAATTCCATTTGAATAAACTATATTCGATAACTCCTTTAATTCCATTCGAATAAACTATATTCGATAACTCCTTTAACTCTATTCGAATAAACTATATTCGATTAACTCCTTTAATTCCATTCGAATAAACTATATTCGATAACTCCTCTTCGAATACATCATATTCGATAACTCTTCTCGAATGAACTATATTCGGTAACTCCTTTAACTCTATTCGAATAAACTATGTTCAATGGACTCTACTTCGATTTACTCTGATGGATTGACTCTAACTGGTTAACTCTAACTGATCAACTCTAACTGGTCAACCCTAATTGATTTACTCTATTCGAATAACTCTAATCAAATAACTAATATTCGATTAACTCATTTCGATTAACTCTTTTGAATTAACTCCTTTGATTTATTCCTTTGAATTATTCCTTTGAATTATTCCTTTTGAATTATCTCCTTTGAATTAACTTCTTTGAATTAACTTCTTTGATTTATTTCTTTGATTAATTCCTTTGATTAATTCCTTTTCTGTTCTATTTATTTAACAAATAAATATTTCTTTGATCTTTCCTATTTATTTAAAAATAAATATTTCTTTTATCCTTTTATTTATTTCCTAAATAAATGACCCATTTTATTATATTTATTTTCTATAAATAAATGATCCTTTTATACTTTTATTTATTCCCTAAATAAATAATTCCTTTTACTTTGATTTATTCCCTAAATAAATAAATCCTTTTACTTTTATTTATTCCCTAAATAAATAAATAATCCCATTTTATCTATTTGTAATGTTCTACAAATATTTCCTTTATATCTCTATTCTATTTGTAAATGGTTTACAAATATTTCTCTTTCTATTTGTTTGACAAATATTTTCCTTTATATTTGATTTACAAATATATTTCCTCTATATTTGATTTCACGAATATTTCTCTTTATATTTGATTAACAAATATATATCCTTTATATTTGTTTTACAAATATATATCCTTTATATTTGTTTTCATGAATATTTCCCTTTATATTTGATTTCACAAATATATTTCTTTTTAACCCTTTTTGATTTTATAATTATTTCCTTTTATAAAATCCTTTTTCCTTTTATATATATATAAAATCCAGTGATTTTATATAAATAAATCATTTTCAAATTATACTTTGAAAATCTCCTTTTATCTTTCTGGTATTTCCTGTGGTATTTAACATACCATATAACCATAATAAATATCGTCCAAACACACATAATCAACAACAGATTATATATCACATCATATATCACAATATATGAATAACAGCAAAATAAATGTTGAGGAATCAAGTTGGATTCCTCCAACCTGTTTCCCTGTATCACAGATGTTAGACAATATAATTAACATCGATTATATTTCACTACGAAATATTCTGCTAAACAGAATTGATACTAGATTAACGATTTATATATATATATATACATCGTTATCTATAATTTCAACCAACACATAAGCAATTCAACCAAACAGTTAACACACAACAATCAACATAAAATTATCAGTTCTAAGAATACGTTGTAAAAATAGAACTGTTCAGAGTTGGTGAGTTTTACTCACATTGTCCGTTAACCGTTAAACAACGATTTACGGTCGTTGATTCTGATCATACAATTTATTTTGCAATAAATTCTAGATGAGCTCCGAATAGCTCCAAACCAGTTTCACCGCGTTGCCCGCATTCATAAGATTCTAATGTAACAAACATCGCACAGTTCTGTTAAGGTATGAATGGGTTATGATATTTGCAATTCAATAAATTATTTACTTTTAAATTAAACTAAATAATGTTTTAAAATGGGCCGCACCCATTCAATTTTCTTCTTTTCTAACGTCTGGGCTTCACACTACACTTTTGGCCCATCCATTCCTTTAATACCCGACCCGCATTCTTCCCCAGTTTATTTCTTCAGCTCCATTTGACTTCACCGCCCCCTTCTACACTTCATTCTCCTTGCATAAAACCCACGTAAGCTTATTCCTTCCTAATTAAACCGTTGGCCCACCAGATCGAAAACTGCCTCGATAGTTCTCTTCCTCCTCTTCCCCGTTTAATCAGAACAACCATGCTCCAGCAAGTCATCCTCCTCCATCAAAACTGATTTTCCCCAAACTCCAAAACTACCTTATACCATCATCATCCAATCCGAAGTTCACCGTCCATTAAACTTACGATAACCCCAAAACTTCCACAACCGAAACCGAATCCAACAAAAACCCCACAAACAAATCTCCTCCAACTCCTTCACAATCTCCACGACTCATGCCTTCAGCATAAAGCCCGACTGCCTCCTACGAAAGCGAACTCCTGCTGTACATCGCCTACTTCGTCACCCAACATCGCAGCCTAGTTTTACTGCTGCAAAACCCCTCGACACCAAATCCGAACTCGAGATGAGTTTTAAATGGTTCAAACGCCCAAATGAAGAACCCTAGGTTCGCTGTCGATCTCCAGAAATGTGAATCGCAACAGGGGTTTTCTACTCAGAAAGGAAGCTCCTTCCTTACGAACATCATGAGAATTATTTGAGGGATTTTAGACTTTCGTTTTGGTTTTTACTTTGATTTTTCTTTCAAATTGCTGTACCTAGTTTTTGTTTTGTGGTGGCTCGAAATGGGGTTTTTATCAGCTAATGTCTAAAAGAAAAGGGGTGTCTGGCATAGGACATATATATATATATATATATAATGTGAAGACTTAATGCTTCAGTAAAAGTACATGGGTGCTTTTCCATGAAGTAATGGACTGTGATGATTTTCGTGTCACAACGTGGAACGTAGGATAGCTGTACCATTCCTTAGTAACTAAGGAACACATATATTTATATTTTATTCGAATAGTTTCCCATTGAAAAGTATATAACTAAGTCCTAGATTAATACGTACCAAGAAACCACTAACAATATCTCCTAATTGGTTTTGTGTAAAAGGAAGTAGTTCTTCAAACGGAAAAGGCCTAACAACTTTTTGATCCAGGGAATTATTCAAACAAACCACATTATTCAAACATGCCATATATATTTATATGCTATATATCCTACTGACATACCACTTTACATATCTTTTATATTATCCGATTCACATACTATTGTCAGTTCAACTATTTTTGATGGTTTCGGAAATTAAATTATATTACTCCACTATTTATATTAATTAAATATAAATATTATTTAATTTCAGTTATCGATATCGTTAAATCGATAATTAAAAATTAAATAAATAAATTATTCGACTGCTAAAAATGCGGGTCATTACAATCTTTCCCCCTTAAAATAATTTCATCCTCGAAATTGCTAAGGTAGAAAACAAACCCTATCGACTTGTTAGAACTTATTTGTTCACTTCTTAATCTTCAGTTTCAACTGAACCAATTTAATTTCAATTAAATTATTAATTTATTCTTATTAATGAAAATTTTCAAAAATCCTGAAAATTTTCTAACGTCTTAACTTTTCGAAAATTTCGCCAGCACCTTCTTTGTATTGGTCAATAGGTCAAACTCCAACTCGCCTCTCTGGGCCATCTCCAACCCAAAAGAAAATCAAACAGCCAAGTGACTTGCCAATCAGGCTCATAAATCACCAAACTCATATGAAATATAAACTTGTACCTTTTTGTCTGGCATATCATTATATCCTTTACATCTGCTGCTAATTCAGCATATACCAATGTCATCTCAATCAAACTCCAATCTGTTTTTATACATAAATCCAACCATTCGCTTATAATTAAATCGAATTCAGTTGCAAATCAAAGTTCCATTTTCGATTTTTAAATTCTTAACTCATCAATCCAATACCATTTCAGATTCTATCTCACAATTCAAAATCTGATTCTACTTGATATATCGTATCCAATTCAATTTCCAGTTAATTGGTTTCAATTCAGTTCCTGCTCGGTTTCACAAATTTCGATTAAAATTTGTTTTTTAATTCAAACAGTCTCTTCCTGGGAGTTTAAACAACTTTTGCTTTTCTAAAACCAAATATCCCTTTTTGGATTTCAAACAACTTGTTTCTCTCAAAATAATTCAAAAACACAATCTTTTCGGTAGTAATCCCTCACTTACAACTCAAAAATGAACACCGATGATGTCCGGATCAACATCGGAATTTATTTTCCAGCGACCAAAGTGAGTTCAATACTATATCACTTTTCAAAAACATTTCTAAACACTTCCATTTTGAAATTATCATTTGCAATGCTTTAAACAATTTAAAACCTCCCAGAATTTTAATATTCTCATATACTTAATCCAAATCCATTTACAAACACCTTTCCAATTCTAGGGTTTTCATTTCAATTCTGATTTAAATTCAGATTTAATTCAATTCGATTTCATATATTTCACTTATATGAATTCTGATTGGTTATTTACATAACTATTCAATTTATAATCTTACTCGATTATAATAACAACTAATATATCCAATATATATTCATTCCAATATATATATCTTTTCTATATCAAAATATAATTTGGGTAAAATTATTTTGTTTACCCTCTTTTCAAAATATATCGTGTCGACCCATCGTATTTGAGTGTTTAGAAACCCTTATCGATATTGTGGTGCCCCACCATCGACCAGAATCCATAAACAACCCAACCAGTAAATCAACTCAATATAAAACCATTTATATCAAATATCAAATACGTTCACTCGTATATATACACTTGTGAAAACCCGTAACTTCCCCGTGAAGGAAAGCGCGGATAGTTCGAGAACAAGCCACAACATAACGCAGAAGGAAGAACATTTCATTGTATATTACAACAATGCATCAGATTACAAGAATATACAGAGTATAAATCAATATTACACAGAAATATCAGAGATTTAAATTACATTTAAATACATAGCAGTGGAAAATGATACAATACACAACTAGAAGAGATATACGGATACAAAGCTTTCCGGATATCATTCCACCTGTAAACCAGGATCCTGTGAATATAAATCTGCAAAACGAAAACTACTAGCTGCCCGTGTCAAAATAGGGGCACCCAGAGTTTAGGTTAAAACAATAAATTCCAGGTCAGTCATGGGACTGGTGTGAGAACTAAAACAGTTATTAATCTTTATTTTTAAAGCTACGTAAATCAAGGGACCACGTCGTATAACACGGAACGGGTTTCCTCCCAAGAATACCAGTGCATAAAACAAACAGCGCAATGCTAAATAAAGAAAAATGAAGCTGTTATAAGACCTAGGTCCTATCACACAATGCAACGCAAGCAGGGGAATAAGGTTTTCCCTTATAACAACCAAACAATGCTTAATACGTTTAAAACAAATCATTTGATACTACAATAAGTGTATAGTGTTTAAAACAATTTCAATCATAAATATCAATCATAGGCGGCATGGGTACCATATATCATGTCGCCATACTAGTTCTACAATTAAAACCGCAAATATCACGTATTTGGAAATTGGATTTCCATCTATGAACCGAGGCAAAAGATAGTCCTCAACCGATTCGAGACGCTCTAGCCCGTGTCTTAGGAACAGCCGCAACTGCCCCTTAAATCGTCAGGGCCGGTCCACTGATGTGGATTATTATGCCTGAACAATACGTCTCCCCGCCCTTTGGGGCGTCAATGAGCCAAAAAATGACTCCATCGGACCCGGATCGTCCGATCAAACCGAGGCGCCTCGCAACAGCAACAACCACACAAGTGAAAAGTATATAAATGTCAGGGCTGGTAGGTCACTGACACCACCCTAGCTAGAAGGAAACGCATGCCCCCCCTGATGTCCTCTCCCGTTTCTGGTTCACAACCGGGGTGCGAGGCTCGCGAATTCACGTTACACAAAGCTGTGCCACACAGGCTGTGCTTTGATCATCACCACAAGACTTTGCTTTTCAACAGAAGCCTCGATCAATTGCCACTTAGGCATGCCACACAGGCAATTCACTCCATGCGATTGATATCCATCAGTATATAACCCCTGATCTCGTACGTCTCAGAGAAGGGCGTTAAGCAAGAGAATAAATTCTCCGCCGCCAAACAGATATATATTTAATAGAAAC
Organism: Allium sativum; assembly: GCA_030737875.1. Classification (NCBI taxonomy): domain Eukaryota; kingdom Viridiplantae; phylum Streptophyta; class Magnoliopsida; order Asparagales; family Amaryllidaceae; genus Allium; species Allium sativum. The sequence continues at coordinate 257,090,493 of CM060923.1, forward strand.
CAATCACACAGACTAAAATCCAATGTCAGACACACAGTCCATTTACAAGTTCGCTCTGGGTCTGAACGAAATCGGAGGCACCTAGTACCCCGCATATCCATCGATCTCCAAGTACGTCTAGACGATCACCAACTGTTTCCATCTTCTTGGGTGTACAGCCCAATCAAGATCATCAGTAATCACCCAAACGACATGAAGACCTCCAGTCTTCGACCATCGTCTTCATCTTTGACTTATCGTCGTATCAGTTATTCAGAATGGGATAAACCCGGTCTTTCCGAATAACTTGCGTATATTTTAAATAAGTGTTACACAAACACAACATACGCCTCATTCCAATTCATCAGTCACTAACCGTAAATTAATCAAGAGAATAATTCCCCAAATATTAACCCCGAAGGCCGAAACCAACATCAGACCAATACCCAGGAAACCATTCTGCTTAGCTAACCGACAATTAGTTTCTAAATTTCACATTCATAGGGAAAGGTTCCCATTAATTTTATCAAAGATAAATTCTTTATATTTATTCTTTAATCTATCCTTTTGAATTTCGATTCAACTAGTCGGGATTAACGAACCTTACCGAAGTAATCATTTATTTTAATTTCTCAATCCCAACCTATTCATCCCATGAAGTAAAACTGGTAATACCTCATATCTAACACCATAGTGTTATCGGTAAATTCAATTACCATTTCACGTTCAAATCTAAGTAAAGATTTAACTATCGCCTGGAGTAAAACTGGTGATACTCCATTCTCGATCATTTCAATCTAATTAAAGATTCATTAAAACTCCACTTAGTTTTAATCTTTAACTGGGTTAGAGAATCAGTGTCATTTAAAACACCGTTCACGATAAACCTAAAATCACATTCCATTAATTATCGGGTTAAAGAACGAGTGTTATTTAAAACACTGTCCACGATAAACCCAAAAATCAATATCAATTCAATTTCAATTAAATATTATTTAATTGGTACACTTCATTAAATTTAAATAAAAAGATTTAATCTTTTCTCAACTGGGTTCAAAAACAGTGTTAGTCAAGATACCATTCACGACAAACCCAAATCACATTTGATATTCAATACAAGGCTCTGAATAGAAAATATACCGGCTTATATTCAATATCAAATTCTACGATTAACAAATGTCGTATTGGAAATAACGATATAAATATATCTTTCAAATTCCATAACAACATCTGTATAATCACGAAATCCAACATCGAGATATTCCGAAGACAATTTCAATTCAAATCCACTCCAATGCAATCATTGGAAATTCTGGTTATTTTCAAAACTATTTCAAATTCAATTTATTTATTTAAAAATAAATAGAATTATAATTCTAGTTCAAAACTAGTTCATTTTGATAAAAATCTATTTTTATCTTTTCAAATATGGAGTTTTTTATCCCAATTTTTCCCAAATCATTTCTTATGATTTCACATAAATTATTACTATTTTTAATAATTTTATCAAGGCCCGTACAGTCGATTTCCATCAACGGCCATCGAACTGCACCTACAGCGACCTTTTTCAAATTTTGATTTGGACATAATTCCAAATCCAACCGTTAGGTTTCTAATTTCTAATATTCGTTAGAAAGCTCTTTTCGATACGAACCCAACGGTTCCGGTTTTAGGAGAATCCGACGGTCGGATCTCCCGTAATGTCCATTCGAAGTCAATGGTCGAAATTCGCGAATTGCCGCGGCGCGGCGCGTTCTATTCAGGCCATTATATTATATATATAATATATACTTCGTCGATTTCAATTCAAAACGTGCTTTATAAATCGTTTTAAATTCATTTTCAAAACGGTTTCAACTTCATATTCAATTTCAAATCAAAATTGAATATTCCAATTTAAATTCATTTTAAATTCATTTCAAATTGATTTCAATTCAAATTGATTTCTAATTCAATTCCAGTTCGTTTTCAATTCAATTCAATTTCAATTCGAATTCATTTCTATTCCATTTCAATTCGAATTTATTTATATTCAATTTCAATTCGAATTTATTTATATTCTATTTCAATTCGAATTTATTTATATTCAATTCTTTTCAAAATATCAGATTTCGAAATCACTTTCGATATTCGTTATAAAATGAATAAAATCGATATAAATATTGTTCACGTCAAAATGGCGTCAATCTAATCAATACGGCTTCATATATTCCTATTTTCAAATATTCTATTTCAAATATTTCTTTTTCAAATATTTCTATTTTAAAACTGGAATGAGGCCCAATCAATTACCATATAATGTTAGTTATATGGATTTTCTACAACACATGTATATATCAACAACGATGAATAATCAACCATCATCCAAAGTGCATTCTACACCGTATAAGCATCAAATATAAATATCCAACGCTTATAACAGCATGTCAATCAATCGATCGACATACAACTAAACAATCGGGATTAGTGTATGTCAAATATCATCCCAATACCCGTGTGGGGTTTCAAGCAATCCAACACAGATTTTTATTTCTGCAGTTGGGCGATATGTAAAATTTATCGTCCCGATCAATGTCCTTCAAATAGGTGTACATAAACAAACCGTCCGGTTTGTAAATGAATATTTATTTATTCACATTCACGTTAAAAATTATATTTTTAATGATCAAACTATTTTATTCAAACTATGAATATTCTATTCGGTTCATTTATTAAATAAAATGTTATCTTTATTTTTCTAACTTATTTTTAGAAAATTTCGGCGGCATAACGGCACGATACTAGAAATGGGATGAGGCTTATCCTTATCCCCGGTCTAGTGAAGGCCCACGCCATTCACACATCAATCAAATCAATTTCATTTCACCAAACAATTCAATTCAAACCAAATACTCTAACCAACTACACAACCAAACAATTAAACAAACAAGCCATCCATGGTCTGTGGATGACGGGTGTCGGGTGCTACTAAACACCGTCTGCATCCAAGTATATATTTTAACTAGAAAAAGAAATTGAAGAGTGAGAAGTTCTCACCGAATAGCTAATCCAACGCCACAACTCTTCTTAGGTAGAAATCTTCGTCGTTTCTTCTTTTGTCACTTTCGTTGCCCGTATTCTCTACATATATAAAAATCACATTTTTACTTCGCTATTCAATATAGAAAAATCGAATTTTTACTTCGCTATTCAATATATAAAAATCGAATTTTTACTATGCTATTCAATATATAAAAATCGAATTTTTACTATGCTATTCAATATATAAAAATCGAATTTTTACTATGCTATTCAATATATAAAAATCGAATTTTTACTATGCTATTCAATATATAAAAATCGAATTTTTACTATGCTATTCAATATATAAAAATCGAATTTTTACTGTGCTATTCAATATATAAAAATCGAATTTTTACTATGCTATTCAATATATAAAAATCTAATTTTTACTATGCTATTCAATATATAAAAATCTAATTTTTACTATGCTATTCAATATATAAAAATCGAATTTTTACTATGCTATTCAATATATAAAAATCAAATTTTTTACTTCGCTATTCAATATAGAAAAATCGAATTTTTACTATGCTATTCAATATATAAAAATCGAATTTTTACTATGCTATTCAATATATAAAAATCGAATTTTTACAATGCTATTCAATATATAAAAATCGAATTTTTACAATGCTATTCAATATAGAAAAATCGAATTTTTACAATGCTATTCAATATATAAAAATCGAATTTTTACAATGCTATTCAATATATAAAAATCGAATTTTTACTATGCTATTCAATATATAAAAATCGAATTTTCACTATGCTATTCAATATATAAAAATCGAATTTTTACAATGCTATTCAATATATAAAAATCGAATTTTTACAATGCTATTCAAAAAATCGAATTTTTACTTCGCTATAGAAATCAGTTTTTAAAGATCATATATTTTCTCGATTAAAAATCAAATCCTTTTCTAGATTAAAAACCTAATCTTTTTCTACCTTAAAAATCTAATTTTTCCTACATCAAAAATCTGATTTTTCCTACTTCAAAAATCTAATTTTTCTTACTTAAAAATAAAATAAAAAAATCTAAACTTGATTTGAAATAAAAAAAAAAATCAGATTTTAAATAGATAACAATAATAATAAAAACTTACAGTTAAACAAGGTTAAGGGGGAGGGATGGTTTGTTGCGTTCATCAGTGGTGCGCGGCCTTCATTGTCGGACTGGGGCTACGGAGGAGTGCTGGAGGTGGCTGGGTCCTTCCAGGTGGCGGAGCTAGGCGCGGTTGTGGGTGGAGGCCCATGGCACAAGGGGGTGCGACGGTTCTTGTTCGCGTATAGGGTTTGGGTTGTGGGGTTCGACCGATTGGGAGGGAGGAAGAAGAAGGAGGCGCCAGGGAGAAGAAGAGGGAGGGGGGATCGTCAGCGGCAGCGGCGCTAGGGGGACAGCGATGGAGGCCTGGCGGCGGCTTCCCCGATCGTGAATCGCTCGTCCTCCCTCTTTTTTTTTTCTTTTTTTTTCTTTTCCAATCTGGGTAGAGAGAGAAGAGGGAAAGGAGGCTTTAATATATATATTTAATAATTAAATATTATTATTTTTCTCCTTAGAAGTTGACTTTAAATTTGAATCCCAAATCAAGCCCAATGACTGCCGCCCCTAGCTAATTACCCCCATTCCGAACACAATGGGATATGTTTCATAAGCCAATTCGACCGTTTCGACCAGTTTCCATCAAAATCAAAATATAAATCAGTACATATTGAATTTGAACGCGCGTTTCAATTTACCAGGGCCACATACGGACCCCGAAAATTACAGAAAAATTATTTCTGGCTTCGTATTGACGATACGGTCCTAACAAAACTAATTTCGTCAAATTATGAGACCGTTTGAAAAGTGACCAATTTCCAGTCGATTAAATTCAACTAAAACTGGTCAAACGCGTTTAGGTGTGCCACACTCACATATTGATTCGAAAAATTATAAAATTTTAAACCTAGCAATAACTTTACATCACGGATCCAACAAAAGTGGTTTCGTCAAAATCCGACGTCGTTTGCAAAATTTCCATTTTTAAGGGCCTGAATTCCATAGCGACTATTCAGAATTTTCAACTGGACATATCTTTTGATTCCCGCTATGAAATTTTGATTTGTCGGATTCGTTGGAAAGATATCGTCAAATAGATCCTATTATTTTTGGTTTCACTAAAATCAGGTTTGTTTTGCACACGGTATGTTCAATTGAAGTTTGAAATCGAATTATCGAACTACCGCGCCATTTTCAATTCCTTTTATAATTTAAAATAAATATTTATATTCTAACGACGATCTATATAAATATATACGTTCGAATTCTGTTCAAAATAAATTTCTCATCGTTATTATTTAAAATAATCTATTTTAAATATTCAAAATTCGCTAAAATTGCCAAAATAAAATTTTAAACTGGCCCAGATTTCCGGGTTATTACAACACTCAACTCAATCTAGGGTGTTACTAACCCCATCTCTACTGAGTCACGCCATAGAGCCAAGGTAATACTTAACCTTAAGCTCTGATACCAACTGTAATGACCCGGAAAAAGCAGATCTTGGTTATCCGATATACAACACATATCGAACATCCAAGGATCGAAAATACCGATAGTTAATGAAAGAAGTTAGAGGGTGAGATTAGATAAGATAGAAACTTAGAATAGAAGAAGAAGAACAACACAACATCAGAGTAACATGAACCTCACAGCGGAACGAATAACATATAATATATAACATAACTTTGAAATATAAATCTGTACTTGAATATACAATAACATTATTAGAGTACAACACTTACAACACAACGGAAATAAACTATAGCTATATGATCCTGAAACCTCCTACTCCAGCTCTTCAAGTATCTGTAAATCCCGACTACTTGACTGCCCATACAAAATTGGGCACCCAAGAGTTTAGGGAAAACAAAACAAAATAAACTGCGGATCAGACATGGGACTAGTGTGAGTAAAACAGTTTAAAACAGTTTGAACAAGTAAACGATATCTCATAAGACCACGCCGTATAACGGAACGGGTTTTTCCTTTATGAGAATCCAAAATATCTTTATATCAAAAACCTTTTGATATTATAATAATGTCTATCAACCACAATATAATAATCATCTAGCAGAAACGCTTTCATCTCACGTTCTACATATATAGTATACAATTAAAACTGCAAGCACGTATTGGGTAATGGATTTCCAACTATGACGAAGTATGGAACCACCTTTCGCTAGTGTACCTCTAGAGAGGAATACACTGGGTTCAACAAGAACATCTTGCAACCCGGCCACACATGACCGACCACTCATTTCACTTGAGTGTATCGAATGTACATCACCAACGGTTGGGATCAACAACTGTTTCCCGAATGGGACAACATTGACAATATATTTTTAGAAGCAAATGAAACTCTAGATCCGGTGATTATACACCCTAATAGGTGCGACCTACATAGCCATGCTGCCTGCCCGATTTCTGTCATTTCCCGGTTGTGAGACTAGAAGCTACGCTTATCTCTGACAGATCACACGTTTATTCACTTTGAATGTCACATCGTCATACCCGCCAAATCACAAATTGATTTCCCCAAAAATACCACGGGTATACAGCTAAGAGAAACTAATTCCTCCGCCACCAAACGTGAATACGTTTGAAGAGATCAACTTACGCGATCTATTAAATATACTCTGTCATACATTCTTCCATACAGGTCGTCCTGGGACTGGACAAACCGAAGGCACTATTCAGTACAACCATCTTAGGCAGTCTTTACCTAAGATTTATACAACAGCCCTTGCACTTTACTCCGTCTTCAATTATCTTTGGCATATATGATTCGCTACGCTTATGCCAACACAAAGTGGTTCTTCGGATAATAATCCAACTGGTCTCTCCATATTAACAACGTTAAAATGGTCAAAAACTTCGATAGTCGGTGAGTTTACTATCAAAGAAAAACACGTGTGCAAACAACGATTTCATTTCCAGATGGAAATCATATCGACCAATCATCATTTAACATTTATCTTTTTAGTTCATTAATTTACTTATCTCCTGTTTCCATATAATCAACATTTCTTATTTTCTAATTTTAGAAAATATATGTTATTAACAATGGAAAACTTTTCTATTTCCTGTTTCCTATATTAGAAAACATTTTTGATTTCTTATTTGGAAAACATTTCCAAAGTTCCTTCATTGGACTTAGACAGATGTTTAAACAAACCATCACGATGCCAACTCAAACCATTACGCTTATTAACTAAATTCCTTTAACCAATCTTCACTGTCGAACCTTAACCGTTCCTTAGTTAAAAATGGAGCCAATCAAGTTGGGGTAATACTAACTCTCAGACCTTAACTGGACAACGTTTCTAACCTTGAAATAGACAAAGTTCACCTTTTAATTCTTTAACAAAACTTCCTTACATAACTCTCTTTCGAATCATCGCTATTCAATAATTCTTTCCTTCGAATAAAGTATATTCGATAACTCTATTCAATTTAATTTATTCGATTAACCCTTATCAATTAACTCTATTGGACTAACTCTATTTTTAACTCTATTTGATTTAACTCTAATCTATTTACTCTTTTCACTTAACTCCTTTTGAATAAACTATATTCTATAACTCCTTTAACTCTATTCAAATAAACTATATTCGATTAACTCCTTTAATTCCATTCGAATAAACTATATTCGATAACTCCTTTAATTCCATTCGAATAAACTATATTCGATAACTCCTTTAACTCTATTCGAATAAACTATATTCGATTAACTCCTTTATTTCCATTCGAATAAATTATATTCGATAACTCCTCTTCGAATACATCATATTCGATAACTCTTCTCGAATGAACTATATTCGATAACTCCTTAACTTTATTCGAATAAACTATGTTCAACGGACTCTACTTCGATTAATTCTAACTCTAATCGATTTACTCTGATTGATTGACACTAACTTGTTAACTCTAACTGATCAACTCTAACTGGTCAACCCTAATTGATTTACTCTATTCGAATAACTCTAATCGAATAACTAATATTTGATTAACTCATTTCGTTTAACTCTTTTGAATTAACTCCTTTGATTTATTCCTTTGAATTATTCCTTTGAATTATCTCCTTTGAATTAACTTATTTGAATTAACTTCTTTGATTTATTTCTTTGATTAATTCCTTTGATTAATTCCTTTTTTGCTCTATTTATTTAACAAATAAATATTCCTTTGATCTTTCCTATTTATTTAACAAATAAATATTTCTTTTATCCTTCTACTTATTTCCTAAATAAATGACCCTTTTTCTTATATTTATTTTCTATAAATAAATGATCCTTTTATACTTTTATTTATTCCCTAAATAAATAATTCCTTTTTTTTATTCCCTAAATAAATAAATAATCCCATTTTATCTATTTGTAATTTTCTACAAATATTTCCTTTATATCTCTATTCTATTTGTAAATGGTGTACAAATATTTCTCTTTCTATTTGTTTGACAAATATTTTCCTTTATATTTGATTTACAAATATATTTCCTCTATATTTGATTTCACGAATATTTCCCTTAATATTTGATTTACAAATATATATCCTTTATATTTGTTTTACAAATATATATCCTTTATATTTGTTTTCACGAATATTTCCCTTTATATTTGATTTCACAAATATTTCTTTTTAACCCTTTTTGATTTTATAATTATTTTCATTTATAAAATCCTTTTTCCTTATATATATAAAATCCAGTGATTTTATATAAATAAATCGTTTTCAAATTATACTTTGAAAATCTCCTTTTATCTTTCTGGTATTTCTTGTGGTATTAAACAAACCATATAACCATGATAAATATCGTCCGAACACACATAATCAACAACAGATTATATATCATATCATATATCACAATATATGAATAACAACAAAATAAATGTTGAGGAATCCAGTTGGATTCCTCCAACCTGTTTCCCTGTATCACAGATGTTAGACAATATAATTAACATCTATTATACTTCACTACGAAATATTCTGCTAAACAGAATTGATATTAGATTAACGATTTATATATATATACATCGTTATCCATAATTTCAACCAACACATACGCAATTCAACCAAACATTTAACACACAACAATCAACAGAAAATTATCAGTTCTAAGAATACGTTGTAAAAAGAGAACTGTTCAGAGTTGGTGAGTTTTACTCACATTTTCCGTTAACCGTTAAACTATGATTTACGGTTGTTGATTCTGATCATACAATTCATTTTGCAATAAATTCTAGATGAGCTCCGAATAGCTCCAAACCAGTTTCACCGTGTTGCTCGCATTCATATGATTCCAATGTAACAAACATCGCACAGTTCTGTTAAGGTATGAATGGGTTATGATATTTACAATTCAATACATTATTAAGTTTTAAATTAAACTAAATAATGTTTTAAAATGGGCCTTACCCATTCAATTTTCTTCTTTTCTCACGTCTGGGCTTCACACTACACTTTTGGCCCATCCATTCCTTTAATACCCGACCCGCATTCTTCCCCAGTTTATTTCTTCAGCTCCATTTGACTTCACCGCCCCCTTCTACACTTCATTCTCCTTGCATAAAACCCACGTAAGCTTATTCCTTCCTAATTAAACTGTCGGCCCACCAGATCCAAAATTGCCTCGACAGTTCTCTTCCTCCTCTTCCCCATTTAATTATAACAACCGTGCTCCAGCAAGTCATCCTCCTCCATCAAAACTGATTTTCCCCAAGCTCCAAAACTACCTTATACCATCATCATCCAATCCGAAGTTCACCCTCCAGTAAACTTACGATTACCCCAAAACTACAACAATCGAAACCGAATCCAATAAAAACCTCACAAACAAATCTCCTCCAACTCCTTCACAATCTCCACGACTCATGCCTTCAGCATCAAGCCCGACCGCCTCCTACGAAACCGAACTCCAGCTGTACATCGCCTACTTCCTCACCCAACACCGCAGCCTAGTTTTAATGCTGCAAAACTCCTCGACACCAAATCCGAACTCGAGATCAATTTTAAATGCTTCAAACGCCCAAACGAAGAACCCTAGGTTTGCTATCAATCTCCAAAAACATCAATCGCAGCAGGGGTTTTCCACTCAGAAAGGAAGCTCCTTCCTTACGAACATCATGAGAATTATTTGAGGGATTTCAGACTTTCGTTTTGATTTTTACTTTGATTTTTCTTTCAAATTGCGGTACCCAGTTTTTATTTTGTGGCGGCTCGAAATGGGGTTTTTATCAGCTAATGTCTAAAAGAAAAGAGGGTGTCTGGCATAGGATATATATAAATATATATATAATGTGAAAACTTAATGCTTCAGTAAAAGTACAGGGGTGCTTTGCCATGAAGTAATGGACTGTGATGATTTTCGTATCACAGCGTGGAACGTAGGATAGCTGTACCATTCCTTAGTAACTAAGGAACACATATATTTGTATTTTATTCGGATAGTTTCCCATTGAAAAGTATATAACTAAGTCCTAGATTAATACGTACCAAGAAACCACTACCAATATATCCTAATAGGTTTTGTGTAAAAGGAAGTAGTTCTTCAAACGGAAAAGGCTGGACAACTTTTTGATCTAGGGAATTATTCAAATGAACCACATTATTCAAACATGTCATATATATTTATATGCAATATATCCTACTGACATACCACTTTACATATCTTTTATAATATCTGATTCACATACTATTGTCAGTTCGACTATTTTTGACGGTTTCGGAAATTAAATTATATTACTCCACTATTTATATTAATTAAATATAAATATTATTTAATTTCAATTATTGATATCGTTAAATCGATAATTAAAAATTAATTAAATAAATTATTCGACAGCTAAAAATGCGGGTCATTACAGTTCTCCTCCTTTAGACGCCGGTTCGGTGATGTGATGGCACTTAAGTCCTGGTTCGAAGCACTATACTCCGATTCGGTTCGGTGGTCCTTCATCTCCAGTCGATCCGATCCGATCCCATGTCCAGCTTTGGTCCAAATCCAACTCCAACTCTTATACGAACGGCCTTCCTTTTTTCCAAGCTTCCTTTAGTGCAAAGTCCCGATCCGGATCGGATCCTCTTGCGCACCGATCCGAGCCCTATGTTCGATCCGATCCAGTTCGGCTAGTTTCCGGCACTTCTTTCCAGCGAGTGTTTTACGCCATTCGACAGCGTTTTTGACCAATCTAACTTTTCTAATCAATCACAAAATATACCATACAGTCATAGCAATATGTATAGTCAACTACAAACACCAAAACAATAATTTAATAGGTTAAAACGGATCAAACATAGCCAAAATCCCATATTTTCCCTTAAGCATGTTTAAGCAAAACTAATGATATGATTTGTAAAACTTAACTAAATTAAGCAAATTTTCTAACAGAGGCCTAAGACAATATTTCGAAATTTATAATTATTTTTCCAGATTTTTAACATGTATAATTTCACTAATTACCCTTAGTTAACCATAATTAGCAAATCACTCACCTTAGCCACGAACCAATTTCCAAATCTGAAATGATTCTCTGTTTGGCGCTGTTCCCAAGGCTATACAGCAGTTCTACCTCGATTCTTGCTCTAATCCTCTTTGATTTGATGTAGATTTGGCTTAATTAGCGATTAGAAGGTGATTTGGGGCGTTTTTGAAAGTGGAGGTCATGGCTAAACTTGAAGGAACAAAAAGTGGCGGTTGGAAAATGATAGAAACTGAATTTCCTAACCCTATCAGCCTTCCCATAGCCCTAATCCCGAAATGGGTTGTGGGCCCACTCACTAATCACCCAAATTAGGTTCGGTTAAGCTATTTCTCACCACCTGAAACCTGTTTCAGCCATATCTCCCAAACGGTGTGCCCGTTTGGCTAATGTGACCATTCTACGGAAAGGTAAACCATTATCCTGATCTAGTGGAAGTGGTTTCGGGTCAAAACTCCTATCCAATCAAAAGTTATCGCCAAAACAAGATCAACTAGGGGCAAAACGGTCATTTAAAAATCGACAAAAATCATGAACATGGGAAATGACCCCAATAGTCGTCTCTCAAAGTAACATGACCATACGACTTCATATGTAAAAGAAATAAATATTCTACGATTGTTCGATGCGTAGAATGCGGGTCGTTATAGTATACACACAGTTTTTCCATGTTACACAAAACCTTGTTTTTCTGCTGAGCACAACATTACCTTGTATGTCTGACTTGTATTAGTCTTGAATTGATTGCACCATGCGCATGTGCACCAGATTGTTTGAAATCTGAGTTGAGATGAACACAGTTTGTGTTACTGAACTATATCCTTTTGCCCTTGTCCATATGTAAAATCTGCTACATGCATATGTGCTTGCCTCACTTAAAACTGAAATTGTATTCATATCATATGAGAGCATCATCCTTGATTTCTCCAAAATATTGTTTACACTGCATAATTGACATTACTTGTTGTTGTTATTTATGGCCTTGTAACTTTAGTTTGTACTTCGGCTTGATCATGTATCCTTACATGTTCACACAGTCTAGTCAATATAAGTTTGGGTTGTCATGTTGATGTATATGTTTCTTGCTCCATCACTGTGTACATGTTAGCTTTCCTCTCTGAACCTACATGCACCACTTTGAACTTGCGCATTGTTGTTTCCTCTACCCTGAACATATTTGTTGTTTGACTGAGCAGTTGCACACTACACCATACTGCTCCATTTTGCCATTGTTTGTGCATGACCATTTTCTTGTGCTTTGACTTGTAACTTATGTGTTGGCTTGCTTGACCCTGGCTCGACTCCATATGCTTCGACCACTTTGAATTATGACATGTGTGCATGTGTGTTGTACTTGACCATTGCTTGTTTACATGCTTTGTCCATATATGGACTGAGTCGAGTTGGTCCACGTGGCTTCTCCTCAGTTGTTCATTGGATTGGCGAGGAAGTGCACACATGTGTACATGAAGCCATTCATAAAAATATTCATGTCTTTGCACTGTAAATACATACTGTCAGCCTTGTGGTATTTACAGTGTATCACTGTGAATATCACAAGCTGTCTAAACATAGATAAATCAGATCAAGTCATGAAAAATGATGAGAAACACACCAAAAATCTAAGGCGAATAAAATTTTAAAAATAATATTTATATTCGTGCATATACAGTTTTATTTCTATTGCAGTGTACTCTGTGTGTGTTTCATGTGACAGGTAGGCAGAAAATGACTGGACTGACTGAAGAATGCTGTGAAGACAGAAGACAAAGAAACTGAGTGTCATTGTGTGTCTATATATATGAAATGTAACTGTGAAAATGTATGTGTATATGATTTGTATAGACAGAGTGTTGTAGTGAGGAACGGTGTATGAAATTGTATATGAATTGAATTGTATATCAGTGATATGTTCAAATAGTGGAGTAATAAACTTGTACCATTCAAATGTTGAAATAAAATATTATATTTAAGTAAAATACTGTGTGAATATCTGAATGTCTGTACAGTTGTATTTTGTTTAAATATAAATATTATATTCCTGTCTATGCTGTATATATGAAACAGTAAAGTAACAAACACATTTGTAATAATATATATTTGGTTTTTATCATCAAACAAAGATCATATAATTGTGTATATAACGACGTTATATACAACAATCTCCCCATTTTGATGATTTCAAACAAATATAAAGATTTTGAATATAATAAATGTGTTTGACAGTGAAGAACAGAACTCCCCTATTTGAAAGCTCCCCCGCAACGGAAAACTCCCCCTATAACCATGCACGAGTGAAATGAATGAAAATCGAAAGAAATTTTCAATATTAAAATATTTATAAAATATTCACTCACTGTAATGTCCTGGGTTGTTGAAACTAAATTCTAAACCCATAAATCGACAAAATAATCATTTTTAACTAATTTATGAGAATAATACCATTCATGTAAACAAGAAAATGTAACCAACTTTTTCTTCTTCATACTTATATATTGGCATATGAGAATTTTCCCATTTCTTTTTGTAGCAAACACTTAGATTACACACTACGTAAAATCCGATTTGTTAAGAACAAGTTTATTAAGTAAATTGTTAAGAATGAGTTCTTCATACATATGCACCCAAATATGAAGAAAAACCTGCGCATACATGTCTTTTGGAATATGTAAGAACTTCTCTTCATAAGCATATTAAGCATATTTTTAGGGACTAAAGTACTTAGGAAAAATCCTTAAGGATTTCTTCATGCTTAAGGACAATATGACATGAACATAACACTTAAGTGATTTAAAAACAGACATTACAAGAAAATATGTTATATATAGCGTAATATCATAGCCTTATAATTAATGTGCTATATAAAAAATGTGAAGTAAAAATGATAACCACACATTGTGCTATATAAAACGTGTTAAAACACTCATCGCTATATTTAGATGTACACAATTAAAAACGCAGGAGTTAAAATCAAGGCGGCATACATTTTCACGAAGTAAAATTAAGGCCGCCTAAACTAAAATTTTCCTCTTCTTCACATTCGAACTGTAAATTTTTCCCGACATAATTTATTTGATTCACTCCAGCAGTTCAATCCATCAACTTTTGACTCACTACATAACGGAACACAATTGTAACTCGATGTCATCTCAAATTTGCTCATTATACCGCCCTACCGACATTGGATTTATTCACTGTAGGTAATTTTTTACTCAAATTCTTGGTCAATTCGTTTATCTTTAGATTATAGATAAGGAAGAAAAGTTCTCATGTCAAAATCCCAAATTTTGAGAGCTAATCGGAATCCAATGGCAACTTAAATATTGGATGGGTATTCATACTAACAATTGTTGAATTTGCAGGTTTCAGCATTGTGTTGATAAACCATGATGGCAAGTTGGTTTTTGAGGATTAGGTTTGGAGATAAGAGAGGTTTGTGCAGGGATATTATATCTTTCTTAATATTTATGTTCTAAATAGTATCACTCATTTTTTTGTATAAGTTCACGGTGAGAGAATGGTTCAATGCTTTTCGTTTTGTCAAATTTTAATCTTCTAGGTCTATATTGCAAATAATTTTCTTTTCATCTTCAAATAATGAAAACAAAACTTTTCTTGCAAAATCTGAAGATAATTAAAAATGTTTTTCCTTTTTCTATGTAATTTGTTAGATTGTTTGGGATTTCTTTCATCTGCAAGTTTTCAAAATGAATCCATCTCTTCTCAACGTATAACAAAAAAGGGGTGCAGTTTCTTATTCAGATTCATGTTTCTTCCTGCTCTGGCTTATCAGATTCCATGAATTTTTCAAGTTAAAGAGTCAATAACCAAAAGGATCAGAAGCCACTCCTTATTTGTTAAACAACTCCCAGAATGGTCGATGTACGCAGCGAGCGCTCTTATTTCTATAAGGTTGTCAAGGTTCATCTTCATTCCCATTTTTGTACACATACTTTTGACAACTCTCAAAGTAATCTTTAAATAATTTGATGCAAACATTTGTCTGTGTGGTTATTTGCAGTGGCGGAGCTAGCCCTAAATTTCAGGTATGACATTTATACTACAATTTTTGATAGATGGGTCAACTTACAAAATAACCAAAGATGTAAACTACTTTATAGTAAAATCAACCTTTCGTAAAGCCACATTTTTTTCTTAAGATAGGGCTAGCATGTAAATTGAGATAGGGTCAAATGGTAATAATGTATTATTTAGAAATAATTTCAAAATTTTCATCTAGGACATGTGCTCCATCTAGCATAAGTATGGCTCTGCCCCCTGGTTGTTTGTAATGTCTTTATACGGTTTCGAGTATGAAGTTCCACTAATATGTATTTTTCAATTTTCTTCTTTGTTTGGTTAATATTGGGAATCCAGCTACAAATCCTTTTGCATTGAGTGCCATTACATTTTTACTGCATTTCCATGAATAGACCCAACAAGCTTTTGAACAGTTATTTTTTTTCTCATCATACAAATCATTTGAGCATACTTTAGTCAGTGTTTATGACTAGCTCTATGTGTAACCTTTCGTACATGTAATTTTCACTAATGTTTAACTACTTATAATCAACCTTATAACTATTGGGAATTTAGAAACAACATGTTAAACAAGTCGGTATTTATTCATTTCTTTCAAACCGTCATCAAGACACCAACTAATAATTTGTGGCTTTTATACCATCTCTAATTCGTGTGTAACCTCACAAGTAATTTGTATATATATACTTTCATATAAAACTCAAAAGTTTTTTTACACATAAGTCAGGTTATTGCTTTGTTGAACTATTGAAACTAATAGTTTACCCTGTTATCATGTTATTTGTAGTAACTCACACATATTGTATGTTATAATATTTCTATAACTCGATTACATATCGTTTTCATTCCAACAAACCAATATTTGTGTGTATAATTGCTTTTTACTATGGTTAGGGAAAAATCAAGCAAACAACTATGTAAATGGTATCTTCTTATTGCATATAAGTATAATATCTAAGATATATTCTTGAATTAAAGGAGCAGGAAAGTTGAAAATAGTTTTGAAGAAATAGGGGTAAGGGTTGGTTCAGTGTATCTTTAAGTCTGATCATATTATTTGTTCTTGGTTGTCTGCAAACTATCCAGTGAATTACAAATTTACAATTGCTTTTAAACTTGCTGATTGACAAAATTTCTACCATTATTTAATATTTTTATGTTGTTCTGTGGTAGGTAAATTAATTATTATTTACTAAATGTCAATTAATCAGAAGGGGAAAAAGTATTAGTTTGTTTGCCAGTTGTTAAATATATTTGCGAATAAAACAGTAATTTCTCATGCATATTTTTGTTGACAAAGAATGGCAGACATTCAATTAGGTGCTCATACTCTTAAGTCTCATGGAACAAAAATAGTGGGATATTATATGTATGACTGGATAATCCTCATACTTCTTGCTGTCATAGATGTAATTTTAAATGTAATAGATCCATTTCATCGCTTTGTCAGCAAAGACATGATGAGTGATCTGAAATACCCCTTCAAAGGCAACACTTTTCCTTTTTGGGCTGTTCCAGTGTGTTATTGCCTCTCTATATTTCTCTTCATTCTCAGAACATATGATTAAGGCACACTTGTAAATATTCATTTTTATGATAGATTATTGGAATTCTACTGCCTTGTGTAGTTTTCATTTATATCCACTTCAAAAGGAGGAATTCCTATGATATGCATCAAACTACACTAGGTATAGATAAAAAAATTCCCTTACTATAGTTTATGCAAGATCGATGCGCACTGATATTCTTAAATTGTTCATAGGAATACGTTTTTCTGTGCTTTTAACTGCAGTCATAACTGATGCGATCAATGACGCTGTCGGTCGACCACACCCTAATTTATTTTGATGATGCTTTCCTAATGGAGTAGAAGTAAGTTCTATATAAACGGCTAAGTTTCAGTTTTAGTAGTAACTACATTAAGGTGCTAGAATAATGAGTCATGCAAGGCTTGTGTATTGTATTCCGAAATGAAGGAAACACATGACAAGTTACTATAAATCCTCTCTCAAACACTAGACAATATATATACGGTAATATAATGGAAATATAAGCAGACTAATTCTTCGGTACTATATGTTAAGTAGGCATATGACAAAGTTACATCGAACGTAATTTGCCACGGGCAAAAGGGCGACATCAAGGAAGGACACAAGAGCTTTCCTTGTGGCCATTCTTCATGTAAGTCATATGAACTGCATGTAAAGATCATGCTATACCAAGTGATTGATTTTCCTTTGTAATCGCGTAGGGTCTTTTGCTGGATTGGGATTTCTATCATGGTACATAGCTGGAAAAATCAGAGCATTTAGTAGAAGAGGACATGTAGCAAAACTTTGCATTATGTTTCTTCCTTTACTTTGTGCATCGCTTAGATATCACATTGTAAATGAAGAATTGTTGTAGTATTACTTGTGGTGCACTTGACACTAACACATTACTTTCAATGCTTTATAAGGGTAAAATATGAGTTTAGCATTTGTGTTATGAATAAGTTTTTTTCCTAAAAAAAAGAAATCTGCAAATTTTGATTGCATTTAGGTCTGTCAAAAAATCAGAAGAAGACATACCAGTTCCACCTCTGGTGAAAAGTGTTGCTCGTTGGGGTATGCCAATCAATATTAATATAATTACATAAAATACTTCTCGTGCCTTCATGTTCTCTGCATAAATTCATAAGAACAAAATCATCATTCAAAAATGCATTCTGTAGGTGGTTTTCTTGCTGTATCTTCGAATACTCGATACCAAATAATATATGGGTCGGAACGTTTGGTGGAGGCATCGCCTATAGGGAAGCGAATTCCAACTGTTGCAATGGCTTTCACCATTGGTGTGCAATTCGCCAACAATGTTTATGGTGATATGCAGTTTGTTGACTGGGCTAGAATGAGCGGCGTTCAGTGAACGTCAGTACATGTTTTTTTCTTGTAATTTCGGTTTGTCCTTTATCAAGAGGAATGGTACTTCGATCCCATTCTAAATTTTTGCATGTTGCTTGACTGTTTTAAGAAGCCATAATGTTGGCTCTGCTTGATTTGTGTATTGTTAAACACCAAATCTCATACAAATATTTACATACATTACCTTAATCAGTGATGAAATATAAGGATGAATATTTACAAGTAAAAAGTAAATAAGTTAACGATATATAAAAAGTTTGGTTTGGATATCGTTGCAGTAACTTTGAGGACCTATGATTGCTGCATCATCCACCGTGAGCCTGCTTAGTTGTTATCATCAACCTTTCATCACTTCACAAAATACTGTTGACGACTGGTTCAAGGTAAGAATATTGCTTTACTTTCATGAATTTTTCTTTTCTCAGTTTGTACTAGGTTTAGTTTACTTAACATTAAAACAAGTATTTGCACCTATGGAAAGCCAAATTGTGTTGATCAATAAACATGGTATATCATATTTTAATTATCTACATGTATATGGAATGTTTTGGACTTAATCGCTTAACTTTGGAATTTTTTTAAACCTCTCTGCTGGTTTGTTTGTCTAAATATTCCCTAACAAATATCATATTCTAGTTCCCCTGTCTTTCATAGCTTTGACTAGGATCTGTTTATTTTTGATTCAGAAACAGTGAGGTTAGGATTTCCAGACCATGAGATTCCTTACTATTCACATTAGTCAAGTAAAAAAACCAAAAATATAGAAAAAGAAATAACTTTTATGACCTAAGATGTTGCCTACCTTTTATAACCACCATAGTTTTGGACTTATCAGAAATTTATTTATTTACATGCTTATATATCTTCTACTCACAAATTAACTCACTATTAAAGGACATTTTCCTATGAGTTTATAGTAACATTTAAAAATCATTTTAAATAATACCTCTTGAATCAATGCAATTTATACTATCCAAGTTTGACCAATATTTCCATTACATTTTCACATTTTTTGTCAAATATGACATGTTCTTTCCTAATTTCCTTTGCAATTGCCAAAGAAAATAATATGTCATTTTCAATGTTATTTTCTTTGAATTTCATCTTTTTTAGTTAAAAAAACACATATTATTGAAACTGTCATCAATCTCTTTTCAAAATTGAATTTTTTTCCCAACCGAAGAAACAAAAAGTATGGCAAGTAGGGCGTCTAATATATAGACTTAGGCATACAATTCACATATAAAAAGCGTTTACTGTGTTTACTACGAGAAAACAAAAGGACCAAGGTTAATGCATAATCAAAATTAGGAGATATCAACATGCCATCATATCTGCAATGATCCCAATACTGGTCGGTAACAAAGTTTGATTTTTTATGTCATTTGATTTCATTTTAATAACCCATCATATCTACAACATTTTAAAAGCCGATCAGTATGAATAGTTTGAATTTATTTTCTATTTTATATTATTGCTTACAACAAAAATCGTATATATTGGTGATAAATCGTTTGTTTAAAGACAAGTTTGTGCTAATTTTAGGTTGTTATCGATTCATTGTTAATTTCGTCTTAATGCATGTAAACAGTTCATCAAAAAGCATGAGTTAAGAATTGTTTATTTTCAATGTTTATGAAAACATTAGTTTCAAAAGAGTATTAAAGTTAAATATATGAAGTATGTGCACGGTACAACTATTTAGAGTTTAGAAATAAGTAGACAATGTGTGCACTTTTTTCATGTAGGATTCGCTGGAAAGAAAGTCTGCTAGCTTAATAAACTGATAATTACATGTTGAGAACAATAGGTTTTCTTGAATTTTTCACTCTCCTTACCTTCACTAATTGATTGCTAATTCACCTTTGATTCTACTAAAGCACCGATGATTTATCTGGACATTGTCTCGCCCAACCTAGAGGATGTTACAACTAGGTATAGAAGTATTCCTGTTATTGATTGATTTCCCAAGATTTTGTGCATAGTTATAAACCATCCAACATTGAAGCTTTTAGTGATATTTTGGTTATCCCTGCACCTTCGTACTTTATGACTGTACAATGGAATCATTGATAGAGATGCTAGTAATTGTTTTACTACAATAGTTGGACTGTTAAAATCTTATGCGCGTCAATCTATAATCACAGTACATAAAGAGTACTAACTAGAAACTGTTGTTCTCGGTGAACGAATCAACATGGGAAGAGTTCTTTAATTTGTGTGTTCTTTTGCTAAATCCTGTGAAAATATTGTTGTTTAGGATACTGATATTTGCGTTTTTCCTTCAACAATATTACATCCACACATTATGGTATGAATTATATAACCACAATTTTAGGTTGAAGTTCTCTAAGTATTAATGCACACTTATGATGTGAATTATATAACCACGATTTTAGGTTGAAGTGATGTTTTTGGGTTTACTCACGTTCTCACATCTTATAAAACTAATAAGCTACTGCTAGGAGGATGAACAGCTTCTACTTATGCATGAATTCATGCCTGATGGAAGCCTAGAGAATCATCCTTTCAAAAGTAAGTGACTACTTTTTAATTTGCAATGATAAGCTCAAAGTTACTAATTAGAATTATAATTTATCATATGGAATGTTGGTAACTATGTCATAGTATGCATTTAAATGTATAGAATAATAAAATACAAATACAAACTGATTAGCTCTTACTATCTACATACTCCTATTTATTTTGTGAATGGTATATTCGATGTTTATAACATATTATTCTATATTCAAAATAAAATACAAATTAATAAATTAAAATGGTAGCAATCATTTATATATAACAAAGTAAATAAGTTTGTAAAATTTAACTTATTTAAATAATTTTTATAAAATTAAACAAATTGACTACGTTTATAATATAAAAAAAATTGAATAAGTTAACTAAATTTACAGAAATTATTTCAATTTAATAAGTTTTGTAATAAGTTGTCTATGTTTTATAAAATGTAACTAAAATTTGAAAAGTTAAATAAGTTATACAAATTAAACAAGTTTATAAAAATAACTAAATTTATAAACACAAATGAAGTTTTACAAAATTAAATGAATTAAATAAAGATAAGTAATTTTTATAAGATAAATTAACTTGATTAAACAACTGGGTCTACTAAGTTTTACGAATTTTTTTAACTTAATTAATTAAATCTTATAAAAAGTAAAGAAGTTTATAAAAGGTAAAGAAGTTTATAAATATTAAAGAAGTTTATAAAAATAATCAGGTTTATAAAATTAAACTAAGCAAGATTTGTTTCGTGAAAATTTAATTATATTGTAAAAACTACAACCATAAGTTCTAGTAACATCACAATGGATCTTTATAATAAACAAACAACTAAATTAACTATGTTTTATAATTTTTTATCTAGTTTGCAATAATAATAAGTTTATTAAGTTTATACAATTCACTAAGTTTGTAAAAGTTAACCAAGTATAATAAAAATATTAAATATAGTAATTAAATTAAGGATTACAAATATCAAATAAATCTATAAAAATTCACAAAGTGGTGGAGGTTGTAATGGGGATGATGGTTGAATGTGATGGAGCGGATTGAGTTGAAGGTGGTTCAGTCGTTCAAGCAGAAATGTAGGCAGGAAAGGCAGTTGTGCCAAGGGGCTAGATATGTAACCTCAATTTTAAGCGAAGAATAATATTTGCAGTTCATGGTGGAAAATACGCATTGGTTTCCATTTAGAGATGTTCCTTGCATTCCATTTTTTTGGCAGTTGCATGCTCATTTATAAATATTGGTTTCCATTTAGAGATGTTCCTTCACCTGTTAGTAAGATGTTGTAGGTTGATAGTCTTGAAATCAATTTAAGTCCTTTCAACATTTATGGTCCGTGTTTGATGGTTCGGGTTGCTGCCGTGTCTGGTTTTTCATAAAAGTCTGCATGCTTTTTTGTTGTGCATGTAGACTGTATCATTTTATAATTCCAGTCCATGGTGGAAAAGCGTTTGGGGATGGTCTTGCATCTTTTCATTGAATTTGTTAACTTGGATCACTTTGCTATTGTGGGTTAAAACTGCAATAAGCTCGAAGCTGGAGAAGTTGGTACAGTTTTGATAGTTGAGGGTGGAATGATGATGATGATGTCTGTTGAGTGGTCTGAATGAAAATTTGCAGCAAGTTATTCTTGAACAGTGGAGGTTGGTGTCTTTGGCTTGAATATTCCGATCTTGTTGAAGTAGAGAGGTTAGTGGTTGGATGGAGGTAACAGGCTGTGTTGATATGGCCTTGAGTGGGAAGGAAATGCTGGAGCAGGGTGTGTAATAGATGGTCTTCGATAGTTTGTTTGTGGTAATGATGGTTTTAAGAATGTGGTTGGGAAAAGAGGCCATTTCAGGTTGTGAAATAATATGGGCATAGAAAACAAATGACAGAATCAAACCAGTTACAGGTGACAGAATCAACAAGCAATAGATAGAATTTTTTTAATGTAAACAGAATAAACAAGCAATAGATATGTGACTAATTTTTTCATGAATGCTTATTAGAAGCAGTTATGTAACACCCCACCTCCGCTAGGGTCACTCACAAAGGGAATGCGCTAGTTTTGGAGGAGCGTTATCGAGGTAAACAAACACAGAATTATTACAAGACAGAACATAAATAAGACAACGGAAGATTCAAAAGATAAATTTCATTACTTTCAAAAAGAGTCAAAACCTTTTACATCAAATAACCAAGGTCATTATTTTCCATCACAACAAATTCTGTCTTGCATAAATAAAGAAGCATAAACTTAAAACATCAAAAGTAGCTTAATTCACCAAAGGTAGCGGAAAATGCAGCCATAGCATAGCCCAAGATCAAACCGTACATGAGCTGAATCAAAAGCAAGCAAAATCCGAGCTAAGTGCTAGAGTTTCCTCCCTGAGAACCTGGGGGGAACGAAAGAAAAAGAGGCGAAAGAAAACGGGTCAGTCATAAAGACTGGTAAGTCCAAGTGACTTTCAGCATAAAAACAGATAAAGGTAACATGACATGTATAAACTGAAAGTAAACATACAAATGATGACAAGATAGGCAAGATAGACTAGGATAACATGATAAATCAAGTATAAATCAAGTATAGCATCACGTATTCAAGGTTCGCTGCATCAACTGTACTAGAATCCCAACCCATGTCTTATATTAACCATGAAATGATCCCTTGGCCCAATATCACGAATGACCCATTACTGGGTCCAACGGAATGATCCACTACTCGATCGGCTCCCTACAAGTTCTAGCTCGTTGTGTTTCTGTGTCATACGGCCCTATCACGAATGTAGTCACCTGTGCTAGGTCCAGCATAGGGTGTATCAAGCCTTATGGTGCCAACCACCGACACGAATCAAGAATGCACAGATAAACCTACTGATGCCCAATGCCTGCTTTTTCAACTCCAGACCACGTGCACGACCATAGCCCGCCTGAACCTACACTGGCGCACCCACACAGCCGTCGTTCTGGTCGCTTACAATCAACCCAGTAATCGTGCCCCACCCTGCCTAGTTCCAGGGTACCATGATACATCTAGTGGTTTACTGCTGAAATGGACCGCGTAACTAGGGTTTCCATCTAGTAGGTTAAGTGTTGTCATTTAAATTCGAGACTTAACTCCATCAGTCTAGCATATCAAGTTGGCTAAGTGTTGTCATTTAAGTCCGTGACTTAGCCCTACCACTCACGTGATAAGTTGGTTAGGTGTTGTCGTTCAAGTTCAGGACCTAACCCCACCAATCATATTTAAAGTTGTTTAAGTGTTGTCTTTCATGTTCATGACTTAACCCTATCATGTGGCATTAATTCATTAATGCACCCTAACCTCTCACATCAGTCCTGTTGTTGTGGTCACTGGATATGCCGGGCGGTTCCCGGCAGATTTACACCACAACTCAGTCTGACCTCGGGTTTCAAGCGCGATATGACCAACTACCCACATTGGATCCTATTGTTTGCAGTAACTAGATTTGCCGGGCGGTTCCGGGCAGATTTACACTGCAAACTCAACCCAACCTCGAGTTGGTCATTTTCAAGTTCATTCTAGTGTCATGACCATGTTCAATTTCATGTCAAGTTCGTGCCAATGTTTCATGTTTCAACTTATGCCTATTATCAAGTTCATGATTCATGTTTATAACTAGTTCATGCTTTGCCTAATCTACCCAAATCGTATTCCCATTGCATTTAAACCTTAATCAATAAAAATTACAAGCAAATATAAATCTAGAGATAAAGGGAATAACATCAAAACTATGATAGGCAGAAGGGACAAGCATAAAGCGATAAAGGAGATTATAAGACTGGCATGATATAACTTGAGATAATCGGTTACAACATCATAGGCATATAGAAATTAACAGGGTTTTCAAATCTAGCAAAATAAGGCGATAGTCCTGATAAAAACTTGACATAAAAGAATAGGCATGCACAAGCAAGCCAAATACAAGGATAATGGGTCAATGGTTTTTGGTGTACGTAATAATGAATAAACTAAGCAAGTCACACCCTAGGTATGGGATCCAACTAAATGCCAATTTGGTGTTCAACATGGTTTTCAACTATAGTGTTATGAGCAATCAACTATAATAGTCAATTAACCACAATAGATATACAATAGTCATGGATTATTATCCAAAAGAGTTCTAGGCAATTACCTTAATAGTCATAGGCAATTAACTGTAATAGTTTCAAAGTCATGGTCATAGTCTTATGTTCATAATCATAGGTAGTAATTCATAGTCACGAGTCATAGGTGATTAGCCACAATTGTCCTTGTCATAGTCATAAGCAATGATCTTATGTTCTCAGTCATAGGCATAGGCATAGTCTTATGTTCTCAGTCATAGTCCTTGGCCATTAACAATGGTTTCAATGTCATAGGCATGATAACGTTTGATTTATAAATGCGAATAGGCCCAAACTGATTTCAAAGCAATATTCCAAATGTCAAGATCATAGAAGAACAAGAATAGATATGAATCGATTATCATGCTTAAGTCAAATTTCACTTTATCTCATGTCCAAATTACAATTAACAAGTTTAGATCTCAAAGTAACTAGAACTTACAGTGCGTGGATCGAGAATTAGAAAGTAGAATTTGATTGTTGAATTTCTATTTGATTGATCGTGTTCTAATTGAAATCCCACAATTTGCAAATCTCTAAGCGTAGTCCTGATGGAGAAGAAGCAGTCCTTTTTCTTCCTTTTTATCTTATTATTTTGATCATCTTAGAAGCAGCATAAAGACAGAATGAAATGGTAGGAGAGAATGAGGCTAGGGGGCTGCTTATATAGGGTTAGGCAGACGAATCTGGTCACGAAACAAGTCTAAATACATCAGAATGCATCTGGCTCGGGAAATAGGTTCGGGAGGCAGGTTGACCCCCAGGTCGACTCCCCAGTCGACCTGGTTGGGGGGGGGGGGGGTCGGATCCCCATTCGACCTGGGTATATGGGCGGGAATTTTCCCGCCAGCCTTCTCTTGGTTTGAATTTCGAATTTCTGGCTTTATTTTCGAGCTGTTTTATTTTATTTAAATTCCTGAAACTTTGGAGGGTCATGTCTTGGTCATACCGACTCCGATTTTCGAAAACTCGAACTTGATTTCATGCAGAATTCCAAGACGAACGCAATGGCGCAACCTGTTTACCCTGATTCTTATTTTAAAATTTAATTCTGCCTTGCTTTATGATTTTAACATGTTATAAATATACGGGTTGTTACATTCTCCCCTCCTTAAAGGATTTCGTCCCCGAAATCTCTAACTTAGGAAGAATATATCCTACCATCCAATCATCCATCTACTCAACCATCATTCACGAGCAATCATTGTCCTTAAAAGATTTCTAATCCTATATGAACATATGCAGAAAGTGTGTGTATATGTTCCTTATCTAATGCAAATGATCAGGCCTGTTTGATCTTCTTAATGCAAAATATGTTTAATGTCATGAATCCATCATGTATGCAAAAAATCCTAGTCACATAAACACTATATGTGTGCACAAACATTCATCCATATGCAACATCCACATGATAACATATTCAATTTCATCCATAAACATGTACAAACACTCATGCATATGCAATATGAAAACGTGTCTGAGCCGATCTAGTGCCTAATGTGTGTTATGCAACCACGAGCAACCAATTGCGACCACTTGCAACCATTTGCAAACATCAACCATAACATGTTTCAAATACATGTTTCCATCCATATGGTTCTACCTAAGGTTCTCAAGATATGATTGAGAAGATAAGCAAGATAAAACAAAGCATCAAGGAGGAGAAGTTAAAGATGTACCCCCAGAAGGTCCTGCTTGTGGGGCTTGCCCTTGCTTCTTAGGGCAGTTCTTACTGATATGTCCAGTTTCACCACACTGAAAGTATGCTCCCATCTCCATCTTCTTCTTTCTACAATCCTGAGCTATATGCCCTTCAATACCGCAGAAGTGGAATTTTCTTTTCTCACGTGTCTTGTTGTCATTATTGTTGTTGTTGTTCTTGCCTCCTTTCTCGGAGTCTTTCTTCTTGTTTTGAGAATCATTCGCCTTGACCTCCTTCTTGCCATTCTCGTCTTCTTCATGAAGTAGGGCCATATCCACCAAGCTCTCAAAGGATGCCCCCATGGGTACATGAGTTATAGCAAGGTTGTGTAGTGGCTCATTCAAACCTCTGACAAAGCGAAGAGCCTTCATGTGTTGGGTGTTTACTAAATCCAGCCCAAATCTGGCCAGCTGATTAAACTGATTGACGTATTCCCTGACTGTCATGCTTCCGTGCTTAAGAGTTTGGAACCTCTCCATCTGCAGGCTTCTTTCAGCTTGGGAGAGAAATTTCATCTCAAATCTCATCCAGAAGTCTTCCCAAGTTTCCACTGGCCTCTCAGCATGGGTAATCTCCCACCAATACGAAGCTTCATCTTTAAGCAACCACACTGCTAGCTGTATCTTTTGCCTGTCATCAACTTGGAAGATGACGAACAAATCTTCGGTCTCCTTCAGCCAGTTCCTCGCTTCCACAAAGGATTCAGTCCCATAGAAGTCCTTTCCACCCATAGCCATGAAGTCTCTACACGTCTTTGCGAAAGCATTTCCACGAGGAGGAGGAGGAGGAATCGCTGCAGCTGGAGGAGGAATATCTGCTGAGCCTGCATCGTTGCCCCTAGCCTCTAAGTACCTCCTGATCCAGCCAGGTATTAGTACGCCCTCTGGAAAGTTAAGATTCCCAGACATGTTGAAAAACGAAAAGATAGAGATTCAAACGAGGAAACAAAGGAAAGTGCTAATGGCTTTTTGGGGAATAGCCTTTTCAAAATAAACTTTTCTTGAAAAATGCTTCTTTATAAACGGTTTTGAAAATAGTTTCAGAAGGTTTTTAAAAGCTTTTACCCAGTCTGGTAACCTTCTGCTCTGATACCAAATGTAACACCCCACCTCCGCTAGGGTCACTCACAAAGGGAATGCACTAGTTTTGGAGGAGCGTTATCGAGGTAAACAAACACAGAATTATTACAAGATAGAACATAAATAAGACAGCGGAAGATTCAAAAGATAAATTTCATTAGTTTCAAAAAGAGTCAAAACCTTTTACATCAAATAACCAAGGTCATTATTTTCCATCACAACAAATTCTGTCTTGCATAAATAAAGAAGCATAAACTTAAAACATCAAAAGTAGCTTAATTCCCCAAAGGTAGCGGAAAATGCAGCCATAGCATAGCCCAAGATCAAACCGTACACGAGCTGAATCAAAAGCAAGCAAAATCCAAGCTATGTGCTAGAGTTTCCTCCCTGAGAACTAGGGGGAACGAATGAAAAAGAGGCGAAAGAAAACGGGTCAATCATAAAGACTGGTAAGTCCAAGTGACTTTCAGCATAAAAACAGATAAAGGTAACATGACATGTATAAACTGAAAGTAAACATACAAATGATGACAAGATAGGCAAGATAGACAAGGATAACATGATAAATCAAGTATAAATCAAGTATAGCATCACGTATTCAAGGTTCGCTGCATCAACTGTAATAGAATCCCAACCCATGTCTTATATTAATCATGAAATGATCCCTTGGCCCAATATCACAAATGACCCATTACTGGGTCCAACGGAACGATCCACTACTCGATCGGCTCCCTACAAGTTCTAGCTCGTTGTGTTTCTGTGTCATACAGCCCTATCACGAATGTAGTCACCTGTGCTAGGTCCACCATAGGGTGTATCAAGCCGTATGGTGCCAACCAACGACACGAATCAAGAATGCACAGATAAACCTACTGATGCCCAATGCCTGCTTTTTC
This sequence comes from Allium sativum, assembly GCA_030737875.1. NCBI lineage: Eukaryota > Viridiplantae > Streptophyta > Magnoliopsida > Asparagales > Amaryllidaceae > Allium > Allium sativum. Next base: position 257,119,321 of record CM060923.1, read on the forward strand.
AACTCCGGACCACGTGCATGACCATAGCCCGCCTGAACCTACACTGGCGCACCCACACAGCCGTCATTCTGGTCGCTTACAATCAGCCCAGAAATCGTGTCCCACACTGCCCAGTTCCAGGGTACCATGATACATCTAATGGGCTACTGCTGAAATGGACCGCGTAACTAGGGTTTCCGTCTAGTAGGTTAAGTGTTGTCATTTAAATTCGAGACTTAACCCCATCAGTCTAGCATATCAAGTTGGCTAAGTGTTGTCATTTAAGTTCGTGACTTAGCCCTACCATTCACGTGTTAAGTTGGTTAGGTGTTGTCGTTCAAGTTCATGACCTAACCCTACCAATCATATTTCAAGTTGGTTAAGTGTTGTCTTTCATGTTCATGACTTAACCCTATCATGTGGCATTAATTCATTAATGCACCCTAACCTCTCACATCATACCTGTTGTTGTGGTCACTGGATATGCCGGGTGGTTCCGGGCAGATTTACACCACAACTCAATCTGACTTCGGGTTTCAAGCGCGATATGACCAACTACCCACATTGGATCCTATTGTTTGCAGTAAATGGATTTACCGGGCGGTTCCGGGCAGATTTACACTGCAAACTCAACCCAACCTCGAGTTGGCCATTTTCAAGTTCATTCTAGTGCCATGACCATGTTCAATTTCATGTCAAGTTCGTGCCAATGTTTCATGTTTCAACTTATGCCTATTATCAAGTTCATGATTCATGTTTATAACCAGTTCATGCTTTGCTTAATCAACCGAAATCGTATTCCCATCGCATGTAAACATTAATCGATCTAAATTACAAGCAAATCTAAATCTAGAGATAAAGGGAATAACATCAAAACTATGATGGGTAGAAGGGACAAGCGTAAAGCGATAAAGGAGATTATAAGACTGGCATGATATAACTTGAGATAATCGGTTACAGCATCACTGGCATATAGAAATTAACAGGGTTTTCAAATCTAGCAAAATAAGGCGATAGTCCGGATAAAAACTTGATATAAAAGAATAGGCATGCACAAGCAAACCAAATACAAGGATAATGGGTCAATGGTTTTTGGTGTACGTAATAACGAATAAACTAAGCAAGTCACACCCTAGGTATGGGATCCAACTAATTGCCAATTCGGTGTTCAACATGGTTTTCAACTATAGTGTTACGAGCAATCAACTATAATAGTCAATTAACCAGAATAGTTATACAATAGTCATGGATAATTATCCAAAAGAGTTCTAGGCAACTACCTTAATAATCATAAGCAATTAACGGTAATAGTTTCAAAGTCATGGTCATAGTCTTATGTTCATAATCATAGGCAGTAATTCATAGTCACGAGTCATAGGTGATTAGCCACAATTGTCCTTGTCATAGTCATCGGCAATGGTCTTATGTTCTCAGTCATAGGAATAGGCATAGTCTTATGTTCTCAGTCATAGTCCTTGGCCATTAACAATGGTTTCAATGTAATAGGCATGATAACGTTTGATTTATAAATGCGAATAGGCCCAAAATGATTTCAAAGCAATATTCCAAATGTCGAGATCCAAGAAGAACAAGAATAGATATGAATCGATTATCATGCTTAAGTCAAATTTCACTTTATCTCATGTAACACACCACCTCCGCTAGGGTCACTCACAAGGGGAATGCACTAGCTTTGGTGGAGCATTATCTAGGTAAACATACACAGAAATATTACAAGATAGAACATATATAAAACAGTGGAAGAAAAACCAAATTTCATTTCTTTAAGATCTAGAAAGGTCTAAAGCCTTTTACATCAAAATGCCATTAAATCCATTACATCGAAATCTGTCTTGCAATAGTAAAGAAGCATAAAACCATAGTCATAAATCATTCCCCAAGTAAAACAGTAAAGCAGCCATAGCCAAGAAAGGTCCAAGCCATATATGATGATCTTGAAGCAGAAGGAAGTCCAAACTAAGTAGTAGTGCTTCCTCCCTGAGAACCTGGGGGGGAAACGGAAGAAAAAGAGGCGAAACAAAACGGGTCAGTCATACAGCCTGGTAAGTCCTAGTGACTTTCAGCATAGAAACAAGTAAAAGTAACATGACATGTATAAACTGAAAGTAAACCTAAGTATGATGACAAGATAGGCAAGTTAAACTAAGATAACAAGATAAACTACGGTAACAAGATAAACTAAGGTCACAAGAAAAACTAAGGTAACAAGATAAACTACGGTAACAAGATAATCTAAGGTCACAAGAAAAACTAAGGTAACAAGATACTGCGTATAGCATCGCATGTTTAACATTCTCTGCACCAACTGTACTAGTACCCCAACCCGTATCATCCTTTCCATGTATATGTACAGTCCCTTGCCGTATATCGTACGGGTTTCATCATGCATTTCTATACTACTTCAACGTAGTGCCACCATTCTTGAAATCGTTTGGACAACCACCCTTGTTCTGGCTAGGTTTCCTTATCATGAACTATCGCGTGTTCAACTAGGATTTATGCCACCTAGGACCACTAAGGATTATGCTACCTATTAAACGTTTACTAGATTCATTTAGGGTTTATGCCACCTAGGACCACTAGGGATTATGCTACCTAACGAATTCCACGTAACGATCTATTAATCGATCGGCTCCCTACAAGTCCTAGCTCGTTCATGTGTCTGTGTCATACGGCCCAATCACGAAATGTAGTCACCTGTGCTAGGTCCACCATAGGGTGTATCAAGCCCTAAGGTTCCAACCACCGACACGAATCAAGCACGCATAGTGTAAATCTACTGGTGCCCAATGCCTGCTTTTTCAACTCCGGACTACGTGCACGACCATAGTCCGCCTGAACCTACAATGGCACACCAACTCAGCCGTCGTTCTGGTCGCTTACAATCAGCCCAGTAATCGTGCCCCACCCTTCCTAGTTCCAGGGTACCGTGATACATCTAGTGGGTTACTGCTGAAAAGGGCCGCGCAACTAGGGTTGCCGTCCAGTAGGTTAAGTGTTTTCATTTAAATTCGAGACTTAACCCCAACAGTCTAGCATGTCAAGTTGGTTAAGTGTTGTCATTCAAGCTCGTGACTTATCCTTCCTACGTGTCATGTCAAATTGGCTAAGTGTTGTCGTTCACGTTCATGACTTAGCCCTACGAATCATCTGTCAAGTTGGTTAAGTATATTCAATCGGTTCATGACTTAACCCTGTCAAATCATCGTGTCCAATTGGTTAAGTATATTCAAGCGGTTCATGACTTAACCCTATCAAATCATCGTGTCAAATTGGTTAAGTATATTCAAGCGGTTCATGAATTAACCCTATCAAATCATCGTGTCAAATTGGTTAAGTATATTCAAGCGGTTCATGACTTAACCCTATCAAATCATCGTGTCAAATTGGTTAAGTATATTCAAGCGGTTCATGACTTAACCCTATCATGTGGCATTAATTCATTAATGCACCTCAACCTCTCACATCAGACCTGTTGTTGTGGTCACTGGATATGACGGGCGGTTCCGGGCAGAATTACACCACAACTCAGTCTGTCCTCGGGTTTTCAAGTGCGATATGACCAACTACCCACATTGGATCCTATTGTTTACAGTAATTGGATTTGCCGGGCGGTTCCGGGCAGAATTACACTGCAAACTCAACCCAACCTCGAGTTGGCCATTTTCAAGTTCATTCTAAGTGTCATGACCATGTTCAAGTTTCATGTCAAGTTCGTGTCAAGTTTTCAAGGCAAGTTTCATGTCAAGTCGATGTCAAGTTCGTCTCCATATCCAGGTTCAAGTTATAACAGCGTTCATGTTTCAAGTTTTGCCTTTTATCAGGTTCATAATTCATGTTCCTAACCAATTCATGTTTTGCCCATTATACCCAAATCGTATTCCCATCGCACGTAAATGTGAATCGATCCATACTAAAAATAAACCCAAACCTCAGAATAAATGGAATAACATCAAAACTATGATAGGCAAAAGGGACGAGCATAAAGCGATAAAAGGGGTTACAAGACTAGCATGACATAACTTGAGATAATTGGTTACAATATCACTAGCATAAAGGATTTCAAATCTAGCAAGATAAGGCGATAGTCATGGTAAACGCTGACATAAAAGAATAGGCATGCGAAAGCAAGCCAAATACAAGGATAATGGATCCAATGGTTTCGGTGTACATAATAGCGAATAAACTAAGCAAGTCACACCATCGGTATGAGATCTAACAAACTGCAAATTCGGTATACAACATGGGTTTCAATCAACTATAATAGTCCCAGGTAATTAACCCCAATAATCATAGTCATGGTCATAGGTAGAAATCTCATAATTAAGAACCCTAAGCGATTAACCACAATAGTCATGGTTAATTATCCAAAATAGTTCTAGGCAATAGTCATAGGCAATTAACAGTAATAGTTTCAAAGTCATGGTCATAGATAATGGCCTTATGTTCATAATCATAGGTAATAATTCTCATAGTCAAGAGTCATAGTTTATTAGCCACAATTGTCCTTGTCATAGTCATAGGCAACAGTCTTACGTTCACTGTCATAGGCACAGGCATAGTCTTATGTTCACAGTCATAGGCATAGTCTTATGTTCACAGTCATAGGCATAGTCTTATGTTCATAGGCATAGGCAAAACCTTATGTCCACTATCTCATAGGCATATTAAGGTTCAAAGACATGAAAGAATTTGATTTACAACATGGATAGGCCCCAAATAGAAATATTCCCACAAGTCAAGATCCAAGAATTTATGTTACAATCTAGCGTTTGAATAATAAACTAGGTCTAACAACATGAATGGGCATGATTTAGTCGATAAGAAATAACCCAAAATCATAGATTCAAGAAGAGACAAGAACAGATCCAAATAGATAATCAAGCTTAGGTCCAATTTCATTTTATTCCATGTCCATATCAAATTTAACAAGTTTCAATCTCAAAGTAACTAGAACTTACAGAGCGCGGATCGCGAATTAGAGTGCAAATATTTGATTCTAGAAACGGTTGTTGCAGTTGCTATTTGTTTAGTCTTGTTCTAGTTGAAAACTCCCAATTTGCAATTCCTAGATGTTGTCTTGACGAAGAAGAAGTAGCCATTCCCTCTTTAATTTAATTATTTCAGAAGCAGCATAAGGACAAAATGAAATGGTGTGGAGAGAATGAGGCTAGAGGTGAGTTTATATAGAATTAGGCAGACGAATCTGGACAGAAAGCGAGGTCAAATACTTCAGAATGTATCAGGTTCAGGAAGTGGGCTCGGGAGGCAGGTCGGCCCCCAGGTCGACACTATGGTCGACCTGGCCCCTGGGAGGTCGACACTATGGTCGACCCCCAGGTCGACCTGGTCTACGGGCGGGAATTTTCCCGCCCTGCCTGCTGCGGGGTTTGAATTCGAATTTCGAGCTGTCTTTGATTCTGAAAATTTCTGAAACTTCTAGAGGTCATAACTTGGTCATACAAACTCCGATTTTTGAAAACTTGAACTCTATTTCATGTAAAATTTCGAGACGAACGCAATGGTGTAACCCGTTTCCCTTGATTCTTATTTTAAAAATTAATTCTGCCTCGATTTCTAGTTTCAACATGTTATAAAAATTCAGGTTGTTACATTCTCCCCTCCTTAAAGGATTTCGTCCCCGAAATCTTCAAGTTAAGAAGAATGTGTCCTACCATCCAATCATCCATCTACTCAATCATCAATCACGGCATCCATTGTCCTTAAGAGATTTTAATGATGTATGAACATATGCAGAAAGTGTGTGTATATGTTCCTTATCTAATGCAAATGATCAGGCCTGATTGATCTTTTTAAATGCAAAATATGTTTAGTGCCATGAATCCAACATGTATGCAAATAGTCCTAGTCACATAGACACTATATGTGTGCACAAACATCCGTCCATATGCAACATCCACATGATAACACAATTAATTTCATCCATAAACAAGTATAAACACTCACGCATATGCAATATGAGATGTGACTGAGCCGATCTAGTGCCTAATGTGTGTTCATGCATCCACGAGCAACAACTAGCAACCACTTGCAACCATCAACCATAACATGTCTCAAACACATGTTTACACCCAATTGTCCCTACCTAAAGATATAGTCGAATGATAGAAGCAAGTAAAAACTTTGTGCCCATTAGGCAATGTCAAAGCTGGAAATCTACGTCGCATATATACTGAATAGGAAAAGAACTCCCTAAGCACCAGCCCATATCCTATAAAACCCAAAAAGTTTAGTCAACCCAACGGACACCCTCAAGCCCCAACATGTATTACTAACAGATAAGTCATACTCCCTATGGGGTTTGCAATAGAAATAGGATTGAAAATAGGACTGAGAGGTTATACTTAAAAGATAGCATACAAGTAAGCTCTATAGGAAAAGAGGGATCAAGGATATACCCTTAAAAAGAGATATGATGCGTGTGTCTAGTCTTCAATCTTCTAAGTCGCATTTCCTTGAGCTTAACTCCATTGTGCTTGGACCATCTTTAGCTTCACAATTTCGTAGCTTCATAATTCCTATTTCCAAAATATGAGTTGGAACTCGTTCACTATCACCTCTCGTTCCACTTTCACTTATTCTTTTTCTAGTATACTCGGCTTAAACATAACTGCGTACTCATGGTTTCATGCAAGCTCCCCAAAATTCACTAGTGAATCTCGGATATCGTTCACTTACTAGAAGGTATTCCATATAAATGAACTATCTCTTGAAAATAAACAGATGCCAACCATGTTGCCAAGTGTACTTACTAAGGTGATTTTCTATAATTCATGCATAAGCGAAATGAACCATTCGCCTTAGTGGCGAACACTACTCGGGATCAACAAATGTATCAAGAGATTCTAGGTAACTAAGCCTGGCAGAACCCGGAGGGTTACACTAGACTTCGAGGGTATTACCAAGGCAAGTCAAGAATCTAACTACCCTCTTTTCATACTCATGAATGGCACCATTACTGGAAAACCTCTCCATCCCTAGAATCAACCCATAGCCCCAAAAAAAACATAAGCATTACTTCTAAACTCAACATTTAACATAGACATTCTCAAATCCAAACAAGTCATGAATAAATGAGCCGATTCCCCACAGGATTTGAGACAAAAATGGGATCCTCTACTACGCTAGTATTAAGGTGCAGAGACTTCAACTATCGAAGAAGAATTAAAAGGATGTGATGTACAAAAACAAAGTTCTAATGGGATGATAGAAAAGAAAAGTTAAAACTTTAACAGAAACGTTACCACCTCTCTTAGGTACGCTAGTAGTGAGAGCATACAATTGCCCTCTCAACGATCTTGTTCTTTGCCCTTGTCCTTGTCCTATAATAATTATTACATGTCCCCTTTTACCATACTAAAGATATTTCCTCTTGTCATGGGTTTTTATTATTCTTTCACTTGTCTTCTTTCCTTTCACCTTTTCCTCCTTCGTGGATTAAGCCATATCAACAAGTTTCTCCTCCTTAAGCTTGTGTTCTTTATCCTCGTTCTTACTATCCTTGTATAGTTTGTTGACAAGTTTCTCGAAAGCTACCCCCATCGTACGACAACCCTACAAAGCTTGAAATAAGATTAGTCGCAAGTAAAACTACTGCGGCTACAGATGGAGGTTGGGCACTCCTTGTTCCTCCGATATGTGTCGTACGCCCACAAAACTATGGTGAAAAAGAAAGAGGGAAGAGACTCAAGGAGAGAATCAAAAGATAGTGCATATGGCTTTGGGGAATACGCCTTTCGTAAAACAAAACTTTTCTTTAGAAAAATGCTTCTTTGCAAACGTTTTGAAAATAATTTCAGAAGGTTTTTTTTAAAAGCTTTTGCCCAGTCTGGTAACCTTCTGCTCTGATACCAAATGTAACACCCCACCTCCGCTAGGGTCACTCACAAGGGGAATGCACTAGCTTTGGTGGAGCATTATCTAGGTAAACATACACAGAAATATTACAAGACAGAACATATATAAAACAGCGGAAGAAAAACCAAATTTCATTTCTTTAAGATCTAGAAAGGACTAAAGCCTTTTACATCAAAATGCCATTAAATCCATTACATCGAAATCTGTCTTGCAATAGTAAAGAAGCATAAAACCATAGTCATAAATCATTCCCCAAGTAAAACAGTAAAGAAGACATAGCCAAGAAAGGTCCAAGCCATATACGATGATTGAAGCAGAAAGAAGTCTAAACTAAGTAGTAGTGCTTCCTTCTTGAGAATCTGGGAGGGGGGAGGGACGGAAGAAAAAGAGGCGAAACAAAACGGGTCAGTCATACAGACTGGTAAGTCCTAGTGACTTTCAGCATAGAAACAAGTAAAAGTAACATGACATGTATAAACTGAAAGTAAACCTAAGGATGATGACAAGATAGGCAAGTTAAACTAAGATAACAGGATAAACTACGGTAACAAGATAAACTAAGGTCACAAGAAAAACTAAGGTAACAAGATAAACTACGGTAACAAGATAAACTAAGGTCACAAGAAAAACTAAGGTAACAAGATAAGCTACGTATAGCATCACATGTTTAACATTCTCTGCACCAACTGTACTAGTACCCCAACCTGTATAATCCTTTCCATGTATATATACAGTTCCTTGCCGTATATCGTATGGGTTTCATCACGCATTTCTATACTACTTCAACGTAGTGCCACCATTCTTGAAATCGTTTGGACTGCCACCCTTGTTCTGGCTAGGTTTCCTTATCATGAACTATCGCGTGTTCAACTAGGATTTATGCCACCTAGGACCACTAGGGATTATGCTACCTATTGAACGTTTACTAGATTCGTTTAGGGTTTATGCCACCTAGGACCACTAGGGATTATGCTACCAAACGAATTCCACGTAACGATCTATTAATCGATCGGCTCCCTACCAGTCCTAGCTCATTCATGTGTCTGTGTCATACGGCCCAATTACGAAATGTAGTCACCTGTGCTAGGTCCACCATATGGTGTATCAAGCCCTAGAAGCCAACCACCGACACGGATCAAGCGCGCACAGTGTAAATCTACTGGTGCCCAATGCCTGCTTTTTCAACTCCGGACTACGTGCACGACTATAGTCCGCCTGAACCAACAATGGCACACTAACTCAGCCGTCGTTCTGGTCGCTTACAATCAGACCAGTAATCATGCCCCATCCTGCCTAGTTCCAGAGTACCGTGATACATCTAGTGGGTTACTGCTGAAAAGGGCCGCGCAACTAGGGATTCCGTCCAGTAGGTGAAGTGTTGTCATTTAAATTTGAGACTTAACCCCATCAGTCTAGCATGTCAAGTTGGTTAAGTGTTGTCATTCAAGCTCATGACTTGTCCCGCCTACATGTCATGTCAAATTGGCTAAGTGTTGTCGTTCAAGTTCATGACTTAGCCCTACGAATCATCTGTCAAGTTGGTTAAGTATATTCAATCGGTTCATGACTTAATCCTATCAAATCATCGTGTCCAATTGGTTAAGTTTATTCAAGCGGTTCATGACTTAACCCTATCAAATCATCGTGTCAAATTGGTTTAGTATATTCAAACGGTTCATGACTTAACCCTATCAAATCATCGTGTCAAATTGGTTAAGTATATTCAAGCGGTTCATGACTTAACCCTATCAAATCATCGTGTCAAATTGGTTAAGTATATTCAAGTGGTTCATGACTTAAGCCTATCATGTGGCATTAATTCATTAATGCACCTCAACCTCTCACATCAGACCTATTGTTGTGGTCACTGGATATGCCGGGCGGTTCCGGGCATAATTACAACACAACTTAGTCTGACCTCGGGTTTTCAAGTGCGATATGACCAACTACCCACATTGGATCCTATTGTTTGCAGTACCTGGATTTGTCGGGCGGTTCCGAGCAGAATTACACTGCAAACTCAACCCAACCTCGAGTTGGCCATTTTCAAGTTCATTCTAAGTGTCATGACCATGTTCAAGTTTCATGTCAAGTTCGTGTCAAGATTTCAAGGCAAGTTTCATGTCAAGTCGATGTCAAGTTCGTGCCCATATCTAGGTTCAAGTTATAACAGCGTTCATGTTTCAAGTTTTTCCTTTTATCAGGTTCATAATTCATGTTCATAACCAATTCATGTTTTTCCCATTCTACCCAAATCGTATTCCCATCGCACGTAAACGTGAATCGATCCATACTACAAATAAACCCAAACCTCAGAATAAAGGGAATAACATCAAAACTATGATAGGCAAAAGGGACGAGCATAAAGCGATAAAAGGGATTACAAGACTAGCAAGACATAACTTGAGATAATTGGTTACAACATCACTGGCATAAAGGATTTCAAATTTTGCAAGATAAGGCGATAGTCATGGTAAACGCTGACATAAAAGAATAGGCATGCGAAAGCAAGCCAAATATAAGGATAATGGATCCATTGGTTTCGGTGTACATAATAGCGAATAAACTAAGCAAGTCACACCCTCAGTATGAGATCCAACAAACTGCAAATTCGGTTTACAACATGGGTTTCAATCTACTATAATAGTCCTAGGTAATTAACCCTAATAGTCATAGTCATGGTCATAGGTAGAAATCTCATAATTAAGAACCCTAAGCAATTAATCACAATAGTCATGGTTAATTATCCAAAATAGTTCTAGGCAATAGTCATAGGCAATTAACCGTAATAGTTTCAAAGTCATGGTCATAGATAATGGCCTTATGCTCATAATCATAGGTAATAATTCTCATAGTCAAGAGTCATAGTTGATTAGCCACAATTGTCCTTGTCATAGTCATAGGCAACAGTCTTACGTTCACCGTCATAGGCACAGACATAGTCTTATGTTCACAGTCATAGGCACAGTCTTATGTTCTTAGTCATAGGCATAGGCATAGTCTTATGTTCATCATCATAGTCATAGGCATAGGCAAAACCTTATGTCCACAGTCTCATAGGAATATTAAGGTTTAACGACATGAAAGAATTTGATTTACAACATGAATAGGCTCCAAATAGAAATATTCCCACAAGTCAAGATCCAAGAATTTATGTTACAATCTAGCGTTTGAATAATAAACTAGGTCCAACAATATGAATGGGCATGATTCAGTTGATAAGAAATAACCCAAAATCATAGACTCAAGAAGAGACAAGAACATATCCAAATAGATAATCAAGCTTAGGTCCAATTTCATTTTATTCCATGTCCATATCAAATTTAACAAGTTTCAATCTCAAAGTAACTATAACTTACAGAGCGCGGATCGAGAATTAGAGTGCAGAGATTTGATTCTAGAAACGGTTGTTGCAGTTGTTGAATCTCTATTTGTTTAGTCTTGTTCTAGTTGAAAACTCCCAATTTGCAATTCCTAGATATTGCCTTGACGAAGAAGAAGTAGCCATTCTCTCTTTAATTTAATTATTTCAGAAGCAGCATACGGACAGAATGAAATGGTGTGGAGAGAATGAGGCTAGGGGTGAGTTTAAATAGGATTAGGCAGATGAATCTGGACAGAAAACGAGGTCAAATACATCAAAATGTATCAGGTTCAGGAAGTGGGCTCGAGAGGCAGGTCGACCCCCATGTCGACACTATGGTCGACCTGGCCCCTAGGAGGTCGACACTATGGTCAACCCCCAGGTCGACCTGGTCTATGGGCGGGAGTATTCCCGCTCTGCCTGCTGCGGGGTTTGAATTCGAATTTCGAGCTGTCTTTGATTTTGAAAATTTCTGAAACTTCTAGAGATCATAACTTGGTCATACAAACCTCGATTTTTGAAAACTCGGACTCTATTTCATGTAAAATTTCGAGACGAACGCAATGGCGTAACCCATTTCCCTTGATTCTTATTTTAAAAATTAATTTTGCCTTGATTTCTAGTTTCAACATGTTATAAAAATTCGGGTTGTTACATCTCATGTCCAAATTACAGTTAACAAGTTTAGATCTCAAAGTAACTAGAACTTACAGTGCATGGATCGAGAATTAGAAAGCAGAATTTGATTGTTGAATCTCTATTTGATTGATCGTGTTCTAATTGAAATCCCCCAATTTGCAAATTTCTAAGCGTAGTCTTGATGGGGAAGAAAGAGTCCTTTTTATTCCTTTTTATCTTATTATTTTGATCATCTTAGAAGCAGCATAAAGACAGAATGAAATGGTGAGGAGAGAATGAGGCTAGGGGGCTGCTTATATAGGGTTAAGAAGACGAATCTGGTCACGAAACAAGTCTACATACATCAGAATGCATCTGGCTCAGGAAATAGGTTCGGTAGGCAGGTCGACCCCCAGGTCGACTCCCCAGTCGACCTGGTCATGGGGGGTGGGGGGGGGTCGACTCCCCAGTCGAACTGGTTGGGGGGGGGGTCGACTCCCCAGTCAACCTGGGTATACGGGCGGGAATTTTCCTGCCAGCCTTCTCTGGGTTTGAATTTCGAATTTCTGGCTTTATTTTCGAGCTGTTTTATTTTATTTAAATTCCTGAAACTTCGGAGGGTCATATCTTGGTCATACGGACTCCGATTTTCGAAAACTCTGACTCGATTTCATGCAGAATTCCGAGACGAACGCAATGGCGCAACCAGTTTACCCTGATTCATATTTAAAATTTAATTCTGCCTTGATTTATGACATTAACATGTTATAAAAATACGGGTTGTTACATTCTCCCCTCCTTAAAGTATTTCATCCCCAAAATCTCTAAGTTAGGAAGAATATATCCTACCATCCAATCATCCATCCACTCGACCATCATTCACGAGCAATCATTGTCCTTAAAAGATTTCTAATGCTATATGAACATATGCAGAAAGTGTGTGTATATGTTCCTTATCTAATGCAAATGATCCGGCCTGTTTGATCTTCTTAATGCAAAATATGTTTAGTGTCATGAATCCATCATGTATGCAAATAATCCTAGTAACATAAACACTATGTGTGTGCACAAACATTCATCCATATGCAACATCCACATGATAACACATTCAATTTCATCCATAAACAAGTATAAACACTCACGTATATGCAATATGAAAACGTGTCTGAGCCGATCTAGTGCCTAATGTGTGTTATGCAACCACGAGCAACCACTTGCGACCACTTGCAACCATTTGCAAACATCAACCATAACATGTTTCAAATACATGTTTCCATCCATATGGTTCTACCTAAGGTTCTCAAGATAGGATTGAGAAGATAAGCAAGTTAAAACAAAGCATCAAGGAGGAGAAGTTAAAGATGTACCCCCAGAAGGTCCTGCTTGCGGGGCTTGCCCTTGCTTCTTAGGGCAGTTCTTACTGATATGTCCAGTTTCACCACACTGAAAGCATGCTCCCATCTTCATCTTCTTCTTTCTACAATCCGGAGCTATATGCCCTTCAATATCACAGAAGTGGCATTTTCGTTTCTCACGTGTCTTGTTGTCATTGTTGTTGTTGTTGTTCTTACCTCCTTTCTCGGAGTCTTTCTTCTTGTTTTGAGAATCATTCGCCTTGACCTCCTTCTTTCCATTTTCGTCTTCTTCATGAAGTAGGGCCATATCCACCAAGCTCTCAAAGGTCGCCCCCATCGGTACATGAGTCATAGAAGGGCTGTGTAGTAGCTCATTCGTCTGACGAAGCGAAGAGCCTTCTTGTGTTGGGTGTTCACTAAATCCAGCCCAAATCTGGCTAGCTGATTAAACTGATTGACGTATTCCCTGACTGTCATGCTTCCTTGCTTAAGAGTTAGGAACCTCTCCATCTGCAGGCTTCTTTCAGCTTGGGAGAGAAATTTCATCTCAAATCTCATCCGGAAGTCTTCCCAAGTTTCCACTGGCCTCTCAGCATGGGTAATCTCCCACCAATATGAAGCTTCATCTTTAAGCAACCATACTGCTAGCTATATCTTTTTCCTGTCGAAGATGACGAACAAATCTTCGGTCTCCTTCAGCCAGTTCCTCGCTTCCACAAAGGATTCAGTCCCATAGAAGTCCTTTCCACCCATAGCCTTGAAGTCTCTACACGTCTTTGCGAAAGCATTTCCACGAGGAGGAGGAGGAGGAATCGCTGCAGCTGGAGGAGGAATATCTGCTGGGCCTGGATCGTTGGCCCTAGCCTCTAAGTACCTCCTGAACCAGCCAGGTACTGGCACGCCCTCTGGAAAGTTAAGATTCCCAGACATGCTAAAAAACGAAAAGATAGAGATTCAAACGAGGAAACAAAGGAAAGTGCTAATGGCTTTTTAGGGAATAACCTTTTCAAAATAAACTTTTCTTGAAAAATGCTTCTTTATAAACGGTTTTGAAAATAGTTTCAGAAGGTTTTTAAAAGCTTTTGCCCAGTCTGGTAACCTTCTGCTCTGATACCAAATGTAACACCCCAACTCCGCTAGGGTCACTCACAAAGGGAATGCACTAGTTTTGGAGGAGCGTTATCGAGGTAAACAAGCACAGAATTATTACAAGACAGAACATAAATAAGACAGCGGAAGATTCAAAAGATAAATTTCATTACTTTCAAAAAGAGTCAAAACCTTTTACATCAAATAACCAAGGTCATTATTTTCCATCACAACAAATTCGGTCTAGCATAAATAAAGAAGCATGAACTTAAAACATCAAAAGTAGCTTAATTCCCCAAAGGTAGCGGAAAATGCAACCATAGAATAGCCCAAGATCAAACCGTACACGAGCTGAATCAAAAGCAAGCAAAATCCAAGCTAAGTGCTAGAGTTTCCTCCCTGAGAACTTGGGGAGGGGGGAAACGAAAGAAAAAGAGGCGAAAGAAATTTGGTCAGTCATAAAGACTGGTAAGTCCAAGTGACTTTCAGCATAAAAACAGATAAAGGTAACATGACATGTATAAACTGAAAGTAAACATATGAATGATGACAAGATAGGCAAGATAGACTAGGATAACATGATAAATCAAGTATAGCATCACGTATTCAAGGTTCGCTGCATCAACTGTACTAGAATCCCAACCCATGTCTTATATTAATCATGAAATGATCCCTTGGCCAAATATCACGAATGACCCATTACTGGGTCCAACGGAACGATCCACTACTCAATCGGCTCCCTACAAGTTCTAGCTCGTTGTGTTTCTGTGTCATACGGCCCTATCAAGAATGTAGTCACCTGTGCTAGGTCCACCATAGGGTGTATCAAGCCCTATGGTGCCAACCACCGACACGAATCAAGAATGCACAGATAAACCTACTGATGCCCAACGCCTGCTTTTTCAACTCCAGACCACGTGCACGACCATAGCCCGCGTGAACCTACACTGGCGCACCCACACAGCCGTCGTTCTGGTCACTTACAATTAGCCCAGTAATCGTGCCCCACCCAGCCTAGTTCCAGGTTACCATGTTACATCTAGTGGGTTACTGCTGAAATGGACCGCGTAACTAGGGTTTCCGTCTAGTATGTTAAGTGTTGTCATTTAAATTCGAGACTTAACCCATCAGTCTAGCATATCAAGTTGGCTAAGTGTTGTCATTTAAGTTCGTGACTTAGCCCTACCATTCACGCGTTAAGTTGGTTAGGTGTTGTCATTCAAGTTCATGACCTAACCTACCAATCATATTTCAAGTTGGTTAAGTGTTGTATTTCATGTTCATGACTTAACCTTATCATGTGGCATTAATTCAAAAATGCACCCTAACCTCTCACATCAGACATGTTGTTGTGGTCACTGGATATACCGGGCAGTTCCGGGCAGATTTACACCACATCTCAGTCTGATCTCGGGTTTCAAGTGCGATATGACCAACTACCCACATTGGATCCTATTGTTTGCAGTAACTGGATTTGCCGGCGGTTCTGAGAAGATTTACACTGCAAACTCAACCCAACCTCGAGTTGGCCCTTTTCAAGTTCATTCTAGTGTCATGACTATGTTCAAGTTTAATATCAAGTTCGTGCCAATGTTTCATGTTTCAACTTATGCCTATTATCAAGTTCATGATTCATGTTTATAACCAGTTCATGCTTTGCCTAATCTACACAAATCGTATTCCCATCGCATGTAAACGTTAATCGATCGAAATTACAAGCAAATCTAAATCTAGAGGTAAAGGGAATAACATCAAAACTATGATAGGCAGAAGGGACAAGCATAAAGCGATAAAGGAGATTATAAGACTGGCATGATATAACTTGAGATAATCGGTTACAGCATCACTGGCATATAAAAATTAACAGGGTTTTCAAATCTAGCAAAATAAGGCGATAGTCCTGATAAAAACTTGACATAAAAGAATAGGCATGCACAAGCAAGCCAAATACAAGGATAATGGGTCAATGGTTTTTGGTGTACGTAATAACGAATTAGCTAAGCAAGTCACACCCTAGGTATGGGATCCAACTAAATGCCAATTCGGTGTTCAACATGGTTTTCAACTATAGTGTTATGAGCAATCAACTATAATAGTCAATTAACCACAATAGTTATACAATAGTCATGGATAATTATCCAAAAGAGTTCTTGGCAACTACCTTAATAGTCATAGGCAATTAACTGTAATAGTTTCAAAGTCATGGTCATAGTCTTATGTTCATAATCATAGGCAGTAATTCATAATCACGAGTCATAGGTGATTAGCCACAATTGTCCTTGTCATTGTCATAGGCAATGGTCTTATGTTCTCAGTCATAGGCATACGCATAGTCTTATGTTCTCAGTCATAGTCCTTGGCCATTAACAATGGTTTCAATGTCATAGGCATGATAACGTTTGATTTATAAATGCGAATAGGCCCAAACTGATTTCGATGCAATATTCCAAATGTCAAGATCCAAGAAGAAAAGAATAGATATGAATCGATTATCATGCTTAAGTCAAATTTCACTTTATCTCATGTCCAAATTGGAATTAACAAGTTTAGATCTCGAAGTAATTAGAACTTACAGTGCGTGGATCGAGAATTAGAAGGAAGAATTTGATTGTTGAATCTCTATTTGTTTTATCGTGTTCTAATTGAAATCCCCAATTTGCAAATCTCTAAGCGTAGTCTTGATGGAGAAGAAGCAGTCCTTTTTCTTCCTTTTTATCTTATTATTTTGATCATCTTAGAAGCAGCATAAAGACAGAATGAAATGGTGGGGAGAGAATGAGGCTAGGTGGTTGCTTATATAGGGTTAGGCAGACGAATCTGGTCACAAAACAAGTCTAAATACATCAGAATGCATCTGGCTCAGGAAATAGGTTCGGGAGGCAGGTCGACCCCCAGGTCGACTCCCCAATCGACCTGGTCATGGGGGGGTCGACTTCCCAGTCGACTCCCCAGTCGACATGGTTGGGGAGTGTCGATTCCCCAGTCGACCTGGGTATATGGGAGGGAATTATCCCGCCAGCCTTCTCTGGGTTTGAAGTTTGAATTTCTAGCTTTATTTTCGAGCTGTTTTATTTTATTTAAATTCCTGAAACATCGGAGGGTCATATCTTGGTCATATGGACTCCGATTTTCGGAAACTCGGACTCGATTTCATGCAGAATTCCGAGACGAACGCAATGGAGCAATCCGTTTCCCCTGATTCTTAATTTAAAATTTAATTCTGCCTTGATTTATGACTTTAACATGTTATAAAAATACGGGTTGTTACAAGTTAACAAAACTAGCATGGACTAGTCATATAGTAAGATTTCATATGCACATCAGCAAGGCTATTAGTACTAGGATTTGCCAATGGTACAAGCATGGCAGGTAAAAGTTAGTGATTGTCAATAATAATTAAAAAGGTATAGCTGTAACGACCTGGTTTTTTCATGATCTTGGTTATCAACACCAAACATGATGTCGACTAATCAAGCATCGGAAATACAGGATAGTCCATGAAAGAAATTAGAGGGTGAGAATAGATAAGATAGAAACTTAAAATAGAAGAAGAAGAAGAAGAAGAAGAACATACAATATCAGAGTAAACACGAATCTCACAGCGGAACGAATAAATATATTTCATAACATAACTTTGAAATAAACCAGTATCTGTATACAATACCATTATTAGAGTATAACACTTACAACACAGCGGAAATAACAATAGCTATATAATCCTAAGGCCTCCTGCTCCAGCTCTTCAAGTTTCTGTAAATCCCAACCACTTGACTGCCCATACAAAATTAGGCACCCTAGATTTTAGGGAAAACAAAACAAAATAAACTCTGGGTCAGTCATGTGACTGGTATAAGTAAACTCAAATCATTTGATTTAACTTTCAAAATTTCTTTTGAAACAAAGGATAATCATAAGACTGATCCACACATAAACACGGATGGCTTTTACCTTATGATAACCCAAAATATTTATAAAATGATACTTGTCTGATATTATAATAATGTCTAGATCAAGTAAATAGAAATCTAGCAGAAACGCTTGCATCTAACGTTCTACATATATAATATACAATCAAAACTGCAGGCTCTTATTTGGGGAATGGATTCCAACTATGACAAGGTATGGATCCACATTTCGCTCAGTGTACTCTAGAAGCGATACACTGGAGTTCAACAAGAACATCTTGCAACTCAGCTACACATGACCGACCCCTCATTTCGCTTAAGAGTACCGAATATATTGCCACCCCTCGGTTAGTATTCCAACATAACCGTTCCCGGGAGATACAGAATTGAAATAAATACAAATATGAATATTCTCTAGATGGTGACAATATACCCTAATTAGGTGCGGCCCACTTAGCTGTGCTGCCTGCCCGATTTCTGTCGTTTCCCAGTTGATGAGGCTCGAGGTCAAAACATATCTTTTAACAGATCACTACTCCATTTACTTCGAATGTCACATTGCCATACCTGCCAAATCACAAATTGATTTCCTCAAAAATATCACGGGTAAGAGAAACGAATTCATCCGCTACCTAACGTAAATACATCTGAAGAGATCAATTTACGCGATCTATTAAATATACTCTGTCATACATTCTTCCATACAGGTTGTCTTGGGACTAGACAAACCGAAGGCACTATTCAGTAAATCCATCTTAGGCAATTTCTACCTAGGATTAACAAAACAGCCCTTTCATAAACTCCATCTTCAATTATCTTCAATGTATGATGATTCGCAATGCTACTACCAATAGGAGTGGTTCTTCGGATATTATCCAACAGGTCTCTCCATAACGACAACGGAAATTGGTCAAAAACTTTGATAGTTGGTGAGTTAATTATTAAAGAAAAACATGTGTACAAACAACGGTCGTATTTTCAAGTGGAAATCTTACCGATCAATCATCATTTCATTTACAAATCCACTTCCTCTAGCTTTATACATCCATTACCATTCGCTGTATAAACCATTACCATTCGCTGTAAACTTCATTAACTATTCGCTGTACAACTCGTTAACTATCTGCTATACAACTCATTAATTATTTGCTGTAAAACTCACCAATTATTCGCTGTACAATTCATTAACTAATCGTTGCAAAATTCATTAACTAATTATAAACTTATCCGGCCTTCACTATCGAACCTTAAATATCCCTTAGTTAAAAATGAAGTTAATCAAGTTGGGGCATAACTACCTCCCAGACCTTAACTGAACAATATTACTAACCTTGAAACAAACAAAGTTCACCACTTTAAATCTTTAACAAACTTCCTTACGTAACTCTCGGATTCTATTTACGAATCCACTTCTTTATAGAATTATTGGTTTATAACAATAGTTTTATAATTCCATGCTTCCGAGATATAATGACTTTAATTATAAATTTTATTTCTTAATTTAAATAATAATAATTTATTTATTAAATAAATAATCTTGATTTAAAAACCAAAAAGTAAAATAATACGTTCCTGAATTTGATATAATCGAATTCGACTTATAACTCTCTTCCGAGTGACCACTGTTCAATTTCTCTTTTCGAATAACCTATATTCGGTTAATTCTTTTTTCGAATAACTAAATTCGATTATCTCCTTCGAATATCTAAATTCGATTAACTCTTTTGAATAACTAAATTCGATTAACTCCTTCGAATAACTAAATTCGATTAACTCTTTCGAATAACTAAATTCTATTAACTCCTTTGAATATCTAAATTCGATTTACTCCTTCGAATAAATAAATTCGATTAACTCCTTCGAATAACTAAAATCGATTAACTCTTTCGAATAACTAAATTCGATCAACTCCTTCGAATAACTAAATTCAATTAATTCCTTCGAATAACTAAATTCTATTAACTCCTTCGAACAACTAAATTTGATTAACTCCTTAGAATAACTAAATTCGATTAACTCTTTCGAATAACTAAATTTGATTAACTCCTTCGAATAACTAAATTCAATTAACTCTTTCGAATACCTAAATTTGATTAACTCCTTCGAATAACTAAATTCGATTAACTCTTCTCTGGATAAACTAATATTCGACTAACTCTTGTTCGATTAACTCTATTCAATTAACTCTATTCGATTTGCTCTATTCGACTAACTCTAGCTCGATTAACTCTAATCGATTAATTCTAATTCTATTAACTCTAATCGAATTAACTCCAATTAACTCCTTTCGAATAAACTCCATTCGATAAATTCCTTTAACTCTATTCGAATAAACTATATTCGATTAATTCCTTTAACTCTATTCGAATAAACTATATTCGATTAATTCCTTTAACTCTATTCGAATAAACTATATTCGATTAATTCCTTTAACTCATTTTTTTTAACACATTTTTATTAACTCCTTTTGATTAACTCTACTTCCATATTCAGTTTCAAGTATCGATGTCGAAATCGATTCTTACTTCTTTATATATGCCCTGACTTATATATTATATTTATCCAATGATTAACATTTTATTTAATTTATAAAATATTATTTATAAATTAATCTTCTCAATCTATCGGTTAGAATAGATTCTATTTAAAATCTTTGCATTAAATCCATATCACGTTATACCCGTGTGCGAAGCACGGGTCTAAACTTTCCTGATGTGAAATTCTATTCATTTGCCAAATATTTTTCTTTATATAACATTCTTTTCATTTTCCAATAAATTCCTTTATTGTTTCTATTTATTTTCTGAATAAATATATCCTTTTATTATCTATTTATTTTCTAAATAAACATTTTCTTATATAAATTCTTTTAATAAATAATTCCTTTCAATGCTATTTATAAATAATTCCTTTCAATGCTATTTATAAATAATTCCTTTCAATGTTATTTAAAATCCATTGATTTTATAAGTAATTCCTTTTCAAATCTATTTGTAAATGGTTTACAAATATTTCCTTTCATATTCTATTTGTAAATGTTTTACAAATATTTCTTTTTTTCCAATTTGTTTTCACAAATATTTCCTTTTTTATTTGTTTTCACCAATATTTCCTTTTTTCTTATTCTTTGATTTTATAATTATTTCTTTTTATAAAATCCTTTTCTTTATATATATAAAATCCATTGATTTTATACAAATAATTTATTTTTAAAATACACTTTGAAAATCCCCTTTTCTATATCCCAGTGTTTCTAACGGTATTTAAAATACCAATTGACAACGATCAATATCATTCAACCACACGTAATCAACAACATATTATATATCACATCATATATCACCATATATGAAAAACAGTAAAATAAATGTTGAGGAATCCAGTTGGATTCCTCCAACCTGTTTCCCTAGATCCTCATATGTTAAACAATATAATTAACATCAATTTCATTTCAATATGAAATATTTTGATAGACAGAATCAAAGTTTGATTAACGACTTATATATATATATATAATTATCAATAATTTCAAATAATCAATCAGCAATTCAATCAAACAGTCAACACGTAGATATCAATCATCATTTATCAATTCTAAATATACATTATAAAAATATGAACTGATAGAGTTAGTGAGTTTTACTCACTTTGGCAGTTCATCGTTAAATAACAGTAAACTGTTGTTTGATTCAGATCAAACAATTTATTTCGCCATAAATTGAAACTAGCTCTAATCCACTCCCAGTCAGTCCCATTGGGTAGTGTCCGTCCATACGATCCTATCGGATCCAGTTTCATCCAATTCTGATACCGTATGATGAAGTTGTCAAGATTACAAGTTTCAATACATTTTAATATTAATTAAACACTTAAAACAAAAGTAATTTGGGCCTCACCCCCTTTACTTGGCCCATTTCTTTCCGCATGTACCCGGACCCGCTAAAACCCTTTCTTCCCCATCCACGCTTCTGTAAAACCCGAACCACCATTGCTGACTTTCTCTCCATCCACGCTCCAGAATACTTCACGATAAATCGAACAAACACACCAAGTTGCTCCACATTGGAATCTCTCCTTCCCCATACCATTATCATCAAACTCGCAACCAAGGTTCGAATCCCGTCCTTTGGCCTATCTCGCATGGAACAGTACAGGTTCCGACATTTCTTTGCACCAAATTCACTTAAAGTTCACAAATGGTGCGGAAACACCCTATGAACGCCAAAACAATCTCCAAACCAATCATTAACACTTAAATCTCAAGAAGTTATGAACCCTAGGTTTTACTGTGTAATTTGCGTGCTTCCAAGATCAGCGTTGCACCCCACAAAAGCTACGTCAAATCGAAGAGAACTTCTCTAAGATTCCAAATATATATGTATACTAATTTATAGAATTTGTTTCGTTTTATTTTGGATTTAAATGTCTAGCGATTTTTTTCTTATGAAATGAAGAACAATGGCGGCCCATTTTATATTGACCAGAGAAAGTGATTTTTTAGGTTAAGGAAAAAGTTAAGGGTGGTATTTACAGGGTTCACAAATATCTAGATATTTTGTTTTTATTTAATTTATATCGTCATACTCATCTTTAAAAATTCCCGTGATCACTCATGATACCGAAAAATCACGAAACTGGACATACAACTAGAGTTCGACATTACGCACCCAACGAAACTGGTTTCATAGAAGTCTGACTTCGTTTGCTCACATAGTGTATTTTTAACCATCAAATTATCGAATGTTTTTCACATTAAAAATCCGTATGGCCAAACAGTGACCCCAAAGGTCACTAAACTTGGAATCTAACAATAATTTGACATTTCGGATCCAACAAAATTAGTTTCATCGAAAACGGAGGTCGTTTGCATAACTGGCTATTTTCAAAGCTCTAAATAACCCATTTAAATATATAAATATATTTAAAAATAATTAAATTAAATATTTATATATAAATATTATCGTATATATTCACAATAGAATATCATACAACTTCAATGGGATTTATAACTTGATATTTCAAAGTTCTCAGTTATATCGATATTCGATTTATATTTAAATCCTTTTATAATATAAATATATAATTATAAATTCCAGAGGAAATCCATAGCGACTTTTCTAAAATTTGATTTGGACATAAGTCAAAATCCACACAATGAAATCACGATTTTTCTCTTCCACTAGAAAAATATACTTCACCAGCTCCGAACGTTTCTTGTTTCACAGAAATCCAATTTAAAACAGATATCGTATATTCAATTGAAGTTCAAATCACCAAATTACGAACTGCAGCGCCATTTCGAGCTCGATTATAATTATAATATAATTATACGTTCAAACTTCGTTTATATAATATATTCATTATTCGAATTCAATTCCAACCTGAATTATATATATTTTAAATTGTCCAGTTCACACCGTATCGCCATTTCAGTTAATTCTGATTATTCCAAAATTAAATATATTAATTAATTATAATATTAATTAAACATTCATAGTTATTCAATTAAAAAACAATATAATTATCTAAATCATGATTTAAATAATTAAATAAATTAATTATTATACCAAAAAATATGGGACATTACATTATTTCCCCCTTAAAATAATTTCGTTCTCGAAATTGCTAAGGTAGATACAAACCCTATTGACTGGTTAGAACTTATTTCTTTACTTCTCAAATTTTAGTTTCATTAAACCGGTTTATTCCAATTAAAATATTAATTAATTCTTATCAACGAAAATTTTCGAAAATCCTAAAAAATTTCTAACACCCGAAATTTTCGAAAAATTTCACCAGCACCTCCTTCGTAGTGGCCAATAGTTCAAACTCCAACTCGCCTCTCTGGGCCTTTTTCAACCCAAAAGAAAATCAAACGGCTAAGCGGCTAGCCAATTCAGCTCATAAAAATCTCAAACCCATATATAATATAAACTGGTACCTTTTTGTCGGGCATATCATTATATTCTTTCCATCTCTGCTACTAATTCAACATATACCAATGTCATTCCAATCAAACTCAAATCACTTTTATCTCATACACCACCATTCTCTTATCCAAGCCAAATTCAATTTCAAATCAAAGTTCCATTCTCGATTTTCAAATTTTTAACTCATCAATCCCATACCATTTCGGATTCTTATGTCACAAATCCAATTTTCTCGATATCATTCTAATCCAATTCAATTTCCACTTAATTGGTTTCCAATTCAATTCCAATTTATTTCCATAAATTTTTATTTAAATATGTTTTTATTTCACAGTTTATTCCTAGGAGTTTTAAACAGGTTTTCTTTTCCCAAAATCAAACTTTCCTTTTTAGGATTTCAAAAAACTTGTTTTTCTCAAAACAATTCAAAAACAAAATGTTTGGTAGTAATCCGTCACTTACATACTCGAAAATGAACACTAATGATGTCACGATTCATCATTAGGGTTATTTCCCAGCCATCGAAGTGAGTTCAATACTATATTACTTTTAAAATCACTTTTAAACTATTCCACTTTGAAATACATTTCAAAATACCATACACAATGCTGGTAAAACAATTTAAAATCTCCTAGGATTTTAAAATTCTCATATATTCAATTCAAATCCATTTACAAACACTTCTCCAAATTTTAATTCCAATTCTGATTTAAATTCAGATTTAATTCATTTGATTTCATATATTACACTTATATGAATTCTGATTGGTGATTTGCATAATCATTCAATTTATAATCTTACTCGATTATAATAACAACCAATATATCCAATATATTATAATCATTCCAATATAAATCCTTTATGTCAAAATATAATTTGGGTAAAATTATTTCGTTTACCCTCTTTCAAAACATACTGTGTCGATTCATCGTATTCGAGTTTTTAGAAACTCCTAACGATACAGTGGATCAAACTGATCGACCAGAACTCAGAGATAACTGCACCAATAAATCTCCATGGTATAAAATCATTTTATATCAAACAACAAATACGTTCACTCGTATATATACACTCAACTCAATCTAGGGTATTACTAACCCCATCTCTACTAAGTCTCGCCACAAAGCCAAGGTAATTACTTAACCTTAAGCTTTGATACCAACGGTAACAACCCGATTTTTTCACGATCCTGGTTATCGACACCAAACACGATGTCGACTAATCAAGCATCGATAATACCGGATAGTCGTTGAAAGAAATTAGAGGGTGAGAATAGATAAGATAGAAACTTAAAATAGAAGAAGAAGAAGAACATACAACATCAGAGTAAACACGAATCTCACAGCGGAACAAATAAATATATTTCATAACATAACTTTGAAATAAAACAGTATCTGTATACAATACCATTATTAGAGTATAACATTTACAACACAACGGAAATAATAATAGCTATATAATCCTGAAGCCTCCTGCTCCAACTCTTCAAGTATCTGCAAATCCCAACTACTTGACTGCCCATACAAAATTGGGCACCCAAGAGTTTAGGGAAAACAAAACAAAATAAACTCCGGCTCAGTCATGTGACTGGTGTGAGTAAACTCAAATCATTTGATTCAACTTTCAAAATTTCTTTTGAAACAAAGGATAATCATAAGACCAATCCACACATAAACACAGATGGCTTTTACCTTATGATAACCCAAAATATTTATAAAACGATACTTGTTTGATATTATAATAATGTCTAGATCAAGTAAATAGAAATCTAGCAGAAACGCTTGCATCTAACGTTCTACATATATAATAAACAATCAAAACCGCGGGCTCTTACTTGGGGAATGGATTCCAACTATGACAAGGTATGGATCCACCTTCCGCTTAGTGTACTCTAGAAGCGATACACTAGAGTTCAACAAGAACATCTTTCAACTCAGCCACACATGACCGACCCCTCATTTCGCTTGAGAGTACTGAATATATTGCCACCCCTCGGTTAGTATTACATCTTGACCGTTCCTGGGAGATACAGAATTGAAAGAATTACAAATATGAATATTCTCTATATGGTGACAATATTCCCTAATTGGGTGCAGCCCACTTAGCCATACTGCCAGCCCAATTTCTGTCATTTCCCAGTTGATAAGGCTCGAGGTCAAAACGTATCTTTTTACAGTTCACTCCTCCATTTACTTCGAATGCCACATCGCCATACCCGCCAAATCTCAAATTGATTTCCTCAAAAATATCATGGGAATAAAGCTAAAAGAAACGAATTCCTCCGCCACAAACGTAAATACGTTTGAAGAGATCAAATTACGTGATCTATTAAATTTACTCTGTCAGACATTCTTCCATATTGGTTGTCCTGGGACTGGACAAACCGATGGCACTATTCAGTAAATCCATCTTAGGCAATTTCTACCTAGGATTAACAAAAAAGCCCTTGAATAAACTCCGTCTTTAATTATCTTCAATGTATGATGATTCGCAATGCTACTGCCAATACGGAGTGGTTCTTCGGATAATAATCCAATCCGTCTCTCCATAACGATAACGGAAATTGGTCAAAAACTTCGATAGTCGGTGAGTTAACTATCAAAGAAAAACATGTGTACAAACAACAGTCGTATTTCCAAGTAGAAATCTTACCGATCAATCATCGTTTCATTTACTAATCCATTTCCTCTAGCTTTATAAATCCATTACCATTCGCTGTATAAACCATTACCATTCGCTGTAAACTTCATTAACTATTCACTGTACAACTCATTAACTATCCGCTGTACAACTCATTAACTATTCGCTGTAAAACTCATCAACTATTCGCTTTACAATTCATCAATTAATCGCTGCAAAATTCATTAACTCATTATAAACTTAACCAGCCTTCATTATCGTACCTTAAATATCCCTTAGTCAAAATTGAAGTCAATCAAGTTGGGGTATAACTACCTCTCAGACCTTAATTGAACAACATTACTAACCTTGAAACAAACAAATTTCACCACTTTAAATCTTTAACAAATGTCCTTATGTAACTCTTGGATTCTATTTACGAATCCACTTCTTTTACAGAATTATTGGATTATAACAATAGTGTTATAATTCCATGCTTCCGAGATATAACGATTTTAATTATAACTTTTATTTCTTAATTTAAATAATAATAATTTATTTATTAAATAAATAATCTTGATTTAAAAACCGGAAAGTAAAATAATACTTTCCCGAATTCGACTTATAACTCTCTTCCGAGTAACCTCTATTCGATTTCTCTTTTTGAATAACCTATATTCGATTAATTCCTTTTTCCGAATAACTTAATTCGATTATCTCCTTTGAATATCTAAATTCAATTAACTCTTTCGAATAACTAAATTCGATTAACTCCTTCAAATAACTAAATTCGATTAACTCTTTCGAATAACTAAATTTGATTAACTCCTTCAAATATCTAGATTCGATTAACTCCTTCGAATAACTAAATTCGATTAACTACTTCGAATAACTAAATTCGATTAACTCTTTCGAATAACTAAATTCGATTAACTCCTTCGAATAACTAAATTCGATTAACTCTTTCGAATAACAAAATTCGATCAACTCCTTCGAATAACTAAATTCGATTAACTTTTTTGAATAACAAAATTCAATTAACCCCTTCGAATATCTAAATTCGATTAACTCTTTCGAATAACTAAATTCAATTAACTCCTTTAAATAACTAAATTCAATTAACTCTTCTCCGAATAAACTAATATTCGACTAACTCTTGTTCGATTAACTCTATTCAATTAACTCTATTCGATTGGCTCTATTCGACTAACTCTAATTCGATTAACTCTAATCGATTAATTATAATTCTATTAACTCTAATCGAATTAACACTAAACAATTAACTCCTTTCGAATAAACTCCATTCGATAAATTCCTTTAACTCTATTCAAATAAACTATATTTGATTAATTCCTTTAACTCTATTCGAATAAACTATATTCGATTAATTCCTTTAACTCTATTCAGATAAACTATATTCAATTAATTCCTTTAACTCATTTTGATTAACATTTTTTGATTAACTCCTTTTGATTAACTCTACTTCCATATTCAGTTTCAAATATCGATGTTGAAATCGATTCTTACTTCTCTAAATAAGTCCTGACTTATATATTCTATTTATCTAATGATAAACATTTTATTTAATTAACAAAATATTATTTATAAATTAATCTTCTCAATCTATCGGTTATAATAGATTCTATTTAAAATATCTGCTTTAAATCAATATCACGTTATACCCATGTGCGAAGCACGGGTCTAAACTTTCCTGATGTAAAATTCTATTCATTTGCCAAATATTTCTTTATATAACATTCTTTTCATTTTCCAATAAATTCCTTTTATATTTCTATTTATTTTCTAAATAAATATTTACTTTTATAATCTATTTACTAAATAAATATTTTCTTAAATAACATTCTTTTTATAAATAATTCCTTTCAATGCTATTGATAAATAATTTCTCTTAATGTTATTTATAAATAATTACTTTTCATATAAAATCTGTAACACCCCGTGATTCTGTAACGCTAAGATTCACAAATCAAGGCAGAATTAAAAGTTAAAATCAAAATAAAGGGAAACGGGCTGCGCCATCTCGTTCGTCTCGGAATTCTGCATGAAAATGAGTCCGAGTTTGCGTAAATCGGAGTCCGTATGAGGGAGATATGGCCTCCGGAAGTTTCAGAATTCAGTTTAAAATTCGAACAAACAGAAAACAAATTCAAATTTCAAAAATCGGGCCGGATTGGCCAGGGCGGGAATTTTCCCGCCTAAGACACCCAGGTCGATTGGGTAGTCGACCTGGGCTACCCAGGTCGACTGGGTAGTCGACCTGGGGCACCCAGGTCGACTATGTAGTCGACTTGGGGGTCGACCCACCCTGTTTTTCCACCTTTCTGCATCTGGTTCATTCTGATGTATTTGGTCACGTTTTTTGACCTGGTTCGTCCGCCTAACACTATATAAACAGCCCTGGTCTTCTTCTCTATTCACAATTCTTTTCTACCCTTATGCTGCAAAGATTATTGACAAACATGGCTTCTTCTCCTCCTCTTAAATTAAATAATAAATAGAATAATATATAAAATAAATCAAGACGAGGAGATGCTGCTAAAAGAATTTCAAGAAGAGGTTCAAGTCGAGCTAGGATTCAAGAGGAGGTTCAAACGACTTCAACGACTGTTTTTCTACAAATCTTAGCAACACCATCTTTCTGTTCTGATCTAATCTCTATAAGTCAATTATTTCTAGATTTGAACGTTTTTCTTTGTTCGTGACATGAAATTAAAGGAATAAAAGAATATGCCAATTCTCTCTCTCTCTCTCTATTCGAATCAGTGCCTATACTCTTGAACCTAATTAAGAACTGTTATGATTCGAGGACAAAATAGACCATGACTATGAAACTATGGACCTTAAAACCATATTCGTATGACCATGAACATTTGCCTATGACTATTAACATTGCCTATGACTATGAACATTGCCTATGACTGTGACTGTGACTATGAGGATTATTTCCTTAACTAAGCCTATGCCTTTGATTAGGAAACATAAACTATTGCCTATGACAAAACAAGGACATCTGTGATTAAACACCTATGATTCATGACTAGGAAAGTGTTGCTTAAGTTCTGTGATTATGAGATTGGGTCTAAACCCGATTATTTATTCTGCTTGTCCTTGGTTTTCTTTGGTTTTAGATCTTGGGAATTTACCTATTAAGTTAGGTCTACCCATGTTCTTGAACCTTTGTCTCTATTCTGTCTATCTTTGGCTTTAGACCTTGGGAATTTACCTGTTAAGTTAGGTCTACCCATGTTCTTGAACCAACGTCGTTATTCAACCCTTTTTATGCCAGTTAGTATGTCTATCTTTTGCATAGCATCTTTGGTTCATTCCCTAATTTCTACGAGTCTAGACTTATCCATAATCTAGATTGAATCGCAATTATACGAACGGTGGGAATACGATTTGGGCATAATGTGAAATGTACTAAAACATAGTTGTAAAACTTGGATTTTGGCATAAATTGGGAACATGTATTATGGCATGTTCATAGAAATGCAAATTGGATAAATTGGACATAGATTAAAAGATGTGTAATTTGAATCTAGTATTGACGTGTAAATCTAGCATTTACATGAATAGAGAGCTAGAGTAATAAGTCTAGTTTGACGTGAATTAGAATGTTGAATCGGAATTGGATTAGCTAATTTGGCAACGGTAAGTATATTGGCATAAAAGTGAAATTGGCCATAATTGGGAATAACTGTCAGGTTTAGCAAAATCATGGTTAGTGACACTTAATTTGGTATATTTTACATACCAAAAAGCATAAATATGATTTAGAAGGGGAAATGGGCCATAAGAATGAATGTAGTCAATTTACATTAAAAGGGTAATTGGGAAATAAGTAAATTAGGATTAATTTACTTATAGAATTAGTCCTAAATAAGGAAATATAAATTTAGACAAATTAAAGGTTTCTTAACGACATCTCTTTTAATAATACACCAGAAAGTTCTAGGGTGATAGAGAGGATAGTGTCTAGGCTTGGGTTTGGAAAATACAAGTTTCCTGCTCTCCCTGGCTATCCCTAACTGATCCGACGAACGAGATGGTTACTTTCAAAACTAGATTTGAAAATAAATTGAAACCCTTTGAACTTAGAAAACATGAATATGCCTAACCAGAGGTTAGACTAAGTTGCGATGTAAACCTGCCCGGAACCAATCGGCACATCCAGTATTCGCAACAATATCTGTCTAATGTGAGTGGTCGCGGCTTTAATCTATTTAATTAAAGCTAGAACAAGAATGGTAGGGTTAAGTTAACTAAGACACTTAACCAATTCAATAAGTTAACCAAACCGATGGGCGGGGTTAGGTTCATACAGACACTTAACACAGTTAAGCTAGAATGGGAGGGTTAAGTCCATAGGAACACTTAACCAACTTAACACAGTTAAGCTAGAATGGGAGGGCTAAGTCCATAGAGACACTTAACCAAACTCAGGGTAGCAAGACAAGATTCGTAGGGGTTAAGTAACTAACAAAACACTTAGCCAAATTAACATGTTAACTAGACTAAGAAGGTGGGGTTAAGTAAAGTTAATACACTTAGCCAATTTGATATGTTAGCTGGGCTAGACCGTAGGGTTAAGTAAACTTGAACACTTAACCATCAGATTATGATAAAGAAATAGGGTTAAGTCTAAAACATGAAGGGATAATACTTAACCGTTAATAACATGTTAGTTAAAACAGATGGGCAAGGTTAAGTTAAAAAGGGAACACTGAACCAATACAGGGTGAATGGGTAGGGTTAAGTAATAAGAAATACTTAACCAATATAACTTGGTTTGTGGCGGGGTTAAGTCAACATGAATTACTGATAACACTTAACCAGTTTGACAGGATAAATGAAGAGGGTTAAGTTGGCTTGAATTGACTAATGACACGTAACCAATCCAAATTGACGGGAAAGGGAACTAAGTAGTAAACCTTAGAAAACAACGATTCTGGAAAGTAAGTGGTAAATCTTAGTTAGTAAAACTAAGTAGTAATTCTTAGTATAACACGGGAAGGAGCGAATGTCCGTCTGAGTAGAAAGAAGGCTCCAACGAATTGGGTTACGAAGCCCGAGGCTTTGAGGGGACGTGAGGGTACTCTTGGTATCCCTCTATGAGGCTGCAGATGATCCTCCTGGGCTCACAGAGGTTAAGGTCTGCGTAGAAGAACCAAGGGTATGCCTTGGTTGCAATACATGGCAACCTAAAGACTAGGATGGACTGACGTGATTCGGCGAGCAAACGGTAGCCCTGTAATAGCGACTCGTCGTCTACCATCCATCTTGAGTCAATCGAGATACATGAAGCGGAAAGGCGGAGAACTCCAAAAGACCATATACTTGCTATCTAGTTATGGGTGAGGATGGCCATAGGATAGTGGGGCACCGGGGGCCGGCGTATAGTTCTCATTTTACAAGGTGTGCCTTTCATTAGTTGAGGGAGGGGTCAAGTGGGACCATAGCCACTGGAATAAAAACAGACCTTAGCATCTGCATCGGCAGATATCTGAAAGCTCCCGACCGAGTTTTGTATTCCTTGATTTGCCCTGTCACAGGACTCGGACCGCACATTACAGGACATGTGCATCTAGATAAGCGATAACGATTCGCGATACATGCGTGGGGAAGTATAGGAACATACACCACTCTAGGTAGTGTGTCCTAGACTTGGGGGCATCGTTCGACAGGTAGCATAATTCCTAGTTTTACTAGGTGGCATAAATCCTGAATCCAAGAAGTGTTCAGCAGACAGCGTAAACTCTACTTGAATCTAGAAAGTACTGGATAGAAAACCCTAGATTAAATCTAGGGAACAAATAAATAAATGGATACCTGGAGGCGATGGAAAATACAGGGATTGGGATCACGTTATCGTTACTAGTTGGAACACTAGTTAGGTGGTGCAGAGATATAGAAATCCGTATAACAAGGAAATGGCGAAGCGGCGAAAGTATTAGAGCATATCCAGTTTATCTTAGCTTAGCAGATCTCGTGTTAATCTTGTTTAATCTTGCCAACCTTATCATCATGGTGTTATCTTGTATTCAGTTAATTCATGTCGTTTTGTTGTTGTTCCATGTTCATATGCTAGAAGTTACTGAACTTACTCAGGCTTTATGTCTGACTCTGTTTTTCTTTCGTCTTCTTTTCTTCCGTTCCCCCCCAGGTAGTAAAGGAGGGAATAGTATAGCTCAGGTTAAGTTGGACTGTCACTCTTTCCCAGCTTGAAGATTTGTTGAAGTTTGCTTGGATTCTCTTATCAGATGCTATGGCTGGCTCATGCTAAAATTGGGGAATATAAATGTTGTTTTACGCTTCTTTATTTTGTAAGACAAATGATACTCTGATATTGTAAAGAAATCATTGTACAAACTATTTTATCAATAAAGAAAATTTTTATTTTCCGCTGTTTAATTTTTGTCTGTCTTGTAATTTATCTGCATATTTTACTCTAAATGCTCCACAGAACTTAGTGCATTCTCTTTGTGAGTGACACTAACAGACGTGGGGTGTTACAAAATCCATTGATTTTATAAATTATTCCTTTTCAATTCTATTTGTAAATGGTTTACAAATATTTCCTTTCGTATTCTATTTGTAAATGTTTTACAAATATTTCTTTTTTTCCAATTTGTTTTCACAAATATTTCCTTTTCTATTTGTTTTCACCAATATTTCCTTTTCTCTTATTTTTTGATTTTATAATTATTTCTTTTTATAAAATCTTTTTCTTTATATATATAAAATCCATTGATTTTATATATATAATTTATTTTCCAAATACACTTTGAAAATCCCCTTTTCTATATCCTAGTATTTCTTACGGTATTTAAAATACCAATTCACAATGATCGATATTATTCAACCACACATAAACAACAACAGATTATATATCACATCATATATCACCATATATGAAAAACAGTAAAATAAATGTTGCGGAATCCAGTTGGATTCCGCCGACCTATTTCCCTGCATCCACAGATGTTAAACAATATAATTAACATCAATTTCATTTCAATATGAAATATTCTGATAGACAAAATCAATGATTAATTAACGATTTATATATATATATACATATATCGTTATCTATAATTTCAAACAATCAATCAGCAATTCAATCTAACAGTCAACACACAGATATCAATCATCATTTATCAGTTCTAAATATACGTTATAAAAATATGAACTGATAGAGTTAGTGAGTTTTACTCACTTTGGAAGTTCATCGTTAAATAACGATAAACTGTTGTTTGATTCAGATCAAACAATTTATTTCTCCATAAATTCAAACTAGCTCCAATCCACTCCTAGTTAGTCCCATTGGGTAGTGTTCGTCCATACGATCCTATCGGATCTAGTTTCATCCAATTCTGATACCGTATGCTGAAGTTATCAAGATTACATGTTTCAATACATTTTTAAGTTAATTAAACACTTAAAACAAAATTAATTTTTGCCTCACCCCTTTTGTGATGATCCCAAAGCCCCGTGACACGGTGTTAAGGATAATCATTGGAATATAACACATTAATCATCATTAGCAGATCACAGATAATAGCATAAACAGAAAATAGAATAATTTACACACATATGACAGCGGAATCATATAGATATCATCATATCAGAGAAGCACAGTACAGGATACAACTTAGTGCATAATGATACATAATCAGTCACCATCGCCTGAGGCGGAATCATACATAAAGAGTACACAAAATAAATATCAGTCTACATCGCCAATGGCGGAATCATAATATAGATACAATAATAGCGGAGAAAATCCAAATCAGAACGGTGTAGTCAAGCCTCGCCATGGGCCAAAAGTGCATCAGAAACCTGTAACTAGGCTGCCCGTGTGAAAATGAGGGCACCCGAATTTGCAAGGTGAAACAAACTACGAGTCAGTCATGGAACTGGTATGAGAAATCTACTTAACTTATTAACAACAATAATAAGGCAAATCAAAGGACCACGCCACTTTCGTGGAACGGGTTTACTCCAATGAGTGCTAGTGCATGAAATAAAGTAAATGATTAAATCATCGCAATGCTTTTTGAAAAATGAAGCCATTATAAGACTCAGGTCCCATCACACAATGCAACGCAAGCCGGAGGAAAGAGTTTTTACCTTATAATGGCCAAAAATGCTTCATACGAATAAAACAAAAGTGTTTGATATTATTACTAGTGCATATATGTTTCAAAAGCGATTTCAATCATAAATATCAATCATAGGCGGCATAAATGACCCATACCACTATGTCGCCGTACTAGTAATACAATCACGTCCGCATATTTCGTATTGGGAATTGGATTCCTTCATGAGTCGAGGCAAGGGGCAAGCTCCTCTCCGATTCGAGACACTCTAGCAAATGTCCCAGGACCCCACTATGATCCTTGGATCTTCAGGGCCGGTCCTCCCTTACTTTTGAGGATTGATTATCCCTGAACACACGTTTCCTGGTCCTTACAGACCTATATCGAGGTGCCTCGCATTCCAACAACCACACAGGTGAAAAGTATATATAATGTCACGGCTGGTAGGTCACTGACACCACCTTAGCTAGAAAGAAACGTTGTGCTCTCCCTGTAGTCACTCTCCCGTTTTTGACTCATACCGAGGTGTGAGGCTCGTGAATTCACGTTATACACAAAGCTATGTCACCCAGACCATGCTTTGATCATCAACCTCAAAGACTTTGCTTTGCAACAGAAGCCTTGATCATATGCCACTTAGGCGTGCCACACAGGCAATCCACTCTATGCGACTGATTTCTATCAATATATAACCTCTGAGCTCGTACGTCTCAGAGAAGGGCGTTAAGCAAGAGAATAAATTCTCCACCGCCAAACAGATATATATTTAACAGAAATCAATCAGCACAGAACAAAATCCAATGTCAGACACACAGTCCATTTACAAGTCCGTTCTGGGTCTGAACGAAACCGGAGGCACCAATTCCTCGCATATCCGTACAATCAACAGTATGTTTGGACGGCTACTACTTCAGCTCCTTCATGGTAGCTACTCCAATCACGAGCATCAGTAGCGCCCATCCATCCAATGTCAAGATCGTCAGTCTTCAACCGTCTTCGACTCTTCGACTTCTCAACGTCGATCGATTATTTGAAATGAGATGAACTCGGCCTTTTCAAACAATCCACTTATATTTAGATTTTCAAATCAATTTATCACGTGGTTGGACTATTCAACATTCACATTTCAGTTCTTTAGTTATAATTTTCATGTCAAATACATTCAACCATCACATATCAAGCAAACACAACGAAATTGGTTTATTTCCACTCTATATCGTCTATAGTATTTTATAACGATATATCGCCATTTTTATTTAATTTAAAACGGTCATATTTAATTAAACGACGTTTTAGGTCGTGTCGATGCACTGACGCTGTTTTTCACTAATTTTGTTTTACACATATCTGAAAATCAAACCGTTGGATTTTCACAAATTTTATATCATTAGGAAGGTCATTTCAAAACGAATCCATCGGTTTCAGTTTTGGGAAAATCCGATGGTCGGATCTCCCACACTAGCCATTTGAAGTTACGATTTCAATTTACGAACTACAGCGTCGTTATTCGATTTAATTTAATTATATTTATATTTATATATATATATATAATTAAATTCGTTTCTGGCGTTGTTTTTCTTCATATTTGAATTAAACATTCCAGACAATCCAACCGTCGGATCTTCACAAAATTGGTGCCGTTGGAAAGATATTTCCAAGGCGAACCCAACGGTTGCGGTTTCGGGAAAATCCAATGGTCGGATTTCCCGCACTAGTCATTTGAAATCACGGTTTCAAAACACGAACTGCACGGCCATGTTTCGTTTTAATTTTATTTATTTATATAAATATAGTTCATTCAAAAATTCCTATATCGTTTTCACTTCAATTATTTCACTAACGCCTTTAAATTTTGGAAAATTTCGCCATAACCTCCTTTGTACGGGGGGGGGGGGGGGGGGCTAGGAAAATTCCCAAATAGCCACACGGGCGTCTCATGTCAAAAAGAAAAAGCCAAGCGGCTAGCCAACAGGCTCATAAAATCATCACCCAAACAAAACAGTAAATGTGTACCTATTTGTCGGGCTCAAATTTTTTTTCCTCTTCTCTAGCCCCTTTGCTATAACCTGTTCCATAAATATGCATGTACATATATACAATTTTTATCACTTATCATTTTCCATTCAGCTTCATATTTGATTTACTTTGGTTTAAAAACACCATTCATTCTAGTGTTGCATGCATAGGCTAAAATCATATCATTAACTAATTAATGTATATTTCAACTCATGCACATTTATTTGAACAAGTGGCTATTTTTAACAATTCACATTTCAAAGATGATAATTTTGGCGAACTAAAATAGATTTCAACACATGACTATTTTATTTAGTTCCTATGCATGTTAAAAATAATATTTCATCACAAATATTTATTTCAACGTCCGCATAACTTTAGCATATCACATATGTGATAAAAATGATATTTTTATCATTTAAAATATTTATTCGACAAATGGATGTTTTCAACACTTCATAGTTTCAATAAAAATGTAATTTTTATTGTTCGATCTTTTTATTCAACACATGAACTTTTCCACTACACACACTTCTCAACACATGAGCATTTCCACACATGGATATTTTATTTATGTTGTTCATATTAGAAAGATGGAATTTTTATTGTTGAAACTATTTATATATAAGGCGAATATTTTACATACTTCATATATATTATAAAAATGTGATTTTTATTGTTTAAACACTTCATCCATTCACAAATGAATTAAATTTTCACACATCACTTTTCAACACATGAACATTTCCACACATGGATATAGTTTCAACATATGACTTTAATTTCAACGCATGAAAATAATTTCAACATATGAAAATTATTCTAACACATAAAGATTATTCAAAATTTCGGCAGCATAACGGCAGGGTAGTTAAAACCGGCACCGTCCCTAGTACGGCTCCTCGCTCTACCTTAAAACCTCGCGGTTTTTGACAATGGGGATTCATGCATCTAATTCGCACGCAGGCGGCATGTTTTATTTTTATTTCCACAAATATTTCCAATTCATTTCAATCACCAATGGGTATTTTCCAACCACAACCAAACAATATCAACCACAAACAATTATTCAACCATTCGTATTTTTCATCCAATATTTCACACCAATTCACAACAATAAATATCGTCCATGGTTTGTGGACGAGGGGAGTATATATATATATATTAGTGCTATATTTCACTTGCATTTCAACACATATATCAATTATTCTATGCATGTATAATTCATACTTCGCTCATATAGCTTACACCACGCATGTACATGAGGTATACAACACGTGTGTAATTTATATTTCGCTAATATAATTTATACATGACATTTTCCATTCAAATTCATTTAATTTAGATTTCTCACATTGGTTTGCGGAGTGCTAAATATCGTAGATGACTCAGAAAAATCTGCGGCTTCTTCCATGTGGTAGAGAGCTTCCTTGCGGTCCCGATGTTTCCTATTTCATCGAATTTTGTCAACACACCAAAAAGATATGACTTTTCAAAGTGCAGACATCAAAAAGGACTCACCTTTCTATTTGGTTCGAAACTAGGTTTGAGGTTTTCGCGAAATCCCCTGGCCTAGACGACGATCAGGGAGTTGGACGTGGAAGAGCTTCGAGTGGGGGTCCTATCGGTGGGGGTTTGGTGGAGCTCGGTGGCAGTTCGGAGCGGCGGCGGCGATGGGAAGTGGTGGACTTTGGGCGCTCGATTCAGGTGGAGGAGGCGATTGTTCTGGTCGTGGGTGGGTCGGATCTGACGTGGGGAGGGAGGCGCGTCGACGACAGGTGGTGGCGGCGGCGATAGAGGGCTGAGGCGGCGGCAATCGGTCGGAGAAGAATCGAACGGGTTTCGCCGTTCGTTCATGGGTTACGGGGGTTTTTAGTTTATTTTTTATTTTTTAAATAATGAGTGGAATTTTCTGATTCGTCGGAATATATATATATATTTCAGAAAATTAGGGTTTTCACCAACGAACTCCTTTTCAAGCCCAGCGACTGTCGCCCCTAGCTAAATACCCCCATCCCGGACACAATGGGATATGTTTCATTGGCCAATTCGACTGTTACAGTCAGTTATTTTTCAAATTAAAGTATAAAACATTTAATTTTAACTTTGAATGCACATTTCAATTTGCCAGGGCCAGAAACAGATTCGAAAAACTCTAGAAAAATAAATCTAGCTATGTTTTGACGCTAAGGTCCCAACAGAACTAGTTTCGTCGAATTCTGAGATCGTTTGAAAAATGGTCATTTTCTGGTCGATCCAATTTAACAGAAATTGACCAAACGCATTTTCTTTTGCCACGCTCACATACTAGCTTCAAAAATTATGAAATTTGAAACCTAGCAATAATTTGCCTTCCCAGACCCAACAAAAGTGGTTTCGTCGAATTCTGAGGTCGTTTGCAAAATATCAATTTTCCAGGGCTATATATTCTATATAGCGACCATTCTGAAAATTCATTCGGCCATAACTTTTGATTCACGTTATGAAACTTTGATTTTTCAGATTCATTAGAAAGGTATTGACTAACAGATTTAAATATTTTTGGTTTCACTAAAATCCGTTGTATTTTCCACCCTGCACAGTCAGTCAAAGTATGAATTCAAATTTTCAAACTGACTCACTATTTCTAATTCACTATATTATTGAAATATTCTATTTCAATTGTTAAAATTCCTTTGAAATCACCAATTTAAAGATTTTAAATTGGCTCGTATTTTCCGGGTTATTACAATCTCCCCCACTTGAAACTTTTCGTCCTCGAAAAGGAAACAACATTAAAGTAGGAAACAAAATGTAAATGCAAAGTATTGTAAAGGTGCCTTGCATCGGAGTTAGTCAGAGATGTCCACTCTGCATTTGGGGTAAGTTTGCTTAATGCTTTCCTCAGTCTCCCAAGTACAGTCTCTAGGATCACTGCTCCACTGCACTTTAACTAAATGAACCTTTTTGCTTCTTAGTTCTCTAGTTTCTTTGCCAATAATCTTTAATGGCTCTCTTCTGAGTGCTAATTCTGGAGTTATGTCTATATCCTGTTGCGCTACTTCTTCTACAACAAGATCCGGATCATGCACATGTCTTCTAAGTTGAGATATGTGAAATACATCATGCACTCCAGGCAACCAATCTGGTAATTGAACCCTATAAGCAAGAGTTCCAATTCGTTTAAGTATAGGAAAGGGACCAATAAATCTCGGTGCCAACTTCCCAGTTTTTCCAAATCTGATTACACCTCTCATCAGAGAAACTTTCAAATAAACATGATCACCAACAGCAAATCTCAAATCTCAAATCTCTTCTTCTAGAATATGCATAACTTTTCTGTTGGCTTTGGGCGGTTCTCAATCGCTTTTTGATGAAGTCGACTTTATCAGATGCTTCTCTAATCATATCGGATCCTAACACAAGTCTATTGCCCGGTTCTACCCAACATGCTGGAGATCTGCACGGTCTGCCAAATAATGCTTCAAATGGCGACATCCTCAAACTTGCTTGATAGCTATTGTTATATGAGAATTCTGCCAAATGCAAGTGATCTTCCCATGACCCACCAAAATCAATTATACAAGCCCGCAATAAATCTTCTAGAATTCTATTTACCGGCTCAGTTTGGCCATCTGTTTGAGGGTGATAAGCGGTGCTCATATTCAGTTTCATTCCCAATTCTGTCTGGAAAGCCTCCCAGAATTTGCTAGCAAATATCGGGTCTCTATCACTGACTATGCTGATGGGAATTCCATGCAGCTTAACGATTTCTTTGAAATATATCTGTGCTAGACTTTGAGCGGTTCTATTGGATCTGACAGGTATAAAATGGGCAGTCTTCGTGAAGCGATCTACGATTACCTTAATGCTGTCATTACCTTTCCTGGTTCGCGGCAAGCCATCTATGAAATCCATGGAAATCTGTTCCCATTTCCTACCTGGGACTTCCAACGGTTGCAACAATCCAGCTAGCTTCCGTTGGTCGCTCTTGAACAATTGACAAGTAGGGCATCTGCTAACATACAAAGAAATATCCCTTTTCATTGCCTTCCACCAGAAAGTGCGTTTGATATCGTTGTACATTTTACTCACCCCAGGATGGATGCAAAATTTGGATTTATGGCATTCATCCAGCACTTCTCTTTTGAGCTCAGGAATGTCGGGAACACATATTCTTCTATTCAGCCTCAGAACTCCCTCACTATCCACCTGGAAACTGGAGCCTTCGCCCCTTTGAATCCTTTTTACCATCTCTTTCACAAAATTGTCACTTTTCTGAAGAACAGATATTCTATCAATCAATCCTGGCGTAATTATAAGATTGGCAATGATTGCGGTTTTCCTACTAAGCGCATCCGCTACAACGTTAGCCTTCCCCAGCGTATACAGGATATCAAGATCATACGCTGCAAGAAATTCTAGCCAATGCTGCTGTCTCAGATTCAGATCTTTCTGGGTGTATAAATACTTCAATGATTGATGATCTGTGTACAACACAAATTTCTCGCCCAATAAATAATGCCTCTAGATTTTTAAAGCAAAAACGATGGCTAGCAACTCAAGACCATGAGTCACATAATTCTTCTCATGCGGTTTCAGTTGGCGGCTTGCATAAGCGACTACTTGGCCTCTTTGCATTAACACTGCACCAAGACCTCTAATAGAAGCATCTGTCCAAACCATTAAATCCTGATTGCCATCAATAACGGTTAACACTGGAGCAATTGGCAGTTTCGATTTCAATTCCTGGAAAGCTTCTTCACAGTAGGAAGTCCACTTAAACTTCTCATGTTTCTTTGTGAGCTTCGTTAACGGACCGGATATCTTCGAAAAATCCTTAACGAACTTTCGATAATAACTAGCCAACCCCATAAAACTTCTAACCTCTGTGGGAGTAGTGGGTTGTTTCCAATCTTGAATCGTTGTTATTTTGCTTGGGTCAACAGAAATCCCTTTCTCTGACACGACATGGCCAAGAAACTTCACTTCTTCTTGCCAGAAGATACATTTAGAGAATTTGGCTTTGAAGACGTTCTTTCTTAGAATCTCCAATACTTGTTCTAAGTGTTTTTCATGCTCGGGTTTTGATTTGGAGTAGATTAAAATATCATCGATGAATACGAGGACAAATTTATTCAGAACTCCCCTGAACACTCTATTCATTAGATCGACAAAGTATGCTGGAGCATTGCACAGGCCAAACGGCATTACTAACCATTCATAAAATATGTCTGGACCTCTGAAAGCTGTCAAAGGAACACACTCTTCTGCTATTCTCAATTGATGAAAACCTGTAGCTAGGTCCATTCGGGAAAATACTTTCACCCCATTCAATTGGTCTAGCAAATCATTGATGCGGGGTAATGGATACTTGTTTTTGAGCGTCTGTTTGTTGAGGTCTCGGTAATCAACGCATAATCGAAGAGTACCGTCTGACTTTGGGACAAACACAACAGCTGCACCCCAATTAGAAAAACTAGGTCTGATTAGACCCTTCCACAACAGTTGACGAGTTTGATCGCCTAATTCTTCTTTTTCTTTCGGAGTCATTCTGCGAATTGGATGTACCACTGGTCTGG
The DNA here is from genome assembly GCA_030737875.1 of Allium sativum. Classification (NCBI taxonomy): domain Eukaryota; kingdom Viridiplantae; phylum Streptophyta; class Magnoliopsida; order Asparagales; family Amaryllidaceae; genus Allium; species Allium sativum. Next base: position 257,161,776 of record CM060923.1, read on the forward strand.
CATTGGGAATTAGATCGATTCGGAATTCTATTTCTCTTTGCGGAGGTAAGTTTTTAACTTCTTCAAACACATCCGCATAGTTTCTAACAATCGGAATCTTTTCCATGGAAGTGGGGATAAGTTCTAATGCCAACCAAAATTATTTTCTATCTGGATTCGAACCATGACATGGTACCGTAATATATCCAAGCTTCGTTCGAATTTTAACGATTCTTTCTGCACAATACACTTCGGCTTCATATTTCGTTAACCATTCTAACCCAAGGATAACGTCGAATTCGGGAAAATCCATAACGATCAAATTAATGGGAAATTTGTAGGAAGAATAAGAGATTGGCACTCTACAACATGAACTGAGAATAATAGAACCACCTATCGGATTATGTACTTCAACCGATTCTTTAAGCTTCCTCTGTTTTAACTTTAATTTGTGCATTGTGTTACTAGAAATAAAACTACGTGATGCACCTGTGTCAAACAATACAGAGACAGGAATATTTTTAATTGTAAGGGTACCACCCAAAACATCGGGTTTACCTGCTCCATCGGAAGCAGCTGGCGGGCTCGACCCGTCATACACGTGAGCTACCGTGGCCTTCTTCAGCAAAGGACAGTCTTTGACTAGATGATCGGTCTTGCGGCAATTAAAGCAAGAGCGAGGGTTCTGAGAACCCTGGCTTGAACCTTGTGAATTTGTCTTCTGCCTCTTCGGGGCTGTGCACACATTAGAGTAGTGCCCCACTTTGCCACAGTTAAAGCAGCTTCCTCTTGGCGGCTTGCCAGTCTGAGGTTTTGAAGATGCTGCTTGGCTTGACTCAGCTTGATTCGCAGCAGGCTTGCGTTTGTTTCCGGGTTGGCTTCTAGCGCGATCCTGCTCCAAATGCCTATGGTCTAGGTCTTCGTAGTTGCATGTCATTTCCACCAGTTCGTTGAATTCCAGCTTGACATGGGCCATGGATCTATCATGATACTGTCGCCTTAGCCCAAGGATAAACCTCTTATTTTTGGACTTTGCAGTGGCGACGAGCTTCGGAGCATAGGGCGACAACAGTGTAAATTTATTCAGATAATCCTGCACGGAAAGATCCCCCTGCTGGAGGTTGGCGAAGTCATCGTGCATTCGTTCTAGAGCTTGTTCTGGGACATATTTCTCCTTGAAGAGTTCTTTGAATCCATCCCATGTTCTTCCAGCTTCTCTATTCCCGATGGTGAGAGATTCCCACCATAGTTCAGCTTGTTCCTACATAAGCCAGGCGCCCATAATAGCTTTGTCTTGGTCTCCAAGCCTTAGGCCTTCAAGAATTTTCTCGCATGTTTTGAGCCATGCAAGGGCCTCTATTACGGTGCTAGTTCCCGAGAAGGTCTTGCCTCCTAAGTTTTTGTATCTCTTAGCTACACGGTCTAGCTCGAAGTATTGAGCGGCCGGAGGTTGTATCAAAGGTCCTTCTTGAACCGGGGCTTCTCCCCTTCCTCGGCCTCGGCCGGCACGACCTCCTCTAGCGGCGGCTGCTCTGGTAGCCATTTGTAAAATTCTGTATAAGCAAGGAAAGAGTAAGCTAACAGAAATGATAGTTTATTGCATAGCTAAGCAGAAAATTTACGGAAAGATAACGATGGACTGATCAAATTGTTTTTGCTATTCTGCTCGGCTCATTCTAGTACTTTACTAGTCCTATCTCTAATGAGAGAATCGACTTAGAATACTACTGATTCTATTTTGACGAAGTGTTTAATGTGTTAGACTCCAGAACTAAGGTTAACCAAAGCTCTGATACCAGCTGCGACGATCCCAAAACCCCGTGACACGGTGTTAAGGATAATTATTGGAATATAACACATTAATCATCATTAGCAGATCACAGATAAAAGCATAAACAGAAAATAGAATAATTTACACACATATGACAGCGGAATCATATAGATATCATCACATCAGAGAAGCACAGTACAGGATACAACTTAGTGCATAATGATACATAATCAGTCGCCATCGCCTAAGGCGGAATCATACATAAAGAGTACACAAAATAAATATCAGTCTACATCGCCAATGGCGGAATCATAATATAGATACAATAATGGTGGAGAAAATCCAAGTCAGCACGGTGTAGTCAAGCCTCGCCATGAGCCAAAAGTGCGTCAGAAACCTGTAACTAAGTTGCCCGTGTGAAAATGAGGGCACCCGAGTTTGCAAGGTGAAACAAACTACGAGTCAGTCATGAGACTGGTATGAGAAATCTACTTAACTTATTAACAACAATAATAAGGCAAATCAAAGGACCACGCCACTTTCGCGGAACGGGTTTACTCCAATGAGTGCTAGTGCATGAAATAAAGTAAATGATTAAATCATCGTAATGCTTTTTGAAAAATGAAGCCATTATAAGACTCAGGTCCCATCACACAATGCAACGCAAGCCGGAGGATATAGTTTTTACCTTATAATGGCCAAAAATGCTTCATACGAGTAAAACAAAGTGTTTGATATTATTACTGGTGCATATATGTTTCAAAAGCGATTTCAATCATAAATATCAATCATAGGCGACATAAATGACCCATACCACTATGTCGCCGTACTAGTAATACAATCACGTCCGCATATTTCGTATTGGAAATTGGATTCCTTCATGAGTCGAGGCAAGGGGCAAGCTCCTCTCCGATTCGAGACACTCTAGCAAATGTCCCAGGACCCCACTATGATCCTTGGATCTTCAGGGCCGGTCCTCCCTTACTTTTGAGGATTAATTATTCCTGAACACATGTTTCCCGGTCCTTACAGACCTATATCGAGGCGCCTCGCATTCCAACAACCACACAGGTGAAAAGTATATATAATGTCAGGGCTGGTAGGTCACTGACACCACCTTCGCTAGAAAGAAACGTTGTGCTCTCCCTGCAGTCACTCTCTCGTTTTTGACTCATACCAAGGTGTGAGGCTCGCGAATTCACGTTATACACAAAGCTACGTCACATAGACCATGCTTTGATCATCAACCTCAATACTTTGCTTTGCAACAGAAGCCTTGATCATATGCCACTTAGGCGTGCCACACAGGCAATCCACTCCATGCGACTGATTTCTATCAATATATAACATCTGAGCTCGTACGTCTCAGAGAAGGGCGTTAAGCAAGAGAATAAATTCTCCGCTGCCAAACAGATATATATTTAACAGAGATCAATCAGCATAGAACAAAATCCAATGTCAGACACACAGTCCATTTACAAGTCCGTTCTGGGTCTAAACGAAACCGGAGGCACCAATTCCTCGCATATCTGTACAATCAACAGTATGTTTAGACGGCTACTACTTCAGCTCCTTCATGGTAGCTACTCCAATCACGAGCATCAGTAGCGCCCATCCATCCAATGTGAAGATTGTCGGTCTTCAACCGTCTTCGACTCTTCGACTTCTCAACGTCGATCGATTATTTGGAATGAGATGAACTCGGCCTTTTCAAACAATCCACTTATATTTAGATTTTCAAATCAATTTATCACATGGTTGGACTATTCAACATTCACATTTCAGTTCTTTAGTTATAATTTTCATGTCAAATACATTCAACCATCACATATCAAGAAAACACAACGAAATTGGTTTATTTCCACTCTATATCGTCTATAGTATTTTATAACGATATATCGCCATTTTTATTTAATTTAAAACGGCCATATTTAATTAAATGACGTTTCAGGTCGTGTCGATGCACTGGCGCTGTTTTTCACTAATTTTGTTTTACACATATCTGAAAATCTAACCGTTGGATCTTCACAAATTTTATATCATTAGGAAGGTCATTTCAAAACGAATCCATCGGTTTCAGTTTTGGGAAAATCCGACGGTCGGATCTCCCACACTAGCCATTTGAAGTTACGATTTCAATTTACGAACTGCAGCGTCATTATTCGATTTAATTTAATTATATTTATATATATATAATTAAATTCGTTTCTGGCGCTGTTTTTCTTCAGATTTGAATTAAACATTCCAGACAATCCAACCGTCGGATCTTCACAAAGTTGGTGCCGTTGGAAAGATATTTCCAAGGCGAACCCAACGGTTGCGGTTTCGGGAAAATCCAATGGTCGGATTTCCCGCACTAGTCATTTGAAATCACGGTTTCAAAACACGAACTGCACGGCCACGTTTCGTTTTAATTTTATTTATATTTATATAAATATAGTTCATTCAAAAATTCCTATATCGTTTTCACTTCAATTATTTCACTAACGCCTTTAAATTTTGGAAAATTTCGCCATAACCTCCTTTGTACGGGAAGGGCTGGGAAAATTCCCAAATAGCCACACGGGCGTCTCATGTCAAAATGAAAAAGAAAAAGCCAAGCGGCTAGCCAACAGGCTCATAAAATCATCACCCAAACAAAATAGTAAATGTATACCTATTTGTCGAGCACAAAATTTTATTCCTCTTCTCTAGCCCCTTTGCTATAACATGTTCCATAAATATGCATGTACATATATACAATTTTTATCACTTATCATTTTCCATTCAACTTCATATTCGATTTACTTTGGTTTAAAAACACCATTCATTCTAATGTTGCATGCACAGGCTAAAATCATATCATTAACTAATTAATGTATATTTCAACTCATGCACATTTATTTGAACAAGTGGCTATTTTTAACACTTCACATTTCAAAGATGATAATTTTGGCGAACTAAAATAGATTTCAACACATGACTATTTTATTTAGTTCCTATGCATGTTAAAAATAATATTTCTTCACAAATATTTATTTCAACGTCCGCATATCTTTAGCATATCACATATATGATAAAAATGATATTTTTGTCATTTAAAATATTTATTCGACAAATGGATGTTTTCAACACTTCATAGTTTCAATAAAAATATAATTTTTATTGTTCGATCTTTTTATTCAACACATGAACTTTTCCACTACACACACTTCTCAACACATGAGCATTTCCACACATGGATATTTTATTCATGTTGTTCATATTAGAAAGATGGAATTTTTATTGTTGAAACTATTTATATATAAGGCGAATATTTTACATACTTCATATATATTATAAAAATGTGATTTTTATTGTTTAAACACTTCATCCATTCACAAATGAATTAAATTTTCACACATCACTTTTCAACACATGAACATTTCCACACATGGATATAGTTTCAACATATGACTTTAATTTCAACGCATGAAAATAATTTCAACATATGAAAATTATTCTAACACATAAAGATTATTCAAAATTTCGGCAGCATAACGGCAGGGTAGTTAAAACCGGCACCGTCCCTAGTACGGCTCCTCGCTCTACCTTAGAACCTCGCGGTTTTTGACAATGGGGATTCATGCATCTAATTCGCACGCAGGCGGCATGTTTTATTTTTATTTCCACAAATATTTCCAATTCATTTCAATCACAAATTGGTATTTTCCAACCACAACCAAACAATATCAACCACAAACAATTATTCAACCATTCGTATTTTTCATCCAATATTTCACACCAATTCACAACAATAAATATCGTCCATGGTTTGTGGACGAGGGGAGTATATATATATATATATTATTGCTATATTTCACTTGCATTTCAACACATATATCAATTATTCTATGCATGTATAATTCATACTTCGCTCATATAGCTTAACCACGCATGTACATGAGGTATACAACACGTGTGTAATTTATATTTCGCTAATATAATTTATACACGACATTTTCCATTCAAATTCATTTAATTTAGATTTCTCACATTGGTTTGCGGAGTGCTAAAATTCGTAGATGACTCAGAAAAATCCGCGGCTTCTACTATGTGGTAGAGAGCTTCCTTGCGGTCCCGATGTTTCCCGTTTCATCGAATTTCATCAACACACCAAAAAGATATGATTTTTCAAAGTGCAGACATCAAAAAGGACTCACCTTTCTATTTGGTTCGAAACTAGGTTTGAGTTTTTCGCGAAATCCGCTGGCCTAGACGACGATCAGGGAGTTGGACGTGGAAGAGCTTCGAGTGGGGGTCCTGTCGGTGGGGGTTTGGTGGTGCTCGGTGGCAGATCGGAGCGGCGGCGGCGATGGGAAGTGGTGGACTTTTGGCGCTCAATTCAGGCGGAGGAGGCGATGGTTCTGGTCGTGGGTGGGTCGGATCTGACGAGGGGAGGGAGGTGCGTCGACGACAGGTGGTGGCGGGGGCGATAGAGGGCTGAGGCGGCGGCAATCGTTCGGAGAAGAATCGAACGGGTTTCGCCATTCGTTCGTGGGTTACGGGCGTTTTTAGTTTTTTTATTTATTTTTTAAATAATGAATGGAATTTTCTGATTCGCCGGAATATATATATTTCAGAAAATTAGGGTTTTCACCAACGAACTCCTTTTCAAGCCCAACGACTGTCGCTCCTAGCTAAATACCCCCATCCCGGACACAATGGGAGATGTTTCGTTGGCCAATTCGACTGTTACAGTTAGTTATTTGGCCCTAGCTAAATACCCCCATCCCGGACACAATGGGATATGTTTCGTTGGCCAATTCGACTGTTACAGTTAGTTATTTTTCAAATTAAAGTGTAAAACATTTAATTTTAACTTTGAACGCACATTTCAATTTGCCAGGGCCACAAACTGATTCGAAAAATTCCAGAAAAATAAATCTAGCTATGTTTTGACGCTACGGTCCCAACAAAACTAGTTTCGTCGAATTCTGAGATCGTTTGAAAAATGGCCATTTTCTGGTCGATCCAATTTAACAGAAATTGACCAAACGCATTTTCTTTTGCCACGCTCACATACTAGCTTCAAAAATTATGAAATTTGAAACCTGGCAATAATTTGACTTCCCGGACGCAACAAAAGTGGTTTCGTCGAATTCCGAGGTCGTTTGCAAAATATCAATTTTCCAGGGCTTATATTCTATATAGCGACCATTCTGAAAATTCATTCGGCCATAACTTTTGATTCCCGTTATGAAACTTCGATTTTTCAGATTCGTTAGAAAGGTATTATTGACTAACAGATTTAAATATTTTTGGTTTCACTAAAATTCGTTATATTTTCCACCCTGCACAGTCAGTCAAAATTTGAATTCAAATTTTCAAACTGACTCACTATTTCTAATTCACTATTTTATTGAAATATTCTATTTCAATTGTTCAAATTCCTTTGAAATCACCAATTTAAATTTTTTAAATTGGCTCGTATTTTCCGGGTTATTACACCTTTACTTGGCCCATTTCCTTCCACACATACCCAAACCCGCTAAAACCCTTTCTTCCCCTCCACGCTCCAGCAAAACTCAAACCACCATAGCCGACTTTCTCTCTATCCATGCTCTAGAATACTTCACGATAAATCGAACAAAACACACCAAGTTGCTCCACATTCGAATCTCTCTCCCCATACCATTATCATCAAACTCGCGACCATGGTTCGAATCTCGTCCTTCAGCCTATCTCGCACGGAACAGTACAGGTTCCGACATTTCTTCGCCCCAACTTCACTTTAAAATTTCACAAATGGTGTGGAAACACCGTACGAACGCCAAAATAATCTCCAAACCAATCATTAACACTTAAATCTCAAGAAATTATGAACCCTAGGTTTTACTGTGTAATTTGCGTGCTTCCAAGATCAGCGTCGTACCCCACAAAAGCTACATCAGATCGAAGAGAACTTCTATAAGATTCCAAATATATATGTATACTAATTTATAGAATTTGTTTCGATTTGTTTTGGATTTAAATGTCTAGCGATTTTTTTCTTATGAAATGAAGAACAACGGCGGCCCATTTTCTATTGACCAGAGAAAGTGATTTTTTAGCTTAAGGAAAAAGTTAAGGGTGGTATTTATAGGGTTCACAAATATATAGAAATTTTGTTTTTATTTAATTTATATTGTCATACTCGTCTTTAAAAATTCCTGTGATCACTCATGATACCCAAAAATCATGAAACTGGACATACTACTAGAGTTTGACATTAGGGACCCAACGAAACTGGTTTCGTCAAATTCCAACTTCGTTTGCTCACACAGCGTATTTTTAACCATCAAATTATCGACTGTTTTTCACATTAAAATCCATAAGGCCACACACTGACCCCAAAAATCACGAAACTTGGAATCTAACAATAATTTGACATTGCGAATCCAACAAAATTAGTTTCATCGTAAACGGAGGTCCTTTGCAAAACTGCCTATTTTCAAAGCTATAAATAACCCATTTATAAATATATTTAAAAATAATTAAATTAAATATTTATAAATAAATATTATCGTAAATATTCACAATAGAATATCATAAAGCTCCAATGGGATTTATAACTCGATATTTCAATGTTCTCAGTTATATCGATATTCGATTTATATTTAAATCATTTTATAACATAAATATATAATTATAAATTTCAGTGGAATTCCATAGCGACTTTTCTAAAATTGGATTTGGACATAAATCAAAATCTACACAATGAAATCCCGATTTTTCTCTTCCACTAGAAAAATATACTTCACCAGCTCCGAACGTTTCTTGTTTCACAGAAATCCGATTTAAAACGGATTCTGTATATTCAATTGAAGTTCGAATCGCCAAATTACGAACTGCAGCGCCATTTCGAGCTCGATTATAATTATAATATAATTATACGTTCAAACTTCATTTATATAATATATTCATTATTCGAATTCAATTCCATCCTGAATTATATATATTTTAAATTGTCCAGTTCACACCATATCGCCATTTCAGTTAATTCTGATTATTCCAAAATTAAATATATTATTTAATTATTATATTAATTAAATATTCATAGTTATTTAATTAAACAACTATATAATTCTCTAAATCACGATTTAAATAATTAAATTAATTAATTATTACCAAAATATACGTGACATTACAATAGCCATTTAGTGGAACCAAATTATTCCTTTTAGCTGCTTTTACTTTTCCTTGTTATTATATTCACCAAATTATTCCATATTTGTTTTTCTTGTTTGTATACTTAGTTCTATTCATGTTCTAAATTAGCTTTAGATATAGACGAGATTAGATACTGTTCCTGTTAATTGTTTTTAGTTCCGTCATTTTCAACTTCTGCTATCTTCATGTTATCATTCTTTTCTTACATCTGCATATTTCTGTTGTTCCTTTGTTAAAGCTTGTGAAAGTTCCATGGTTGTTTGGCCGATTAAAATTAAGAACTGCTAATAAAATTGAGATGTCACCAAACTGTTTCATATTTGCATTTTAATTGTGTTTTTTGCATTTTGCTTTGTTATAAAACTGTAACTTGTGCTTCTGAATTGCAGGTTCTAGAAGCTGGACGAGCTTACAAGCTGAAGACTAAGTGATTTTTCATGTAATTTTGTTTTGAAACTATGTTTGAACAATACAGTACATTGACTTATTTCTGTATTTATTAGTAGACCTATTAACTATGACTTTTTAATTGAAATCAAATATGTTTTTGGTATTAATTTTTTGCTATTGACAATTTTTTCGTGTGAATTTACCACTTAATTGTTTGAATTGTGCATAAATTAAATAAGAGATTTGCTACATAAATATCATAGCTGAAATATGTGTTATATAATAAAAATATTAATAGCGGAAAATTACATTTATGGAAACCAGTACGTCCAGCACGTCCGTTGGACGTGTGCGTAGACTACTGAGACCAAAGTTGGTAGTAGCAAAATAATGGTCAAATGAATAACGTTTTTTTATATAAATTTGTAGTTGTAGTTTAGTACAGTGGAAAATTTGTATTTCCCGTATGAAGTAGTTAAATTTATCAGCTGAACTTTGTATTTTCGTTTGAAAATACTTCAAAGTACATTATTCTCTCATGCACATAACCATAGTTCTTAAATTCATACTATAATGCACGACAAAGTGTCCCTGAACCACGCATCGAAACAAAATATATGGTAGAAGTTGCACAAAACTGAATATTCCATTGATGTGAATAATTAAATATTCATTATAATAGTGTATTACAATATGTTATTATAAATGAAAACTACGCCATGTGAACAGTGGCAGCAAAAAATGCTTTATATTGGACAAAATCAAGTGAAAGCCGAACAAAGGACTGAGCAGTCATGGATATTATTTCATACAACGTCACGATGCAAGCTTTTTTCCATACATATGTTCAAACTTTTGTTATTATTAATGATCTGCATTATACAAATGTTAATCTGTATCCATAGGTATTTAATTTCCAAATATTTTCCCATTTCTTTCCATTATCACAGGATTAGTTCTGACATTGTGAAGGCTTGATTCTAATTTATTACTCTACACATATTATGACTTCTCAAACTGTAATTGATTTCGAAATTGCATCATTTCTGCTACAACGATTGAGACGGGGTCTCTTCCATGTGTAATCTTTCACTCTCTACCATATGTACTGGAAGACGTAAAAATAGAATTACGCCTAACAGAGTGTTAGCACCTAAGTCATTAAGGTTTGTTTTAAAACTTTGATTTAACTGAGGGTCTTTGTTATGATATCTGGCATTGTGAAGTGAAAATCTAGGGCTCTGTCTGACTCACTAACACTGCTTCAAAGTGATGTAGAAACTTGAGAATGCGTGTTTTCTGCCACAACCTTTGCTTTCAAAAGAATTTCATCTAACTCAGAAATAGAAAGTGATTTTCCATCTTGAGTTGAGAGAATAGCTTTGCCATTTCATCCTTCATCTTCTGTTGCATGTAAGGGTAGAGGTATGAGGGTGCGATAATCATAGGAAAAATGTAAAATAAATTTTCTATTTATTAATTTAAGCAAACGAATTCAAAATAGGGTTTTTAAATATTTTTGGGGACATGGGAGTTGACGGCGAACTGCACCACCGTGGGAAGAGCAGAACCGCCGCACCAGGGGGAAACGAAGCGTGGGCAGGCCATGGTGGTGTGGCAGGAGTTATAGGAACTCCGGTGGTCGGAGGTAAGAGCGGTCGATTATTTCTTCAATGCAACCCATTTCAACGAAGACGGAGGAAACAGTGAAAACACTGTTACAGGCGATGGTGATCGAGTTTGGGGGTGTCAACGGAGTCTGGTGGCGAAAAGTGATGTGTCAGGATGGTCACTGGTGGTCGATGATGGCAGGAGGCCGTGTGCAGGTGCACCGTGCACTGGCGTGTACATTTGTGGTAGGACAGGATTTGGCATGGAGATCGGAGGTGATCCATCAGTTGTGGCAAGGTTTTATTGAAGGTGGTACTTGGTATTGGGTAACTTTGGCTAGAGTACCAGGGTGGCATTTTGGCAAATGGAGCGGGCATAGGAAAAATCATGGGAACGGACGAGTGCAGGAGGGGGTGGTACTTTGCCGCTTGGTAACACCAGGTGGTACTTTGGTAAGAAGATGAAACATGGATGCGGCAAGGGTTTTTGGGGGGAAATCACGAGCGCAAGAGGGGGTGGTACTTTGCCACTTGGTAGTACCAAGTGGTAGTTTGGCAATGGTGGAGCGCAAGAGAGCTGGAGGGGTTTGGCAAGCGAAATCACAGTATTTCGAAAAGTGGCACCGGTACTTTGGTGAAACCACTAATAAATGAATTTATGAACGAGGTTTTAAATTAAAAACGGTTTTAATTTGATGAAAATAAAATAAAATTTAAGAATAAATAAATAAAAAAAAGGAATTTTTATTTAGTTTGGCATAGGCAAGTGGAAGGAGGAAAATGGCAAGAAGAACAAGTACAGAAGTTGACCGAAGAAGTTCAACGAGTTTGAAAATTAAGAATATAAAGAAAATAATTTAAATAAATTATTAAAATAATTTATTTAAGTTAAATTAGAAGTAATAAAATAATTTACCAGAAGAACTGGAGCATTAAACATCGTCTAAACGTCAATGATAAACAAAGAAAAATACCGTGTACGACGCACATACTTTAACTGTTCATTTATAAAAGATATTAAAAATATCCAGACATGAACAAGATAAACATATACTGTTACGTTAACTGAAACCCATATATACAAGATGTATAAACTGAATTATAATCAGATTAAGCTGATAATTATTTATCGACTATAAAAGACATTTCGTACATCGTTTCGAAGAGACCGGAATAAATATTTCACTTCGACTCAAATTAAACGACGTGTGTCAGAAAAGTGAAGATGGAGATATGCAAGGGTTATTTTAAATAGTACCTTCGGCCTGTCTAGTCCCAGGACAAACCAGAATGGATGGGTGTTGCAGTAACCCGTAACTCCCCCGGTAAGGAAAGCCCGGATTGCTTTGAGAACAACACACATCGGAACACAAACATAAGAACATTTCATTGTTATTACAACAATTCCATCAGATACAAGAATATACAGAGTATGAATAAATATTATACAACAAAGAATATCAGAGATTTAGATTATGTTTAAATACATCGCAGCGGAAAATAATACAAAACACAACTGAAAGAAATACACGGATATAGAGCTTTCCGAGTATCGTTCCAGCTATAAACCAGGATCCAGTGAATATAAATATGCAAAAACCCAACTACTAGCTTCCCGTGTAGGAAATAGGGGCACCCAAAGTTTAGGTTAAAACAATAAACTCCAGGTCAGTCATGTGACTGGTGTGAGAACTAAAACAGTTATTTAAAACTTTACTTTAAAGGAGAGTAATTCAAGGGACCACGCCGTATAACACGGAACGGGTTTCCTCCCAAGAATAATAGTGCATATAACAAAACAATGCAATGCCCTTTGGAAAAATAAAGCTATTATAAGACCTAGGTCCCATCACATAATGCAACGCAAGCCGGAGGATAGGGTTTTCCCTTATAATAGCCAAATAATGCTTGATACGTTTAAAAACAAATCATTTGATACTATTATAGGTGTATAGTGTCAAAACAATTTCAATCATAAATATCAATCATAGACGGCATGGGTACCACGTATCATGTCGCTATACTAGGCTCTACAAATAAAACCGCAAGTCATGTATTGGAAATTGGATTTCCGTCGTGAGTCGAGGCAAGAGGCAAGCTCCTCTCCGATTCGAGACACTCTACCAAATGTCTCAGGACCCCACTATGATCCTTGGATCTTCAAGGCTGGTCCTCTCTTACTTTTGAGGATTAGTTATTCCTGAACACACGTTCCCCGGTCCTAACAGACCTTTATCCGAGGCGCCCTGCATTCCAACAACCACAAAGGTGAAAAGTATATAAATGTCAGCTAGTTTAAGCACTTACACCACGACTAGCTAGAAAGAAACGTCGTGCTCTCCCTGCAGTCACTATCCCGTTTTGACTCATACCGAGGTGTGAGGCTCGCGAATTCACGCTATACACAAAGCTATGCCACACAGGTTGTGCTTTGATCATCAACCACAAGACTTTGCTTTTGAACAAAAACCTTGATCATCTGCCACTTAGGCATGCCACACAGGCAATTCACTCCATGCGACTGATGTCCATCGATATACAACCTCTGAGCTCGTACGTCTAAGAGAAGGGCATTAAGCAAGAGAATAAATTCTCCGCCGCCAAACAGATGTATATTTAATAGAGATCAATCAACACATAATAAAATCCAATGTCAGACACACAGTCCATTTACAAGTTCGTTCTGGGTCAGAACGAAACCGGAGGCACTTTTCTCGCATATCCATCGATCTCCAAGTACGTCTGGACGATCACCAACTGTTTCCCTCCTCTTAGGTGTACAGCCCAATCAAGATCATCAGTAATCACCCAAACAATGTGAAGACTTCTGGTCTTCAACCACCGTCTTCATTTTCGACTTATCGTCGAATCGGTTATTCAGAATGGGTATAAACCCGGCCTTTTTGAATAACCCGCGTATATAATAAACACGTGTTACACAAACACAACATACGCCTCATTCCAATTCAGAATATTCTTTTATTCAAAAATTCACATTCTTAGGGAAAGGTTCCCATTAATTTTATCAAAGTTAAATTCTTCTAAATTTATTCTTTAATCTTCCTTTGGATATCATTTCAAACCATATTATGGTTTTCCAACCTAGTCGGATTAGCGAACCACACTGAAGTAATTATTTATTTTATTTCCCAGTACCAACCTATTTATCCCATGGAGCAAAACTGGTAACACTCCATACCTAACTCCATGATGCTAGATAAATATTAATTACCATTTCACATTCAAATCTAATTAAAGATTTAACTATTGCTTTGGAGCAAAACTGCTGATACTCCATTCTCGATCATTTTAATCTAAGTAAAGATTCATTAAACTCCACTTAGTTTTAATCTTCCCGAAAATCAATATCCTGTCTTTAACTGGGTTAAAGAATCAATGTCATCTAAAACACGGTTCACGATAAACCCAAAATCACATTCCATTGTTAATCGGGTTAAAGAACAGGTGTTATTCAAAACACCGCTCACCATAAACCCCAAAAACCAATTCCGTTTCAATTAAATACCAAATTAACTAGACAATTTGAGTAAATCTTAATTAAAAGATTTAATCTTTTCTAAACTGGGTTCAAGAACAGTGTTATTTAAGACACCATTCACGACAAATCCAAAATCCCATTTGATATTAAATACAAGGCTCTGAATAGAAAATATACCTGCTTATATTCAATATCAAATTCTGAAACAAAAAAAATATCGTATTGGAAATAACAATATAAAGTATATCTTTCAAATTTCCACAACCATATCTGCATTAATCACAAAATCCAACATCGAAATACTCTGAAGAAAATCTCGATTCAAATCCGTTCCAGTTCGTATATTGGAAATTCTAATTATTTTCTAAACCACTTTCAAATTCAATTTATTTATTTCAAAAATAAATTGATTTTAATTCTAGTTCAAAACCAGTTCATTTCGATAAAAATATATTTTTATCCTTTCAAATGTGGAATTTTTCATCCCAGTTCTTTCCAAATCACATATTATGATTTTACACAAATTATTGATATTTTTAATAATTTTATCAAGGCCCGTACATTCGATTTCCATCAATGGCCATCGAACTGCACTTACATCGACCTTTTCCAAATTTGATTTGGACATAATTCCAAATCCAGCTGTTAGATTTCAAATTTCTAATATTCATTGGAAAGCTCTTTTCGATACGAACCCAACGGTTCCGGTTTTAGGAGAATTCGACGGTCGGATCTCCCGTAATGTCAATTCGAAGTCAATGGTCGAAATTCACAAACTACCGCGGCGCGGAGCGTTCTTTTCAGGCCATTATATATAAAATATAAATATATATTATATATTTCGTCGATTTCCTTTTTAAAAAGTATTTTATAAATCGTTTTAAATTCGTTTTCAAAACCATTTCAATTCTATGTTCAATTTCAAATCAAAATTGAATATTTCATATCATTACTATATAAATGATAATATTTTCAAAACGTTATATTCTGAAATCACTACCTTTTCTATACTCGTTATAAAAACCAATATAATCAATATAAATATGGTTCACGTCAAAATAGCGCAACTCTAATCAACACGGCTTTATATATTTCAATAAATTCGTTATTCTATTCAACAAATGAATATATATTCTATTCAACACATGAATCTATATTTCTTTCAACACATGACTAATCTCAACACATGAGTATTGTTAACACATGAACTACTTGACTATACTTAACCAATTAAACACGATGGATTGGTAGGGTTAAGTCATGGACTACTTGAATATACTTAACCAAATACTCATTATAAAAACCAATATAATCGATATAAATATGGTTCACGTCAAAATAGCGCAACTCTAATCAACACGGCTTTATATATTTCAATAAATTCGTTATTCTATTCAACAAATGAATATATATTCTATTCAACACATGAATCTATATTTCTTTCAACACATGACTAATCTCAACACATGAGTACTGTTAACACGTAATATATTTTATAAAATTATGGTATCTATCGTTTGATTTTTAATCAGACTCCAACCGTAAAGTAGTTTCTAATCTTAAATATGATAAAGATGTAAATTTTATTATTAAAATATTTTACTCAACACATGAATAGTTTCAACACATGAATATTCTCAACACATGAGCATCGTCAACACATGACTATTTTTATATTCTAATATTCTTTATTTTCCCAACTGGAATGAGGCCTAATCAATTACCATATAATGTTAATTATACGGATTTCATACAACACATGTATATAATAGAAATGACTAATAATCAACCATCATTCAAAGTGCACTACGCAACTACATAAGCATTAAATATGAATATTTAACGCTTACACAGTCTGTCAATCAATCGATCGACATACAACTAATTATTGGGACTAGTGTACGCCAAATATCAACCCAACACCCGTGTGGGGTTTCAAATCAACAAACACATATTTTTATTTACACACACGTTAAAAATAATATTTTTAACGATCAAATATTTTTAACTATATAAATATTTTATTTCACATCACACAATCAATTTTCACCACAACCAACAATTAAACATACAAGCCATCCATGGTCTGTGGATGACGGGTGTCGGGTGCTACTAAACACCGTCTGCATCCTAGTATATATTTTTAACTAGAAAACAAGATTTAAAGTGAGAGGTTCTTACCGACTAGCTAATCCAAACACCACGACTCTTCTTATGTAGAAATATTCGTCGTGCTCGCCTTTCGTCAATTTCTCTATCCGTAGCCACTACATATATAAAAATCACATTTTTATATTATTACCTTATAGATAAAAAATTTATTTTTACACCACTACTATATAGATAAAAAATTCTATTTTTATACCGTTGTTCATATAATAAAGATCATATTTTTATCACTCTCTACCTTATAAAAATCATATTTTTAAAATATCTACTATATAAAAATCATATCTTTATATTCCCTACTATATAAAAATTCTATTTTTATCCTTCTAAAAATAATTTCATATCATGGCCTAGTTAAAAATTGTATTTTCCATATCATAAAGATTGTATCTTCACTAACATAAAAATCGTATCTTTCTTTGAATAAAGATCATATTTTTATGTTTTTAAGGATCCGATATCTTCATACTTTCAAAATCTTACCTTTTCCATTTTAAAAACCTATTCTTTATATTTATAAAAATCACTTCTTTAATTTACTATATAAAAAAAAACTGATCTTCCCTTTTTATTTTTAAAGCTAACCATATAGAAACTAAATAAATTAAATTAAATTAAAACTTACAATTTTTCAGCGAAGAAAGAGGGAGGGAGGGTCCGAGGCGCATCACTGAAGGGGAAGGAGGGGGTTTGGGGCGCTGTCGATCGAAGGGGGAGGGCTCCGGGATTGGGGATGGAAATCGAGGGACTAGAGAGAGGAGGGGGCGCGGATTTTCGAGCTGATGAAGCAAGAGGCGGTGAAGGAAGAAGAGGGGGGCACTGGGGGAGGCGCGCTGGCCATGGGTGGTCGGAGTGGGGTCGTGGCAGTCGTTGCAGGGTTAGGGCGCAGGGTTTAAATCAGAAGGGAGGGGAGAGAACGGGAAGGGGCGGAGCAGGGAGGAGGGGGTGGGGATCTCGACGGCGTCGCCGTTGGTGGGGAAGCGCGCGCCTGAGGGAGGGCGGATGTGGATGAACGACGGTTTTTTTTATTTCCTTCTTCGATTTGAATGAACGGTGGAGAGTGGTGAGTGGAGAGATAGGGTTGACCAAGTAATTATTTATATATAATAATTTAATTTAATTTTCCCATAAAGTAACTTTTTTATTCGAACTCGAAACGAGACCCAACGAGTGTCGTACCTAGCTAATTACCCCCATTCCGAACAAAATGGGATATGTTTCGTAAGCCAGTTCGGCCATTTCGATCAGTTTTCGTTGAATTTAAAATATAAATCTTTATATATTCAATTTAAACGCACATTTCAAATCACCGGGCCACATACTAACTTTAAAATTTCCTGAAAAATATTTTCTAACTTTGTATTGACGATACGGTGCTAACAAGACTAGTTTCATCGAATTCTGAGACCATTGGAAAAATGGCCATTTTCCAGTCGATTAAAATCAACTGAAACTGGTCAAACGCGTTTTCTTTTGCCACGCCCACATTTTGATTCATAAATTACGAAATTTGAAACCTAGCAATAACTTGACATCACGGATCCAACAAAAGTGGTTTCGTCGAAATCCGAGGTAGTTTGCAAAATTTCCATTTTTAAGGGCCTGAATTCCATAGCGACTATTCTGAATTTTCAACTGGACTTATCTTTTGATTCCTGCTATGAAATTTCGATTTTTCGGATTCGTTGGAAAGATATCCTCAATTAGATTCTGTTATTTTTGGTTTCATTAAAATCCGGTTTGTTTTGCAACCGGTATGTTCATTTGAAATTTTGAAATTGAATTACCGAACTACCGCGCCATTTTCAATTCCTATTATAATTAAAATAAAATACTTATATTCTAACGATGACGTATATAAATATATACGTTCTAATTCTATTCAAAATAAGTTTCTCGTCGAATTATTTAAAATAATTCATTTTAAATATTCAAAATTCGTTAATATAGCTAAAAATAAAAATTTTAAATTGGCTCAGAATTTCCGGGTTGTTACAATCTCCCCCACTTAAAACTTTTCGTCCCCGAAAAGGAACGAAGCCGAAAGTTGTTTTACAAACCAACTCAACTTTCATTATTTTCGTTACGGCTTAAGTTCTTCAACTTTTCAGTTTCTAAGAACTTTTCAAATTTTTCAAAAATTTGGCTAACACCCTAAATTTCCGAAAAAATTCGGCATAACCTCCCCTGCATCGGGGACTTCGGGATATTTCATATAGCCTCCCATGGCCTTCTTTAATCCAAAAGAAAAAGAAAAATCCAAGCGGCTCATAAAATCATCATCACCAAAACAAAACAGTAAATTATGGTAAACATGTACCTATTTGTCGGGCAAACAATTTTATTCTCTACTCTAGCCTCCTTGCTATGACCTGTTCAATATAAGTACATGTATGTGCATGCAATTGTAATCATTTTTCAATACAGTTCAATATTCGGTTCAATTAGGATAAATGGTTAAAAATTATCAAAAAAATAAACAACAACACAACCATCAATCAATTAGTTGATTATCGTTTCAAATTCATAATTTTACTACATATACAGAAAATCATGTTTTTGATGCCAAATCACAACAAATAATCCTATGTAAGTTTTGGTTCTCACACCAGTCTAATGGAAATATATAGATATCACACCTTCGTCACTCATACATAAATACAGGTGATGGTATACTTCATCATCAGGACCATGTCCGGGCAACTAGAGTGTGATTCTATATCTGTCCAGTATATTAAAACTTCGAATATACGTTCATGACGCGTATACGCGAAATCTTTATATATTGGATTGTCCAAATTAATCTAAAATAAATATTCAAATACGTATAAAACGATTTAAATTTCAAAACAAACTTGTTTTCAATTTAAAAAAATATACTCTTCACACTCGTTGATACTACTGATCCCATCTCTAATGAGTCATTCTAATTGGATATTACTAATCCGATATCTGATGAATTCTTTCGTTCGGTTCTAATGTGCCTTGTTCTCGAGCTCTGTAAACCAAAGCTCTGATACCAAATGTAGTAACCCGTAACTCCCCTGGTAAGGAAAGCCCGGATTGCTTTGAGAACAACACACATCGGAACACAAACAAAAGAACATTTCATTGTTATTACAACAATTCCATCAGATACAAGAATATATAGAGTTTGAATAAATATTATACAACAAAGAATATCAGTGATTTAGATTACATTTAAATACATCACAGAAGAAAATAATACAAAACACAACTGAAAGAAATACACAGATACAGAGCTTTCCGAGTATCGTTCCAGCTGTAAACCAGGATCCTGTGAATATAAATCTGCAAAAACCCAACTACTAGCTGCCCGTGTAGGAAATAAGGGCACCCAGAGTTTAGGTTAAAACAATAAACTCCAGGTCAGTCATGTGACTAGTGTGAGAACTAAAATAGTTATTTAAAACTTTACTTTAAAGGAGAGTAATTCAAGGGACCACGCCGTATAACACAGAACGGGTTTCCTCCCAAGAATATAACAAAACAGCACAATGCTCTTTGGAAAAATGAAGCTATTATAAGACCCAGGTCCCATCACACAATGCAACGCAAGCCGGAGGATAGGG
The DNA here is from genome assembly GCA_030737875.1 of Allium sativum. Lineage (NCBI taxonomy): Eukaryota > Viridiplantae > Streptophyta > Magnoliopsida > Asparagales > Amaryllidaceae > Allium > Allium sativum. Next base: position 257,181,957 of record CM060923.1, read on the forward strand.
TTTTCTCTTATAATAGCCAAATAATGCATGATACGTTTAAAAACAAATCATTTGATACTTTTATAGGTGTATAGTGTCAAAACAATTTCAATCATAAATATCAATCATAGACGGCATTGGTACCATATATCATGTCGCCATACTAGGCTCTACAAATAAAACCACAAGTCACGTATTGGAAATTGGATTTCCGTCATGAATCGAGGCAAGGGGCAAGCTCCTCTCTGATTCGAGACACTCTAGCAAATGTCTCAGGACCCCACTATGATCCTTGGATCTTCAGGGCCGGTCCTCTCTTACTTTTGAGGATTAGTTATTCCTGAACACACGTTCCCAGGTCATAAAAGACCCATATCCAAGGCGCCTCGCATTCCAACAACCACACAGGTGAAAAGTATATAAATGTCAGCCAGTTTAAGCACTGACACCACAACTAGCTAGAAAGAAACGTCGTGCTCTCCCTGCAGTCACTATCCCGTTTTTGACTCATACCGAGGTGTGAGGCTCGCGAATTCACGCTATACACAAAGCTATGCCACACAAGTTGTGCTTTGATTATCAACAACAAGACTTTGCTTTTGAACAAAAGCCTTGATCATCTGCCACTTAGGCATGCCACACAGGCAATTCACTCCATGCGACTGATGTCCATCGATATACAACCTCTGAGCTCGTACGTCTCAGAGAAGGGCGTTAAGTAAGAGAATAAATTCTCCGCCGCCAAACAGATGTATATTTAATAGAGATCAATCAACACAGAATAAAATCCAATGTTAGACACACAGTCCATTTACAAGTTCGTTCTAGGTCTGAACGAAACCGGAGGCACTTTCCTCGCATATCCATCGATCTCCAAGTACGTCTGGACGATCACCAACTGTTTCCCTCCTCTTGGGTGTACATCCCAATCAAGATCATCAGTAATCACCCAAACGATGTGAAGACTTCTGGTCTTCAACCACCGTCTTCATCTTCGACTTATCGTCGAATCGGTTATTCAGAATGGGTATAAACCCGGCCTTTCTGAATAACCCGCGTATATAATAAACACGTGTTACACAAACACAACATACGCCTCATTCCAATTCAGAATATTCTTTTATTCAAAAATTCACATTCTTAGGGAAAGGTTCCCATTAATTTTATCAAAGATAAATTCTTCTAAATTTATTCTTTAATCTTCCTTTGGATATCATTTCAAACCATATTATGGTTTTCCAACCTAGTCGGATTAGCGAACCACATCGAAGTAATTATTTATTTTATTTACCAATCCCAACCTATTTATCCCATGGAGCAAAACTGGTAATACTCCATACCTAACACCGCGGTGCTATCGATAAATATTATTTACCATTTCACGTTCAAATCTAATTAAAGATTTAACTATCGCTTTGGAGCAAAACTAGTGATACTCTATTCTCGATCATTTTAATCTAATTAAAGATTCATTAAAACTCCACTTAGTTTTAATCTTCCCAAAAATCAATATCCAGTCTTTAACTGGGTTAAAGAATCAATGTCATCTAAAACACGGTTCACGATAAACCCAAAATCACATTCCATTGTTAATCGGGTTAAAGAATAGGTGTTATTCAAAACACCGCTTACGATAAACCCCAAAAACCAATTCAATTTCAATTAAATACCAATTTAACTGGACAATTTCACTAAATATTAATTGAAAGATTTAATCTTTTCTAAACTGGGTTCAAGAACAGTGTTATTTAAGACACCATTCACGACAAATCCAAAATCCCATTTGATATTAAATACGAGGCTCTGAATAGAAAATATACCGGCTTATATTCAATATCAAATTCTGAAACCAACAAATATCGTATTAGAAATAACGATATAAAGTATATCTTTCAAATTTCCACAACCACATCTGTATAATCACGAAATCCAACATCGAAATATTCCGATGATAACCTCGATTCAAATCCATTCCAATTCGTATATTGGACATTCTAATTATTTTCAAAACCACTTTCAAATTCAATTTATTTATTTCAAAAATAAATTGATTTTAATTCTTGTTCAAAACCAGTTCATTTCGATTAAAATATATTTTTATCCTTTCAAATGTGGAATTTTTCATCCCAGTTCTTTCCAATTCACATATTATGATTTTACACAAATTATTGATATTTTTAATAATTTTATTGTAACACCCCACCTCCGCCAATGCCACTCTTGCAAGTGCACTGGCATTGGAGGGGCGTTAAACGAGGTAAACATGCATGCAGATATCACAAGACAGAACATATAAGTAAAACAGAGTAGTAAAGCAGCGGATAAAACTAGCATTTCAAAACCATAGTCAAGTTACATCAAAGTACTTGGTCATTATTTTCCCATAAAACAAAGTTTAGAACATAAACTGAAAACTGAAAAAGGAAACATAAAGTAACTATCCCCAAAGTAGCATAAGGCCATAGCATGCTCAAACCATACGTGAGCTATCCAGAAAAGCGGCTAAAGATCCAGCTAGGTAACAGTGTTCCCACCCTGCAAACCTGGGGGGCGAAACGGAAGAAAAGAGGCGAGAGAAAATGGGTCAGTCAAAAAGACTGGTAAGTCCTATCTACTATTAGTATAAAAACTAATAAAGTTAACTGAACATGTAAACAGGGATTAGATATAGGGTGATAACAGGCATGGTGAAAAGTTAACAAGATAAATCAAGTGTGGCATCGCATATACGAGGTTAAGTTGCACCAGGTATGTACTAGTATTCCAATCCATGTCAAGTATAAACAAGAAATGATCCCTTGGCCCAAAGCTGGCCCACATCATGAAATGACCTAAATCGAGGTCCAACTACTCGGTCTAGTCGATCGGCTCCCTATAAGCCTAACTCGTCGTGTATCGGTGTCATACGGCTTAATCGTGGAATGTAGTTAACTGTGCTAGGTCCACCCTAGGGTGTATCCAGCCCTAAGGTGTAAACAACAGACACAATTCAAGCACACACAGTCTAAACTTACTGGTGCCCATGTTCAACTCCGGACTTAATGTGCACGACCATGGTCCGCCTGAACAACCGGTGCACCCTTCAGTCGTCTCTTTTGGTCTCTTACAATCAGTTCAGTAATCGTGCCCCACCCTAGCCTAGTCCAGGGTACCCATGATACTTCCAAGTTGGTTACTGCTGAAAAGGACCATGTAACTAGGATTTCAAGTGGGTTAAGTGTGGTTAACCCTATCCTAACCATGTATTGAGTTGGTTAAGTGTATTCAAGCAGTTCATGACTTAACCCTATCAATACATCGGGTTTATTTGGTTAAGTATATTCAAGTAGTCCATGACTTAACCCTACCAATCCATCGTGTTTAATTGGTTAAGTATATTCAAGTAGTCCATGACTTAACCCTACCAATCCATCGTGTTTAATTGGTTAAGTATATTCAAGTAGTCCATGACTTAACCTTACCATGTGGCATTAATTAACTTAATGCACCCCAACCTCTCACATTAGACCTTGTTGTGGTTACTAGTTAAGCCGGGCGGGTCCGGGTAGCTTTACACCACAACTTAGTCTAACCTCGGGTTTCAAGTGTGACATGACCAACTACTCACATTGGGTCCTATTGCTTGTAGCCACTAGTTAAGCCGGTCGGTTCCGGGTAGATTTATGCTACAAACTCAACCCAACCTCGAGTTGGCCATTCTCATGTTTTCTAGAAGTCATGTCCAAGTCCATGTTTTCAAGCATAAACATATGTCAAACTTTCATGTCATATTTTCAAGTCATGTTCTCATGTCATTAATATTCCCCCAAACCCAACGCACACTACTACAAAAGTGGGCATATTCGACACTATTCTTCTGTGGCCGTAGATCAAAAAAGCGTTGCCGTAGGCCTTTTTTTCAAATAGGCAACACCAGGGGGGCGTGGCATCCGCGACCGTTGCATTAGCCATCTAATGCAACGCTTTTGTCCATCTACGGCCACGGAAAGAAAGCGTTGCTTTAAGTAGAACTTTTGCCCTATTGCAACAGCATATCCATGTAATGCAACAATATACAGCGTTGCCTTAAGTAGAAGCCAGACCCTGGCTTCTAGCTCATGATAGTGGGGTCCGCATTGACTTTCCACGTCAGCTGTCAACGTGGCACATGCCACGTCAGCTCGCCACGTCAGCTGCACATGTGTCACATGCCACGTCAGCTATCCACGTGGTGCCACGTAAGCTGTGGGGCCCACATGCCGTACCATTGTGGAATTAATAATGTTAAACTTAATGCAACACCACAGCACAGTCTAATGCAACACCACATCACAGTCTAACGCAACACCACAAAAATCAAATGCGACACCAGGAAAAAATCAACTGCAGCTGTAATACAACCCTGTAATTACAGATTCTGCAGTACATATATTCAATCCAAAACATTGTACCACATTCATACATATATACCAAAATATTCATACAACAATTCCTCCCAAAACATTCATCACCACAGTCAGACCAACCAATTATATATACCAACTCACAAGTATCATCACCAACACATTCCACAAGTACTGCCATCACCAAAACATACCACAAGTACTGTCATCACAAACACATACCACAAGTGCCATCATTTAAAAGAACAATCCGAATATATCACAAGTGCTAACACATACCATCCAAATACTTCAGTCAGTTGCCGGGGTTGAAGGAGTACAATTGTCAGCATCTTCATCACTTGTTGTGGTGACACAAAGGTCTCCGACATCTAAATTTAGATCTGGATTGGCTTCACCTAGCTTTTTTAACACCCACGACACGTTCTCTTTAACTTTTCTATTCACCTTTTCCTCCAAGTCCGCCTCCAGCTCTTGCCTTATTTTTTTTGTCAACTCTTGGACATAGCTGTCCAAAGAACCAGGATTTGGAGACTTTTCAGCCAATTTGCCTCGCCTTCCTACAAGCCAGTTACGCGTGTGCCTCTTCCCACCAGAAACCAGTGCATCTGCCTCAACAATGTTTCCAACATCCACCATTGCTTGCACCTTCGCCTACAAAATGAAAACCAGGCAAGCATATAGATAAATAGGCAGCTGGCAGGAATGAATTTATTAACAGAACTGGTTCTCTTTCAAACTAACTATATATGTGTTCGATTTAATATGCAGCTCCAACAAACGTACAATGTGCCAATTATACTGACACAAGTATTGCTATTTCAGTATCTAATTATATATGTACTCACGTATTTGGCCTTCAGTTCATCCGTGTTAGTCTTGTAACTTCGACCCGGTTCTCGTTTATAAGTTTCTAGATAAACCAAGGCAGCGGATGGGGAGGCTTTTTCTGGGTCCTTCTTTCTCTGTCAAGTATTAGGATTACCAATAATTCAATGATATAACAAATTAGAATTATCATGTGGTCGATTCAACTCAATCACAATAAAAAATAACTTAAGTTCAGAAAAACACATACTATCTTTTCTTTGGCTACTGCATGAGTTTTGGGACCCATGGTATGTGTCTCATTCAACGAATTACGATGCACGGAATTAGAATCAGCTAGGGCCTGGAAATCCAAAAAAAATAGCACTAAACAAGGATAATGTGAACTACTAAAGATTAGCATTAAACAAGATAATGTGAACTAATAAACATTATACAAATGTGAATATCATTAAAGCCGTACCTGAACTGCTTCATCCCCCCAGTAGTCCAAGAGCATTTTAAAATCCTCCAACGGAATTGTACTGGGCCTATTTGCAAGCCTTTCCTCATCAGTTGAGTATTTTTTATAATACCTTGTTTTGATGCGAGACTTGTACTGCCTCCAAGAGTCGTTAAGCGTGTTCAAGACCCACTTGTGTCCTTCTTCCGGTATGACATACCTAGCCTACAATATAGCAATCAAAAAATTCAGGAAACAAACTAATTAAGTAAAACCAAACATTTAGGAAGTCAGTTGAACTGTATATGGTTAAGGAAATTAGATTGTACCAGAGCATAATCCAACATTTGTCACTTTAATTGATCAGGAACCACATGCCAATTGATGTAAGTAAGAGACACATTATCCTTTGCTAGTGTACCAAGAAAATTGCTTAACTCTGTAATATTATCAGAAACTGGCTGGCCATCCTCATTCAACTCAATGACTACTTTATCATCAGGGGTTCTAGCATGCACCTTGGTCATTTTTGACTTCCCTCTAGGATTTTTTGGACCTTGTACTTTATCTACCAGGTTCAAAAATGTGAATAGAAAAAAGACACACTCAACAGTGCAGTGCAGTGCACAGATAAAGAAACATTATTATTTATATATATACCTGTACCTGCTTCATCTTCCTGTGCAATCCATTCCTGCTCTAATCGATCGGTAAGATTTTCCATTGTTTGAGGCGCTTCAACGTTCTGCTTTTGACGTTTCCGCATCACTAAATAAGCAGCAACTGAACCAGCAGCTTCACATGAACTGGTTGATTGTTTGAACAATTTGCTACATGTAGGTTTTAAAACGGATGGCCGAGACGTTGTAGGTTTTATAACTCCTGAAAAAGACGGTGTAGTGTTCGTAAGTTTCTTTAATGTTTCTGTCTGTTTCTCCCGGTTACTGATTTTTTTTGGAGTGGGAGTGAATGTCAGGATCAAATCCTTGTTGGAGCCAGCTTTCTTTGGAGGGGGGGTGCGCTTCATCGCTTCCTTCTCAATTTCAATGGCTGCATTGGTTCGCGCACGAGTTCTCGGTCCAGGTAAAAGATCCTTTGACTTAACAATTTTGATTCTCTACAATTAAGTTGAAGTTCAAGATTTTTTACGTTCATAAAGGCAAATACAATAAGTAATAAACAAATAACTTCTTTATACCTCCGAATCTGATGAATCATCAGTGACGTCTTCTCCAGCATTGTCTGGGATGTATTCATCACTTCCAGCAACATCTTTACATTTATCTTTCTTATTTCGTGCGGCAGCCTCTTTCATACAACTAACCAATGAAGGCACCCCAAGTGATCTACTAACTGCATCATTTTCTTGCATGCGCGCGATTCGCTCTTGTTCATACTTCATCAAAACTGATGGTTGTGAAAACTGCAAGCAGATTGGCATTATTACTCACCATCGATGATAAATTTAAGCTTGTTAACCAAATAGAGTTGACGTATAAACGGTTCTTGCTATTTTGACAGAATGCATGCACAAAGAACAAACATTTACTTGAATTAGCTGCAGCCTTCATGGTCGAAGTAAGATTTCATCCGGATTAAAAAAACTGAAATGAAAACTGAAAAATACCTGAACATCAGCTTCATTCTCTCGGGTAACATCATCTTTACCTGTTTCATTTTCTACATTTAATTTCCTCGGGGTTCCTTTGTCCGTCACAGTAACATCTTCTTCATCATTATCCATATCAGGCTCCGACGATAGTTTGTTCTGACCCACTTGAGTTGGGTTGTTTTTCATCATTTTGTGTTGCTGCTGAAGTCTATGTGCAGTAGTATACTTGCGCTTTGCAACTGGCTTCTTAGCAGAACCTGGAACAATAAAAATAATAACGATGGCCTCCTTCAAAGTTCTGTACACACACACAGAGATATATATAAGAATGGATCTATATTACATATACATATATACCTTGAATTATGTTTTTCCTTGGCCGTATGATTACATGTGGCTGCAGTTGAATCAACGGCTCACTGTCTTTGTCAATGGTGTTGTCGATGTAAAAAACCACGTCTTCTTGCTTATTGCAGCCCTGTACGTACTCGTTTACGTCCTTAGCTGCCAGCCACCCCTCGTTCCTTTTCTGATGTAGACTCCTCCTATTTCAGTGTAATGGAGACAATCTTTAACAAAGTCCATAAGCACACTGTAAGAAAACCGGTCTACATCATATTTTGTTACTACGAAGGATTCTCCGCCAACGTAACATGCCCTTCGAAACTGTCCACCATGTTACAGTCGGATATTAATAAGTTCATCCATCCTGTACAAAATGAATACATTAGAACAAGGTACATGCATGTTAAAGTGGACAAAAAACAACAACTATAACATTTTGGTCTATAACCAATTTAGATGACAGTAAAGAACATAGCATTAAATCATAAAACATGCGAACATTGTAGATTGCAATATGAGAAAAGAGTGCCAAATACATTCATCAAAGATAATAATTTCCAGCTAAAAAAAAGTGCCAAATACATCATGAATTAGACCAAATTAAAGCAATAAGAAAGAGGAATTTTTTGTCCTAACAAGACGGAACAGGATCAGAAACTTCTGCTTCTAGTTCTGTTTCTAGTTGTATTACGGGGACATCATCCCTAATCCAACCCCCATCAACAATTTCTGGTTCTAGTTCACCACCTATGCCCATATCATGTGGTTGCGTATTGCTCATGTCTTCTTCCATTGCATTCTCATTTTCAGTATCACACCAATCTCTCGGCAATTTTTTAATAACGTAATGACTGTTCTTTTCAACTGCATCTTCCACATAAAATACTTGCTGCACTTGCGAAGACAGGACATAAGGATCAGTTTTATGGCACTTGCTAAAATTTACTCGAGTAAGACCATATGAATCTTTTTCCTCTTGGTACCAGCAACACTTAAAAAGGACCACTGTGAAAGCTCCCCAATAATCAAGCTCAAAAATTTCTTCGATTGATCCATAGTAATTGACATCACCCACTATTGGGTTTTGGTCTTTCGAACTTGCAAAGCTGGTGGTTTTGGCAGTCAAAAATACACCACTATTTTGTGTAGTACATCGAGAATCTCTAAATTTTGTGTGGAATCTATATCCATTTACTATATAACCGGTAAACTTCCTAGCTACTCGATTAGGACCTAATGCAAACACCTCTACATCTGTTGAAATCTTGTCCTTTTTCAGAACCTCTTCTTTAAGCCAATTCCAAAACTCTTCGAAATGTTCTCGTTCCGTCTTGTATCTTCTTCTATTTGCAAGACCATCCACAAAAGCTCGATGAACCCTAAATAATAATTACGGTCAAAAAACTACGAAATGCAGATGTTAATTTATAGTTAAGGAAAATGATATAGGAACTTAAGAACTTACTCGATCAAACTCTCAATTTCTTTATTACCGGAATTGAACAGAACATAGCGATGCGTTGCCTTCCAAACTGCATCTTTCAAATTGAATATCTTTCCATCTTTATTCTTCTTTGTTCCAATATGATATTCCAAATCTGTTTGACATCTTCCAAAATCAATTGACGTGTTTTCTGTTCCTCCATCAACGCTTAAAAATCTTGAACAGAAGGTCACACACTCTTCTGCCAAGTAACCTTCTGCAATCGAACCTTCCGGTCTGTTTCTATTTCGCACATAAGATTTCAACTTTCCTAGATATCGCTCAATTGGATACATGCATCTAAGATGTTCAGGCCTACCGTATTCGATTTCTCTGCATAAATGAACAGGCAAGTGTACCATTATATCGAAAAAAGCCTATGGAAAAATCATTTCAAAATGACAAAGTATCTCTACAATTTCTTTTTGCAGCCTCTTGATATCATCCACTTCGATAACCTTGCTCCATAGTCCTCTAAGGAATGCACTAAATCTGATCATTGATAATGCAACCTCGGGTTTTGACGCTTTCTTCACAGCAAATTGTAACAAATAGTGGAGTATGAAATGAGCATCATGGCTCTTATATCCCACAACCGTTCTCTCTTTTACGTGCACGTACCGACTAACATTCGAGGCACAACCGTAGGGCAGTTTGGCGTTCTTCAATACAGAGCAAAATATTTCTTTTTCCTTGTTTGTCATATCAAATATTGCAGCTCTAATTTCAACATGCTTTCCATCACCACATTCAACAGGATGAAGGGCCTTCCTTATGCCCAATTCCTGTAAATCCAAACGAGCGTTTAGGTGATCCTTCGACATGCGACCTATATTAAGTAAAGTACCTAATATTTTGTCGCATATGTTCTTCTCTATGTGCATGGCATCCAGGTTATGTCGAAGGGGATTATGACACCAATATGGTAAGTCAAACAGTATTGACCTCTTTTTAAAAGGGCCGTCACTTTTACCAGGTTTCTTCGTCTTATCCCCAAACCGATTTTTGAATCCCCGCAATAACTCTTCAATATCAGTTCCTGATAATATTTCTGGAATGCTCCCCATTTCAGTTTCGCCATTAAATCTCCTCTTATCTAGCCTCCACTTATGTGTCGGATCAAGAAACTTTCTATGGTTCATATAACACATTTTTTTGCTATGCTTCAAATAATTTGAAGAAGTTTCGTAATGGCATATTGGACACGCTAGTTTCCCCTTCGTGCTCCAACCTGACAACATGGCATATCCCGGAAAATCACTAATGGTCCATAAGACGCTTGCACGTAAATTAAAATTCCCATCAGTCAAGGAATCATATGTTTCGACGCCAACATTCCATAACGCTTTCAATTCCGCAATTAAAGGCTGCATATATACGTCAATACTGTTCTTTGGAGAATCTGGACCAAATATTAAGGTTGAAAGAATCAAATTCTCTTGTTTCATACATAACCAAGGAGGATGATTGTAGTTTACCAACACAATTGGCCATGTACTATAACTTGAATTCATTGAACGATATGGATTAAATCCATCAGATGCTAGACCCAATCTAACATTACGATTTTCTGATGAAAAATCAGGATAGCGAGCATCCATCATCTTCCATGCCACACCATCAGCCGGATGTCTTAATTTTCCATCTTCTTTTCGTTCCACTTGGTGCCATCTCATAAGCTTGGAAAATTCTTTGCACATAAACATCCTTTGTAACCTTGGTCTTAGAGGAAAGTACCTCATAACATTTGCCGACACTTTGGGAATCGACTTTGGTGGATCATTATTATCAACGATGTCTTCCTTTTCTTTTACAGCCCATCTCGAAAAACCACAAATGTCACAAGCCTCTTTATCTTTATTCTCTGCCCAATATAACATGCAATGGTTTGGGCAGGCATGTATTTTATGGTAATTAAGACCTAAATCCTTAATGACATTCTTTGCAGCGTAGGAAGACAAAGGCAGCTGGGCATCTGGAAAGGCTTCTTTTATAAGCTTTAGTAATTCCCCAAACGCAGACTCGTTAATTCCATAAGCACACTTTAAATGATAAAGCCTGATCAAGAAACTTAGTCGAGAAAATTTAGTGCAGCCAGGATATAACGGTTTTTTTCCTTCTTTAACATGCCGATAAAATTTCTCGGCCCCTGGATTTGGTTCTACTACAAAGTCCTTGGGATTTTGACCAAATTTGTAACCCACACACTTGAACATCACATCTAAATTATCCTCAAAATCCATCTCCGTTGCACAATCCATATGGTCATCAACACCTATTAATTTTGTCTGTGAAACTTCACAAATCCACCCGGTATGTAATGGAGAAGAGCCATTAAAAATAAGATGATCGTATATGACATTTTCACAATACCAATTACGTTCTGTACATTTTTTGCAGGGGCACTTCATCTCATCACCTACTTTATAAATGGGAAATGCATTTCTTAGAAAATTTGTTACCCCTCTTACATATTCTGCGCTCGATCTCGGAAGTCCTATCCATATGTAATACTCACTATCCATTGCCACAATCTAACCACGGCTTAGTAAGACTAAATTTGATACCCCTAAGAGTTTCAAGACACGAAAAAGGGCTACCCTGTAATGTTAGACTAAATTAGAAATAAAAACAAAAAAAGTTAATAATTTACAAATATACATAATCAGTGTGATGATACAAGGACGATTGTTTTGATATGAATTATCACTGACTTTTGGAACTGAGTTACCAAGAGAATACGTACATAAAACAAGCAACTAAGGATACTGAACACAAATGCATAACATTACATGACTGCACCAAAACAAAACAGTACAGATACAAAGACTATACAGGTGATACATAGACGATACAGTTGTATCTAATACAAAGAACGATGCAATAATTTAATTTTGTCGTCTAATGTTTAGCCCTTGAAGCTGGTCGTTAAGTCTACTAACATCAGTTCGAAAACCAATAACATGATTTTGCAGCGTTGTAAGTTGATGTTGTATCTCATTTGCGTACTCAGCGGCTCGACTTGGAAACTGTTGGTCAATCCACTGCCAAAAGGTACACCCTGTGGGATAAACCCAACATCTAAAATAACGACGACCAATGTTGAATCCAATCGAAATAACATCTTCTGCAGCGGCATACCCACAATGACACATTATGATTGGTGAGTCAGCATGTTGTTCGTTAACCACTTGGTTGTTTTGATGCTGACGATGCAAACGACTATGCCGTCGCATCGCCCTTTCTTCACGTCGTTCTTCTTCTCGCCGTTGTCTTCGTAGTTCTTCTTGCTCTAGTTCATACTCAAGCAAATCATCGTAGTGCCTTTCTTGCATCTCTATATAAAAATCAATAGGAGTTTCTGGTGATGATGGGTTTGACAGTCCTAGATCACCCATGCCCAGGGTATCTTCGTAGTCATATGATGTAGGAAGAGATATAGGCATTATTTAACTACAAACAGAAATAGACATTTGAACATTCATATTGGATTTCTTTTATCCTCTAAATTTTGTTAACACCTTTGGAAATAGGCATTATTTACCAATACATCAATGGTTTGGCAAACATAAAAATACAGAACTTGCACAATTTCAACACATGCAAACATATAAATACAACACTTCAAGTATAAAAACCGCAATTTAAGGTAATTGGTATACCCAAATCACCCAGAGACTATGAACGCAGATCAAAATAAGTTAGAGATGAAATCAACTAAATAAAACCTAAATGATGAAGCCCTAACTACCTGTAATTGTCCTAAACGATCCAAATTGGAGGTGTAAAGTTCGTAAAATAGGAGCAATCGAAGGTTTATAGTTTGTAACCTGAGGAAGAGTAGCAATCGGAGGCGTTCTTGGACAGATTTTGTGGAGAGAGAAACGGACAGAAGGAGGAGTACCGGAGAAATTTGTTTTGGGGGGAAGTATTTCGTGAATGGGGAAACTATCGCGCCAAATTTTCACTAAGCTGTAGCAAAGATCAGCTTGAACCGTTGGATTAATCAACATCTACGGTTATTTATTTGTTTAAACTGATAACGCGGATCGCTGACCTGGCATGTATTTATGTAATGCAACACTTTGAACTGGTGTTGCAAGGATCGGCAAGAACCGTTGGATTAATCAACATCTACGGTTATTTATTTGTTTAAACTGATAACGCGGATCGCTGACCTGGCATGTATTTATGTAATGCAACACTTTGAACTGGTGTTGCAAGTCACAGCACAAGAATTTCAACCGCAACACTGTGTTCACATCTAATGCAACAACAAATGAATGTTGTTGAAGAAGATCAAAGAATGCATAGCTTTCGCCACACTTTTCATGCAACGCACACAAATTAGTGTCGAATATGCCCACTTTTGTAGTAGTGGCATTCCCATCGCATGTACGTTTCGCATAACATAACATTCAAAAGAGGGAACTTGGGAAAAGCATGACAAAAGGGCATAAGGTAATAAGGTTGGCCACAAGTTAAACATGGTGGCATATGAGGCATAAATATATTCATTTAAACTTGCATGTTACATGCATAACATTCAAACTTAGCGAATAGGTGATACATGGTCCTAGATGACATAGGATAATGACTAGAAGTTCGCGTATAACATTATATGCAAGTTATCATAAAGGTTATGAGAGTTCTCATGTTGCATAATGCAACATTTCAACATAAAGCTTATAGCTCTTTGCCCACAAGGTCAAGGTGATAGCTTTACAAACATGCATAGGATAAATCTATGCATAACATGATAGAATCAAAGCACATATCATACTTAGGCCCAAACTCAACTTGCAAAATGTCACATTTAACTTCATAGTTAGAATCTAAGAGTAGTATAGGGCTTACAATGCTATGAAGACTTATAAAATATAAATAAGATTGAGACGAAGCCACTAGCAACTCTAAACACTCCCAAATGATAAGCTCCAATGAAAACCCTTGAGAAACAAGCAAAAGATCCTTGCTTTGATGAAGAAAGATTGAACTTTGGCCTTAAATCAAGCTTAGAAACTCTCAAACAAGCTTAGGAACTCTCATATGAATGAAGATTGAGGCTATGACAAGAGGGTGGAGGCCATGATTAAACATTTGGGCAGCATTTAGTTGTAGGAATGATTAATGAGGGTTTAGGCTAGGTCTAGGGGTCTTTTTATAGAGATTAGGGGTAGTTTAGACCATAGGATTAACCCTAAATCGAATCTGAGCCATCAACTCCCGTCAGAAACTTCCCGAACAAGACCCAACATGTTAAAATGGTGCACCAGAAAAATTGGTCCGACCGGGGGGGTCGACCCCTGGGTCGACATGGGTGTCGACCCCTGGGTCGACATGGGTGTCGACCCCTGGGTCGACATGGGTGTCTACCCCTGGGTCGACATGGGTGTCGACCCATTGGGGGGGGGTCGACACTGGTGTCGACCCCTGTGTCGACCCTGCCTGGGGCGGGAAAATTCCCGCCCATTCTGCCTTGGTTGTAATTCGAATCTGAATTCGAATTTGAACTGTTTTCGGGCTGGGAATTTTCTGAAAACTTCATTGGGCCATAACTTGGTCATACGGACTCCGTTTTTCGAAAAATCGGACTCTATTTCGCGTATTTTTCCGAGACGAACGCAATGGCACAGCCCGTTTACCTTGATTCAGAATTTAGAATTTAATTCTGCCTTGATTTACATTATAACATGTTATTAAAAATACGGTTTATTACATTCTCCCCTCCTTAAAGGATTTCGTCCCCGAAATCTCCAAGTTAGGAAGAACGTATCCTACCATCCATCATCCATCTACTCAAAACATCATCCACAAGTAACCATTGTCCTTAAAAAGATTCTAAATGTTGTATGAACATATGCAAAAGGTGTGTGTATATGTACTTATCTAATGCAAAAATCAGGCGGTTACTGATTCAGTAAACCCCCTTAATGCAAAGTATGTTAGTGAAATGAGTCCATATGTATGCAAATTCCTAACATAATTTATAATCTCTACATGAGTGCACATAACATTCATTCATATGCAACATCCACGTGATAGCACAACAAGTTTCATCCATGAATAAGCATAAACACTCATGCATATGCAACATGAAAGTGTGTGAGCCGATCTTAGTGCCTAATGTGTATCATGCATCCACGAGTATCTACTTGCAAACACTTGCAACCATCGAGCATAACATGTTTCAAATACATGTTTCATCCAAAGGGTTTCTACCTAAGGTTCTCATGACAAGGTTAACGAGATAACAAAATAAACAGGATAAACACGGATAGCAAAAAGAAAGATATGCTAATTAGGAAAGGAGATTAAGAATGTACCCTCAAAAAGGAATGGATAAAGCCCACGCATCTTCTCCTCGGTTTCCCAAGTTGCATCTTCATCGGCTTCACTCCACTGAACTTTCACCAATTTGACTTCTCGATTCCTTAGCTTCTTGATCTCTGTTCCCAAGATACGAATCGGAGCTCTCCTCAAGGTTGCCTCTTTTTCTACCTCCATGTCTTCAAGAATGCTTGGTTCAACCACCTCAGCGGACTCATGTAGGCACTTTCAGAGATGAGAGACATGAAAGACATTATGCACTCCGGCTAGCTTCTCGGGCAATTCCACCTTATAGGCCATCTTTCCAATTCTCTCTATGATAGGGAAGGGTCCTACGAACCTTGGTGCCAGCTTCCCAATTGCTCCAAAACGAACCACATTACGCAAAGGAGAAACCTTCACGAAAACCATGTCTCCCACTTCGAATTCCAAATATGTCCTTCGCTTGTCAGCATAGGATTTCTGTCGGTCTTGGGCCGCTTTCATCCGTCTTCTCACCAATTCAATTTTCTCGGATGTGTCCTGTATCATATCGGGCCCAAGTATAAGCCTATCCGTTGTCTCCCACCAACAAGATGGTGACCTACACGGCCTCCCATACAGAGCTTCGAATGGTGCCATCCCTATGCTGGCTTGATAGCTATTATTATAAGAAAACTCTACAAGAGGAAGGTGGTCTTCCCAAGTACCACCAAAGTCAAGAACACAAAGCCTCAAAAGATCTTCTAGCACTCTATTCACCCTTTCGGTTTGGCCATCCGTCTGGGGGTGATAAGCTGTACTCAGATTCAATCGCGTACCCATCGCTTCTTGCAAACTATTCCAGAACTGGCTAGTGAAAATTGGGTCACGATCGCTAACTATGCTAGAAGGAACTCCATGCAACCGCACTATCTCTCGAAGATAAATAGATGCTAGCCATGATGCGGTCCTCTTGCTCTTTACTGGAATGAAATGAGCACTCTTCGTAAGTCTGTCAACTATGACCCATATGCTCGTGTTCCCTTTCCTTGACCTAGGCAATCCATCCACAAAATCCATAGAAATACTCTCCCACTTCCATTGCGGGACCTCCAATGGATGTAATAGCCCACCAGGTTTCTTCGACTCGGCTTTCACTTGTTGGCACACCATGCACTTTGAAACATACTCTGCCACATCCTTCTTCATCCCAGCCCAAAAGAAAATGCGCTTCATATCTCTATACATCTTATCGCCTCCAGGATGTATAGTCATCTTCGAGTGATGCGCTTCTTCGAGAACTTTATGCACCAAGTCTCCTACTTGTGGAACGCATAGCCTTCCATCACGCCTTAGCCAACCCTTGTCATCAATAGTATATCTAGCAAGGTGACTAGACGTCTCACCACGAATCAACTTGTCCATGACCTCGACAATCTGCGGGTCTCCTTTCTGCGAAGCCCCAACTTGATCAAGAAGTATAGGTCTAAGCTCAAGGGATGCTAACGAACCCGTCATCGACTCAACAGCTGTTGTAAAATCAAAGGTTGCCAAGAACTCTAGGCTCCTCATCTCAACAAACAAGGGACTCAAAGTCAACCTCCTTCTGCTTAGTGCATCTGCCACAACATTACCCTTGCCAGGGGTGTAAGCTATCTCGAAGTCATATGATGCCAAGAATTCCATCCACCTTTGCTGCCTTAGATTCAAATCTTTCTGCGAGAAGAGGTACTTGAGTGACTTGTGATCAGTATACAACTCAAACCTTTCGCTTAGAAGATAGTGGCGCCAGGATTTGAGTGCAAAGACGATCACTGCCAATTCCAAGTCATGAGTGGGATAGTTCTTCTCATGAACTTTAAGTTGCCTACCCCCATAACATATCACTCTTCCCTCTTGCATCAGAACAGCACCTAACCCCGTGCCACATGCATCGGTGTATACGGTAAACATCTTACCGCCATCGGGTAATGCCAAAACTGGAGCTGTAGTAAGGGCCCTCTTGAGCCTTTGAAAAGCAAGCTCACATTCTAAGTCCCATGCAAAGACTAAGTTCTTCTTCGTCAATCTAGTAAGAGGGGATGAAATCTTAGCGAAGTACCTGATGAACTTCCTATAGTAGCCCGCCAGACCGAGAAAGCTTCTTACTTCGGTTGCATTCCTAGGAGTCTTCCAGTCTTGAACCGCAACCACTTTCGCGGGATCCACCGCTATGCCTTGCTTAGAAACTATATGTCCAAGAAACCGAACTTCCCTTCTCCAAAAATGGCATTTGGAGAACTTGGCTTTCAACTGATGAGCTCTAAGCGTATCCATCACTTCCTTGAGATGTCTGGCATGTTCTTCCTCATCCTTTGAGAAGATCAGAATATCATCCACGAAGACAACTACGAACTTGTTAAGGAACTCCCTGAACACCCTACTCATCAAATCTACGAAGTAGGCGGGTGCATTAGTCAAACCGAATGGCATGACAATCCATTCAAAGAATCCATCTGGAGTCCTAAACGCAGTTTTATCAATACTATCCTCAGCCACTCTAAGCTGATGGAATCCGGTGGCTAGATCGAGCTGAGAGAAAACAGAAGCACCAACAAGCTGGTCAAAGAGATCATCAATCCTCGGTAATGGGTGCCTATTCTTCTTTGTCAGCTTGTTCAACTCTCGATAATCAACACATAGATGAAGCGAACCATCCGCCTTAGTAGCGAATACCACAGGAGCACCCCATTCAGAAATGCTTCTCCTAATAAAATTCTTCTCAAGCAACTCCTTGATTTGCTTACTGAGCTCCCTTCTTTCTCGCGGGGCCATGTGCCTAACGGGCAATGATGCTGGCTTGGCATTATCAACAAGATAAATGCGAAAATCTATCTCTCGTTTAGGGGGTAACCCCTTAACTTCTTCAAAGACATCAGGATAGTCTCGGACCACCCTTACAGATTACAGATCATCGATGGACGAGTCAAGAGATTCAAGATAACATAACATGACGGGACCTCTAGGGTTACAATAAATTTCTAGGGTATTATCGAGGCGAGTCATGAGCCTCACCACCCTATGCTCACAATCGAGGATGGCTCCATAACTGGACAACCAATCCATGCCCAAGATCAACCCGTATCCCGTGAACCCGAGAACCTAAGCATTACACGTGAATTCTACGGTCAAGATAGAAATCTTCAAATCCACACAAATCATAGATAAATGGGCGGAACCCCCAATTGGATTTGAAACACTAACGGGATCCTCAACTAGACTAGTACTTAGGTGCAAACTTTCAACAATGTCAGAAGAAATAAAACTATGCGATGCGCCAGAATCAAATAAGGTGCGAACAGGATAATCAGAAATATAAACAAGGCTTTCTACAGAAATACTACCTCGGTCCTGAACTGGAGCAGTGTTGAGGGCATGCACTTGCCCTCCAGAAGGTCTGGCACGCTGATTCTTCCCTTGCCCTTGTCCTTGCTTCTTGGGGCAATCCTTGCTAAGGTGTCCAGGCTCTCCACAGTGAAACCATTCGTCCAACTTCCTCTTCTTCTTCCTGCAATCCTTGGCTATGTGCCCAACAATCCCACAGAAGTTGCATTTTCTTGGGTCCTTTGCCTTGTTGTTGTTGGCCTTATTGCCCTTGTTGTTCTTGTTGTTCTGATTGCTTTGATTTCCTCCCCACTTGGAGTCCGTCTTCTTGGTTTGAGTCTCATTAGTCTTGACTTCCTTCTTGCCATTCTTATCGTCTCCTTGAAGCAATGCCATGTCTACTAGGCCTTCAAAAGTGGCCCCCATGGGTATATGAGATAGGGCTAAACCTTGTAATGGCTCATTCAACCCTCGTGCAAAGCGTAAAGCCTTCTTCTGGGGAGTATTAACCATGTCCAAACCGAATCGAGCCAGCTGGTAAAACTTATTCACATACACCCTCACTGTCATGTCCCCTTGCTTCAAAGATATAAACTTCTCCAATTGCAGATTCGCCTCAGCTGATGATAGAAACTTAAGCCCAAACCTCGTCCTAAAGTCGGCCCAAGTCTCTATAGGTCTAGTAGCATTGGTGACCTCCCACCAATAAGCAGCTTCTTCTTTTAATAACCATGCTGCCAATAAAACCTTTCTATGGTCTTCCACATCAAAGATAGCGAAAAGATCTTCAGTTTCTTTCAACCAATTTCTCGCCTCCACAAAAGTCTCCGTCCCAATAAAATTCTTGACACCCATCGCCTTAAAGTCTTTGCAAACCTTTGCGAAATCTGCTTGTGGATGCTGAGGAGGAGGAGGAGGAACCTCAGTTACGGTGGGGGTATTTGCTGGGCCCGCATCGTTGGCCCTAGCTTCCAAGTACCTCCGGAACCATCCGGGAATGGTTACTCCCTCGGGAAGGTTAAGATCGGTCATACTGAAAAAGAAAAAGATAGATTCAGAACGAGGGAACGAAGGATAGTGCTAACGGCTTTTGGGGAATAGCCTTTTAAAATAACTAGACTTTTCTTGGAAAATACTTAATTGGTTTTGAAAATAGTTTTTCAAAAGGTAAGTTTTAAAAACACTTTTGCTCAAATCTTGTAAACCTTATGCTCTGATACCAAATGTAACACCCCACCTCCGCCAATGCCACTCTTGCAAGGGCACTGGCATTGGAGGGGCGTTAAACGAGGTAAACATGCATGCAGATATCACAAGACAGAACATATAAGTAAAACAGAGTAGTAAAGCAGCGGATAAAACTAGCATTTCAAAACCATAGTCAAGTTACATCAAAGTACTTGGTCATTATTTTCCCATAAAACAAAGTCTAGAACATAAACTGAAAACTGAAAAAGGAAACATAAAGTAACTATCCCCAAAGTAGCATAAGGCCATAGCATGCTCAAACCATACGTGAGCTATCCAGAAAAGCAGCTAAAGATCCAGCTAGGTAACAGTGTTCCCACCCTGCAAACCTTGGGGGCGAAACGGAAGAAAAGAGGCGAGAGAAAACGGGTCAGTCAAAAAGACTGGTAAGTCCTATCTACTATTAGTATAAAAACTAATAAAGTTAACTGAACATGTAAACATGGATGAGATATAGGGTGATAACTGGCATGGTGAAAAGTTAACAAGATAAATCAAGTGTGGCATCGCATATACGAGGTTAAGTTGCACCAGGTGTGTACTAGTATTCCAATCCATGTCAAGTATAAACAAGAAATGATCCCTTGGCCCAAAGCTGACCCACATCATGAAATGACCTAAATTGAGGTCCAACTACTCGGTCTAGTCGATTGGCTCCCTATAAGCCTAACTCGTCGTGTATCGGTGTCATACGGCTTAATCGTGGAATGTAGTTAACTGTGCTAGGTCCACCCCAGGGTGTATCCAGCCCAAAGGTGTAAACCACAGACACAATTCAAGCACGCACAGTCTAAACCTACTGGTGCCCATGTTCAACTCCGGACTTAATGTGCACGACCATGGTCCGCCTGAACAACCGGTGCACCCTTCAGCCGTCTCTTTTGGTCTCTTACAATCAGTTCAGTAATCGTGCCCCACCCTAGCCTAGTCCAGGGTACCCATGATACTTCCAAGTTGGTTACTGCTGAAAAGGACCACGTAACTAGGATTTCAAGTGGGTTAAGTGTGGTTAACCCTATCCTAACCATGTATTGAGTTGGTTAAGTGTATTCAAGCAGTTCATGACTTAACCCTATCAATACATCGGGTTTAATTGGTTAAGTATATTCAAGTAGTCCATGACTTAACCCTACCAATCCATCGTGTTTAATTGGTTAAGTATATTCAAGTAGTCCATGACTTAACCCTACCAATCCATCGTGTTTAATTGGTTAAGTATATTCAAGTAGTCCATGACTTAACCTTACCATGTGGCATTAATTAACTTAATGCACCCCAACCTCTCACATTAGACCTTGTTGTGGTTACTAGTTAAGCCGGGCGGGTCCAGGTAGCTTTACACCACAACTTAGTCTAACCTCGGGTTTCAAGTGCGACATGACCAACTACTCACATTGGGTCCTATTGCTTGTAGCCACTAGTTAAGTCGGTCGGTTCCGGGTAGATTTATGCTACAAACTCAACCCAACCTCGAGTTGGCCATTCTCATGTTTTCTAGAAGTCATGTCTAAGTCCATGTTTTCAAGCATAAACATATGTCAAACTTTCATGTCATATTTTCAAGTCATGTTCTCATGTCATTAATATTCCCCTAAACCTAACGCATTCCCATCGCATGTACGTTTCGCATAACATAACATAGATCAAAAGAGGGAACTTGGGAAAAGCATGACAAAAGGGCATAAGGTAATAAGGTTGGCCACAAGTTAAACATGGTGGCATATGAGGCATAAATATGTTCATTTAAACTTGCATGTTACATGCATAACATTCAAACTTAGCGAATAGGTGATACATGGTCCTAGATGACATAGGATAATGACTAGAAGTTCACATATAACATTATATGAAAGTTAACATAAAGGTTATAAGAGTTCTCATGTTGCATAATGCAACATTTCAACATAAAGCTTATAGCTTTTAGCCCACAAGGTCAAGGTGATAGCTTTACAAACATGCATAGGATAAATCTATGCATAACATGATAGAATCAAAGCACATATCATACTTAGGCCCAAACTCAACTTGCAACATGTCACATTTAACTTCATAGTTAGAATCTAAGAGTAGTATAGGGCTTACAATGCTATGAAGACTTATAAAATATAAATAAGATTGAGACGAAGCCACTAGCAACTCTAAACACTCCCAAATGATAAGCTCCAATGAAAACCCTTGAGAAACAAGAAAAAGATCCTTGCTTTGATGAAGAAAGATTGAACTTTGGCCTTAAATCAAGCTTAGAAACTATCAAACAAGCTTAGGAACTCTCATATGAATGAAGATTGAGGCTATGACAAGAGGGTGGAGGCCATGATTAAACATTTGGGCAGCATTTAGTTGTAGGAATGATTAAAGAGGGTATAGGCTAGGTCTAGGGGTCTTTTTATAGAGATTAGGGGTAGTTTAGACCATAGGATTAACCCTAAATCGAATCTGAGCCATCAACTCCCGTCAGAAACTTCCAGAACAAGACCCAACATGTTAAAATGGTGCACCAGAAAAATTGGTCCGACCGGGGGGGTCGACCCCTGGGTCGACATGGGTGTCGACCCCTAGGTCGACATGGGTGTCGACCCATTGGGGGGGTCGACACTGGTGTCGACCCCTGTGTCGACCCTGCCTGGGGCGGGAAAATTCCCGCCCATTCTGCCTTGGTTGTAATTCGAATATGAATTCGAATTTGAACTGTTTTCGGGCTTGGAATTTTCTGAAAACTTCATTGGGCCATAACATAGTCATACGGACTCCATTTTTCGAAAACTCGGACTCTATTTCGCGTATTTTTCCGAGACGAACGCAATGGCGCAGCCCGTTTCCCTTGATTCAGAATTTAGAATTTAATTCTTCCTTGATTTACATTATAACATGTTATTAAAAATACGGGTTATTACATTTATCAAGGCCCGTACAGTCGATTTCCATCAACGGCCATCGAACTGCACTTACAACGACCTTTTCCAAATTTGATTTGGACATAATTCCAAATCCACCCGTTAGATTTCAAATTTCTAATATTCATTAGAAAGCTCTTTTCGATACGAACCCAACGGTTCCGGTTTTAGGAGAATCCGACGGTTGGATCTCCTGTATTGTCAATTCGAAGTCAATGGTCGAAATTCACGAACTGCCGCGGCGCGACGCGTTCTATTCAGGCCATTATATATATAACATATATATTATATATTTCATCGATTTCCTTTTTAAAACGTATTTTATAAATCGTTTTAAATTCGTTTTCAAAACCATTTCAACTCTATATTCAATTTCAAATCAAAATTGAATATTTCATATCATTACTATATAAATGATAATATTTTCAAAACGTTATATTTTGAAATCACTACCTTTTCTATACTCATTATAAAAACGAATATAATTGATATAAATATTGTTCATGTCAAAATAGCGCAACACTAATCAACACGACTTTATATATTTCAATAAATTCGTTATTCTATTCAACAAATGAATATATATTCTATTCAACACATGAATCTATATTTCTTTCAACACATGACTAATCTCAACACATGAGTACTGTCAACACATGACTATTTTTGTTATGTAATATATTTTATAAAATTATGGTATCTATCATTTGATTTTTAATCAGACTCCAACCGTAAAGTAGTTTCTAATCTTAAATATGATAAAGATGTAAATTTTATTTTACATCACACAATCAATTTTCACCACAACCAACAATCAAACATACAAGCCATCCATGGTCTGTGGATGACGGGTCTCGGGTGCTACTAAACACCGTCTACATCCTAGTATATATTTTTTACTAGAAAACAAGATTTAAAGTGAGAGGTTCTCACCGACTAGCTAATCCAAATACCACGACTCTTCTTATGTAGAAATCTTCGTCATGCTCGCCTTTCGTCAATATCACTATCCGTAGCCACTACATATATAAGAATCACATTTTTATATTGTTACCTTATAGATAAAAAAATTATTTTTACACCACTACTATATAGATAAAAATTCTATTTTTATACAGTTGTTCATATAATAAAGATCATATTTTTATCACTCTCTACTTTATAAAAATCGTATTTTTAAAATCTCTACTATATAAAAATCGTATCTTTATATTCCCTACTATATAAAAATTCTATTTTTATCCTTCTAAAAATAATTTCATATAATGGCCTAGTTAAAAATCATATTTTCCATATCATGAAGATCGTATCTTCACTAACATAAAAATCATATCTTTCTTTGAATAAAGATCATATTTTTATGTTTTCAAGGATCCTATATCTTCATACTTTCAAAATCTTACCTTTTCCATTTTAAAAACCTATTCTTTATATTTATACAAATCACGTCTTTAATTTACTATATAAAAAAACTGATCTTCCCTTTTTATTTTTAAAGCTAACCATATAGAAACTAAGTAATTAAATTAAATTAAATTAAAACTTACAATTTTTCAGCGAAGAAAGAGAGAGGAAGGGAGGGTCCGAGGTGCATTATTGAAGGGGGAGGAGGGGGTTTGGGGTGCTGTCGATCGAAGGGGGAGGGCTCCGGGATTGGGGATGGAAATCGAGGGACTGGAGAGAGGAGGGGGTGCGGATTTTCGAGCTGATGAAGCAGGAGGCGACGAAGGAAGAAGAGGGGGGGGCGCTGGGGGAGGCGCGCTGGCCATGGTTGGTCGGTGTAGGGTCGTGGTAGTCGGTGTAGGGTTAGGGCGCAGGGTTTAAATCAGAAGGGAGGGGAGAGAACGAGAAGGGTCGGAGCAGGGAGGAGGGGATGGGATCTCGACAGCGTCGTCGTTGGTGGGGAGGCGCGCGCCTGAGGGGCGGCGGCGGTAGATGAACAACGGTTTTTTAATTTCCTTCTTCGATTTGAATGAATGGTGGAGAGTGGTGAATGGAGAGACAGGGTTGACCAAGTAATTATTTATATATAATAATTTAATTTAATTCTCCCATAAAGTAACTTTTTTATTCAAACTCGAAATGAGACCCAACGACTGTCGTCCCTAGCTAATTACCCCCATTCCGAACACAATGGGATATGTTTCGTATGCCAGTTCGGCCATTTCGATCAGTTTTCGTTGAATTTAAAATATAAATCTTTATATATTCAATTTAAATGCACATTTCAAATCACCGGGGCCACATACTAACATTAAAAATTCCCGAAAAATATTTTCTAGCTTTGTATCGACGATACGGTCCTAACAAAATTAGTTTCATCGAATTCTGAGACCGTTGGAAAAATGGCCATTTTCCAGTCGATTAAAATCAACTGAAACTGGTCAAATGCGTTTTCCTTTGCCACGCTCACATATTGATTCGAAAAATTACGAAATTTGAAACCTAGAAATAACTTGACATCACAGAGCCAACAAAAGTGGTTTTGTCGAAATCCGAGGTCATTTGCAAAATTTCCATTTTTAAGGGCCTGAATTCCATAGCGACTATTCTGAATTTTCAACTGGACATATCTTTTGATTCCCGCTATGAAGTTTCGTTTTTTCGGATTTGTTGGAAAGATATCCTCAATTAGATTCTTCTATTTTTGGTTTCGTTAAAATCCGGTTTGTTTTGCAACCGGTATGTTGATTTGAAATTTTGAAATCAAATTATTGAACTACCGCGCCATTTTCAATTCCTTTTATAATTAAAATAAAATATTTATATTCTAACGACGACGTACATAAATATATACGTTCTAATTCTATTCATAATAAATTTCTCGTCGAATTATTTAAAATAATTCATTTTAAATATTCAAAATTCGTTAAAATAGCGAAAAATAAAAATTTTAAATTGGCTCAGAATTCCCGGGTTGTTACAGGTGTCTGACAACGTATATCTATTGGATTCTACACATCGAATTTACGTAAGTATATTACGTTGGTGGTAGAGAAATTCGTTTCTCTTAGCTTTATTGCCCACAATATATTTGGAAAATCGAATGAGTGTTCTGACGGATAGGACGATGTGACATTCAAAGTAATTGAAGATATAATCTGTCAAATGATAAGTTTAGCCTCAAGCTTCACAACCAGGAAATGACAAAAATCGGGCAGGCAGCATGGCTACGTGGATAGCTCCCATTAGGGTGTATTATCACCTATCTAGAGGTTCATTTTATTCCTTATTCTATCGATGTTGTCCCATTCGGGAAATGGTTGCCGTACACAACCATTGGTGATACACATTCGATACACTCAAGAGAAATGAGTGGTCGGTCATGTTTGGCCAGGTTACAAGAAGTTCTTGTTGAACCCAGTGTATTCCTCTCTAGAGGTACACTATCGGAAGGTGGTTCCATACCTTGTCATAGTTGGAAATCCATTAACTATAGACGTTAAATGGTTTTGTTTATATAATATATAAGTAGAATGTAAGATGAAAGCATTTCTACTAGATTCTAAATTATTTGTGGAAACCCTAGACATTATCATAATATCTGGTTTAAATATACAAACTGTTTTGATCCTCATAAGGTAAAAACCCGTTCCGTATTTACAGCGTGGTCTTATGAGTATGGTTTTACTTCTTAAACTTGTTTTAAAATCGTTTTCTCACACCAGTCCTCGACTGACCCAGAGTTTATTTTTCTGTGCTTTCTTTAAACTCTTGGGTACTCATAACACTTGTTATGAGTAGATAAGTGATCCAGGTCTTGACTTAACTTTTGGAGTAGCTGGATGGGAAGGATCTAAATGTTGGCTTATCTATGTATAATTATCTGCAAGTTGTTTCATCCATGATGTTATGTTTAATTATCTGCAAGTTAGTATCACAATTGTTAAGTATGTAATTTGTGATGAAATGTATCTGTATGTATGAAGTACTCTAATGTACTTGACTTATGAGATGTAACGTTTTGGGCTGTGATGTTATGATCAAGTTCTGCTGTGAGATTCTGATGTTTTTTATAGTTTTATCTTCTATCTATCTTTTATTCTTATATAATGATACAACTTCTGAGGTGTTCGAAAGTTGGGTCGTTACACTCACAAATCAAAATCTCAACCCATTCTCCCCCTTTTGCTATCATCAAAAGGATTTAGAATTTCAAATATATATGAAAAAAGACTAGAAAATATAATTTCAGCTTAAGAGGAAGAACAGTCATCATACATCTCAATCATTCAAACAAAAATCATAATATTCTAAGAACTAGCGGCAAATTTCA
The DNA here is from genome assembly GCA_030737875.1 of Allium sativum. Classification (NCBI taxonomy): domain Eukaryota; kingdom Viridiplantae; phylum Streptophyta; class Magnoliopsida; order Asparagales; family Amaryllidaceae; genus Allium; species Allium sativum. The sequence goes on from CM060923.1 coordinate 257,209,100, forward strand.
CATTGTAGAATAATGGATTTTCGATGAAATTATAAAAATGGAGAGAGTTTTTTTTAATATTTCCAATTATTTTCCAATAAGATTTAAAAAAAAATGAAGTACAAAAACAGTGATGGATTTGGACTATAGTTAACAATTCAATTTAAGTGACAAAATCAAATAATCTCAAATCCCAATATCTATCAATCAACAAAACATAATACTTCATAAGATATTAACACATTTCACAAAATAGAAGATGGATTGATAGGCTGGTTTTTATACACCAAGGAGAATTTCATATTTATTTCAATTTATAGCACATTATTTTCTTTTCTTTTATTTTTTATTTAAGAGCACATTGACCACGCATAACCAGAGCTTGGATTTTTAAATGAGGTTAGTTACAGCTTAAATTATAAGTTGTCTCTTAACCATGCATGACCAGAGCTTGGATTTTTAAATGAGATTAGAGACACACTTATATTTATTAATTATATATATTTATCATTTCAGCTTTAAAAGGAAAAAATCCTTGGTATATAAAACCAATATATGGATGACAAAAAATTGGGTAGGTACAGAAATGGACTGTGAAATAAATTTCTAAATTAATTATATTATGAAATGTGCTCGACTGTACCGGGATCATTGAAAATTTTCAATTATCACTAATTCTGAATAATAATACAGTTCCATTTCTATCACAAAAAATTTCACTGTTTATTTCAGATGATTTTTTTTATTAAACTCTCCACATTAATATAAAAAACATGATGGATGGCAGAATGATGATAGATAAAGGAGATGATCGTGAAATAATTGCCAATTCAAAGATATTATAATAAATGTTCAACCTTCATAAAAATATAAATAAAATCTCCTCTTGTTGTGAAATATAATGCAGTCACAATTCATCACAATTTCAAAATCTGCTAATAATTTTGATGAATTACAAATACAATCCAATTTGGATATTGATTTCAATTTCTGAATGAATAATCAATAAATAATCTTAAAATTGAAACTCAACTACAAGAGGAATATGAAGAGCTATACAGGATAAGAGGGATTAAAATATATACAAATTTTTTTTCTCAACACATCTGATGCCAATTGGTGTCCTTATTAACAAATTTTAATTACAAAGCCCAACCAGACACAATCAACAAATTTGGCACATTTATCAGAGCTGCAGACAAGAACAAGCAGTTATTTGAAAAACAGTATCAGAGCAGCAAACAGATCATAAACAAGCAATTTCCAAAATATTTTCAAAACAATATAAAATCAGCACAAGAAATCATTTCAAAGTAGACTTGTCAAGGAGATGTTTCAAAGATATTTCGAACAGTTAAATAATGGTTCATGATCCAATGGTTAGATATATGGTTTATTTTAAATCATTTGAAGGGATATGAAAAGATCGAGATTCAATGAATCAGTCACACCAAATTATAAATTTTAAATTCACGATGTGTGTGAGATTCAAGTAATCAATAATTTCAAATGATTTTAAACAAACAAATATTAAAACAAAAAAATCATGAAGTGACACTGAGTTTCAAGACCAAATTTTCAAAGAATTTTTCCTAAGAATTTCTGACAAGCACAAGAGTAATTTCAAATCAACTATATCAGACTTGAGAGATATTCATGATCTAGAAAATTAAACAATAATATATTTGAAATCACTTGAATCAATATCAAGTTTGAGATATGATGAATCATTCACACAAGATGATAATTTCAGTATTAAGAGGTATGTGATATTCAAAATATCAAGAATTTCAGATGATTTCAAACAAACAAATTTCAGCCATAATGATCATGAATAAAGATGAATTTCAAGATGTATCATCGATTCAAGACAATTCAAAATATCCAAGACAATCCAAAAATTAATGAGATTATTACAACTGATAAATAGCAGAGTGCTATAATGAGTATAATATTTTAAGTCTTTTCAAAATGAATTAAAATATACTCAAAACAACAAAGGTGTGTGAAATCTCATTAATATTTCAAATCTTCAAAATTTAGAATCCGGATTAACAGTGCTCAAGATATGATATGAATGCTTCAACACTGTTAAGAATTCAGAAAGAAATTCAAAACAATTGCAGACATATATAAGTTTAAATTCAAGATTTGGAAATGATTAAAACGTAAGAATGTTATTCATATTAAGCGATTTTCCAGAAATCATGAGTACTGCAATTGGAAGTTAATGAAAGCTCAAGAAGAAATAAAAATATATGACAATGTCAATTCAAATTAGAATAACCAAAAGAAAATAAATAGATGAAAAATATTTTTACAAAGATGAGGTTATAAATCATACCTAATTCACAGAAGACGTTGTGGATCTCTAACTCATTAGAGTTGGCTAAGGAACTGTGAATGATTCTAAGATTGAATTCAGTTTCTCTTTCTGCACAGCAGCTCCTTAGCCTCCTTAAGTACCTAACAGCTTAGGGGATCGAGTGGTCTAACAAAATTTGAAAAACCACTCACAGTTGTATGTCAAACCTTTGGTACCCAAACCTTTTTATACAACAATCCATCTGAATTTACCTTTGTACCCTTGGGAACCCAAAACTATTAGAATTTTACAAAAGCCATTTTATTTCATTTTGGGATCCAGGATTGTTTAAATGACAAATTCTCATTTTGTTTATGATTCAAAAATCCTTTGAAATTGATAAAGTTCATATTTTCAATTCGGTTTTTTCCAAAGTAGTTCGAAGGATTTTTAAAATTATTTGAATTTCGTTTTTCAAAACCATTTTTTTTTCCAAAACCAAGACTACGTTTATTTCCAACAGAAAATTGTTTTTTCAACAACATATTCAAATATTTTTCACTGTTTGGAAATTTAGACAAAACTGTTTCAAGTTGTTGAATTTCAGTTTTAAGATCACTGTTTTCTTTCAATAAAACCGAACAACGAATTTTAGTGATCTTACATATTTCAAAATCATATTTTAAAACCTAATTTTCTTCATTAAGCAATTTGATTTTGCTTTGGGATTCCGAAATCTCAGCTTCAAAAATTTTTTGTTTTTAAAATTCAATTTTTTCAAAATTCTTGAATTTTTCAATTCCAGATTCAAGCTCTTTCAAATTCAAATTCGTTTTCAACAAATTTTCCTTTTCAAAAAATTCGTGTTTGAAATTAATCTTATCCAACTCCTTCTACAAAGCGTTATTTTTATGAATTAACTCATCTTTGTGATTTTTCAAAATCAAAATTTTATTTTCATGCTTTCTAGAATGTTCATCAAGTTAAACTAAATAGTTTTCACAATCATACAATTTTTGCAGTTGGAGTTTACAAGTTTTAATTTCAAATCATTATTTCTGCATCACAACTCAAATTTTTCAGATTTCAAAATTTTATCTTTATTTTGGAGACGATTTACAGTTTTAGTTAAATCAATACAACGAGAAACCAATTCTTCATATGAAGAGTCTCCATCGTCTGAATTGTCATTAATAGCTCCAGTTAAGCACACATCTGAATCTGAGTTGGCAACTGAGAGTTTTGAGGAGTTGTTGTCATTTCCATACAGCGAGTTGAGAGTTTTCTAGATATCCTGCGCAATTAAACAATGGGAGATAAGATCAAGTTGATTATTACTAAGATAAGAATATAGAATATGCATGACACGAGCATTTATAACTTTAATTTTCTTATCCAACATATCACCCATATTTATAATAATATTCCAATATTCATAATTAACAGATTAAACAGAATTCGATTTTCGATTTCCAGACTAAAAAAATCTATACCATTGAAAATAATTGGAATATCACTGGACTGAGTCTCTATGGACTGACAATTAGGAGATACCATGACTCTAGAGTTAATGGAAATACCTACTCTAATGCCACTTGTTGGATCTAAATTAACCCTAGAGGGGAGGTGAATAGGGTTTATCACAGTTTATGGGATATTAAAAATTCACAGAACACAGAATGCAGCAGAAATAAAAAAGCAGAAAGTAAATGACACAAGATATACCCAGCTTCGGCAAAATCCTGCCTACTGCTGCATTCTTAAGGTTTCTACTAGGTGATGGAACAGATCCCACTTACAAGACCATGTAAACTCACACTCCCTGCTCCTGTACTAACCCTACGCTCAAAACCCTAGACTGATCTAATCCCCTAGATCAGATTTCCCCAGATTACATACTCGTAAACTATAACCCTAGTTTTTACAGACTCTAGTAAACTACCGGTTAACATCCTAACTGGATTCTGAGAATTTTACTGACACTAGAAATTGATATGGTTTACAAATGAATTACAAAACAATACAATAAAAAATTGAATAAATAAGAAAACCCTTGTCCCCTTTGAAATAGAAAAATAGGCTTAGCCTAATCCAAGTATGCCGGCCCATTTTTTATTATCCATTTGAAAGCCATGCTCCAAAATAATCTTGGCCATTCCTATAACTTAGGGTTTCCTGAAATCCCCAAATTGAATCGATTGCTGAAAGAATATTCATATGGATTTAGTCTCGATTTGCATGCTTCTTCGATTGAATGTTATCTGATTTGAGGAATTTGTGGCAATCGAAACACACGTGAAAGATAGTGAGTTTTCTTGTATTTTCTCTTCTTATTTCTTTTGAATTGTTTGTGGTTTCAATCTCAATGTTTGCTAGTGATGAAACGGTGTTAATATAGGATTAAAAATCCCTTAAACTTCTCTGGTTTCGTATAATTGACTTCGATTTGATTTTGCCCTGATTTGTGTGGTTTCCACTTTTGAAATGGTTCGATCAAATTGATGAATCTGGAGAAATAAACTTGCCCCTTTTAAAATGTTGCCTTGAAATTTCTTGCGTGATTAGATATGGAAATTTTGGAAAAAAAATATTTCATTTGCTTTTCCTTATAAAAAAATGCCAAAAATAATTTCTACTCTGCCTTGTTCGAATTGCAAAATGGCAACAGGAAAAAAAATATTTCAAATAGCTCCTTGCTTGATTGAAGATGCATTTGTGGAAATGTTTGAAAGCATGTTTCCTTGAATTAAAAGCTAACATGAACATCTCAGGAAATATTTTAAGGACCTTGCCAAATATGTCTCTTGTAACAACCCAGAAATTCTGGGCCAATTTAAAATTTTTATTTTGACAAATTTAATGAATTTTGTATATTTAAAATGGTTTATTTTAAATAATAATGTAACAACTCGTATTTCGATAACATGTTAAAACGAGAATCAAGGCAGAATTTAATTTTAAATTCTGAATCAAGTAAAACGGGCTATGCCATTGCGTTCGTCTCGGAAAAATACGCGAAATATAGTCCGAGTTTTCGAAAATCGGAGTCCGTATGACCCGGTTAGGGCCCAACGAAGTTTTCAGAAAATTTCTAAGTAAAAAAAAAAACAGATTTCAAATTCAAACTTGAATTTGGAAAATTGGGCCAGTTGGGCCAGGCGGGAAAAATTCCCGCCACAGTACCCAAGTCGACAGCCCTGTCGACTTGGGAGTCGACTTGGTCTGACCAAGTCGACAGCCCTGTCGACTTGGCTGTCGACTTGGCTCAGACGAGCATTTCTGGCTTGGTGCACCTGCACTGGTCCCTGGTCTTGTTCTGGAAGCTTCTAACGTGGTTTGATGGTTCAGATCTATCCTAGGGTTAATCTAAGGGCCTAAAACTATCCTAATCTCTATAAAAAGACCCTAAACCTAACCTAAATCCCTAAAAATCAAACCTAGCAACTAAGTGCTGCCAAAATCAATTTTGATCATGGCCTCCATCTCCAATCCCTAGAGCCTATGCATTCAAATCGGGTTCAAATCAAAAGGTGCAAGCTTGCTACACCAAATAGAGGCCAAATCAACGTTGCTATGCGAGTTTCATGACGGATCTTCATCAAAGGAGCCACCTTTCTTCGTCAAAACGATTCATGCTCCTAGTCCTCTTGCCACGCTATGTAAGTTCTAGCTACTTATAGATTTAAACGATGATCTTGATGTGACATGGGATAAAATGCAAAGTAACATGAGTATGTTAGCCTATGGGAACCTAGTTTGCCCCTTTAGCATGAACATATGACTTTGGGTTATGTTGTAGCGACTAAACCATGCTATTCATGTTACATTGGACCTAGTTTTCCATGCAAGATTGGACCTTTGCTTGTGGTATGTTAGCATGCACACTTGAAACCACTTTGACTCATGAAACTTGTGCATGAATGTGACTTTGAGGCTATGCAAGTATATGAACCCGAAATCCCTTATGATAATATGCAAGTTTACCTTTTTATCACATGAGTAACATGGGCATGTTCATCCCTTCATGATAGGTTTATGACATGAACACTTATGCAAGTAATCCCCTTTTATGCTATGCATGTTTGTGGCCAAATCCCCTTGAGATACTATGCATGTTTGTGGCCAAATCACCTTATGACACTATGCATGTTTTTGGCCAAGGTTGTGCATGTGGAAGCCAATCCCTTTTTGGCATTATGCATGTTTTGAGGCCAATATGTGACGTAGTATCCTTACTATGTTGACTCGCTTTTGCTTGCGTTGGAAAACACGACTTTGGGGTAGTTAGATAAACATGAACATGACGCGAAATCTTGACATGAATATGACATGAAAACTTGACTTGAGGTTACATGTGAACACGACATGTAAGTTGAACCAAAATGGGGGCATGACACGTGGGTTAAACTTGGGACTTGAAATTAGACACGTATGGGTTGTAAGTGTAATATAACACTAGACCAAACATGGAAGTGGCCAACTCGAGGTTGGGTTGAGTTTGTAGCATAAATCTACCCGGACCCGCCCGGCTTAACTAGTAGCTACAAACAATAGGATCCAATGTGAGAAGTTGGTCATGTCGCGCTTAAGACCCGAGGTTAGACTAGGTTGTGGTGTAAATCTACCCGGACCCGCCCGGCTTAACTAGTAACCACAACAAGGTCTAATGTGAGAGGTTGAGGGTGCATTAATTAAATTAATGCCACATGATAAGGTTAAGTAAATTTGACTAATGACACTTAACCGATATGACACGAATGGGTGGGTTAAGTGGGACCGGACTTGATTTCTTAATGACACTTAACCATGCAAGATGATTAGGGGATGAGGTTAAGTAATTTACACTTAACTAATCCGACTTGGTAATTAGATGGGGTTAAGTAATTAAGACTTAACTAATCTAAACACGGTAATTAGATGGGGTTAAGTAATTGACGCTTAACTAATCTAAACACGGTAATTAGATGGGGTTAAGTAATCCACACTTAACTAATCTAAACACGGTAATTCGATGGGGTTAAGTTAAACACTTAACCAACTTAAGCTTGGTAATTCAATGAGGTTAAGTAACCAATACTTAACCAACTTAACGTGATAATTTAATGGGGTTAAGCAACTTACACTTAACCAATTATACATGATGATTTGATGGGGTTAAGTAACCTACACTTAACCAATCTAATATGCGGACCTGATAAGGTTAAGTCACAAGACCTTTTTAGAATATACTTAACCATTGTAGTACGATTAGAGGATGGGGTTAAGCCCACCTATACTTAACCAATCCGACTCGATAATTTGATGGGATTAAGATAATCTATGCTTAATCGATCTAGCAAGATAATCCGATAGGATTAAGGTAAGCTAGTACTTGACCGATTTGACTTGATAGGGTTAAGTCATGAGCCTCTGGGTACACTTAACCAACTTGTAGGGCTAAGTCTTGAACTTAAATACTTAGCCAATCTTGACGTGATTCGTGGGCGGGTTAAGGCATGGACTTGAATGATAACACTTAACCCAATAAGGCAAACCCTAGTTAGAGGAACTAGGTATAGAATCGTGGTTAATCAAGGATAACGGGACAGGAAGCTAAGTGGTAAACCTTAGTTAAGGGTAACTAAGTAATAATTCTTAGCTAAGGACATAGGATTAATTCACAAAGCGATGAGTAACCTGATACGGTAGGTCATCGCTTAGTATACGAGGAGGAGCAAGTTATCTGACTTGGATAAAAGCTCCAGCGCACTGGGTGCCGAAGTGGAAGCTTCGGTGGACGTGGGGATATTCTTGGGATCCCTCTGTGGGCTGCCAGGTAATTATACTAGGCCCATGAGAGGTTAAGGTCTGCGTTAGAAGGACCAAGAGTATGCCTTGGTTGCTATGCGAGCGACCTAAAGACTGGGATGGATTAGCGTGGAGTCGACGATTCTTGGTTTTTGCCCTGGATAGCACATCGCCGACTACCTACCATCTTTAGTCAATCGTGTACGTACGGAAAGGCAGAGAACCCCCAACAGACCATGTGCTTGCTATCGAGTCATGGGTGAGGTTGGCCCGTAGGAAAGTGGGGCTATAGTGGGGCCGTGGAGTGGTTCTTATACATGATTTTTCTTGGATTGCCTTTCAGTAGTTGAGGGAGGGGTCACGTGGGACCATAGCCACGGGTACAAAAACAGACCTTGATATCTGCATCAGCAGACGATTTAAAGCTCCCGACCGAGTTCCGTATTTCTTGATTTGCCCTGGCACGGAACTCGGATGGCACATTGGGGAACATGTGCATCTAGACATGGAAAACGATTCACGATACATACGTGAGATCAAGGGCGCGGTTGACGGGTGGCGTAATCCCTAGTGGTCCTAGGTGGCCAAGACCCAAACCGAGACACGAAAACGTTCATTAGGTAGCATAATCCCTAGCGGTCCTAGGTGGCATAAATCCTAAGTGGACGCGCGATAGTCCATGGTAAGGAAACACAACTAGATCAAGGGTTGCAGTCCAAAACAACTTCAAGGATAAAACGTTTACATGGAAAAGCCCGTATGGCCTACGACAAAGGACTGAACTTATACATGGAAAGAAACATACGAGTTGGGAAAACCGACATATGCTATATATTAGGATGACATGGACCATTTCATGACATGGGGCAAGGGACATTCATGGTTAACACATGACGCGGGGAGGGATACTGGTACGAGAGGTGCAGAGCAGATATACATGTTAGAACCAGGAAAAATATACATAATAGATACCGTGGGATATTAGACGGGGTAGATACCTTGGGATAGTATACTTGATAGAAACCTGACGATGTGATACCTTGATTTATCATGACACCGTGGTTTATCACGATACCTTAGTTTAGCTTGCTACAGTAGTTCAGCCTGTTACCCTGGTTTAGTTTATCTATCTTGTAGTCATCCTTATGTTTACTTTCAGTTTATGCATGTCATGTTACCTTTACCTGTTTTTATACTGGAAGTAGATAGGACTTACCAGTCTTTATGACTGACCCCGTTTTCTTTCGCCTCTTTGTCTTCCGTTTCCCCCCCTAGGTTTCAGGGAGGAAATGATGTTGTTTAGTTCGGGCTTCTTCTGTTGAAGGTCATCATGTATGGCTTGATGTATAGCTTGGTCTTCTCTTGGCTATGGCTGCCTCACCGCTTTACTTTGGGGAATAATTTATGAAAAGGTTTTTATGCTTCTTTATTATTGCAAGACAGGTTTTGATGTACTCTGATGTAAAAGGCTTTAGACCTTAATTATTAATGTTTATGAAAGTTCGATTTTACTTCCGCTATTTTATATGTTCTGTCTTGTGATATTTCTGTGCATGTTTACCAATAATGCCCCTCTAAAGCTAGTGCATTCCTTTGCGAGTGACCCTAGCGGAGGCGGGGTGTTACAAATAAGGACGAAAAATTTGTTATCGACGAAGTTAAAAAGAATAAATTTATCTTAATTATATAACAAGCCTGAAATGGCGCGGTAGTTTGAAAATTCGATTTCAAATTTCAAATGAATATACAGAATTCAATATAACTTAGAATTGAACGAATGCAAGAGATTTGGAATATGACGGTTGGATTTGGAGATACGTCCAAATCAATTTCAGAAAAGGTCAGTGTAAGTGCAGTTCGATGGCCTTTATTGGAAATCGACTGTACGGGGGCCTTGATAAAATTATCAAAAATATCAATAATTTGTGTGAAATCATAAGAAATGATTTGGAAAAGAATTAGGCTAAAAAATCCCATATTTGAAAAGATAAAAATAGATTTTTATCGAAATGAACTAGTTATTAACTAGAATAATAATTTATTTATTTTTAAATAAATAAATTGGATTTGAAATGGTTTTAAAAATAACCAGAATTTCCAATATATGAATTGGAATGGATTTGAATTGAAATTATCTTCGGAATATTTCGATGTTGGATTTCGTGATTATACAGATATGGTTGTGGAAATTTGAAAGATATATTAATATCGTTATTTCCAATACGATATTTGTTGGTTTCAGAATTTGATGTTGAATATAAGCCGATAATATTTTCTATTCAGAGCCTTGTGTTTAATATCAAATTGGATTTGGGGTTTGTCGTGAACTGTGTTTAAATGACATTAGTTCTTTAACCCGCGTAAAAGCATGATTAATTTCGAAAAAGTAGAACAATTAATATGAAACGATTTTAGAGATGAAACCAATTGGGGTTTGAATAAATCTTTAATTAGATTTGGATGAATGAATGGGGATTAAATTTACCAAAACACGTGATGTGATTAAACCAAATTTACTTAGTCATTGATATTGATTGTGGTTGATTGATTGTTTGGATGGTGCTCGACCAGTTTATGAGCAGAATATGGCTTTACATTTAGCATTGGGTTGGGTAAAGATATCTGTGTGCTAACACCTTGTGAAACACTTCACGATTTGACGATAAGGTGTTTAGCGATGTTGTGTTCATTTCAAATTTAATGAATGATTGTGAAATGATATATTTTTCTTAAGTGAAAAGAAATTTATTCTCGAATTTGGACAGGGAATGTTTTATAAAACAGAAAGTATTTCGTGGCCTAAACCCGATATTATCGAAGAGATTTTGAAATGTATTATGTGTTACATTGTGGTTCATCACATATTCGATTAGTTACTATTAATGATGTATCTGTTTGGTGGCGGAGAATTTATTCTCTTGCTTAACACCCTTCTTTGAGACGTACAAGCTCAAAGGTTATGTGATTAATAGTGAATGATCATATGTGTGAATTACTGATGTGAAGTACTACATTTTGAAAGTACTTGTGATTATTATGTTGTGAAATGATTTTCCCTACTTCGGGATGTGAAATGATTTAGTATGTGGCTAAAGAGTCGGGTAACCATGAGACTAAAAGTATGGGTGAGAGGGCGGTGTATGCTCTCCATGTGTGGGAGGTGCATCGTCGGTGTAGCCTGCTCTTATGTGGGGTAGGTGCACATTTATATATCGAGTTGCAAGGTGCGTACCCTTTGCCTTGTCGATGGGGAGCACGATATTTGGTTGCATACTTGTTTGTATGCATTGTTATGTTTTGCAATTCATATTTCCAGATTAGATTTGATTTGAGATCCGGAAGTGAAATCTACACTACAAGAAAATTTGCTTTTGGTTACAATATATACCAGCGTTTATCCCTAAATGCAGCCAACAAATATTCAATCCATGTTATTAAAGTAACAAAATATTCCCGCCTACCCCACCTCCTAATATTTTCACTGCTCACAAGAAACTGTTCCTCTTTGTTTTGAAACATTTCCGTTAATCGATACGAAAATTTTAACCCTCTTTTCCTCTTCCAAACCTTTCTCCTTTTCACTTTAGCAAAATTCATGTCTTCCTCTGATTCCTCCATCGTCATCGTCGCGCTAGCACTCTATGTCGTCATCATTACACCAGCCCTTTCGTCTTCATCAACTATTTCAATCGAATGCTCAGGTTTTCTACCCAAACCCTAAATTTGTATGAATTTTATATTTCAATTGGATTGACTGTTTTGGTCTGATTTTGTGATTTGCCTGTTTGGGTTATTCAAATTTTGCACAAATATGGTCAGGGCCGGCCCTGAGTATTTATGGGCCTAGTGCAGGCCCAAAATTTTGGGCCCTTAATTTTTTTTAATGAAATTGAACTTAAGTGAAAATGTGCTTTTTCAACTGTGCATCTCCATTGAGAAAATTGCGTGTTTCAGCAAATTCATAAAATTTTTACCGACATTTTCAATCTGTCATCTAGAGGTCCACACAAGCCACATCTCCATTTTAATATATTGATTGATGTCAACAAAACATACAATCATACCTACTTTTGCATAGATAAATCACTATCAAGTACGTGCATCCTGACAAGAACTAGCAGTTCTAGTAAAGGTAATACAGTTTTTTTTGGGCCCCTTGAACTAATGGGCCCTGTGCGGTCGCACAGCTCGTACTAGGCCAGGACCGGCCCTGAATATGGTTTGATAAAACTATTCAGTGGAGTTCCGGTCGAAATCTAGCTATATCTTTAAATTGGTTAGAAATCTACATTAATTAATTGTTGCCTGTAGAAATCTACTCTTAATTAACTGGAAAATAAACAACGAAGATAACATAAGGTTATTTTCATAGGCTTTATCTTTATAATTTCTTATATCAAATTACTATCCAATGCCTCCCAAAGGGTAATGTTATTTAGAAAAGTAAGATGAGTAGTTGATATAAATGCATGGATTGTCAAATTATTTGGTAACAGTTACAGTAAAATAGAATTGTTACTACTTAAATATAATTAATCTATTTATCTACAAGTTAAAAAAAGTAAATGGATATACCCTCTCCTTGTTCTGAATCATTGGACCTACGCCTATCTGCCAACAGTGTCAGCCAGTTTGAGTTTTGTTTCAGTTTCAAACATTTTGAACATTTTTTGGACTTTCGGAATAACTAAGATTGGATCCATATAATAATAATTAAAGTAAAAGTGATGATCAATTTGACTTTCCAGTCCAGTTTAGAATGGTTTTCACGGGCATACATGAGTTTCCCTTCGGCTAACCCCCTTGGCATCGTACCTTTAAAGCGTGCTCCTTATTTCAATAAATACCCTTTTGATGTGTGTATTGATTTTGATGACAACAATTTTAAGTTTATTTTCTGATTAAGGAAGGAAGGATTATATCACTTATTAGTTTTTCTAACAAATGGAGATATTTTATGGTTAACAGATACAAATGAGAAAAAATTGATTTAGATTTTTTTTTTCTTCTTCTTTTCTCTTCACAATCATGATTCTGTCCACACTTACATAATATTAGTATCTTAGTGTATATTGTAACATGTATTCTATATAATCAACAATGGCAATGATTTTACCGTTTGTTTATATTAAAGAGTTCACTTGTTAATATTAAAATAGTCTGCGGTAAACATGCATCAGGGTAGCGATAAACCAGTGAACTTCAAGGGTAAGTACACTACACCTTACAAGCCTCCTTCCTCTTTGATGAATTTTGGAGCACCGAATTCTCAACAACCTCCTCTTAGTAGAGTTAGCGAACCACCAACATCTTTATCCACGTAAATGCACACTTGCCTCCCAATCCGTCACCACATTTTCTTGTGCAAATTTAAAATAGTCGGATTCCTCTGCCGCCACATCCGTCTTCTTTAAGTACCCAATCCCTGCCTCCTTTTCATGGCCCCTATGTTGTGGGCCACCCGTCCTTTCCAAACTATGTTCATGGACCTAATTCACTTTAAATTCAGGTTAATCCACTGCTTTCTGCTCCCAGACCTATGCAGACCTACCCATCCATATCTGCTCCTAGTTTTGGTGCTTATTCTGGATCCCAGGTACCACCACCTCCTTCTATCGGAGCCAAAAACATCCAGTATTCAATGAAAGGACTTCCAAAAGGCAGAACCCTTTGGAGCTTGGTCGAGAATTTTCTGTCCTTGCCTGTTGGATTTGTTCCAGGGTCACACGATGTGGGTATTGACCCAACTTCACTGCCTAGGCATTTAGAATGTGATGGAGAATCAATAGGTCCATCACCAATTCTTAATTCATATACTTTGAATTATGATCTTAGATATTTAATGCTGACCACTCATTGTATTTCAAGCTCACAGTCTTTGCTTGCAAGATGGCATTTGCCGCTAGGTGTTGTCTTCACTCCTCTTGCACCAGCGCCTAAAGGAGTAAGCTTGTTTTCCCTAAGTAGAATTTTACTTCTAAATTACAACTATAAAACCTAGCAGTAATTATTATTCTATTTGTTGCTGCCATTGTGTTGGGAAGAGTTCCCCATTGTGAATTTTGGTTCAGTAGGTGTTATCAGATGTAGATAAGGTCGGACATATTTAGTCCATACGTTATTTTTACTGATGGAAGAAGGAAGTGGCGTTGCAATCTTTGTTCATTGCTTAATGATGGTATGTTGTGTATGCATGTTTATTTTGTTTGTGGTATAGATAATTGATGTACCTTCATGTTATTGCATGGTTATGTTACTTTTCTACTAGTTTTTTGTATGCTGCCTACATATATGTTATCTTCACAGTTGTTAGTTCTGTTCGGTCTTGGTTCCATCGAACGGGTAGAATACAAACCAAAGTTTTAGTCTTTCTACTGTTTATCAACTGGAAAACACATGCCCTAAAAGGAAAGGTACTATCTGTTTTATTTCTGTTGTCAATTACTGGATATATCATGAAATATGTCTTTATTGTTCTCATTTTTTGCAGATGTGGAAAATCATCATTTTACTGCTGATGAAAATGACTGGGGGTTCTCTTCGTTCACTTGTCTGTCCAAACTAAAAAGGATCCAGCTAAAGGTATTTTAGTGAGCGATGCATGAAGATTATGATGAGGGAGGTAGAAGAGAAGTCAATGGTGATAAGCGTAACATGCAACAAGATTAGGTGTACCTTAGATATCAGTCAATTCTCCAGGTATGTCTTCATGCTATTTTTTGTCCGAAAGCTTGTTTGCATTGAACTTGTTTTGTGCAAGTATTATCTGGTGACCAGTGTTCTCATTGGTGTTACCTTAGACGCCAGCCAAAACTTCAGGTATGTGAAGGATTTCACATCTGGTTTTGTTACTGGTGTTCTTGATGCTGGTATGTTTGTTCAATTTTTTTTTATTTTGGTAACTTTTGAATTGGATCTCTGTTAATGTCTTTATATCAATTTTTTTTAAATGGCTTATTTTATAATAGGATATAGTACATTTTATAATAGAGTATTTGTGTATGGTAGAAAAATGTGAATGAACTATAGTAAGGAGCCAGAAAGGGACAAAAAAGGATACAGTACGTGGAACCTTTGCATGAAATCTTTTATGTGAAATTTTTATTCATTTTGTGATACAGAAATATATAGCTCTAAATGACAAATGACATTCCAAATATAGAAATTAGCTTAATGGTTGTTGTTTTGACTTCTACCCAGCATGTAGCAGCATTCATTTTGTCTACGTCTTAGTTATTGTGGAATGTGCTTTTTGGATTTCTTGTCCCTAAGCTTATAAGCAACTTGCAGAAAAGGCTTTTTCCCGGTTTAGAAAAAGTATATACATTATGGAGCACTGTATTTCTATGCATTACTGCATATGACATATTACTGATATTTTTGCCAGGAATTCCTGTGTGGCTATGATTTATTACCTATTCCCAGTGCAGTATCATATCGTGGAGAATGTTGCATCATTAAATCACAACTTGGAGATGTTGAAAGTAAGTTGATAGGGAATGGACTAAGAGGAATGGTGAAATGGATTTGCATCCTCTAATTACTCGCAAAGTGAATTGCTAAGAAGATTTGCTATAGTGGCAAGATGGCACTTGTGACAGGAGCACACTAGCATGGACTAAAGAAGCATGAGCATGTGCTGAAAGTGCTGAAATTTTCACCGCATGAGAAAATGAAAGTGCTGATATCTAAGGTAACTAACTCCGGTTATGCCTTCATGTTATTTTTGTCCGAAAGCTAGTTTGTATTGAAACTATTTCGCATGGTTATTGTTAGGTGTTCTCATCTTAGAGCTCACATAGCTATACTAATATATATTCAACAATTTCAAAGACTGTACAAAGTCTTTGTAAGTTTCAGCAAATATATATTCAGCAATTACAAAGACTAATAGGGCAGTTGCCTTTTTCCACTGAAAAAAAGTCACCATGCCTTTGTTCAGATAAAATATATTATAGCTTTGAACACTTCTAGCTCTTACATTAGTTATATTTCACACCCTATATTATTTGCATTGACAGGCTGAGAAAATTTTGGTTCCTTTAGAGTGTTCGGCTATGGATGCAACTTTGCATGGTAAGGCAAACAACACTATTTGTCGATCTGTCCGAGACACTTCTATGGGAAAGCCGGCTTGCAACATTGAGTTAAGGATAAAGGTAAGTTTTATATCCTTTTGTTTGTATGTTTACGTTGCTTTATTGCCATGAAGATGAAGTTTTGGCTATGTTGGTGTGGTTCTGTTATGATTTTGGGAGGTTGAAAAAAGTACTCATCTTGTCATATTAGATAAAAAGATATAATACTTTTTAGATGGAGCTTGTGCACAATGCAAGAGCCTTCTAAAAAACTTTTTTTTTATTCACGGAACATATTTTTAGTGTTGAGAGAAGAGCATCAAAAAATATTACCTTTGTTTTAACATTGAGAAAATATTATCAGTGTGGAGAGAATAGCATCATAAATTATTTGATGAAAGTCATGCTTATGCAAGTCATATTCACTATATTCTTAGCAAGTCATATTCACTGTATTCTTTGTCATGTGATTACTGTGTTTGCCTTTTCAAGTAAATCGAAACGTAACTTAATTGTCTTATTAGCACAGCAGTAGGCTTTTGATATTGTGACATCATAACATACTTAATAATTAACGGTAGAGTGAATGAATTCTGTTCTGTCCGTAATACTTAGACGTTTGCATTCACATCCTTTAATTCTCTTTTTTATTCAGCCTATTAAGTTGTTGATTGCTTCAGCATTTAAGTATTGACTGTATAGAAGCCGATTAAGATACTTAATTGACAATGCAGGGGTTGGATACTGATGTGAATGGGGAAAGTGGCATGGTAAGGCAGGAATTTGGTCAGTTGTGGATGTGTTGTATTTGGTTGAGTGAGCAGTTTGGTCGTAGGTTTGTTGTTGATGATTTTGGCATCAATTCAAGTAATGGTGAAGGGGTAGGTGCATAAAACTTCGGGATGTGCAGGGGTTGAAAACCGTACAAAGTCTTTGTAAGTTTCAGCAATTCAAAGCATATCTAATAGTTTAGTTACTGAATATATATTTTAACAGCTTTGTAGGTTAGTACAATCAGATACCTTTGCAAGTTTATGCAATTTATACTTTGAATATATTTTTGCATTTAAATTAAACAAAATTAAACTACACTTAAAATTTAATATAATCATTGAATACAACATATATTGCGTTCCTATCTTTTACAAGTAGATGATTTTGTGTTGCCATATTTAGACATATTTACCTCAGTCTGATCTTCAAGTATGTACACCTATTCGTATGTGGAAAGTCGGAGCTATTATACATTATACTGCATGAATTTGTGTGTATATTGACATAAGAATACATTTTTGCTTTCTTATTTTTAGTTACAGATTTTATTTTATTATTTTATGGCTTAACTATTTCTTACTATCTCTGTTTTGATGCGTTGGTGTATATATACATGGGCAGGTTCAACTAAGCTTTGAAATACAAGTTTTATATATATATATATATATATATATATATATATATAAAGTTTGGTGGTGAGGTTGAGGAAATTTTCGGAGTAGACCAATTTTTCATGCTGAAACTTCATTAACAGGTAGTAGCTCGACTAACTTCCGAGCTAAAGAACGAGTAATTTCTTTTTAGTTTAAAATTTGTATATATCTGACCAAATTCTTAACGTTGTATAAGAGTTTCAGCGGTTTACTTCATGACTCCCACACATTGTATACAAATAGTCCCATTTGTCGATGCGCTTTGCGCTAAATATTCGTCTCTCAACTTTTTGAAGGTGGGTATTGGAATTTCACTGTAATTTATATTTATTAAACAACAATATCTTACAATACATTTTGACTATAGGTAGACATTATAAAAAGCCCAGTTGTTGCAAAAGTAGAGAATGTACGAATCGTGGCAACGTTTAAAATCTACAGAAACAACATAAAAAATGAGGAGATGATTTGCCAAAGTCCACAAGTTCTTGAATACTCCATGCGACACTACGGACTATTATAGTACATTATGATTTATTTGCCAAACCAACCTCCTCCTTTATCCCAAAATTTGCATTCATTTGCGTGTTTGCTTTCCAATATACACTTGATTCATAAATCATTAGGATAAAGGTTTGATAAAGTTTGAGGAATTGCTATTTTCTACAATTCATCCATTTTTACCACTGCTTTTTTCTATTTTTGGGCGTGTGTTCCATCATTTCATCCAAATAGGGTGGCTGTTTAGTTAGAAATATTGCCATGATGATATAAAAGAGAAACTAACCGTATAGTTTATAGAATAGAAACTTATCACTAAGGATATATTTGAAATTTAGTAAAACCAAGTCATATGCATGTAGTATTGATCTTTAGGCAAATTATTATTGTTGATCGTCTATCTTATCTATAGGTAATTAGCTTTTCTGGAGTGAAGATGACCAGCAATAATGGACATGATTTTAATTGGTGTATGTATTATGATATTTGTTAATACTTATTGTGTAAACTTATTTCTTAATGCTTGTCGTAAGTGAATTTGCTGATTTTGTCAAATAATTGTTGTCTAAATAGTTATGGGAAATACTTATGTAACTAATGTGCTCACATTTATTTGAATATGATAATTATATGGTCGATTGATTATTGATGTAAATCAGGTTGATTTTATTATGACTATTATATAACTGGCTGCTGAAAATAATTTAAACTATTAACAATATATAGTAGCATTTAAAATATGCTACAAAACAATCTATATGTTTTAGTAGCGTTTTAGAATTGCTACGGAAACAAATGTAACATACAATTTGAATTTTTAGTGGCAAAAAATAAATGCAACAAAAAGTTTTTGGATGCACCTAATAAATGCTACTGAAAGGCAAAAAATGACCCATATAAAAACCTTCAGTAGCGTTTGGAAAATGCAACTGTATAGAAGATTTGGTAGCGTTTATCCAAACGCTACAAAAAAAATTAGACTTTTAGTTGCGGGACCTGTAGTAGCGTTCTTTAAAAAGCTACCAAAATGTTTTGGTAGCGTTTTTCAAACGCTGCTAATGGTCTTTTCTGGTGTAGTGCTACTTTGATATAGAAAGTTGGATATGTATTTCAAATGATTTGAAAGAAGAAATCGGGAATAAAGTCCAAAGGAATAGTTTCTGTAAATTGAATTGGATTTAGAAAATCTACGTGTGGTGATTAATCTAAATGGGTAGATTGGGATATTGCATGTTGATTGATGCATAGTAGATCCATTTGTCTATATCTGTTGTTGTTTATACACTGGCATTCATGGGGGTAAACCCGTTCCGCGTTAGCAGCGTGGTCCCGTGATATGCCATAGTATTAAATAGGTTAATTATAACCGTTTAGAGTTTCTCACACCAGTCCCATGACTGACCTGTAGTTTGCTTTTTCCTTGCAGACTCGGGTGCCCCTATTTTCCACACGGGCAGTCGAGTAGTTTGTTTTGCAGATACTTATTTTGAGCAGGATTCTGGATTGAAGCTTAAAGCTATGTCCGGAGTATTGATAGTCTTCCGCTGTGTTACTTTATTTATTTTCCGCTGTGCATTATATTACATTTATTGTAAAATCATCTTCCGCTGTATTGATTATATTTCGATATAATCTGATATATTCTGTACTCTGATGTAACATTATTACGATGTTTATAAAAGTCTTCTGTTATTTGTTCTGATGTGTTGTATGCCCAGAGTTAGCGTATGCGGGACTCGAACGGTCTTGGTCGCTTTAGCGATCGATCAGGTCCGGGCGAAATCCGTTTCATTACAGCTGGTATCAGAGCTTTGGTTAAACTCAAATCTTTGGGGTACAACTCGATAGAACTGAACAAAAGACTCATCAGAGGTAGGATTAGTAATATCCTATAGAAGAATCCTCATTAGAGATAGAATTAGTAGCATTCTAGAATGAGTGACTCGTTAGAGATGGGGTTAGAAATGCCCTAGAATGTGTTGAGAGTAATATGATTATATATAAAGTATTTGTGATTATATATATAATCCGGTCTTAGAAAATTTGATTTTTGATTATATAAAATTATATGTTTGAAAAATTAATCAACAGATTGATTGCTGGTTGTGTTGTGTGATTATTAGTTCAACTAATAAGAATATTGAATTGATAATACCAATAAGAGAATGTAAGGTGAATTAGCCAATTTGAATCAAATATAAAACTGAATTGAAAATTGGTTGAAACTGCATACATGTACATGTATATCTATTGAACAGGTCATAGCAAGGAGGCTAGAGCAGAAGAATAAAATTGTTCGCCCAACAAATAGGTACATATTTACCATAATTTACTGTTTTGTTAGGGTGATGATGATTTTATGAGCTGATTGGCTAGCCGCTTGGCCTTTTCTTTTTCTTTTGGATTGAAGAAGGCCATGGGAGGCTATATGAAATATCCCGAAGTCCTCGGTGCAGGGGAGGTTATAGCGAAATATTTCGAAAATTTAGGGTATTAGCCAATTTTTTTGAAAAATTTGAAAAGTTCTTAGAAACTGAAAAGTTGAAGAACTTAAGCCGTAAAGAAAATAATGGTAGTCGAGTTGATTTGTTAAACAACTTTCGGCTTCGTTCCTTTTCGGGGACGAAAAGTTTTAAGTGGGGGAGATTGTAACAACCCGGAAATTCTGGGCTAATTTAAAATTTTTATTTTGGCAAATTTAATGAATTTTGAATATTTAAAATGGTTTATTTTAAATAATAACAACGAAAATTTTATTATCGACGAAGTTAAAACAAATAAATTTATCTTAATTATATAACGAGCCTGAAATGGCGCGGTAGTTTGAAAATTCGATTTCGAATTTCAAATGAATATACAGAATTTAATATAACTCAGAATTGAACGAATACAAGAGATTTGAAATATGACGGTTGGATTTGGAGATACGTCCAAATCAATTTCAGAAAAGGTCGCTGTAAGTGCAGTTCGATGGCCATTATTGGAAATCGACTGTACGGGCCTTGATAAAATTATCAAAAATATCAATAATTTGTGCAAAATCATAAGAAATGATTTGGAAAAGAATTGGGCTGAAAAACCCCATATTTGAAAAGATAAAAATAGATTTTTATTGAAATGAACTAGTTATTAACTAGAATAATAATTTATTTTTAAATAAATAAATTGGATTTGAAATGGTTTTAAAAATAACTAGAATTTCGAATATATGAATTGGAATGGATTTGAATCGAAATTATTTTCGGAATATTTCGATGTTAGATTTCGTGATTATACAGATATGGTTGTGGAAATTTGAAAGATATATTAATATCGTTATTTCCCAATACAATATTTGTTGGTTTCAGAATTTGATGTTGAATATAAGCCGATACTATTTTCGATTCAGAGCCTTGTGTTTAATAACAAATTGGATTTGGGGTTTGTCATGAACTGTGTTTAAATGACATTAGTTCTTTAACCCGCGTAAAAGCAGGATTAATTTCGAAAGAGTAGAACAATCAATATGAAATGATTTTAGAGATGAAACCAATTGGGGTTTGAATAAATCTTTAACTAGATTTGGATGAATGAATGGTGATTAAATTTACCAAAACACGTGATGTGATTAAAACAAATTTACTTAGTTGTTGATATTGATTGTGGTTGATTGATTGTTTGGATGGTGCTCGACTAGTTTATGAGCAGAATATGCCTTTACATTTAGCATTGGGTTGGGTAAAGATATCTGTGTGCTAACACCTTGTGAAACACTTCAAGATTTGACGATAAGGTGTTTAGCGATGTTGTGTTCATTTCAAATTTAATGAATGATTGTGAAATGATATATTTTTCTTAAGTGAAAAGAAATGTATTCCCGATTTTGGACAAGGAATGTTTTATAAAAATGTTTTATAAAACAGAAAGGATTTCGAGGCCTAAACCCAATATTATCGAAGAGATTTTGAAATGTATTATGTGTTACATTGTGGTTCATCACATATTCGATTAGTTACTATTAATGATGTATCTGTTTGGTGGCGGAGAATTTATTCTCTAGCTTAACACCCTTCTTTGAGACGTACGAGCCCAAAGGTTATGTGATTAATAGTGACTGATCCTATGTGTGAATTACTGATGTGAAGTGCTATATTTTGAAAGTACTTGTGATTATTATGTTGTGAAATGATTTTCCCTACTTCGGGATATGAAATGATTTAGTATGTGGCTAAAGAGTCGAGTAACCCTGAGACTAAAAATATGGGTGAGAGGGCGGTGTATGCTCTCCATGTATGGGAGGTGCATCGTCGGTGTAGCCTGCTCCTATGTGGGGTAGGTGCACATTTATATATCGAGTTGCGAGGTGCGTACCCTTTGCCTTGTCGATGGGGAGAACGATATTTGGTTGCATACCTGTTTGTATGCATTGTTATGTTTTGGAATTCATATTTCCAGATTAGATTTGATTTGAGATCCCGAAGTGAAATCTACTTTGATATAGAAAGTTAGATATTTATTTCAAAGGTTTGAAATAAGAAATCGGGAATAAAGTCTAAAGGAATAATTTCTGTAAATTGAATTGGATTTAGAAAATCTACGTGTGGTTATTAATCTAAATGTGTAGATTGGGATATTGCATGTTGATTGATGCATAGTAGATCCATATGTCTATATTTATTGTTGTTTATACACTGGCATTCATGGGGGTAAACCTGTTCCGCGTTAGCGGCGTGGTCCCGTGATATGCCATAGTATTAAATAGGTTAATTATAACTGTTTAGAGTTTCTCACACCAGTCCCATGACTGACCTGTAGTTTGTTTTTCCCTTGCAAACTCGGGTGCCCCTATTTTCCACATGGGCAATCGAGTAGTTTGTTTTGCAGATACTTATTTTGAGCAGGAATCTGGATTGAAGCTTAAAGCTATGTCCAGAGTATTGGTAGTCTTCCGCTGTGTTACTTTATTTATTTTCCGCTGTGCATTGTATTACATTTATTGTAAAATCATCTTCCACTGTATTGATTATATTTCGATATACTCTGATATATTATGTACTCTGATGTAACATTATTATGATGTTTATAAAAGTCTTCTGTTATTTGTTCTGATGTGTTGTATTCCCAGAGTTAGCGTATGCGGGATTCGAATGGTCTTGGTCGATTTAGCGATCGATCATGTCCGGGCGAAATCCGTGTCGTTACAGCTCTCTAATTTCTTTAAATCTGGAAAAACATTTTGCTTGATTGATGCTATAGAAACTCTAGCTAAAAATGTTTTTCCTGAAAAGTTTTCTTGCCTAGTACCATACTGAAAATGCTTGTTTCCAGGAAATTTACAACATGCCATAAATTGTCACTTGATTGAATCTCATGCTTTGAATGCGAGTGATTTCTAGAAATACATGAACCCCTTCTTGTCTTAAAAAAATTGTTCGTTTTCAGGAGCCAATTTATCTCTACCTTGATTGATACTGAAAGAAATTTGCAATGCATGATAACTTGTGCATATTTTCGATTTGTTCCTTTCCAAAAATTACTCATCCATATAATTGCTGGAAATTGATTTTATGCCCAAAACTACATGCTTGAACCTGGCTTCGTTCATGTGATAATTGGAAAATAAATCCTTGCACCCATGCTTTTGTTGTACATATGCTTGTATACATTTCCACATATATAACTGTATACACAAAGTTTTTACATGTTACACAAACCCCTGTTTTTCTGCTGAGCACCACATTACCTTGCATGCCTGACTTGTATTACTCTTGAATTGATTGCACCATGCTCATGTGCACCAGATTGTTTGAAATCTGAGTTGAGATGCACACAGTTTGTGTTACTGAACTATATCCTTTTGCCCCTGTCCATATGAAAATTTGCTACATGCACATGTGCGTGCCTCGCTTGAAACTGAAATTGTATTCATATCATATGAGATCATCATCCTTGCTTTCTCCAAAATATTGTTTACACTGCATAATTGACATTACTTGTTGTTGTCATTTATGGCATTGTCACTAAGTTTGTACTTCGGCTTGATCATGTATCCTTGCATGTTCACACAGTCTAGTCAATATAAGTTTAGGCTATCATGTTGGTGTATATGTTTCTTGCTCCATCACTGTGTACATGTTAGCTTTTCTCTTTGAACCTACATGCACCATTTTGAACTTGCACATTGTTGTTTCTTCTACCCTGAACATATTTGTTGTTTGACTGAGCAGTTGCACACTACACCATACTGCTCCATTTTTCCATTGTTTGTGCATGACCATTTTCATGTGCTTTGACTTGTAACTTATGTGTTGGCTTGCTTGACCACGACTCGACTCCATGCTTCGACCGCTTTGAATTCTGACATGTGTGCATGTGTGTTGTACTCGACCATTGCTTGTTTATATGCTTTGTCCATATATGCACTGAGTCGGGTTGGTCCACGTGGCTGTTACTC
This sequence comes from Allium sativum, assembly GCA_030737875.1. Classification (NCBI taxonomy): domain Eukaryota; kingdom Viridiplantae; phylum Streptophyta; class Magnoliopsida; order Asparagales; family Amaryllidaceae; genus Allium; species Allium sativum. The sequence goes on from CM060923.1 coordinate 257,233,610, forward strand.
AGTTGCTCACTGGATTGGCGAGGCAGTGCATACATGTCTATATGCAGCCATTTAGAAGAATATTCTTGTCCCTGCACTATATATACATACTGTCTGCCTTGTGGTATTTACAGTGTATCACTGTGAATATCACAAGCTGTCTAGACATAGATAAATCAGATCAAGTCATGAAAAATGATGAGAAACACTCCAGAAACCTGAGGCAAATAAAATTTTAAAAATAATATTTATATTTGAGCATATATAGTTTTATTTCTATTGCAGTGTACTGTATGTGTGTTTCATGTGACAGGTAAGCAAAAGATGATTGGACTGACTGAAGAATACTGTGAAGACAGAAGACAAAGAAGCAGAGTGTCAGTGTGACGGCAAGGAATTTCGCTCGGTCTGAACCAGTCGCTAAACCGATCCAGGCCGTTCGAAACGCCCTATCGTTTTAGAACAGGACAAAACAAAACCCATACAGAAGAACGTTTCATTGTATATTACAACAATGCATCAGATTACAAGAATATACAGAGAATAAATGAATATTACACAGAAATATCAGAGATTTAAATTACATTTAAATACATAGCAGCAGAAAATAATACAATAAACAACTAGAAGAGATATACGGATACAAAGCTTTCCGGATATCGTTCCAGCTGTAAACCAGGATCCTGTGAATATAAATCTGCAAAACCAAAACTACTAGCTGCCCGTGTCAAAATAAGGGCACCCAGAGTTTAGGTTAAAACAATAAACTCCAGGTCAGTCATGGGACTGGTGTGAGAACTAAAACAGTTATTAATCGTTATTTTAAATCATTAGGTAAATCAAGGGACCACGCCGTATAACACGGAACGGGTTTCCTCCCAAGAATACCAGTGCATAAAACAAACAGCGCAATGCTAAATAAAGAAAAATGAAGCTGTTATAAGACCCAGGTCCCATCACACAATGCAACGCAGTCGAGGATAGGGTTTTCCCTTATAACAGCCAAAGAATGCTTGATACGTTTAAAACAAATCATTTGATACTATATAAGTGCATAGTGTATAAAACAACTTCAAATCATAAGTATCAATCATAGGCGGCATGAATGCCCCATACCACTATGTCGCCATATATAGGTTATACAATCAAAATCGCAAAGTCACGTATTTGGAAATTGGATTTCCGTCTATGAACCGAGGCAAAAGATAGCCCTCAACCGATTCGTGACTCTCTAGCCCGAGCCACAGGCAAGCGCGCAGGCAAGCCTTTAGATCCTCAGGGCCGGTCCACCGATGTGGATTATTATGCCTGAACACTACGTCTCCCCACCCTATGGGGTGTAAGTCTGGTCCGTCAGCCGACCAGAATGCATTCGGCCGAAACCGATATAACCGAGGCGCCTCGCAACAGCAACAACCACATAAGTCAAACTCGTCAGGGCGTGTAAAACCACTGACGCCACTTCTAGCTAGAAAGAAACGCGTGCCCTCCCTGACGTCCTCTCCCGTTTTTGGTTCATACCGGGTGCGAAACTCGCGAAGCAAACGTTACACAAAGCTATGCCACAAAGGCCTTGCTTTGATCATCACCACAAGACTTTGCTTTTCAACAGAAGCCTCGATCAATTGCCACTTAGGCATGCCACATAGGCAATTCACTCCATGCGTTTGATATCCATCAATATATAACCTCTGAGCTCGTACGTCTCAGAGAAGGGCGTTAAGCAAGAGAATAAATTCTCCGCCGCCAAACAGATATATATTTAATAGAAATCAATCACACGGACTAAAATCCAATGTCAGACACACAGTCCATTTACAAGTCCGTTCTGGGTCTGAACGAAACCGGAGGCACCTAGTACCCCGCACATCCATCGATCTCCAAGTACGTCTGGACGATCACTAACTGTTTCCATCTTCTTGGGTGTACAGCCCAATCAAGATCATCAGTAATTACCCAAACGACGTGAAGACCTCCGGTCTTCGACCATCGTCTTCATCTTCGACCATCGTCTTCATCTTCGACTTATCGTCGTATCAGTTATCCAGAATGGGATAAACCCGGTCTTTCCGAATAACTCGCGTATATTTTAAATAAGTGTTACACAAACACAACATACGCCTCATTCCAATTCATTAGTCACTAACCGTAAATTAATCAAGAGAATAATTCCCCAAATATTAACCCCGAAGGCCGAAACCAACATCAGATCAATATCCAGAAAACCGTTCTGCTTGGCTAACCGACAGTTAGTTTCTAAATTTCACATTCATAGGGAAAGGTTCCCATTACTTTTATCAAAGATAAATCATTAAAATTTATTCTTTAATCTATTTTTGAATATCAATTCAAACTAGTCGGGATTAACGAAACTTACCGAAGTAATCATTTGTTTCAATTTCCCAATCCCAACCTATTCATCCCATGAAGTAAAACTGGTAATACTTCATATCTAACACCACGGTGTTATCGGTAAATTCAATTACCATTTCACGTTCAAATCTAATTAAAGATTTAACTAACGCCTGGAGCAAAACTGGTGATACTCCATTTCGATTATTTCAATCTAATTAAAGATTCATTAAAACTCCACTTAGTTTTAATCGTTAACTGGGTTAAAGAATCCGTGTCATTTAAAACACGGTTCACGATAAACCCAAAGTCACATTCATCAATTATCGGGTTAAAGAACGAGTGTTATTTAAAACACTGTTCACGATAAACCCAAAAATCAATATCAATTCAATCCCAATTAAATATTATTTAATTGGTACAATTCATTAAATCTAAATAAAAAGATTTAATCTTTTCTCAACTGGGTTCAAGAACAGTGTTAGTGAAGACACCATTCACGACAAACCCAAATCACATTTGATATTCAATATAAGGCTCTGAATAGAAAATATATCGGCTTATATTCAATATCAAATTCTACGATTAACAAATGTCGTATTGGAAATAACGATATAAATATATATCTTTCAAATTTCCATAACAACATCTGTATAATCACGAATTCCAACATCGAAATATTCCGAAGACAATTTCGATTCAAATCCACTCCAATGCAATCATTGGAAATTCTGGTTATTTTTAAAACCCTTTCAAATTCAATTTATTTATTTAAAAATAAATAGAATTACAATTCTAGTTCAAAACTAGTTCATTTCGATAAAAATCTATTTTTATCTTTTCAAATATGGAGTTTTTCATCCCAATTCTTTCTAAATCATTTCTTATGATTTTACACAAATTATTACTATTTTTAATAATTTTATCAAGGCCCGTACAGTCGATTTCCATCAACGGCTATCGAACTGCACTTACAGCGACCTTTTTCGAATTTGATTTGGACGTATCTCCAAATCCAACCGTTAGATTTCAAATTTCTAACCTTCATTAGAAAGCTCTTTTCGATACGAACCCAACGGTTCCGGTTTTAGGAGAATCCGACGGTCGGATCTCCCGTAATGTCCGTTTGAAATAAATGGTCGAAATTCACGAACTGCCGCGGCGCGGCGCGTTCTATTCAGGCCATTATATTATATATATAATATATATAATATATATTTCATCGATTTCTATTCAAAACGAATTATATAAATAGTTTTAAAATTCGTTTCAAATTCTATTTCAACTTCTATTTCAATTTAAAGCAAAATTGAATTCTTCTTTATAAATTCGTTTTAAAATTCATTTCTATTCAATTCGAATTTCAATTCAATTTGAATTCATTTCAATTCGCTTTCAATTCCATTTGAATTCGTTTTCAATTCAATTCATTTCGAAATCGTTTTCAATTCAATTAATTTCGAAATATTCGATTTCGAAATTACTTTTCAATATTCATTTTAAAATGAATAAAATCGATATAAATATCGTTCACGTCAAAATGGCGTTAATCTAATCAACACGGCTTCATAAATTTCTATTTTCAAATATTCTATTTCAAATATTTCTTTTTCAAAAATAGCTGTTATTATCAAAATATTTCGTTCAACACATGACCAATCTCAAAGGATGAGTACTGTCAACACATGAACTTTTATTTTATATTGATAAAGATGTAAATTTTATTACTAAAATATTTCGTTCACCACATGACCAATCTCAACGGATGAGTACTGTCAACACATGAACTTTTATTTTATAATATTCTTTATTTTTCAAATTGGAATGAGGCCCAATCAATCACCATATAATGTTAATTATATGGATTTTCATACATTACACACATATAATAGTATTGAAAAATAATCAACCATCAACCAAAGTGCACTACACTGTATAAGCATCAAATATAGATATCTAACGCTTATAACAGCCTGTCAATCAATCGATCGACATATTTAATCAATCAGGATGAGTGAACTTCAAATTTCATCCTAACACCCGTGTGGGGTTTCAAACAATCAAACACATATTTTATTTGTGCAGTTAGGCGATGTGTAAAATTTATCGACCCAATCAACGTCATTCAAATAGGTGTACATAAACAAACCGTCTGGTTTGTAAATGAATATTTATTTATTCACATTCACGTTAAAAATTATATTTTTAACGATAACACATTTTATTTTAACATATGAATATCTATTCAGTTCATTCTTTAAATAAAATGCTATTTTTATTTTTCTAACTTATTTTAGAAAATTTCGGCGGCATAACGGCACGATACTAGAAACGGGACGAGGCCTAGCCTTATCCCCGGTCTAGTGAAGGCCCACGCCATTCACTCATCAATCAAATCAATTTCATTTTGCAAACCACAAAATTTGGAGTAAGGGTCTAACCTAGCCTTACTCCTACGCCTTATAACGGCGCACGTCTAATCCTAACCAATTTATCGATTCGATTTTTCACACCACAAACCACATTCAAACCAATATCGCAATCAATCACCAAGCAGTCAAACAAACAAGTCCATGGTCTGTGGACGGTTGTGTCGGGTGCTACTAAGCACCGTCTGCATCCTAGTATATATATATAACTAGAAAATAAATTGAAAGGTGAGAAATTCTCACCAATAGCTATCCTAGCTCCACGGCACTTCTTTTGCAGAAGTCTTCATCTTCATCGCATCTTCGTCATCTTCGTTGCCCGTAGTCACTATATATATAAAAATCACACATTTTTATATTTTGATGTCTTTAAAATAAAAATCATATTTTTATTTGTTACCTTTCAATATAAAAATCATATTTTTACAAACACTTCATATATTTAAAAATCGAATTTTTTACTTCGATGTTTTCTATATAAAGATCTCATCTTTTCAAATATTTCGCCTTTTCTACTTTAAAGATTTCACCTTTTCTAATTTAAAGATTCCATCTTTTCTAATTTAAAGATTTCATCTTTATAAAAATCACATTTTTATATTTCTACACATATAAAGATGATATTTTTAATCTTCCTATCATGTAAAAATTATATTTTTAATCCTCTACATAAACAAAAATCATATTTTTACATCATCTATATAGTAAAGACTATATTTTTAATTCTTTAAAAAATATAAAAATCATATTTTTAATACTCTACATAAATAAAAATTATATTTTAATCTTACTACTTGAATAAAAATTATATTTTTATTGTACTAATTGAACGATAAAAATCATAACTTTCCATAACAAAGATAGTATTTTTTCTATACAAAGAGCGTTATTTTCTTTTTCTCTTCGCTTTCATATGATAAAGATCAAATCTTTATCACCTTGAAAATCCAGTCTTTCTATGAGTAAAAATATTTTTCCGTTAACAAAAATATGATCTTTCTCCATTAAAAATCGTTTCTTTCAGAATTAAAAATCATCCTTCTATATAATTAAAACCATATTTTTTTTATAACCGAAAATAAATACAAACCAAAGTAAAACACTCACGGATTTTTTTTTTGTTTGCTGTGGCGTCGGACTGGTGGAAGAAGGGCCCCGCGCAGGGAGGGTGGCGGCCATGGCGGATGCGGTCGGAGGCTTAGGGTGTGTCATCGCCGGCGATTTGGCTGCAGGGGCCAGGGCACGCGATGACTGCCTCGGGGGAGCACGGTTTAGGGATTCGCGGTCAGGGGGGTCTAGGGTTTCGGGCTAGGGCTGGAAGGGGATGGTGGCTCGACGTTGGTGGAGGCGAAGGCGGAGCGCGATGTGAGGGAGGGTAGCAGACCGCGGCGGCTTTAATTTGGGGAAATGGTTTTTTTATTTTTATTATTTTTTTTTCGATCTACTGAAATGCATCGGGGGGGGGGGTATATGGAGGGAAGAGAAAGTGTTTTTCTTTTTTTTTTATTTTAATTTAATTCAACTTTAAAATTCAAAAGGTTGACTTTTCTATCGAACCCCAATCGAAACCCAACGACTGTCGTCCCTAGCGTAACACCCCCATTCTGAACACAATGGGACATGTATCGCAAGCTGATTCGATCGTTTGAATCAGTTTCCGTTGAATTTACATTTAAATCACTATATTGAATTTTAAACGTACATTTCAAATTACCGGGGTCACATACTAACTTTAAAAATTCCTGAAAAATATTTTCTAGCTTTGTATTGACGATACAGTCTTAACAAAACTAGTTTCGTCGAATTCTGAGACCGTTAGAAAAATGGCCAATTTCCAGTCGATTAAAATCAACTGAAACTGGTCAAACGCGTTTTCCTTTGCCACGCTCACATATTGATTCGAAAAATTATGAAATTTGGAATCTAGCAATAACTTGACATCCCGGACCCAACAAAACTGGTTTCGTCGAAATCCGAGGTCGTTTGCAAAATGTCCATTTTTAAGGGCCTTATATATATAAAAATATATATAAATTCCACAGCGACTATTTCTAATTTTAAACTGGACATATCTTATCATTTCTAAAATGAAATCTCAGTTTGTTAACTTCGTTACAAAGATATAGTTATACAGATTCAAATATTTCTTGTTTCGTTCAATTCTGACTTATATTGAATTCTGTATATTCATTTGAAATTAGAAATCGAATTTTCGAACTACCGCGCCATTTTCAATTCCTTTTATAATTATATATAATTATTATATATTCTAGCGACGACGCGTATAATATATATACGTTGAATTCTATTCAAAATAAATTTCTCGTCGATATTATTTAAAATAATCTATCTTAAATAATCAAAATTCGCTAAAATTGCCAAAATAAAAATTTTAAACTGGCCCAGATTTTCCGGGTTGTTACAATCTCCCCCACTTAAAACTTTTCGTCCCCGAAAAGGAACAAAGTCGAAAGTGGTTTGATAAATCAACTCTACATTCGTTCTGGCTTCCATTCTCCGACTTTTCAGTTTATGAGAATTTCCAAATTTCAAAAATTTGGCTAACACCCTAAATTTTTGAAAAATTTCGCCATAACCTCCCCTGCACCGGGAGCATCGGGGAATTTCAAATAGCTTCCCCGGTCCTTCAGATCTCAAAAAGAAAAAGAAAAGGCCAAGCGGCCAGCCAATAGGCTCACAAAATCATCATCACCCAAACAAAACAGGAAATTATGTAGTAAACATGTACCTATTTGTCGGGCAAACAAATTTTATTCTCTGTTCTAGCCTCCTTGCTATGACCTGTTCAATGATATATATGTATATGCAAGCAAATGCGACCAAATTTCAATATAATTCAATATTTGATTCAGTTAGGCATAATGGTTCAAAATTAGCAAACAAATAAACCAACAACACAAACATCAATCAATCAGTTGATTTAGAGTTTCAAATTCATAATTTTGATACATATACAAAATCAAATTTTGATGCCAAATCACAACAATGAATTCTAGCTATATATAAGTTTTGGTTCTCACACCAGCCTAATGGAAATATATAGAAAATCACACCTTCGAAACTCGAACCCACACTACTGATGCTATATAGTCATCAGTAGAATCATCTCCGGGCGACTAGAGTGTGATGCTATATCTATCCAATATATTTAAACTTCGAATACACGTGGATCAGACGTATACCCAAAATTTTTATATACTGCATTGTCCAAATCAATATAAACAAATAATCAATTACGAATAGTTGATTTAAATTTTCAAAACCAAAAATTTGTTTTCATTTTCAAAAATATACTCTTCACACTCGTTCTAGGATACTACTGATCCTATCTCTAACGAGTCATTCCCATTGGATATTGCTAATCCAATATCTGATGAATTCTTTCGTATGGTTCTAATGTGCCTTGTTCTCTGAGCTTTGTAAACCAAAGCTCTGATACCAACTGTGACGGCAAAGAATTTCGCTCGGTCTGAACCAGTCGCTAAACCGATCCAGGCCGTTCGAAACGCCCTATCATTTGAGAACAGGACAAAACAAAACCCATACAGAAGAACGTTTCATTGTATATTACAACAATGCATCAGATTACAAGAATATACAGAGAATAAATGAATATTACACAGAAATATCAGAGATTTAAATTACATTTAAATACATAGCAGCGGAAAATAATACAATAAACAACTAGAAGAGATATACGGATACAAAGCTTTCCGGATATCGTTCCAGCTGTAAACCAGGATCCTGTGAATATAAATCTGCAAAACCAAAACTACTAGCTGCCCGTGTCAAAATAAGGGCACCCAGAGTTTAGGTTAAAACAATAAACTCCAGGTCAGTCATGGGACTGGTGTGAGAACTAAAACAGTTATTAATCGTTATTTTAAATCATTAGGTAAATCAAGGGACCACGCCGTATAACACGGAACGGGTTTCCTCCCAAGAATACCAGTGCATAAAACAAACAGCGCAATGCTAAATAAAGAAAAATGAAGCTGTTATAAGACCCAGGTCCCATCACACAATGCAACGCAGTCGAGGATAGGGTTTTCCCTTATAACAGCCAAAGAATGCTTGATACGTTTAAAACAAATCATTTGATACTATATAAGTGCATAGTGTATAAAACAACTTCAAATCATAAGTATCAATCATAGGCGGCATGAATGCCCCATACCACTATGTCGCCATATATAGGTTATACAATCAAAATCGCAAAGTCACGTATTTGGAAATTGGATTTCCGTCTATGAACCGAGGCAAAAGATAGTCCTCAACCGATTCGTGACTCTCTAGCCCGAGCCACAGGCAAGCGCGCAGGCAAGCCTTTAGATCCTCAGGGCCGGTCCACCGATGTGGATTATTATGCCTGAACACTACGTCTCCCCACCCTATGGGGTGTAAGTCTGGTCCGTCAGCCGACCAGAATGCATTCGGCCGAAACCGATATAACCGAGGCGCCTCGCAACAGCAACAACCACATAAGTCAAACTCGTCAGGGCGTGTAAAACCACTGACGCCACTTCTAGCTAGAAAGAAACGCATGCCCTCCCTGACGTCCTCTCCCGTTTTTGGTTCATACCGGGTGCGAAACTCGCGAAGCAAACGTTACACAAAGCTATGCCACAAAGGCCTTGCTTTGATCATCACCACAAGACTTTGCTTTTCAACAGAAGCCTCGATCAATTGCCACTTAGGCATGCCACATAGGCAATTCACTCCATGCGTTTGATATCCATCAATATATAACCTCTGAGCTCGTACGTCTCAGAGAAGGGCGTTAAGCAAGAGAATAAATTCTCCGCCGCCAAACAGATATATATTTAATAGAAATCAATCACACGGACTAAAATCCAATGTCAGACACACAGTCCATTTACAAGTCCGTTCTGGGTCTGAACGAAACCGGAGGCACCTAGTACCCCGCACATCCATCGATCTCCAAGTACGTCTGGACGATCACTAACTGTTTCCATCTTCTTGGGTGTACAGCCCAATCAAGATCATCAGTAATTACCCAAACGACGTGAAGACCTCCGGTCTTCGACCATCGTCTTCATCTTCGACTTATCGTCGTATCAGTTATCCAGAATGGGATAAACCCGGTCTTTCCGAATAACTCGCGTATATTTTAAATAAGTGTTACACAAACACAACATACGCCTCATTCCAATTCATTAGTCACTAACCGTAAATTAATCAAGAGAATAATTCCCCAAATATTAACCCCGAAGGCCGAAACCAACATCAGATCAATATCCAGAAAACCGTTCTGCTTGGCTAACCGACAGTTAGTTTCTAAATTTCACATTCATAGGGAAAGGTTCCCATTACTTTTATCAAAGATAAATCATTAAAATTTATTCTTTAATCTATTTTTGAATATCAATTCAAACTAGTCGGGATTAACGAAACTTACCGAAGTAATCATTTGTTTCAATTTCCCAATCCCAACCTATTCATCCCATGAAGTAAAACTGGTAATACTTCATATCTAACACCACGGTGTTATCGGTAAATTCAATTACCATTTCACGTTCAAATCTAATTAAAGATTTAACTAACGCCTGGAGCAAAACTGGTGATACTCCATTTCGATTATTTCAATCTAATTAAAGATTCATTAAAACTCCACTTAGTTTTAATCGTTAACTGGGTTAAAGAATCCGTGTCATTTAAAACACGGTTCACGATAAACCCAAAGTCACATTCATCAATTATCGGGTTAAAGAACGAGTGTTATTTAAAACACTGTTCACGATAAACCCAAAAATCAATATCAATTCAATCCCAATTAAATATTATTTAATTGGTACAATTCATTAAATCTAAATAAAAAGATTTAATCTTTTCTCAACTGGGTTCAAGAACAGTGTTAGTGAAGACACCATTCACGACAAACCCAAATCACATTTGATATTCAATATAAGGCTCTGAATAGAAAATATATCGGCTTATATTCAATATCAAATTCTACGATTAACAAATGTCTTATTGGAAATAACGATATAAATATATATCTTTCAAATTTCCATAACAACATCTGTATAATCACGAATTCCAACATCGAAATATTCCGAAGACAATTTCGATTCAAATCCACTCCAATGCAATCATTGGAAATTCTGGTTATTTTTAAAACCCTTTCAAATTCAATTTATTTATTTAAAAATAAATAGAATTACAATTCTAGTTCAAAACTAGTTCATTTCGATAAAAATCTATTTTTATCTTTTCAAATATGGAGTTTTTCATCCCAATTCTTTCTAAATCATTTCTTATGATTTTACACAAATTATTACTATTTTTAATAATTTTATCAAGGCCCGTACAGTCGATTTCCATCAACGGCTATCGAACTGCACTTACAGCGACCTTTTTCGAATTTGATTTGGACGTATCTCCAAATCCAACCGTTAGATTTCAAATTTCTAACCTTCATTAGAAAGCTCTTTTCGATACGAACCCAACGGTTCCGGTTTTAGGAGAATCCGACGGTCGGATCTCCCGTAATGTCCGTTTGAAATAAATGGTCGAAATTCACGAACTGCCGCGGCGCGGCGCGTTCTATTCAGGCCATTATATTATATATATAATATATATAATATATATTTCATCGATTTCTATTCAAAACGAATTATATAAATAGTTTTAAAATTCGTTTCAAATTCTATTTCAACTTCTATTTCAATTTAAAGCAAAATTGAATTCTTCTTTATAAATTCGTTTTAAAATTCATTTCTATTCAATTCGAATTTCAATTCAATTTGAATTCATTTCAATTCGCTTTCAATTCCATTTGAATTCGTTTTCAATTCAATTCATTTCGAAATCGTTTTCAATTCAATTAATTTCGAAATATTCGATTTCGAAATTACTTTTCAATATTCATTTTAAAATGAATAAAATCGATATAAATATCGTTCACGTCAAAATGGCGTTAATCTAATCAACACGGCTTCATAAATTTCTATTTTCAAATATTCTATTTCAAATATTTCTTTTTCAAAAATAGCTGTTATTATCAAAATATTTCGTTCAACACATGACCAATCTCAAAGGATGAGTACTGTCAACACATGAACTTTTATTTTATATTGATAAAGATGTAAATTTTATTACTAAAATATTTCGTTCACCACATGACCAATCTCAACGGATGAGTACTGTCAACACATGAACTTTTATTTTATAATATTCTTTATTTTTCAAATTGGAATGAGGCCCAATCAATCACCATATAATGTTAATTATATGGATTTTCATACATTACACACATATAATAGTATTGAAAAATAATCAACCATCAACCAAAGTGCACTACACTGTATAAGCATCAAATAGAGATATCTAACGCTTATAACAGCCTGTCAATCAATTGATCGACATATTTAATCAATCAGGATGAGTGAACTTCAAATTTCATCCTAACACCCGTGTGGGGTTTCAAACAATCAAACACATATTTTATTTGTGCAGTTAGGCGATGTGTAAAATTTATCGACCCAATCAACGTCATTCAAATAGGTGTACATAAACAAACCGTCTGGTTTGTAAATGAATATTTATTTATTCACATTCACGTTAAAAATTATATTTTTAACGATAACACATTTTATTTTAACATATGAATATCTATTCAGTTCATTCTTTAAATAAAATGCTATTTTTATTTTTCTAACTTATTTTAGAAAATTTCGGCGGCATAACGGCACGATACTAGAAACGGGACGAGGCCTAGCCTTATCCCCGGTCTAGTGAAGGCCCACGCCATTCACTCATCAATCAAATCAATTTCATTTTGCAAACCACAAAATTTGGAGTAAGGGTCTAACCTAGCCTTACTCCTACGCCTTATAACGGCGCACGTCTAATCCTAACCAATTTATCGATTCGATTTTTCACACCACAAACCACATTCAAACCAATATCGCAATCAATCACCAAGCAGTCAAACAAACAAGTCCATGGTCTGTGGACGGTTGTGTCGGGTGCTACTAAGCACCGTCTGCATCCTAGTATATATATATAACTAGAAAATAAATTGAAAGGTGAGAAATTCTCACCAATAGCTATCCTAGCTCCACGGCACTTCTTTTGCAGAAGTCTTCATCTTCATCGCATCTTCGTCATCTTCGTTGCCCGTAGTCACTATATATATAAAAATCACACATTTTTATATTTTGATGTCTTTAAAATAAAAATCATATTTTTATTTGTTACCTTTCAATTTAAAAATCATATTTTTACAAACACTTCATATATTTAAAAATCGAATTTTTTACTTCGATGTTTTCTATATAAAGATCTCGTCTTTTCAAATATTTCGCCTTTTCTACTTTAAAGATTTCACCTTTTCTAATTTAAAGATTCCATCTTTTCTAATTTAAAGATTTCATCTTTATAGAAATCACATTTTTATATTTCTACACATATAAAGATGATATTTTTAATCTTCCTATCATGTAAAAATTATATTTTTAATCCTCTACATAAACAAAAATCATATTTTTACATCATCTATATAGTAAAGACTATATTTTTAATTCTTTAAAAAATATAAAAATCATATTTTTAATACTCTACATAAATAAAAATTATATTTTAATCTTACTACTTGAATAAAAATTATATTTTTATTGTACTAATTGAACGATAAAAATCATAACTTTCCATAACAAAGATAGTATTTTTTCTATACAAAGAGCGTTATTTTCTTTTTCTCTTCGCTTTCATATGATAAAGATCAAATCTTTATCACCTTGAAAATCCAGTCTTTCTATGAGTAAAAATATTTTTCCGTTAACAAAAATATGATCTTTCTCCATTAAAAATCGTTTCTTTCTGAATTAAAAATCATCCTTCTATATAATTAAAACCATATTTTTTTATAACCGAAAATAAATACAAACCAAAGTAAAACACTCACGGATTTTTTTTTGTTTGCTGTGGCGTCGGACTGGTGGAAGAAGGGCCCCGCGCAGGGAGGGTGGCGGCCATGGCGGATGCGGTCGGAGGCTTAGGGTGTGTCATCGCCGGCGATTTGGCTGCAGGGGCCAGGGCATGCGATGACTGCCTCGGGGGAGCACGGTTTAGGGATTCGCGGTCAGGGGGGTCTAGGGTTTCGGGCTAGGGCTGGAAGGGGATGGTGGCTCGACGTTGGTGGAGGCGAAGGCGGAGCGCGATGTGAGGGAGGGTAGCAGACCGCGGCGGCTTTAATTTGGGGAAATGGTTTTTTTATTTTTATTATTATTATTTTTTCGATCTACTGAAATGCATCGGGGGGGGGGGGGGGTATATGGAGGGAAGAGAAAGTGTTTTTCTTTTTTTTTTTATTTTAATTTAATTCAACTTTAAAATTCAAAAGGTTGACTTTTCTATCGAACCCCAATCGAAACCCAACGACTGTCGCCCCTAGCGTAACACCCCCATTCTGAACACAATGGGACATGTATCGCAAGCTGATTCGATCGTTTGAATCAGTTTCCGTTGAATTTACATTTAAATCACTATATTGAATTTTAAACGTACATTTCAAATTACCGGGGTCACATACTAACTTTAAAAATTCCTGAAAAATATTTTCTAGCTTTGTATTGACGATACAGTCTTAACAAAACTAGTTTCGTCGAATTCTGAGACCGTTAGAAAAATGGCCAATTTCCAGTCGATTAAAATCAACTGAAACTGGTCAAACGCGTTTTCCTTTGCCACGCTCACATATTGATTCGAAAAATTATGAAATTTGGAATCTAGCAATAACTTGACATCCCGGACCCAACAAAACTGGTTTCGTCGAAATCCGAGGTCGTTTGCAAAATGTCCATTTTTAAGGGCCTTATATATATAAAAATATATATAAATTCCATAGCGACTATTTCTAATTTTAAACTGGACATATCTTATCATTTCTAAAATGAAATCTCAGTTTGTTAACTTCGTTACAAAGATATAGTTATACAGATTCAAATATTTCTTATTTCGTTCAATTCTGACTTATATTGAATTCTGTATATTCATTTGAAATTAGAAATCGAATTTTCGAACTACCGCGCCATTTTCAATTCCTTTTATAATTATATATAATTATTATATATTCTAGCGACGACGCGTATAATATATATACGTTGAATTCTATTCAAAATAAATTTCTCGTCGATATTATTTAAAATAATCTATCTTAAATAATCAAAATTCGCTAAAATTGCCAAAATAAAAATTTTAAACTGGCCCAGATTTTCCGGGTTGTTACAGTCAGTATGTGTCTGTATATATGAAATGTAACTGTGAAAATGTATGTCTATATGATTTGTATAGACAGAGTGTTGTAGTGAGGAACGGTATTTGAAATTGTGTATGAATTGAATTGTATATCAATGATATGTTCAAATAATGGAGTAATAAACTTGTAACGTTCAAATAAAATATTATATTTAAGTAAAATACTATGTGAATTTCTAAATGTTTATACAGTTGTATTTTGTTTAAATATAAATATTATATTCTCGTCTATGCTGTATATATGAAACAGTACAGTAACAAACACATTTGTAACAATATATATTTGGTTGTTATCATCAAACAAAAAAAAATCATATAATTTTGTATACAACAACGTTATATACAATAGGAAAATCACCAAGTACTACAATTCAAGGGTTAAAATTAGAACCTTCAAGAAAGGAGATTTTGTCTTATGAAGGGTAATGGACAACACAAAGAGTCTGTCGGATGGTCTGCTTGGGCCAAACTGGGAAAGTCCATTGGTCATTCACCAAGAAGTCATACCTGGAATGTATCAGCTCTATAAACCAAACGGTGATCTCGTACCTAGAACATGGAACGCAAAACACTTAAGACTATACTTTTAAACCATAAGTGAATAAAGAAAGGTCTTCTCAAGAGTACTCACATAGACAAGGGTATGGGAACCCTCTCAAAATTTTGAACTTCCCAAAAAAGGGTGAAGCAGCCTACTTTGGTCGAAAACCCTTGTCACGGCCAAGATGGCCAGGGCAAGGCACCTCCTAGAGGGAGGTCGGTAGTAAGCCTTTAGCACGCCCTGTTCCACACCAGAAATGGTCGGGATGAGGCGTCTAATAAGCACGCCCTGCCTCTGCTCGCAGAAGAGTACGCTATGCCTCTGCTTGAACTAAGCACATCCTACCTCCGCTCATAGAAGAGCACGTCCTACCTCTGTTTGAACTAAGCACATCCTACCTTCGCTCGTAGAAGAGCACATCCTACCTCTGCTTATGTTCCTCGTATCCTAGAGATGGAAATGAATAAGCATGTTCTGCCTCTGCTTGTAGAAGATCACGCTCTGCCTTTGCCTCAACTAAGTACGTCCTAACTCTGCTTGCAGAAGAGCACGCATGACCTCTACTTATGTCTCCTACCGTAGAATGGAGCGAAAGCCCAGAGAGTGGCTAACAAGGCACATACATCCTCTGCCTTGACAATCGAAAACCCAAAGAGTGGCAAACAAGGCACGTACATCCTCTGCCTAGACAATAAAAAGCCTAGAGAGTGGCTCATAAAGCACGTACATCTTTGCTTTACTAATCAAGCCCGAAGAGGGGAAGACAAGATTATCATATACCTAAATCTAGGTTCGTTCGGGATTTCTAAAAATACTTGAATATAGGTTGGTTCAAAACTTTTATTATTACCAGAAGTGGTCTTCTATCATAGATACCTGAATTCGGGTTGATTCGGGGCTTTCACAAATACTCACATTTGGGTTGATTCAGGAATTTTATTATTAGCAAAGGTGGAATTCTGGCCTTCTATCATAAATACCTAAATCTGGGTTGGTACGGGACATCTACAAATACCCGAATATAGGTTGGTTTGGGACTTTTATTATTACCAAAAGTGGAATTCTGGTCTTCTATCATAAATACTCGAATCTGGGTTGATTCCGGACTTCTACAAATATGCGAATCTGGGTTGGTTCAGGACTTTTATTATTGCCGGAAGTGGAATTATGGTCTTCTATCATAAATACCTGAATTTGGGTTAGTTTGGGACTTCTAAATACCCGAATCTGGGTTGCTTCGGAACTTTTATTGTTATCAAAAGTGGAATTATGGTCTTCTATCATTAATACTCAAATCTTGGTTGTGGTTCGAGGCTATTGTTAATTACCAAGAAGAAAGGTTTTCGCCTTCTAATAAAAGTCCGAATTTAGGCTCCGAGCATTTCCGCTTATTATTATTGAATATGGATTTCTAGCCGCCTATTCGGTTTAATTCGAGACGAAGAATTATCATTTTATTTCCAGCAAAATACCAAGCAAAATACCAATTATGGGTGATCATGCTACCCCAGTGCAGGCTTAACATGTTATGGGGATTAGGCCCAAATGATGTTCATAATAGTATAAGAGCATATTCATATTTTATTCTAAACGAAAGACTGACATAAGGTATTAGTTGAAATTTATGAAGACTTAGAGAAATAACAGATAAAATTCCAAGAAAAAACATGGTAAGATGGAACAAGAGACCTAATTGGAAAATTCAGGAATACCCCTTCACTTGGGGGAAAATGTTACTACCAAAATACCACACCAGAAACAAGCCAGAGTGAAGGGGCACTGTGTAGAAGACAACATCCGAAAGTGGAAGCTAATACCCAAAAATGGAAGCCAATAACCAATAATGGGAGCTAACATTCGAAAGCAGAAGCCAATACCCAAAAGTGAGAGCAAGCAATGCCCAATGTCGACCCCAAATTAAGTGAATGATAAAACAAGCTATCAGCACCAACGTGTTTGGAACTGTCAGCTTGGTGTTGATACCAAAAAGTAGAGCGGTTAATGTAGTTATGATACTAATGGTGAGGAAACAAAGGCCGAAAGCCTATATCGAAAGCAATATGGGATAACCAAAAGCATTTGTTGCGATATTGGAACATAACATCATCCAAGAAGAAACAAAGTCAACAGTTTAAGAACGAGCAAGGTGTTATCGGCTATCAAAAGGGCTTACTATCGATACTTTTGAAAAGATTAAGTCAAGCACTTAAAGCACAATACCAAGGCTAAACAAAGACAGAAGCCCCAGCAAGAGTGCTATCGCTACCAACATGGCTTGGTAGATATACTGAAGGCAACATGAATGTTATGAAGGAAAAAGTAGAGACTTCACTTTTGGAGATAAGCCAATACCAGGCTTTTGTTTTCGAAGCAAAGGAAGCTCGAAGCGAAAATGGTGCCAAAACCAGGGGATATGACATCCGGAAACCAATAACAAGAGACACCAAGACAGGCCGACACCTAAAGTCGTGTAAAGGCGGGTCGATATCTGGAGCAGGCTTCCAACAGAGTTGTTGCAAAAGGAGGCCTAAATTGTCTATAAATATGACCCTAGGTGTAACGACCCGGGAATTTGGAACCAATTTAAAATTTCCAAATTTCATAAAGATCGGAATTAATTTGGATTTGGGCAGGAATAAAATTGAAGTAGCCCAAAAATAATGAATTTTGGATTAAAAATAGTACGTTTACAAATAAAGTAGTAGCTAACTAATTCGGATTACAATGGAATCAGTTTCATTAAATCTGGAATGATGAAATTAGGTAACCAACCAAGTTACGTCAAAAAGGGCATTCGTTAGATATGTTAAATTCACAAAAGAATCAAAATTTGAACTAAAAAAGGATGATTTTGAGGATATCTTGAGAACAGAATATCGCTAGACCGGGAGACCACCTCCGTTGGATACGGAATAGTGAATTTAAGTACTCAGGGAAGTTTCGTGTAAGGTATCATCCGTATAGGAAAAAAAGGCCAAAATTTGAACTAAATTTTGACAGTAATTGGAACTTGATAGTTCTAATGGGAAATTTGGAACGTGAGACCTATTCAGAAAAATTTAGAACATAGAATATTAGCTATGTATGAAATATAGGAAAATCCCGTATCGAATGTAGAAAGTTATTAAGAAAACAAAATTAAAATAAATTATTTAAAAATCCAAACAAACTCCGATTTTGGATTTGGACACATAGGATTGAAGTACGTTAGAAACCGGACAATTTGGTTAAAGAATATCTGAAAATCATTATCGTTTGATACCCTGAAATGAGGTCGGAAAGTCGATGAGAAAGCACACTTTTGGATAAGGATGAAAGTGGATATGGATGAATATAAGCCATCCATTTATGTTCCCTTAGATTTGTGACAAGTCACCAATCCATGTGACATTTTAAGTTTTAAAAGGACCTCCCCTCTCCACTTTAATCTCACTTCCACCTTCTTTAATCTTCCTCCCTCTCCCTTATGCTCATGGCCATGGCCGAAAATCATTTGTAAAAGAAAGAAAAAAAACAAAGAAAAAGGGAAGAAAAAGAGTAAGGAGGGCAAGATATGAGCAAGGGACCCTTAGGCAAAAGCTTGTAGCTTTAATGGTGAGAAAAACTAAACTTTTTAAATAGTTTTGTTGTTTGATTTAATTATTGCATATAAGGTGTTTGTTGAAATGTTTCTTATAGTTTTGGTGGTGAATCATGGATGATTTGATGGTATATAATTGTTTAAAATCCCTAAATAGGTTCATAAAGTAAAAATGGCAATCTATTTGGAGTTTGGAGTGAAAACCTTTATGTTAGGTTGACAAAGTTGCACCTTTATGGAATATCATAAATATATATGCCTTGATTTAATTTTGGTAATATGTTTGGGTTATTAGTAAGTGATTTGATGTGTAAAGTAAATTAAACCCTTAAAGATTCGATCTTTAAGTTGAATTTGGGTAGTCTCTTAAGTAGGAGAAAAAACTCACTTTACAAAGGGTTTTAATTAGTTAGTTTAAGAGATGCACATATAGTGTTTGATTAAACGTCTCTTTGAAAATTTGGGGTGAATTTGTGATTATATTGGTGGTATATGGTTGCTAATGGTTTCTAAATAAATTCATGAGTTTAATTGGGTTGATCAATGGTTATAAATACTGTTTGGTTGTTAAGTAATAAAATGGAACCCAATTATGACATCGGCGTCTGATCTTAAATAACTAACGAGTTTAATTACAACTCGTTAGACACATGAAATCTTGTTTATGTTTATTGAATGTTTGTATATACCCAGGTTTACGGGTTATACAGGAGTTGAATGAGTCTCATTCCAAAAATTAGATTTTAAATAATTAATTTAATAATAAAATAATCAGGAAAAATAAAAGTATTTTGGATGAATGAATAATGTTTTAAATAATAAACACCTATTTTGGTTGAATATGCGAAAACCACGAGCAAGTCTGTCCCGATTGTGAGATCCAAAAATATAAACAGGGTGTTTAACAAGGTAAAGAATGTTGCAACAAGTGCGTTGAACTTACCTGGCCAATATTTATTTATCTAGACGAGGATCGGAATGGATAGAAAGGAAAGCTTGGATGTTCATTTTACAGTTTATTAAACATCAAATGTAAGGAAGATATTCATTTTTGTATAATGAATTTGAATTAAAGATAAGTGAAAGCTGGAGTTTTCCAATTAATTAAATTAAATTGGAATTGAATGGAAGCCGTATTGGCTAACGGTTGAGATAAGTCTCCATAGATGAAGACTTAGACTATTTGAGGAATTTAAAGGCGCTAGCCAATATTTCGCTTATAGTGTTGGTTGGATATGGAGATTAATATCAACTGTAGCAGATATGATTTCCGTGAAGATTACATTTTAGATGGAAGATGATTTTGAGTTTATGGTGAACTGTGTTTTAAGTGACATTGGTTCTTTAGCCAAGTTAAAGACATAATTAATTTCCTAAGATTAAATAATCATTGAGTAATCATTTTTGAGGTTAAAACTAAGTGGAGTTTTAATGAATCTTTAATTAGACTGAAATGAGAATAGGGTAATCAAATTTACCAAATTCAATAAATGTTCGAGAATGGGGTACTAACTGTTTTACTCCATGCGATATTTAAATCTTTAATTAGATTTAAAATGTTCAATGGTAATTGAATTTACTGGTAACATAATGAGGGTTAGATATGGAGTACTACCATTTTTGCTCCATGGGATGAATAGGTTGGGATTTGGGATAATTAAATGAATGGTTATGTGAGAACCCGTTACTTCCCCGTGAAGGAAAGAGCGGATACTTTGAGAACAACACACAAATGAACGCAGACGGAAGAACATTTCATTGTTATTACAACAATTCCATCAGATACAAGAATATACAGAGTATAAATGAATAAATTACATTCGATGAATATCAGAGATTACAATAAATTACATAGCAGCGGAAAAATAATATAAAGCACAACTGAAGATGATATACGGATACAGAGCTTTCCGGATATCATTCCAGCTGTAAACCAGGATCCTGTGAATATAAATCTGCAAAACCGAAACTACTAGCTGCCCGGGTCGAAAATAAGGGCACCCAGAGTTTAGGTTAAAACAATAAACTCCAGGTCAGTCATGTGACTGGTGTGAGAACTAAAACAGTTATTTAAAACTTTACTTTAAAAGAGAGTAATTCAAGGGACCACGCCGTATAACACGGAACGGGTTTCCTCCCAAGAATACCAGTGCATAGGATAAAAGGCGCAATGCTTTTCGAAAAATGAAGCTATTATAAGACCCAGGTCCCATCACACAATGCAACGCAAGCTGGAGGATAGGGTTTTCCCGTATAATAGCCAAACATGCTTGGTACGCTTAAAACAAATCATTTGATACTATAATAAGTGTATAGTGTCAAAACATTTCAATCATAAATATCAATCATAGGCGACATGGGTACCATCTATCATGTCGCCATACTAGTTCTACAATTAAAACCACAATACACGTATTGGAAATTGGATTTCCGTCATGAGTCGAGGCAAGGGGCAAGCTCCTCTCCGCGTTCGAGACACTCTAGCAAATGTCCGAGGGCTACGCACTCTGGGCAACCCTTGGATGCTTCAGGGCCGGTCCTCACTTACGTTAGAGGATTAGTATTCCTGAACACACGTTTCCCGGTCCTTACAGACCTATAATCGAGGCGCCTCATCCAACAACCACAAAGGTGAAAAGTATATATATGTCAGGGCTAGTAAGTCACTGACACCACCAAAGCTAGAAAGAAACGTCGTGCTCTCCCTGCAGTCCGTATCCCGTTTTTAACTCATACCGAGGTGTGAGGCTCGCGAATTCACGTTATACACAAAGCTACGCCACAAAGGCCGTGCTTTGATCATCAACCACAAGACTTTGCTTTTCAACAGAAGCCTTGATCATTGCATCTTAGCGTGCCACATAGGCAATTCATGCCATGCGACTGATGTCCATCGATATACAACCTCTGAGCTCGTATGTCTCAGAGAAGGGCGTTAAGCAAAAGAATAAATTCTCCGCCGCCAAACAGATGTATATTTAATAGAAATCAATCAACACAAAATAAAATCCAATGTTAGACACACAATCCATTTACAAGTCCGTTCTGGGTCTGAACGAAACCGGAGGCACTTTCCTCGCATATCCATCCATCTCCAAGTACGTCTGGACGACCACCAACTATTTCCATCCTCTTGGGTGTACAGCCCAATCAGGATCGTCAGTAATAATCCAAACGATGTGAAGACTTCCGGTCTTCGACCACCGTCTTCATCTTCGACTTGTCGTCAAATCGGTTATTCAGAATGGGTATAAACCCGGTCTTTCCGAACAACCCGCGTATATTAAAACAAATGTTACACAAACACAACATACGCCTCATTCCAATGCAGAATATCCTTTTATTCACGAAATCACATTCTTAGGGAAAGGTTCCCATTAATTTTATCCAAGATAAATTCTTTAAAATTTATCCTTTAATCTTCTTTTGGATGTCGTTTCAAACCAAATTATGGTTTTCTGAACTAGTCGAGATTAGCGAACCACACCGAAGTAATTATTTATTTTATTTCCCAATCCCAACCTATTCATCACATGAAGCAAAACTGGTGATACTCCATATCTAACACCATGGTGTTATCGGTAAAATTAATTACCATTTCACGTTCAAATCTATCTAATAAGAGATTTAACTAACGCTTTGGAGCAAAACTGGTGGTACTCCATTCTCGCTTACTTTCTAAATTTGATAATTTGAATTATCAATTCACATTTCAATCTAATTGTAGATTCAATAAAACTCCTTTTACTGGGTTAAAGAACTAGGTGTTATTTAAAACATAGTTCACGACAAACCCAAATCACATTCTATTTATTATCGGGTTAAAGAACTAGTGTTATTTAAAACACCGTTCACTATAAACCCATTTCAAATCCAATCAAATATATTAGAAATTCCGATTATTTAAAACCCCTTTTTAAATCTAATTTATTTATTTAAAAATAATTGGGTTTTAAATTTAGTTCACTAGTTCATTTCGATAAAAATTGATTTTTACCTTTTCAAATATGGAGTTTTTCACCCCAATTTTTCCCAAATCATTTCTTATGATTTTACACAAATTATTACTATTTTCAATAATTTTATTAAGGCCCGTACAATCGATTTCCAACAATGGCCATCGAACTGCACTTACAGCGACCTTTTTCAAATTTGATTTGGACATATCTCCAAATCCAACCGTTAGATTTCAAATTTCTAATATTCATTAGAAAGCTCTTTTCGATACGAACCCAACGGTTCCGGTTTTAGGAGAATCCGACGGTCGGATCTCCCGTAATGTCCGTTTGAAATAAATGGTCGAAATTCACGAACTACCGCGGCGCGTTCTATTCAGGCCATTTTATTATATATAATATATATATAATATATTGCGTCGATTTCTATTTAAAACGAATTTTATAAATAGTTTTTAAATTTGTTTCAAAAACAATTTCAACTGCTATTTCAATTCAAATCAAAATTAATTTTCTTCTTATAAATTCGTTTTAAAATTCATTTCTATTCAATTCAAATTTCAATTCAATTTGAATTCATTTCAATTCGCTTTCAATTAAATTTGAATTCGTTTTCAATTCAATTTAATTCCAAAGTCGTTTTCTATTCGATTCAATTCAAATTGGTTTTCTATTCGATTCAATTCAAATTGGTTTTCTATTCGATTCAATTCAAATTCGTTATATATTCAATTGAAATCAAATTCGTTTTCTATTCAATTCATTTCGAAATCGTTTTCTATTCAATTCATTTCGAAATCGTTTTCTATTCAATTCATTTCGAAATCGTTTTCTATTCAATTCATTTCGAAATCGTTTTCTATTCAATTCATATTTCATTTCAAAATATTCGATTTCGAAGTCACTTTTCAGTATTCATTTTAAAATGAATAAAATCGATATAAGTATCGTTCACATCAAAATGGTGTCAATCTAATCAACACGGCTTCATATATTTCTATTTTCAAATATTCTATTTCAAATATTTCTTTTTCAAATATTTCCCTTTCAAATATTTTTATTTCAAATATTTCCATTATTAAAATATTTTGTTCAACACATGACTAATCTCAACGGATGAGTACAGTCAACACATGAACCTTATATTATATAATATTGATAAAGATGTAAATTTTATTAGTAAAATATTTCGTTCAACACATGACTAATCTCAACGGATGAGTACAGTCAACACATGAACCTTATATTATATAATATTGATAAAGATGTAAATTTTATTATTAAAATATTTCGTTCAACACATGACTAATCTCAACGGATGAGTACAGTCAACACATGAACCTTATATTATATAATATTGATAAAGAAGTAAATTTTACTATTATTCTTTATTTTCCCGATTGGAATGAGGCCCAATCAATTACCATATAAGGTTAATTATATGGGTTTTCATACATCACACGTATAAGATAGCATTGAAAAATAATCAACCATCAACCAAAGTGCACTACACTGCATAAGCATCAAATATAGATATTCAACGCTTATAACAGCCTGTCAATCAATCGATCGACATATTTAATCAATCAGGATGAGTGAACTTCAAATTTCATCCCAACACCCGTGTGGGGTTTCAAACAATCAAACACAGATTTTATTCGTGCAGTTGGGCGATGTGTAAAATTTATCGTCCCAGTCAATATCAGTCAAATCAGTGTATATAAACAAATCGGCCGATTTGTTTATAATTATTTATTTATTCACTTTCACGTATATTCATATTCACGTTAAAAATTATATTTTTAACGATAAAACATTTTATCTTAACATATGAATTTCTATTCAGTTCATTTCTTTAAATAAAATGATATTTTATTTTTCTAACTTATTTTAGAAAATTTCGGCGGCATAACGGCACGATACTAGAAACAGGACAAGGCCTAGCCTTATCCCCGGTCTAGTGAAGGCCCACGCCATTCACACATCAATCAATCCATTCATTTCACCAAACAATTCAATTTCAAATCAAATCATCTAACTAATCTATGCAACCAAACAAACAAGTCCATGGTCTGTGGACGATTGTGTCGGGTGCTACTAAGCACCGTCTGCATCCTAGTATATATATATATATATATATATATATATAATTAGAAAATGAAATTGAAAGGTGAGAAATTCTCACCGAAAGCTATCCTAACTCCACGGCACTTCATTGATAGAAATCTTCGCCATTCTCGCCTTTTGTCGCTTTCGTTGTCCGCTTTCACTACATATGTAAAAATCACATTTTTATATACTGATGTCTTTAAAATAAAAATCACATCTTTATTTATTCACTTTCAATTTAAAAATCATATTTTTATAATCGCTTCATACATTTAAAAATCGAATTTTCACTTCACTATACTCTATATAAAAATCGAATTTTTACCTTGCTATTCAATATATAAAAATCGAAATTTTACTTTGCTATTCAATATATAAAAATTTCGCCTTTTTAAAAATAGATCTTTCACCCCTTTTACAATAAAGATTTCGCCTTTTCTAAAACATAGACTTCGCCTTCTCAAATTTAAAGATTTCATCTTTTCAAATTAAGGTCTGCCTTTCTATAATATAAAAATTATATTTTTCTCGAAGTAAAAATCATATTTTTACTTCACTACTCATCTTAAAATATCGTCTTTTCATATTTAAAAATATCGTCTTTTCATATTTAAAAATATCGTCTTTTCATTTTTAAAAATATCGTCTTTTCATTTCTAAAAATATTGTCTTTTCATTTTCAAAAATCTAATCTTACCTAGTTAATAAAAATCGCATTTTCTAGTTTAAAAATAACTATTTTTCCTAAATAAACATCTATTCTTTTCTAAACTAAAAATCAATGCTTTTAAATTAATAAAAATCAGTTCTTGTTAACTATAAAAATTCAGTTTTTGCTTATCATAAATAAAAAGAAATAAGGATAAAACTTACAAGGGGGGTTTCACTGCGCCTGAGGGAGGAGGGCAGCGGCGCTGGGGGGGGGGGGGGGGGTTTGCGCGGCGTTGGAGGGAAAGGGTGGCTGCTTCACGCGATGGTGCTCTCTGGCGGAGGAGTGTCGTGGGTGAGGCGAGGGGGTTGCGGGTTCGGGTCTGGGTGGGGTTCGGGCGTCGCAGGCGAAGGGAGGGGGGTGCGGGCGTCGCAGGCGAAGGGAGGGGGGGTTCGGGCGTCGCAGTCGAGGAAGGGAAGGAGAGGAGGAGGAAGAAGGGAGGGGGGTGTGCGTCGCGGCGCCGCCGCTTGAGGGGGGGTTCGTCGATCGCCTGGCGCGATCTTTTTTTTTTCTTTGCTCTGATTCGATTTATGAAAGGGGGGTGCCAAAACGAAATTAAGGGGAAGAGGGAAAGGGAGGGTTTTAATTTTTAATTAATTTATTTATTTTGCAAAAAGTTGACTTTTACATACGACCTCGAAATGAGGCCCACCGCCTGTCGTCCATAGCGTTTTACCCCCATTCCGAACACAATGGGATATGTATCGTAGGCTGAGTCGATAGTTACGATCAGTTTCCATTGAATTTACATTTAAATTGCTATATTGAATTTTAAACGTACATTTCAAATTACCGGGGTCACATACTAACTAGAAAAAATTCCAGAAAAATATTTTTTAGCTTCGTATTGACGATACGGTCCTAACAAAACTAGTTTCGTCGAATTCTGAGACCGTTTGAAAAATGGCCAATTTCCAGTTGATTAAAATCAAATGAAACTGGTCAAACGCGTTTTCCTTTGCCACGCTCACATATTGATTCGAAAAATTATGAAATTTGGAATCTAGCAATAATTTGACATCACGGACCCAATGTGAAAACCCGTAACTTCCCCGTTAAGGAAAGCGTCGGATAGTTTGAGAACAAGCCACAACAGAACGCATACGAAAGAACATTTCATTGTATATTACAACAACGCATCAGATTACAAGAATATACAGAGTATAAATGATTATTACACAGAAATATCAGAGATTTAAATTACATTTAAATATATAGCAGCGGAAAATAATACAATACACAACTAGAAGGAGATATACGGATACAAAGCTTTCCGGATATCGTTCCAGCTGTAGACCAGGATCCTGTGAATATAAATCTGCAAAACCAAACTACTAGCTGCCCGTGTCAAAATAAGGGCACCCAGAGTTTAGGTTAAAACAATAAACTCCAGGTCAGTCATGTGACTGGTGTGAGAACTAAAACAGTTAATCTTTATTTTAAAGTTAGGTAAATCAAGGGACCACGCCGTATAACACGGAACGGGTTTCCTCCCAAGAATACCAGTGCATAAAACAAACAGCGCAATGCTAAATAAAGAAAAATGAAGCTGTTATAAGACCCAGGTCCCATCACACAATGCAACGCAGCCGAGGATAGGGTTTTCCCTTATAATAGCCAAACATGCTTAGTACGTTTAAAACAAATCATTTGATACTATTGTCAGTGCATAGTGTATAAAACAACTTCAAATCATAAGTATCAATCATAGGCGGCATGAGCGTCCCATGCCACTATGTCGCCATATATAGGTTTACAAATAAAACCGCAAAGTCACGTATTTGGAAATTGGATTTCCATCTATGAACCGAGGCAAAAGATAGTACTCAACCGATTCGAGACTCTCTAGCCCGAGCCTCAGGACCCAGACTCAGGTGGGCCCTTGGAGCGACAGGGCCGGTCCACCGATGTGGATTAAACTTAAACCCTGAACATGCGTTTCGCCGCCCTTTGGGGCGTAAGTGAGCCAACTAAATGACTCCATCGGTTCGAGAACGACCGATCAATCCGAGGCGCCTCGCAACAGCAACAACCACATAAGTCAAACTCGTCAGGGCGTGTAAAACCACTGACGCCACTTTTTAGCTAGAAGGAAACGCATGCCCTCCCTGAGGTCCGTCTCCCGTTTTTGGTTCATACCGGGTGTGATACTCGCGAAGTAAACGTTACACAAAGCTACGCCACAAAGGCCGTGCTTTGATCATCACCACAAGACTTTGCTTTTCAACAGAAGCCTCGATCAATTGCCACTTAGGCATGCCACACAGGCAATTCACTCCATGCGTTTGATATCCATCAATATATAACCCCTGAGCTCGTACGTCTCAGGGAAGGGCGTTAAGCAAGAGAATAAATTCTCCGCCGCCAAACAGATATATATTTAATAGAGATCAATCACACGGACTAAAATCCAATGTCAGACACACAGTCCATTTACAAGTCCGTTCTGGGGCTGAACAAAACCGGAGGCACCTAGTACCTCGCATATCCATCGACCTCCAAGTACGTCTGGACGATCACCAACTATTTCCATCTTCTTGGGTGTACAGCCCAATCAAGATCATCAGTAATTACCCAAACGACGTGAAGACTTCTGGTCTTCGACCACCGTCTTCATCTTCGACTTATCGTCGTATCAGTTATTCAGAATGGGATAAACCCGGTCTTTCCAAATAACTCGCGTATATTTTAAATAAGTGTTACACAAACACAACATACGCCTCATTCCAATTCATCAGTCACTAACCGTAAATTAATCAAGAGAATAATTCCCCAAATATTAACCCCGAAGGCCGAAACCAACATCAGATCAATATTCAGAAAACCATTCTACTTGGCTAACCGACAGTTAGTTTCTAAATTTCACATTCATAGGGAAAGGTTCCCATTAATTTTATCCAAGATAAATTTCTTGAATTGATTCTTTAATCTATTTTTGAATATCAATTCAACTAGTCGGGATTAACGAACCTTACCGAAGTAATCATTGGTTTTAATTTCCCAATCCCAACCTACACATCCCATGAAGTAAAACTGGTAGTACTTCATATCTAACACCACGGTGTTATCGGTAAATTCAATTACCATTTCACGTTCAAATCTAATTAAAGATTTAACTATCGCCCGGAGCAAAACTGGTGATACTCCATTCTCGATCATTTCAATCTAATTAAAGATTCATTAAAACTCTACTTAGTTTTAATCTGCGACTGGGTTAAAGAATCAGTGTCATTTAAAACACGGTTCACGATAAACCCAAAATCACATCACATTAATTATCGGGTTAAAGAACGAGTGTCATTTAAAACACTGTCCACGATAAACCCAAAAATCAATATCAATTCAATTCCAATTAAACATTATTTAATTGGTACACTTCATTAAATCTAAATAAAAAGACTTAATCTTTTCTCAACTGGGTTCAAGAGCAGTGTTAGTGAAGACACCATTCACGACAAACCCAAATCACATTTGATATTCAATACAAGGCTCTGAATAGAAAATATATCGGCTTATATTCAATATCAAATTCTACGATTAACAAATGTCGTATTGGAAATAACGATATAAATATATATCTTTCAAATTTCCATAACAACACCTGTATAATCACGAATTCCAACATCGAAATATTCCGAAGACAATTTCGATTCAAATCCATTCCAATGCAATCACTGGAAATTTTGGTTATTTTTAAAACCCTTTTCGAATTCAATTTATTTATTTAAAAATGAATAGAATTATAATTCTAATTCAAAACTAGTTCATTTCGATAAAAATCTATTTTTATCTTTTCAAATATGGAGTTTTTCATCCCAATTTTTCCCAAATCATTTCTTATGATATTATACAAATTATTACTATTTTTAATAATTTTATCAAGGCCCGTACAGTCGATTTCCATCAACGGCTATCGAACTGCACTTACAGCGACCTTTTTCGAATTTGATTTGGACGTATCTCCAAATCCAACCGTTAGATTTCAAATTTCTAATATTCGTTAGAAAGCTCTTTTCGATACGAACCCAACGGTTCCGGTTTTAGGAGAATCCGACGGTCGGATCTCCCGTAATCTCCGTTTGAAATAAATGGTCGAAATTCACGAACTGCCGCGGCGCGGCGCGTTCTATTCAGGCCATTATATTGTATATATAATATATATAATATATATTTCGTCGATTTCTATTTAAAACGAATTATATAAATAGTTTTAAATTCATTTCAAAAACAATTTCAACTTTCTTTTCAATTCAAATCAAAATTGAATTCTTCTTTATAAATTCGTTTTAAAATTCATTTCTATTCAATTCAAATTTCAATTCAATTTGAATTCATTTCAATTTGCTTTCAATTCAATTTGAATTCGTTTTATATTCAATTCATTTCGAAATCGTTTTCAATTCATTTCATTTCGAAATCGTTTTCAATTCAAATCGATATAAATATCGTTCACGTCAAAATGGCGTCAATCTAATCAACACGGCTTCATAAATTTCTATTTTCAAATATTCTATTTCAAATATTTCTTTTTCAAAATAGTTGTTATTATCAAAATATTTCGTTCAACACATGACCAATCTCAATGGATGAGTACTGTCAACACAT
Organism: Allium sativum; assembly: GCA_030737875.1. Lineage (NCBI taxonomy): Eukaryota > Viridiplantae > Streptophyta > Magnoliopsida > Asparagales > Amaryllidaceae > Allium > Allium sativum. Next base: position 257,264,172 of record CM060923.1, read on the forward strand.
GAACCTTTATTTTATATTGATAAAGATGTAAATTTTATTACTAAAATATTTCGTTCAACACATGACCAATCTCAATGGATGAGTACTGTCAACACATGAACCTTTATTTTATATTGATAAAGATGTAAATTTTATTACTAAAATATTTCGTTCAACACATGACCAATCTCAATGGATGAGTACTGTCAACACATGAACCTTTATTTTATATTGATAAAGATGTAAATTTTATTACTAAAATATTTCGTTCAACACATGACCAATCTCAATGGATGAGTACTGTCAACACATGAACCTTTATTTTATATTGATAAAGATGTAAATTTTATTACTAAAATATTTCGTTCAACACATGACCAATCTCAATGGATAAGTACTGTCAACACATGAACCTTTATTTTATATTGATAAAGATGTAAATTTTATTACTAAAATATTTCGTTCAACACATGACCAATCTCAATGGATGAGTACTGTCAACACATGAACCTTTATTTTATATTGATAAAGATGTAAATTTTATTACTAAAATATTTCGTTCAACACATGACCAATCTCAATGGATGAGTACTGTCAACACATGAACCTTTATTTTATATTATTCTTTATTTTCTAAATTGGAATGAGGCCCAATCAATCACCATATAATGTTAGTTATATGGATTTTCATACATTACACACATATAATAGCATTGAACAATAATCAACCATCACCCAAAGTGCACTACACTGTATAAGCATCAAATATAAATATCTAACGCTTATAACAGCCTGTCAATCAATCGATCGACATATTTAATCAATCAGGATGAGTGAACTTCAAATTTCATCCCAACACCCGTGTGGGGTTTCAAACAATCAAACACAGATTTTAGTTGTGCAGTTGGGCGATGTGTAAAATCTATCGACCCAATCAATGTCCTTCAAATAGGTGTACATAAACAAACCGTTCGGTTTGTAAATGAATATTTTATTTTATTCACTTCCACGTTAAAACTATATTTTTAACGATAAAATATTTTATTTAACTTATGAATGCTCTATTCAGTTCATTTATTCAATAAAATGATATTTTTATTTTTCTAACATATTTTAGAAAATTTCGGCGGCATAACGGCACGATACTAGAAACGGGACAAGGCCTAGCCTTATCCATGGTCTAGTGAAGGCCCACGCCATTCACACATCAATCAAATCATTTCATTTCACCAAACAATTCAATTCAATCAAATAATCTAACTAATTTTTGCAATCAAACAAACAAGTCCATGGTCTGTGGACGATTGTGTCGGGTGCTACTAAACACCGTCTGCATCCAAGTATATATATATAACTAGAAAATAAATTGAAGAGTGAGAAATTCTCACAGATTAGCTAAACCATTCGCCTCGACTCTTCTTATGTAGGAAATCTTCATCGTTCTTCATTTGTCCTTTTCGTCATCCGTACACTGTATATATAAAATCACATTTTTATATTCTCTATTATATAAAAATTCTATTTTTACTTCGCTATTCAATATGTAAAAATTGAATTTTTACTTCACCTTCTTATATAGAAAAATCGTATTTTTACTTCTACTTCTTATATAGAAAAATCGTATTTTTACTTCAACTTCTTATATAGAAAAATCGTATTTTTACATTCAACTAAAAATCAAATCTTTACTATATAAAAAGATTATATTTTTACCTCGCAAAACAATATATAAAAATTCGATTTTTACTTCGTAAAACCATATATAAAAATTCGATTTTTACTTCGAATTCACACACATACCAATTGGAATTATATTTCGACAAGGATAGGTAAAATAAAGAAATAAAACTAATTAAATGAATAATAATGATATATATAAAAAAAAACTTACAGTAAAAATAGAAAAGGGAGGGAGGGCCGTTCATCGTCGGAGGGCTGGGCAAGGGTGCGCCGGGGTAGGGGAGTCGCAGGCGGAGACGGGAAGCTCCGGTGGTGGCTGCGGTCTAGGGTTGGAGGCGCCCTCGATTTGGGTGAAAATCGAACGGGTTGGAGGGGCTACGGCTGTTCGAGTGGAGAGAGAACGATGGGAGGAGGGTCGAGGGCGTCGATGGTGGCTGAGGGATGGGGGTGCGACGCCATCGGTGGCGCAGGCGGCGGTGGGTCCGTCGTGGAAGCTAGGGCAGACGAGGTCCATCGGTTTTTTTTTTCTTTTTTTTCTTTTATAAAGGAGCATTGACCGGTAAATGAAGGAGAGAGAGGGAGAAAGGTAGTTATAGGTTTAATTATATTATTTTATTTTTATCTTAATCTCCATAGTTGACTTTTCTGTTGAAGTCGAAACGAGACCGACCGACTGTCGTCCCTAGCGGTTTACCCCCATTCCGAACACAATGGGATATGTATCGTAGGCCAATTCGATTGTTACGATCAGTTTCCGTTAAATTTAAAATATAAATCTTTATATATTCAATTTAAACGCACATTTCAAATTACCGGGGCCACATACTAACTCTAAAAATTCCCAGAAAAATATTTCTAGCTTCGTATTGACGATACGGTCCTAACAAAACTAGTTTCGTCGAATTCTGAGACCGTATGAAAAATGGCCAATTTCCAGTTGATTAAAATCAACTGAAACTGGTCAAACGCGTTTTCCTTTGCCACGCTCACATATTGATTCGAAAAATTATGAAATTTGGAATCTAGAAATAACTTAACATCACGGACCCAAAAAAACTGGTTTCGTCGAAATCCGAGGTCGTTTGCAAAATGTCCATTTTTAAGGGCCTGAATTCCATAGCGACTATTCAGAATTTTCAACTGGACATATCTTTTGATTCCCGCTATGAAATTTTGATTTTTCAGATTTGTTGGAAAGATATTATCAAATAGATCCTATTGTTTTTGGTTTCACTAAAATCTGGATTATTTTGCACCCGGTATGTTCAATTGAAGTTTGAAATCGAATTATCGAACTACCGCTCCATTTTCAATTCTATTTATAATTAATATAAATATTTATATTCTAACGACGACGTATATAATATATACGTCGAATTCTATTCAAAACAAATTTCTCGTCAATTTTATTTAAAATAATTCATTTTAAATATTCAAAATTCGCTAAAATTGCCAAAATAAAAATTTTAAACTGGCCCAGATTTTCCGGGTTATTACAATCTCCCCCACTTAAAACTTTTCGTCCCCGAAAAGGAATAAAGTCGAAAGTGGTTTGATTAATCAGCTCTACGTTCGATCTGGCTTTCATTCTCCAACTTTTCAGTTTATGAGAATTTTCAAAATTTCAAAATTTTGGCTAACACCCTAAATTTTTGAAAAATTTCGCCATAACCTCCCCTGCACCGGGAGCATCGGGGAATTTCAAATAGCTTCTCCGGTCCTTCTAATCTCAAAAAGAAAAAGAAAAAGCCAAGCGGCTAGCCAATAGGCTCATAAAATCATCATCACCCAAACAAAACAGTAAATTATATAGCAAACATGTACCTATTTGTCGGGCAAACAAATTTTATTCTTCGGCTCTAGCCTCCTTGCTATGACCTGTTCAATGTAAGTATAGGTATATGCAAGCAAATGCGACCAATTTTCAATACAATTCAATATTTGATGCTATTAGGCTAAATGGCTAAAAATTAGCAAACAAATAAACAAACAACCCAAACATCAATCAATTAGTGAATTAGAGTTTCAAATTCATAATTTTGATACATATACAAAAATCATGTTTTTGATGCCAAATCACAACAATAGGTCCTATCTAATTTTGGTTCTCACACCAGTCAATAGGAGATATATAGATATTACATCTTCAAAACACGAACATAAATTCTGATAATGATCGATCAATCATCAGAACCATCTCCGGGTGTCTAGAATGTGATTCTATATCTATCCAGTATATTAAAATTTCAAATACACGTTTGCCAGGCGTATATGCAAAATCTTTATATACTGGACTGTCCAAATCAATATAAACTAAATAATCAAATACGAATAATTGATTTTAAATTTTCAAAACAAAATTGGTTTTCATTAGAAAAATATACTCTTCACACTCGTTCTAGGATACTACTGATCCCATCTCTAACGAGTCATTCCCATTGGATAATACTAATCCAATATCTGATGAATTCTTTCGTATGGTTCTAATGTGCCTTGTTCTCTGAGCTTTGTAAACCAAAGCTCTGATACCAACTGTGAAAACCCGTAACTTCCCCGTTAAAGAAAGCGTCGGATAGTTCGAGAACAAGCCACAACATAACGCATACGAAAGAACATTTCATTGTATATTACAACAATGCATCAGATTACAAGAATATACAGAGTATAAATGATTATTACACAGAAATATCAGAGATTTAAATTACATTTAAATATATAGCAGCGGAAAATAATACAATACACAACTAGAAGGAGATATACGGATACAAAGCTTTCCGGATATCGTTCCAGCTGTAGACCAGGATCCTGTGAATATAAATCTGCAAAACCAAACTACTAGCTGCCCGTGTCAAAATAAGGGCACCCAGAGCTTAGGTTAAAACAATAAACTCCAGGTCAGTCATGTGACTGGTGTGAGAACTAAAACAGTTAATCTTTATTTTAAAGTTAGGTAAATCAAGGGACCACGCCGTATAACACGGAACGAGTTTCCTCCCAAGAATACCAGTGCATAAAACAAACAGCGCAATGCTAAATAAAGAAAAATGAAGCTGTTATAAGACCCAGGTCCCATCACACAATGCAACGCAGCCGAGGATAGGGTTTTCCCATATAATAGCCAAACATGCTTAGTACGTTTAAAACAAATCATTTGATACTATTGTCAGTGCATAGTGTATAAAACAACTTCAAATCATAAGTATCAATCATAGGCGGCATGAGCGTCCCATGCCACTATGTCGCCATATATAGGTTTACAAATAAAACCGCAAAGTCACGTATTTGGAAATTGGATTTCCATCTATGAACCGAGGCAAAAGATAGTCCTCAACCGATTCGAGACTCTCTAGCCCGAGCCTCAGGACCCAGACTTAGGTGGGCCCTTGGAGCGACAGGGTCGGTCCACCGATGTGGATTAAACTTAAAACCTGAACATGCGTTTCGCCGCCCTTTGGGGCGTAAGTGAGCCAACTAAATGACTCCATCGGTTCGAGAACGACCGATCAATCCGAGGCGCCTCGCAACAGCAACAACCACATAAGTCAAACTCGTCAGGGCGTGTAAAACCACTGACGCCACTTTTTAGCTAGAAGGAAACGCATGCCCTCCCTGAGGTCCGTCTCCCGTTTTTGGTTCATACCGGGTGTGATACTCGCGAAGTAAACGTTACACAAAGCTACGCCACAAAGGCCGTGCTTTGATCATCACCACAAGACTTTGCTTTTCAACAGAAGCCTCGATCAATTGCCACTTAGGCATGCCACACAGGCAATTCACTCCATGCGTTTGATATCCATCAATATATAACCCCTGAGCTCGTACGTCTCAGGGAAGGGCGTTAAGCAAGAGAATAAATTCTCCGCCGCCAAACAGATATATATTTAATAGAGATCAATCACACGGACTAAAATCCAATGTCAGACACACACAGTCCATTTACAAGTCCGTTCTGGGGCTGAACGAAACCGGAGGCACCTAGTACCTCGCATATCCATCGACCTCCAAGTACGTCTGGACGATCACCAACTATTTCCATCTTCTTGGGTGTACAGCCCAATCAAGATCATCAGTAATTACCCAAACGACGTGAAGACTTCTGGTCTTCGACCACCGTCTTCATCTTCGACTTATCGTCGTATCAGTTATTCAGAATGGGATAAACCCGGTCTTTCCAAATAACTCGCGTATATTTTAAATAAGTGTTACACAAACACAACATACGCCTCATTCCAATTCATCAGTCACTAACCGTAAATTAATCAAGAGAATAATTCCCCAAATATTAACCCCGAAGGCCGAAACCAACATCAGATCAATATTCAGAAAACCATTCTACTTGGCTAACCGACAGTTAGTTTCTAAATTTCACATTCATAGGGAAAGGTTCCCATTAATTTTATCCAAGATAAATTTCTTGAATTGATTCTTTAATCTATTTTTGAATATCAATTCAACTAGTCGGGATTAACGAACCTTACCAAAGTAATCATTGGTTTTAATTTCCCAATCCCAACCTATTCATCCCATGAAGTAAAACTGGTAGTACTTCATATCTAACACCACGGTGTTATCGGTAAATTCAATTACCATTTCACGTTCAAATCTAATTAAAGATTTAACTATCGCCTGGAGCAAAACGGGTGATACTCCATTCTCGATCATTTCAATCTAATTAAAGATTCATTAAAACTCTACTTAGTTTTAATCTGCGACTGGGTTAAAGAATCAGTGTCATTTAAAACACGGTTCACGATAAACCCAAAATCACATCACATTAATTATCGGGTTAAAGAACGAGTGTCATTTAAAACACTGTCCACGATAAACCCAAAAATCAATATCAATTCAATTCCAATTAAACATTATTTAATTGGTACACTTCATTAAATCTAAATAAAAAGACTTAATCTTTTCTCAACTAGGTTCAAGAGCAGTGTTAGTGAAGACACCATTCACGACAAACCCAAATCACATTTGATATTCAATACAAGGCTCTGAATAGAAAATATATCGGCTTATATTCAATATCAAATTCTACGATTAACAAATGTCGTATTGGAAATAACGATATAAATATATATCTTTCAAATTTCCATAACAACACCTGTATAATCACGAATTCCAACATCGAAATATTCCGAAGACAATTTCGATTCAAATCCATTCCAATGCAATCACTGGAAATTTTGGTTATTTTTAAAACCCTTTTCGAATTCAATTTATTTATTTAAAAATGAATAGAATTATAATTCTAGTTCAAAACTAGTTCATTTCGATAAAAATCTATTTTTATCTTTTCAAATATGGAGTTTTTCATCCCAATTTTTTCCAAATCATTTCTTATGATTTTATACAAATTATTACTATTTTTAATAATTTTATCAAGGCCCGTACAGTCGATTTCCATCTACGGCTATCGAACTGCACTTACAACGACCTTTTTCGAATTTGATTTGGACGTATCTCCAAATCCAACCGTTAGATTTCAAATTTCTAATATTCGTTAGAAAGCACTTTTCGATACGAACCCAACGGTTCCGGTTTTAGGAGAATCCGACGGTCGGATCTCCCGTAATGTCCGTTTGAAATAAATGGTCGAAATTCACGAAATGCCGCGGCGCGTTCTATTCAGGCCATTATATTGTATATATAATATATATAATATATATTTCGTCGATTTCTATTTAAAACGAATTATATAAATAGTTTTAAATTCATTTCAAAAACAATTTCAACTTTCTTTTCAATTCAAATCAAAATTGAATTCTTCTTTATAAATTCGTTTTAAAATTCATTTCTATTCAATTCAAATTTCAATTCAATTTGAATTCATGTCAATTTGCTTTCAATTCAATTTGAATTCGTTTTATATTCAATTCATTTCGAAATCGTTTTCAATTCATTTCCTTTCGAAATCGTTTTCAATTCATTTCATTTCGAAATCGTTTTCAATTCATTTCATTTCGAAATCGTTTTCAATTCAAATCGATATAAATATCGTTCACGTCAAAATGGCGTCAATCTAATCAACACGGCTTCATAAATTTCTATTTTCAAATATTCTATTTCAAATATTTCTTTTTCAAAATAGTTGTTATTATCAAAATATTTCGTTCAACACATGACCAATCTCAATGGATGAGTACTGTCAACACATGAACCTTTATTTTATATTGATAAAGATGTAAATTTTATTACTAAAATATTTCGTTCAACACATGACCAATCTCAATGGATGAGTACTGTCAACACATGAACCTTTATTTTATATTGATAAAGATGTAAATTTTATTACTAAAATATTTCGTTCAACACATGACCAATCTCAATGGATGAGTACTGTCAACACATGAACCTTTATTTTATATTGATAAAGATGTAAATTTTATTACTAAAATATTTCGTTCAACACATGACCAATCTCAATGGATGAGTACTGTCAACACATCAACCTTTATTTTATATTGATAAAGATGTAAATTTTATTACTAAAATATTTCGTTCAACACATGACCAACCTCAATGGATGAGTACTGTCAACACATGAACCTTTATTTTATATTGATAAAGATGTAAATTTTTTTACTAAAATATTTCGTTCAACACATGACCAATCTCAATGGATGAGTACTGTCAACACATGAACCTTTATTTTATATTGATAAAGATGTAAATTTTATTACTAAAATATTTCATTCAACACATGACCAATCTCAATGGATGAGTACTATCAACACATGAACCTTTATTTTATATTATTCTTTATTTTCTAAATTGGAATGAGGCCCAATCAATCACCATATAATGTTAATTATATGGATTTTCATACATTACACACATATAATAGCATTGAACAATAATCAACCATCAACCAAAGTGCACTACACTGTATAAGCATCAAATATAAATATCTAACGCTTATAACAGCCTGTCAATCAATCGATCGACATATTTAATCAATCAGGATGAGTGAACTTCAAATTTCATCCCAACACCCGTGTGGGGTTTCAAACAATCAAACACAGATTTTAGTTGTGCAGTTGGGCGATGTGTAAAATCTATCGACCCAATCAATGTCCTTCAAATAGGTGTACATAAACAAACCGTTCGGTTTGTAAATGAATATTTTATTTTATTCACTTCCACGTTAAAACTATATTTTTAACGATAAAATATTTTATTTAACTTATGAATGCTCTATTCAGTTCATTTATTCAATAAAATGATATTTTTATTTTTCTAACATATTTTAGAAAATTTCGGCGGCATAACGGCACGATACTAGAAACGGGACAAGGCCTAGCCTTATCCCCGGTCTAGTGAAGGCCCACGCCATTCACACATCAATCAAATCATTTCATTTCACCAAACAATTCAATTCAATCAAATAATCTAACTAATTTTTGCAATCAAACAAACAAGTCCATGGTCTGTGGACGATTGTGTCGGGTGCTACTAAACACCGTCTGCATCCTAGTATATATATATAACTAGAAAATAAATTGAAGAGTGAGAAATTCTCACAGATTAGCTAAACCATTCGCCTCGACTCTTCTTATGTAGGTAATCTTCATCGTTCTTCATTTGTCCTTTTCGTCGTCCGTACACTGTATATATAAAATCACATTTTTATATTCTCTATTATATAAAAATTCTATTTTTACTTCGCTATTCAATATGTAAAAATTGAATTTTTACTTCACCTTCTTATATAGAAAAATCGTATTTTTACTTCAACTTCTTATATAGAAAAATCGTATTTTTACTTCAACTTCTTATATAGAAAAATCGTATTTTTACATTCAACTAAAAATCAAATCTTTACTATATAAAAAGATTATATTTTTACCTCGCAAAACAATATATAAAAATTCGATTTTTACTTCGTAAAACCATATATAAAAATTCGATTTTTACTTCGAATTCACACACATACCAATTGGAATTATATTTCGACAAGGATAGGTAAAATAAAGAAATAAAACTAATTAAATGAATAATAATGATATATATAAAAAAAAACTTACAGTAAAAATAGAAAAGGGAGGGAGGGTCGTTCATCGTCGGAGGGCTGGGCAAGGGTGCGTCGGGGTAGGGGAGTCGCAGGCGGAGGCGGGAAGCTCCGGTGGTGGCTGCGGTCTAGGGTTGGAGGCGCCCTCGATTTGGGTGAAAATCGAACGGGTTGGAGGGGCTACGGCTGTTCGAGTGGAGAGAGAACGATGGGAGGAGGGTCGAGGGCGTCGATGGTGGCTGAGGGATGGGGGTGTGACGCCATCGGTGGCGCAGGCGGCGGTGGGTCCGTCGTGGAAGCTAGGGCAGACGAGGTCCATCGGGGTTTTTTTTCTTTTATAAAGGAGCGTTGACCGGTAAATGAAGGAGAGAGAGGGAGAAAGGTAGTTATAGGTTTAATTATATTATTTTATTTTTATCTTAATCTCCATAGTTGACTTTTCTGTCGAAGTCGAAACGAGACCCACCGACTGTCGTCCCTAGCGGTTTACCCCCATTCCGAACACAATGGGATATGTATCGTAGGCCAATTCAATTGTTACGATCAGTTTCCGTTAAATTTAAAATATAAATCTTTATATATTCAATTTAAACGCACATTTCAAATTACCGAGGCCACATACTAACTCTAAAAATTTCCAGAAAAATATTTCTAGCTTCGTATTGACGATACGGTCCTAACAAAACTAGTTTCGTCGAATTCTGAGACCGTATGAAAAATGGCCAATTTCCAGTTGATTAAAATCAACTGAAACTGGTCAAACGCGTTTTCCTTTGCCACGCTCACATATTGATTCGAAAAATTATGAAATTTGGAATCTAGCAATAACTTAACATCACGGACCCAAAAAAACTGGTTTCGTCGAAATCCGAGGTCGTTTGCAAAATGTCCATTTTTAAGGGCCTGAATTCCATAGCGACTATTCAGAATTTTCAACTGGACATATCTTTTGATTCCCGCTATGAAATTTTGATTTTTCGGATTCGTTGGAAAGATATTATCAAATAGATCCTATTGTTTTTGGTTTCACTAAAATCCGGATTATTTTGCACCCGATATGTTCAATTGAAGTTTGAAATCGAATTATCGAACTACCGCGCCATTTTCAATTCTATTTATAATTAAAATAAATATTTATATTCTAACGACGACGTATATAATATATACGTCGAATTCTATTCAAAATAAATTTCTCGTCAATTTTATTTAAAATAATTCATTTTAAATATTCAAAATTCGCTAAAATTGCCATAATAAAAATTTTAAACTGGCCCAGATTTTCCGGGTTATTACACCCAACAAAATTGGTTTCGTCGAATTCCGAGGTCGTTTGCAAAATTCCCATTTTTAAGGGCCTGAATTCCATAGCGACTATTCAGAATTTTCAACTGGACATATCTTTTGATTCCCGCTATGAAATCTTGATTTTTCAGATTCGTTGGAAAGATATCATCGATTAGATCCTATTATTTTTGGTTTCACTAAAGTCCGGATTGTTTTGCACCCGGTACATTCAATTGTAGTTTGAAATCGAATTATCGAACTACCGCGCCATTTTCAATTCTATTTATAATTATATATAAATATTTATATTCTAACGACGACACATATAAATATATACGTTCGAATTATATTCAAAATAAATTTTTCGTCGATATTATTAAAAATAATCTATTTTAAATATTCAAAATTAGCTAGAATTGCCAAAATAAAAATTTTAAACTGGCTCAGAATTTCCGGGTTATTACAATCTCCCCCACTTAAAACTTTTCGTCCCCGAAAAGGAACAAAGTCGAAAGTGGTTTGATCAATCAACTCTACGTTCGATCTGGCTTCCATTCTCCAACTTTTCAGTTTCTGAGAATTTTCAAATTCTTCAAAAATTTGGCTAACACCCTAAATTTTCGAAAAATTTCGCCATAACCTCCCCTGCACCGGGAGCCACGGGAAAATCCCGAAATTGCCATATAGGCCTTCTGATCTCAAAAAGAAAAAGAAAAAGCCAAGCGGCTAGCCAATAGGCTCATAAAATCATCATCACCCAAACAAAACAGTAAATTATAGTAAACATGTACCTATTTGTCGGGCAAACAAATTTTATCCTCTGCTCTAGCCTCCTTGCTATGACCTGTTCAATGTAAGTATATGTATATGCAAGCAAATGCTACTAATTTTCAATATAGTTCAATATTTGGTTCAATTAGGCATAAATGATTCAAAATTATCAAACAAATAAACAACCAACACAAACATCAATCAATTAGTGAATTAGAGTTTCAAATCCATAAATTTGATATATATATACAAAAAATCATGTTTTGATGCCAATTCACAACAATGTGTTCTAACTATGTAAGTTTTGGTTCTCACACCAGCCTAATGGAAATATATAGAAATCACACCTTCGAAACTCGAACATAAATATTGGTGATGGAGCTCCATCATCAAAATCATCTCCGAGCGACTAGAGTGTAATTCTATATCTATCTAATATATTAAAACTTCGTATATACGTTCATGACGCGTATATGCAAAATCTTTATATATTCGATTGTCCAAATTCAAAATAAATAAATATTCAAATACGTATTAAAATGATTTAAATTTCAAAACAAAATTGTTTTCATTTGAAAAATATACTCTTCACACTCGTTCTAGGATACTACTGATCCTATCTCTAACGAGTCATTCTAATTGGATATTACTAATCCAATATCTGATGAATTCTTTCCTATGGTTCTAATGTGTCTTGTTCTCGAGCTCTATAAACCAAAGCTCTGATACCACTGTGAGAACCCGTTACTTCCCCGTGAAGGAAAGAACGGATACTTTGAGAACAACACACAAATGAACGTAGACGGAAGAACATTTCATTGTTATTACAACAATTCCATCAGATACAAGAATATACAGAGTATAAATGAATAAATTACATTCGATGAATATCAGAGATTACAATAAATTACATAGCAGCGGAAAAATAATATAAAGCACAACTGAAGGTGATATACGGATATAGAGCTTTCCGGATATCATTCCAGCTGTAAACCAGGATCCTGTGAATATAAATCTGCAGAACCGAAACTACTAGCTGCCCGTGTCGAAAATAAGGGCACCCAGAGTTTAGGTTAAAACAATAAACTCCAGGTCAGTCATGTGACTGGTGTGAGAACTAAAACAGTTATTTAAAACTTTACTTTAAAAGAGAGTAATTCAAGGGACCACGCCGTATAACACGGAACGGGTTTCCTCCCAAGAATACCAGTGCATAGGATAAACGGCGCAATGCTTTTCGAAAAATGAAGCTATTATAAGACCCAGGTCCCATTACACAATGCAACGCAAGCCGGAGGATAGGGTTTTCCCTTATAATAGCCAAACATGCTTGGTACGCTTAAAACAAATCATTTGATACTATAATAAGTGTATAGTGTCAAAACATTTCAATCATAAATATCAATCATAGGCGGCATGGGTACCATCTATCATGTCGCCATACTAGTTCTACAATTAAAACCGCAATACACGTATTGGAAATTGGATTTCCGTCATGAGTCGAGGCAAGGGGCAAGCTCCTCTCCGCGTTCGAGACACTCTAGCAAATGTCCCAGGGCTACGCACTCTGGGCAACCCTTGGATGCTTAAGGGCCGGTCCTCACTTACGTTAGAGGATTAGTATTCCTGAACACACGTTTCCCGATCCTTACAGACCTATAATCGAGGCGCCTCATCCAACAACCACAAAGGTGAAAAGTATATATATGTCAGGGCTGGTAAGTCACTGACACCACCAAAGCTAGAAAGAAACGTCGTGCTCTCCCTGCAGTCCGTATCCCGTTTTTAACTCATACCGAGGTGTGAGGCTCGCGAATTCACGTTATACACAAAGCTACGCCACAAAGGCCGTGCTTTGATCATCAACCACAAGACTTTGCTTTTTAACAGAAGCCTTGATCATTGCATCTTAGGGTGCCACACAGACAATTCATGCCATGCGACTGATGTCCATCGATATACAACCTCTGAGCTCGTACGTCTCAGAGAAGGGCGTTAAGCAAAAGAATAAATTCTCCGCCGCCAAACAGATGTATATTTAATAGAAATCAATCAACACAGAATAAAATCCAATGTCAGACACACAATCCATTTACAAGTCCGTTCTGGGTCTGAACGAAACCGGAGGCACTTTCCTCGCATATCCATCCATCTCCAAGTACGTCTGGACGACCACCAACTATTTCCATCCTCTTGGGTGTACAGCCCAATCAGGATCGTCAGTAATAATCCAAACGATGTGAAGACTTCCGGTCTTCGACCACCGTCTTCATCTTCGACTTGTCGTCGAATCGGTTATTCAGAATGAGTATAAACCCGGTCTTTCCGAACAACCCGCGTATATTAAAACAAATGTTACACAAACACAACATACGCCTCATTCCAATGCAGAATATCCTTTTATTCACGAAATCACATTCTTAGGGAAAGGTTCCCATTAATTTTATCCAAGATAAATTCTTTAAAATTTATCCTTTAATCTTCTTTTGGATGTCGTTTCAAACCAAATTATGGTTTTCTGAACTAGTCGAGATTAGCGAACCACACCGAAGTAATTATTTATTTTATTTCCCAATCCCAACCTATTCATCACATGAAGCAAAACTGGTGATACTCCATATCTAACACCATGGTGTTATCGGTAAAATTAATTACCATTTCACGTTCAAATCTATCTAATAAGAGATTTAACTAACGCTTTGGAGCAAAACTGGTGGTACTCCATTCTCGCTTACTTTCTAAATTTGATAATTTGAATTATCAATTCACATTTCAATCTAATTGTAGATTCAATAAAACTCCTTTTACTGGGTTAAAGAACTAGGTGTTATTTAAAACACAGTTCACGACAAACCCAAATCACATTCTGTTTATTATCGGGTTAAAGAACCAGTGTTATTTAAAACACCGTTCACTATAAACCCATTTCAAATCCAATCAAATATATTAGAAATTCCGATTATTTAAAACCCCTTTTTAAATCTAATTTATTTAAAAATAATTGGGTTTTAAATTTAGTTCACTAGTTCATTTCGATAAAAATTGATTTTTACCTTTTCAAATATGGAGTTTTTCACCCCAATTTTTCCCAAATCATTTCTTATGATTTTACACAAATTATTACTATTTTTAATAATTTTATTAAGGCCCGTACAATCGATTTCCAACAATGGCCATCGAACTGCACTTACAGCGACCTTTTTCAAATTTGATTTGGACATATCTCCAAATCCAACCGTTAGATTTCAAATTTCTAATATTCATTAGAAAGCTCTTTTCGATACAAACCCAACGGTTCCGGTTTTAGGAGAATCCGACGGTCGGATCTCCCGTAATGTCCGTTTGAAATAAATGGTCGAAATTCACGAACTACCGCGGCGCGTTCTATTCAGGCCATTTTATTATATATAATATATATATAATATATTGCGTCGATTTCTATTTAAAACGAATTTTATAAATAGTTTTTAAATTTGTTTCAAAAACAATTTCAACTGCTATTTCAATTCAAATCAAAATTAATTTTCTTCTTATAAATTCGTTTTAAAATTCATTTCTATTCAATTCAAATTTCAATTCAATTTGAATTCATTTCAATTCGCTTTCAATTCAATTTGAATTCGTTTTCAATTCAATTCAATTCCAAAGTCGTTTTCTATTCGATTCAATTCAAATTGGTTTTCTATTCGATTCAATTCAAATTGGTTTTCTATTCGATTCAATTCAAATTCGTTATATATTCAATTGAAATCAAAATCGTTTTCTATTCAATTCATTTCGAAATCGTTTTCTATTCAATTCATTTCGAAATCGTTTTCTATTCAATTCATTTCGAAATTGTTTTCTATTCAATTCATATTTCATTTCAAAATATTCGATTTCGAAGTCACTTTTCAGTATTCATTTTAAAATGAATAAAATCGATATAAGTATCGTTCACATCAAAATGGCGTCAATCTAATCAACACGGCTTCATATATTTCTATTTTCAAATATTCTATTTCAAATATTTCTTTTTCAAATATTTCCCTTTCAAATATTTTTATTTCAAATATTTCCATTATTAAAATATTTTGTTCAACACATGACTAATCTCAACGGATGAGTACAATCAACACATGAACCTTATATTATATAATATTGATAAAGATGTAAATTTTATTATTAAAATATTTCGTTCAACACATGACTAATCTCAACGGATGAGTACAGTCAACACATGAACCTTATATTATATAATATTGATAAAGATGTAAATTTTATTATTAAAATATTTCGTTCAACACATGACTAATCTCAACGGATGAGTACAGTCAACACATGAACCTTATATTATATAATATTGATAAAGAAGTAAATTTTACTATTATTCTTTATTTTCCCGATTGGAATGAGGCCCAATCAATTACCATATAAGGTTAATTATATGGGTTTTCATACATCACACGTATAAGATAGCATTGAAAAATAATCAACCATCAACCAAAGTGCACTACACTGCATAAGCATCAAATATAGATATTCAACGCTTATAACAGCCTGTCAATCAATCGATCGACATATTTAATCAATTAGGATGAGTGAACTTCAAATTTCATCCCAACACCCGTGTGGGGTTTCAAACAATCAAACACAGATTTTATTCGTGCAGTTGGGCGATGTGTAAAATTTATCGCCCCAGTCAATATCAGTCAAATCAGTGTATATAAACAAATCGGCCGATTTGTTTATAATTATTTATTTATTCACTTTCACGTATATTCATATTCACGTTAAAAATTATATTTTTAACGATAAAACATTTTATCTTAACATATGAATTTCTATTCAATTCATTTCTTTAAATAAAATGATATTTTATTTTTCTAACTTATTTTAGAAAATTTCGGCGGCATAACGGCGCGATACTAGAAATAGGACAAGGCCTAGCCTTATTCCCGGTCTAGTGAAGGCCCACGCCATTCACACATCAATCAATCCATTCATTTCACCAAACAATTCAATTTCAAATCAAATCATCTAACTAATCTATGCAACCAAACAAACAAGTCCATGGTCTGTGGACGATTATGTCGGGTGCTACTAAGCACCGTCTGCATCCTAGTATATATATATATAATTAGAAAATGAAATTGAAAGGTGAGAAATTCTCACCGAAAGCTATCCTAACTCCACGGCACTTCATTGATAGAAATCTTCGTCATTCTCGCCTTTTGTCGCTTTCGTTGTCCGCTTTCACTACATATGTAAAAATCACATTTTTATATACTAATGTCTTTAAAATAAAAATCACATCTTTATTTATTCACTTTCAATTTAAAAATCATATTTTTATAATCGCTTCATACATTTAAAAATCGAATTTTCACTTCGCTATACTCTATATAAAAATCGAATTTTTACCTTGCTATTCAATATATAAAAATCGAATTTTTACTTTGCTATTCAATATATAAAAGTTTCGCCTTTTTAAAAATAGATCTTTCACCCCTTTTACAATAAAGATTTCGCCTTTTCTAAAACATAGACTTCGCCTTCTCAAATTTAAAGATTTCATCTTTTCAAATTAAGGTCTGCCTTTCTATAATATAAAAATTATATTTTTCTCGAAGTAAAAATCATATTTTTACTTCACTACTCATCTTAAAATATCGTCTTTTCATATTTAAAAATATCGTCTTTTCATATTTAAAAATATCGTCTTTTCATTTTTAAAAATATCGTCTTTTCATTTCTAAAAATATTGTCTTTTCATATTCAAAAATCTAATCTTACCTAGTTAATAAAAATCGCATCTTTCTAGTTTAAAAATAACTATTTTTCCTAAATAAACATCTATTCTTTTCTAAACTAAAAATCAATGCTTTTAAATTAATAAAAATCAGTTCTTGTTAACTATAAAAATTCAGTTTTTGCTTATCATAAATAAAAAGAAATAAGGATAAAACTTACAAGGGGGGTTTCACTGCGCCTGAGGGAGGAGGGAGAGAAAGGAGGAGGGCGGCGACGTTGGGGGGGGGGGGGGTTTGCGCGGCGGTGGAGGGAAAGGGGGGGCTGCTTCACGCGATGGTGCTCTCTTACGGAGGAGCGTCGTGGGTGAGGCGGGGGGGTTGCGGGTTCGGGTCTGGGTGGGGTTCGGGCGTCGCAGGCGAAGGGAGGGGGGTTCGGGCGTCGCAGGCGAAGGGAGGGGGGTTCGGGCGTCGCAGTCGAGGAAGGGAAGGGGAGGAGGAGGAAGAAGGGAGGGGGGTGTGCGTCGCGGCGCCGCCACTTGAGGGGGGGGGGGTTCGTCGATCGCCTGGCGCGATCTTTTTTTTCTTTTCTTTGCTCTGATTCGATTTATGAAAGGGGGGAGGGGCAAAACGAAATTAAGGGGAAGAGGGAAAGGGAGGGTTTTAATTTTTAATTAATTTATTTATTTTGCAAAAAGTTGACTTTTACATACGACCTCGAAACGAGGCCCACCGTCTGTCGTCCATAGCATTTTACCCCCATTCCGAACACAATGGGATATGTATCGTAGGCTGATTCGATAGTTACGATCAGTTTCCGTTGAATTTACATTTAAATTGCTATATTGAATTTTAAACGTACATTTCAAATTACCGGGGCCACATACTAACTAGAAAAAATTCCAGAAAAATATTTTTTAGCTTCGTATTGACGATACGGTCCTAACAAAACTAGTTTCGTCGAATTCTGAGACCGTTTGAAAAATGGCCAATTTCCAGTCGATTAAAATCAACTGAAACTGGTCAAACACGTTTTCCTTTACCACGCTCACATATTGATTCGAAAAATTATGAAATTTGGAATCTAGCAATAATTTGACATCACGGACCCAAAAAAACTGGTTTCGTCGAATTCCGAGGTCGTTTGCAAAATTCCCATTTTTAAGGGCCTGAATTCCATAGCGACTATTCAGAATTTTCAACTGGACATATCTTTTGATTCCCGCTATGAAATCTTGATTTTTCGGATTCGTTGGAAAGATATCATCGATTAGATCCTATTATTTTTGGTTTCACTAAAGTCCGGATTCTTTTGCACCCGGTACATTCAATTGTAGTTTGAAATCGAATTATCGAACTACCGCGCCATTTTCAATTCTATTTATAATTATATATAAATATTTATATTCTAACGACGACGCGTATAAATATATACGTTCGAATTATATTCAAATAAATTTTTCGTCGATATTATTAAAAATAATCTATTTTAAATATTTCAAAATTAGCTAGAATTGCCAAAATAAAAATTTTAAACTGGCTCAGAATTTCCGGGTTATTACAGGTTACTTCGGTAAGGCTTGTTAATCTCGACTGGATGATAAACCGTAATTTAGTTTAGATTGTGAAAGGATATTGAAAAATCTTTTGCAATGGTTTCCATAGAATGATTTAAACAAGAGGTTAAAATGAATAAAATCTTTGATAAGATTTATGGGAATAATTCCCAATTTAATGAATATTTGAATAGAGGAATATTCTGGATTGGAATGAGTTTCATGAGATCATGTATACGTATTAGTTTTAAAATATGGGCTAATTATTTGGAAAGGTCGTGGTTTTACCCATTCCGAATAATTATTTGACGTAATGATGATGTCAAGATATCGACGACAATGGTTGAAGACCAAGATTTCTTCACATCGGATGGATAGCCTGTTGATGCCTTGGGCGACGACCCACATGAGGTTAAAGTAACAGTTAATCTGATCTTACCTGAAACGATTTGGTTTTGCGAGGACTTGCACTCCCAGGCGGGGATGTGGAATCAAGTGCCTTCGTTTTCATTACTATTCCCGGAATGGACTTGTTGATGGATTTCTTGTCTGACACTATATTTTATAAAATACTGACTGACATTTACTAAACATACTTCTGTTTGGTGGCGGAGAATTTATTCTCTTGCTTAACACTGTAACGACCCACTATTTTGAACCATTCAAATCGACAATAAACCTCACATGTCAGACTTGAATCATCCAAAACAATAGATTGTTAATATAATTCGGGGTAAAATAAAACCAATCACAGAATCATAAACAGATCACAAACACAGAATAACTCGCAGCGGAAAATAAAACCATAGTAGTTCATGAAGCTACTACATAAGATAGTCTCAAAGAAGTACATAAGTGACATGGACATAGCAAATACATCAAGTCTCAGACGAATAAATGATATATCAGTACATACCAATGCCAAGTCAACTAGGATCAAAATAACTGAAGGAAAAGACAGATAACAGCTACAGCTCCAAAAGGGTCTCTAGCTCCAAAACAAGACTCCAATGCTGTGCTACTCAGGCTGACCCGAGCAAAATGCAAAGACAAAACACTCGGATCAGGACTAACATTCTCATAACAGAAATTTAACTTAATTGAAAACATTCAACTGAAATGCATAAATAACTTAGAAGATGTTTGGGATTTCCATCCTCTAAGGATCCGGTAACTATATCATATACTACACTACGCTATTATAATAATGTCTACGGGAAATATAATATTGAAAATAGCGTAAGCGGGATTACCATTATTACCCTTACACCGTTTATAAACGTTGTATTCTATACAGTACTGTAAACTCCACCAAAATCGGTGGGCTATCAGGGAGCACTCCATAGGTACAACGCAAAACAAATTCGTAATAGGCTCGATCAAGGAAATATGACAAGGCACTCGAGGAAATACCCAGGGTAGGATCTACCAATTGCACTCCCGGACCGGTGGTGACGCATAGCAGCCACTATCGCCCACCTCGAACACACTCCCAAAATCAAGGGTGGATCCACCAATCAAATCACTAAGTAATAGATATGGTTTGAAGAAGCGTGTTCGATAAAGGGTGCGACCCCATTAATCACGGTATAGCTCCTGTTTTAGTCATTTTAATTATGACTCGAAAGTCAAGGCTATCCATCATCGTTCTCTTACTTCATTCCAGTATCGTTCGTCAAATCCATCCTACTTTGTTCTTGATTCTCCACCGCGTACACAGTTGTTAAAGTGGTATCGGTATCGACAGAGAGTATGTTAATACCGACTCCGGTCTCTTTAACAACCAATCGCTTATTTCACACCGTGGTTTTTTTTTTCAAATCAAATTGAACATTTGAAATCACAAGTTATCAAATAAAATCAACTTCAAAATATTAACTTTAATGTATTTGAAAAAAAAAATTTATTTTAACATCTTTGAAATCATTAAGTTTGTACAAGTCGAAATCATTTCAAAATTTGATTGATTTTTTTTTTTATCAAAATAATTCATTTATTAAATATAACTTTAATTAAAAAAATTACTTTTAAAACAAAATAAAATCTTAAAACAACTTCATTTTTTTTTGAAACTTTATATCACTTGAAATTTAAAAATCAATTTATTTCAAAACATTTAGAAATCAACCACGGTGTCCGTATATAATTTTCTACCTAGGGTCAAGTGATTAATTCAATCCTAGTCAATTAAATATTTACGGGTATGTATCATTTCAACCCGCAATCCCAAAATCAATAAAACCGCTCGGGTTTATCATTTCAACCCATAACGATTTTTCCTAATCTAAGGGAATTTGCAGTGTGAGAGTATCATAAATAAACATCGATGCAACATCACATAACATACATATCATCACATTATAATCGCATATCACTTGTGCATAAATTTTGTGTCATATAAATGTCGTGACATAACGTGTCATATGTGAGCAACTCATATATCAAAAATGTGATTTTCTATAAACAAGTCCTACGCATTTCAATCAACATTTCAATAAAGTTAAATTTACGGTCATGAATAATGTGAGCCAAGTGTGAGATAAAACTCACCTTCGTGGTACGGAAAATGATTACGGTACGGACGAAACAAGAGATGACGACGAAATCCGAGCGCACTCGAAACCGAATCAAAGCAACTACGGGCGGACCGAATCTGTTCACGCAAGCGAACACAAAATTTATTAAATTAACTTTTTTTTTTAAAGACAAAGGCATGCTACTGGAACCCAAAAAACAAACGCATGCTACTTGTAAATGGACAACAAGCTTGCATGGAACCAAGCATGCTACAGGAAGCGGCAAAAAAAAAAAGAAATCATTTTTTTTTTTAAAAAAAAAAACAACAAAACAAATTTTTTTTTTTTTTTACATATGTATGCATGCTACATTCCATTTGCATGGAACAATATGGACAACTAAACAGTAAAACATGGAAATGAGGGACATGTTTGTTCCTAATGCATAATGCATGCTACAGGAAGCCCAAAGAACTAACGCATGCATTTTATTCCACCAGGTAACGCATGATTTAATTCTTTTTTTTTTTTTTTTTTTTTTTTTATAGACAAACGCATGCTAAGCATGCATAAAGTAAAAATGCAAGCTGGTGGGAACATGCAACTCAACTGATGCATGTAACTAACGCATGGAACCATGTCATATGGGACAAAACTTACATGGAACATATTCCATGCTTAAGGAGGACGCTTGTTACATACTTTTTTTTTCTCTTTTTCACAAAACAAAAATTTTTTATTTTTTTTTTTAGTACAAAACAAGCATAATATTATTTTTCCAACTAACGCTTGCAACACGTGAATGGGAAGGGAAAGAGAAAGGGAAAGTTTAAGTAATGCACTAGACGGATGCTACAGGATGTAAAAAAAAAAAATGCATGCTACAGAAGGTTCATGCCATATTTCATTAGCATGGGACCATAATAAAACTTGTGCATGTCAAATATTTTGTCCTTTTTTATATATGCTTAAGCAAAACAGGGTATGGACTCAAAATTTAAGCATGTTCCAGAAAACACCTATGAGACAAGTTCATGCTACAGGGAGCATAAACGAAACAATGTATGTTTGTACAAAGATTTAATTTTTTTGTAGTAACAAATCAAAATATAAACTTTTAACTAACCAAAAGGGAAAGCATACCATGCTTCAACTAACCCAGCAACCCAAAAGCATACTTGTTTAATTTATGTTCTTCCAAATTTTATATAATACGAAAGGTAAGCACTCACAACAAATGGAATAGGCTTCACCAACGAATGGAACCACTGCCTGCAAAGTTGCTCGTCGAGAAAGGTTGCTCCGGCCGTATCTCCAGCGAAGTCAAGCGGAAGGAGACGCCGGTTGTAAAGTTTGAAGAGTTTTCCTCTTCTTTTCTTTTTTTTTTTCTTGTGTAAAACGGAGGAGCTGCGAAATCTGAGGCGGAAGGAAATGAAAGGGGAAGAAGAGAAAATGAAGAAGAGGCGTGGGAGATGTGTTAGTTTAAAAAGGAAAAATAGGTGCAGCAAATCACGTGATGCTACGGAGATCTTTTTTCCTTTTCCCTGTAACCGTTTCACAAAGATTGACCAAATGCAAATAGTGTGATACACTTTTATTTCTTGGACAAGAAGAAATACACGGTTAGAGAATAGACACCTAAATAAACAAAATAGCGCATGGACGTTTCGGATACGGATGGTATCCGACCGTAAAATTCAACGATGTTTTCAACGCGTGATTATACGAAACAAATTTAAACTTGTAACGCGTCAATGGAAAAATATTACGAAATCGACGCTAACGCGCTATGCACCGAAAACTTGCAATTTCTTTCCGAACGACGTAAAATTTGATTTAAACAAATTGAACAACGAAAGCCGTCGTATTATAACGCGCAGAAAAATAAATAAAAAAGCGTAAACAAAACAAATTTTTTTTTTCAGTTTATTTTTTTTTAAATTAATAATTGGTTTAGTTTCAATCCAAAAATTTACGAGTCGTTACACTCTCCCCTACTCAGAACTTTTCGTCCTCGAAAAGAACGAGATAAGTGAATCAAAGAACGAATCAATAAATAGAGAGATAAACTAGATTCAAATGTACCTGAGACAAACAACTCCGGATTCGAAGCACGCATGCTCTCCTCTGTCTCCCAAGTGCAATCTCGATCGTCAGTACTCCACTGTACCTTGACCAAGCTAACAGACTTTCTTCTTAGTTGCTTCGTACCTCTATCAACGATAAAAAGTGGTTTCCTTTCAACAGTCAGATTTGGCTCCAACTCTAAATTGTCAATCAAATCTGGTTGGACGATCAAAGAAGGATCATGGAGATACTTACGGAGATGTGAAACGTGAAATACGTTATGCACCCCCGAGAGTTTCTCAGGCAACTCAACACGATAAGCAAGCGGACCAACTTTCTCCAATATCTGAAAAGGACCAATGTACCTAGGCGCAAGCTTCCCTTTTCGACCAAAACGAATAACGTTCTTCAATGGAGAAATCTTCAGAAAGACCTGATCTCCAACATCAAACACTAAAGCCCTTCGTCGTCTATCGGCATACTTCTTCTGTCGATCCTGAGCAGTCCTCATCTTCTTCCTAATATCCTCAACTTTCTCAGAAGCTTCTAATATCATATCCGGTCCAAGTACTAACCGATCTCCAGACTCAATCCAACACGACGGAGAATTGCACGAAAGTCCGTACAAAGCAGCAAATGGTGACATTTTAATACTAGCCTGAAATCAACAATGGATTCAAAAGATAGAATTTTAAAATGAAAGACTAAATTCGAAGATAGATCGATACCTGATAACTATTATTATAGGTGAATTCGACAAGATGGAGATGATCTTCCCAAGACCCACCATAATCAAGAACACAAGCACGAAGAAGGTCTTCTAAAATTTGGTTCACCCTTTCCGTTTGACCATCGGTCTGCGGATGGTAAGCAGTGCTGAGATTTAGACGAGTTCCTAAAGCGTCCTGAAAAGCTCTCCAAAAGTTGCTGGTAAAGATAGGATCTCGGTCACACACAATACTCTTCGGAACTCCGTGCAATCTGACAATCTCTCGCATATAAAGCTGAGCCAAACTCGAAGCAGTACGATTAGCTCTAACTGGAATGAAATGAGCAGACTTGGTTAGCCTGTCAACTATTACCCATATGCTCTCATTTCCTTTTCTCGTCCTGGGAAGACCGTCGATAAAATCCATAGAAACTTGTTCCCACTTCCAATTGGGAATTTCAAGCGGTTGTAACAATCCTGCGGTCTTTTGATGGTCAGCCTTAACTTGCTGGCAAGTGGCACACCTACTCACATAAATAGAAACATCCCTCTTCATACCATTCCACCAATACAACTTCTTCATGTTCTGGTACATCTTCGTCACACCTGGATGAATAGAGAGTCTAGACCGATGGCTCTCCTTAAGTACCTCCTGTCTCAATCCATCGACATTAGGAACACAAATACGACCATTAATCCTCAAAATCCCTTTTTCATCAATCTGAGCATCCATGTCGCCTTGGTTACCTCCTTCTCGCCTTTGGACATTTTCCTTCATAAGCCTAAGCACATCATCCTCATCTTGCTTAGCTACTATGCGATCCATAAGAGGCGAAGAAACAACAATCTGATACAACATTGCCTTCTTCCGACTCAAAGCATCGGCTACCACATTAGCTTTTCCAGGTGTATAATTAATATCCAAGTCATAAGCAGCTAGGAACTCCAACCATCGAACCTGCCTCTGGTTAAGATCCTTCTGGCTGAATATATACTTCAATGACTGGTGGTCGGTGAATAACACAAATTTGGTCCCCAAAAGATGGTGTCTCCACAACTTCAAAGAAAAAACCACAGCGAGTAATTCCAAATCATGAGCTGCATAGTTGGCTTCATGAGTTTTCAGCTGACGACTGGCATAAGCAATAACTTTTCTGTTCTGCATCAAAACAGCTCCCAAACCCTCTCGACTAGCATCAGTATATAACGTTAATCCATCAGTTCCATTTGGGACGGTAAGAACAGGAGCAGAAGTAAGCTTTCGCTTTAACTCAATGAAGGCTGCTTCACACTTCGAATTCCAAACAAACTTGGTATTTTTGCGAGTTAAAGCAGTGAGAGGTGCAGCAATCCGAGCGAAATTCTCAATAAATCTCCTATAATAACCAGCAAGACCAAGAAAGCTATGAATATCTGTAGCGGATTTGGGCCTTTCCCAATCCTAAAGATAGAATAAGGAATTAGATTCAAAGAAAGATACAATGATTAAAATTATGAAAAGATGAAATGATAGAAGACTTATCCTCGAAGGGATTAATTAGGCAGAGTTATTCAGAATGGGGCGCCCCTTTTTTGAGACATACGAGCTCAAAGGATGTATGTTAGTGAATAGCAGTTTGTGTTTTAAGGGATGATAGTGTGGCATGATAAGTGGAAATGATCAAGGCTTTTGTTGAAAAGCAAGACCTTGTGGTTGAAGACCAAAGCATGGCTTAAATGCATAGCTTTGTGTATGTCGTGACTTCGCGGGCCTCACAACCCTGAATGAGCTGAAACAGGATTATAAACCACAAGGGTAGGACTTAACGTTCCATCTAGCAAAAAGAAACGCCATGGTATGGAGCCTAGACATTTACTTATGTGGTTTGTTGGATGAGGCGCTTCAGACTAGGTTAAAATACCTAGATGATAGTCTACACACAAACTGAGGGACGTTATGGTCAGGATGTTACTTTAATCCATGAAATAGGGTGGACCGACCCTACCGCTCTAAAGGAGCCAGACGGGATCTTGGAACCTAGCTGGGGGTTCCGAATTGGATTGGGAAGATCCTTAGCCTAAGCTCATTGATGGAAATCCAATTTCCAATATGAAACCCTTTACGTTTTTCAGTTGCATACCTATGTAGCCAACATAGTGGGATGGGGTACTATGCGAGCTAAGATTTATAAATTTATTTTCGAAAGGATTTTTCCATACCCTAGACAATATTATAATATCAAATGGTTTGGTTTTAAAACTATATCAAGCATGTTTTACGATTATAAGGCAAACCCTATCCTCTGGTGTGCGCCTACATTGTGTGATGGGACCTGGGGCTTATAACCGTTCATTTTTCTAAAGTCATATTTTCAAAATCTGGTTTATGGTTGCTATAATTTGGTTCAGGTTGCTATGGTTGTGCACATATCCTTTGGTGGAAACCCGTTCCATGATATGCGGCATGGTCCCGATATACCTTACTCAAAATAAGGCTAAGTATAAGATTAGTTAATGAAGTTTTCTCAAACCAGTCCCGTGATTGACTCGTAGTTTGTTTTTTTCCCTTGCAAACTGCGAGTGCCCACAATTTCCACACGAGCAGTCTGTTAGTTTGTTTTTTCAGTTTTCGAGATCGGGTTCAAGCTTGAAGACTTGGAGTTCCAGAGTGAGCTGGAGTTTCATATGAAGGCATGACGTACTCTATTATCAGTATATTACGTTAAGTCTTTATGGAGTAATGGTATGTAAAATCATATTTTGTATTCAAAAATGTTTCTGCTACAATAATATATTCTTACTATATTTTATCTGTTCCACTGTGAGCTTTGTATTCCGCTGTGTTTGTTCTGATAAATCATAACGAAATGTACATTTGCTTACTTTGAATCGACATGGGTTCGATTTTTGGCCAGTTTGAAGTAGGTAGAAGTGCGGGTCGTCACACCAAGGGTCACATTTTGGGGGAAAAATTTTCATTCTACAACTTTGTATTCTTTTCTTAGGGAGAAAAACTTAATTTTTCAAATCAATTGGGGATTTCCTCGATACTTGTAATACATTTAAAACGAATAAAATAGGGAAATCTGATACTTAATATATTTCTTAATTTGATAATCATATTATGTTTGTCTTGATTAAACGTCAAGTTATCGTTTATCTTTTTCATGAAAGGGTAAATCACAAACATTTCGTAAGAGGGAAACCCTAGAGTGAAATCAAGGAATTACCCCTTTTAACCACTATATGTGATTTAACTCTTTCATGATAAGCTTAATGAATCACAATTACAAATGAAACCTATTATATGCTTGTGACTTGATAACTAGCATAACCAAAGCCCTTCATTAGAAGGCTTGATGTGGAATTATCGCATTAGTCGCTAAGTGTTATGATATGTTGTTAACCTTATTATTGTGAAGCATTAACATGTTTCCTTTTAACACAATGGATGTTACTTATCCTGAACCTAAGGATGACTTGTAACAACCCGAAAATCTGGGCCAGTTTAAAATTTCTATTTTGGCAATTTTAGCGAATTTTGATTATTTAAAATGAATTATTTTAAATAATATCGACGAGAAATTTACTTTGAATATAATTCGACGTATATATTATATACGTCGTCGTTAGAATATAAATAATTATATATAATTATATAAGGAATTGAAAATGGCGCGGTAGTTCGATAATTCGATTTCAAACTTCAATTGAACATACCGGGGGCAAAATAATCCGGATTTTAGTGAAACCAAAAACATTAGGATCTAATTGAGGATATCTTTCCAACGAATCCGAAAAATCAAAATTTCATAGCGGGAATCAAAAGATATGTCCAGTTGAAAATTCTAAATAGTCGCTATGGAATTCAGGCCCTTAAAAATGGAAATTTTGCAAACGACCTCGGATTTCGACGAAACCACTTTAGTTGGATCCGGGATGTAAAGTTATTGCTAGGTTTCAAATTTCATAATTTTTCGATTCAATATGGGAGCGTGGCAAAGGAAAACGCGTTTGACCAGTTTCAGTTGATTTTAATCGACTGGAAAATGGCCATTTTTCCAACGGTCTCAGAATTCGATGAAACTAGTTTTGCTAGGACCGTATCGTCAATACGAAGCTAGAAAATATTTTTCGGGAATTTTTAGAGACCATACGTGACCCCAGTAAATTGAAATGCGCGTTCAAATTCAATATATAGAGTTATATGTTGATTTTGACGAAAACTGATTGTAACGATCGAATCAGCTTACGATACATATCCCATTGTGTTCGAAATGGAGGTAATACGCTATGGACGACAGGCGGTGGGCCTCGTTTCGAGGTCGAAATGAAAAGTTGCTTTTTGGAATATAATATATAATTAAAATAAAAGTCAAACCCCTTTTCCTATACTCTCCCCCACCCCGTTACATTTCAGTTCGAATCGAAAATGAAAAAAAAACCTAAACTACCGCCGAGCCCCCCCCCCCCCCAGGCGGCGTGCCACCGCGATATCCCCCCACCCTCTGCGCCACCGCGCGACACCCCCCATCCTCCTGCTGCCGATCGAAGACACCCCCCCCTCTGCTGTCGATCGCGACGCACCCTCCCCCTTCCTTTTTTTTCTCCTGCCGCCGCCCCTCTTCTTCTTCTCCACCTCGCCTCCGCCCCCCCCATCCAGCTCCGCCGCCAAACAGAAACCCCCCCTCAATCGACGAACGCTGTGAGTTTTTTTATATTTAA
Organism: Allium sativum; assembly: GCA_030737875.1. Lineage (NCBI taxonomy): Eukaryota > Viridiplantae > Streptophyta > Magnoliopsida > Asparagales > Amaryllidaceae > Allium > Allium sativum. The sequence continues at coordinate 257,293,178 of CM060923.1, forward strand.
TTATTTGCATTATTTTTATTTTTCTTTCTTTTCCCTGATGTTAATTAGGAATAAAACTGCCTTTCTATTATTTTATTTTTATTTTATTCCAAGGTTAGGATTTTTATATTGTAAAAATATCGAAGATAGGATTTTTATATTGTAAAAATATCAAAGATGGAATTTTTATATGGTAAAAATATTAAAAATATAATTTTTATTATAGTAGAAGTATAAAAATATAATCTTTTATATAGTTATGATGATAAAAATCCGATCTTTATATATGAAGTAGAAATATAAAAATATAATTTTATATAGAATAAAGCGTCTATCTAAATATATGAAGTAGAAATAAAAATATGATTTTTATATATTGAATAGCAAAGTAAAAATTCGATTTTTATATATTGAATAGCGAAGTAAAAATATGATTTTTATATATTGAATAGCAAAATAAAAATTCGATTTTTCTATATTGAATAGTGAAGTAAAAATTCGATTTTTCTATATTGAATAGTGAAGTAAAAATTCGATTTTTCAATATTGAGTACAAAGTAAAAATGTGATTTTTACATATGTAGAGAATACGGGCAAAGAAAGTGATGAAAGATGAAACGACGAAGATTTCTGCATAAGAAGAGTCGTGGGATTGGATTAGCAATTCTGTGAGAACTTCTCGCCTTTCAATTTAATTTTTTCTAGTTATATATATATACTAGGATGCAGACGGTGTTTAGTAGCACCCGACTCCCGTCGTCCACAGATCATGGACGGCTTGTATGCTTGGTTGTTTGATTCTGATGTGTAGTTGATTGTGTGATATGATGTGAAATGAAATAAAATATTTATATAGTTAAAAATATTTTATAGTTAAAAATAGAATTTTTAACGTATATATATGGAATGAAATAAAAATAAACAAATCTGACGATTTGTTATATATACACACATTGGACTGATATTGATTGGGACGATAAATTTTACACATCGCCCAACTGCACAAATAAAATCTGTGTTTGATTGTTTGAAACCCCACACAGGTATTGGGATGATATTTAACGTACACTAATCCCAATAATTAGTTATATGTCGATCGATTGATTGACAGACTGTTATAAGCGTTAAATATTTATATTTGATGCTTATACGGTGTAGAATGCACTTTGGATGATGGTTGATTATTCATCGTTGTTATTATATACATGTGTTGTAGAAAATCCATATAATTAACATTATATGGTAATTGATTGGGCCTCATTCCAGTTTTGAAAAAGAAAGTTTGAAATAGAAATATTTGAAATAGAATATTTGAAAATAGAAATATATGAAGCCGTGTTGATTAGATTGACGCCATTTTGACGTGAACGATATTTATATCGATTTTATTCATTTTATAATGAATATCGAAAGTGATTTCAAAATCTGATATTTTGAAAAGAATTGAAATTCGAACTGAAACTGAATAGAAATGAATTCGAATTGAAATCGAATAGAAATGAATTCGAATTGAAATATAATTGAAAACGAACTGAAATTAAATTAGAAATCAATTTGAATTGAATCGATTTGAAATGAAATTAAAATGAATTTATGATTGAAAAATTCGATTTTGATTTGAATTTGAAATAGAAGTTGAAATTGTTTTGAAAACGAATTTAAAACGATTTACAAAATACGTTTCAAAAGGAAATCGACGAAGTATATATTATATATATTATATATATAATATAATGGCCGGAATAGAACGCGCCGCGCCGCGGCATTTCGCGAATTTCGACCATTGACTTCGAACGAATATTACGGGAGATCCGACCGTCGGATTCTCCTAAAACCGGAACCGTTGGGTTCGTATCGAAAAGAGCTTTCTAACGAATATTAGAAATTTGAAATCTAATGGTTGGATTTGGAATTATGTCCAAATCAAATTTGGAAAAGGTCGCTATACGTGCAGTTCGATGGCCGTTGATGGAAATCGACTGTACGGGCCTTGATAAAATTATTAAAAATATCAATAATTTGTGTAAAATCATAAGAAATGATTTGGGAAAAATCGGGATGAAAAACTCAGTACTTGAAAAGATAAAAATAGATTTTTATCGAAATGAACTAGTTTTGAACTAGAATAATAATTCTATTTATTTTTAAAATAAATAAATTGGATTTGAAATGGTTTTGAAAATAACCAGAATTTCCAATGATTGCATTGGAAGGGATTTTAATCGAAATTGTCTTCGGAATATTTCGATGTTGTATTTCGTGACGATACAGATATTGTTATGGGAATTTGAAAGATATATATATCGCTATTCCCAATACGATATTTGTTGGTCGTAGAATTCGATATTGAATATAAGACGATATATTTTCTATTCAGAGCCTTGTATTTAATATCAAATGTGATTTGGGTTTGTCGTGAATGGTGTCTTCATTAACATTGTTCTTGAACCCAGTTGAGAAAAGATTAAATCTTTTTATTTAGATTTAATGAAGTGTACCAATTAAATAATATTTAATTGGAATTGAATTGATATTGATTTTTGGGTTTATCGTGAATAGTATTTTAAATAACACTTGTTCTTTAACCCGATAATTAATGGATCGCGATTTTGGGTTGTCGTGAACGGTATCTTCAATAATACTGTTCTTAGACCCAAAGGAGTTAAGAAAATCAGAAACTAACTGGAGATGAGTTTAGTTGAATGGTTTCTGGGGTATTGATCTGATGTTGGTTTCGTCCTTCGGGGTTAATACTTAAGGAATTGCTCACTTGCTAATTCCTGGTTAGGGACTGAAAGAAATGTGATGTGATTTTGGGTTTATCGTGAACCGTGTTTTAAATGACACTGATTCTTTAACCCAGTCACAGATTAAAACTAAGTGGAGTTTTAATGAATCTTTAATTAGATTGAAATGATCGAGAATGGAGTATCACCAGTTTTGCTCCAGGCGATAGTTAAATCTTTAATTAGATTTGAACGTGAAATGGTAATTGAATTTACCGATAACACCATGGTGTTAGATATGAAGTATAACCAGTTTTACTTCATGGGAGGAATAGGTTGGGATTGGGAAATTAAAACAAATGATTACTTCGGTAAAGTTCGTTAATCCCGACTAGTTTGAATTGATATTCAAAAATAGATTAAAGAATAAATTTAAAGGATTTATCTTTGATAAAATTAATGGGAACCTTTCCCTATGAATGTGAAATTTAGAAACTAACTGTCGGTTAGCTAAGCAGAATGGTTTTCTGGATATTGATCTGATGTTGGTTTCGGCCTTCGGGGTTAATATTTGGGGAATTATTCTCTGGTTAATTTACGGTTAGTGACTGATGAATTGGAATGAGGCGTATGTTGTGTTTGTGTAACACTTATTTAAAATATACGTGAGTTATTCGGAAAGACCGGGTTTATCCCATTCTGAATAACTGATACGACGATAAGTCGAAGATGAAGACGATGGTCGAAGACCGGAGGTCTTCACGTCGTTTGGGTGATTACTGATGATCTTGATTGGGCTGTACAACCAAGAAGATGGAAACAGTTGGTGATCGTCCAGACGTCCTTGGAGATCGATGGATATGCGGGGTACTAGGTGCCTCCGGTTTCGTTCAGACCCAGAACGGACTTGTAAATGGACTGTGTGTCTGACATTGGATTTTGGTCCGTGTGATTGATTTCTATTAAATATATATCTGTTTGGCGGCGGAGAATTTATTCTCTTGCTTAACGCCCTTTTCTGAGACGTACGAGCTCAGGGGTTATATATTGATGGATATCAAACGCATGGAATGAATTGCCTATTTGGCATGCCTAAGTGGCAATTGATCGAGGCTTCTGTTGAAAAGCAAAGTCTTGTGGTGATGATCAAAGCATAGCCTGTGTGGCACAGCTTGGTGTAACGTGAATTCGCGAGCCTCGCACCCCGGTTGTGAACCAAAAACGGGAGAGGACCTCAGGGAGGGCATGCATTTCTTTCTAGCTAGGGTGGTGTCAATGACCTACCAGCCCTGACATTTATATACTTTTCACCTGTGTGGTTGTTGCTGTTGCGAGGCTCCTCGGTTAGATCGGACGATCCGGGTCCGATGGAGTCATTCGTTGGCTCATTTACACCCCAAAGGGTGGGGAAACGTAGTGTTCAGACATAATAATCCACATCGGTGGACCGGCCCTGACGAACCAAGGGGCAGTTGCTGCTGTTCCTGAGACACGGGCTAGAGCGTCTCGAATCGGTTGAGGACTATCTTTTGCCTCGGTTCATAGATGGAAATCCAACTTCCAAATACGTGACATTTGCGGTTTTATTTGTAGAGCCTAGTATGGCGACATAGTGGGATGGGGCGCTTATGCCGCCTATGATTGATACTTATGATTTGAAGTTGTTTTATACACTATGCACTTATAATAGTATCAAATGATTTGTTTTTCAACGTATCAAGCATTCTTGGCTATTATAAGGTAAAAACCCTATCCTCCGGCTTGTGTTGCATTGTGTGATGGGACCTGGGTCTTATAATAGCTTCATTTTTCTTTATTTAGCATTGCGCTGTTGTTTTATGCACTGGTGTTCTTGGGAGGAAACCCGTTCCGTGTTATACGGCGTGGTCCTTGATTTACCTAACTTTAAATAAAGATTAATAACTGTTTTAGTTCTCACACCAGTCTCATGACTGACCTGGAGTTTATTGTTTTAACCTAAACTCTGGGTGCCCCTATTTTGACACGGGAAGCTAGTAGTTTTGGTTTGCAGATTTATATTCACAGGATCCTGGTTTACAGCTGGAACGATATACGGAAAGCTTTGTATCCGTATATCTCTTTCTAGTTGTGTATTGTATTATTTTACGCTGCTCTGTATTTAAATGTAATTTAAATCTCTGATATTTATGTGTCATATTCATTTATACTCTGTATATTCTTGTATCTGATGGAATTGTTGTGATATACAATGAAATGTTCTTCCGTCTGTGTTCTGTTGTGGCTTGTTCTCGAACTATCCGCGCTTTCCTCACCAGGGAAGTTACGGGTTTTTACAGTTGGTATCAGAGCTTTGGTTTACAAAGCTCAGAGAACAAGGCACATTAGAACCATACGAAAGAATTCATCAGAAACTGGATTAGTAATATCCAACGGAAATGACTCGTTAGAGATGGGATCAGTAGTATCCTAGAACGAGTGTGAAGAGTATATTTTTGAAAGTAAAAACAATTTTTGTTTTGAAAATTTAAATCAATTATTCGTATTTGATTATTTATTTGTATTGATTTGGACAGTCCAGTATATAAAGATTTTGCATATACACCTTGCAAACGTGTATTTGAAGTTTTAATATACTGGATAGATATAGAATTACACTCGAATCGCCCGAAGATGATTTTGATGATGGAGCTCCATCATTAGAATTCATGTTCGAGTGACGAAAGTGGACTTTCTATATATTTCCTATTGACTGGTGTGAGAACCAAAATTAGATAGGGCCTATTGTTGTGATTTGGCATCAAAAATGTGATTTGACTATATATCAAAGTTATGAATTTCAAAAGCTAATCAACTAATTGATTGATGGTTGTGTTGTTGATTATTGGTTGATTTATTAAAATTTGTATTATATAGCCAATTTGATCAAATAATGAATTGTATTAAAAATTTATCGCATTTGCATGCATATACATGTACTTACATTGAACAGGTCATAACAAAGAGGCTAGAGCAGAAGAATAAAATTTGTTTGCCCGACAAATAGGTACATGTTTAACATAATTTACTGTTTTGTTGGGTGATGATGATTTTATGAGCCTATTGGCTAGCCGCTTGGCTATTTCTTTTTCTTTTTGAGATCAGAAGGCCTGTATGGCAATTTCGGGATTTTCCCGTGGCTCCCGGTGCAGGGGAGGTTATGGCGAAATTTTTCGAAAATTCCGGGTGTTAGCCAAATTTTTTAAGAATTTGAAAATTCTCAGAAACTGAAAAGTTGGAGAATGGAAGCCAGATCAAACGTAGAGTTGATTGATCAAACCACTTTCGACTTTGTTCCTTTTCGGGGACGAAAAGTTTTAAGTGGGGGAGATTGTAACAACCCGAAAATCTGGGCCAGTTTAAAATTTTTATTTTGGCAATTTTAGCGAATTTTGATTATTTAAAATGAATTATTTTAAATAATATTGACGAGAAATTTACTTTGAATATAATTCGACGTATATATTATATACGTCGTCGTTAGAATATAAATAATTATATATAACTATATAAGGAATTGAAAATGGCGCGGTAGTTCAATAATTCGATTTCAAACTTCAATTGAACATACCGGGTGCAAAATAATCCGGATTTTAGTGAAACCAAAAACATTAGGATCTAATTGAGGATATCTTTCCAACGAATCCGAAAAATCAAAATTTCATAGCGGGAATCAAAAGATATGTCCAGTTGAAAATTCTGAATAGTCGCTATGGAATTCAGGCCCTTAAAAATGGAAATTTTGCAAACGACCTCGGATTTCGACGAAACCACTTTTGTTGGATCCGGGATGTAAAGTTATTGCTAGGTTTCAAATTTCATAATTTTTCGATTCAATATGGGAGCGTGGCAAAGGAAAACACGTTTGACCAGTTTTAGTTGATTTTAATCGACTAGAAAATGGCCAGTTTTCCAACGGTCTCAGAATTTGATGAAACTAGTTTTGTTAGGACCGTATCGTCAACACGAAGCTAGAAAATATTTTTCGGGAATTTTTAGAGATTATACGTGACCCCAGTAAATTGAAATGCGCGTTCGAATTCAATTTATAGAGTTATATGTTGATTTTGACGAAAACTGATTGTAACGATCGAATCAGCTTATGATACATATCCCATTGTGTTTGGAATGGGGATAATACGCTATGGACGACAGGCGGTGGGCCTCGTTTCGATGTCGAAATAAAAAGTTGCTTTTTGGAATATAATATATAATTAAAATAAAAGTCAAACCCCTTTTCCTATACTCTCCCCCACCCCGTTACATTTCAGTTCGAATCGAAAATGAAAAAAAAAACCTAAACTACCGCCGAGCCCCCCCCCCAGGCGGCGCGCCACCGCGATACCCCCTACCCTCTGCGCCACCGCGATACCCCCTACCCTCTGCGCCACCGCGCGACACCCCCCCAATCCTCCTGCTGCCGATCGAAGACACCCCCTCCTCTGCTATCGATCGCGACGCACCCTCCCCCCTCCTTTTTTTTCTCCTGTCGCCGCCCCTCTTCTTCTTCTCCACCTCGCCTCCGCCCCCCCCCCCCATCCAGCTCCGTCGCCAAACAGAAAACCCCCCTCCCTCAGTCGACGAACGCTGTGAGTTTTTTATATTTAATTATTTGCATTATTTTTCTTTATTTTCCCTGATGTTAATTAGGAATAAAACTGCCTTTCTATTATTTTATTTTTATTTTATTCCAAGGTTAGGATTTTTATATTGTAAAAATATCGAAGATAGGATTTTTATATTGTAAAAATATCAAAGTTGGAATTTTTATATGGTAAAAGTATTAAAAATATAATTTTTATTATAGTAGAAGTATAAAAATATAATCTTTTATATAGTTATGATGATAAAAATTCGATCTTTATATATGAAGTAGAAATATAAAAATATAATTTTATATAGAATAAAGCGTCTATCTAAATACATGAAGTAGAAATATAAAAATATAATTTTATATAGAATAAAGCGTCTATCTAAATATATGAAGTAGAAATAAAAATATGATTTTTATATATTGAATAGCAAAGTAAAAATTCGATTTTTATATATTGAATAGCGAAGTAAAAATATGATTTTTATATATTGAATAGCAAAATAAAAATTCGATTTTTCTATATTGAATAGTGAAGTAAAAATTCGATTTTTCTATATTGAATAGTGAAGTAAAAATTCGATTTTTCAATATTGAGTAGCAAAGTAAAAATGTGATTTTTACATATGTAGAGAATACGGGCAAAGAAAGTGATGAAAGATGAAACGACGAAGATTTCTGCACAAGAAGAGTCGTGGGATTGGATTTGCAATTCTGTGAGAACTTCTCGCCTTTCAATTTAATTTTTTCTAGTTATATATATATATACTAGGATGCAGACGGTGTTTAGTAGCACCCGACACCCGTCGTCCACAGACCATGGACGGCTTGTATGCTTGGTTGTTTGATTTTGATGTGTAGTTGATTGTGTGAAATGATGTGAAATAAAATAAAATATTTATATAGTTAAAAATATTTTATAGTTAAAAATAGAATTTTTAACGTATATATGAAATGAAATAAAAATAAACAAATCTGACGATTTGTTATATATACAGACATTGGACTGATATTGATTGGGACGATAAATTTTACACATCCCCTAACTGCACAAATAAAATCTGTGTTTGATTGTTTGAAACCCCACACGGGTATTGGGATGATATTTAACGTACACTAATCCCAATAATTAGTTGTATATCGATCGATTGATTGACAGACTGTTATAAGGGTTAAATATTTATATTTGATGCTTATACAGTGTAGAATGCACTTTGGATGATGGTTGATTATTCATCGTTGTTATTGTATACATGTGTTGTAGAAAATCCATATAATTAACATTATATGGTAATTGATTGGGCCTCATTCCAGTTTTGAAAAAGAAAGTTTGAAATAGAAATATTTGAAATAGAATATTTGAAAATAGAAATATATGAAGCCGGGTTGATTAGATTGACGCCATTTTGACGTGAACGATATTTATATCGATTTTATTCATTTTATAATGAATATCGAAAGTGATTTCAAAATCTGATATTTTGAAAAGAATTGAAATTCGAACTGAAACTGAATAGAAATGAATTCGAATTGAAATCGAATAGAAATGAATTCGAATTGAAATTGAATTGAATTGAAAACGAACTGAAATTGAATTAGAAATCAATTTGAATTGAATCGATTTGAAATGAAATTTATGGGAGATCCGACCGTCGGATTCTTCTAAAACCGGAACCGTTGGGTTCGTATCGAAAAGAGCTTTCAAACGAATATTAGAAATTTGAAATCTAACGGTTGGATTTGGAATTATGTCCAAATCAAATTTGGAAAAGGTCGCTATACGTGCAGTTCGATAGCCGCTGATGGAAATCGACTGTACGGGCCTTGATAAAATTATTAAAAATATCAATAATTTGTGTAAAATCATAAGAAATGATTTGAGAAAAATCGGGATGAAAAACTCCGTATTTGAAAAGATAAAAATAGATTTTTATCGAAATGAACTAGTTTTGAACTAGAATAATAATTCTATTTATTTTTAAAATAAATAAATTGGATTTGAAATGGTTTTGAAAATAACCAGAATTTCCAATGATTGCATTGGAAGGTATTTGAATCGAAATTGTCTTCGGAATATTTCGATGTTGGATTTCGTGACGATACAGATATTGTTATGGGAATTTGAAAGATATATATATCGTTATTCCCAATACGATATTTGTTGGTCGTAGAATTCGATATTGAATATAAGCCGGTATATTTTCGATTCAGAGCCTTGTATTTAATATCAAATGTGATTTGGGTTTGTCGTGAATGGTGTCTTCATTAACATTGTTCTTGAACCTAGTTGAGAAAAGATTAAATCTTTTTATTTAGATTTAATGAAGTGTACCAATTATATAATATTTAATTGAAATTGAATTGATATTGATTTTTGGGTTTATCGCGAATAGTGTTTTAAATAACACTTGTTCTTTAACCCGATAATTAATGGATCGCGATTTTGGGTTGTCGTGAACGGTTTCTTCAGTAATACTGTTCTTAGACCCAAAGGAGTTAAGAAAATCAGAAACTAACTAGAGATTAGTTTAGTTGAATGGTTTCTGGGGTATTGATCTGATGTTGGTTTCGGCCTTCGGGGTTAATACTTAGGGAATTGCTCACTTGCTAATTCACGGTTAGGGACTGAAAGAAATGTGATGTGATTTTGGGTTTATCGTGAACCGTGTTTTAAATGACACTGATTCTTTAACTCAGTCACAGATTAAAACTAAGTGGAGTTTTAATGAATCTTTAATTAGATTGAAATGATCAAGAATGGAGTATCACCAGTTTTGCTCCAGGCGATAGTTAAATCTTTAATTAGATTTGAACGTGAAATGGTAATTGAATTTACCGATAACACCATGGTGTTAGATATGAAGTATAACCAGTTTTACTTCATGGGATGAATAGGTTGAGATTGGGAAATTAAAACAAATGATTACTTCGGTAAAGTTCGTTAGTCCCGACTAGTTTGAATTGATATTCAAAAATAGATTAAAGAATAAATTTAAAGGATTTATCTTTGATAAAATTAATGGGAACCTTTCCCTATGAATGTGAAATTTAGAAACTAACTGTCGGTTAGCTAAGCAGAATGGTTTTCTGGATATTGATCTGATGTTGGTTTCGGCCTTCGGGGTTAATATTTGGGGAATTATTCTCTGGTTAATTTACGGTTAGTGATTGATGAATTGGAATGAGGCGTATGTTGTGTTTGTGTAACACTTATTTAAAATATACGCGAGTTATTCGGAAAGACCATGTTTATCCCATTCTGAATAACTGATACGACGATAAGTCGAAGATGAAGACGATGGTCGAAGACCGGAGGTCTTCACGTCGTTTGGGTGATTACTGATGATCTTGATTGGGTTGTACACCCAAGAAGATGGAAACAGTTGGTGATCGTCCAGACGTCCTTGGAGATCGATGGATATGCGGGGTACTAGGTGCCTCCGGTTTCGTTCAGACCCAGAACGGACTTGTAAATGGACTGTGTGTCTGACATTGGATTTTAGTCCGTGTGATTGATTTCTATTAAATATATATCTGTTTGGCGGCGGAGAATTTATTCTCTTGCTTAACGCCCTTCTCTGAGACGTACGAGCTCAGGGGTTATATATTGATTGATATCAAACGCATGGAGTGAATTGCCTGTGTGGCATGCCTAAGTGGCAATTGATCGAGGCTTCTGTTGAAAAGCAAAGTCTTGTGGTGATGATCAAAGCACAGCCTGTGTGGCACAGCTTGGTGTAACGTGAATTCGCGAGCCTCGCACCCCGGTTGTGAACCAAAAACGGGATAGGACCTCAGGGCGGGCATGCGTTTCTTTCTAGCTAGGGTGGTGTCAGTGACCTACCAGCCCTGACATTTATATACTTTTCACCTGTGTGGTTGTTGCTGTTGCGAGGCGTCTCTGTTAGATCGGACGATCCGGGTCCGATGGAGTCATTCGTTGGCTCATTTACACCCAAAAGAGTGGGGAAACGTAGTGTTCAGGCATAATAATCCACATCGGTGGACCGGCCCTGACGATCCAAGGGGCTATTGCGGCTGTTCCTGAGACACGGGCAAGAGCATCTCGAATCGGTTGAGGACTATCTTTTGCCTCGGTTCATAGATGGAAATCCAACTTCCAAATACGTGACATTTGCGGTTTTATTTGTAGAGCCTAGTATGGCGACATAGTGGGATGGGGCGCTTATGCTGCCTATGATTGATACTTATGATTTGAAGTTGTTTTATACACTATGCACTTATAATAGTATCAAATGATTTGTTTTTCAACGTATCGAGCATTCTTGGCTATTATAAGGTAAAAACCCTATCCTCCGGCTTGCGTTGCATTATGTGATGGGACCTGGGTCTTATAATAGCTTCATTTTTCTTTATTTAGCATTGTGCTGTTGTTTTATGCACTGGTGTTCTTGGGAGGAAACCCGTTCCGTGTTATACGGCGTGGTCCCTTGATTTACCTAACTTTAAATAAAGATTAATAACTGTTTTAGTTCTCACACCAGTCCCATGACTGACCTGGAGTTTATTGTTTTAACCTAAACTCTGGGTGCCCCTATTTTGACACGGGAAGCTAGTAGTTTTGGTTTTGCAGATTTATATTCATAGGATCCTGGTTTACAGCTGGAACGATATCCGGAAAGCTTTGTATCCGTATATCTCTTTCTAGTTGTGTATTGTATTATTTTCCGCTGCTCTGTATTTAAATGTAATTTAAATCTCTGATATTTATGTGTAATATTCATTTATACTCTGTATATTCTTGTATCTGATGGAATTGTTGTGATATACCATGAAATGTTCTTCCGTCTGCGTTCTGTTGTGGCTTGTTCTCGAACTATCCGCGCTTTCCTCACCGGGGAAGTTACGAGTTTTTACATGACTATCACAATAAGGTGCTCAACCTTCTGTTTCTCATAACGCCCTTATCCAAGGTAACTGTTGACCTTGTAGTCTCGTAAGTGTGATACTCATCTCTTTGAAGGAAGCTAATCTTTGGACTTGGGGTCTTGATGCTTAGGAAACGACAAAGCAAGTTGAGCTTGTTGAGTCTAAATTGTATTTAGATATTCTTTAGATCAATTACCCTCTAAATTTCAATACATATGATTGTCAAACCTAGATCCGGTGTTGACGATTTTTATCGTTAACAGTCTACAATTGGAAATTTTAGGAGTATTATGGGGCTGTTGAGGTAAAATTTCACTGAAGGATGAAAATTGGAATGTTTATAAGTGGAAAAAATGTTGAACTTCTCTGCTTTGATTTTCTTTTTTGGCTTAGGAAAAATTAATAAGAAATAGTTTAGATGCATTAACGTGTTTGACGGTAGGGTTTGAATGCGAAATTGTTGCTTCATACTTCTTTTCGAAGTTGTGTGATGGTTATTGAAAAATGTTTTCAAAAACATGCATTCATATAGAACTGCTAGTATATTTTTGGATGTTTGCATCATGTTTTCAAAAGTGTTTTCAAAATGAAATGCATACATATAGGAGGAACCGATTCAAAATTACTTTGCGTGCATATTTTGTGGTTGCAATTCATTATGTACACTGTGCATATATGCATGTTGGTTGCAAAATTGGATGTATACTAATTGGTTGTGTAGTTTAGGAAATTAGGCGCCAGCACCATGACTTCGTCATTGGTAAAATTATAGGACGAAATTTCTTTCAAGGAGGGAAGAGTGTAATAACCCAAAATTTTGGCGATAATTAAATTAATTACTTAATTAGATTCTAAAAATAGAATTTTTGCAAAAGATGTATGTAACAACCCGGAAATGCGAGCCTGTTTAAAATTTTTATTTTGGCAATTTTAGCCAATTTTGAACATTTAAAATAAATTATTTTAAATAATATCGACGAGAAATTTATTTTGTATAGAATTCAAACATATATATTATATACGTCGTCGTTAGAATATAAATAATTATATATATATAATTATAAATAGAATTGAAAATGGCGCGGTAGTTCGATAATTCAATTTCAAACTTCAATTGAATGTACCGGGTGCAAAACAATCCGGATTTTAGTGAAACCAAAAACATTAGGATCTAATTGAGAATATCTTTCCAACGAATCCGAAAAATTGAAATTTCATAGCAGGAATCAAAGGATACGTCCAGTTGAAAATTCTGAATAGTCGCTATGGAATTCAGGCCCTTAAAAATAGCTATTTGGCAAACGACCTCGGATTTCGACGAAACCACTTTTGTTGGATCCATGATGTCAAATTATTGCTAGGTTTCAAATTTCATAATTTTTCGAATCAATATGTGAGCGTGGCAAAGGAAAACGTGTTTGACCAGTTTTAGTTGATTTTAATCGACTGGAAAATGGCCATTTTTCCAACGGTCTCAGAATTCGACGAAATTAGTTTTGTTAGGACCGTATCGTCAATACGAAGCTAGAAAATATTTTTCTGGAATTTTTCGAGTTAGTATGTGACCCCAGTAAATTGAAATGCGCGTTCAAATTCAATATATAGAGTTATATGTTGATTTTGGCGGAAATTGATCGAAATGGTCGAATCAGCCGACGATACATATCCCATTGTGTTCGGAATGGGGGTAATTAGCTATGGACGACAGGCGGTGGGCCTCGTTTAGAGGTCGTATGAAAAAGTTAACTTTTTGTAAATTAAATAATTAAAATAATTAAAAAAATTAACCCCCTTCCTCTCCTTACTTCCTCTCAGCCCCCCCCCCCCCGATTTAAAATCAGAAATCAGATCGAAAAAAAAGAATCGGAGAGGGGCGACGCGGGGGGGGGGGGGGGAACCCACCGCCGCCGCCATCGCGCCCCCCCAGGTGGTGCGCCGCTTTCCCCCCTTCTTCTTCTTCCTCCTTCCCTTCTCCCCTACCGATCCCCTCCACCGCGACCTCACTCCCCCCCCCAGAACGACGTCGCTCGCCCCCCCTTCTTCCCCTCCTCTCTCGCCTTCACCTCCCCCCTCCTGCGTTGTCCCCTCCTCTTCTCTCCACCGACGAGACCGCGAGGCCCTAAAACCCATACCTCCCCGCGCCCACCCCTTGCTGTCCCCTCCTCCGTCCTTCCCTCCTTTTATCTCGAATCGGCCAAAGCCCGACGCCATTCGCACCCCCCCTCCATCGACTATAAGTGTTTCTTTTTACAATATAAAGCCTTGCTTTTTTATGCTCTTTCAAAAAGGAGAAGTTTGATTTGCATTTTAGGAAGAAAAGATTTTATATAAGTACAAAAATATAATCTTTTATATTGTAGAATTATAAAAATATAATCTTTTATGTTGTAGAAGTATAAAAATATAATTTTTATATAGGTAAGATAGTAAAAATATCATCTTTATATATGTAGTAAAATAAAAATGTGATTTTTATAGAGATGAAATAAAAAGGCGAAATCTTTATATTTGGAAAGGCGAAATCTTTATATGAAGAATAGCGTGTAAAAATAGAATTTTTATCTATATAGTAGCGATGTAAAAATAGGATTTTTATCTATATAGTAGCGATGTAAAAATAGGATTTTTATCTATATAGTAGCGATGTAAAAATAGAATTTTTATCTATATAGTAGCGATGTAAAAATAGGATTTTTATCTATATAGTAGCGATGTAAAAATAGGATTTTTATCTATATAGTAGCGATGGAAGAATAGGATTTTTATCTATATAGCAGCGATGTAAAAATAGGATTTTTATCTATATAGCAGCGATGTAAAAATAGGATTTTTATCTATATAGCATCGATGTAAGAATAGGATTTTTATCTATATAGTAGCGATGTAAGAATAGGATTTTTATCTATATAGTAGCGATGTAAAAATAGAATTTTTATCTATATAGTAGCGATGTAAAAATAGAATTTTTATCTATATAGTAGCGATGTAAAAATAGAATTTTTATCTGTATAGTAGCGATGTAAAAATAGAATTTTTATCCATATGGAGTGATTATAAAAATATGATTTTTATATACATAGCAACAACATAAAAATGTGATTTTTATATATGTAGTGGCTACGGGCAACGAAAGTGACAAAAGGCGGGAACAGTGATGATTTCCTACTTTTGAAGTGTCGTGGAGTTGGGATAGCTTTGGTGAGAACTTCTCACTCTTCAATCTCTTTTTCTAGTTATATATATACTAGGATGTAGACGGTGCTTAGCAGCACCCGACACCCGTCGTCCACAGACCATGGACGGCTTGTTTGTTTGATTGATGTGTTGTGAAAATTTGTTTGTGGTGTTGATGTGAAAGCGATAATAAAATGTAGATAGTTGAAATAAACTAATTATCGTAAAAAATATAATTTTTAACGTGAATGTGAATAAATAAATAATTATAAACAAATCGCCCGATTTGTTTATATACACTGATTTGACTGATATTGATTGGGATGATAAATTTTACACATCGCCCAACTGCACAAATAATATTCAGTGTTTGTTGATTTGAAACCCCACACGGTGTTGGGATGAAATGTGGCGTACACTAGTCCCAATTATTTAATTGTATGTCATTCGATTGGTCGACAGGCTGTGTAAGCGTTAATTATTTATATTTGATGCTTATGCGGTTGTGTGGTGCACCTTGGATGATGGTTGATTGTTTATCATTGCTATTATATACATGTGTTGTATGGAATCCATATAATCAACATTATATGGTGATTGATTGGGCCTCATTCCAATCGGGAAAATAATGAATATTATAAAAGAAAATTCATGTGTTGAATATAAAAATAGTCGTGTGCTGACAGTACTCATGTGTTGAAACTAGTCATGTGTTGAAAGAAATATAGATTCATGAGTTGAATGGAATATATATTCATTTGTTGAATAGAATAACGAATTTATTGTAATATATATAGCCGTGATGATTAGAGTTGCGCTATTTTTATGTGAACGATACTTATATCGATTATATTCTTTTTTATAATGAATATAGAAAAAAAACTGATTTCAAAATATAACGTTTCGAAAATATTACCATTTTTATAGTAATGATATGAAATATTCAATTTTGATTAGAAATTGAATATAGAGTTGAAATGGTTTTGAAAACGAATTTAAAACGATTTATAAAATATGTTTTAAAAAGGAAATCGACGAAATATGTATAATATATATATTATATATATAATGGCCTGAATAGAACGCGCCGCGGCAGTTCGTGAATTTCGACCATTGATTTCGAATTGACGTTGCGGGAGATCCGACCATCGGATTCTCCTAAAACCGGAACCGTTGGGTTATCGAAAAGAGCTTTCCAATGAATATTAGAAATTTGAAATCCAATGGTTGGATTTGGAATTATGCCCAAATCAAATTTGAAAAAGGTCGCTGTAAGTGCAGTTCGATGGCCGTTGATGGAAATCGACTGTACGGGCCTTGATAAAATTATTAAAAATATTAATAATTTGTGTAAAATCATAATATGTGAATTGGAAAGAACTGGGGTGAAAAACTCCATATTTGAAAGGATATAAATATATTTTTATTGAAATGAACCAGTTTTGAACTAGAATAAAAATCAATTTATTTTTGAAATAAATAAATTGAATTTGAAAGTGATTTTAAAAATAATCAATATTCCCAATACGTGAATTGGACTGGAGTTGGATCGAAATTATCTTCGGAATATTTCGATGTTGGATTTCGTGACTATACAGATATTGTTATGGGAATTTGAAAGATATATTTTATATCGTTATTTCCAATACGATATTTGTTGGTTTCAGGATTTGATATTGAATATAAGCCGGTATATTTTCTATTCAGAGCCTTGTATTTAATATCAAATGTGATTTGGGTTTATCGTGAATCGTGTTTTATATGACATTGGTTCTTTAACCCAGTTAAAGGCAGGATGTTGATTTTTGAGAAGATTAAAACTAAGTGGAATTTCAATGAATCTTTAATTAGATTGAAATGTGAATTGATAATTTAAATTATCAAATCTGAAAGGTGATCGAGAATGGAGTACCACCAGTTTTGCTCCAAAGCGATAGTTAAATCTTTAATTGGATTTGAACGTGAAATGGTAATTAATTTTACCGATAATATTGTGGTGTTAGATATGGAGTATTACCAGTTTTGCTCCAGGGGATGAATAGGTTGGGATTGGGAAATAAAATAAATAATTACTTCGGTGTGGTTCGCTAATCCCGACTAGTTTGAAATGACATCTGAAGGAAGATTAAAGAATAAATTTAGAAGAATTTATCTTTGATAAAATTAATGGGAACCTTTCCCTAAGAGTGTGAAAATTTGAATAAAAGAATATTCTGAATTGGAATGAGGCGTTCGTTGTGTTTGTGTAACATTTGTTTATCATATACGTGGGTTATTCAGAAAGACCGGGTTTATACCCATTCTAAACAACCGATTCGACGAGGTGTCGAAGATGAAGACGGTGGTTGAAGACCGGAAGTCTTCACATCGTTTGGGTGATTACTGATGATCTCGATTGGGCTGTACACCCAAGATGAGGGAAATAGTTGGTGATCGTCCAGACGTACTTGGAGATCGATGGATATGCGAGGAAAGTGCCTCCGGTTTCGTTCGGACCCAGAACGAACTTGTAAATGGATTGTATGTCTGACATTGGATTTTATTCTATGTTGATTGATCTCTATTAAATATACATCTGTTTGGCGGCGGAGAATTTATTCTCTTGCTTAACGCCCTTCTCTGAGACGTACGAGCTCAGAGGTTGTATATCGATGGACATCAGTTGCATGGAGTGAATTGCCAGTGTGGCATGCGTAAGTGGCAATTGATCAGGGCTTCTGTTGAAAAGCAAAGTCTTGTGGTTGATGATCAAAGCACGACCTGTGTGGCGTAGCTTTGTGTATAACGTGAATTCGCAAGCCTCACACCTCGGTATGAGTCAAAAACGGGAGACGGACCGCTGGGAGAGCACGACGTTTCTTTCTAGCTAGGGGGGTGTCAGTGACCTACCAGCCCTGACATTTATATACTTTTCACCTGTGTGGTTGTTGGAATGCGAGGCGCCTCGGATATAGGTCTCTAAGTCCCGGGAAACGTGTGTTCAGGAATAACTAATCCTCAAAAGTAAGAGAGGACCGGCCCAGCCGATTCCATCGATCAAAGTGGGGTCCTGAGACATTTGCTAGAGTGTCTCGAACGCGGAGAGGAGCTTGCCCCTTGCCTCGACTCATGATGGAATCAAATTTCCCATACTTGTGTTTCGGTTTTATTTGTAGAGCCTAGTATGGCGACATAGTGGGATGGGGCGCTTATGTCATCTATGATTTATATTTATGATTGAAACTGTTTTGACACTATACACTTATTATAGTATCAAATAATGTGTCTTAAACGTATCAAGCATGCTTTGGCTATTATAAGGTAAAAACCCTATCCTCTGGCTTGCGTTGCATTGTGTGATGGAACCTGGGTCTTATAATAGCTTCATTTTTCTTTATTTAGCATTGCGCTGTTTGTTTTATGCACTGGTATTCTTGGGAGGAAACCCGTTCCGTGTTATACGGCGTGGTCCCTTGATTTATCGAACTTTAAAATAAAGATTAATAACTGTTTTAGTTCTCACACCAGTCACATGACTGACCTGGAGTTTATTGTGTTAGCCTAAACTCTGGGTGCCCCTATTTTCCACACGGGCAGCTAGTAGTTTTGGTTTTGCAGATTTATATTCACAGGATCCTGATTTACAGCTGGAACGATGCCCGGAAAGCTCTGTATCCGTGTATTACTTTCAGTTGTTTTTATATTGTTTTTCCGCTGCTATGTAATTTATTGTAATCTCTGATATCATTCGAATGTAACTTATTCATTTATACTCTGTATATTCTTGTATCTGATGGAATTGTTGTAATATACAATGAAATGTTCTTCCGTCTGCGTTCTGATTTGTCTTGTCCTCAATGCCAACCGTGCTTTCCTTCACGGGGAAGTTCGGGTCGTGTCAATGTAATTTGAACACGGAACTTGCACCATTACGGAATTCTGGTCAACTTTCATGTTTGGAACTTCACGAACGGAGCTCGTGTGAAAAAGTTATGTACGAATTACGGAAATGGAAGAAAATAAGTAGAATATATATATATATATATATATATATATATATATATATATAGTAACATATTAATTACCTTAAATACCATACCCCACTGCTACCAAGCCGACAAGGGCAATCGGTTACCATTTCCACCTCCTGATCGATGACAACAGGTGGCGGCTAGGGTTAAAAATAATATCAATTATATTTTAAAGGATGGATTTTTCTGAAAATATATCAGATGATTGAGGGTTAATTTCATGCGTATAAATAAAGGGCTAAACCCCTATTCTCTTAATCATATTTTATAAAGGAAGCAATGAAGCACTGCCATTTCTTATCCTCCAATCTCTTTTAAAACACAAATTATAAACATATACGAATTAGATTAACAAGAATTGGAGAGACTAGATTCAGATTTATGAGAAAGGGATGGCTTCTTGCTTAGGTAATTTATATTATTGAATTTCGTTCTTCCTTTCCTATTTTTTTTTAGGTCTACAAATCTAAATCTTTGTTTTAAAGCCCTTTTGAAATAAACTGTTGATCTATAGGACATAGAAATTTTAAGCCTAAAATCTATCTTATATATGGATTTGGATAGCTTTTAGGTGAGTGTGAAATTATATACATTGTTTACAATAAACCTATATAATTTGTTTGTGCTGAATTAAAATTATATGCCTAAAAATTTATCAAATTTGTTTGTTCTTATCAAATCTGAAATATTAGGTTGATGTTTGGATGTAGGTTTGTAGGCCTTTTAAATAAATATCATTTTATATCCTATAATTGTTTTTAGATTTATTGTGGTTATGTATACACCTCAGATCTGGAAATCAGTCCAAAAAACTGTTGTTAGATTTGTAGTTTTATTCCAGATTCATACAAATTGAGTGTTGAATTGTAATTGCGTTGTTTTGGTTAAAATAATAATAATTCTGTTTGTGTTTGATATTGTTTATGGTTTTACTTAGTCATTGTAGTTTTGTCCTTTTTGCAATAAAAGATATTATTTAAAATCAACAAGGAACATAAATAAATCAAATAAGAAGATATTTTCAAATTCATGTATTTTGTACTTAGTTTGCAACATCTATTCTAAATAGAATACTGACTTGTTTCCTTGTGATTTGAAATGTGATAGTTTTCCTCTTTTAAAATAAGTTTGGAAAAATATACAGTAATTATAGTACATAGTCTTTTATAAGTTTTTGAATCTTAAAACAAGATTAAACATAAAAAAGGTTATTTTGCTAGTTAGTTTAGACCGGAACATAATTAATAAACAATAATAATAAATATAAATTAGTTACCACGTTAGCTCCACGTTTAAATAAATATATAAATATATATTAATCTTGTCCGTCCAAATCTACGTAAATGATGCAATTATATTGAATGTTTGTGTGTTAATGCGTGTTTGGATTTGATATGTTGTCATTTTATGGGAAGGAATGTTGGGTGATGACTCCCATAATAAACGAAAATTAAACGTTTGTTTACCGTTGTAGCAGTCAATATGGAATTTGTTGCTGAAATGAAAAAGGTTATAAATAAAGTAATAAGTTTTGCAACCATATTCATTTGGGGAATTAATTGTGTAGGATAAATATGTCTAAATGGTTACAATTAAAATTTATATTTATAAATAGTGATTGTAACTCCACCTAAGGAATAAATAAATAGCAAGCCTATTTATATTCATATAATAATTAAATGTAATTAAGTATATAGTAATATTTGAGAGTTGTAATAATTAGATTAGAATTCAAAAAAGGACTGATATATGACTTTTAATAGGATAGTGAATGCCTTAGGAAAATATGACCATTACTGCCACAAATGGCATATTGTCTAGATAATAGAAATAAATGGAATAAAAAGGGGAATTAATGAAAATTAATTGTCGTAGTAAATATTAAGTGCAATAAAGAAATTAACAATCAAAAGTCCTAGGGTAGGAAGTTATAGGTTCAATGTAAATTGATTGGCGTAGTAAATACTAAGTCCAATAAGATAATAAATAATCAAAAGTCCTAGGGTAGGAAGTTATAGGATTCCTTGTTTTGTTCTAGTCAATCTAGAATTAGTATAACTAGAAATAAGAATTGAACTTAGTGGGTTAATGATGCAAGGTCGTTGCCTTATTTGATAGTAGTCTGCAGTTTCCAGCAATCAGATATATGAACAACTGATGTGAGATATCATTAACCATAGAAACCCGTGATGATAGCTAACTATGTAGCGATGATTATTTCCTAAAATGAGGTTTAATTCGAGTGAGAGGTATTAAGTGGTTATAGAATCCAACACTCACCCAAAAAATGAAACCTTAAATAAAAATAATTTTTAAGTGTAAGCCTGCTTCAGGATTAGGTATTAAGTAGTTAGATCCACCCTTAAAAGGGTATTTAGTGGTCGCGTAGCTTACCTCCCCGTAAACAAGAAGTATTAAATAATTATTGGGAATGAGCTTGGTAATCGTTGCATAAGGCCCATTTTCTCTAAGGTAGTAAGTGATTGGGGTGGGAGTCCGTCCTGAGACTAGGTATTGAATGATTGCTATGGAGGTATCATAGGTCTTCTTATCATGCAGGAAGTATTAAGTGGCCAACGGATTATCGAATGAAGCCAACCAGATAGTAACATGGGGGTCTGCCAAGGGAAGGTCATAAATGATGAGATATCGTCTATTTATCATGTAGGTAATAATTGATTGCTTACTATCTTTTGCCTTATGCAGGGCATGAGTGTATGCGTTAATGACATAAGGCTTAAATTAGGAGGACTTAGTAGATGGTGTCCTCTAATTTATATTAGTACAGAGTAAACCACCGACTAAGGTATTAAGTGATTGATAGGTCCGCCTTGGGTCTTAAGTGATCGAAAGGATCCACCTTTATCTATTATTGGTAGTGAGGTCTTAAGTGACTATGTAGAAATAATTAACCTCCTTAAGGAATAGTGAGTAAACGTTCTATCTCTGTATTGATACATCATTATCATATGGGAATGTTACTGTAACATCCCGTATTTTTACGGTATTATAAATAATTTATTTAATTATTTTAATAATGGTTTGGTAATTTAAAATGACCAGAATTAAATAATATTGAATATTTAATTAATATAAATAATACAATAATATATTTAATTTTCGAAATAGTCGGAAATAGTGGAATTCACAATATTGTGTGAGTTAGATCATTTATAATATATATTTCAGTTTAGAGTTGAATTATATTAACGAATATATTATATAGACGACAGTTGAACATATAATTTAAATTATAATTATAATGGTGCTCGAAATGGCGCGGCAATTCGTAATTTGGCGATTCAAACTTTAAATGAAAATACAGAATTCGTTTTAAGCCGGGTTTCTATGAAACAAGAAAAGTTCAGAGCTGGTGAAGTATATTTTTCTAATAGAAGAGAAAAATCGGGTTTTCGTCGTACAGATTGTGAGTTATGGCCAAATAAAATTTTCGAATAGTCGCTATGGAATCGTTTATAAACCATAACGATATGTTTAATTTTAATTAAATATCATCTTTGAATTTATACAAGATCTTTGATACTAGGTATAATTTATTTTTCTGTAATTTTATTTTGGAAAATAAGCACTTTTTATTTTGGAGTATTTTATACCCTAAACCAGCATTTTTGGGGTTTCACAGAATAAACCAACGTGTCTATATTATTATATTTTTGGGATCGTTGCACATAATGTGACATGACAGTATTTTTACTTCTGTCTATAGCGGTTCGTAAAACAATGAAATTTGGTGTAACGGGGACCGTAAAACTTCGATATGGAAAATAAAGAAATTTTGTTCATGACTTAAACCCGAAGTATCCCGCCTCCTTTTTCAACGCAGACTTCATTCAACGCAGACAGCTGAAGTGACAATTCAATACAAGTTACTTAAAGGTTAAGAAATTTCATTTTATAAATACACACCTTCTTCCTCTCTATCTTCTTTCCTCATTTCATCTGATTCATGTCATATGCCTTTTTCATCCTCCATATAAAATAGCAAAACAATTATAAAAGGATCCACCCAATGATTTGCTTCATTACTACACCCAACATGTTAGGATCCAATTCCTTTTTATTCGCGAGTGACATGTGTAGGTGATAAACCTTGGTGGCATACATAAGAAGGGAAATTGTAGCTAGCACATATATTGCCAGGTGTATGTGAGTATATGTTTTGCTGATGTGTGGTGTCAAGTTTGCATTCAAGTACAGGTAGGGGTGTTAACGCAAATAACAGTGAAGGGAACCGGGACTTAAGGGAACGAGGAAGGACTGGTTTTAAATGAAAGCAAGGTGGGGTTGGGTGTCATTGTTGTGTGGATCTGGAGATGCGGTGCCGCGATGGGAAGGTCGAGCTCAAGTCGAGTATAGGGAGAAGGACGAGAGCTGGAAGGTGGAGACACCGGAGTAAGTTTGGTCAAGGCATGATGGTGGCTGTAACAACCCAGAAAATACGAGTCAATTTAATTTTTTTAATTTGGTTAGTTTTATGAATTTGGAGTAATTGAAATAAAATATTTCAATTAAATAACGAGTTAGAAATAGTGCGGTAGTTTAAAATTTTGAATTTGAACTTTGACAGAACGTACAGAATGCAAAATAAAACAGATTTTAGCGAAACCAAAAATATTTAAATCTGTTTAAGAATATCTTTCTAACGAATATGAAAAATCAAAATTTCATAGCGGGAATCAAAAGTTTTGGCCAGTTGAATATTCATAATGGTCGCTATGGAATAAATATAGTCGTTCAATATGTGAGCGAGGCAAAGGAAAATGTGTTTGGTTGATTTCAGTCAAATTGGATCGACCAGAAAATGGCCCTTTTTCAAACGTTCTCAGAATTCGACGAAATCAGTTTTGTTGGGACCTTATCGCCCCAACATAGCAAGATTTATTTTTCGGGAATTTTCGGAATCAGTATGTGGCCCCGACAAATTAAAATGTACATTTTAGGGAACCCTAATTCCTAAGTGTTATGTTCTATTTTTTATACACTTTTTTTTTCAAATAATTTTTTTGGAGAAGATTAGATTGTGTCTTTTTTGTTGAATAAATTATTCTGAAATTTGCTATGCATATTTATACCCAAATTTTACAAATGATGAGAATATGTATTAATTCCAATAGAAAACTGACAGTAAGAAAGTAATAGAATTTAAAATTTTCTCCACTTCATTAAAAAATCGAATTTTTTTCTACTAGAAACACTGGGAAAAAATCAATTTAGCATAAGTATTGTGATTTTAAATGCTAACTATGTAAAATAATTACAATTTTTATTTATCATTATGAAGAATGATGAATTTACGTAAGACTGTGTATATATTTCACGGTAACCATGTTGGCGAATTGAAAAAAAATAAAGGCCAATTACATTCACATATAATTCAAGTCTTGTATGTACAATTTAATTATATTTGAACCAATTATTTGTATCTTTTTCTTTTAAAACAATGTTATTTTCATTTATCTTGTTTGTGTTTTTCAATGTTAATTTGTAGTAGCATTGAAATTTTGGAAAAAAATTAAGATTGCTTACAAATATGTATTTCGTTCAGTACCATTGTGCAAATTTTTAGATCATGGGGCATCATTTAATAAATTGCACTGGGCACTCCGAACCTCAGAATTGGCTCTGGCACCGATTTATTTTAGTTAATTGTTTTAAAGAAGGTAGAAGTAATAGATTTGATTGCAGAATTTGATTTAAGGCTTCAAGTAGGGAACCCTAATTCCAAAATGTTATGTTCTATTTTTTATACACTTTTTTTTTCAATTAAATTTTTTGGAGAAGATTTGATTGTTGTTTTTTTCTTGAATAAATTATTTTGAAATTTGGTATGCATATTTATACTTAAATTTTACAAAAGATGAGAACATGTATTAATTTCTATAGAAAATTGACTGTAGAAAAGTAAGAAAAATCAAAATTTTCTCCACTTCATTAAAAAATTGAATTTTTTTCTACTAGAAGCACTGGGAAAAAAAATCAATTTAGCATAAATATTGTGATTTTAAATGCTAACTATGTAAAAAGATTACAATTTTTTTATAATTATGATGAACGATGAATTTATCGTAAGAATATGTATATATTTCACGGTAACCATGCTGGTGAATTGAAAAAAAAATAAAGGCCAGTTCCATTCACATATAATTCAAGTCTTGTATGTACAATTTTTTTATATTTGAACCAATTATTTGTAACATTTTCTTTTAAAACAATGTTATTTTCGTTTATCTTGTTTGTGCGTTTCAATATTAGTTCGTAGTAGCATTGAGTTTTTGGAAAAAAAATGAAGATTGCTTAAAAATATGTATTTCGTTCAATACCACTTTGCAAATTTTTAGAACATGGGGCATCATTTAATAAATTGCACTGGGCACTCCAATCCTCAGAACCAGCTCTGTTTATATATAAATTCAGTTTAATTGAATTTCCATTTTTTAGTTACTTTTATTTTCTCTTAAAATACCCTATAATTTTTTCAATAAGATATAACTTTAAATATGTTTTAACAAATAGTTTTATATTTTATATTGAACAAATTAACGGTCGGTTTTTCCACCGTTGTGCGGTAATACTAGTAGCTCAAAAATTAAATTAAATAAATAAAAGACAAAACCTGTAACACCCCGTATATTTTATAACAGTGAAATTCACAAATTAAAATATAGTAAATCTAAAATCAAAGTATTAAGGGAAACGGGATATGCCATTGCGTTCGTCTCGGAAAAATACGCGAAATAGAGTCCGAGTTTTCAAAAAACGGAGCCCATATGACCAAATTATGACCCGACGAAGTTTCAGAAAATTCAAATTTCGAAAACAGAATTAAATTTCAGCCCAATCAGAGTAGGCGGGAAAATTCCCACCCAAACCCACCAGGTCGACCTGGGGGTCGACCCTAGGGTCGACCTGCCAGGCCAGGTCGACCTGGGAGTCGACCTAGGTGTCGACCTGCCCCAGGCAGGTCGACTCTAGAGTCGACCTGGGGAGTCGAGCTGGCCCCTGAGCCAGATCGAACCCAGCCCACCCTGGCTGGCTTGGTCTATGTTTGGTCGATTTTCTGAGCCTTGCCCTGTCACTAGGGCTAGGTGTCAGCTCCTGGTTGGTCTCTTCTTTGAACGAACGGCTATTGTTAAACCAAGCTTCATCGACGGTCTAAATTAACTCAAAAACTCTATAAAAAGGACCTAAGACTAACCCTAATTCACATAAACTAAAATGGAGACGAGACCGTCATGCTGCTGAGGAGAGACTGAGGATAGCCGTTAGAAATAGAGACTGGGAGATAAATCAAAAGCTTAAAGCAACGTTAATCAAATCAAAGCAACGCCTACAACAAAGGATAGCATCTCCAAATTCAGAATTCAAATTCCTGAATTGAAGATTCGTCACACGTTGTAAGTAGAGTGCTATTCCGATGTGAATTAAATAATGTTGATTTGTGTAAAGTAAGAAATGGAATTGTGGCGATAATAATCTATATTTGTATGTTGCTTTGATGCTAAACGATTTGGGAATATTATGGTATACGATTGGATATTTGCAAGTACGCGATTTGCGTTGGAAGTTAACAACGAAATGGAATTGTGGCGATAGTGACTTATATTTGTATGTTATTTTGATTCTAAACGATTTGGCAATGCTATGGTGTACGATTGGATTCATACAAGTATATGGTTTATGTTGACAACCACATGTTGTGGAATTTTTAATTGGGATTCATGCAAGCATATGATTCATATTGGAAACTACATGTTTGTAGTAGTTATTAACAACACCCATTTGATAAGTGCAAGTATATGATTCATGTTGAAATTAACAACTATATGTTGTAATAGATTATTTGAAATTCATGCAAGTATATGAATTATTGTTATGCCAACATGATGTATAATTCTATGGTCATCTTTAGTGTAATTTGATCCACTTAAGTATTATGATTCATGTGAAGGTTATGTTGGAATTGGCATCATAGTTCAAGTATAAAAATCATGATTTTGTGATAGTGACAAAAGCAAGCGTCTTTGTAAGCTTGTATTAATTTTATGAACATGACTAAACTATGTTTGTTATTATGCTTAGTTGAAAATATGTTTTTAGGCTTATGTTGTTATCATAATCATATGATAATATATTTGACACATAAGTTACATTAGAATTACACTAGAATTACATCCCACTTACAAGTTACATAGATAGGATAAAAACCATGATTATATGAATAGTAGGATTCATGTTCAATTATGTTTATGCCATGACTATATGAATAGAAGGACTCATGTTCAATTATGATTATGCCATAATTATATGATTAGAATGGTTCATGTTTAAGTATTATTTATGCCATGACTACATGGATAGAAAGATTCATGTTTTGTTTATACCATGATTATGTGAATAGAATGATTCATGTTTAAGTATTGCTTATATTATATGATGTTACAATTGCAAGTTCACATGTGCCTACTTTATGTTAACTGAATCGTTTGTTGCAAGTTCATGCGTTCACACTCCCCTTTTTCATGTTAACTTATAAACACCATGTTATAAGCCTCCCCTTTTCATTTGGCTAAATTGGGTTTAAGTATTAAACCCAACACACCTTACATTGGAACGAACGTATAAAACGGGGGTAATAACGTTTGGGCTAAAAGTATAGAACATATGTGTTGGCATGTTTGACGCATGCCAACAACCTTGAAAAACAATTAAGTGGCATAAATAAATCTTAATCAATAAAGATGAATTTGAATAATGGGCCACAAATATTTACATATAAAAAGAAAAGAGACAAAATATGTAAATGTAGAAAATACGATGTGTTTAACCCGAGGTTGGATTGAGTTGTGATGTAAACTTGCCCGGAACCGCCCGGCTGTCCAGTAGTCACAACAATACCTATCCAATGTGGGTGGTTAAACACATAGCCCAATAAGGACCCGAGGTTAGACTGAGTTGTGGCGTAAGACTGCCCGGACCCAACCGGCAACAGGAAGCCACAACAATACCTGTCTAATGTGAGAGGTCAAGGCTTTAATAAGACAATTAAGGCTGAGTCAGGATTGATAGGATTAAGTGAATTAAGACTTAATCAAAATGGAACATGCTAAACTAAACAGACTGATTGGGGGTTAGGTTTATAAAACACTTAACCAACTTAGCATGTTGGCTAGAAATAGAAAACCTAGTAGCGGGGGACCCTTTTCAGTAGTAACCCTACAAGGTATCATGATACCCTGAAACTAGGCAGGGTGGGGCAAGATTACTGGGCTGACTGTAAGAGGTCAAATCGATGGCGGTGGTGCAGCAGTGTAGGTTCTAACGGGGTGCGGGCGTGCACACACTCCGGCGCAGAAAAATAAGGCACTGGGCACCAGTAGCATACCTGTGCATTCTAGGGTTGTGTCGGGCCGCCACCATGGGACTTGATACACCCCATGGTGGGACCAGCATAGGTAACTACAACATCGGGGGCCGTAAGACACATGTAACTATGCGAGTAGGAGCCGATCATCATAAAATGGATCACTTCACCCTGATTATGGGGTGCCTGTTGGGAACTAGTTTATATGGTTACAGAGATTAATATGGGGTACGATAGTACATTCGACCCTAGACAACTTAACTTAGTTTATAATGCTTTCCCATTTCTAGTTTATACTTATCATACCCAGTTCTTTGTTCATAGATTGAATAGTCCCAGACTTACTCTGGCTTTATGTCTGACTCTACTTTTCTTTTGTCTTCTTTTCTTCCGTTTCCCCCCCCCCCCCAGGGCCACAGGGAGGGAATACCGCAGCTTGACCAGCCTTCATATCCAGCTTGAAGAGAAAGAATGTATTGCTTGGATCTTTTCGTTTTGGACTATGGCTTTGGACAGCAATTATGGGACTTTTGCAGTTTATTTATGTTTTCTTTATGCTTCTTTAAATAATGTAATCAAGACAGTTATGAAGATGTTATGTTTTTGGAAGTATTGTAAGACAATTATGGTATGGATGATGTAACACGTATTTTAGTGAAATAAAAGTTGTTGTTTTCCGCTGTTCAAAAATATGTGTTATTATATCTGTCTTTTATATCTGTGACTTATAATTATAAACCTCCACCAAAATTAGGGCATTCCCTTTGAGAGTGACCCTAACGGAGGTGGGGTGTTTCAAAACCATTGTTTTTTGAATTGAAAAATAATAATTACCTTAGAAGGATACTGAAAAAGCTTATACAAAAGGCGTTCATTTCAAAGGTCAAATCCCATGTTCTGTTTCAAAGTCTGCCTAGTGTCCCTCAGTCTATTCCCCAAATCAAAACTCTATTGGTTCCTGAAATTATAATAAAAATCTACTCATGCCTTTCGCTTAACCTCAATTGAGCATCAGATCAGAACATTGTCCAAGCTTCTCTAAACAAACCACCACGACAATAGATAGATTGCATTGCATATAACAAATTTTTTAGCAACTGTTACAAGAACTACGTCAAATAATATAGAAAATGAAATAAATAACATAAAGACTAAGTGTTAGATCTGCATCTAAATTTAAAACAAATAACGCAACAAAATATGTTTCAAAACAGAAACTGGAATATGTTCTGAAACTAAAACAATACCAAGTCAGTCTAAATTCTCAATGCATATAAATAAAATACAAGACAAACATAGTCTTAAAAAATGTGTGTTGCATCTTCTTTATCCTACTAGACTGGCCCATTTCATAACTTGCACACAACAAGAAAGTGAAATGAGCAAGTAATAAAATCAAAGAGCATGCATTGCCTTTCTTGTAAGCAGGTTATTATATTTCATAGTGCATTAATAAAATAAATATCTTCCTATAACACGTGATAACATGTTCTATTATGATATGGATGTACAGGTTATTATAGTCTAAAAGATAATACTAATTGAATAATTTAAAACAAGTAGCTAGCTAAAGGAACGAATCATACTTTTTTTAAACTGAAACTATCTACCTCTCCTATTACTTATTTCAGTGCTGTAACAGATGATATATTAAATGTGCTTGAACCTTGACAAATGCAGTAGAGGATTTAATGAATATTTATTTGACTATTAATTTTCTTGCAGGATTTTTTATGTAGAAGTTTCATATTATCTACATATACTAAATAGTTTTGAAAACATTGTACATCAAAGGAGTTAAATGTTCAGGAAAAGTAAAAATGAAATTTCGTTGTCAGACATATGGTAAGATTACACACTAGATATAATGACATTTTGAAGGTCAAATATTCATAACAAAATATTATTTTCGACTACAATTTTACGCTACTAGATGTAGGAAAACAACCATGACTTAATATTTTTGCATTTGTGCTAATATAGCTGTTGTAGTACAATCATAAAAAAATTGTTTTGAACTACTCAATTAACAAAGATTATGTAACGACCCATATTTTTCAGCGTAATAATTTTAATTATTTATATAGTGATTTGGAGAATATAACGGTCGTTTAATTAAATTATATGGAATATTTAATTAATATAAATAATAGGATAATATATTTATTTCTGAAATAATCAGAATTCTGAATTTGATAGTATGGTGTGAACTGGACGACCCAAAATATATAAATCAGTTTGGAGTTGAATTATATTGACGAATACATTCAATAACGCCATGTGAACGTATAATTTATATTATAAATAAATTCGAGCTCGAAATGGCGCTGCAGTTCGCTATTTGGCGATTTGAACTTCAACTGGGAATACATGATCCGATATAAGTCGGAATTCCGTGAAACAGGAAACGCTGGGACCGTATTGACGATAATTTTCATATGAAAGAGAAAAATCCAGATTTCGTGTTATAATTTGATAATTATGGCCAAATCAAATTTGAAATAATCGCTATGGAAAGTCGTTATAAGAATATACGCGTTAAAATAGCCGTTTTGCAAACGGACTCTGTTTTCGACGAAACCAGTTTCATTAGGACCGTAGCATTAAATTATTGTACGGTGGTGAGTGGCGGGGAAAACCGATGTCGTATGGGGTCACGGTAGCCGTAAACGCTCGTTCAGTGCAATTAAATTAATTCAACTGAATAAAGGGATATTCGAGTGTAACTTGAACAGACGATCGAATTAGGCCACGAAACCAGTTCCAGTGAGCTCGTAGCGTCAATTATAGTCAGGGTAGGTATATAGTTTGTTATTTTTAGAGAACGGAAAATTTGGTGTTCAGAAGGGCAGTGCGGTGCGCGTTAAAAAGGGCCTACCGGGGCAACACTCTCAGAATGCGACGAAATTAGTGCCGTTGGGTTCGTATCGAAAAGTTATTGTCAGTATTCGCAGTTTCAAGTTGATTTGATTTATCTGGTGATCGTGGTAAATTGAAATGCGTGTTTATTTCTGGTTTTATAAGGGAATTTTTTTCAAACGACCTCGGATTGCGACGAAACCTGTCCCATTGGGTCCAGAATATCGTTTTACATCAAGAAAAGCCTTTTTATCAGTAGACAGAGGTCGTATGTGGTAGATTTTAGTGTTACTTCACGGCGAAGTTTCGTGGAAAATTAATTAATATTATAACCAACTCAGCCCCTACTATATATATACCTCACGTTAGTCAATACCCTAATTTTTGTTTGTTCGGGGTCAACGCAATTATATTTCTGCGCCTCCACCCATAATTTCCACGGCCAGAAAACTCCTTCGTTCTTCACCAATTTTCTTCAAATTTCAAGCCTCAATTCCGAAATACTTTAAGTGCAAAACTACTCAGCAAGTTGAAAGCTTTAATCTCAACGGCTAGGATCGTTTTCTGATCCACGATGAGACCGGAATATCAATTCGAAATAGCTGCTGTTCGGGGGGTTTCGATGAGGATTGGGAACGGCGGAGCTGGCAAGGTTTGGGGCGGCAGACAAGGGGACTGGCGTGCGTCTCCTGGTACACCCTGATCGACTGTCAGGTCATCGGAGAAGGGGCGAAACAGTGGTGAATGGAGCGAGCTCGGGTCTGTCCAGAACGAAGACAAGAACTAGGGAATGAAACGCGACCGTATACTAAGTAAAGTAATTAACTTGGTTAAAACTTAATTAAGAAATTAACTTATGTTTTAAATCAACACTGACGTTGATTGGGGACAGTGTGGCTGGAGTTTATTCGTGGAGCATAACGAAGAGCGGATGGGCAGAACAATGGAAACACAGTCCAGATCAGCCGATTCCTTTGCAATGATTAGCAAAGTGATTAAAGTTTTTTTTAAGCTATGATTATACTAGTTAATCCCATTATTAATTATTCAATATGATACATTATTTAATTCATTACAGGGATTTCGAATGAGGGCAGTATAATTGGATCAAAAAGGAAAGTCTGGGTTCCAGTATAACCATGAAGAGCAGAAGGTCGGCCAAAAATATTTAAGGGACTAATTAATCAAATAATTGAGTTACTAAGTATATGATTATTAAATTAATGGTTTAAATACCATCTATGGTTGGTACAGGTTCAGTACGAGAATTTCATCAATAACAGGATAATGGAATATAATCGGCCTTGGGATGTTCGAAGAAGAACGAGGACAAAAGGGAACAAAACAACATGAGTCGGGTTTATCCATAATTAAAGTAATTAGGCAATGTTAATTTTAAATAAAAGTTATTAAGAATTTAATTAAAACCATATGCTTTAATGTTAATAACTTCTTATTGCGTTGACAGAATTTGACCAAACCAATTTCTTTCGAATCGTATGACCGAACTCTGTGTTCTAGAATTTATTTGGACAAGACTGGAAGCTACTGGAATTTATTGTTAAATTAAACGGGGTTTAATTTAACTGGGAACTGAACTGCTCCAATGACGACGGAAATCAGGTGAGTTAAACTCACTCAGTTTTCCCATTTATATTTTATATAAATTGGGTTTTTATTTTGTGTGCTCTGCTTGCTAATGGTTGCCTGTTTGCTAGTTATACATTTGTTGTTGATTTAACTGATGAAATTAAACTGTGTTTAATTTCAATAAAATACCAAACCGTTAATTTTAACGATTGGTTCCAATAAAGGTAATTTACCTTATTGGTCACGTTTATTTATAAACGTGTTTAAAGGGTTGAATTGTTTGCATTTGCGTGTGATTGATGATAAATGGCCGTTAAATGGAACTGAATAATCTGGTTGGTGATAACCATTTTGTATACAGGGAAGAACAGGTTGGAGGGATCCAACCGGATTCCTCAATATATTATTTATTTCATATTATCAACATATGAACTGTACTGTTTGGAGTGATTGATTTGATTGTTGATTATTGACTGAATATTCAACCTGTGTTTGGTTTAAACCAATGGGTGATATTGGTTGGGTATTTGGCAGCGTATGGCCTGTAAAATCAATCGTTTTATGAATATTGATTCACCGTCAGGTGAGTCGATAGAGATAAAGTTATAAAATTTATTTTATAACTGGAGTTGGATTTCGGAATATATTATTTGAATAAAAGTTATAAAAAGAGAAATAAATAAATATTCTATTTATTTAAGACTTTGATTTATTATAAATTGATTTATAAAGTCAATGCTGATGTTAATCAGATTTATAAGAATGAGAATGAATTGAATGGTAAAATTTTGATGATTTGTTTGGTAAAGAAATCAATTAGGTGGAATTTGTTTAAATTAATTATATTTTTAAT
Organism: Allium sativum; assembly: GCA_030737875.1. Classification (NCBI taxonomy): domain Eukaryota; kingdom Viridiplantae; phylum Streptophyta; class Magnoliopsida; order Asparagales; family Amaryllidaceae; genus Allium; species Allium sativum. The sequence continues at coordinate 257,327,250 of CM060923.1, forward strand.
TAATTTAAAGTGAGGACTCATTAGAATCGGATAATGAGATAATCGAGTTTTGAGTTAATTAAATCGAACGTTGTGAATTGGAATTGATTTTCAAATTTATGTGTTTTGATTTAAATAGTCAAATGAATATTGTTTAAATTTAAATAAAGTTTTAAAAGGGGAATTTCAAGCAAATGAAATAGCGTGGAAATCAATATTACTTAATCAATTGAATTGAGTCAAAGGAAATCAAGACAGAAGGGTTTACATTAAACCAGGATTATATGAATAGGATTTAAAGTGTTAAAGCGTTAATTTTACATTAACGGTACTTGGAGATGAAACCAAGAAAAGGGGAAAAGCGAAATTCCCAAAGCATGAAATGGTCAAATGTTTTGAAAGGAAATTGGAAATAAGCGAATCTAGTTAGAGAAGTGGGTTGTATAACCAAAGCCGGATTTGAATGAATCTGTTTTAACAGAGTTAGAAACTTTAATTAAAACAAAAGAGAATTAATTTGTTTAATTAAAAGGCCAAGTGGTGCTGAATACTGAACTAATGAACCCATTGGGTTGTCATGATTGAAACACTGAACATTTTGATAGTTAAATCACCGACTATCAAAACCCTCCCAATACGATTGTTGGTATGGAAAGACCGGGATCGAATTTATATTCGAAAACCATTCCGACCAACAAATACGTGAAGATCTCAGAAGATGATCGAGATGGAGCATTGAAGACCGTGGATTTTCATAAACGGAAGAACCACTAATATTCTCTGCCTGGCAAGCAGAGTAAAGCTGTGATTCTGTCGTGATTGGAATCTACGGGTTGCAAGGACTTCTCGCTACTGATCCATGGGGTGATTCCTATATGGATGCGGTAGGAGAGTGCCTTCGGTTCATCCTATTCTTGGATGACTTGTATGGACGAGTGTTTGAAAGAGTATTTCCAAAGGGTCACGTATGTTGATTTCTTCAAACGTGCTATAGTTGTTGGCGGGGAAATTGCCGTTCTCTTAGCTTCCAGCTAGAGTATTTTTGTGGACGTCAATTAGTGATATCTGGCGGATCTGACGATGGGGCATTCAAAGTGAATGACGACCAGATGATCAGAAGTTAATTCTGGCCTCAAGCCTCATCAACCGGGAAATGACAAAAATCGGACAGGCAGCATGGCTATGTGGGTCGCTCCCATTAGGGTGTATGATCACCTATCTAGAGGAAATCCAATTTGCTTCTTAAATCTATGTTTCGATGCTGTCCCTTATCGGGAGACGGTTGCTGATCCCAACCGTCGGTGATATACATTCGATACACTCAAGCGAAATGAGTGGTCGGTCATGTGATGGCCGGGTTGCAAGACGTTCTTGTTGAACCCAGTGTATTCGTCTTTAGAGATACACTATCGGCAGGTGGTCCCATACCTTGTCAAGGTCGGAATCCAATCTCCAATAAGCGCCTGCGGGTTTTGATTGTATACTATATATGTGGAGCGTGAGATGCAAGTGTTCCACTAGATTGTTACTTACTTGTATTTAGACATTATTATAATATCAGACAAGATATTGGTTTCAAAACTGTTTTGGGTTATCGTAAGGTAAAAACCGTCCGTGTTTATGTGTGGATTTGGTCTTACGATTATCCTTTTCTTTCGAAAAGATTTTGAACTTTAAAATCATGATTGGATGATTTACCCTTATACTGTGCGAGTTTATCTCACTCTGGTTCACCAGACTGACCCGGTGTTTTGTAAATGCTCGGGTTAGACCGGGTTGTACAGGTTCAGATTATCGACTGTTGTGAAGAGACGAGCTGGAGGTGTTCAGACGCATGATATTATATAGCTGCTATTCCGTTGTGTGTTGTATATGGGAACAGACTACTATAACTGTCCCATTGTATGATGTACTTTGATACTGTAAGTATTTTAAAGCTCTCAATAAAGATTTATTTCTGTATTATATTTTGTTCCGCTGCGATGTGAGACTCTGTGTTGTGTTGTTTCTTCTTCTTCTATTCTAATATTTCTTTCTTATCTCACCCTCTAAATTCTCTCTAAATAACTATCCAGTGTTTCGGTGCTTGGAGGATCGACATGAGTACGGTAAGATATTTATGTTGATTTTTGGGGCCGAAAATCCTTGGGTCGTTACAGTGTTATCAGAGCTGAAGGTTAAGTGATTACCTTGGCTCTGTGGCGTGACTCAGTAGAGATGGGGTTAGCAATACCCTAGCTTGAGTTGAGTGTATATATACGAGTGAACGTACTTGTGGATTTTATAAAAAATTGTTATATTGTGAAGATTTATTGGCTGAGTTGTTTATGAGTTTTGGTCGATCAGTTTGATCCACTGTATCGATAGGAGTTTCTAAACACTCAAGTACGGTAAACCGACGCAGTATGTTTTGAAAGAGGGTAAATGAAATAATTTACCCAAATTATATTTTGATATAAAGAAATTATATATATTATAATATATTGGATGTGTTGTTTGTTATTATAATCGAATGAGATTATAAGAAAAGTAAAATGGGTATGAAAAAAACCAATCAGAATTCATATGGATATAATATATGAAATCAGATAAATTAAGTCTGAAATAAAAATCAGAATTGGAATTAAATTCCTAAAAGTGGAAAAGGGGTTTGCAAATGAACTTGGATTGGATATACGAGAATTTTAAGATCCTGGGAGATTTTAAATTGGTTTACAAGCATCGTGAATGATATTTTGAAATAGATTTCAAAATGGAGGTGTTTAAATATGATTTTGAATGGTTATATAGTACCGAACTCACTTTGATAGCTGGGAAATAACTCGGATGATGCTGGCCACATCATCAGTGTTCATTTCCGAGTTTTAAGTGACGGATTACTACCAAAAATCTTGTTTTGAATTGCTTTGAGAAAAACAAGTTGTTTTGAATCCTGAAAAGGAATATTTGACTTTTGAAAGAGCTACTGTTTAAAAACTCCCAGGGGAATTGTTTGAACAAAAACAAAAATTTAAAAGAAATTTGTGAAAGCAAATATGAATTGAATTGAAACCAATTAACTGGGAATTGAATCGGGATATAATCTATCAAGTAGAATCAGATTTTGAATTGGGAGACAGGAATCTGAAATGGTGGTGGACTGGTGAGTTAAAAGTCGAAATTGATAATGGATGGAAATTGAGTTAAGAATGAGATTCGGCTTGGATGCGTGAAGGATTTGATTTTGAGGATAAAATTGGAATTTTGTTTGGGAATGCATTTGCATATGCTGACAGGGCAACAGATGGAAAGGACATAATGATATGCCCGACAAAAAGGTACACGTTTATTTTTATATGGGTTGGTGATTTATGAGCCTATTTGGCAAGCCGCTTGGCTGTTTGTTTTTCTTTTGGGTTGGAGAAGGCCTAGAAAGGCGAGTTGGAGTTTGACCGATTGACCCGTATAAAGGAGGTGCTGGCGAAATTTTTTCGAAAATTTCGGGTGTTAGGAAATTTTCAGAATTTTTGAAAATTTTCTTTTATAGAAATGAAGTAATAATTTAATTGGAAAATAATAAATTCAGTTAAAACTGAAATTAAAGAAGTAAACGAATAATTCGAAACCAGTTAATAGGGTTGTTCTCTACCTTAGCAATTTCGAGGACGAAATTATTTTAAGGGGGGAAGAATGTAACGACCCATATTTTTCAGCGTAATAATTTTAATTATTTATATAGTGATTTGGAGAATATAATGGTCGTTTAATTAAATTATATGGAATATTTAATTAATATAAATAATAGGATAATATATTTATTTCTGAAATAATCAGAATTCTGAATTTGATAGTATGGTGTGAACTGGACGACCCAAAATATATAATTCAGTTTGGAGTTGAATTATATTGACGAATACATTCAATAACGCCATGTGAACGTATAATTTATATTATAAATAAATTCGAGCTCGAAATGGCGCTGCAGTTCGCTATTTGGCGATTTGAACTTCAACTGGGAATACATGATCCGATATAAGTCGGAATTCCGTGAAACAGGAAACGCTGGGACCGTATTGACGATAATTTTCATATGAAAGAGAAAAATCCGATTCCGTGTTATAATTTGATAATTATGGCCAAATCAAATTTTGAAATAATCGCTATGGAAAGTCGTTATAAGAATATACGCGTTAAAATAGCCGTTTTGCAAACGGACTCTGTTTTCGACGAAACCAGTTTCATTAGGACCGTAGCATTAAATTATTGTACGGTGGTGAGTGGCGGGGAAAACCGATGTCGTATGGGGTCACGGTAGCCGTAAACGCTCGTTCAGTGCAATTAAATTAATTCAACTGAATAAAGGGATATTCGAGTGTAACTTGAACAGACGATCGAATTAGGCCACGAAACCAGTTCCAGTGAGCTCGTAGCGTCAATTATAGTCAGGGTAGGTATATAGTTTGTTATTTTTAGAGAACGGAAAATTTGGTGTTCAGAAGGGCAGTGCGGTGCGCGTTAAAAAGGGCCTACCAGGGCAACACTCTCAGAATGCGACGAAATTAGTGTCGTTGGGTTCGTATCGAAAAGTTATTGTCAGTATTCGCAGTTTCAAGTTGAGTTGATTTATCTGGTGATCGTGGTAAATTGAAATGCGTGTTTATTTCTGGTTTTATAAGGGAATTTTTTTCAAACGACCTCGGATTGCGACGAAACCTGTCCCATTGGGTCCAGAATATCGTTTTACATCAAGAAAAGCCTTTTTATCAGTAGACAGAGGTCGTATGTGGTAGATTTTAGTGTTACTTCACGGCGAAGTTTCGTGGAAAATTAATTAATATTATAACCAACTCAGCCCCTACTATATATATACCTCACGTTAGTTAATACCCTAATTTTTGTTTGTTCGGGGTCAACGCAATTATATTTCTGCGCCTCCACCCTTAATTTCCACGGCCAGAAAACTCCTTCGTTCTTCACCAATTTTCTTCAAATTTCAAGCCTCAATTCCGAAATACTTTAAGTGCAAAACTACTCAGCAAGTTGAAAGCTTTAATCTCAACGGCTAGGATCGTTTTCTGATCCACGATAAGACCGGAATATCAATTCGAAATAGCTGCTGTTCGGGGGGTTTCGATGAGGATTGGGAACGGCGGAGCTGACAAGGTTTGGGGCGGCAGACAAGGGGACTGGCGCGCGTCTCCTGGTACACCCTGATCGACTGTCAGGTCATCGGAGAAGGGGCGAAACAGTGGTGAATGGAGCGAGCTCGGGTCTGTCCAGAATGAAGACAAGCACTAGGGAATGAAACGCGACCGTATACTAAGTAAAGTAATTAACTTGGTTAAAACTTAATTAAGAAATTAACTTATGTTTTAAATCAACACTGACGTTGATTGGGGACAGTGTGGCTGTAGTTTATTCGTGGAGCATTACGAAGAGCGGATGGGCAGAACAATGGAAACACAGTCCAGATCAGCCGATTCCTTTGCAATGATTAGCAAAGTGATTAAAGTTTTTTTTTAAGCTATGATTATACTAGTTAATCCCATTATTAATTATTAAATATGATACATTATTTAATTCATTACAGGGATTTCGAATGAGGGCAGTATAATTGGATCAAAAAGGAAAGTCTGGGTTCCAATATAACCGTGAAGAGCAGAAGGTCGGCCAAAAATATTTAAGGGACTAATTAATCAAATAATTGAGTTACTAAGTATATGATTATTAAATTAATGGTTTAAATACCATCTATGGTTGGTACAGGGTTAGTACGAGAATTTCATCAATAACAGGATAATGGAATATAATCGGCCTTGGGATGTTCGAAGAAGAACGAGGACAAAAGGGAACAAAACAACATGAGTCGGGTTTATCCATAATTAAAGTAATTAGGCAATGTTAATTTTAAATAAAAGTTATTAAGAATTTAATTAAAACCATATGCTTTAATGTTAATAACTTCTTATTGCGTTGACAGAATTTGACCAAACCAATTTCTTTCGAATCGTATGACCGAACTCTGTTTTCTAGAATTTATTTGGACAAGACTGGAAGCTACTGGAATTTATTGTTAAATTAAACGGGGTTTAATTTAACTGGGAACTGAACTGCTCCAATGACGACGGAAATCAGGAGAGTTAAACTCACTCAGTTTTCCCATTTATATTTTATATAAATTGGGTTTTTATTTTGTGTGCTCTGCTTGCTAATGGTTGCCTGTTTGCTAGTTATACATTTGTTGTTGATTTAACTGATGAAATTAAACTGTGTTTAATTTCAATAAAATACCAAACCGTTAATTTTAACGATTGGTTCCAATAAAGGTAATTTACCTTATTGGTCACGTTTATTTATAAACGTGTTTAAAGGGTTGAATTGTTTGCATTTGCGTGTGATTGATGATAAATGGCCGTTAAATGGAACTGAATAATCTGGTTGGTGATAACCATTTTGTATACAGGGAAGAACAGGTTGGAGGGATCCAACCGGATTCCTCAATATATTATTTATTTCATATTATCAACATATGAACTGTACTGTTTGGAGTGATTGATTTGATTGTTGATTATTGACTGAATATTCAACCTGTGTTTGGTTTAAACCAATGGGTGATATTGGTTGGGTATTTGGCAGCGTATGGCCTGTAAAATCAATCGTTTTATGAATATTGATTCACCGTCAGGTGAGTCGATAGAGATAAAGTTATAAAATTTATTTTATAACTGGAGTTGGATTTCGGAATATATTATTTGAATAAAAGTTATAAAAAGAGAAATAAATAAATATTCTATTTATTTAAGACTTTGATTTATTATAAATTGATTTATAAAGTCAATGCTGATGTTAATCAGATTTATAAGAATGAGAATGAATTGAATGGTAAAATTTTGATGATTTGTTTGGTAAAGAAATCAATTAGGTGGAATTTGTTTAAATTAATTATATTTTTAATTAATTTAAAGTGAGGACTCATTAGAATCGGATAATGAGACAATCGAGTTTTGAGTTAATTAAATTGAACGTTGTGAATTGGAATTGATTTTCAAATTTATGTGTTTTGATTTAAATAGTCAAATGAATATTGTTTAAATTTAAATAAAGTTTTAAAAGGGGGATTTCAAGCAAATGAAATAGCGTGGAAATCAATGTTACTTAATCAATTGAATTGAGTCAAAGGAAATCAAGACAAAAGGGTTTACATTAAACCAGGATTATATGAATAGGATTTAAAGTGTTAAAGCGTTAATTTTACATTAACGGTACTTGGAGATGAAATCAAGAAAAGGGGAAAAGCGAAATTCCAAAAGCATGAAATGGTCAAATGTTTTGAAAGGAAATTGGAAATAAGCGAATCTAGTTTGAGAAGTGGGTTGTATAACCAAAGCCGGATTTGAATGAATCTGTTTTAACAGAGTTAGAAACTTTAATTAAAACAAAAGAGAATTAATTTGTTTAATCAAAAGGTGTGAAAACCCGTAACTTCCCCGTAAAGGAAAGTGTCGGATAGTTCGAGAACAAGCCACAACAGAACGCAGATGGAAGAACTTTTCATTGTATATTACAACAATGCATCAGATTACAAGAATATACAGAGTATAAATGAATATATATTACACAGAAATATCAGAGATTACAATAAATTACATAGCAGCGGAAAATAATACAATACACAACTAGAAGAGATATACGGATACAAAGCTTTCCGGATATCGTTCCAGCTGAAAACCAGGATCCTGTGAATATAAATCTGCAAAAACCAAAACTACTAGCTGCCCGTGTCAAAATAAGGGCACCCAGAGTTTAGGTCAAAACAATAAACTCCAGGTTAGTCATATGACTGGTGTGAGAACTAAAACAGTTATAAATCTTTATTTTAAAGTTAGGTAAATCAAGGGACCACGCCGTATAACACGGAACGGGTTTCCTCCCAAGAATACCAGTGCATAAAACAAACAGCGCAATGCTAAATAAAGAAAAATGAAGCTGTTATAAGACCCAGGTCCCATCACACAATGCAACGCAGCCGAGGATAGGGTTTTCCCTTATAACAACCAAACATGCTTAGTACGGTTAAAACAAATCGTTTGATACTATAATATGTGCATAGTGTATAAAACAACTTCAAATCATAAGTATCAATCATAGGCGGCATGAGCGCCCCATCCCACTATGTCGCCATACTAGGCTCTACAAATAAAACCGCAAATGTCACGTATTTGGAAATTGGATTTCCATCTATGAACCGAGGCAAAAGATAGTCCTCAACCGATTCGAGACGCTCTAGCCCGCCCCTCAGGACCCAGACTCAGGTGGGCCCTTGGATCCTCAGGGCCAGTCCACCGATGTGGATTAAACTTAAACCCTGAACATGCATTTCCCCGCCCTATGGGGCGTAAACGAGCCAACTAAATGACTCCATCGGTTCGAGAACGACCGATCAATCCGAGGCGCCTCGCAACAGCAACAACCACATAAGTCAAACTCGTCAGGGCGTGTAAAACCACTGACGCCACTTCTAGCTAGAAAGAAACGCATGCCCTCCCTGACGTCCTCTCCCGTTTTTGGTTCATACCAGTTGTGAAACTCGCGAAGCAAACGTTACACAAAGCTACGCCACAAAGGCCTTGCTTTGATCATCACCACAAGACTTTGCTTTTCAACAGAAGCCTCGATCAATTGCCACTTAGGCATGCCACACAGGCAATTCACTCCATGCGTTTGATATCCATCAATATATAACCCCTGAGCTCGTACGTCTCAGAGAACGGCGTTAAGCAAGAGAATAAATTCTCCGCCGCCAAACAGATATATATTTAATAGAGATCAATCACACGGACTAAATTCCAATGTCAGACACACAGTCCATTTACAAGTCCGTTCTGGGTCTGAATGAAACCGGAGGCACCTAGTACCCCGCATATCCATCGATCTCCAAGTACGTCTGGACGATCACTAACTGTTTCCATCTTCTTGGGTGTACAGCCCAATCAAGATCATCAGTAACCACCCAAACGACGTGAAGACTTCCGGTCTTCGACCATCGTCTTCATCTTCGACTTATCGTCGTATCAGTTATTCAGAATGGGATAAACCCTGTCTTTCCGAATAACTCGCGTATATTTTAAATAGGTGTTACACAAACACAACATACGCCTCATTCCAATTCATCAGTCACTAACCGTAAATTAATCGAGAGAATAATTCCCCAAATATTAACCCCGAAGGCCGAAACCAACATCAGATCAATATCCAGAAAACCATTCTGCTTAGCTAACCGACAGTTAGTTTCTGATTTCACATTCATAGGGAAAGGTTCCCATTAATTTTATCCAAGATAATTTCTTGAATTTATTCTCTAATCTTCCTTTGAATTTCGATTCAACTAGTCAGAATTAGCGAACCTTACCGTAGTAATCATTGGTTTTAATTTCCCAATCCCAACATATTCATCCCATGAAGTAAAACTGGTAATACTTCATATCTAACACCACAGTGTTATCGGTAAATTCAATTACCATTTCACGTTCAAATCTAATTAAAGATTTAACTATCGCCTGGAGCAAAACTGGTGGTACTCCATTTTCGATCTTTTCAATCTAATTAAAGATTCATTAAAACTCCACTTAGTTTTAATCTTTAACTGGGTTAAAAAATCAGTGTCATTTAAAACACGGTTCACGATAAACCCAAAATCACATTCCATTAATTATCGGGTTAAAGAACAAGTGTTATTTAAAACACTGTTCACGATAAACCCAAAAATCATTCCATTAATTATCGGGTTAAAGAACAAGTGTTATTTAAAACACTGTTCACGATAAACCCAAAAATCAATACCAATTCAATTCCATTTAAATATCATTTAATTGGTACACTTCATTAAATCTAAATAAAAAGATTTAATCTTTTCTCAACAGGGTTCAAGAACAGTGTTAGTGAAGACACCATTCACGAGAAACCCAAATCACATTTGATATTCAATATAAGGCTCTGAATAGAAAATATATCGGCTTATATTCAATATCAAATTCTACGATTAACAAATGTCGTATTGGAAATAACAATATATATATATATATCTTTCAAATTTCCATAACAACATCCGTATAATCACGAATTCCAACATCGAAATATTCCGAAGACAATTTCGATTCAAATCCACTCCAATGCAATCATTGGAAATTCTAGTTATTTTTAAAACCCTTTTCAAATTCAATTTATTTATTTAAAAATAAATAGAATTATATTTCTAGTTCAAAACTAGTTCATTTCGATAAAAATCTATTTTTACCTTTTCAAGTATGGAGTTTTTCATCCCAATTCTTTCTAAATCATTTCTTATGATTTTACACAAATTATTACTATTTTTAATAATTTTATCAAGGCCCGTACAGTCGATTTCCATCAATGGCCATCGAACTGCACTTACAGCGACCTTTTTCAAATTTGATTTGGACGTAACTCCAAATCCAACCGTTAGATTTCAAATTTCTAATATTCGTTAGAAAGCTCTTTTCGATACGAACCCAACGGTTCTGGTTTTAGGAGAATCCGACGGTCGGATCTCCCGTAATGTCCGTTTGAAATAAATGGTCGAAATTCATGAATTGCCGCGGCGCGGCGCGTTCTATTCAGGCCATTATATTATATATATAATATATACTTCGTCGATTTCTATTTAAAACGAATTATATAAATAGTTTTAAAATCGTTTTCAAAAGCAATTTCAACTTTCTTTTCAATTCAAATCAAAATTGAATTCTTCTTTATAAATTCGTTTTAAAATTTATTTCTATTCAATTCAAATTTCAATTCAATTTGAATTCATTTCAATTCGCTTTTAATTCAATTCATTTCGAAATCGTTTTTAATTCAGTTCATTTCGAAATCGTTTTTAATTCAATTCATTTCGAAATCGTTTTTTATTCAATTCATTTCGAAATCGTTTTTAATTCAATTCATTTCGAAATCGTTTTTAATTCAATTCATTTCGAAATCGTTTTTAATTCAATTCATTTCGAAATCGTTTTTAATTCAATTCATTTCAACTCAAACTGAATAAAATCGATATAAATATCATTCACGTCAAAATGGCGTCAATCTAATCAACACGGCTTCATATATTTCTATTTTCAAATATTCTATTTCAAATATTTCTTTTTCAAAATAGTTGTTATTATCAAAATATTTCGTTCAACACATGACCAATCTCAAGGGATGAGTACTGTCAACACATGAACCTTTATTTTATATTATAAAGATGTAAATTTTATTACTAAAATATTTCGTTCAACACATGACCAATCTCAATGGATGAGTACTGTCAACACATGAACCTTTATTTTATATTATAAAGATGTAAATTTTATTACTAAAATATTTCGTTCAACACATGACCAATCTCAATGGATGAGTACTGTCAACACATGAACCTTTATTTTATATTATAAAGATGTAAATTTTATTACTAAAATATTTCGTTCAACACATGACCAATCTCAATGGATGAGTACTGTCAACACATGAACCTTTATTTTATATTATAAAGATGTAAATTTTATTACTAAAATATTTCGTTCAACACATGACCAATCTCAATGGATGAGTACTGTCAACACATGAACCTTTATTTTATAATATTCTTTATTTTTCAAATTGGAATGAGGCCCAATCAATTACCATATAAAATTAATTATATGGATTTTCATACAACACATGTATATAATAGCATTGAAAAATAATCAACCACCAACCAAAGTGCACTACACTGTATAAGCATCAAATATAGATATCTAACGCTTATAACAGCCTGTCAATCAATCGATCGACATATTTAATCAATCAGGATGAGTGAACTTCAAATTTCATCCCAACACCCGTGTGGGGTTTCAAACAATCAAACACATATTTTATTTGTGCAGTTGGGCGATGTGTAAAATTTATCGACCCAATCAATGTCCTTCAAATAGGTGTACATAAACAAACCGTCCGGTTTGTAAATGAATATTTATTTATTCACATTCACGTTAAAAATTATATTTTTAACGATAAAACATTTTATTCAAACTATGAATATTCCACTCTGTTCATTTATTCAATAAAATGATAATTTTTTTATTTTTCTAACTTATTTTTAGAAAATTTCGGCGGCATAACGGCACGATACTAGAAACGGGACGAGGCCTAGCCTTATCCCCGGTCTAGTGAAGGCCCACGCCATTCACACATCAATCAAATTCACCAAACAACCAAACAATTCAATTTCAATCAAATAATCTAACTAATTTTTGCAATCAAACAAACAAGTCCATGGTCTGTGGACGATTGTGTCGGGTGCTACTAAGCACCGTCTGCATCCTAGTATATATATATATAACTAGAAAAAGAGAAATTGAAGAGTGAGAAGTTCTCACAGATTAGCTAAACCATTCGCCTCGACTCTTCTTATGTAGGAAATCTTCATCGTTCTTCATTTGTCCTTTTCGTCGTCCGTACACTGTATATATAAAATCACATTTTTATATTCTCTATTATATAAAAATTCTATTTTTACTTCGCTATTCAATATGTAAAAATTGAATTTTTTACTTCACCTTCTTATATAGAAAAATCGTATTTTTACTTCAACTTCTTATATAGAAAAATCGTATTTTTACTTCAACTACTTATATAGAAAAATCGTATTTTTACATTCAACTAAAAATCAAATCTTTACTATATAAAAAGATTATATTTTTACCTCGCAAAACAATATATAAAAATTCGATTTTTACTTCGTAAAACCATATATAAAAATTCGATTTTTACTTCGAATTCACACACATACCAATTGGAATTATATTTCGACAAGGATAGGTAAAATCAAGAAATAAAACTAATTAAATGAATAATAATGATATGTATAAAAAAGAACTTACAGTAAAAATAGAAAAGGGAGGGAGGGCCGTTCATCGTCGGAGGGCTGGGCAAGGGTGCGCCGGGGTAGGGGAGTCGCAGGCGGAGGCGGGAAGCTCCGGTGGTGGCTGCGGTCTAGGGTTGGAGGCGCCCTCGATTTGGGTGAAAATCGAACGGGTTGGAGGGGCTACGGCTATTCGAGTGGAGAGAGAACGATGGGAGGAGGGTCGAGGGCGTCGATGGTGGCTGAGGGATGGGGGTGCGACGCCATCGGTGGCGCAGGCGGCGGTGGGTCCGTCGTGGAAGCTAGGGTAGACGAGGTCCATCGGGTTTTTTTTCTTCTATTTTTTTCTTTTATAAAGGAGCGTTGACCGGTAAATGAAGGAGAGAGAGGGAGAAAGGTAGTTATAGGTTTAATTATATTATTTTATTTTTATCTTAATCTCCATAGTTGACTTTTCTGTCGAAGTCGAAACGAGACCCACCGACTGTCGTCCCTAGCGTTTTACCCCCATTCCGAACACTATGGGATATGTATCGTAGGCCAATTCGATTGTTACGATCAGTTTCCGTTAAATTTAAAATATAAATCTTTATATATTCAATTTAAACGCACATTTCAAATTACCGGGGCCACATACTAACTCTAGAAATTCCCAGAAAAATATTTCTAGCTTCGTATTGACGATACGGTCCTAACAAAACTAATTTCATCGAATTCTGAGACCGTTTGAAAAATGGCCAATTTCTAGTCGATTAAAATCAAATGAAACTGGTCAAACGCGTTTTCCTTTGCCACGCTCACATATTGATTCTAAAAATTATGAAATTTAAAACCTAGCAATAATTTGACACCACGGACCCAACAAAACTGGTTTCGTCGAAATCCAAGGTCATTTGCAAAATGTCCATTTTTAAGGGCCTGAATTCCATAGCGACTATTCAGAATTTTCAAATGGACATATCTTTTGATTCCCGCTATGAAATCTTGATTTTTCGGATTCATTGGAAAGATATTCACAATTAGATTCTATTGCTTTCGGTTTCACTAAAATCCGGATTGTTTTGCACTCGGTACATTCAATTGAAGTTTGAAATCGAATTATCGAACTACCGCGCCATTTTCAATTCTATTTATAATTATATATAAATATTTATATTCTAACGACGACGCGTATAATATATACGTTCGAATTATATTCAAAATAAATTTCTCGTCGATATTATTTAAAATAATTCATTTTAAATAATCAAAATTCGCTAAAATTTCCAAAATAAAAATTTTAAACTGGCCCAGATTTTCGGGTTGTTACAATCTCCCCCACTTAAAACTTTTCGTCCCCGAAAAGGAACAAAGTCGAAAGTGGTTTGATTATTCAACTCTACGTTCGGTCTGGCTTCCATTCACCAACTTTTCAGTTTCTGAGAATTTTCAAAAATTTAAAAAATTTGGCTAACACCCGGAATTTTCGAAAAATTTCGCCATAACCTCCCCTGCACCGGGAGCATCGGGGAATTTCAAATAGCTTCCCCGGTCCTTCTAATCTCAAAAAGAAAAAGAAAAAGCCAAACGGCTAGCCAATAGGCTCATAAAATCATCATCACCCAAACAAAACAGTAAATTATGTAGTAAACATGTACCTATTTGTCGGTCAAACAAATTTTATTCTCTGGCTCTAGCCTCCTTGCTATGACCTGTTCAATGTTATACATGTATATGCAAGCAAATGCGACTAATTTTCAATACTTGATTCAGTTAGGCATAATGGTTCAAAATTATCAAACAATTAAACAAACAACACAAACATCAATCAATTAGTGGATTAACGTTTCAAATTCATAATTTGATACATATACAAAAATCATGTTTTTGATGCCAATTCACAACAATGTGTCCTAGCTATATATATAGGTTTTGGTTCTCACACCAGTCTAATGGAAATATATAGGTATCACACCTTCGAAACTCGAACATAAATGTTGATGATGCGATCGCTATCATCAATATCATCTTCGGGCGACTAGAGTGTGATGCTATATCTATCCAATATATTAAAACTTTGAATACACGCGGATCAGACGTATATGCAAAATCTATATATACTGGATTGTCCACATCAATATAAATAAATAACCAAATACGAATAATTGATTTAAATTTTCAAAACAAAAATTTGTTTTCATTTTAAAAATTTACTCTTCACACTCGTTCTAGGATACTACTGATCCCATCTCTAACGAGTCATTCTCGTTGGATATTACTAATCCAATATCTAATGAATTCTTTCGTATGGTTCTAATGTGCCTTGTTCTCGAGCTCTGTAAACCAAAGCTCTGATACCAACTGTGAAAACCCGTAACTTCCCCGTAAAGGAAAGTGTCGGATAGTTCGAGAACAAGCCACAACAGAACGCAGACGGAAGAACTTTTCATTGTATATTACAACAATGCATCAGATTACAAGAATATACAGAGTATAAATGAATATATATATTACACAGAAATATCAGAGATTACAATAAATTACATAGCAGCGGAAAATAATACAATACACAACTAGAAGAGATATACGGATACAAAGCTTTCCAGATATCGTTCCAGCTGAAAACCAGGATCCTGTGAATATAAATCTGCAAAAACCAAAACTACTAGCTGCCCGTGTCAAAATAAGGGCACCCAGAGTTTAGGTCAAAACAATAAACTCCAGGTCAGTCATGTGACTGGTGTGAGAACTAAAACAGTTATAAATCTTTATTTTAAAGTTAGGTAAATCAAGGGACCACGCCGTATAACACGGAACGGGTTTCCTCC
Source organism: Allium sativum (assembly GCA_030737875.1). Classification (NCBI taxonomy): domain Eukaryota; kingdom Viridiplantae; phylum Streptophyta; class Magnoliopsida; order Asparagales; family Amaryllidaceae; genus Allium; species Allium sativum. The sequence goes on from CM060923.1 coordinate 257,342,916, forward strand.
CAAGAATACCAGTGCATAAAACAAACAGCGCAATGCTAAATAAAGAAAAATGAAGCTGTTATAAGACCCAGGTCCCATCACACAATGCAACGCAGCCGAGGATAGGGTTTTCCCTTATAACAGCCAAACATGCTTAGTACGGTTAAAACAAATCGTTTGATACTATAATATGTGCATAGTGTATAAAACAACTTCAAATCATAAGTATCAATCATAGGCGGCATGAGCGCCCCATCCCACTATGTCGCCATACTAGGCTCTACAAATAAAACCGCAAATGTCACGTATTTGGAAATTGGATTTCCATCTATGAACCGAGGCAAAAGATAGTCCTCAACCGATTCGAGACGCTCTAGCCCGCCCCTCAGGACCCAGACTCAGGTGGGCCCTTGGATCCTCAGGGCCAGTCCACCGATGTGGATTAAACTTAAACCCTGAACATGCATTTCCCCGCCCTATGAGGCGTAAACGAGCCAACTAAATGACTCCATCGGTTCGAGAATGACCGATCAATCCGAGGCGCCTCGCAACAGCAACAACCACATAAGTCAAACTCGTCAGGGCGTGTAAAACCACTGACGCCACTTCTAGCTAGAAAGAAACGCATGCCCTCCCTGACGTCCTCTCCCGTTTTTGGTTCATACCGGGTGTGAAACTCGCCAAGCAAACGTTACACAAAGCTACGCCACAAAGGCCTTGCTTTGATCATCACCACAAGACTTTGCTTTTCAACAGAAGCCTCGATCAATTGCCACTTAGGCATGCCACACAGGCAATTCACTCCATGCGTTTGATATCCATCAATATATAACCTGTCACGGCATGGAATTTCGCTCGGTCTGAACCAGTCGCTAAACCGATCCAGGCCGTTCGAAACGCCCTATCGTTTGAGAACACGACAAAACAGAACGCATACAGAAGAACATTTCATTGTATACTACAACAATGCATCAGAATACAAGAATATACAGAGTAAAAAATGAATATTACACAGAAATATCAGAGATTTAAATTACATTTAAATACATAGCAGCGGAAAATAATACAATACACAACTAGAAGGAGATATACGGATACAAAGCTTTCCGGATATCGTTCCAGCTGTAAACCAGGATCCTGTGAATATAAATCTGCAAAACCAAAACTACTAGCTGCCCGTGTCAAAATAAGGGCACCCAGAGTTTAGGTTAAAACAATAAACTCCAGGCCAGTCATGTGACTGGTGTGAGAACTAAAACAGTTATTAATCTTTATTTTCAAAGTTAGGTAAATCAAGGGACCACGCCGTATAACACGGAACGGGTTTCCTCCCAAGAATACCAGTGCATAAAACAAACAGCGCAATGCTAAATAAAGAAAAATGAAGCTGTTATAAGACCCAGGTCCCATCACACAATGCAACGCAGCCGAGGATAGGGTTTTCCCTTATAACAGCCAAAGAATGCTTGATACGTTTAAAACAAATCATTTGATACTATTATAAGTGCATAGTGTATAAAACACTTCAAATCATAAGTATCAATCATAGGCGGCATGAATGGCCCATAACACTATGTCGCCATATATAAGTTTACAATCAAAACCGCAAATGTCGTATTGGAAGTTGGGTTATCATTTATGGTATGAACCGAGGCTAGGGGCAAGATCCTCTCCGATTCGAGACGCTCTAGTCCGCCCCTCAGGCAAGCGTGCAGGCAAGCCTTGGATCGTCAGGGCCGGTCCACCGATGTGGATTATTATGCCTGAACACTACGTTTCCCCACCCTATGGGGTGTAAATCTGGCCCGTCAGCCGACCAGAAGCATCGGCCGAAACCGATATCACGAGGCGCCTCGCTTTTCAGCAAGTAATAATAAGTAACATCCACATGAGTCAAACTCGTCAGCCAGTTCAAGCACTGACGCCACTCCTAACTAGAAAGAAACGCATGTCCTCCCTGATGTCCGTCTCCCGTTTTTGATTCATATCGTGTGTGATACTCGCGAATCAACGTTACACAAAGCTACGCCACAAAGGCCGTGCTTCGATCATCACCACAAGACTTTGCTTTTCAACAGAAGCCTTGATCATTTGCATCTTAGCATGCCACACAGGCAATTCACTCCATGCGATTGATATCCATCAATATATAACCCCTGAGCTCGTACGTCTCAGAGAAGGGCGTTAAGCAAGAGAATAAATTCTCCGCCGCCAAAACAGATATATATTTAATAGAGATCAATCACACGGACTAAAATCCAATGTCAGACACACAGTCCATTTACAAGTCCGTTCTGGGTCTGAACGAAACCGGAGGCACCTAGTACCCCGCATATCCATCGATCTCCAAGTACGTCTGGACGATCACTAACTGTTTCCATCTTCTTGGGTGTACAGCCCAATCAAGATCATCAGTAATTACCCAAACGACGTGAAGACCTCCGGTCTTCGACCATCGTCTTCTCTTCGACTTATCGTCGTATCAGTTATTCAGAATGGGATAAACCCGGTCTTTCCGAATAACTCGCGTATATTTTAAATAAGTGTTACACAAACACAACATACGCCTCATTCCAATTCATTAGTCACTAACCGTAAATTAATCAAGAGAATAATTCCCCAAATTATTAACCCCGAAGGCCGAAACCAACATCAGATCAATATTCAGAAAACCATTCTGCTTGGCCAACCGACAGTTAGTTTCTAAATTTCACATTCATAGGGAAATGTTCCCATTAATTTTATCCAAGATAAATTCTTTGAATTTATTCTTTATTCTATTTTTTTTTTGAATCTCAATTCAAACTAGTCGGGATTAGCGAACCTTACCGAAGTAATCATTTATTTTAATTTCCCCATCCCAACCTATTTATCCCATGAAGTAAAACTGGTAATACTTCATATCTAACACCACAGTGTTATCGGTAAATTCAATTACCATTTCACGTTCAAATCTAATTAAAGATTTAACTATCGCCTGGAGCAAAACTGGTGATACTCCATTTCGATTATTTCAATCTAATTAAAGATTCATTAAAACTCCACTTAGTTTTAATCTTTGACTGGGTTAAAGAATCAGTGTCATTTAAAAACACGATTCACGATAAACCCAAAATCACATTCATTAATCATCGGGTTAAAGAACGAGTGTTATTTAAAACACTGTCCACGATAAACCCAAAAATCAATATCGATTTAATTCCAATTAAGTGTTATTTAATTGGTACACTTCATTAAACCTAAATAAAAAGATTTAATCTTTTCTCAACTGGGTCCAAGAACAGTGTTAGTGAAGACACCATTCACGACAAACCCAAATCACATTTGATATTCAACACAAGGCTCTGAATAGAAAATATTCCGGCTTATATTCAATATCAAATTCTCTGACAGACAGATATCGTATGGGAAATAACGATATATATATCTATATCTTTCAAATTTCCATAACAACATCTGTATAATCACGAAATCCAACATCGAAATATTCCGAAGACAATTTCGATTCAAATCCACTCCAATGCAATCATTGGAAATTCTGGTTATGTTTAAAACCCTTTTCCAATTCAATTTATTTATTTAAAAATAAATAGAATTATATTTCTAGTTCAAAACTAGTTCATTTCGATAAAAGTCTATTTTTATCTTTTCAAATATGGAGTTTTTCATCCCAAATCTTCACAAATCATTTCTTATGATTTTACACAAATTATTACTATTTTTAATAATTTTATCAAGGCCCGTACAGTCGATTTCCAACAATGGCCATCGAACTGCACTTATAGCGACCTTTTTCGAATTTGATTTGGACGTATCTCAGAATCCAACCGTTAGATTTCTAATTTATCACATTCGTTAGAAAGCTCTTTTCGATACGAACCCAACGGTTCCGGTTTTAGGAGAATCCGACGGTCGGATCTCCCGTAATGTCCGTTTGAAATAAATGGTCGAAATTCACGAACTGCCGCGGCGCGGCGCGTTCTATTCAGGCCATTATATTATATATATAATATATATAATATATATTTCGTCGATTTCTATTTAAAAACGAATTATATAAATAGTTTTGAATTCGTTTCAAAAACATTTTCAACTTCCATTTCAATTCAAATCAAAATTGAATTCTTCTTTATAAATTCGTTTTAAAATCGATTTCTATTCAATTCAAATTTGAATTCAATTTGAATTCATTTCAATTCACTTTCAATTCAATTCGAATTCGTTTTCAATTCAATTCATTTCGAAATCGTTTTCAATTCAATTCATTTCGAAATCGTTTTCAATTCAATTCATTTCGAAATCGTTTTCAATTCAATTCATTTCGAAATCGTTTTCAATTCAATTCATTTCGAAATCGTTTTCAATTCAATTCATTTCGAAATCGTTTTCAATTTAATTCATTTCAAAATATTCGATTTCGAATTCACTTTTCAATATTCATTTCAAAATGAATAAAATCGATATAAATATCGTTCACGTCAAAATGGCGTCAATCTAATCAACACGGCTTCATAAATTTCTATTTTCAAATATTCTATTTCAAATATTTCTTTTTCAAAATAGTTGTTATTATCAAAATATTTCGTTCAACACATGACCAATCTCAATGGATGAGTACTGTCAACACATGAACTTTTATTTTATAATATTCTTTGTTTTTCAAATTGGAATGAGGCCCAATCAATTACCATATAAAGTTAATTATATGGATTTTCATACATCACATGTATATAATAGCATTGAAAATAATCAACCATCAACCAAAGTGCACTACACTGTATAAGCATCAAATATAGATATCTAACGCTTATAACAGCCTGTCAATCAATCGATCGACATATTTAATCAATCAGGATGAGTGAACTGCATATTTCATCCTAACACCCGTGTGGGGTTTCAAACAATCAAACAAATATTTTGTTTGTGCAGTTGGGCGATGTGTAAAATTTATCGTCCCAATCAATGTCCTTCAAATAGGTGTACATAAACAAACCGTCCGGTTTGTAAATGAATATTTATTTATTCACATTCACGTTAAAAATTATATTTTTAACGATAAAACATTTTATTCCAACATATGAATTTCTATTCAGTTCATTCTTTAAATAAAATGATATTTTTATTTTTCTAACATATTTTAGAAAATTTCGGCGGCATAACGGCACGATACTAGAAACGGGACAAGGCCTAGCCTTATCCCCGGTCTAGTGAAGGCCCACGCCATTCACACATCAATCAAACCATTCAATTCCTCAAACAATTCAATTTCAAATCAAATCATATAACTAACCTATGCAACCAAACAAACAAGTCCATGGTCTGTGGACGATTGTGTCGGGTGCTACTAAGCACCGTCTGCATCCTAGTATATATATATAATTAGAAAAGAAAACGAAAGGTGAGAAATTCTCACATATAGCTATCCTAGCTCCACGGCACTTCTAATGCAGGAAATCTTCGTCAACTCGCCTTTTGTCGCTTTCGTTGTCCGCTTTCACTACATATGTAAAAATCACATTTTTATCTTGCTATTCTATATATAAAAATCGAATTTTTACTTCAAAGTTCAATATATAAAAAATCATATTTTTAATTCGAAGTTCAACATATAAAAATCATATTTTTATTTCGAAGTTCAATATATAAAAATCCTATTTTTATTTCGAAGTTCAATATGTAAAAATCATATTTTTATGTTTTAAAATTATTTTATATATATTCTAACGACGACGTATATAATATATACGTTCTAATTAGATTCAAAATAAATTTCTCGTCGATATTATTTAAAATAATTCATTTTAAATAATCAAAATTCGCTAAAATGGCCAAAATAAAAATTTCAAACTGGCTCGCATTTTACGGGTTGTTACAATCTCCCCCACTTAAAACTTTTCGTCCCCGAAAAGGAACAAAGTCGAAAGTGGTTTGATTAATCAACTCTACGTTCGATCTGGCTTCCATTCTCCAACCTTTCAGTTTCTGAGAATTTTCAAAATTTCAAAAATTTGGCTAACACCCTAAATTTTCGAAATTTTTTGCCATAACCTCCCCTACACCGGGAGCATCGGGGGATTTCAAATAGCTTCCCCGGTCCTTCAGATCTCAAAAAGAAAAAGAAAAAGCCAAGCGGCTAGCCAATAGGCTCACAAAATCATCATCACCCAAACAAAACAGGAAATTACGTAGTAAACATGTACCTATTTGTCGGGCAAACAAATTTTATTCTCTGCTCTAGCCTCCTTGCTATGACCTGTTCAAAGATATATATGCATATGCAAGCAAATGCGACCAAATTTCAATACAAGTCAATATTTGATTCAGTTAGGCATAATGGTTCAAAATTATCAAACAATTAAACAAACAACACAAACATCAATCAATTAGTGGATTAACGTTTCAAATTCATAATTTTGATACATATACAAAAATCATGTTTTTGATGCCAAATCACAACAATAGGCCCTATCTAATTTTGGTTCTCACACCAGTCTAATGGAAATATATAGATATCACACCTTCGTCACACGAATATAAATTCTGACGATGAGTACTCAACCATCAGAATCATCTTCGGGCCACTAGAGTATGATTCTATATCTATCCAATATATTAAAACTTCGAATACACGCGGATCAGACGTATACGCAAAATCTTTATATATTGGACTGTCCAACTCAATATAAATAGATAATCAGATACGAATAATTGATTTAAATTTTCAAAACAAATTTTGTTTTCATTTGAAAAAATATACTCTTCACACTCGTTCTAGGATACTACTGATCCCATCTCTAACGAGTCATTCTATTTGGATATTACTAATCCAATATCTGATGAATTCTTTCATATGGTTCTAATGTGCCTTGTTCTCTAGCTTTGTAAACCAAAGCTCTGATACCAACTGTCACGGCATGGAATTTCGCTCGGTCTGAACCAGTCGCTAAACCGATCCAGGTCGTTCGAAACGCCCTATCGTTTGAGAACACGACAAAACAGAACGCATACAGAAGAACATTTCATTGTATATTACAACAATGCATCAGAATACAAGAATATACAGAGTAAAAAATGAATATTACACAGAAATATCAGAGATTTAAATTACATTTAAATACATAGCAGCGGAAAATAATACAATACACAACTAGAAGGAGATATACGGATACAAAGCTTTCCGGATATCGTTCCAGCTGTAAACCAGGATCCTGTGAATATAAATCTGCAAAACCAAAACTACTAGCTGCCCGTGTCAAAATAAGGGCACCCAGAGTTTAGGTTAAAACAATAAACTCCAGGTCAGTCATGTGACTGGTGTGAGAACTAAAACAGTTATTAATCTTTATTTTCAAAGTTAGGTAAATCAAGGGACCACGCCGTATAACACGGAACGGGTTTCCTCCCAAGAATACCAGTGCATAAAACAAACAGCGCAATGCTAAATAAAGAAAAATGAAGCTGTTATAAGACCCAGGTCCCATCACACAATGCAACGCAGCCGAGGATAGGGTTTTCCCTTATAACAGCCAAAGAATGCTTGATACGTTTAAAACAAATCATTTGATACTATTATAAGTGCATAGTGTATAAAACACTTCAAATCATAAGTATCAATCATAGGCGGCATGAATGGCCCATAACACTATGTCGCCATATATAAGTTTACAATCAAAACCGCAAATGTCGTATTGGAAGTTGGGTTATCATTTATGGTATGAACCGAGGCTAGGGGCAAGATCCTCTCCGATTCGAGACGCTCTAGTCCGCCCCTCAGGCAAGCGCGCAGGCAAGCCTTGGATCGTCAGGGCCGGTCCACCGATGTGGATTATTATGCCTGAACACTACGTTTCCCCACCCTATGGGGTGTAAATCTGGCCCGTCAGCCGACCAGAAGCATCGGCCGAAACCGATATCACGAGGCGCCTCGCTTTTCAGCAAGTAATAATAAGTAACATCCACATGAGTCAAACTCGTCAGCCAGTTCAAGCACTGACGCCACTCCTAACTAGAAAGAAACGCATGTCCTCCCTGATGTCCGTCTCCCGTTTTTGATTCATACCGGGTGTGATACTCGCGAATCAACGTTACACAAAGCTACGCCACAAAGGCCGTGCTTCGATCATCACCACAAGACTTTGCTTTTCAACAGAAGCCTTGATCATTTGCATCTTAGCATGCCACACAGGCAATTCACTCCATGCGATTGATATCCATCAATATATAACCCCTGAGCTCGTACGTCTCAGAGAAGGGCGTTAAGCAAGAGAATAAATTCTCCGCCGCCAAAACAGATATATATTTAATAGAGATCAATCACACGGACTAAAATCCAATGTCAGACACACAGTCCATTTACAAGTCCGTTCTGGGTCTGAACGAAACCGGAGGCACCTAGTACCCCGCATATCCATCGATCTCCAAGTACGTCTGGACGATCACTAACTGTTTCCATCTTCTTGGGTGTACAGCCCAATCAAGATCATCAGTAATTACCCAAACGACGTGAAGACCTCCGGTCTTCGACCATCGTCTTCTCTTCGACTTATCGTCGTATCAGTTATTCAGAATGGGATAAACCCGGTCTTTCCGAATAACTCGCGTATATTTTAAATAAGTGTTACACAAACACAACATACGCCTCATTCCAATTCATTAGTCACTAACCGTAAATTAATCAAGAGAATAATTCCCCAAATTATTAACCCCGAAGGCCGAAACCAACATCAGATCAATATTCAGAAAACCATTCTGCTTGGCCAACCGACAGTTAGTTTCTAAATTTCACATTCATAGGGAAATGTTCCCATTAATTTTATCCAAGATAAATTCTTTGAATTTATTCTTTATTCTATTTTTTTTTTGAATCTCAATTCAAACTAGTCGGGATTAGCGAACCTTACCGAAGTAATCATTTATTTTAATTTCCCCATCCCAACCTATTTATCCCATGAAGTAAAACTGGTAAAACTTCATATCTAACACCACAGTGTTATCGGTAAATTCAATTACCATTTCACGTTCAAATCTAATTAAAGATTTAACTATCGCCTGGAGCAAAACTGGTGATACTCCATTTCGATTATTTCAATCTAATTAAAGATTCATTAAAACTCCACTTAGTTTTAATCTTTGACTGGGTTAAAGAATCAGTGTCATTTAAAAACACGGTTCACGATAAACCCAAAATCACATTCATTAATCATCGGGTTAAAGAACGAGTGTTATTTAAAACACTGTCCACGATAAACCCAAAAATCAATATCGATTTAATTCCAATTAAGTGTTATTTAATTGGTACACTTCATTAAACCTAAATAAAAAGATTTAATCTTTTCTCAACTGGGTCCAAGAACAGTGTTAGTGAAGACACCATTCACGACAAACCCAAATCACATTTGATATTCAACACAAGGCTCTGAATAGAAAATATTCCGGCTTATATTCAATATCAAATTCTCTGACAGACAGATATCGTATGGGAAATAACGATATATATATCTATATCTTTCAAATTTCCATAACAACATCTGTATAATCACGAAATCCAACATCGAAATATTCCGAAGACAATTTCGATTCAAATCCACTCCAATGCAATCATTGGAAATTCTGGTTATGTTTAAAACCCTTTTCCAATTCAATTTATTTATTTAAAAATAAATAGAATTATATTTCTAGTTCAAAACTAGTTCATTTCGATAAAAGTCTATTTTTATCTTTTCAAATATGGAGTTTTTCATCCCAAATCTTCACAAATCATTTCTTATGATTTTACACAAATTATTACTATTTTTAATAATTTTATCAAGGCCCGTACAGTCGATTTCCAACAATGGCCATCGAACTGCACTTATAGCGACCTTTTTCGAATTTGATTTGGACGTATCTCCAAATCCAACCGTTAGATTTCTAATTTATCACATTCGTTAGAAAGCTCTTTTCGATACGAACCCAACGGTTCCGGTTTTAGGAGAATCCGACGGTCGGATCTCCCGTAATGTCCGTTTGAAATAAATGGTCGAAATTCACGAACTGCCGCGGCGCGGCGCGTTCTATTCAGGCCATTATATTATATATATAATATATATAATATATATTTCGTCGATTTCTATTTAAAAACGAATTATATAAATAGTTTTGAATTCGTTTCAAAAACATTTTCAACTTCCATTTCAATTCAAATCAAAATTGAATTCTTCTTTATAAATTCGTTTTAAAATCGATTTCTATTCAATTCAAATTTGAATTCAATTTGAATTCATTTCAATTCACTTTCAATTCAATTCGAATTCGTTTTCAATTCAATTCATTTCGAAATCGTTTTCAATTCAATTCATTTCGAAATCGTTTTCAATTCAATTCATTTCGAAATCGTTTTCAATTCAATTCATTTCGAAATCATTTTCAATTCAATTCATTTCGAAATCGTTTTCAATTCAATTCATTTCGAAATCGTTTTCAATTCAATTCATTTCGAAATCGTTTTCAATTCAATTCATTTCAAAATATTCGATTTCGAATTCACTTTTCAATATTCATTTCAAAATGAATAAAATCGATATAAATATCGTTCACGTCAAAATGGCATCAATCTAATCAACACGGCTTCATAAATTTCTATTTTCAAATATTCTATTTCAAATATTTCTTTTTCAAAATAGTTGTTATTATCAAAATATTTCGTTCAACACATGACCAATCTCAATGGATGAGTACTGTCAACACATGAACTTTTATTTTATAATATTCTTTGTTTTTCAAATTGGAATGAGGCCCAATCAATTACCATATAAAGTTAATTATATGGATTTTCATACATCACATGTATATAATAGCATTGAAAAATAATCAACCATCAACCAAAGTGCACTACACTGTATAAGCATCAAATATAGATATCTAACGCTTATAACAGCCTGTCAATCAATCGATCGACATATTTAATCAATCAGGATGAGTGAACTGCATATTTCATCCTAACACCCGTGTGGGGTTTCAAACAATCAAACAAATATTTTGTTTGTGCAGTTGGGCGATGTGTAAAATTTATCGTCCCAATCAATGTCCTTCAAATAGGTGTACATAAACAAACCGTCCGGTTTGTAAATGAATATTTATTTATTCACATTCACGTTAAAAATTATATTTTTAACGATAAAACATTTTATTCCAACATATGAATTTCTATTCAGTTCATTCTTTAAATAAAATGATATTTTTATTTTTCTAACATATTTTAGAAAATTTCGGCGGCATAACGGCACGATACTAGAAACGGGACAAGGCCTAGCCTTATCCCCGGTCTAGTGAAGGCCCACGCCATTCACACATCAATCAAACCATTCAATTCCTCAAACAATTCATTTTCAAATCAAATCATATAACTAACCTATGCAACCAAACAAACAAGTCCATGGTCTGTGGACGATTGTGTCGGGTGCTACTAAGCACCGTCTGCATCCTAGTATATATATATAATTAGAAAAGAAAACGAAAGGTGAGAAATTCTCACATATAGCTATCCTAGCTCCACGGCACTTCTAATGTAGGAAATCTTCGCCAACTCGCCTTTTGTCGCTTTCGTTGTCCGCTTTCACTACATATGTAAAAATCACATTTTTATCTTGCTATTCTATATATAAAAATCGAATTTTTACTTCAAAGTTCAATATATAAAAAATCATATTTTTAATTCGAAGTTCAACATATAAAAATCATATTTTTATTTCGAAGTTCAATATATAAAAATCCTATTTTTATTTCGAAGTTCAATATGTAAAAATCATATTTTTATGTTTTAAAATTATTTTATATATATTCTAACGACGACGTATATAATATATACGTTCTAATTAGATTCAAAATAAATTTCTCGTCGATATTATTTAAAATAATTCATTTTAAATAATCAAAATTCGCTAAAATGGCCAAAATAAAAATTTCAAACTGGCTCGCATTTTACGGGTTGTTACATAACCCCTGAGCTCGTACGTCTCAGAGAAGGGCGTTAAGCAAGAGAATAAATTCTCCGCCGCCAAACAGATATATATTTAATAGAGATCAATCACACGGACTAAATTCCAATGTCAGACACACAGTCCATTTACAAGTCCGTTCTGGGTCTGAACGAAACCGGAGGCACCTAGTACCCCGCATATCCATCGATCTCCAAGTACGTCTGGACGATCACTAACTGTTTCCATCTTCTTGGGTGTACAGCCCAATCAAGATCATCAGTAACCACCCAAACGACGTGAAGACTTCCGGTCTTCGACCATCGTCTTCATCTTCGACTTATCGTCGTATCAGTTATTCAGAATGGGATAAACCCGGTCTTTCCGAATAACTCGCGTATATTTTAAATAGGTGTTACACAAACACAACATACGCCTCATTCCAATTCATCAGTCACTAACCATAAATTAATCGAGAGAATAATTCCCCAAATATTAACCCCGAAGGCCGAAACCAACATCAGATCAATATCCAGAAAACCATTCTGCTTAGCTAACCGACAGTTAGTTTCTGATTTCACATTCATAGGGAAAGGTTCCCATTAATTTTATCCAAGATAATTTCTTGAATTTATTCTCTAATCTTCCTTTGAATTTCGATTCAACTAGTCGGAATTAGCGAACCTTACCGTAGTAATCATTGGTTTTAATTTCCCAATCCCAACCTATTCATCCCATGAAGTAAAACTGGTAATACTTCATATCTAACACCACGGTGTTATCGGTAAATTCAATTACCATTTCACGTTCAAATCTAATTAAAAATTTAACTATCGCCTGGAGCAAAACTGGTGGTACTCCATTTTCGATCTTTTCAATCTAATTAAAGATTCATTAAAACTCCACTTAGTTTTAATCTTTAACTGGGTTAAAGAATCAGTGTCATTTAAAACGCGGTTCACGATAAACCCAAAATCACATTCCATTAATTATCGGGTTAAAGAACAAGTGTTATTTAAAACACTGTTCACGATAAACCCAAAAATCATTCCATTAATTATCGGGTTAAAGAACAAGTGTTATTTAAAACACTGTTCACGATAAACCCAAAAATCAATACCAATTCAATTCCATTTAAATATCATTTAATTGGTACACTTCATTAAATCTAAATAAAAAGATTTAATCTTTTCTCAACTGGGTTCAAGAACAGTGTTAGTGAAGACACCATTCACGACAAACCCAAATCACATTTGATATTCAATATAAGGCTCTGAATAGAAAATATATCGGCTTATATTCAATATCAAATTCTACGATTAACAAATGTCGTATTGGAAATAACGATATATATATATCTTTCAAATTTCCATAACAACATCCGTATAATCACGAATTCCAACATCGAAATATTCCGAAGACAATTTCGATTTAAATCCACTCCAATGCAATCATTGGAAATTCTGGTTATTTTTAAAACCCTTTTCAAATTCAATTTATTTATTTAAAAATAAATAGAATTATATTTCTAGTTCAAAACTAGTTCATTTCGATAAAAATCTATTTTTACCTTTTCAAGTATGGAGTTTTTCATCCCAATTCTTTCTAAATCATTTCTTATGATTTTACACAAATTATTACTATTTTTAATAATTTTATCAAGGCCCGTACAGTCGATTTCCATCAATGGCCATCGAACTGCACTTACAGCGACCTTTTTCAAATTTGATTTGGACGTAACTCCAAATCCAACCGTTAGATTTCAAATTTCAAATATTCGTTAGAAAGCTCTTTTCGATACGAACCCAACGGTTCCGGTTTTAGGAGAATCCGACGGTCGGATCTCCCGTAATGTCTGTTTGAAATAAATGGTCGAAATTCACGAACTGCCGCGGCGCGGCGCGTTCTATTCAGGTCATTATATTATATATATATAATATATATAATATATACTTCGTCGATTTCTATTTAAAACGAATTATATAAATAGTTTTAAAATCGTTTTCAAAAGCAATTTCAACTTTCTTTTCAATTCAAATCAAAATTGAATTCTTCTTTATAAATTCGTTTTAAAATTTATTTCTATTCAATTCAAATTTCAATTCAATTTGAATTCATTTCAATTCGCTTTTAATTCAATTCATTTCGAAATCGTTTTTAATTCAGTTCATTTCGAAATCTTTTTTAATTCAATTCATTTCGAAATCGTTTTTTATTCAATTCATTTCGAAATCGTTTTTAATTCAATTCATTTCGAAATCGTTTTTAATTCAATTCATTTCGAAATCGTTTTTAATTCAATTCATTTCAACTCAAACTGAATAAAATCGATATAAATATCATTCACGTCAAAATGGCGTCAATCTAATCAACACGGCTTCATATATTTCTATTTTCAAATATTCTATTTCAAATATTTCTTTTTCAAAATAGTTGTTATTATCAAAATATTTCGTTCAACACATGACCAATCTCAAGGGATGAGTACTGTCAACACATGAACCTTTATTTTATATTATAAAGATGTAAATTTTATTACTAAAATATTTCGTTCAACACATGACCAATCTCAATGGATGAGTACTGTCAACACATGAACCTTTATTTTATATTATAAAGATGTAAATTTTATTACTAAAATATTTCGTTCAACACATGACCAATCTCAATGGATGAGTACTGTCAACACATGAACCTTTATTTTATATTATAAAGATGTAAATTTTATTACTAAAATATTTCGTTCAACACATGACCAATCTCAATGGATGAGTACTGTCAACACATGAACCTTTATTTTATATTATAAAGATGTAAATTTTATTACTAAAATATTTCGTTTAACACATGACCAATCTCAATGGATGAGTACTGTCAACACATGAACCTTTATTTTATAATATTCTTTATTTTTCAAATTGGAATGAGGCCCAATCAATAACCATATAAAATTAATTATATGGATTTTTATACAACACATGTATATAATAGCATTGAAAAATAATCAACCACCAACCAAAGTGCACTACACTGTATAAGCATCAAATATAGATATCTAACGCTTATAACAGCATGTCAATCAATCGATCGACATATTTAATCAATCAGGATGAGTGAACTTCAAATTTCATCCCAACACCCGTGTGGGGTTTCAAACAATCAAACACATATTTTATTTGTGCAGTTGGGCGATGTGTAAAATTTATCGACCCAATCAATGTCCTTCAAATAGGTGTACATAAACAAACCGTCCGGTTTGTAAATGAATATTTATTTATTCACATTCACGTTAAAAATTATATTTTTAACGATAAAACATTTTATTCAAACTATGAATATTCCACTCTGTTCATTTATTCAATAAAATGATAATTTTTTTATTTTTCTAACTTATTTTTAGAAAATTTCGGCGGCATAACGGCACGATACTAGAAACGGGACGAGGCCTAGCCTTATCCCCGGTCTAGTGAAGGCCCACGCCATTCACACATCAATCAAATTCACCAAACAACCAAACAATTCAATTTCAATCAAATAATCTAACTAATTTTTGCAATCAAACAAACAAGTCCATGGTTTGTGGACGATTGTGTCGGGTGCTACTAAGCACCGTCTGCATCCTAGTATATATATATATAACTAGAAAAAGAGAAATTGAAGAGTGAGAAGTTCTCACAGATTAGCTAAACCATTCGCCTCGACTCTTCTTATGTAGGAAATCTTCATCGTTCTTCATTTGTCCTTTTCGTCGTCCGTACACTGTATATATAAAATCACATTTTTATATTCTCTATTATATAAAAATTCTATTTTTACTTCGCTATTCAATATGTAAAAATTGAATTTTTTACTTCACCTTCTTATATAGAAAAATCATATTTTTACTTCAACTTCTTATATAGAAAAATCGTATTTTTACTTCAACTTCTTATATAGAAAAATCGTATTTTTACATTCAACTAAAAATCAAATCTTTACTATATAAAAAGATTATATTTTTACCTCGCAAAACAATATATGAAAATTTGATTTTTACTTCGTAAAACCATATATAAAAATTCGATTTTTACTTCGAATTCACACACATACCAATTGGAATTATATTTCGACAAGGATAGGTAAAATAAAGAAATAAAACTAATTAAATGAATAATAATGATATGTATAAAAAAGAACTTACAGTAAAAATAGAAAAGGGAGGGAGGGTCGTTCATCGTCGGAGGGCTGGGCAAGGGTGCGCCGGGGTAGGGGAGTCGCAGGCGGAGGGAGGAAGCTCCGGTGGTGGCTGCGGTCTAGGGTTGGAGGCACCCTCGATTTGGGTGAAAATCGAACGGGTTGGAGGGGCTACGGCTGTTCGAGTGGAGAGAGAACGATGGGAGGAGGGTCGAGGGCGTCGATGGTGGCTGAGGGATGGGGGTGCGACGCCATCGGTGGCGCAGGCGGCGGTGGTTCCGTCGTGGAAGCTAGGGCAGACGAGGTCCATCGGGGTTTTTTTTCTTTTTTTTTTCTTTTTTTTTTCTTTTATAAAGGAGCGTTGACCGGTAAATGAAGGAGAGAGAGGGAGAAAGGTAGTTATAGGTTTAATTATATTATTTTATTTTTATCTTAATCTCCATAGTTGACTTTTCTGTCGAAGTCGAAACGAGACCCACCGACTGTCGTCCCTAGCGTTTTACCCCCATTCCGAACACAATGGGATATGTATCGTAGGCCAATTCGATTGTTACGATCAGTTTCCGTTAAATTTAAAATATAAATCTTTATATATTCAATTTAAACGCACATTTCAAATTACTGGGGCCACATACTAACTCTAAAAATTCCCAGAAAAATATTTCTAGCTTCGTATTGACGATACGGTCCTAACAAAACTAATTTCATCGAATTCTGAGACCGTTTGAAAAATGGCCAATTTCCAGTCGATTAAAATCAACTGAAACTGGTCAAACGCGTTTTCCTTTGCCACGCTCACATATTGATTCTAAAAATTATGAAATTTAAAACCTAGCAATAATTTGACACCACGAACCCAACAAAACTGGTTTCGTCGAAATCCGAGGTCATTTGCAAAATGTCCATTTTTAAGGGCCTGAATTCCATAGCGACTATTCAGAATTTTCAAATGGACATATCTTTTGATTCCCGCTATGAAATCTTGATTTTTCGGATTCATTGGAAAGATATTCACAATTAGATTCTATTGCTTTCGGTTTCACTAAAATCCGGATTGTTTTGCACTCGGTACATTCAATTGAAGTTTGAAATCGAATTATCGAACTACCGCGCCATTTTCAATTCTATTTATAATTATATATAAATATTTATATTCTAACGACGACGCGTATAATATATACGTTCGAATTATATTCAAAATAAATTTCTCGTCGATATTATTTAAAATAATTCATTTTAAATAATCAAAATTCGCTAAAATTGCCAAAATAAAAATTTTAAACTGGCCCAGATTTTCGGGTTGTTACAATCTCCCCCACTTAAAACTTTTCGTCCCCGAAAAGGAACAAAGTCGAAAGTGGTTTGATTATTCAACTCTACGTTCGGTCTGGCTTCCATTCTCCAACTTTTCAGTTTCTGAGAATTTTCAAAAATTTCAAAAATTTGGCTAACACCCGGAATTTTCGAAAAATTTCGCCATAACCTCACCTGCACCGGGAGCATCGGGGAATTTCAAATAGCTTCCCCGGTCCTTCTAATCTCAAAAAGAAAAAGAAAAAGCCAAGCGGCTAGCCAATAGGCTCATAAAATCATCATCACCCAAACAAAACAGTAAATTATGTAGTAAACATGTACCTATTTGTCGGGCAAACAAATTTTATTCTCTGGCTCTAGCCTCCTTGCTATGACCTGTTCAATGTTATACATGTATATGCAAGCAAATGCGACTAATTTTCAATACTTGATTCAGTTAGGCATAATGGTTCAAAATTATCAAACAATTAAACAAACAACACAAACATCAATCAATTAGTGGATTAATGTTTCAAATTCATAATTTGATACATATACAAAAATCATGTTTTTGATGCCAATTCACAACAATGTGTCCTAACTATATATAGGTTTTGGTTCTCACACCAGTCTAATGGAAATATATAGGTATCACACCTTCGAAACTCGAACATAAATGTTGATGATGCGATCGCTATCATCAATATCATCTTCGGGCGACTAGAGTGTGATGCTATATCTATCCAATATATTAAAACTTTGAATACACGCGGATCAGACGTATATGCAAAATCTATATATACTGGATTGTCCACATCAATATAAATAAATAACCAAATACGAATAATTGATTTAAATTTTCAAAACAAAAATTTGTTTTCATTTTAAAAATTTACTCTTCACACTCGTTCTAGGATACTACTGATCCCATCTCTAACGAGTCATTCTCGTTGGATATTACTAATCCAATATCTAATGAATTCTTTCGTATGGTTCTAATGTGCCTTGTTCTCGAGCTCTGTAAACCAAAGCTCTGATACCAACTGTGAAAACCCGTAACTTCCCCGTAAAGGAAAGTGTCGGATAGTTCGAGAACAAGCCACAACAGAACGCAGACGGAAGAACTTTTCATTGTATATTACAACAATGCATCAGATTACAAGAATATACAGAGTATAAATGAATATATATATTACACAGAAATATCAGAGATTACAATAAATTACATAGCAGCGGAAAATAATACAATACACAACTAGAAGAGATATACGGATACAAAGCTTTCCGGATATCGTTCCAGCTGAAAACCAGGATCCTGTGAATATAAATCTGCAAAAACCAAAACTACTAGTGTAACAACCCGGAAAATCTGGGCCAGTTTAAAATTTTTATTTTGGCCATTTTAGCGAATTTTGATTATTTAAAATGAATTATTTTAAATAATATCGACGAGAAAATTTATTTTGAATAGAATTCGACGTATATATTATATACGTCGTCGTTAGAATATATAATAATTATATATAATTATAAAAAGAATTGAAAATGGCGCGGTAGTTCGATAATTCGATTTCAAGCTTCAATTGAACATACCGGGTGCAAAACAATCCGGATTTTAGTGAAACCAAAAACATTAGGATCTATTTGTGAATATCTTTCCAACGAAGTTGAGAAACTGAGATTCCACTTTATAAATGATGAGATATGTCCAGTTGAAAATTCTGAATAGTCGCTATGGAATTCAGGCCCTTAAAAATGGACATTTTGCAAACGACCTCGGATTTCGACGAAACCAGTTTTGATGGATCCGCAGTGTCAAGTTATTGCTAGGTTTCAAATTTCATAATTTTTCGAATCAATATGTGAGCGTGGCAAAGGAAAACGCGTTTGACCAGTTTCAGTTGATTTTAATCGACTGGAAATTGGCCATTTTTCTAACGGTCTCAGAATTCGACGAAACTAGTTTTGTTAGGACCGTATCGTCAATACGAAGCTAGAAAATATTTTTCTGGAATTTTTCTAGTTAGTATGTGACCCCGGTAATTTGAAAAGTACGTTTAAAATTCAATATAGTGATTTAAATGTAAATTTAACGGAAACTGATTCAAACAGTCGAATCAGCTTGCGATACATATCCCATTGTGTTCGGAATGGGGGTATTACGTTAGGGATGACAGTCGTTGGACCCAGTTCGGTGTTCGTATGTAAAAGTCAACTTTTAATAATAATAAAATAATAATATAAATAAAAAAAAAAAAAAACACCCTTTTCTCCCTTAAACCCTCTGGCCCCCCCCCCACGTTCTAATCGACAGTTTCAAAAACAAAAAAAAAAAAAAAAAAAAAGAGGAGGACGATGACGGAATCGCCAGCCCCCCCCTCGTCGTCGACAACGACGCCCCCCCCCCCCCGAATCGCCTCCCGCCCCGCCTGGCCTCGCCGCTCTTCCCTCCTCCTTCCCTTCTCTCTCTCCTCCGCCTGGAGTTCAACCCGCCACGCCCTAGCCCCTAAACCCTACCGCAGCCAACCCACCGCACCCCTCTGAGACGACCGCTGCGCCACCAGATTCCCCCCCCCCCCTCTCCCTCGTACGACGAACTCCCACCGAAGCCCTCCCCAGATCGCACGAGACCCGAAGCAGCGACGCCCCCCTGTAAGTATTTCTTTATATTTTTATTATTTTATTTTTATATTTTTTTTTATATAAACGTAATAAAGAAAAAAAAACTGATTTTTAAATGTTAAAGAAAACTGATTTTTAAATGTTAAAGAAAACTGATTTTTAAATGTTAAAGAAAACTGATTTTTTTATAATTTCATAAACTGTTTTTTTTATAATTTCATAAACTGTTTTTTTTATAATTTCATAAACTGATTTTTTATAATTTCAAAAACTGATTTTTTTTTTATAATTTCAAAAACTGATTTTATATAAAGTAAAACTGATTTTTATATAATGATTAACTGATTTATATATAATGTTAAAACTGAAAATTTATTTTAAAAGCTAAGATGGGAATTTTATATATGAAAAGGCAATATTTAAAGGGATAAAAATTCGATTTTTATATATTGAATATCGAATTAAAAATATGATTTTTATATATTGAACTTCATAGGAAAAATATGATTTTTATATATTGAACTTCATAGGAAAAATATGATTTTTATATGTTGAACTTTGAAATAAAAAATATGATTTTTATTTATTGAACTTTGAAATAAAAATTCGATTTTTATATATTGAACTTTGAACTAAAAAATTCGATTTTTATATATGGAATAGCGAAGTAAAATTCGATTTTTACATATGTAGTGAAAGCGGACAACGAAAGCGACAAAAAGGCGAGTTGGCGAAGGTTTCCTGCATTAGAAGAGCCGTGGAGCTAGGATAGCTAAAGGTGAGAACTTCTCACTCAAAATTCTTTTTCTAGTTATATATATATACTAGGATGCAGACGGTGCTTAGTAGCACCCGACACAATCGTCCACAGACCATGGACTTGTTTGTTTGGCTGTTTGGTTATTGATTGTGATATTGGTTTGAATGTGGTTTGTGGTGTGAAAAATCGAATCGATAAATTGGTTAGGATTAGACGTGCGCCGTTATAAGGCGAAGGAGTAAGGCTAGGTTAGATTCTTACTTCAAATTTTGTGGTTTGCATAACGAATTGATTTGATTGATGTGTGAATGGCGTGGGCCTTCACTAGACCGGGGATAAGGCTAGGCCTCGTCCCGTTTCTAGTATCGTGCCGTTATGCCGCCGAAATTTTCTAAAATAAGTTAGAAAAATAAAAATAGCATTTTATTTAAAAAATGAACTGAATAGAAATTCATATGTTAAAATAAAATGTGTTATCGTTAAAAATATAATTTTTAACGTGAATGTGAATAAATAAATATTCATTTACAAACCAGACGGTTTGTTTATGTACACCTATTTGAATGACGTTGATTGGGTCGATAAATTTTACACATCGCCTAACTGCACAAATAAAATATGTGTTTGATTGTTTGAAACCCCACACGGGTGTTAGGATGAAATATGAATTTCACTCATCCTGATTGATTAAATATGTCGATCGATTGATTGACAGGCTGTTACGAGCGTTGAATATCTATATTTGATGCTTATACAGTGTAGTGCACTTTGGTTGATGGTTGATTATTTTTCAATGCTATGATATACATGTGTTGTATGAAAATCCATATAATTAACTTTATATGGTAATTGATTGGGCCTCATTCCAGTTTTAAAATAGAAATATTTGAAAAAGAAATATTTGAAATAGAATATTTGAAAATAGAACTTTATGAAGCCGTGTTGATTAGATTGACGCCATTTTGACGTGAACGATATTTATATCGATTTTATCGAAATGAATTGAATTGAAAACGATTTCGAAATGAATTGAATTGAAAACGATTTCGAAATGAATTGAATTGAAAACGAATTCGAAATGAATTGAATTGAAAACGATTTCGAAATGAATTGAATTGAAAACGATTTCGAAATGAATTGAATTGAAAACGATTTCGAAATGAATTGAAAACGATTTCGAAATGAATTGAATTGAAAACGATTTCGAAATGAATTGAATTGAAAACGAATTCGAAATGAATTGAATTGAAAACGATTTCGAAATGAATTGAATTGAAAACGATTTCGAAATGAATTGAATTGAAAACGATTTCGAAATGAATTGAATTGAAAACGAATTCGAAATGAATTGAATTGAAAACGATTTCGAAATGAATTGAATTGAAATCGATTTTATCGAAATGAATTGAATTGAAAACGATTTCGAAATGAATTGAATTGAAAACGATTTCGAAATGAATTGAATTGAAAACGAATTCGAAATGAATTGAATTGAAAACGATTTCGAAATGAATTGAATTGAAAACGATTTCGAAATGAATTGAATTGAAAACGATTTCGAAATGAATTGAATTGAAAACGATTTCGAAATGAATTGAATTGAAAACGATTTCGAAATGAATTGAATTGAAAACGAATTCGAAATGAATTGAATTGAAAACGATTTCGAAATGAATTGAATTGAAAACGATTTCGAAATGAATTGAATTGAAAACGATTTCGAAATGAATTGAATTGAAAACGAATTCGAAATGAATTGAATTGAAAACGATTTCGAAATGAATTGAATTGAAAACGATTTCGAAATGAATTGAATTGAAAACGAATTCGAAATGAATTGAATTGAAAACGATTTCGAAATGAATTGAATTGAAAACGATTTCGAAATGAATTGAATTGAAAACGAATTCGAAATGAATTGAATTGAAAACGAATTCAAAGTGAATTGAATTGAAAATGAATTCAAATTGAATTGAAATTTGAATTGAATTGAAATTTGAATTGAACAGAAATGAATTTTAAAACGAATTTATAAGGAAGGATTCAATTTTGCTTTGAATTGAAATGGAAGTTGAAATAGGTTTTGAAACGGTTTTAAAACTATTTATATAATTCGTTTTAAATAGAAATCGACGAAATATATATTATATATATTATATATATAATATAATGGCCTGAATAGAACGCGCCGCGCCGCGGCAGTTCGTGAATTTCGACCATTTATTTCAAACGGACATTGCGGGAGATCCGACCGTCGGATTCTCCTAAAACCGGAACCGTTGGGTTCGTATCGAAAAGAGCTTTCTAACGAATATTAGAAATTTGAAATCTAACGGTTGGATTTGGAATTATGTCCAAATCAAATTCGAAAAAGGTCGCTGTAAGTGCAGTTCGATGGCCATTGATGGAAATCGACTGTACGGGCCTAGATAAAATTATTAAAAATAGTAATAATTTGTGTAAAATCATAAGAAATGATTTGTGAAGATTTGGGATGAAAAACTCCCTATTTGAAAAGATAAAAATAGATTTTTATCGAAATGAACTAGTTTTGAACTAGGAATATAATTCTATTTATTTTTAAATAAATAAATTGAATTCAAAAAGGGTTTTGAAAATAACCAAAATTTCCAATGATTGCATTGGAGTGGATTTGAATCGAAATTGTC
The DNA here is from genome assembly GCA_030737875.1 of Allium sativum. Classification (NCBI taxonomy): domain Eukaryota; kingdom Viridiplantae; phylum Streptophyta; class Magnoliopsida; order Asparagales; family Amaryllidaceae; genus Allium; species Allium sativum. Next base: position 257,366,366 of record CM060923.1, read on the forward strand.
TTCGGAATATTTCGATGTTGGAATTCGTGATTATACAGGTGTTGTTATGGAAATTTGAAAGATATATATTTATATCGTTATTTCCAATACGACATTTGTTAATCGTAGAATTCGATATTGAATATAGGCCGATATATTTTCTATTCAGAGCCTTGTATTGAATATCGAATGTGATTTGGGTTTGTCGTGAATGGTGTCTTCACTAACACCGTTCTTGAACCCAGCTGAGAAAAGATTAAATCTTTTGATTTAGATTTAATGAAGAGTACCAATTAAATGATATTTAATTGGAATTGAATTGATATTGATTTTTGGGTTTATCGTGAACAGTGTTTTAAATAACACTTGTTCTTTAACCCGATAATTAATGAATGTGATTTGGGTTTGTCGTGAATGGTGTCTTCACTAACACCGTTCTTGAACCCAGCTGAGAAAAGATTAAATCTTTTTATTTAGATTTAATGAAGTGTACCAATTAAATGATATTTAATTGGAATTGAATTGATATTGATTTTTGGGTTTATCGTGAACAGTGTTTTAAATAACACTTGTTCTTTAACCCGATAATTAATGGAATGGGATTTTGGGTTTATCGTGAACCGTGTTTTAAATGACACTGATTCTTTAACCCAGATAATGATTAAAACTAAGTGGAGTTTTAATGAATCTTTAATTAGATTGAAAAGATCGAGAATGGAGTATCACCAGTTTTGCTCCAGGCGATAGTTAAATCTTTAATTAGATTTGAACGTGAAATTTAGAAACTAACTGTCGGTTAGCCAAGCAGAATGGTTTTCTGGATATTGATCTGATGTTGGTTTCGGCCTTCGGGGTTAATATTTGGGGAATTATTCTCTTGATTAATTTACGGTTAGTGACTAATGAATTGGAATGAGGCGTATGTTGTGTTTGTGTAACACTTATTTAAAATATACGCGAGTTATTCGGAAAGACCGGGTTCATCCCATTCTGAATAACTGATACGACGATATGTCGAAGATGAAGACGATGGTCGAAGACCGGAGGTCTTCACGTCGTTTGGGTAATTACTGATGATCTTGATTGGGCTGTACACCCAAGAAGATGGAAACAGTTAGTGATCGTCCAGACGTACTTGGAGATCGATGGATATGCGGGGTACTAGGTGCCTCCGGTTTCGTTCAGACCCAGGACGGACTTGTAAATGGACTGTGTGTCTGACATCGGATTTCATTCTGTGTGACTGATATCGGTTGCATAGGATGGTTTGCCTGTGTGGCATGCTAAGATGCAAATGATCAAGGCTTCTGTTGAAAAGCAAAGTCTTGTGGTGATGATCAAAGCATGGCCTTTGTGGCGTAGCTTTGTGTAACGTTTACCTCGCGTGTTTCACACCAGGTATGAACCAAAAACGGGAGACGGACCTCAGGGAGGACTTGCGTTTCTTTCTAGTTAGAAGTGGCGTCAGTGGTTTTACACGCCCTGACGAGTTTGACTTATGTGGTTGTTGCTGTTGCGAGGCGCCTCGGTTATATCGGTTTCGGCCGATGCATTCTGGTCGGCTGACGGACCAGACTTACACCCCATAGGGTGGGGAAACGTAGTGTTCAGGCATTTTAATCCACATCGGTGGACCGGCCCTGTCGCTCCAAGGTCACTCGAGCTCTGACCTGTGGCTCGGGCTAGAGAGTCACGAATAGGTTGAGGATCTTGCCCCTAGCCTCGGTTCATAGACGGAAATCCAATTTCCAAATACGTGACTTTGCGGTTTTATTTATAAACCTATATATGGCGACATGATATATGGTACCCATGCCGCCTATGATTGATACTTATGATTTGAAGTTGTTTTATACACTATGCACTTATTATAGTATCAAATAATCTGTTTTAAAACGTATCAAGCATTCTTTGGCTGTTATAAGGGAAAACCCTATCCCCCGGCTTGCGTCGCATTGTGTGATAGGACCTGGGTCTTATAACAGCTTCATCTTCTTTATTTAGCATTGCGCTGTTGTTTTATGCACTGGTATTCTTGGGAGGAAACCCGTTCCGTGTTATACGGCGTGGTCCCTTGATTTACCTAGCTTTAAAAATAAAGATTAACTGTTTTAGTTCTCACACCAGTCACATGACTGACCTGGAGTTTATTGTTTTAACCTAAACTCTGGGTGCCCTTATTTTGACACGGGCAGCTAGTAGTTTTGGTTTTGCAGATTTATATTCACAGGATCCTGGTTTACAGCTGGAATGATATCCGGAAAGCTTTGTATCCGTATATCTCTTCTAGTTGTGTATTGTATTATTTTCCGCTGCTATGTATTTAAATGTAATTTAAATCTCTGATATTTCTGTGTAATTTTTATTCATACTCTGTATATTCTTGTAATCTGATGCACTGTTGTAATATATAGTGAAATGTTCTTCTGTATGCGTTCTGTTTTGTCGTGTTCTCAAAACGATAGGGCGTTTCGAACGGCCTGGATCGGTTTAGCGACTGGTTCGGACCGAGCGAAATTCCTTGCCGTCACATTTGGTATCAGAGCTTTGGTTTACAAAGCTCAGAGAACAAGACACATTAGAACCGTACGAAAGAATTCATCAGATATTGGATTAGTAATATCCAATGGGAATGACTCGTTAGAGATAGGATCAGTAGTATCCTAGAACGAGTGTGAAGAGTATATTTTTCAAATGAAAACAAATTCTGTTTTGAAAATTTAAATCAATTGTTCGTATTTGATTATTTATTTTATATTGATTAGGACAATCCAAAATATAAAGATTTTTGCGTATGCGCCTAGCTAGCGTGTATTCGAAGTTTTAATATATTGGATAGATATAGCATCACACCCTAGTCGCCCGGGGATGATGTTGATAATGACCATGGCATCATCAATATTTATGTTCGTGCTCCGAAGGTGTGATTTCTATATATTTCCTATTGACTGGTGTGAGAACCAAAATTAGATAGGGCCTATTGTTGTGATTTGGCATCAAAAACATGATTTTTGTACATGTATCAAAATTATGAATTGGAAACGTTAAATTCACTAATTGATTGATGTTTGTGTTGTTTGTTCATTTGTTTGCTAATTTTAAACCATTTAGCCTAATTGAATCAAATATTGACTTGTATTGAAATTTGGTCGCATTTGCTTGCATATGCATATATATCTTTGAACAGGTCATAGCAAGGAGGCTAGAGCAGAGAATAAAATTTGTTTGCCCGACAAATAGGTACATGTTTACTACATAATTTACTGTTTTGTTTGGGTGATGATGATTTTGTGAGCCTATTGGCTAGCCGCTTGGCTTTTTCTTTTTCTTTTTGAGATCTGAAGGACCGGGGAAGCTATTTGAAATTCCCCGATGCTCCCGGTGCAGGGGAGGTTATGGCGAAATTTTTCAAAAATTTAGGGTGTTAGCCAAATTTTTGAAATTTAGAAAATTCTCAGAAACTAAAGAGTTGGAGAATGGAAGCCTGAACGAGCGTAGAGTTGAATAATCAAACCACTTTCGACTTTGTTCCTTTTCGGGGACGAAAAGTTTTAAGTGGGGGAGATTGTAACAACCCGGAAAATCTGGGCCAGTTTAAAATTTTTATTTTGGCCATTTTAGCGAATTTTGATTATTTAAAATGAATTATTTTAAATAATATCGACGAGAAAATTTATTTTGAATAGAATTCGACGTATATATTATATACGTCGTCGTTAGAATATATAATAATTATATATAATTATAAAAAGAATTGAAAATGGCGCGGTAGTTCGATAATTCGATTTCAAGCTTCAATTGAACATACCGGGTGCAAAACAATCCGGATTTTAGTGAAACCAAAAACATTAGGATCTATTTGTGAATATCTTTCCAACGAAGTTGAGAAACTGAGATTCCACTTTATAAATGATGAGATATGTCCAGTTGAAAATTCTGAATAGTCGCTATGGAATTCAGGCCCTTAAAAATGGACATTTTGCAAACGACCTCGGATTTCGACGAAACCAGTTTTGTTGGATCCGCAGTGTCAAGTTATTGCTAGGTTTCAAATTTCATAATTTTTCGAATCAATATGTGAGCGTGGCAAAGGAAAACGCGTTTGACCAGTTTCAGTTGATTTTAATCGACTGGAAATTGGCCATTTTTCTAACGGTCTCAGAATTCGACGAAACTAGTTTTGTTAGGACCGTATCGTCAATACGAAGCTAGAAAATATTTTTCTGGAATTTTTCTAGTTAGTATGTGACCCCGGTAATTTGAAAAGTACGTTTAAAATTCAATATAGTGATTTAAATGTAAATTTAACGGAAACTGATTCAAACAGTCGAATCAGCTTGCGATACATATCCCATTGTGTTCGGAATGGGGGTATTACGTTAGGGATGACAGTCGTTGGACCCAGTTCGGTGTTCGTATGTAAAAGTCAACTTTTAATAATAATAAAATAATAATATAAATAATAAAAAAAAAAACACCCTTTTCTCCCTTAAACCCTCTGGCCCCCCCCCCACGTTCTAATCGACAGTTTCAAAAACAAAAAAAAAAAAAAAAAAAAAGAGGAGGACGATGACGGAATCGCCAGCCCCCCCCCTCGTCGTCGACAACGACGCCCCCCCCCCCCCGAATCGCCTCCCGCCCCGCCTGGCCTCGCCGCTCTTCCCTCCTCCTTCCCTTCTCTCTCTCCTCCGCCTGGAGTTCAACCCGCCACGCCCTAGCCCCTAAACCCTACCGCAGCCAACCCACCGCACCCCTCTGAGACGACCGCTGCGCCACCAGATTCCCCCCCCCTCTCCCTCGTACGACGAACTCCCACCGAAGCCCTCCCCAGATCGCACGAGACCCGAAGCAGCGACGCCCCCCTGTAAGTATTTCTTTATATTTTTATTATTTTATTTTTATATTTTTTTTTTTATATAAACGTAATAAAGAAAAAAAAACTGATTTTTAAATGTTAAAGAAAACTGATTTTTAAATGTTAAAGAAAACTGATTTTTAAATGTTAAAGAAAACTGATTTTTTTATAATTTCATAAACTGTTTTTTTTATAATTTCATAAACTGTTTTTTTTATAATTTCATAAACTGATTTTTTATAATTTCAAAAACTGATTTTTTTTTTATAATTTCAAAAACTGATTTTATATAAAGTAAAACTGATTTTTATATAATGATTAACTGATTTATATATAATGTTAAAACTGAAAATTTATTTTAAAAGCTAAGATGGGAATTTTATATATGAAAAGGCAATATTTAAAGGGATAAAAATTCGATTTTTATATATTGAATATCGAATTAAAAATATGATTTTTATATATTGAACTTCATAGGAAAAATATGATTTTTATATATTGAACTTCATAGGAAAAATATGATTTTTATATGTTGAACTTTGAAATAAAAAATATGATTTTTATTTATTGAACTTTGAAATAAAAATTCGATTTTTATATATTGAACTTTGAACTTTGAACTAAAAAATTCGATTTTTATATATGGAATAGCGAAGTAAAATTCGATTTTTACATATGTAGTGAAAGCGGACAACGAAAGCGACAAAAAGGCGAGTTGGCGAAGGTTTCCTGCATTAGAAGAGCCGTGGAGCTAGGATAGCTAAAGGTGAGAACTTCTCACTCAAAATTCTTTTTCTAGTTATATATATATACTAGGATGCAGACGGTGCTTAGTAGCACCCGACACAATCGTCCACAGACCATGGACTTGTTTGTTTGGCTGTTTGGTTATTGATTGTGATATTGGTTTGAATGTGGTTTGTGGTGTGAAAAATCGAATCGATAAATTGGTTAGGATTAGACGTGCGCCGTTATAAGGCGAAGGAGTAAGGCTAGGTTAGATTCTTACTTCAAATTTTGTGGTTTGCATAACGAATTGATTTGATTGATGTGTGAATGGCGTGGGCCTTCACTAGACCGGGGATAAGGCTAGGCCTCGTCCCGTTTCTAGTATCGTGCCGTTATGCCGCCGAAATTTTCTAAAATAAGTTAGAAAAATAAAAATAGCATTTTATTTAAAAAATGAACTGAATAGAAATTCATATGTTAAAATAAAATGTGTTATCGTTAAAAATATAATTTTTAACGTGAATGTGAATAAATAAATATTCATTTACAAACCAGACGGTTTGTTTATGTACACCTATTTGAATGACGTTGATTGGGTCGATAAATTTTACACATCGCCTAACTGCACAAATAAAATATGTGTTTGATTGTTTGAAACCCCACACGGGTGTTAGGATGAAATATGAATTTCACTCATCCTGATTGATTAAATATGTCGATCGATTGATTGACAGGCTGTTACGAGCGTTGAATATCTATATTTGATGCTTATACAGTGTAGTGCACTTTGGTTGATGGTTGATTATTTTTCAATGCTATGATATACATGTGTTGTATGAAAATCCATATAATTAACTTTATATGGTAATTGATTGGGCCTCATTCCAGTTTTAAAATAGAAATATTTGAAAAAGAAATATTTGAAATAGAATATTTGAAAATAGAACTTTATGAAGCCGTGTTGATTAGATTGACGCCATTTTGACGTGAACGATATTTATATCGATTTTATCGAAATGAATTGAATTGAAAACGATTTCGAAATGAATTGAATTGAAAACGATTTCGAAATGAATTGAATTGAAAACGAATTCGAAATGAATTGAATTGAAAACGATTTCGAAATGAATTGAATTGAAAACGATTTCGAAATGAATTGAATTGAAAACGATTTCGAAATGAATTGAATTGAAAACGATTTCGAAATGAATTGAATTGAAAACGATTTCGAAATGAATTGAATTGAAAACGAATTCGAAATGAATTGAATTGAAAACGATTTCGAAATGAATTGAATTGAAAACGATTTCGAAATGAATTGAATTGAAAACGATTTCGAAATGAATTGAATTGAAAACGAATTCGAAATGAATTGAATTGAAAACGATTTCGAAATGAATTGAATTGAAATCGATTTTATCGAAATGAATTGAATTGAAAACGATTTCGAAATGAATTGAATTGAAAACGATTTCGAAATGAATTGAATTGAAAACGAATTCGAAATGAATTGAATTGAAAACGATTTCGAAATGAATTGAATTGAAAACGATTTCGAAATGAATTGAATTGAAAACGATTTCGAAATGAATTGAATTGAAAACGATTTCGAAATGAATTGAATTGAAAACGAATTCGAAATGAATTGAATTGAAAACGATTTCGAAATGAATTGAATTGAAAACGATTTCGAAATGAATTGAATTGAAAACGATTTCGAAATGAATTGAATTGAAAACGATTTCGAAATGAATTGAATTGAAAACGAATTCGAAATGAATTGAATTGAAAACGATTTCGAAATGAATTGAATTGAAAACGATTTCGAAATGAATTGAATTGAAAACGAATTCGAAATGAATTGAATTGAAAACGATTTCGAAATGAATTGAATTGAAAACGATTTCGAAATGAATTGAATTGAAAACGAATTCGAAATGAATTGAATTGAAAACGAATTCAAAGTGAATTGAATTGAAAATGAATTCAAATTGAATTGAAATTTGAATTGAATTGAAATTTGAATTCAACAGAAATGAATTTTAAAACGAATTTATAAGGAAGGATTCAATTTTGCTTTGAATTGAAATGGAAGTTGAAATAGGTTTTGAAACGGTTTTAAAACTATTTATATAATTCGTTTTAAATAGAAATCGACGAAATATATATTATATATATTATATATATAATATAATGGCCTGAATAGAACGCGCCGCGCCGCGGCAGTTCGTGAATTTCGACCATTTATTTCAAACGGACATTGCGGGAGATCCGACCGTCGGATTCTCCTAAAACCGGAACCGTTGGGTTCGTATCGAAAAGAGCTTTCTAACGAATATTAGAAATTTGAAATCTAACGGTTGGATTTGGAATTATGTCCAAATCAAATTCGAAAAAGGTCGCTGTAAGTGCAGTTCGATGGCCATTGATGGAAATCGACTGTACGGGCCTAGATAAAATTATTAAAAATAGTAATAATTTGTGTAAAATCATAAGAAATGATTTGTGAAGATTTGGGATGAAAAACTCCCTATTTGAAAAGATAAAAATAGATTTTTATCGAAATGAACTAGTTTTGAACTAGGAATATAATTCTATTTATTTTTAAATAAATAAATTGAATTCAAAAAGGGTTTTGAAAATAACCAAAATTTCCAATGATTGCATTGGAGTGGATTTGAATCGAAATTGTCTTCGGAATATTTCGATGTTGGAATTCGTGATTATACAGGTGTTGTTATGGAAATTTGAAAGATATATATTTATATCGTTATTTCCAATACGACATTTGTTAATCGTAGAATTCGATATTGAATATAGGCCGATATATTTTCTATTCAGAGCCTTGTATTGAATATCGAATGTGATTTGGGTTTGTCGTGAATGGTGTCTTCACTAACACCGTTCTTGAACCCAGCTGAGAAAAGATTAAATCTTTTGATTTAGATTTAATGAAGAGTACCAATTAAATGATATTTAATTGGAATTGAATTGATATTGATTTTTGGGTTTATCGTGAACAGTGTTTTAAATAACACTTGTTCTTTAACCCGATAATTAATGAATGTGATTTGGGTTTGTCGTGAATGGTGTCTTCACTAACACCGTTCTTGAACCCAGCTGAGAAAAGATTAAATCTTTTTATTTAGATTTAATGAAGTGTACCAATTAAATGATATTTAATTGGAATTGAATTGATATTGATTTTTGGGTTTATCGTGAACAGTGTTTTAAATAACACTTGTTCTTTAACCCGATAATTAATGGAATGGGATTTTGGGTTTATCGTGAACCGTGTTTTAAATGACACTGATTCTTTAACCCAGATAATGATTAAAACTAAGTGGAGTTTTAATGAATCTTTAATTAGATTGAAAAGATCGAGAATGGAGTATCACCAGTTTTGCTCCAGGCGATAGTTAAATCTTTAATTAGATTTGAACGTGAAATTTAGAAACTAACTGTCGGTTAGCCAAGCAGAATGGTTTTCTGGATATTGATCTGATGTTGGTTTCGGCCTTCGGGGTTAATATTTGGGGAATTATTCTCTTGATTAATTTACGGTTAGTGACTAATGAATTGGAATGAGGCGTATGTTGTGTTTGTGTAACACTTATTTAAAATATACGCGAGTTATTCGGAAAGACCGGGTTCATCCCATTCTGAATAACTGATACGACGATATGTCGAAGATGAAGACGATGGTCGAAGACCGGAGGTCTTCACGTCGTTTGGGTAATTACTGATGATCTTGATTGGGCTGTACACCCAAGAAGATGGAAACAGTTAGTGATCGTCCAGACGTACTTGGAGATCGATGGATATGCGGGGTACTAGGTGCCTCCGGTTTCGTTCAGACCCAGGACGGACTTGTAAATGGACTGTGTGTCTGACATCGGATTTCATTCTGTGTGACTGATATCGGTTGCATAGGATGGTTTGCCTGTGTGGCATGCTAAGATGCAAATGATCAAGGCTTCTGTTGAAAAGCAAAGTCTTGTGGTGATGATCAAAGCATGGCCTTTGTGGCGTAGCTTTGTGTAACGTTTACCTCGCGTGTTTCACACCAGGTATGAACCAAAAACGGGAGACGGACCTCAGGGAGGACTTGCGTTTCTTTCTAGTTAGAAGTGGCGTCAGTGGTTTTACACGCCCTGACGAGTTTGACTTATGTGGTTGTTGCTGTTGCGAGGCGCCTCGGTTATATCGGTTTCGGCCGATGCATTCTGGTCGGCTGACGGACCAGACTTACACCCCATAGGGTGGGGAAACGTAGTGTTCAGGCATTTTAATCCACATCGGTGGACCGGCCCTGTCGCTCCAAGGTCACTCGAGCTCTGACCTGTGGCTCGGGCTAGAGAGTCACGAATAGGTTGAGGATCTTGCCCCTAGCCTCGGTTCATAGACGGAAATCCAATTTCCAAATACGTGACTTTGCGGTTTTATTTATAAACCTATATATGGCGACATGATATATGGTACCCATGCCGCCTATGATTGATACTTATGATTTGAAGTTGTTTTATACACTATGCACTTATTATAGTATCAAATAATCTGTTTTAAAACGTATCAAGCATTCTTTGGCTGTTATAAGGGAAAACCCTATCCCCCGGCTTGCGTCGCATTGTGTGATAGGACCTGGGTCTTATAACAGCTTCATCTTCTTTATTTAGCATTGCGCTGTTGTTTTATGCACTGGTATTCTTGGGAGGAAACCCGTTCCGTGTTATACGGCGTGGTCCCTTGATTTACCTAGCTTTAAAAATAAAGATTAACTGTTTTAGTTCTCACACCAGTCACATGACTGACCTGGAGTTTATTGTTTTAACCTAAACTCTGGGTGCCCTTATTTTGACACGGGCAGCTAGTAGTTTTGGTTTTGCAGATTTATATTCACAGGATCCTGGTTTACAGCTGGAATGATATCCGGAAAGCTTTGTATCCGTATATCTCTTCTAGTTGTGTATTGTATTATTTTCCGCTGCTATGTATTTAAATGTAATTTAAATCTCTGATATTTCTGTGTAATTTTTATTCATACTCTGTATATTCTTGTAATCTGATGCACTGTTGTAATATATAGTGAAATGTTCTTCTGTATGCGTTCTGTTTTGTCGTGTTCTCAAAACGATAGGGCGTTTCGAACGGCCTGGATCGGTTTAGCGACTGGTTCGGACCGAGCGAAATTCCTTGCCGTCACAACTAGCTTCCCGTGTCAAAATAAGGGCACCCAGAGTTTAGGTCAAAACAATAAACTCCAGGTCAGTCATGTGACTGGTGTGAGAACTAAAACAGTTATAAATCTTTATTTTAAAGTTAGGTAAATCAAGGGACCACGCCGTATAACACGGAACGGGTTTCCTCCCAAGAATACCAGTGCATAAAACAAACAGCGCAATGCTAAATAAAGAAAAATGAAGCTGTTATAAGACCCAGGTCCCATCACACAATGCAACGCAGCCGAGGATAGGGTTTTCCCTTATAACAGCCAAACATGCTTAGTACGGTTAAAACAAATCGTTTGATACTATAATATGTGCATAGTGTATAAAACAACTTCAAATCATAAGTATCAATCATAGGCGGCATGAGCGCCCCATCCCACTATGTCGCCATACTAGGCTCTACAAATAAAACCGCAAATGTCATGTATTTGGAAATTGGATTTCCATCTATGAACCGAGGCAAAAGATAGTCCTCAACCGATTCGAGACGCTCTAGCCCGCCCCTCAGGACCCAGACTCAGGTGGGCCCTTGGATCCTCAGGGCCAGTCCACCGATGTGGATTAAACTTAAACCCTGAACATGCATTTCCCCGCCCTATGGGGCGTAAACGAGCCAACTAAATGACTCCATCGGTTCGAGAACGACCGATCAATCCGAGGCGCCTCGCAACAGCAACAACCACATAAGTCAAACTCGTCAGGGCGTGTAAAACCACTGACGCCACTTCTAGCTAGAAAGAAACGCATGCCCTCCCTGACGTCCTCTCCCGTTTTTGGTTCATACCGGGTGTGAAACTCGCGAAGCAAACGTTACACAAAGCTACGCCACAAAGGCCTTGCTTTGATCATCACCACAAGATTTTGCTTTTCAACAGAAGCCTCGATCAATTGCCACTTAGGCATGCCACACAGGCAATTCACTCCATGCGTTTGATATCCATCAATATATAACCCCTGAGCTCGTACGTCTCAGAGAAGGGCGTTAAGCAAGAGAATAAATTCTCCGCCGCCAAACAGATATATATTTAATAGAGATCAATCACACGGACTAAATTCCAAAGTCAGACACACAGTCCATTTACAAGTCCGTTCTGGGTCTGAACGAAACCGGAGGCACCTAGTACCCCGCATATCCATCGATCTCCAAGTACGTCTGGACGATCACTAACTGTTTCCATCTTCTTGGGTGTACAGCCCAATCAAGATCATCAGTAACCACCCAAACGACGTGAAGACTTCCGGTCTTCGACCATCGTCTTCATCTTCGACTTATCGTCGTATCAGTTATTCAGAATGGGATAAACCCGGTCTTTCCGAATAACTCGCGTATATTTTAAATAGGTGTTACACAAACACAACATACGCCTCATTCCAATTCATCAGTCACTAACCGTAAATTAATCGAGAGAATAATTCCCCAAATATTAACCCCGTAGGCCGAAACCAACATCAGATCAATATCCAGAAAACCATTATGCTTAGCTAACCGACAGTTAGTTTCTGATTTCACATTCATAGGGAAAGGTTCCCATTAATTTTATCCAAGATAATTTCTTGAATTTATTCTCTAATCTTCCTTTGAATTTCGATTCAACTAGTCGGAATTAGCGAACCTTACCGTAGTAATCATTGGTTTTAATTTCCCAATCCCAACCTATTCATCCCATGAAGTAAAACTGGTAATACTTCATATCTAACACCACAGTGTTATCGGTAAATTCAATTACCATTTCACGTTCAAATCTAATTAAAGATTTAACTATCGCCTGGAGCAAAACTGGTGGTACTCCATTTTCGATCTTTTCGATCTAATTAAAGATTCATTAAAACTCCACTTAGTTTTAATCTTTAACTGGGTTAAAGAATCAGTGTCATTTAAAACACGGTTCACGATAAACCCAAAATCACATTCCATTAATTATCGGGTTAAAGAACAAGTGTTATTTAAAACACTGTTCACGATAAACCCAAAAATCATTCCATTAATTATCGGGTTAAAGAAAAAGTGTTATTTAAAACACTGTTCACGATAAACCCAAAAATCAATACCAATTCAATTCCATTTAAATATCATTTAATTGGTACACTTCATTAAATCTAAATAAAAAGATTTAATCTTTTCTCAACTGGGTTCAAGAACAATGTTAGTGAAGACACCATTCACGACAAACCCAAATCACATTTGATATTCAATATAAGGCTCTGAATAGAAAATATATCGGCTTATATTCAATATCAAATTCTACGATTAACAAATGTCGTATTGGAAATAACGATATATATATATATATATATATCTTTCAAATTTCCATAACACCATCCGTATAATCACGAATTCCAACATCGAAATATTCCGAAGACAATTTCGATTCAAATCCACTCCAATGCAATCATTGGAAATTCTGGTTATTTTTAAAACCCTTTTCAAATTCAATTTATTTATTTAAAAATAAATAGAATTATATTTCTAGTTCAAAACTAGTTCATTTCGATAAAAATCTATTTTTACCTTTTCAAGTATGGAGTTTTTCATCCCAATTCTTTCTAAATCATTTCTTATGATTTTACACAAATTATTACTATTTTTAATAATTTTATCAAGGCCCGTACAGTCGATTTCCATCAATGGCCATCGAACTGCACTTACAGCGACCTTTTTCAAATTTGATTTGGACGTAACTCCAAATCCAACCGTTAGATTTCAAATTTCTAATATTCGTTAGAAAGCTCTTTTCGATACGAACCCAACGTTTCTGGTTTTAGGAGAATCCGACGGTCGGATCTCCCGTAATGTCCGTTTGAAATAAATGGTCGAAATTCACGAACTGCCGCGGCGCGGCGCGTTCTATTCAGGCCATTATATTATATATATATAATATATATAATATATACTTCGTCGATTTCTATTTAAAACGAATTATATAAATAGTTTTAAAATCGTTTTCAAAAGAAATTTCAACTTTCTTTTCAATTCAAATCAAAATTGAATTCTTCTTTATAAATTCGTTTTAAAATTTATTTCTATTCAATTCAAATTTCAATTCAATTTGAATTCATTTCAATTCGCTTTTAATTCAATTCATTTCGAAATCGTTTTTAATTCAGTTCATTTCGAAATCGTTTTTAATTCAATTCATTTCGAAATCGTTTTTTATTCAATTCATTTCGAAATCGTTTTTAATTCAATTCATTTCGAAATCGTTTTTAATTCAATTCATTTCGAAATCGTTTTTAATTCAATTCATTTCAACTCAAACTGAATAAAATCGATATAAATATCATTCACGTCAAAATGGCGTCAATCTAATCAACACGGCTTCATATATTTCTATTTTCAAATATTCTATTTCAAATATTTCTTTTTCAAAATAGTTGTTATTATCAAAATATTTCGTTCAACACATGACCAATCTCAATGGATGAGTACTGTCAACACATGAACCTTTATTTTATATTATAAAGATGTAAATTTTATTACTAAAATATTTCGTTCAACACATGACCAATCTCAATGGATGAGTACTGTCAACACATGAACCTTTATTTTATATTATAAAGATGTAAATTTTATTACTAAAATATTTCGTTCAACACATGACCAATCTCAATGGATGAGTACTGTCAACACATGAACCTTTATTTTATATTATAAAGATGTAAATTTTATTACTAAAATATTTCGTTCAACACATGACCAATCTCAATGGATGAGTACTGTCAACACATGAACCTTTATTTTATAATATTCTTTATTTTTCAAATTGGAATGAGGCCCAATCAATTACCATTTAAAATTAATTATATGGATTTTCATACAACACATGTATATAATAGCATTGAAAAATAATCAACCACCAACTAAAGTGCACTACACTGTATAAGCATCAAATATAGATATCTAACGCTTATAACAGCCTGTCAATCAATCGATCGACATATTTAATCAATCAGGATGAGTGAACTTCAAATTTCATCCCAACACCCGTGTGGGGTTTCAAACAATCAAACACATATTTTATTTGTGCAGTAGGGCGATGTGTAAAATTTATCGACCCAATCAATGTCCTTCAAATAGGTGTACATAAACAAACCGTCCGGTTTGTAAATGAATATTTATTTATTCACATTCACGTTAAAAATTATATTTTTAACGATAAAACATTTTATTCAAACTATGAATATTCCACTCTGTTCATTTATTCAATAAAATGATAATTTTTTTATTTTTCTAACTTATTTTTAGAAAATTTCGGCGGCATAACGGCACGATACTAGAAACGGGACGAGGCCTAGCCTTATCCCCGGTCTAGTGAAGGCCCACGCCATTCACACATCAATCAAATTCACCAAACAACCAAACAATTCAATTTCAATCAAATAATCTAACTAATTTTTGCAATCAAACAAACAAGTCCATGGTCTGTGGACGATTGTGTCGGGTGCTACTAAGCACCGTTTGCATCCTAGTATATATATAACTAGAAAAAGAGAAATTGAAGAGTGAGAAGTTCTCACAGATTAGCTAAACCATTCGCCTCGACTCTTCTTATGTAGGAAATCTTCATCGTTCTTCATTTGTCCTTTTCGTCGTCCGTACACTGTATATATAAAATCACATTTTTATATTCTCTATTATATAAAAATTCTATTTTTACTTCGCTATTCAATATGTAAAAATTGAATTTTTTACTTCACCTTCTTATATAGAAAAATCGTATTTTTACTTCAACTTCTTATATAGAAAAATCGTATTTTTACTTCAACTTCTTATATAGAAAAATCGTATTTTTACATTCAACTAAAAATCAAATCTTTACTATATAAAAAGATTATATTTTTACCTCGCAAAACAATATATAAAAATTCGATTTTTACTTCGTAAAACCATATATAAAAATTCGATTTTTACTTCGAATTCACACACATACCAATTGGAATTATATTTCGACAAGGATAGGTAAAATAAAGAAATAAAACTAATTAAATGAATAATAATGATATGTATAAAAAAGAACTTACAGTAAAAATAGAAAAGGGAGGGAGGGTCGTTCATCGTCGGAGGGCTGGGCAAGGGTGCGTCGGGGTAGGGGAGTCGCAGGCGGAGGCGGGAAGCTCCGGTGGTGGCTGCGGTCTAGGGTTGGAGGCGCCCTCGATTTGGGTGAAAATCGAACGGGTTGGAGGGGCTATGGCTATTCGAGTGGAGAGAGAACGATGGGAGGAGGGTCGAGGGCGTCGATGGTGGCTGAGGGATGGGGGTGCGACGCCATCGGTGGCGCAGGCGGCGGTGGGTCCGTCGTGGAAGCTAGGGCAGACGAGGTCCATCGGGGTTTTTCTTTTCTTTTTTTTTCTTTTATAAAGGAGCGTTGACCGGTAAATGAAGGAGAGAGAGGGAGAAAGGTAGTTATAGGTTTAATTATATTATTTTATTTTTATCTTAATCTCCATAGTTGACTTTTCTGTCGAAGTCGAAACGAGACCCACCGACTGTCGTCCCTAGCGTTTTACCCCCATTCCGAACACAATGGGATATGTATCGTAGGCCAATTCGATTGTTACGATCAGTTTCCGTTAAATTTAAAATATAAATCTTTATATATTCAATTTAAACGCACATTTCAAATTACCGGGGCCACATACTAACTCTAAAAATTCCCAGAAAAATATTTCTAGCTTCGTATTGACGATACAGTCCTAACAAAACTAATTTCGTCGAATTCTGAGACCGTTTGAAAAATGGCCAATTTCCAGTCGATTAAAATCAACTGAAACTGGTCAAACGCGTTTTCCTTTGCCACGCTCACATATTGATTCTAAAAATTATGAAATTTAAAACCTAGCAATAATTTGACACCACGGACCCAACAAAACTGGTTTCGTCGAAATCCGAGGTCACTTGCAAAATGTCCATTTTTAAGGGCCTGAATTCCATAGCGACTATTCAGAATTTTCAACTGGACATATCTTTTGATTCCCGCTATGAAATCTTGATGTTTCGGATTCATTGGAAAGATATTCACAATTAGATTCTATTGCTTTCGGTTTCACTAAAATCCGGATTGTTTTGCACTCGGTACATTCAATTGAAGTTTGAAATCGAATTATCGAACTACCGCGCCATTTTCAATTCTATTTATAATTATATATAAATATTTATATTCTAACGACGACGCGTATAATATATACGTTCGAATTATATTCAAAATAAATTTCTCGTCGATATTATTTAAAATAATTCATTTTAAATAATCAAAATTCGCTAAAATTGCCAAAATAAAAATTTTAAACTGGCCCAGATTTTCGGGTTGTTACAAAAGGCCAAGTGGTGCTGAATACTGAACTAGTGAACCCATTGGGTTGTCATGATTGAAACACTGAACATTTTGATAGTTAAATCACCGACTATCAAAACCCTCCCAATACGATTGTTGGTATGGAAAGACCGGGATCGAATTTATATTCGAAAACCATTCCGACCAACAAATACGTGAAGATCTCAGAAGATGATCGAGATGGAGCATTGAAGACCGTGGATTTTCATAAACGGAAGAACCACTAATATTCTCTGCCTGGCAAGCAGAGTAAAGCTGTGATTCTGTCGTGATTGGAATCTACGGGTTGCAAGGACTTCTCGCTACTGATCCATGGGGTGATTCCTATATGGATGCGGTAGGAGAGTGCCTTCGGTTCATCCTATTCTTGGATGACTTGTATGGACGAGTGTTTGAAAGAGTATTTCCAAAGGGTCACGTATGTTGATTTCTTCAAACGTGCTATAGTTGTTGGCGGGGAAATTGCCGTTCTCTTAGCTTCCAGCTAGAGTATTTTTGTGGACGTCAATTAGTGATATCTGGCGGATCTGACGATGGGGCATTCAAAGTGAATGACGACCAGATGATCAGAAGTTAATTCTGGCCTCAAGCCTCATCAACCGGGAAATGACAAAAATCGGACAGGCAGCATGGCTATGTGGGTCGCTCCCATTAGGGTGTATGATCACCTATCTAGAGGAAATCCAATTTGCTTCTTAAATCTATGTTTCGATGCTGTCCCTTATCGGGAGACGGTTGCTGATCCCAACCGTCGGTGATATACATTCGATACACTCAAGCGAAATGAGTGGTCGGTCATGTGATGGCCGGGTTGCAAGACGTTCTTGTTGAACCCAGTGTATTCGTCTTTAGAGATACACTATCGGCAGGTGGTCCCATACCTTGTCAAGGTCGGAATCCAATCTCCAATAAGCGCCTGCGGGTTTTGATTGTATACTATATATGTGGAGCGTGAGATGCAAGTGTTCCACTAGATTGTTACTTACTTGTATTTAGACATTATTATAATATCAGACAAGATATTGGTTTCAAAACTGTTTTGGGTTATCGTAAGGTAAAAACCGTCCGTGTTTATGTGTGGATTTGGTCTTACGATTATCCTTTTCTTTCGAAAAGATTTTGAACTTTAAAATCATGATTGGATGATTTACCCTTATACTGTGCGAGTTTATCTCACTCTGGTTCACCAGACTGACCCGGTGTTTTGTAAATGCTCGGGTTAGACCGGGTTGTACAGGTTCAGATTATCGACTGTTGTGAAGAGACGAGCTGGAGGTGTTCAGACGCATGATATTATATAGCTGCTATTCCGTTGTGTGTTGTATATG
This sequence comes from Allium sativum, assembly GCA_030737875.1. NCBI lineage: Eukaryota > Viridiplantae > Streptophyta > Magnoliopsida > Asparagales > Amaryllidaceae > Allium > Allium sativum. The sequence continues at coordinate 257,384,814 of CM060923.1, forward strand.
GGAACAGACTACTATAACTGTCCCATTGTATGATGTACTTTGATACTGTAAGTATTTTAAAGCTCTCAATAAAGATTTATTTCTGTATTATATTTTGTTCCGCTGCGATGTGAGACTCTGTGTTGTGTTGTTTCTTCTTCTTCTATTCTAATATTTCTTTCTTATCTCACCCTCTAAATTCTCTCTAAATAACTATCCAGTGTTTCGGTGCTTGGAGGATCGACATGAGTACGGTAAGATATTTATGTTGATTTTTGGGGCCGAAAATCCTTGGGTCATTACAGATTAAATCCTTATTGGCTACAGGTTTGACAAACTTCCATATTGAAAATTTGAATTAAGTGCAACGGTACAGAGGTACTAATAAACCAGCTCCTTCCGCACAAGATCAATTTCGAAGGTCACTGGAAATCCGTTCACAGACTGGTCATAAAATCAGATTAGAATGCATGGTTTGCACTGTATATGGTTTTAAGCATTTAAGAATAAAGACTATCATATGTTCTATATCGAAAATGCTAATCAGTAATATTATAACAAACCTGGGTTTGTTAAATATCCGTTGAATACGCTAACTAACTATTGAGTATGAAATTAGTAATATATTGGTTCTTCTGCGTATCGCAATCTACAAGACTGGGATTTACCACTATAATAGTAAAATCCCACACCTTTTCTATTCCAATATACAAGTGTAGATCTAGCAACCAGCTTCCATTAACTAGTATTTTTTAGCATAGAAAAGACTGTTTGTGGCTCCTGAAGTTTGGTATTAGGACAGTTGATTATATGCGTATGCATTTTTAGGATAATCAAATGAGTTGAATTTCAAAATCCTGGGGTTAAAAAGAAAACAAATTGATAATTACAAAACAAATATAAAAGCACTTTGTTTGTAATCCACCATTTACTAAAATATTAACATGTGTGATTCTGCAAGCCTTATTCTATATAATTTTAAATAACAAAAATGAGCAACAACATTAGCCACCACAGTAAAAACTCTCTTATATATCCTGCGTACGTTTACATATCATGTGACGTGCATAACCTGTCACCGTGACATTAGTTTTATTTTACTTATAGTCAAAAATTATGACCCGTACTTTAGTTTCAAATCAGAGCCGAGATAACAAACTGTATGTGGTTTGATTTTCGAACTGCAAGTTTGGAAGATTAAAATTCTAATTTTAGGAGAACTATTTTAAAAAAAAAAACTTTTTCTTGTTTTCTATTTTTTTTAGTTTATTTCCTTGTGTTGGTAAGCTGCCCGCCCTATTAACTAACTAATACATTGAGTATGAAATTAGTAATATATCGAAAATGTTTTTTATGAATAAATTACCAAGATGATCATATTAACTAACTATTAACTAATAACACGGTCCATAAATACACTACCAAAATAACGTCCTAAACCACTACAGAGATAAAGAAATCACACATCGTAATACTTCCATTCCCTACCTCAGGTCACATTAACCCAGGCCTAGAACTACCAAAACTTCTTAATTTTAAAAGATTTTTCATCACTTTCATCAACATAGAATAATTAGAAACCTGAAATTACCAAGATTGTGAAAATTACCAGAAGTTTGCAGGTTGGCTACCCTTCGCCATTATTATGAAAATAACCAGTATTGTGTACAATTATGTACCTGACATCTACTGTGTACAATTAGGTTTCTAACCATTTTAAATTCTAGAAATTGCTATTTCGAAAATTACCAGTATTGTGTACAATTGGGAGATGAGCTTTGCTTTGGATGTTGCTGAAGAGTTGAAAATGAAATCAAAACTCCATTATAAAATATTGACAGTTCCGATGAAAAATGAAATCTGAAATAGGTAATACAGCAATGCCACAGTAAAGGTGAGCAAAAGTTGAAATTTTCGATCAAATAAATAGACAACGAAATCATACCTTGCTACTGTTTATACCAACCGAAGAATTGATGAAATATTCTTCCAGATATTAGCGGTCGATTCAATTTGAGAGAAAAATGAGTCGATGAAATTTGTAAACAATTTAGGTTTAAGCTTGGTTGGTAATAAAAAGGGTTGATTGTGCTTTAGTTGGGCTGAATGGGCTTGGACCCATTATAAAATATGGAAAGATTGGGTTGACCCAGGTGGGTTAAAATTTGTTTAGGTGGGTCGGGTTGAAGGGTCATTATTGATTTTGACAGGCCTGTTTCTCATTCTTCTCCATATTTTGAGCACCACAAGCACCATAGACCAAAACCTCCAGTAGCATTTCCACACCCAACAACTCAAGAACCTCAGGCATCTCTGACACCACCAACAACACTATCATCTCCTCCAACACATCCCCCGTCCTTCTAGGTAAATAATTTGATTTTAATTTAGGGTCTGTTTAGCACAGGTCCCTATTAAGTTTCAAAATTCACGTCAACTTATTGTAAATTAGGTCCCTATTTTTCAAAATTTCATAAAAAATAAAAAATATAAAAAAAATCATGTAAATTCATTTTTAAATAAAACATGCACACGCAAAAAAATTCAGGTGTTAAAAAAATCATAAACCACATCAAAACCCAAATTAACAAAGAATTAGTGAAACAGCAGTAATATGCATCAAAAGATACACCTATTTGTACATAGTTACATACATTCATGCTTATATTTCACTTTTGAATTAACCTATTTGAATCAAACTGCAGTATTTATGCAGACATGTATGCAGTTAAACTAAAATATATGCATCCTTTTATGCATATATTTCTGGCCTGTTTTTTCAAGCATTCACGGTTTCCATACATTGTTGCATACACGTATGCACTTATAGAAAATAAATGTATGCATTCATGCACACATTCATAAGCCTTCCTCCTTTATAATATAGTTGCAAACATGTATGCAGTTATTCAAAATAAATGCATTCATTTATGAAACTATTTGTAACACTAGCAACCTAGTTCAATTTTATATGCATAGATGTATGCAACTAATTCAGATATATGCATACATGTATGCGTATATTGGTCCAGATTTTCAATAGAAAACGCTGGATGAATGTAACACCCCGTGTATTCTATAACCGTGAAATTCATAAATTAAAGTATAACTAATTTCAAATCAAAGAATTAAGGGAAACGGGATACGCCATTGCGTTCGCCTCGGAAAAATACGCGAAATAGAGTCCGGGTTTTCGAAAATCGGAGTCCGTATGACCAAGATATGGCCTCCGGAAGTTTCAGAATTAGGTTTAAAATTCGAACAGACGAAAACAGCTCAGAAAAACTAATTCAAAATTCAAAATCGGGCCCAATTGGCCAAGGCGGGAAAATTCCCGCCCAAAGCACCCAGGTCGACTTGGCAGTCGACCTGGGGCTAGCCAGGTCGACTGGGCAGTCGACCTGGGTAACCCGTGTCGACTGCCAAGTCGACACGGTGTCGACTGGGGTGTCGACCTGGCCCCTGAGCCAGGTCGAACCCAGCCCACCCTGGCTGGCCAGGTCTGTGTTTGGTCGATTTTCTGAGCCTTGCCTTGTCACTAGGGCTAGGTGTCAGCTCCTGGTTGGTCTCTCCTTCAAACAAACGGCTATTATTGAACCAAGCTTCATCGACGGTCTAAATCAACTCACAAACTCTATAAAAAGGACCTAAGGCTAACCCTAATTCACATAAACTAAAATGGAGATGAGACCGTCATGCTGCTGAGGAGAGACTGAAGATAGACGTCAGAAATAGAGAGACAACTAGGAGATAATTCAAAGCTTAAAGCAACATCAAATCAATCAAAGCAACGCCTACAACAACAAAAAAATAGCGTCTCCAAATTCAGAATTCAGATTTCTGAATTGAAGATTCGCCATACGCTGTAAGTAGAGTGCTATTCCGGTATGAATTAAATAATTGTGTTGATTTGTGTAATGTAAGAAATGGAATTGTGGCGATAATAATCTATATTTGCATGTTGCTTTGATGCAAAACGATTTGGGAATATTATGGTATACGATTGGATATTTGCAAGTACGCAATTTGCGTTGGAAACGAAATGGAATTATGGCGATAATGACTTATATTTGTATGTTATTTTGATTCTAAACGATTTGGCAATGCTATGGTTTGATTCATACAAGTATGTGGCTTATGTTGACAACCACATGTTGTGGAATTTTGATTGGGACTTATGCAAGCATATGATTCATATTGAAAACTACATGTTTGTGGTAGTTATTTACAACACCCATTTGGTAAATGCAAGTATAAGATTCATGTTGAAACAACAACTATATGTTGTAATAGTTTATTTTGAAATTCATGCAAGTCTATGATCTATTGTTATGACAACATGATGTAAAATTCTATGGTCATCTTTAGTGTAATTTGATTCACCTAAGTATTATGATTCATATGAAGGTTATGTTGAAATTGGCATCATTAGTTCAAGTATAAAAATCATATTTTTGTGATAGTGACAAAAGCACGCATCTTTGTAAATTTGTATTAATTTTATGAACATGACTAAACTATGTTTGTTATTATGCCCAATTGAAAAACATGTTTTTTAGGCTCATGTTGTTATCATAAGTTACATTAGAATTACATTCCTCTTGCAAGCTTACATAGATAAAATAAAAACCATGATGTAAGTTTAGATATGTTTATGCTATAATTCTATGAATAGAATGAAAACCATGATTCATATAAGAATTAGGTTGGGATAATTCTAGTTAAACCATACTTTTGTATTAGTGACAAAAGTAAGTACCTTTTTGTTAACATGTAGTGATTTTATGAACACGATTAGTTTATATTATGCCTAAATAAAAATATAGGCTTATATTTCTAGTCAAGACCCTGTGCCAATAATAATGATATCTAATTTAGTTAGATTCTTAATTTCAAGTTTACATGGTTAGTTGAACCTATGATTCATGTTTAAGTTTATGCCATTATCATATGACTAATTCATGTTTAAGTATTGTCTATGCATTAACCATATGAATAGAATGATTTATGTTTAAGTATTGTTTATGCTATGATTATATGGATAAAATGATTCATGTTATGCCATGATTATATGTTGTTACAATTGCAAGTTCACATATGCCTATCTTATGTTAATTAGATCGTTATGTTGCAAGTTCATGCGTTCACACTCCCCTTTTTATGTCACCTTATGAACACCATGTTATAGCCTCCCCTTTTCATATAGCTAAATTGGGTTTAAGTATTAGACCCAACACACCTTACATTGGAACGAACGTATAAAACGGGGGTAATGACGTTTGGGCTAAAATATAGAACATATGTGTTGGCTTGTTTGACGCACGCCAATAACTTTGAAAAACAATTAAGTGGCATAAATAAATCTTAACCAATAAAGATGAATTTGAATAATGGGCCGCAAATATTTACATATAAAAAGAAGAAAGACAAAATATGTAAATGTAGAAAATACGATGTGTTTAACCCGAGGTTGGATTGAGTTGTGATGTAAACCTGCCCGGAACCGCCCGGCTGTCCAGTAGTCACAACAATACCTATCCAATGTGGGTGGTTAAACATGGAGCCCAATAAGGACCCGAGGTTAGACTGAGTTGTGGCGTAAGACTGCCCGGACCCAACCGGCAACAGGCAGCCACAACAATACCTGTCTAATGTGAGAGGTCAAGGCTTTAATAAGACAATTAAGGCTGAGTCAGGATTGATAGGATTAAGTAAATTATATTAATACTTAATCAAAATGGAACATGCTAAACTAAACAGACTGATTGGGGGTTAGGTTTATAAAACACTTAACCAACTTAGCATGTTGGCTAGAAATAGAAAACCTAGTAGCGGGGGACCCTTTTCAGCAGTAACCCTATAAGGTATCATGATACCCTAAAACTAGGCAGGGTGGGGCACGATTACTGGGCTGACTGTAAGAGGTCAAATCGACGGCGGTGGTGCAGCAGTGTAGGTTCTAACGGGGTGCGGGCGTGCACACACTCCGGCGCAGAAAAATAAGGCACTGGGCACCAGTAGCATACCTGTGCATTCTAGGATTGTGTCGGGCCGCCACCATGGGACTTGATACACCCCATGGTGGGACCAGCATAGGTAACTACAACATCGGGGGCCGTAAGACACATGTAACTATGCGAGTAGGAGCCGATCATCATAAAATGGATCACTTCACCCTGATTATGGGGTGCCTGTTGGGAACTAGTTTATATGGGTACAGAGATTAGTATGGGGTACGATAGTATATTCGACCCTAGACAACTTAACTAAGTTTATGGTGCTTTCCCATTTCTAGTTTATACTTATCATACCCAGTTCTTTATTCATAGACTGAATAGTCCTAGACTTACTCAGGCTTTATGTCTGACTCTACTTTTCTTTCGTCTTCTTTTCTTCCGTTCCCCCCCCCCCCCCAGGTCCACAGGGAGGGAATACCGCAGCTTGACCAGCCTTCATATCCAGCTTGAAGAGAAAGAATGTATTGCTTGGATCTTTCCGTTTTGGACTATGGCTTTGGACAACAACTATGGGACATTTGCAGTTTATTTATGTTTTCTTTATGCTTCTTTAAATAATGTAATCAAGACAGTTATGAAGATGTTATGTTTATTTTTGAAGTATTGTAAGACAATTATGGTATGGTTGGTGTAACACGTATTTTATTGAAATAAAAGTTGTTGTTTTCCGTTGTTCAAAAATATGTGTTCTTATATCTGTCTTGTATATCCGTGACTTGTACTTATAAACCTCCACCAAAATTAGGGCATTCCCTTTGAGAGTGACCCTAACGGAGGTGGGGTGTTTCACTTGGTATCGGAGCATAGGTTTACCAGATAAGATAAAAAGTTTTGGAAATTTATTTTCAAAAAAGAAATTTAAAGAAGCATTTTTAAAAGAAAAATATTTTTTTTTAAAAAAAAAAGGCAAAGTCCCCCCAAAGCCATAGGTACTATCTCTTATCCTTCGTTTTGAATCTATCCTTTTTGTTTCAGCATGTCCGAAGAACTTAACTTGCCAGAGGGTGTACCAATACCTGGTTGGTTTAGGCGGTTCTTAGAAGCAAGGGCCACTCAGCCAGGTCCTACCGCTCCTCCTCCCCCAGCTGCAGGAAATCATCCAGCTGCAGCAGCACCTCTTCCTCCACCTCCTCCACGGGGAAACACGTTTGCTAAGATATGTAAAGATTTTAAAACTATGGGAGGAAAGGATTTCCATGGAACTGAGTCCTTCGTGGCAGCTAGAAATTGGCTGAAAGAAACCGAGGACTTATTCATCATCTTTGAGGTAGAAGATAGACAGAAAGTACAACTGGCAGTATGGTTGCTAAAAGGTGAGGCTTCCTACTGGTGGGAAGTCACTAATGCAGAAAGACCAGTGGAAACATGGGAGGACTTTAGGGCAAGGTTTGAGGCTAAATTTCTCTCAGATGCGGAAAGGAGTTTGCAGTTGGAAAAATTCTTATTTCTTAAGCAAGGGAACAAGACAGTCAAAGAGTATGTTAATCAGTTCGATGAGCTGGCTAGGTTTGGGCTGGACCTAGTCAACACCCCGCACAAGAAGGCTCTCCGTTTTGTCAAAGGGTTGAATGAGCCATTACACAGTTTGGCCATGACCCATATACCCATGGGAGCTACGTATGAAAGGTTGGTACAGATGGCGTTGCTGAACGAAGAGGATAAGGGCAAGAAGGAGACAAAGGCATAAAGCTCTCAAGGGAAGAAAGAGGGTTTGCAGCCTAAGAAGACAGACTTTAAGAAGGGCGGGAAAGGCAACAAAGAGAAGAGGAAGTGTAATTTCTGTGGCAAAGTGGGGCACTTAGTGAAAGATTGCCGGAAAAAGAAGGCCAAGGAGAATGGTGGGTGCTTTTCTTGCGGTGAGACAGGCTATAGGGCTAAGGACTGCCCAAAGAAACGAGGACAGGGGCAGAGGGCTGGATCCACCTCAGGGGCACAAGTTCATGTGCTAGAAGCGCCACCTCTGCAACAGCGAGGTATAAATACTTCTATAGAAAGTGTAGTTTATCTTTATGATCACCCCGTTCGCACTTTATTTGATTCTGGCGGATCACACTCCTTTATCTCGTCTGCTTTAGTAGAATCTCTGCACCTAAAAACTAGTATGGTAGAGGACCCCTTAATTGTTTCAAACCCAATTGGGGGCCCAGCTCATTTGTCTATGATCTGTTTGGGATTGAAAATTTCTATTCTAAGCATAGAATTTCAATGTAGTGCCTTTGTTTTGGGCTTTTCGGGATATGGTTTGATTCTGGGCATGGATTGGCTATCCAGTAATGGGGCCATCCTTGATTGTGAGAAAAGGGTTGTTAGGCTCCTAACCCAGCTCGGTAATACTTTGGAAATTTCTTGTAATCCCTCGTATGCGGTTATGCTTAGTTATCTTGAATCGCTAGATGCCTCTGTTGAAAATTTGCAATCAGTTAGAGTGGTCCGGGAATATCCGGATGTCTTCGAAGAGGTGAAGGGCTTGCCTCCGAAGCGGGAGATAGACTTCCGCATATACCTTGTAGATAATGCAAAGCCCGTTGCGTTGCCCGTTAGACACATGGCTCCACGGGAAAGGAAAGAGCTCAGTAAACAGATTAAAGAGCTTCTAGAAAAGGGGTTCATTAGGAGGAGCATTTCAGAATGGGGCGCTCCAGTGGTGTTCGCTACAAAGGCGGATGGTTCACTCCGTCTATGTGTTGACTATAGGGAGCTCAACAAGCAAACGAAAAAGAATAGGCACCCTCTACCCAGAATTGACGATTTGTTTGATCAGCTTGTAGGAGCGTCTGTTTTCTCCCAACTCGATTTAGCGACCGGTTTTCATCAGCTAAGGGTGGCTGAAGATAGTATCGATAAAACGGCATTCAGAACCCCAGACGGCTTCTTTGAATGGCTTGTCATGCCTTTCGGCTTGACAAATGCACCTGCTTACTTCGTGGACCTGATGAGTAGGGTATTCAGAGATTTCCTCAATAAGTTCGTAGTGGTCTTCGTAGACGATATCCTTATCTTCTCAAAGAGTGAAGAGGAACATGCTCAGCACTTAAGGGCAATCATGGAAACTCTGCGAGTCCATCAGCTAAAAGCCAAATTCTCCAAATGCCACTTTTGGAGAGAAGAAGTGAGGTTCCTTGGGCACATAGTATCCAAACAAGGGTTAGCAGTGGACCCTGCTAAGGTAGTGGCGGTACAGGATTGGAAGACACCAAGGAATGCAACTGAGGTCCGAAGTTTTCTAGGACTAGCAGGTTTCTATCGTAAGTTCATAAAGGATTTTTCGAAAATCTCAGCTCCGCTCACGAAATTGACCAAGAAGAATCTAGCATTCAATTGGGACTTGGATTGCGAGTTTGCTTTCCAGCGACTAAAAAGGGCTCTTATAACAGCCCCAGTTTTGACGTTGCCAGATGGAAGCAAGATGTTCACTGTTTATACAGATGCATGTGGGACAGGGCTAGGCGCCGTCTTAATGCAAGAAGGAAGGGTAGTAGCTTATGGCGGGAGGCAGTTGAAAGTGCACGAAAAGAACTACCCGACCCACGATCTTGAGTTAGCTGCCATCGTCTTTGCACTCAAGTCTTGGCGACACTATCTCCTAGGTGAGAAGTTCGAACTTTACACTCACCATAAATCGTTGAAATATCTTTTCTCGCAGAAAGATCTTAACTTGAGGCAACAGAGATGGATGGAGTTTCTTGCCTCGTACGATTTCGAGATCTCCTACACTCCGGGCAAAGGCAACGTAGTGGCAGACGCGTTGAGCCGAAAGAAATTGACCCTAAGCCCGCTGTTTGTTGAAAGACAAAGCCTAGAGTTTATAGCCAGCTTCGACTTTAGGCCTTCCTCCGATTTTGTACCAGGCTTGCTAGCATCTCTCGAAGTGCGCCCGACTTTAGTGGACTCAATAGGGACAGCACAACGCGAAGACCCTCAGCTTGTGGAAACGATTGATAGGCTAATTAGGGGTGAGACTTCAAGTCACCTCAACAGATACTCCATCGACGATAAGGGTTGGCTAAGGCGAGACGGAAGACTATGCGTCCCACAGACAAGGGATTTAGTAAAGAGGGTTCTCGAGGAAGCACATCACTCCAAGATGACGATACACCCAGGCGGAGATAAAATGTACAAGGACATAAAAAGAACTTTCTTCTGGAACGGCATGAAAAAGGACGTGGCAGAATTCGTTTCTAAGTGTATGGTGTGCCAACAGGTTAAGGTGGAACAGAAAAAGCCTGGCGGTCTGCTACATCCTCTAGAGGTCCCGCAGTGGAAGTGGGATAGCATCTCAATGGACTTCATCGATGGGCTGCCTAGGTCAAGGAGAGACAACACTAGCATTTGGGTAATAGTGGATAGGCTTACTAAAAGCGCCCACTTTTTACCTGTCAAAAGTAAAAGAACTGCCTCATCCCTAGCATCTCTTTACCTCAAGGAAATCGTTCGACTCCATCGAATACCATCCAGCATTGTTAGTGACCGAGACCCTATCTTCACAAGTGAGTTTTGGCGGAGTCTGCAAGAAGCAGTAGGAACGCAGTTATGCTTGAGCACAGCCTATCATCCCCAAACCGACGGCCAAACAGAAAGAGTGAACAGAGTTTTGGAGGACCTTTTAAGACTGTGCGTCCTTGACTTCGGAGGGACATGGGAAGACCATCTTCCTTTGGTGGAATTTGCCTACAATAACAGCTATCAAGCAACCATCGGGATGGCGCCCTTCGAAGCTTTATATGGAAGACCGTGCCGATCGCCCACTTGTTGGTGGGAGTCTACTGATAAACTCATACTTGGACCAGATATGATCCGAGAGATTTCAGAAAAAGTAGACTTAATACGAAGAAGGATGAAGACGGCCCAAGACAGACAAAAGTCCTACGCCGACAAGAGGAGGACCGACCTTGAATTTGAGGTTGGAGACAGAGTTTTTCTTAAGGTATCTCCGCTAAGGAACGTTGTCCATTTTGGAACCACAGGAAAGCTAGCACCAAGGTTCGTAGGGCCATTCCCTATCATCGAGAAAATTGGGAAAATGGCCTATAGATTAGAGCTACCCGAAAAGCTGGCCGGAGTTCACAACGTTTTTCATGTTTCACATCTCCGGAAATGTCTACATGAGTCTGCTGAAGTGGTAGAGCCAAATATCCTAGAAGAGGCTGAAGTGGAACACAAAGCAACCGTGAGGAAAGTTCCAACCCGCATATTAGGAACGGAAGTGAAGAAGCTACGCAACCGCGAAGTCAAACTCGTCAAAGTTCAGTGGAGCGACGCCGAAGGAGATGCAACTTGGGAGACTGAAGCTAGAATACGCGCTGCCTACCCTTTTCTTTTCGAGGGTACATCTTTGATCCTTCCTTTTCCTTAAGTTGTGCTTTTATCTATCTTTTTTTTAGGTATATCTCCTCGACCGTATCTTTTAGGTAGAAACTCTTTGGATGAAAACATGTTATGGATGATGGTTGCAAGTGGTTGCAAGTGATTGCTAGTGGTTGCTCGTGGTTGCATATACACACACAATCTAGGTTTTAGATCGGCTCAGTCACTTCATATTGCATATGCATATATGTTTGCATTCGTATATGGTTGAACTTTAATGTGTTGTCATATGGATGTTGCATTTATATGAATGATTGTGCAGAATCATGAATAGGAGGATTTGCATACATAATGGATTCATAGCACTTACATAATTCGCATTAAGGAGGTCAACTGAATCAGTAGACCGCCTGATTTTGCATTAGATAAGTACATGTACACACACACTTCGCATATGATCATGAAGCATTAGAAGTCTTTTAAGGACAATGGATGCTCGTGTTTGATGGATGAGTAGATGGATGTTTGGATGTTAGGATATACATTCTTCCTAACTTGAAGATTTCGGGGACGAAATCCTTTTAAGTGGGGGAGAATGTAACACCCCGTGTATTCTATAACCGTGAAATTCATAAATTAAAGTATAACTAATTTCAAATCAAAGAATTAAGGGAAACGGGATACGCCATTGCGTTCGTCTCGGAAAAATACGCGAAATAGAGTCCGAGTTTTCGAAAATCGGAGTCCGTATGACCAAGATATGGCCTCCGGAAGTTTCAGAATTAGGTTTAAAATTCGAACAGACGAAAACAGCTCAGAAAAACTAATTCAAAATTCAAAATCGGGCCCAATTGGCCAAGGTGGGAAAATTCCCGCCCAAAGCACCCAGGTCGACTTGGCAGTCGACCTGGGGCTAGCCAGGTCGACTGGGCAGTCGACCTGGGTAACCCGTGTCGACTGCCAAGTCGACATGGTGTCGACTGGGGTGTCGACCTGGCCCCTGAGCCAGGTCAAACCCAGCCCACCCTGGCTGGCCAGGTCTGTGTTTGGTCGATTTTCTGAGCCTTGCCTTGTCACTAGGGCTAGGTGTCAGCTCCTGGTTGGTCTCTCCTTCAAACGAACGGCTATTATTGAACAAAGCTTCATCAACGGTCTAAATCAACTCACAAACTCTATAAAAAGGACCTAAGGCTAACCCTAATTCACATAAACTAAAATGGAGATGAGACCGTCATGCTGCTGAGGAGAGACTGAAGATAGACGTCAGAAATAGAGAGACAACTAGGAGATAATTCAAAGCTTAAAGCAACATCAAATCAATCAAAGCAACGCCTACAACAACAAAAAAAAATAGCGTCTCCAAATTCAGAATTCAGATTTCTGAATTGAAGATTCGCCATACGCTGTAAGTAGAGTGCTATTCCGGTATGAATTAAATAATTGTGTTGATTTGTGTAATGTAAGAAATGGAATTGTGGCGATAATAATCTATATTTGCATGTTGCTTTGATGCAAAACGATTTGGGAATATTATGGTATACGATTGAATATTTGCAAGTACGCAATTTGCGTTGGAAACGAAATGGAATTGTGGCGATAATGACTTATATTTGTATGTTATTTTGATTCTAAACGATTTGGCAATGCTATGGTTTGATTCATACAAGTATGTGGCTTATGTTGACAACCACATGTTGTGGAATTTTGATTGGGACTTATGCAAGCATATGATTCATATTGAAAACTACATGTTTGTGGTAGTTATTTACAACACCCATTTGGTAAATGCAAGTATAAGATTCATGTTGAAACAACAACTATATGTTGTAATAGTTTATTTTGAAATTCATGCAAGTCTATGATATATTGTTATGACAACATGATGTAAAATTCTATGGTCATCTTTAGTGTAATTTGATTCACCTAAGTATTATGATTCATATGAAGGTTATGTTGAAATTGGCATCATTAGTTCAAGTATAAAAATCATATTTTTGTGATAGTGACAAAAGCACGCATCTTTGTAAATTTGTATTAATTTTATGAACATGACTAAACTATGTTTGTTATTATGCCCAATTGAAAAACATGTTTTTTAGGCTCATGTTATTATCATAAGTTACATTAGAATTACATTCCTCTTGCAAGCTTACATAGATAAAATAAAAACCATGATGTAAGTTTAGATATGTTTATGCTATAATTCTATGAATAGAATGAAAACCATGATTCATATAAGAATTAGGTTGGGATAATTCTAGTTAAACCATACTTTTGTATTAGTGACAAAAGTAAGTACCTTTTTGTTAACATGTAGTGATTTTATGAACATGATTAGTTTATATTATGCCTAAATAAAAATATAGGCTTATATTTCTAGTCAAGACCCTGTGCCAATAATAATGATATCTAATTTAGTTAGATTCTTAATTTCAAGTTTACATGGTTAGTTGAACCTATGATTCATGTTTAAGTTTATGCCATTATCATATGACTAATTTATGTTTAAGTATTGTCTATGCATTAACCATATGAATAGAATGATTTATGTTTAAGTATTGTTTATGCTATGATTATATGGATAAAATGATTCATGTTATGCCATGATTATATGTTGTTACAATTGCAAGTTCACATATGCCTATCTTATGTTAATTAGATCGTTATGTTGCAAGTTCATGCGTTCACACTCCCCTTTTTATGTCACCTTATGAACACCATGTTATAGCCTCCCCTTTTCATATGGCTAAATTGGGTTTAAGTATTAGACCCAACACACCTTACATTGGAACGAACGTATAAAACGGGGGTAATGACGTTTGGGCTAAAATATAGAACATATGTGTTGGCTTGTTTGACGCACGCCAATAACTTTGAAAAACAATTAAGTGGCATAAATAAATCTTAACCAATAAAGATGAATTTGAATAATGGGCCGCAAATATTTACATATAAAAAGAATAAAGACAAAATATGTAAATGTAGAAAATACGATGTGTTTAACCCGAGGTTGGATTGAGTTGTGATGTAAACCTGCCCGGAACCGCCCGGCTGTCCAGTAGTCACAACAATACCTATCCAATGTGGGTGGTTAAACATGGAGCCCAATAAGGACCCGAGGTTAGACTGAGTTGTGGCGTAAGACTGCCCGGACCCAACCGGCAACAGGCAGCCACAACAATACCTGTCTAATGTGAGAGGTCAAGGCTTTAATAAGACAATTAAGGCTGAGTCAGGATTGATAGGATTAAGTAAATTATATTAATACTTAATCAAAATGGAACATGCTAAACTAAACAGACTGATTGGGGGTTAGGTTTATAAAACACTTAACCAACTTAGCATGTTGGCTAGAAATAGAAAACCTAGTAGCGGGGGACCCTTTTCAGCAGTAACCCTATAAGGTATCATGATACCCTGAAACTAGGCAGGGTGGGGCACGATTACTGGGCTGACTGTAAGAGGTCAAATCGACGGCGGTGGTGCAGCAGTGTAGGTTCTAACGGGGTGCGGGCGTGCACACACTCCGGCGCAGAAAAATAAGGCACTGGGCACCAGTAGCATACCTGTGCATTCTAGGATTGTGTCGGGCCGCTACCATGGGACTTGATACACCCCATGGTGGGACCAGCATAGGTAACTACAACATCGGGGGCCGTAAGACACATGTAACTATGCGAGTAGGAGCCGATCATCATAAAATGGATCACTTCACCCTGATTATGGGGTGCCTGTTGGGAACTAGTTTATATGGGTACAGAGATTAGTATGGGGTACGATAGTATATTCGACCTTAGACAACTTAACTAAGTTTATGGTGCTTTCCCATTTCTAGTTTATACTTATCATACCCAGTTCTTTATTCATAGACTGAATAGTCCTAGACTTACTCAGGCTTTATGTCTGACTCTACTTTTCTTTCGTCTTCTTTTCTTCCGTCCCCCCCCCCCCCCCCAGGTCCACAGGGAGGGAATACCGCAGCTTGACCAGCCTTCATATCCAGCTTGAAGAGAAAGAATGTATTGCTTGGATCTTTCCGTTTTGGACTATGGCTTTGGACAACAACTATGGGACATTTGCAGTTTATTTATGTTTTCTTTATGCTTCTTTAAATAATGTAATCAAGACAGTTATGAAGATGTTATGTTTATTTTTGAAGTATTGTAAGACAATTATGGTATGGTTGGTGTAACACGTATTTTATTGAAATAAAAGTTGTTGTTTTTCGCTGTTCAAAAATATGTGTTCTTATATCTGTCTTGTATATCCGTGACTTATACTTATAAACCTCCACCAAAATTAGGGCATTCCCTTTGAGAGTGACCCTAACGGAGGTGGGGTGTTTCAATGAATAAATGCATACATGTATGCTACTATTGGAAATAGTTGCACAGATGTATGCAACTTTTTTTTTTGTTTTTTCAGGTTGTTTTCGAGAATATTTCCGATTTTTTGATTTTTTTTTACATGGCAGTGCATAAATTCGTTTAAAAAACACGTAACTCTCATTTTAAGATCCCGTTTTGAATCTCAAAGTTACACTGGATGTCGCTCCTATTATGAAACAAAGTAGGGACGTGGTACTAATTTACCTAATTTATTATGATTATTTAATCAAATAGTTAATGTAGAAATTATCTGAAATAAATATGATATTATAATCAGACAATTATTTATAATAATGTAAAAAATGATTTATAGTTCATTTACTGAAAGTCACATATGAAATAAGATAATCATTTAAACTCATGTAAGTTGTTCCCTTGGAATATTATTTGTTCTCATTTGGTAAGTATTGGACCTTTATAATTTTAGGTTTCTTTCATATATTTTTTATAATGGGCTAGCAAGCTCAAATATCTTGTCTCATAAGTACACAAGAGTAAACCATAAACCGTTCATCCATCTATACAAGCACTGTAGCTAGATGGCTGAAATGATATAGCAAACCATCTACAATAAATGCAAAGTTTGCACTTGGAGAAAAAGAGCAACGAGTATATTTTCTTAGCTACACATCCCTTTGCTCTTTATCAGCCTATGCAATAAGATTAGTGGACATGAGCTTTTTGCATCAATTTTGCAATAGAATCTTAGTCATTTATTCTAGCAACAACAAGCACATATGCAATACCATTTCTGACGAATTCAGGAATAAAGAAGAAGAAATCGACGTTTTTATTTCCAGATCTGAAGTCTTTACAAAATGATGTTACAAGACTTATATCGTTATCCAAACAAGTGGGCTGAACACCCCGAATACTAAACGGGGTCTAATACATGTTTTTAGCCCAAAAACAAAAAACCGAAAAACAAAATATAACATTTTACACACAACTACAACAGACACAACATCATGAAAAACATCATATAACAGTGTATAACCATACTGCTTAACAGCCTCCTCTCAAAATGGACTTGGGTTAGATGAACAAGGCCAATCTTGAAAAGCAACATGACTGACCAAACCAAGACATGAACAAAGATATCTATGTTGATCAGGCCCCAATGGCTTTGTCATAATATCAGCTAATCGCAGTGCTGATTTAACACGTCTACATTGAATAAATCCTAACTGCATTAGTTCTCTCACATACTGAACATCCAATTTTTGATGTTTACCTCTGATATGCTAAGTTTTTTCATGAAAAACTGGATTTTCAGCATTATGCTGAGCTGAAATATTATCACAGTTTAAAATTATTGGAACAGGAATGAAAATACCTATTCACTCAACAAACCTTCAAGCCAAACAATCTCACTTGATGTATAATTCATGCTCCTATATTCAGAATCTGTTGCACTTTTAGAAACTGTCTTCTGCTTCTTTTTCTTCCATGAAATAAAAGAATTGTCAAGGAAAATACAGTACCCACTGAAAGATCTACCTGAATCTGGACAAGTACCCCAATCTACAACACTATATGCTGTAAGCGCTAAACTTGAATTTGCTGGAAAAGAAAGACCCAAATTCATTGTGCCTTTAAGACACTTAAGAACATGTACAACTGCTTTATAATGAGGAATTCTTGGAGCAGATAAAAACTGGCTTAATTGTTGAACAACAAAAGATATATCTGGTCTAGTAAGATTCACCAATCAAACTTCTATAAACTTCAGGATCTTTTGACAATTTTCCACCAACCAGGCTAAGTTTTAAACCTTTATGCATTGGAAATAAAGATGGTCGACACTCATCCAATTGATTTTCTTTAAACATGTCTAGAATGTATTTCCTTTGATTTAATAAAATACCATAACTTGATCTTGTAACCTCTATTCCCAAAAAATATTTCAAAATTTCCAAAATCCTTGATTGTAAAAATACTATGCAAATCAGCCTTTAATCTATTTATTACTGAATCATCATTTCCACTCAGTAATAAATCATCAACATAAGTGACAACTATTGTAAATGAGTCATTCTTGTGAATAAAAATCAATAAATAATCATGTTTAGATTGTGTGAAACACCAATCAATCAAAAACTTTGTTAATTCCTGATTACAACATCTATTTGCTTGTTTCAAACAATAAATTGACTTTTTAAGTTTGCAAACCTGACTTGATTTTGCCTTCTTGTATCCAAGGGGAGGAGACATGTAAACCTCTTCATCAAGATATCCATGATGAAAAGCAATGTTAATGTCCAATTGTTGAATATTCTATCTCTTAATGGCAGCAATTGCAATAATCAACCTTACAGTAGTTAGTTTTGCCACCGAACTAAATGTATGTTTATAATCTTTACCAGATATTTGCTTATCTCCTCTTGCAGCAACCCTGGTTTTCCATCTTCCAACTTCTCCATTTGGTTTAAATTTTGTTTTATAAACCCATTTTGATCCAATTGCCTTTTTCCCAAAAAGGTAATTGAGCTAGTTCCCAAGTACCATTGTTTTCAAGTGTTTGTAATTCTTTATCCATAGAATCTACCCATTCAGGATGATCATTTCCTTGATTATATGATGAAGGCTCATAAGCAACCATGACATTATTTAAACTATGTAAATTCACATTGTCTAAATGAGCAAGACATGGTTCCTCATAAATATTAAAAGCAGCAGAATTTTCTGAAATAACATTTTGAACAGTCCTTTTAGATGGTTTAGTCATAACATGATCATCAAATTTCTTTGGAAACTATCTAATTCCAGATGAAATTCTCAAAGGTTCTTGTGCTTATGTGTCAGTTTTAGGAATTTGTGAAATGTGAGGAGAATTTTGTGTGATTGAATGATCAATGGGACTCATATTAGAAGTTCGAGCATAATCAGAATATGCAAAATCAGTTCCAGGGATATGTAAAGGCAACTGTTCTGAATTTTGATATTGATTTTGATTATCAAATGCAGGATTAACTTGAGGAAGAGAATTTTCTTATAGCTGAGGAATAGATGAAGGCATTAATTTTGAATCATCCTTGAATGGAAAATAGTTTTCAACAAAATAAACATCTCTGCTGAACACAACTTTATGAGTGCTAAAATCATATAATTTGTATCAATTTTATGCATAAGCATAACCTAAAAGAATACATTTCTTTGATATAGGAGGAAATTTATCATTCAACTTCTGGGCAGCAAAGCATAAACAACCAATTAACTCTCAAGGGGCTGTAATTAGGTTGTTTCTTCACAAGAAGTTCATAAGGTGTTTTCCATTTCAAAACTAAACTAGGTAACAAATTTATAATATGAGTTGCAGCAAGCACACAATCACCCCAAAATTTATAAGGAAGACCAGCATGAAATCTTATAGTTCTAGAAGTTTCAAGAAGATGTTTATGCTTTCTTTCAACCCTACCATTTTGTTGAGGATTTCCTGGAATACTCCTTTGATGAATAATAATTTTATTTGTAGAAAATACTCTACATGACTCTTGAATTATCTCAGTTCCATTGTCACTTCTAATAGTCGTCACTGTCTTGTTGAATTGAGTTTGCACATATTCAATAAAACTAAAAATCACAGAATGCACTTGAGTCTTTAAATGAAGCAAATGTGTCCATGTAATTCTAGTATGATCATCTACAATTATCAAAAAATATTTTGCACCAGATAATGAGGGTCTTGAATGTAGTCCCCAAAGGTCTATATTTACCATGTCAAAAGGATCAAAAGCATAAGAAGTTGATTATGTAAAAGGCATTTTATGGTGTTTGCCAAAAACACAAGTTTCACAACTAAAATCACAATTATCAATACCATATTTGCCTGAGGTATACACTATTAAATGTTTCATATAACTGACTGAAATATGACCTAACCTAGCATGAACAATATCAATACTAGGTTTTACATTTGCAGTAATGGTATTATTTGCATAAGAAAATGGAACATTAGTAATAAGGGATTTAGAAGAACTAACAGAATTACCTGAGACACAATTTGAAGAATTCTTGCAGAATTCATAAAGACCAAGATGCCTTGATCCAACAGCATATTCTTGGTTAGTAGAAGAGTCCTGAAGATAGCATAAATTTCTTTCAAAACTTGCAACTAGATGATTATCATCTAATAGTTTGCCAATAGAAAGTAAATTATGCTTAAAATCAAGAATATAGAAAACATTTTTGAGAGTTATTTCAGAATTTAAAATAATTGCCCAACATATTTGACCATTTTAATAGTTCTATCAGGCAATGATATTCTAATTGGATTATTTAATTGTTTAAGAGAAGCAAAAAATGCTAGATTTAATGCCATATGGTCAGTTGCTCTAGTGTCTATAATCCAGCTATTAGAATCAAAATTCTTTACCAGATAATTAAGAAATGAGGCTGAAAATATACCAGCACAATTTGTAGCAGATATAGTGGGTTGTCTTCGGCCGTGGTTCCTTTGGTGCTTTGCTTAATCATTTTGATCACTTCATTATAGAGAGCAGAAGCCATGACAGGATCAACAGGTTTATTTGTTGTGCTTGTCTCTGTTGTTTCCTGAGGGCCTTTTCCCAAACTTCCTTGATTAGTATTCTGTGCATTCCCTGCTATCTTTGGATTCTTCTTCACTTTCAATGCTTCCTACCGTTCAGGATATCCTACTAGCTTGAAACACTGATCAATAGTATGTCCCTTTTTTTACAGTGATCACAAATAGCCTCACTCTTCTGCCTTTTGACATCCCTCATAATAGTTTGATAAGCAGGTTTTTGAAAAGTCTTAAGAACTTAAGCTTGAAGAGCACTCATTTCATTTATAGTAGAAAAATTGTTAAGCTTTTTCTGTTGTTAAACTTGTCGTAAAAGATAGTATGCCTTATGGACATTAAGAAGAGGATCAGTACTGAATATATTGATCTTCACTTGATCAAAATCCTTATTAAATCCTGAGATAAACTGCATTAACTTGTTTTTTTTATCTATTTCAAGAAATTTTTAAAAAATTCCATAAATACAACTATTCATGGCATCACTTGTGCATTCAGGAAATCCTTCCAACAACTGTAACTGATCCTAAAACCCCTTTAGTTTACAATAATATTCTGCTATAGTATCATCATTCTGTTGAGTCGAAATAAGGTTTTTGAACAATTCAAAAATCCTCGATGCAGTGGTCTTGCCAAATCTTTCACTCAATTCTTTCCATAATTGTCAAGATGAATTCACAAACATAAAGCTCTCGGCTAATGTTTTATCCATAAAATTTAACATCCACGACATTACCATAGTCATTTCTTATCCACTTTTGAAAATTAACAAAGGATGCACTAGGCATAGGAAGGGTACCGTTAATGAATTGCAGTTTCTTTCTGGCTATTAAGGCCATTCTTACTGTCCTAAACCAATTCAGAAAATTCGTACCATTAAGAACATGACTGCCTAATTGCATACCCGGATGGTCGGAATTCGACAAGTAATATGGATCATTGAAATTCACTCCAGTAGAACTAACCGCAGTTGAATTATTCTATGAATCAGTTTCTTCATCATCATTTTCCATTCTAGGGTTTTTGAGATCTTGAAAAGAGAATCGATAGCCGAGACAAGAAAGAAAACTACAGCTTAATCAAAGAGAATTGTCAATCAATCGAGCTTTGATACTATGACGAATTTAGTAATAAAGAAGAAGAAATCGAAGTTTTTATTTCCAGATCCGAAGTCTTTACAAAATGATGTTACAAGACTTATATCGTTATCCCAACAAGCGGGTTGAATACCCCAAATACTAAATTGGGCCTAATACATGTTTTTAGGCTAAAAACAGAAAACAGAAAAATAAAATAAAACAAAACATTTTACACACAACTACAACACACATTACATCATGAAAAACATCATATAATAGTGTATAACAATACTGCTCAAAAATTTCATTGAAGTTCAGACGTATAAGTATTTTAAGTACTTTACACAGATTAGTGCGTTTTACACCACAAATCTTTAAGATTAATCGATCTATTAGTCTTAAATGCTTACATTTTTCTATTATTGTCTTGTAATTGTAAATGAGATATGTAATAAGGGACTTTTATAGAGGGCACCAGTAAGCTTGTCGAACCACTCTATGTTTGATGTCACTTACCTTTAACTACTTATTTTATTCCTTACTCACAACTTTTAATCCTATTGATTAGTTTGTAACATTTCCTGTTCGTGGTGCATTAGTTTAATTCCAAGGTTAGTGAAAAACATAGCCAACTTTTTGGCACTAAAAGGAGTCTCCTCCTTAAAGCTTTCACCTTTTCAAACTTTTCTATCCTATAAAAAAATGATCGGAGGCGTTACCATGCATAATCTTGTAACAGTCGAAGGTAACTACTTCAACAGGCATAGGGAATCAAAAAAATCCTTGCAATATTGCCCAGTTCAATCTCGGCATCAACGAATAAATGAAGTGTATTATAATTCTAAAACTATCAAATGTGAGCTAGTTGGGCGAAAAAGTGAATTGCCCGAGGACGTGGTTAAATGCCCAAGCTACTATAAACTTTGTTCCTTTAACTCTTGGTTAGTACCATAGATAATGGTTTTGAATTCAATAACCTTAGAAAATAAAATAAATCACAGATACTAATGTTACTAATATTTATCAAGACTACAGTGCAAGTTATACGTAGTCTTTGATTATGAGGACTGTACAATATGAAGATTATCGAGATGATTCCAGAGACAGAGAATGAAGACTCATGAGCATTGAAATATCCTAGATTTTAAAATGTTCCAAATAAGTTTAGAGTCGTAGAATATATGTTACGATTCCAATAACAATTAATTTGCCTTTTTTCAAAGTGATCTCTGAATGATTTTGAAAATTAGCCCTTTTTCAAAATAATATTTTTCATGGACACCACTTTTTATTTCAACCTTTTATATTGTTTATATTTTAGTTTTATACTTTCTTAAATGTTTATGTTTGGACAATTTCTTTATAATTTATTTTTAAATAGTTTTATATACATTATATCAAATATTTAATATTTCAAAAATTATTTTATAAAGTTTTATTATGATTAAAATATGTATAAACTATATTTAAAAATATTCTGTGACAATCCCCTCTGACCTCCTGAAAAGCAGCACCATATGCTAACCACCGCCCTAAGAGGTTTTGTGTTAATTTTGTGAAATAGGTGTTGCTGACCACCCCCTTGAAGAGACGTCCTTGTTGGCTTATTCCACTCACTACTCAAGCGTTGTGTGTGTAACCCACAATAATATTTGTGACATCTCAAACCTCTTATCATATCCCAAATGAATCATGTTATGAAATTTGGAGCGTAGCTATAGTAAAAATATCACACTGACTAAGATTCCGAGATATAAAAATAACTATAGTAGAAGCATTTCATAAATAAACAACTTCATATTCAAAATTATAATTTATTCAAAACAAATCATAACAATTCAAGTATCATATAGTCTCAGTTTCAAAAGCCATGTCATATTACAAAACAAACATTCCTCCTTAAGTTCTGACACAAACCAAAAACAGGTATAATAATAAAAGGAAGGTGAAATTACACCAATAAAAAGTGAATAAGAACTTCCAAGATAAATCGTCCTAATTGCCTAAATCACTCTCTACCATGTGAGTCTAATGAGGGAGGAAAGAAAAGAATGGAGAATGAGTTAAACATAAAGTATGGGTATGAAAGTGACTACTAGAAGTTGAACAATTAAGAGATTATTGACTTGATAATAATTTTAGTGTTCCAAATGTAAAGTGTCCTAGCATCACCTAAGGTTACTACTTAGATTGTTTGCATATTCGATTATTGAAACTGATTGTTTGCACTTTAGTTGTTACAATAGAAGTACTATTAGAATTGACTCCTACTTCTGCCCAAATAATCGACCTCCTCTATCTACCATCAGACTAGCATGGTAGTTGTTCCTTGTACTTACTGGAAACCTGGTCTTATGTGAAATCGTGCCATATGAATAACCATCCACGGATCCACAATATGGATGTTTATCTAGCACTGAATGCAAAAATGAATTATTTACCCTAATCAATGCCACATGGGTGCTGCCAAAACATAGATTGAAGGGATAATTCTTGCTATTCTACTACAATTATTTCAAAGGCTTTTTCTGGATCTAATACATATCACCGTGAGTTCTACGATATTTTTAGATCTCTTATTTAAAAAGGGTTTTGACAGTAAATATATTAGATTTGAATTAAGCAGTGTTTATAAGTTTATTCATATATATTGTTCTTTTGAATACTATCAATTATCTATTCAGTTTTCAGTTATTACTTGTTTATATGTACATCTATCTTCTTTATCCCTTTCTTGTCTTAGCTTTATTTACAGTCTTACTATGCCTATTTATTCAGTTTGTTTATTTCTTAGTTGGATCTATTTTCTTCTTTTCCATTTTATTTTCCGCTGAGTTTAGGCCATCGAGAGCCTAGACCATTTCCATTTGAATTGCATAAAATTGGAGTAACATGTAATAATAGTAAAAAAAAGATTTGGGCATATTAGTGATTGGGGACAATTGTCTCTATAATTGAGAAAATTATAAAGGAAGAATATGCAAAAAAATAATCTGAATAGATTGTTGGATTTAATTAGAACATGTTTAGGGCAAATATGCGGATCAGATGTAAATTAAGTAAATCATGTTACTGTAATATATATACATCTGAGAAGGTGTTTGGGGAGGGGTTGTTATATTTAATTAGAAATGTCATTTACAACCAAGAAATATAACATAGGGTTATATGATGCTTACTAATGAACTTAAACCTGCTAACTCAAACCTATTTGATTAATTAGCTAAGAGGTTCTACGTCTTCTGTTAATATCCGGGGGACTCTTAAAATCCTAGTTTACTTGGAGGCATAAGTCTAGGGGTGTTTTGTGTCAAATTTGTTATTGCTTGGAACCCGTATTAGTCAGTATTCCTGTTGGTTTTACGTCGGAGCCTCAAAATAGGTAGGCAAGGACACACTTTACTGGTTTGGATTGTAAGAGGTTCAAATCATGAAGGTGCGTACGGGCGCGTTTCGGCGGATTCATGAGCGTGCATGGGTCTAATAGGGGAAAATAAGACACTGTAACACCAACGGATATGGCTGTGTATTTCAAAATTGATAGTTTGGGACTGATATCCCTGACAGCCATGGCTTGCAAAGGATTTCGCATCAGTAGAGAGCTGTTCACTAGGCATTAATTAGGGTAAAACCTAATCCTAATATTCTGACAATTGATGCAGAAACTTTTTTTGGGGATAAGAATGAGAAGCTTACTTGATCTAACCTTATCTCGTCTACTTCACCTTGTGTATTTTACTGCATTTCTTATCTAGTACCATTTATCTATCTGGATACTTCTTACCTAATGCTTATGCTAAAAATCACTGTAGCTCACCAGACTTTATGTCTGACCTATTTTGTTTTTCCTTCTCTCTCTTCCTTTCCCCCTAAGTTACCAGGTTAGTGGGTTACAGCAGTGACCATGATTCTATCTTTCACCTTGAATTTGGATTATTTCTCACTCTACGCATTGCTTTAGTTTCTATTATTAGTCTATTGTCATGGCTCATGAGGAATATGATTTTTATGGTTTTGTATTTGTACTTTGATGGTTTATATTTCCACGGGAAAAATGCTATGATTATGACTTATGGTATTTGAAAATGTAATGTTTGGTTTTATATTGAAAATTTAAAAGTTTTTCGCTGCATTTTATATTCTGTGTTGTGAAATTAGTTTCTGTATTATATTTATGCTTTACAGAACTTAATGCATCCTTCTATGTGTGACGTTAAGGGACGTGGAGTGTCACATTTGGTATCAGAGCCTAAGGTTATAAGATCAGAGAAAGAGTTTTCGAAAAAGTATTTTCCAAGCTAAGTATTTCCAAGTAAAACCTATTTTTGAAAAATATATCCCCTCAAGTCATTTACAATATTCCTTCAATATCTCTTTGAATCTTTGTTTCTTCTCTTTTTCAGCATGTATGGTGCTCCTATTTTCCCCGCGAGCATTACCGTTCTGACATGGTCATGTAGATATATAGAAGCTAAGGCAACTGCCGAAGTGCAAGGTAATGTCCCACCCCAGCTGCAGTCGCGGTAGTTCTACCCAATCCTGTAGTGAACTTCTCTAAGCCTTGCAAGAATTTCTATGCATTGGGAGGCAAGCCTTTTTGTGGTGCTGAGAGAGGAAGATTCAGTTGGCCGCTTGGCAACTGAAAGAGGAAGTATCTTATTGGTGATAGGTGACTCGGGCGGGGCAGATGGTGGCCACTTGGGACGAGTTTAAGCACAAATTTGAGATGGAGTTCTTGTCGCAAGATGAGGAAGGAACGCAAATGGGGAATTTCTTGAGTTTGAAGCAAAGAAGTATGGCTGTGAAGTAATATGTCAATAGTTCTAATCAATTGGCAAGATTTGGTTTGAATTTGGTGAACACTCCTTATGAGAAGACTTTAAGATTCATGAGAGGGTTGAATCAACATCTCTAAGGACTAGGAATGACACATATCCCGATTGGAGCGACTTTCGAGAGGCTAGTAGACATGGTTTTATGCATGAAGACGGGAAAAAGGAAAAGAAAGAAGTTAAGATGGAAGAGGACAAGCCCAAGATGGATAAGAAGAAGTGGTGGCCAAGAAGGGGGCACTAGAGGAAGGAGGAAAACCTTATAAGGCACAAATGAAGACAGAGGTTAAGTGCCATGGCTATAGGAATTTAGGGTACATTTTTAGAGTTTGTATAAAAACAAAGAATGCTTTTTTCAAGTGCGGTCAAGTTGGATATTTTACCAAGAAGTGCCATAACAGGCAAGGTAAGAAAGTAAGATCGTTTGGAGGACAAGTTAATGCATTAAAGGTAGCTCATGCTGGCGAACATGATCGAGGTTGGAAAGTCACCGTCGAAGGTTTGGTTTTTCTCTTTGACTCTCTTATTAGGACTCTCTTTGATCCTAATGCTTCTCATTCATACATATTCAATTCGGTGGTAGATAAATTGCACCTAGACACTAGTATAGTTTCTGATCCTGTTGTGGTCTCATACTCCATAGAAGGCGCGACTCACTTTTGTCTATGATATGTAGGGGTTTGATAATTTCTGTTATGGACATCGAGTTTGAGTGCGACACATATGTTCTTGGCTTTATGGGTTGCAGGCTTATTATAGGAATGGATTGGCTAGCCATATATGGTGCCGCTCCAGATTGTGAGAGGAGAGTTGTTAGGCTTCTAACGTGCCATAGGAGAACTCTCAAGATTTCTTGTGACCCACTAGCGTCACTTATGCTCAGTTTCTATGTTCCCTTGATGCTTCTGTTGACGATCTTCGATCAATACCCATAGTAAGAGATTTTCTGGACGTGTTCAATGAGCTTAGAGGATTACCTCTTAAGTGTCAGTTAGACTTCCGGATTTACTTGGTGGGGAGTGTGAAACCTATCGCTTTACCAGTGCACCACATGCCTCCTAGGGAGAGGAGGGAGCTTGGAAAGTAAATGGGTGAGATATTTAAGAAGGGATTCATTAGACGGAGTATTTCTGAGTGTAGAGCTCCTGTCGTTTTTGCGACCAAGGCAAACAGCTCTCTCCATCTATGCATGGACTATAGAGAGTTGAGTAAGCTCACCAAGAAGAAAAGGCACCCATTTCCGAGGATTGATGACTTCTTTGACAAGCTAGCAGGCATTTCAGTTTTCTCGCAGTTATATTTAGTCACGGGATTTCATCGGCTAAGGGTAGCAAATGATAGTATTGACAAGGCTGCTTTCGGGACTCCAGATGGTTTTTTTGAGTGGTTGGTCATGCCTTTTGGGCTGACCAATGCACCCGCGTACTTTTTGGATTTGATGACTCGGGTGTTTAGTGAGTATATGAAGAAGTTTTCTATGGTTTTCGTGCATGACATTCTGGTTTTATCGAGGAGCAAGAAGTGCATGTAGTACATTTAGAAGAGGTTCTCCGTACTATAAGATCACATCAGCTTAAGACTAAGTTTTCTAAGTGTAATTTCTTGAGAAAGGAATTAAGGATCTTAGGGCATGTTGTCTCCAAGGATGGAATAGCAATGGACCCTGCTAAAGTTATCGCAGTATAAGATTGGAAAGCCCCTAAGAAAGCGACAGGGGTTAGGAGCTTCTTGGGTTAGTAGGTTATTACAAAAAATTCATTAAGGACTTTGCACGGATATCAGCTCCGCTCATCCCTCTGACAAAGAAGAATTTAGCTTTCGCTTGGGGCATAGATTACGA
This sequence comes from Allium sativum, assembly GCA_030737875.1. NCBI lineage: Eukaryota > Viridiplantae > Streptophyta > Magnoliopsida > Asparagales > Amaryllidaceae > Allium > Allium sativum. The sequence continues at coordinate 257,412,796 of CM060923.1, forward strand.
GGAAGCTTTCCAGAGGTTAAAGAGGGCTCTGACATCAGCCCTTGTTCTGATTCTTCCCGATGTTAGCAAAGTTTTTATGGTATACATGGATGACTGTGGCATGGGGTTATGTGTTGATGCAAGAAGCTAGGGTGGTCTGTTATGGGAGCAGGCAATTAAGGTTTCATGATAAGAACTATCCTATCCAAGATTTGGAGTTGGAAGTTATATTGTTCGTACTTAAGTCTTGGCGAAACTACTTACTTGGTGAAAGGTTCGAGATCTACACAGATCATAAGTCGCTCAAGTATTTGTTCTTTCAGAAGGATCTGAATTTAAGGCAGCAGCGTTGGATGGAGTTCCTTGCGTCCTACGATATTGAGATAGCTTATAACCCAGGCAAAGGGAACATGGTTGCAAATGGTTTGAGTAGGTAGAGGATGACTTTGAGTCCTCTATTTGTACAAAGGAAGATCTTGGAGTTTATCTCGACATTTGATTTTTTACCGTCTATGGATTTAACGTCTGGTTTCTTGGCATCATTGGAGGTGCGACCTATTCTTATGGAGTGCATTGCATCCACACAGCGAGATGATCAATAATTAGTGGACATCTTGGATAGACTTAGCGGACGAGAGACCTCTAGTCACCTAGCTAGATATTCTGTGGACAAGAAATGGTGGCTACATCAAAATGGGAGATTGTGTGTTCCTAGATTTGGAGACATGTTGACGATAGTTCTTGAGGAGGTTCATCACTCTCGAATGACACTATCCATCCGGGTGGTGACAAGATGTACCGAGCCATGAAGAGCGTTTTCCATTGGACTTGCATGAAAAAGGACACTGCAAAGTTTTGTGGCTCGATGTTTAACTTGCCAACAGGTGAAGGTTGAACAGAGAAAACCTGGCAGATCTCTTTAGCGCTTAGATATTCCATAGTGGAAGTAGGAGAGCGTCTTTATGGATTTTATTGATGGTCTACCCAATTTAGGTAGGGCAACACCAGTATATAGGTTATAGTTGACAGATTGACTGAGAGCACTCATTTTATCCCTATCAAGACCAAGAGGACACCAGCTTGGCTAGCATCGGTATACTTTAGAGAGATCGTTCAACTTTATGGGGTACCTTCCAGTATATTTAGTGATTGTGGCCCCATCTTTACAAGTGAGTTTTAGAGGAACTTGTAGCAAGAACTAGTTACACAGTTACGATTTAGCACAACTTATCACCCTCGGACCGATGGACAAACTGAGAGGGTCAATAGGGTTCTCGAGGATTTTTTGAGGCTGTCTATCCTAGAGTTCGGAGGGACTTGGAAGGATCTTGTCCCATTGGTAGAGTTTGCCTACAATACTTGTTATTAGTCAAGTATTGGTGTGGCGCCCTTTGAGGCACTTTATGGATGACCCTGCAGATCGACGATATGTTGGTGAGTGTAACACCCCACCTCCGCTAGGGTCACTCGCAAAGGAATGCACTAGCTTTAGAGGGGTATTATTGGTAAACATGTACAGAAATATTACAAGACAGAACATATAAAATAGCGGAAGTAAAACCAACTTTCATATCATTAATAAATAAGGTCTAAAGCCTTTTACATCAGAGAATTTCTTACATGAAAACCTGTCTTGCAATAGTAAAGAAGCATAAAAACCTTTTCATAAATTATTCCCCAAGTGAAACAGTAAAGTAGCCATAGCCAAGAAAAGTCCAAGCCATACATGATGACCTTCAAACAGAAGAAGTCCGAACTAACAATAGCATTTCCTCCCTGTAACCTGGGGGGAACGGAAGACAAGAAGCGAAAGAAAACGAGGTCAGTCATAAAGACTGGTAAGCCCTAACTACTATCAGTGCACAAACTAATAAAGTTAACTGACATGTGAAACTGAGATGAAACATAAGTATGATGACAAGATAGATAAGCTAAACCAAAACAACCGGATGAACTACAATACCCAGATAAGCTAAGGTGTCATGATAAATTACAGTGTCAAGATACAACAAAGTATCACATCGTCAGGTTTCTATCAAGTATAATATCCCAAGGTATCTGTCATGTATAACATCCCGAGGTTACTATCAAGTATTTTTCTCATGGTTCTAACATGTATATTTGCTCTGCACCTTCCGTGCTAGTATCCCAACCCGCGTCATATGTTAACTATGAATGTCCCTTGCCCAATGTCATGTAATGGTCCATGTCAACCTAATATATAGCATATGTAGGTTTTCCCCACTCGTATGCTTCTTTCCAAGTGTATAAGTTCAGTCTTTTGCTGTACCTCGTACGGGCTTCCTCATGTCGTATTATCCTCGAAATCGTTTGGACTGTCACCCTTGATCTGGCTAGGTTTTCTTATCATGATCATCACGTGTTCAACTAGGATTTATGCCACCTAGGACCGCTAGGGATTATGCTACCTAATGAACATTTCCGTGTCTCGGTTTGGGTTCAACCACCTAGGGCCACTAGGGATTATGCTACCCGTCAACCACGCCCTTTTACCCCACGTTGAACTGTGAATCGTTTTTCCATGTCTAGGTGCACATGTGTCACAATGTGCTATCCGAGTCCCGTGTCAGGGCAAATCAAGAAATGCGGGACTCGGTCGGGAGCTTTTAGTCGTCTGAAAAAGCAGACATCAAGGTCTGTTTTTGTATCCGTGGTTATGGTCCCACGTGACCCCTCCCTCAGCTACTGAAAGGCAATCCAAGAAGAATCATGTATGAGAACTACATCCCGACCCCACTATAGCCCCACTTTCCTATTGGCCAACCTCACCCATAACTCGATAGCAAGTATATGGTCTGTTGGGAGTTCTCTGCCTTTCCGTCCGTACACGCTTGACTAAAGATGGTAGGTAGTCGACGACGCGCTATCCAGGGCAAAAACAAGAATCGACGACTCCACGCTAATCCATCCCAGTCTTTAGGTTGCTCGCATAGCAACCAAGGCATACTCTTGGTTCTTCTACCGCAGACCTTAACCTCTTGTGAGCCCAGGAGGATCATCTACAACCTCACAGAGGGATACCAAGAGTATCCTCATGTCCCCCGAAGCTTCCGCTTCGTTATCCAGTTCGCTGGAGACTTTATCTAAATCAGATAATTCGCTCCTCCACGTGTGTTCAAGCGATGACCTACCGTATCGGGTTACTCATCTATCTGAGAACTGGTCCAATTTCCTTGACTAAGAATTATTATTTAGTTATCCTAAAATAAGGTTTACCACTTAGTCTCCTTTCCCGTTATCCTTGTTAATCCCGGTTTTCCACTAGTCCCCTGAACTAGGGTTTTGTCTAATGGGTTAAGCATTGTCATTTAAGTTCATGACTTAACCTGCCTACGAATCATGTCAAGATTTAGATAAGTATTAAGTTCAAGACCTAGCCCTACAAATTGGTTAAGTATACCAAGATGCCCATGACTTAACCCTATTCAATCATCAAGTCAAATTGGTTAAGTATTTGTTTATCTTAACCCTATCAGATTATCGTGTTAGATTGGTTAAGCATAGATTATCTTAACCTCATCGGATTACAGAGTCGGATTGGTTAAGTATAGATTAACTTAACCCCGTCCACTAATCGTATTATAATGGTTAAGTATATTTAAACGGTCTTGTGACTTAACCCTATCAAGTTCTCATATTAGATTGGTTAAGTATAGATTACTTAACCTCATCAAATCATCATGTATAATTGGATAAGTACAAGTTACTTAACCCCATTAAATCATCATGTTAAGATTGGTTAAGTATAAATCACTTAACCTCATTGAATTATCAAGTTTAGATTGTTTAAGTGTTTAACCTAACCCCATCAGATTACCGTGTTTAGATTAGTTAAGTCTAGGTTAACTTAACCCCATCAAATTACCGTGTTTAGATTAGTTAGGTGTGGGTTAACCTAATTCCATCTAATTACCTTGTTTAGATTAGTTAAGTCTAGGTTAACTTAAACTCCATCAAATTACCGTGTTTAGATTAGTTAGGTGTGGGTTAACCTAACTCCATCTAATTACCGTGTTTAGATTAGTTAAGTGTAGGTTACTTAACCCCATCTAATTACCAAGTCGGATTGGCTAAGTATGGATTAGCTTAACCCCATCCCCTAATTGCATTTTACGGTTAAGTGTCATTAAGAAATACCGTCTGGTTTAACTTAACCTACCCATTCATGTCATATCGGTCAAGTGTCATTAGTCAAATTAACTTAACCTTATCATGTGGCATTCATTAACTTAATGCACCCCAACCTCTCACATTAGACCTTGTTGTGGTTACTAGTTAAGCCGGGCGGGTCCGGGTAGTTTTACACCACAACCTAGTCTAACCTCGGGTCTTAAGCGCGACATGACCAACTTCTCACATTGGGTCTTATTGTTTACAACTACTAGTTAGTCCGGTCGGGTCCGAGTAGTTTTACATTGCAAACTCAACCCAACCTCGAGTTGGTCACTTTCATGTTTAGTCTAGTGTCATATTACGCCTACAACCCATACACGTCTAGTTTTCATGTTCCATGTTCATAGCCAAAATTACATGTTGTCATGTTTATACCAATTTATCCAAGTCATGTTTCATGTCATTAAAGTTTACCCATAACGTAACCCCAACGCTTTTAAACTCGCATATACATTCGCAACAACGCATAATGGATTTAAGAAGGAACTTGGCAAAGGCATGACAAAAAGGGTATAAGGCCACAAGTTAATCATGGTGGCATATGAGGCATAAATGTGTTCATTAACTTGAATGTTACATTATTAAGCCTCAAAAACATGCATAACCCCAAACTTAGCACATAGGCGAATCATGATGATAGGTGACATAGAAAGATGACTAGAAGTTCGCATATAGCATTATATGCAATTTATCATAAGGGATATGATAGCTCTCATGTTGCATAATGCAACATTCAACATAAAGCTTATAGCTTTTAGCCCACAAGATCAAGATAATGTCTTTACAAACATGATGGGATACATAACATGATAGCATGTATGATACTTAATGTTCAAACCCAAACTTGCAACATTCATTTAACTTCATAGTCTAAAAAGAAAGTAGAAAAGGGCTTACAATGCTATGAATGCAATAAAACGACATATAATACAAAGATTGAGACGAAGCCACTCAAGCAACACCAAAAACCCCAAATGATAAGCTCCAAATGAAACCCTTGAGCAAATATCAATAGAAATCCTTGCCTTGAAGTAGAAAGGTTGCAACTTTGGCTAGAATGCAACTTATGAGCTCTCATACAAACTTGAAATCACTCATATGATCATGTAATCTCTCATGTGAATGAAGATAGAATTTATGACAAGAGGATGGAGGCCATGACTAAACATTTTGGCATAGTTTAGTTGTAGGATCAATTTATGAGGGTTTTAGATTAGGTTAGGGTCTTTTTATAGAAGATTAGGATAGTTTAGGCCATAGGATTAACCCTAGTTTAGATCCTAGCCACTGAAATTCGTCACAAGCTAACAAACCAGACCAAAAGCATGTCTTGGGGAAGAAGTCAGGTGCACCAGGCCAAACTGGCCAGGCCACCTGTGTTGACTCCCCAGTCGACTTGGCAGTCGACTTGGGGGGGGGGTGTCGACTTGGCAGTCGACACCCCCTTTGACTTGGCCTGTGTTGACTTTTTGAATTCGAATCTGTTTTGAACTCTAAAAACTTTGACGGACCATATCTTGGTCATACAGACTCCGATTCCCGAAAACTCGGACTCTATCTCGCGTATATTTCCAAGATGAACACAATGGCACAGCCCGTTTCCCTTGATTCAGATCTTAAAATTAAATTCTGCCTTAATTCTTGTCTTAACACGTTATTAAAATTCGGGTTGTTACATTCTCCTCTCCTTTAAGGATTTCGTCCCCGAAATCTCCAAGTTAGGAAGAACATATCCTACCATCCATCATCCATCTACTCAAAACAACATCCACTGGCAACCATTGTCCTTAGACGATTTCTGTGACGGCCCGCCTCGCACCGGCCTGCATTTCCTCCAAAAGTGCGCTGTACCCATGCCCGACTAGCACAAGACGGTCGTCATAAGAAAAGAAAGAAGGGAATGAACTAATCAAAGAAACCTGCAGAATGTCTTACAGCGCATGGAATAAAATATAATAATAACATACTTGACACAAAACAGGCGAGACAGTGCATAAGCTGATACTAAAATCAACATCAATCATCAAAGCAGCGGAAATCCAAATACAGCTTATTACAAATTTTCCAAATTTACTGTCTCTAAACAAAAGAAAGCTGAAGCAGAAGACACACCAACAATGCCCAAGCGGTGATCTTCAACAATACAGGGAGAATACTAAATATATATATCACGTGGAAGCCTCCTGCTCGTCTCCGGACCATCTACCCGTGCATCACCAGCTAACCTGTCTCTAGTCTGCTCGTGTGAGCACCCAGAGTAATAAGGGGAGACATAAAACTCTGGGTCAGACATAAAGCCTGGTATGAGCGATAAGCATCTAAACAGAATAATAACAGGTACACTAAACCATACCTGAACCTGTACCTGCAACCAAAGAGTTAGTACCACATACCGTACAATACTCCAAGGTGCCATAATAAATAGTGTAAGAATACGGGGGTGGGGTGTGCATGTCAAAATGATAGCAAGCAAATCATCCATAGCAACCATCCTCACATCTCTCACTCAGTGCGTAAAGCGTACGGCATCTACCACTTTGGAACACTAGACAAACTGAGGCAACGACGAATCCCGACTTGTAGAAACCCTGCTGTGACCAAGACAACACTTGGAGTCATGACCAAACATTTCAATGACCCACTTCATTGGTCGTAGCCCTTGGTTCTACCGATGCCATAATGGCCCTGAATCCGCCTTCGTACCTCCTACCATAGTGGTCCAAAGCTATAGACGTCGATAACTCCTTAACACGCGTCCCGCAGCAAAGTCCAACCATGAGGCGAACTCGTTGATTCCCATCTAAATCCTCGAGCTCTAACCTCTCATTTGGACTTCCTTTGCATCTCGGGTTTGGTCGAATTGGAGTGGGTCTTCAGAAAAGTTGTCGCGTAGTAGTAATAGCCCACAGACGGTTCGGTTCGGTGCTCCTCATCTAGTTTGGTTCGGTTCGGAGTAACCTTCCTGATCGGTTCGGATTGGTGGTCCACTTCGGGTCGGGTCGGTGTCTTCCTCCGGGTCGGGTCGGTTCAGTGATTCTCCCCCTTCAGATATCGGTTCGGTTCGGGTGTCTCTGCTTGAGTTCGATTCGGAGGTAGTTTATCCGATCTGATTCCTTCTGTTTGACGTGCTTGCCTGCTCCGATCCGTCCTGTTCCCTTCCTCCGATCCGATCTGCTCTATTGCTCCGATCCGATCTTCTGTCCAACTCCAACTCTAAGCAATGGCCTTCCTTCCTGCCAAGCTCCTTCCAGTGACAAGTCCCAATCCAGTTCGGATTCCCTTGGCCAGTTCACTAGTCCGATCCGACCCCTGCTCCGATCCGAACCGGTTCGGGACCTGCACATTTCTGCAACTTTCCAGCGAGCTTTCTACGCCATTCGACGACGTTTTCAACCAATTTAACTATTCTAATCAATCATAAAACATACCATAGAGTCATAGCAACATGTAATAGCAACCACAAACAGCAAACAACAATTCAAATGAATCAAAATGGATCAAAAAGTGACTAAAACTTCATATTTTCCCATAATCCCTCTTAATCATGTTTAAGCATACGATTAGCAAAACATATCGAAATTAACCCAAATTTCTAACAGAGCCTTAAAACATTATTTTAGAATTTTTAAGAATTTTTCCAGAATTTATTTACGTATAAATTCGCTAATCTTCACTAATTACCCTTAATTAACCGTAATTAGTGTCAAAATGATGCTATCACTCACCTTGGCCACAAATGAAATTCTCAGAACTGAAACTCCTCTGATTTGGGGCGAATACTGATGTCTAACAGCAGCTCTAACCTTGCTTTGGTGCTTTTTCTCCTTAATTTGGTGTTGCTAAGCCTAATCTTCAATTAGAGAGTGATTTGGGGTGTTTTAGATGTAGGAAGCCATTACTAAGGTCTCAAGGAGGTTTTTGGCGGCTCAAAACTGAAATGAAAGTGATAACCTAACCCTAATCAGCCCTCCTATACCTCTAAACCCGAAATTCCCCTTGGGCCTAACTGCTAATCACCCGGTTAAGCCCAATTAAGCTGTCTTTCACCATCTGAAACTTGTTTCAGCCATATCTCCCAAACGGTGAGTCCGTTTGGCTAATGTGACCACTCTACGGAAAGAGAAACCATCATTCAAAGCCAATAGAAGTGGTTTCAGGTCAAAATTCATTCCCAGTCAAAAGTTATGGCCAAAACAGTGCCAACTAGGGGTAAAATGGTCATTTAAAAATCGGGAAAAATCATGAACATGGGAAATGACCCCAATAGTCGTCTCCCAAAGTTACGTGACCATACGACTTCGTATGTGAAAGAGATAAATATTCTACGATCCTATGATGCGCAGAATGCGGGTCGTTACAATTTCTAATGCCATATGAACATATGCTAAGCGTGTGTGTATATGCTCCTTAGCTAATGCTAATGATCAGGCCTGAATGATCTTTCTAATGCAAAATATGTTTAGTGCCATGAATCCCACATGTATGCGAATAGTCCTAGTCATATAAATACTATATGCGTGCACAAACATTCATTCATATGCAACATCCGCATGACAACACATTAACTTTCATCCATAAACAAGTATAAATACTCGTGCATATGCAATATGAAATGTGACCGAGTCGAGCTAGTATCTAATGTGTATTCGCGCATCCATGAGCAACCACTTGCAACCATTTGCAACCATATCAATCATAACATGTTTCAAATACATGTTTACATCCATAGGGTTCTACCTAAGGTTCCCAAGATAGGATCGGGAAGGTAAACAAGACGAACTCCTTACGGGGTTCGCAACGGAAACAGGATCGAGAGGATATTCACCAAGCGATAACACGCAAGTAAGCTTTACAGGAGAACCAGGGATCAACGATATACTCTTAAAAAGAGACATGATGCGCGCGTCTAAGCCGCATTTCCTTGAGCTTAATTCCAGTGTGCCTTCACCACCTTTGACTTCATGATTTTCGTAGCTCCTAGATTCCTATTTCCAAGGTATGAGTTGGAACTCATTTCACTGTCACCTCTCGTTCCACTTTCACTTATTCTTTCCCTAGTATGCTCGGCTCAAACATATCTGCGTACTCATGCAAGCTCTCCAAAATTCACAAGTGAATTCTGGATCTCGTTCACCGATGCCAATCCATGTTACCCCGTGCACTTACTAGGGTGATTCCTATAACCCATGCTTAAGCGGAATGAACCATCCGTCTTATTGGCGAACGTTACTCGATCGGATCAGAGATTTCCGATAAATGCATCAAGAGATTCTAGGTAACTAATCATGTCAGAACTCTAAAGGTTACACGAGACTTCGAGGGTATTACCAAGGCAAGTTAAGAATTTAACTACCCTCCTTTCAAAACTGAGAATGGCATCCCTTACTGGATAACCACTTCATCCCCAGAATCCATCCAAAGCTCAACAATAGAAGCATTGCTTCTAATCTCAATACTTGGCATTTACACTCTCAATTCCAAACAAGTCATGAATAAATGGACCGACTCTCCAACCATATTTTGGGACAAAAGTGGGATCTTCTACCATGCTAGTACTAAGGTGCAGAGGCTTAACTATCGAAGCAGACTTAAATGATGCGATGATCAAAACAAGGTCTGGACGGGATGATAGAAAAGAAAGGCTAAACCTTCAACAGAAACGGTACCATCCCTCTTAGGTACGCTAGGAATGAGAGCATACAATTGCCCTCCCGATGATCTTGTCTTCCTTTTAGGGACTAAGCCATACCAACAAGTTGCTTATCCTTAAGCTCGTGTCCTTTATCCTTGCTCTTATTATCCCTTCTTATACTTCGGTAACAGGTCTCTCGAGAAATTCCTCCATCGCATGGGAAAACACTTACGTAGCTAGACAAGGATTAGTCGCAGTTAAAACTACTGTGACTACAGATGGAGGAAAGAAAGGAAAAGAGGTTCAATCAAGGAAACAAGGATAGTGCTAATGGCTTTTGGGGAATAGCCTTTAAAAACTTTCTTGAAAAAAATGCTTCTTTGTAAACGGTTTTTCAAATAGTTTTCAGAAGGTTTTAAAAACTTTTGCCCAGTCTGGTAACCTTCTGCTCTGATACCAAATGTAACACCCCACCTCCGCTAGGGTCACTCGAAAAGGAATGCACTAGCTTTAGAGGGGTATTATTGGTAAACATGTACAGAAATATTACAAGACAGAACATATAAAATAGCGGAAGTAAAACCAACTTTCATATCATTAATAAATAAGGTCTAAAGCCTTTTACATCAGAGAATTTCTTACATTAAAACCTGTCTTGCAATAGTAAAGAAGCATAAAAACTTTTTCATAAATTATTCCCCAAGTGAAACAGTAAAGTAGCCATAGCCAAGAAAAGTCCAAGCCATACATGATGACCTTCAAACAGAAGAAGTCCGAACTAACAATAGCATTTCCTCCCTGTAACCTGGGGGGGAAACGGAAGACAAGAAGCGAAAGAAAACGGGGTTAGTAATAAAGTTAACTGACATGAGAAACTGATATGAAACATAAGTATGATGACAAGATAGATAAGCTAAACCAAAACAACCGGATGAACTACAGTACCCAGATAAGCTAAGGTGTCATGATAAATTACGGTGTCAAGATACAACAAAGTATCACATCGTCAGGTTTCTATCAAGTATAATATCCCAAGGTATCTGTCATGTATAACATCCCGAGGTTACTATCAAGTATTTTTCTCATGGTTCTAACATGTATATTTGCTCTGCACCTTCCGTGCTAGTATCCCAACCCGCGTCATATGTTAACTATGAATGTCCCTTGCCCAATGTCATGTAATGGTCCATGTCAACCTAATATATAGCATATGTAGGTTTTCCCCACTCGTATGCTTCTTTCCAAGTGTATAAGTTCAGTCTTTTGTTGTACCTCGTACGGGCTTCCTCATGTCGTATTATCCTCGAAATCGTTTGGACTGTCACCCTTGATCTGGCTAGGTTTTCTTATCATGATCATCGCGTGTTCAACTACGATTTATGCCACCTAGGACCGCTAGGGATTATGCTACCTAATGAACGTTTCCGTGTCTCGGTTTGGGTTCAAGCCACCTAGGGCCACTAGGGATTATGCGACCCGTCAACCGCGCCCTTTTACCCCACGTTGAACCGTGAATCGTTTTTCCATGTCTAGGTGCACATGTGTCTCAATGTGTTATCCGAGTCCCGTGTCAGGGAAAATCAAGAAATGCGGGACTCGGTCGGGAGCTTTTAGTCGTCTGCCAAAACAGATATCAAGGTCTGTTTTTGTATCCGTGGTTATGGTCCCACGTGACCCCTCCCTCAGCTACTGAAAGGCAATCCAAGAAGAATCATGTATGAGAACTACATCCCGGCCCCACTATAGCCCCACTTTCCTATTGGCCAACCTCACCCATAACTCGATAGTAAGTATATGGTCTGTTGGGAGTTCTCTGCCTTTCCGTCCGTACACGCTTGACTAAAGATGGTAGGTAGTCGACGACGCGCTATCCAGGGCAAAAACAAGAATCGACGACTCCACGCTAATCCATCCCAGTCTTTATGTTGCTCGCATAGCAACCAAGGCATACTCTTGGTTATTCTACCGCAGACCTTAACCTCTTGTGAGCCCAGGTGGATCATCTGCAACCTCACAGAGGGATACCAAGAGTATCCTCACGTCCCCCGAAGCTTCCGCTTCGTTACCCAGTTCGCTGGAGCCTTTATCTAAATCAGATAATTCGCTCCTCCACGTGTGTTCAAGCGACGACCTACCGTATCGGGTTACTCATCTATCTGAGAACTGGTCCAATTTCCTTGACTAAGAATTATTACTTAGTTATCCTAAACTAAGGTTTACCACTTTGTCTCCTTTCCCGTTATCCTTGTTAATCCCGGTTTTCCACTAGTCCCCTGAACTAGGGTTTTGTCTAATGGGTTAAGCATTGTCATTTAAGTTCATGACTTAACCTGCCTACGAATCATGTCAAGATTTGGCTAAGTATTAAGTTCAAGACCTAGCCCTACAAATTGGTTAAGTATACCAAGAAGCCCATGACTTAACCCTATTCAATCATCAAGTCAAATTGGTTAAGTATTTGTTTATCTTAACCCTATCAGATTATCATGTAAGATTGGTTAAGCATAGATTATCTTAACCTCATCGGATTACCGAGTCGGATTGGTTAAGTATAGATTAACTTAACCCCGTCCACTAATCGTATTATAATGGTTAAGTATATTTAAACGGTCTTGTGACTTAACCCTATCAAGTTCTCATATTAGATTGGTTAAGTATAGATTACTAAACCTCATCAAATCATCATGTATAATTGGTTAAGTACAAGTTACTTAACCCCATTAAATCATCATGTTAAGATTGGTTAAGTATAGATCACTTAATCTCATTGAATTATCAAGTTTAGATTGTTAAAGTGTTTAACCTAACCCCATCAGATTACCGTGTTTAGATTAGTTAAGTCTAGGTTAATTTAACCCCATCAAATTACCGTGTTTAGATTAGTTAGGTGTGGGTTAACCTAACTCCATCTAATTACCGTGTTTAGATTAGTTAAGTCTAGGTTAACTTAAACTCCATAAAATTACCGTGTTTAGATTAGTTAGGTGTGGGTTAACCTAAGTCCATTTAATTACCGTGTTTAGATTAGTTAAGTGTAGGTTACTTAACCCCATCTAATTACCAAGTCGGATTGGTTAAGTATGGATTAGCTTAACCCCATCCCCTAATTGCATTTTACGGTTAAGTGTCATTAAGAAATACCGTCCGGTTTAACTTAACCTACCCATTCATGTCATATCGATTAAGTGTCATTAGTCAAATTAACTTAACCTTATCAGGTGGCATTCATTAACTTAATGCACCCTAACCTCTCACATTAGACCTTGTTGTGGTTACTAGTTAAGCCGGGCGGGTCCGGGTAGTTTTACACCACAACCTAGTCTAACCTCGGGTCTTAAGCGCGACATGACCAACTTCTCACATTGGGTCTTATTGTTTACAACTACTAGTTAGGCCGGTCGGGTCCGGGTAGTTTTACGTTGCAAACTCAACCCAACCTCGAGTTGGTCACTTTCATGTTTAGTCTAGTGTCATATTATGCCTACAACCCATACACGTCTAGTTTTCAAGTTCCATGTTCATAGCCAAAATTACATGTTGTCATGTTTATACCAATTTATCCAAGTCATGTTTCATGTCATTAAAGTTTACCCATAACGTAACCCCAACGCTTTTAAACTCGCGTATACATTCGGAACAACGCATAATGGATTTAAGAAGGAACTTGGCAAAGGCATGACAAAAAGGGTATAAGGCCACAAGTTAATCATGGTGGCATATGAGGCATAAATGTGTTCATTAACTTGCATGTTACATTATTAAGCCTCAAAAACATGCATAACCCCAAACTTAGCACATAGGCGAATCATGATGATAGGTGACATAGAAAGATGACTAGAAGTTCGCATATAGCATTATATGCAAGTTATCATAAGGGATATGATAGCTCTCATGTTGCATAATGCAACATTCAACATAAAGCTTATAGCTTTTAGCCCACAAGATCAAGATAATGTCTTTACAAACATGATGGGATACATAACATGATAGCATGTATGATACTTAATGTTCAAACCCAAACTTGCAACATTCATTTAACTTCATAGTCTAAAAAGAAAGTAGAAAAGGGCTTACAATGCTATGAAGGCAATAAAACGACATATAATACAAAGATTGAGACAAAGCCACTCAAGCAACACCAAAAACCCCAAATGATAAGCTCCAAATGAAATCCTTGAGCAAATATCAATAGAAATCCTTGCCTTGAAGTAGAAAGGTTGCAACTTTGGATAGAATGCAACTTATGAGCTCTCATACAAACTTGAAATCATTCATATGATCATGTAATCTCTCATGTGAATGAAGATAGAATTTATGACAAGAGGATGGAGGCCATGACTAAACATTTTGGCATAGTTTAGTTGTAGGATCAATTTATGAGGGTTTTAGATTAGGTTAGGGGTCTTTTTATAGAAGATTAGGATAGTTTAGGCCATAGGATTAACCCTAGTTTAGATCCTAGCCACTGAAATTCGTCACAAGCTAACAAACCAGACCAAAAGCATGTCTTGGGGAAGAAGTCAGGTGCACCAGGCCAAACTGGCTAGGCCACCTGTGTCGACTCCCCAGTCGACTTGGCAGTCGACTTAAGGGGGGGTGTCGACTTGGCAGTCGACACCCCCTTTGACTTGGCCTGTGTTGACTTTTGGAATTCGAATCTGTTTTGAACTCTGAAAATTCTGAAAACTTTGACGGACCATATCTTGGTCATACGGACTCCGATTCTCGAAAACTCGGACTCTATCTCGCGTATTTTTCCGAGACGAACGCAATGGCACAGCCCGTTTCCCTTGATTCAAATCTTAAAATTAAATTCTGCCTTGATTCTTGTCTTAACACGTTATTAAAATTCGGGTTGTTACAGTGAGGGCCCTGCGGACAGACTTCTACTTGGGCTTGAGATGATTCGAGAGACTTTTGATAAGATAGACCGTATTCCAAAATGGGTGAATGCCTCTTAGGACAGGAATAAGTCATATGCTAATAGAAGAGGACTGACTTGGAATTTGAGGTAGGAGATATGGTTTTTATCAAGGTGACACCTCTTAGAAACGTTGTCTGCTTTGGCTCAGTAGGGAAGTTGGCGCCAAGGTTTGTAGGGTCATTCCCTATAGTTGAGAGGATAGGTCAGAAGGCCTGCAGAGTTAGACTACCATAGTGGCTGGCAGGAGTTCACGACGTATTCCATGTTTCCTATTTGAGTAAATGTCTACATGATTTAATAGAGGTAGTAGAGCCAAGTACGCTTGAGGATATGGAAGTTGAAAAAGAGGCATCAGTTAGAAAAGTTCCTACCCGTATTCTTGGATCGGATGTTAAGAAGCTACGCAACAAGGAGATCAAGTTAGTGAAGGTGCAATGGCAAGAAGACATATTGGTGGGAGTCTATAGACAAACTTCTGCTTGAGCTTGAGAGGATTAAAGAGACTTCTGAGAAGATAAAACTTATTCATAGACGGGTGAAAGTAGCTCAGGACAGGTAAAAGTCATACGCTGATCAGAGGAGGGTTGACTTGGAGTTTAAGGTAGGAGATATGGTTTTTATCAAGGTGTCACCTCTAGGAAACGTTGTTAGCTTTGGCTCAGTAGGGAATTTGGCATCGAGGTTTGTAGGGCCACTCCCCATAGTTGAGAGGATAATCCAAATGGCTTACAAAGTTTGGCTATAAGAAAGGCTGGCGGGAATTCAGGACGTGTTCCATGTTTCCTACTTGAGGAAATGTCTACATGATTTAGCGAAGGTAGTAAGGCCAAGTACACTTGAGGATGTTGATGTTGAAAAGGAGGCATCAATTAGAAAAGTTCCTACCTATATTCTTAGATCAGAAGTTGAGAAGCTATGCAACAAGGAGATCAAGTTAGTGAAGGTTGAATGGGAGAAGATCGTGACGATGCGACATGGGAACTCGAAGGCAACATTCGCACTTCTTACTCTTTTCTCTTTGATGGTATATTCCTAATTCCTTTCTAAGCTTTTGAATTTGAGTTTGTTTTTTCTATCGTTTGAAACTCGATCCTTAGGTAGAAGCCTATGGTTGAAAACATGTGTTTGAGACATGCTATCTTTGATTAAAATGGGTGCAAGTGGATGCTAGTGGATGCAAGTTATGCATATACACATAGGCACTAGAGTACCTCAAGAACATACATATTTCATATAGATGTGTGCACATTTTAAATTTTCAATGGATGAAAATGGTTGAATCGTCACATGGATGTTGCAGTTTGGTGAATGGTTGTGCACAAATATAAAACTTATATGTACTATTAGGATTCTTTTGCACACATATTAGATACATAGCATGGACATATATTGCTTTAAGGAGGTCAATTAAATCAGTAGACCGTCTGATTTTCGAATTAGTGTAAGGAAATTTACACAACACCTTTACATATGTTCATACAAAGCATTTGATATTTAAGGACAACGGACATCAGTGGTTGATGGACGAGTAGATTGATGTAGGTTATGAGTGATAACATTCTTCTTAACTTGGAGATTTCGGGTACGAAATCCTTTAAGGAGGGGAGAATGTAACAGCCCATAATTAATACAACACAATTACATAAAGAAGGTAGTAAAATGAATATTAACTAATTAAACATTAAGAACTGAGTAAAATGGATTTTGCCGTTGCGTCCTTTATAAAATTCTGGTTCAGATAGACTCTTAATTCTCGTATATCGGACTAAGCAAGAAAAGGTTATGAGCTAAAGAAGTTTAAATCAAAACTAAAATAATATATAATAAACTAACGTAGAGAAACAACGGTCAGTGGGCAACCCAGCAATATATGGGTCGACCCATGGGCCAACACTAACGTCGACCCAGGTTAAAGGTGGGCCAATCCACCAAAGAGCAAGGAAAGTTCCTACTCCTGAAACTGGTCCAGTTTGTGATTTATATTCATTACTGACTCAGTGGTGATGTGTATTGTACGGTTCGGTTTTAAAACCTAATATCTTATGGTTTATATTATCCTAACATATCTATAAATAGGCCGGCAGCCTCACCATTTTATGTAACACAAACATTTCGTCATCTTCTTCCTAATCTAAGTTATGTTCTAAAGAAAATAAAGAAAATGCTGGGATGCTGCCATAACATAAAATAAAGGGATGATTCTTGCATTTATACTACAACTATTTCAAAGGTTTTTCTGGATCTAGTACATAACACTGTGAGTTTTACGTTATTTTTAGATCTCCTGATTAAAAAGGGCTTTGACAGTAAATATATTTGATCTGAAATAAGTAGTGTTTATAAGTTTATTCTTATATATTATTCTTTTGATACTGTCCATTATCTATTCAATGTTCAGCTATTAATTGTTTATATGTACATCTTCTTTATCCCTTTTCTGTCTTAGCTTATTTATAGTCTTGTTTTGCCTGTTTATTCAGTTTGTTTATTTCTGAGTTTGATCTATTTTCTCTATTTCCTTTTTATTTTGCGTTGAGCCTAGGGAATCGAGAACCTAGGCCATTTCCGTTTGAATTGTGTTAATTTGGATAAATTGGAATTAAATGTAATAAGAGTAAAAAAAAGGGTATTGGGAATCTTGGTAATCGGGGACCATTAACTGTATAATTGGGATAACTACAAAGGAAGAATATGCAAACATGTTAATCTGAATAGGTTGGATTTAATTAAAACATGTTATGGAAAACATGTGGATCGGATGTGAATTGAGTAAATCATGTTATTGTAATCTATATACATCTGAGCATGTGTTTGGGGTGGGGTTGTTACATTTAATTAGAATTGTCATATACAGCGAGGAAATATAACATATGGTTATATGATGCTGATTACTGAACTTAAACTTGCTAAGTTAAATCCGTATGACTGACAAGCTAAGAGGTTCAACGTCTGTTATTATTATCTCGGGGAGCCTCTTAAAATCCTAATTTACTTAGGAGCACAAGCCTAGGGGTGGTTTGTGTCAAATCTGTTGTTGCTTGGAACCCGTATCAGTCAGTATCCCTGTTGGTATCTTCTCGGAGCCTCGCACTAGGTAGAGGCTAGGGCACGCTTTACTGATCTAGATTGTAAGAGGTTCAAATCTCAGAGGTGGGTACGGGCGCGTTACGACGGAGTCATGAGCGTGCATGGGTCTGATAGGGGAAAACAAGACGCTATAACACCGATGGATAGAGCTGTGTCTTTCAAAGTTGGTGGGTTCAGGACTGATATCCCTGACTGTCATGGACGACACAGGTTTTTCGCGTTTGCAGGAAGCCAATCACCGGGTAGTAATTAGGGTAAAGCCTAATCCTAATATTCTGATAGTTGGTGCAGAAACTTGTTCTTGGGATATGAATGAGAAGCTTACTTGATCTTGCCTTGTCTCGTTTATTTCGTGCTTTTGTATTTTACTGAATTTCTCATCCAGTACTATTTATCTGCCTTGATACTTCTTACCTTATTCTTACACTAAAAATCACCGGAACTCGCCAGACTTTATGTATGACCTGTTTTCTTTTTCCTTCTCTCTCTTCCTTTCCCCCCTAGGTTCTTGGGTGGTGGATTGCAGCAGTGACTGTGATTCTTTCTTTCATCTTGGATTAGGATTATTTCTCAATCTATGCATTACTTCAGTTTCTGTTCTATGTTTATTGTTATGGCTCATAAGGGATATGATTTTTACGGTTTTGTACTTGTACGCTGATGGTTTATATTTCCACGAGATAGATGTTATGATTATGAATTATGGTATCCGAAAATGTAATGTTTGGTTTTATAATAAAAATTCGAAAGTTTTCCGCCACATTTTACATTTGGTCTTGTGAAATTAGTCTCCGTATTATTATCGCACTTTACAAAACTTAATGCATGCTCATATGGGTGAAATTAAGGGACGTGGGGTGTCACACAAGTCTTACCTATGATATTTTACTTCTCCAAGACAAGTATCAAATATTGTAGTAGGGTTTATTCTTTTTCTTCTTATTCTTATTATTATGATACCTTAATTTCCTAAGATACTTTCCAATATCATAATCGGATTTTTCATTTTTCTTCCTTTTATAATTGGTCTACATGTTACACAAGTTTTTAGGTCTATTTTATTAATTCAATCAATTACCATATTATTAAAGATCTACATGTTTTACAACTTTTTTCAGTAAATTTAGGGTTTTCCTATTTAATCCGTATTTCGTAGAAACCACTCTCTTTACATTATTTTTCACTTAGGTTATATGAATAAATCTACCATTTATAGAATTATTAACATAGTTAGCACGTGAGAAAATGTAGATAATTGTAAGTAAATTGTAGAAATAAGAACAAAAATAAAGAAATAAACTGAAAATATACATGCACTAAAAACTGATTTGAAAAATAAAAATTGTAAACTACAATTATTTTTAATCCTATTAATTCAACTATTTAAAAATCTAAAATAATAACTTCCTCTCACTTGTCGTCCTAAGATGAAGCATGTAGTCCTCTATAACCCTCGTTCCTAAGCTTTCTAATGTTTTTAGTTTATATTCTTCTTCTAAGAAAATATTTAGTTTTAGGTCCGGCCTCTATTAAGAGAGAATCTAGTTGAAGAAGAAACGATTAGACTAAGGTCATATTTGTAGGTGTGCTAGAAGATCTTAAACCGTTGGATTAGTTGATTAGATATGGGATGGAGACATCACAAGCCCTCATATATCCCTTCATCTTAGAAATAAACATCCCAAATAAAAAAGATTGCATATCTAACAAATTCGACATGCACCTGACCATATTTCAGGCCATGTCATTACTATTATTGTTTTAAAAATCTTACTATTATTAATTTCTCTATGTTATGAACTTGGTTTCTGCTATATGAATTCTCTTATAACTCTTTTTCTTTAATTCGAATTTTAACAAGTTATATATGAAAGTTGTCCGGAAAATCACCAAGGACTCAATGGTGCAACTTTCATAACCCAATTTCGACAATTTCATATGCTCATACTAGTTAATTAATTTCTTTATAAATCTTTATTACTTATATATAAGGGTGTTACATTCTTCCCTCCTTAAAGGATTTTGTCCATGAAATCACCAAGAATCGAAAGATGAAATAAGCAACCACTACCGAAGTCTATAACCATCTACTCAACCATTATCCATTACATTCATTGTCCTTAAGATTTTTATTGTAATTTGTGCAATCTTGTGTTATGTATGCCCTTAACTACTGCAAAAGACTAGCATGTCTACTACTTCAACCGACCTCTTGTTTATGAAAATATGCTCGTGCCATGCATTCAAATGTATGTAAAAATCCTAATAATTACTGATAGTGTTATATGGTGATACAACCACCGTCTGTATGCAACATTTATATGCTAATCATCCATTTTATGACAGTTATGGAATAAATAATAAAAATGCAACATGCATCCATATACATATTATTGTGACCAAGTTAGGTCGACCCTAGAAATATTATAGTTCCTAATGTGTTTATTAGGGTCCATCTGCATCAACTAGAAAAAATTTGCAACCATTTGCATCCATCGTACATAAGAATTTAAATAACAAGTTTACAATCATTCCCATCATCCATAAGTTTGATCCTAAATTCTATCCTCGTAAAGGAGACTAAAGGAAAGATCCTAATCGAAGGGAAAGCTTAATATTGAACATTTCAAAGGCATACCATTAAATAGACAAGGATAATTGGTATATATCTTATTCTCGGCCTCCCAAGTCTCTTCTTCTATGTTGCCTCCCCATTGCAGCTTTTCTAGCTGAACCGCTTTATTCTCCAATTGGTTAATGTCACATCCGAGTAAAAACACAACGGTCTGATGCTACTCTCTCGATCTTAACATCCTCCGATTGATTAGGCTCCTCTACCCCTCTCGAATCATAAAAGCCCATCTGTAAGCATGACACATGAAAGATACCATGCATAACCACTAGTTTTTCTGGTAGCTTTTACCCCGTCTTCCATACTCTTCCAATCACAGGGAAAGGTACCATAGATTTGGGGACAAACTTTCAATTGATCCAAATCTTGTTACATCCTTAATGGTGATACCTTGATAATGGTTAAGTCTCCAACATCAAATTCTATAGCCGTCCTTCATTTCTCGGCATATGAATTCTATCTATCTTTGGCCACTTTCATCATTTTCCTAATCAAATCGATTTTCTATGAAGTCTCTCAAATCATATCGGGCCCAAGTAGGAGTCAACCTATAGTTTCCCATCACAAAAAAGGTAACCTACAAGGTCTTTCGTTGAGAGCCTAGAAAGAAGCCACTCCAACATTGGCTTAGGAACTGTTATCATAGGCAAATTCCATTAAAAGGTAAATGATACTCTTGAGTCCCTCTTAAATCAAGATGCACATCCTCAGAAGATCCTCTTAGACTCATCCATCTGTGGATGATAGGTCATGCTCAATCTCTATTGTGTCTGCAACTCATGTTGTTGACTTTTCCAAAATTCACTCGTAGTTATCAAATCTCTATCGCTAACAATAATAAAGGGACTCCACGAAGTTGAACTATTTCTCTGATACACAACGATGCCAATGAACTTGAAGGCCTCTTACTTTGAATATGTATGAAGTGAGTGCTCTTAGTTAGTCTATCAACAATCACCTAAATACTAGTGTTTCCTCTTTCGGATCGGGCTAAACCATATATAAAGTCATCGGTATATTTTTCCACTTACACTGCGCTACTTCCAAAGGATGGAGCAGTCCTCCAGGTTTGTTTTGTGCTGCCTTAAACATTGTGCAAGTCAAACACTCGGCCACAAACTAAGTTATATCTTTCTTCTTCCCATTCCAAAAGAAAACTACTCTCATATACTAATACATCTTCTCACCACCGAGATGGATGGTAATCCGCGAATGTTGTGTGTTTGATAACAATACACACACCAAATCATTGGTACACGGAACACATAACATCTCATCTCTTCTAAGGCATCCTTTAGATTCTATGTTAGAGATACCCTGAGACCTCTTCTCTGCTAATCCTATTTATAATATAATACGCTTCATATCCTACTTCTATCTTGAACTAATCAGATCATTAAATGTATGCTGAATCTCTGACGCTGCTAACAATCCAGAAGCAAAATCCATAGAGGATTTAAAATCAAAGGTAGCAAATATACTCAGAACTCTTCCATTCTTTGAGTAAAGGACTTAAGGTTGTTCTCTTTTGTCTCAATGTGTCTTCAAGGACATTCCCCTCACGCAGTTTATAATAAATTTTAAAATTATCGAATGACAATACCTTCATCCATTGCTAGCGTCTCAAGTTCAAATCATTTTAGGAAAATAAATATTTCAATGAATTGGGATCCATGACACCTCGAACCACTCACCTAAAAGATAATACCTATATGATTTAATGGAAAATATAACGGCTACCAATTCCAAGTCATGTGTAGGGTGGTTCATCTCGTGGGACTTCAACTCTACATAACTTACTAACCTTCTCTTTTGCATCAAAACTGCACCGAGGCCAGTATTAGATGCACTGGTGTAAACGGTAAACAACTTTGTACCATCCGTAAGTACTAACATTGGTGTACTTGTGATGAATCTCTTAAACTTCTCAATGGAATCATACCAATCACATTCCCAAATAAATATTAGATTATTTTTGGTAAGATAGGTTAGTGGTATCGAGACCATTGCGAAATCCTTAATAAACTTTTGATAGTAACCTACCAAACCAAGAAAGCTTATGACTTCAACAACATTGTTGGAGGTTTTACAATCTTGCACTATCACCACTTCAGTAGGATCTACTACCAAACCCTCACTTGAAGCTATATTCCCCCAAAAAGCATACACTTCTCTCCAAAAATGATACTTCGAGATTTTTTTCCTTTAACTAATGCACGAGGAGAGTGTGGAGAACCTCCTTCAAGTGTATGGAATGTTCCTCCTTATTCTTCAAGAAAACTAGGGTATCATCAATGGAAACCACAAAAACTTATTTAGGATATCTCAGAAAATTCTGCTCATCAAATTTACAAAGTACGCTATAACATTGGTTAGCCCAAAGGGCATAACCAACCACTCAAAGAATCCACTGGGGCTAACTTGATTCTGAAATCGAAAGAGACGCGTGCAAGATGTTTAAGTATGACTAAGTGGCTCAACCTCAGAACTTTCTCAAACTTTGCAAATCGTACCTAAGCAATAACATGAACTAAAGATAAAAGTTCCATGGCCAAATAATCTACAACCATGGACCGATACAGGTCTATGCCTTATGGATCAGTACCAATCCATAGGATCTAGGTAATTTGACATAAGATCTACACCAATTTTCTAATCATCTAAAAGTCTATGGTCGTTGTTTTAAATCGACTCGATCAATTTAGATAACGTCGCTCGATGGACTAGTGCGGAAATCATTTACGTCCAGATGGAAAATTTCCATAAAATACCAAATCAGGTCCGATTGGTACGAAAACTTGCATACATGGCAAAAAGAACATAATCAAGACATTTGTGACAGTAGAACCCAAAAATAAATTAAGACTATCAACTTGTACCTGTCTACAGCCGATGCAGTTAAGTTATTTCAAGGCTGAATTTGGCTTGTCGGCTCCAATGGTTGAAGCTTGTTTGTGAATTCACTTGACTCAAGACCTTCTGTAACCCCTATAAATACCCTTCCTACTACTAAATTAAAAGGGATTGATTCTTTTCCTGTCAGAACTCCACTAAACTTCATTCACAGCCATCTTTCAGTTCCAAGGGCAACAAGCTCTTATCCTCTAGGTTGTTTGTCAAGACTTACTTCGATAACTAGTAGTATTTGCTGTTATTGTCTGTTTTTATTATGGAGATAGTTGTAATAAAATCAATATTCATTGTAATCCGGATGGAAAGAAAATAATAATGATGTTGTTCAAAGTAGACGTAGTCCTTATTAACAGCTGAACCACTATGAAATTGCCTCTTTCTATTTCACTTTCCATTTCTTACTTTCTTCATTTATTTTTATTATATTATGTACTTATTTCACTGCCAAAGGTGTGGTGCTTTCTCATAAACTTGATTTGGTGACATTCTTGGCGTTAACATTTGCTGCTTTCAGCGAGAATTAAACTCAGGAATAGAACTTTGCTTTTACTATAGATACTCATGGTCTAAAAGGCAGTTTAACGGAGAAAGTTTCTTTGAGAACCCTAAGGCTGATTGATATTATGGCTCCTCCTCCTTCGAAGAAAAGTAGATTTGAAATAGCTATGGTTTTTGGAAATGCAGGTGATGATACTTTAGTTTCCCCTACAACCCATAATCCTAGAGCCGCTCAAACCCCATGAGAAGGTGTAACATGAAGAAAGCTTGGTCCTACTGTAGAAAGTCTTAACCAGCGCTTAGAAGTCACAAATATAGATCTAAGGGAAAACCTGGATGCTTTGTTAGCTGTAAGGGATAATCCATGAAACGATAGAGTGGAGATTAATTTAGAAGAGAATGCACATTCGTCTTCCTGTAATTGTCGTAGAGTAAATCTGTGGGTAACATAGAGAATGCATTTTGCTGGTAGTACATGGGTTAATGTGGAAATAAATGAAACCGCTTTCCCTAGAAATTTAAATATAGAAAAAAATCTTGATTAACAAGTAAATACTGAAGATAACTTTGATAGAATATCAGTTTTGGGTGACGATCATGGCGTTAAAGTAGAAGATCCAAAAGCTAATGTTCACTTACATAGGAGAAATCAATCGAACTTGACTATGCTCGCGAGACCAACTTCTCAGAAGCTTGCAAGCACCAATGGAGGGGCACCTCCACATGCTGACATAATCAGGCCCTAGATCGCTAACCAAGACCAGTTGCATGGTTAGTTGCTCGAAAAGGCAACCGATGTCACCCCGCGGAGCAACGTGCTAGTGAGGAATATATCTCCAACATGATCAAATAAATTATGAAAGAAACAATAGCTAGAAATGATGATGATGTGAACTTGGAATTTTTTCCTTGTCGAAGTCCCTTTACATAAAGTATATTTGGTGCAGGGTATCCTAAGAAATGTGTTCCTCCAACTTTGTCTGTATATAATCGAAGGAGTGATTCCATCCTATTTCTATTTAAGTATGATCGGCATGTGATGGTGCTCGGGAAACCAACGAATTAAAATGTCCTTATTTTCCCGTCTATTCGGAAGGTGTCGCATCACTTTTTTTTTCAAGCTCGCGTTTAAGTCTACTAATCGGTTTGGGGACTTGGCGTGCAAATTCGAGGAATAATTTAGGCTTTACACTTTAAACGAAAACAACATCATGCCTTTGTACGGAATGACCCCAAGGTCCTCGAGAACCACTGAAACCCCTTCTGAATCGCTTTAATACTGCACTGATTGAAGTTGGTAATATAGAGTCAAGAATGGAGTTAATAGCTCTGGTATGTGCTATGGATAAGGAGACAGTTCGAGAGAGGGTGAAAATGAAAGAGCCTAACTCATTGGAAATTTTTATTAGAAAGGCGATAAGTTTATCAAATCGGAGAATACAGCCTTCATTGTTGATGGATAAAATTGTCGTCACACTCAAATATTCTCGATTACACGAGAATAAAGTTCTGTGTATGGAAAAGTAAGTACGATAAGCAAAGAACACAAGAATTTATAGTGGTTCGGTTCATATTGAACCTACATCCACTTTGAAGCATATGCAGATTTTTATTCACAATTGAAGGTTATAAGTGTTAGACTTCATC
Source organism: Allium sativum (assembly GCA_030737875.1). Classification (NCBI taxonomy): domain Eukaryota; kingdom Viridiplantae; phylum Streptophyta; class Magnoliopsida; order Asparagales; family Amaryllidaceae; genus Allium; species Allium sativum. The sequence continues at coordinate 257,438,302 of CM060923.1, forward strand.
ATAACATTTGTCTATAAAATTTGGTTAAGTATTCAGAAGTCATATTTTGCATATAGGAAGTCTTAGGAAAAATATGTTGTTCTTCTTCTTCCTCAAAGCTTAGGCTGCCACTAATGGTGCCCAAGGCCCTTCAAGAGCTATCAAATCATACAAATGCCAAGCCTTTTGAAGTATGAGGTGGGGGTATTTATAGGTAGTGGATTAGGTAAGAGTATGCGAGATTTAGGGAACACAACAAGAATTTCGCACCGTGAAATAGAGGTTGAAGGAAATTCGCACCCCCTTACATCATTTAGGAAAATTTGCATCACCCTCAGGGGGTACGAATTTCGCATCCAGGGGATGCAAAATTCGAATCCAAGGGGATACGAAGACGCATCCCCAAAAGGGAGCACACTCTCGCATTTATAGGAATGCAAGATCGCGTTTTAGAAGGATGCAAATTGTTGCATCCAATGGGACGTGAAACCGCATCTATGAGTAATGCGAATACAATAAGGAAATCCTTGAGGGGAGTTGTTCAGGGATGCGAAAAAAGGAGGATGCGAATTATTGGGAGGCAACATTTATGGGATGCGAAATCACAGTATGGTCTCAACTTTGAGGAATGCAAAATGTTATATTTGAGGGGTTGTGAGGCCTACGCTCGCATGACTCCTTCCGGGCCTCCATCCCTAGTGTTTGGTTGACACTTTGGACTTTGGTGCCATGCGATAGGCCGAGTTGAGTGGCCCTATTATGCTTTTGGGAATCGAACCAAAAGGTCGGTTAACACTTTCCCCTAAAATACGTCTTATCTTGACATGATATGCTTTGATTTGAAACAATCACCTCTGGAATCTAAAAAGATCACCAAGTTATGAGGAGCATTTGATCGTGACCATTTCGTTGAGCATGCTGAGAATTTTGATTCTCCAGTAGCTTCTTTAAACATCTAATTCCTATCGACTCATGAAATTAAACATTTTTCATCGACTCCCGCTTACGTCAGAACGTAAATGAGTCGCTATTGTTATTGTTTCACATATACGATCACACGTTTTCACATGATTTTACTGATGCAATCGGAATGTGGTATAGAACATAAACAGTTAATTTGTCTTCGGTTTATGATTACGTGAGTTGATTTTCGAAAATGATATCGAATCGTGAACTCGATCACTTGGTGATACGTTTTTGAGTCATTTAAACTTATGAACGAATGATTGGTTAGCGAATTGAATTGGTATCGATTATTATAATTTTCAAAATGCGTACACACATTCGTAGCTGAATTTGTGAGTGCAGAATTTCTCGATATTGGAAATTCAATTCTCACTTTTTTCCTTTTTTGAGAAGGATATGAAATATCGAATCCCGATGGGGATACAAAATTTCGCATCCCAGTAGGATACGATTTTTCTTTCCCCCCTTTTCATACAAATAGTCGATGCAAAAAAAAAAAATCACCTTCACTAAGCATTTTTTTTGCACCTAAGGGCTTTGAACATACCCCAACTTGACCTCAAATTGAACTTTCAGGTAGGTGCGAATCTTGTGATTCGATTTACACAATTTTCCGTGAGAAACAAATCTAAATCCTAGGATGGTGATTTAAAAGCTCGAAATCGTTGTTGGCGAAGGAGATTTTTCTATTGGTAATTTCGTGTTCCCGAGTGGATTCAAAGGAGAAGCAGAGAAGGTGAAAGGGGAAGGAGACGAAGGGGAAAAGAGAGAGAAGGTGGACCAGAAGGAGTGATAGGATGGTGTTTGCCATTCTGGAGCTGCGAGGTGATACGAAATCTCGATTTTGTATCCCAAGTTAACTGGATGATGCGAAGTGTCCCCTCTTTCTTCCGTGGAGAGGGACACAAAGTTGAAATTTCTCATACCTAAAGGAATGCAAAATCATGATTTAGCATCCCTAAGGGGGATGCAAAATTATGAATTCGCATCTGTCCTGGATGTAGGTATTAGCTAAGTCCCGGGATGCGAATTTCACATCTACATGACTTAGGAAATTTTGACCATAGATGTATGCAAAGTAGACTGAGATACGAATTCTGGTTGGGAAGTGTAGGATGTGATTTTGTTATGACTTAGGGATGTGAAATTTTGCATACTCGGGTCTTAAATAATTTCGATACTCAAACAGGCTGGATAGGAATTTTGCATTGAGCATGGGGATTTCAACTCCCCTTATGTTAGATACATCTCCGCCTTCCTTGTGGAAATTTGAATTCGGCAAGGCCTATCGTTCAATTTGCATAATTTTCGTGGTGTTTCATGATTGGATCGGACGTAGGTTCAAACATATTAACTAAGGAAGCCTTTACACTCTAATAAAAACAGATAATTCAGATTTAGCACATACGATTATAGCATAAACTCTAACTATGGACATGTGATTGAACCACCAATTTTATTTCTGATCAGATCACGACGTAGTCACAACTTGGCACGAGCCCGACGGGGTTGGACGATGACAATGATGGTAAAAGTTCTGGAGACTATTGATCGTCTCCATGTTCCCAGTTCTTTTATTATAATCATATCAACATCTCACGGCACTGCAAGTTCCATGTTAGTTTACACCAACACAAGGGGTATAGAATGCAATATCTAATGTGTGACGGCCATCCCGCACCAACCGACATCTACCCCAAAAGTGCGCTGTACACATGTCCAGTTAGCACGAGACGGATCGTCAGAAGAAAAAGGAAGAAGGAAATGAACTAACAAGGAACCTGTAAAATGTCTCACAGCGCATGGAATAAAATATAATAACAACATACTTGACATAAAACAGGTGAGACAGTGCATAAGCTGAAAACAACTAACATAGCAGCGGAAAATCCAATTACAGCTTATGATCCAAAGTTAACATTATTACAACTTTTCAAACTGTCTCAAAAAGCAAAAGCAAGATAAAGGAGGTACACTACTAATGCCCAAGTAGCGACCACCAACGATACACGGAGAATATCTATATATCATACGTGGAAGCCTCCTGCTCGCCTCCGAATCAGCTACTCGCGCATCACTAGCTAACCTGTCTCTAGTCTGCTCGTGTGAGCACCCAGAGTAATAAGAGGAGACATAAAACTCTGGGTCAGATATAAAGCCTGGTATGAGCGATAAGCATCTAAACAGAACAATAACAGGTAGACTAAAACATACCTGAACCTGGACCTGCAACCAAAGAGTTAGCACTACATAATGTACAACACTCTAAGGTGCCATTTCAAACGGTGTAAAGACAACGGGGGTGGGGGTGTGCATGTCATAGTGATGGCAAACAATCAAGCATAACAACTATCCTCACATCTCTCACTCAGTGCATAAAGCATACGATATTCACCACTTTGATCACCCAACATACCTTGCTATGATCACTTTGCCCCATGAAGTCATAAATGGCTTCACTGCACTGATACATAGCCACAAATCTTTCGCTATGTCCACTTTGCCCCGTGGAGTCACAATGACCCCACTGCACTGGCTCATAGCCTTACTAATCCTTTACTATGTCCACTCTGCCCCATGGAGTCACAATGACCCCACTGCACTGGCTCATAGTCTTACTACGCATCACTTTGCCCCTAGAGTCATAATGACTCTACTGCACTGATAACGTAGTCTTGCTACCATCACCTTGCCCCTCGAGTCATAATGACTCTACTGCACTGATAAGTAGCCCATCATCCATTTTTAGTGGTGAATCGAAGTTATGAACGTCGACAACTCCTTAGCACACGTCCCGCAGCAAAGCCCAATCATGAAGTGAACTCATCGGTTCCCAACTGGATCCTGAGCTCTAACTTCCCATATTGGACTACCTTTGCATCTCGGGTTTTGGTCAACACTGGTATTCGGTTCGGTTCTCTTGCCCATGTCTTTCGGTTCGGTTCGGCCATGGCATTAGGGTCTTCAGCTCGTACTATATTGTTCGATCTTCATGTCGGTTCGGATCGGTCACATCACTTCGGTTCGGTTCGGGTGTTGCTCCCTGTTCGGTTCTCCTCGTGCTCTCCGATCCCACACTACGCCCCTTCGGTTGTGATGCTCCGGTCCGATCCCACTCCTAGTTCTTGTCCGATCCGATCCATCTTCACCCCAATTCGATCCGGTCTGGGCCTTCCTTCTCGCCCTAGTATTTGTATGTTGCTGGAGATGCTTCCACTTTGGCTTGGTTCGGCTATTCGATCCGACCCCCTTATCCGATCCGGATTCCTGTAGCATTTCCTGCAACTTTTCCAGCGAGTGTTTTACGCCATTCGACGGCGTTTTCGACCATTCGAACTATTCTAATCAATCACAAAACATACCATAAAGTCATAGCAATAAGTAGAAGTGACCTCAAACACCAAAACATCAATGTGATAGGTTAAATTGGATCAAATCTAGCCAAAACCCCATATTTTCCCTTAAACATGTTTAGGTGAAACTAATGATATGATTGGCAAAACTTAACCAAATTAAGCCAAATTCATATCAGAGGTCTAAATCATCATTTCGAATTTTATAAATATTTTTCCAGAATTTTATCATGTTTAAATTCGCTAATTAACACTAAATACCCTTAATTTGCCATAATTAGTGAGGAACTATGCAAATCACTCAGCTTAGCCATAAATAAAACTTAGATCTGAAATAAATCTCTGATTTGGTGTGAATCCCGATGCTAAGCAGAAACTCTAACGTTGATTTGGTGAAGTTCTCCCTTGATTTGATGTTGCTAAGCTTAATCCTTGATTAGAAGATGATTTGGAGGTGATTTAGAGATTGGAGGCCATTTTTAGGGTTTCTAAGAGATAAGTGGAGGCTAGAAAACTGAAATGGAATGAAACCCTAACTCATTTCAGCCTCCCCATAACCCTAATCCCGAAATGAGTTATGGGCCCATTCACTAATCACCCTATTTGGCCCGGTTAAGCAGTTTTTCACCTTCCAAACCTTATTTCAGCCATATCTCCCAAACGGTAAGTCCGTTTTTCACATGTAACCACTCTACGGAAAGGTAAACCATCAAACGAATCTAATGGAAGTGGTTTTAGGTCAAAATTCCTTTCCAATCAAAATTTATGGCCGAAACAAGATCAGCTAGGGGCAAAACGGTCATTTAAAAATCGACAAAAATCATGAACATGGGAAATGAGTCTAATGGTTGTTTCCCAAAGTTAAATGACCATACGACTTCATATGGGAAAGAAATAAATATTCTACGATCCTCCGATGCGTAGAATGCGGGTTGTTACATTCTCTCCCCCCCCCCCCTTAAGAAATTTCGCCCCCGAAATTCCCTAACCAAAGCATACATTGGGTTCCGCATGCCTATCAACCATGAAACGACAATCAAACATGCAAAACAAGTCTATCCTAGCATGCGGAATAACTAAATTACAAGGTAAATCTTACCTGGCAAAGAGTTCTGGATACGTCTTCCTAATGCTCTCCTCTGTCTCCCAAGTACAGTCATTCTCGCTCTCGCCCCACTGAACCTTGACTAGCTTCACCGCCTTCCTTCGAAGTTGCTTCGTATCGCGCTCGACAATACGAATCAGCTTGCGGTTCCCAACCGCCTCGGGTTCCACTTCAAAGTCCTCTAACTGATCAGGTGAAATAGTCATATCTGGGTCGTGAACGAACTTCCTTAGTTGGGAAACATGAAATACATTGTGAACTCCCACCATCTTCTCTGGTAAGCTAACTCTATATGCCAAATTCCCGACTAGTTCAAGAACAGGGAATGGGCCAACAAATCTTGGTGCCAACTTTCCTCTCCTGCCAAATCGTATCACGCTCTTCAACGGAGAAATCTTGACAAACACCAAGTCACCAATGGAGAATTTTAAGTCTCTTCTCCTCTTATCAGCATAACTCTTCTGCCTATCTTGGGCAGCTTTCATTCGTTGTTGAATGGTCTTAATCTTATCCGAAGTTTCCCTCACCACATCTGGTCCAAGCATACACTTATCGCCAGTCTCTATCCAACATGATGGTGAGTTGCACGGTCTTCCGTACAAAGCTTCATATGGAGCCATACCGATACTGGATTGGTAGCTATTATTATATGCAAATTCTACTAGATGCAAATGGTCATCCCATGATCCACCAAAATCCAATATACAAGCTCTTAAGAGATCTTCCAATATACGATTCACCCTCTCCGTCTGACCGTCGGTCTGAGGATGATATGCGGTACTGAGATGTAATTCTGACCCTAGAGCCTCTTGTAAGCTCTTCCAAAACCCACTAGTAAACAACGAGTCTCGGTCACTCACAATGCTTTTAGGTACTCCATGAAATCTCACTATCCACTTCATATACAGTTTTGCTAACTTAGCTGCCGTTCTGGTCGATTTGACTGGTATAAATCTTGCACTCTTAGTCAATTGATCAACAATTACCCAAATGCTATCATGTCCCGTTCTAGTCCTTGGTAAACCATCGATGAAATCCATCAAGACTTGCTCCCATTTCCATTCGGGAATTTCTAATGGTTGCAACAAACCACTAGGCTTCTTTTGCTCGGCTTTAACTAGCTGGCAATTCATGCATTTGGATATAAACTTCCCAATGTCTCTTTTCATCCCTTCCCAGTAATAAGTCTGCTTCATGTCTCGATACATCTTATTACCACCGGGATGTATAGTCAGTTTTGAGTGATGACATTCTCTAAGCACTTCATCTCTCAAACCATTCACGTTGGGTACAACTAGTCTTCCATTCTTTCTAACCGATCCATCTCGATCAAGCCCATACGAATTCATCTCATCACCGTCGATGTCCATCTCTAACTTGGAGATGATTTCCAATAGATTAGGATCGTCCCTCTGGCTGGAACCAATCCGCTCTATCAAAGTGGGTCTGACCGCCAAACTAGCTAACATGACTGGATCCAATTCGCACTTTGGTCTGAAATCAAACCCCGCGATATACTCCAGTTGCTTCCATTCAAGAAACATAGCCCCTAAACTGGCATGTCTCCTACTCAAGGCATCGGCTACCGCATTACCTTTCCCAGGTGTGTATGCGATATCAAAATCATACGAAGCCAAGAACTCTAACCATCTCTGCTGACAGAGATTCAGATCTTTCTGAGAGAAGAGATACTTTAACGATTTATGATCGGTAAACAATTCAAATCTTTCTCCCAAGAGATAGTGTCTCCACATCTTTAATGCGAACACGATCGCTGCCAGTTCCAAATCATGGGTAGGATACTTCTTCTCATGCGGCTTTAGCTGCCGATTAGCATAAGCTACAACCCTACCTCCTTGCATCAATACAGCACCTAGTCCGGTACCACAAGCATCCGTGTATACCGTCATCTCTTCATTCCCTTTAGGAATGACTAATACTGGCGCATGCGTCAACCTTTCCTTTAGACTCTTGAATGCATTCTCACACACTCCGTTCCAGACGAAGGCCTGATTCTTCTTAGTCAACTGAGTCAACGGTGCTGCTATCTTGGAGAAGTCCTGGATAAACTTACGATAATATCCAGCTAACCCCAAGAAACTTCTTACGTCTGTTGCATTCTTGGGCGTAGGCCAATCTTGTACCGTAGCCACCTTCGCAGGGTCCATGGCAATACCATTTTCTGAAACAACATGGCCCAAGAATCTCACTTCCCTTCTCCAAAAGTGACACTTAGAGAATTTCGCTTTCAATTGGTGTTTCCTCAACACCTCCATCACTATCCTCAAGTTCCCCTTGTGTTCCTCCTCTGTCCTTGAGTAAACAAGGATATCATCTACGAACACAAGAACAAACTTATTCAACTGATCTCTGAATACTCGATTCATAAGATCCACAAAGTAGGCTGGTGCATTGGTAACCCAAATGGCATGACCAACCACTCATAGAATCCAGACAGCGTCCTAAATGCCGTTTTCGGAACACTTTCATCCGCTACTCGGAGCTGATGAAATCCTGTCGCGAGGTCCAACTGGGAGAACACTCTTGCTCCTTCCAGTTGATCAAACAAATCATCTATCCGCGGTAGAGGATACTTATTCTTCCTCGTTACCTTATTCAACTCGCGATAGTCCACACACAAACGAAGGGAACCATCTGCCTTAGTGGCAAACACAACTGGTGCTCCCCACTCGGAGACACTTCTTCTAATAAATCCCTTCTTCAAAAGATTGCTGACTTGCACCCCGAGCTCTCGCTGCTCCCTTGGTGCCATACGACGAAGTGGCATCACTATAGGTCTGGCATCTTTCACTAAATCAATACGGAACTCAATCTCTCGGTGTCGTGGAAGCCCGGTCACCTCCTCAAAGACGTCCGAATACTGGCCAACCACGGGCACATCTGACAGCTTATCCTGCGGGATGTCGAGGGAATTTATAAAACTAGCCATTACCCCATCACTAGGTAAACTACCAAACACTACCCTCCGCCCATCATCCGCCCTAACTGTCACCAAAAAGCCCTCACAGTCTACCACCACCCCGTATCTTTGGAGCCAATCGACCCCCAATATAATGCCATACCCAGTAAAGCCAAAACAAAGCAATCACAAACAAACATACATCCATGACTCGATAAGACCAAATTTCTGCAAATCATACTAAGGCTAGTCGAACCACCAATCGGGTTCGTCACAACCAATGGTCTATCGACTATCTCGGGTTCCAGTCCCAACCTATCTACCAGGTCACTAGATATGAAGGAACAGGAAGCCCCAGTATCAAACAAAACTCGAACTGTTACATCATAAATAGAAAGCATACCTTGAATAACAACATTCTTTCCTTTCTCCGCCGCAGTCGGGGTATTCGACGAAGAAGGAACAACATCAATAGCATATGATTTCACAATCTGCTTCTCCTTAAGAGGTTACAGACACTTATCCTTATGATGTCCCACTTGACCACAGTTATAGCACTTCCTATCCGCTGGCTTGGCCCGACATTCTTTAGCATAATGGCCCTTCTTACCACAGCTGAAGCACTCAACTTCATTCTTCTTCTTTTTCTGGCCATCCTTAGATTGGCTCTGCTTCCTCTTATTCTGAGAGTAATTCTTGCCTCCACCGCCTGCTTGCGGCTTTAGCCCTTCTGCAGATGCAGCCTCAGTCTTTAACTTAGCGTAAAGACTCTCTGATCTCAAAGCTTTCCCCATAATCGATTCAAAAGTCTCATCGATGTGGCTGATAAGCCTTTCCCCCAAGTATCCATCCAAACCAGTAATGAACTTCTCATTCTTCTTCTCAGGAGTATCGATAAGAGATAGTCCATACTTCGACAAAGTGTCGAACTCAGCAATATAGTCAGAGACTGCCCTACCATTCTGCATGAGTTCCAAGAATCTCTTAAACAACACTAACTTCTGGGCAGCTGGAATTAACTTCTCGCTAAGGCGAGCCTTGAACTGATCCCAAGTAACCTGATCTTCTAGAGTAGCTGTTTTAATGGCATTCCACCAATTCATCGCTCCCCCTTGCAGCTGGCTAGACGCTAGCCTGCTCTTCATCGCATCCTCGATACTCAAGTCATCGAAGTTACGATCACAGCTATCCAACCAATCCTGAACATCTGTGGCCGACTCCGTTCCGTGGAACGGCTTCCCACCAAGGTTAGTGTAATCCTTGCACAACTTGGCGAAATTGACCCTAGGCGCCTGAACTACTGGACCACCACCAATTCCGGGATTGGGAACTGCCCCTTGCACTTCCCTAAGCATGTCTCTCATGAGGTCAGTAAACATCACCCTCATGTCAGCAACATTCCCATTATTGGCTCCCCTACCAGCACCTCTAGCTTATCGGCTCATTGTCAATCTGTAAAAGGGGAAACGATTAACGACTCCACAGTGGTGCTAGTGCAGTACGACTTCGTTCTTATACTACTAATAGTATATACATATATAGCTTTTGAAAACCAAAGTAATCACAAATACGCGCTCTTATATATGTACTATCTCTCCCTAGTGTCTTTCCCTAGGTTAACTACGCAATCTGGCTCTGATACCAAATGTGATGGCCCACCCCGCACCAACCGACATCTACCCCAAAAGTGCGCTGTACACATGTCCAGTTAGCACAGGACGGATCGTCAAAAGAAAAGTGAAGAAGGAAATGAACTAACAAGGAACCTGTAAAATGTCTCACAGCACATGGAATAAAATATAATAACAACATACTTGACATAAAACAGGTGAGACAGTGCATAAGCTGAAAACAACTAACATAGCAGCGGAAAATCCAAATACAACTTATGATCCAAAGTTAACATTATTACAACTTTTCAAACTGTCTCAAAAAGCAAAAGCAAGATAAAGGAGGTACACTACTAATGCCCAAGTAGCAACCACCAACGACACAGGGAGAATATCTATATATCATACGTGGAAGCCTCCTGCTCGCCTCCGAATCATCTACTCGCACATCACTAGCTAACCTGTCTCTAGTCTGCTCGTGTGAGCACCCAGAGTAATAAGAGGAGACATAAAACTCTGGGTCAGACATAAAGCCTGGTATGAGCGATAAGTATCTAAACAGAACAATAACAGGTAGACTAAAACATACCTGAACCTGGACCTGCAACCAAAGAGTTAGCACTACATACTGTACAACACTCTAAGGTGCCATTTCAAACAGTGTAAAGATAACGAGGGTGGGGGTATGCATGTCATAGTGATGGCAAACAATCAAGCATAACAATCAACCTCACATCTCTCACTCAGTGCTTAAAGCATACGATATTCACCACTTCGATCACCCAACATACCTTGCTATGATCACTTTGCCCCATGAAGTCATAAATGGCTTCACTGCACTGATACATAGCCACAAATCCTTCGCTATGTCCACTTTGCCCCGTGGAGTCACAATGACCCCACTGCACTGGCTCATAGCCTTACTAATCCTTTACTATGTCCACTCTGCCCCATGGAGTCACAATGACCCCACTGCACTGGCTCATAGTCTTACTACGCATCACTTTGCCCCTAGAGTCATAATGACTCTACTGCACTGATAACGTAGTCTTGCTACCATCACCTTGCCCCTCGAGTCATAATGACTCTACTGCACTGATAAGTAGCCCATCATCCATTTTCAGTGGTGAATCGAAGTTATGAACGTCGACAACTCCTTAGCACACGTCCCGCAGCAAAGCCCAATAATGAAGTGAACTCCTCGGTTCCCAACTGGATCCTGAGCTCTAACTTCCCATATTGGACTAACTTTGCTTCTCGGGTTTTGGTCAACATTGGTATTCGGTTCGGTTCTCTTGCCCATGTCTTTCGGTTCGGTTCGGCCATGGCGTTCGGGTCTTCAGCTCGTACTATATTTTTCGATCTTCACGTTCGGTTCGGATCGGTCACATCACTTCGGTTAGGTTTGGGTGTTGCTCCCGGTTCGGTTCTCCTCGTGCTCTCCGATCCCACGCTACGCCCCTTCAGTTGTGATGCTCCAGTCCGATCCCACTCCTAGTTCTTGTCCGATCCGATCCAGCTTCAACCCAATTCGATCCGGGCCTTCCTTCTCACCCTAGCATTTGTATGTTGCTGGAGATGTTTCCACTTTGGCTCGGTTCGGCTATCCGATCCGACCCCCTTATCCGATCCAGATTCCTTTAGCATTTTCTGCAACTTTTCCAGCGAGTGTTTTACGCCATTCGACGGCGTTTTCGACCATTCTAACTATTCTAATCAATCACAAAGCATACCATAAAGTCATAGCAACAAGGAGAAGTGACCTCAAACACCAAGACATCAATGTGATAGGTTAAATTGGATCAAATCTAGCCAAAACCCCATATTTTCCCTTAAACATGTTTAGGTGAAACTAATGATATGATTAGCAAAACTTAACCAAATTAACCTAAATTCATATCACAGGTCTAAATCATCATTTCGAATTTTATAATTATTTTTCCAGAATTTTATCATGTTTAAATTCGCTAATTAACACTAATTACCCTTAATTAGCCATAATTAGTGAGGAACTATGCAAATCACTCACCTTAGCCTCAAATAAAACTTAGATCTGAAATAAATCTCTGATTTGGTGCGAATCTCAATGCTAAGCAGCAGCTCTTACGTTGATTTGGTGAAGATCTCCCTTGATTTGATGTTGCTAAGCTTAATCCTTGATTAAAAGATGATATGGAGGTGATTTAGAGGTTGGAGGCCATTTTTAGGGTTTCTAAGAGATAAGTGGAGGCTAGAAAACTGAAATGGAATGAAACCCTAACTCATTTCAGTTTCCCCATAACCCTAATCCCGAAATGGGTTATGGGCCCAATCACTAATCACCCTATTTGGCCCGGTTAAGCAGTCTTTCACCTTCCAAACCTTATTTCAGCCATATCTCCCAAACGGTAAGTCCGTTTTTCACATTTGACCACTCTACGGAAAGGTAAACCATCAAACGAATCTAATGGAAGTGGTTTCAGGTCAAAATTCCTTTCCAATCAAAATTTATGGCCGAAACAAGATCAGCTAGGGGCAAAACGATCATTTAAAAATCGACAAAAATCATGTATATGGGAAATGAGTCTAATGGTTGTTTCCAAAAGTTACATGACCATACGACTTCATATGGGAAAGAAATAAATATTCTACGATCCTCCGATGCGTAGAATGCGGGTTGTTACATAATGCGACTATGTTAAAAGTATAGTTTGCAATGGTAACAAGATCGTCTAAAAGACTTCAGGGTTTGGAATCCGAAGCTTCAAAACACTCACTATTCTTGTTTGGGTCGCCAAGTAACAGTAGTTCAGGGACAACGATCTTGAGACTTCAGAAGCATCCACCCCCATAGCTTGTAAGCTCGCCCAAAGCACTTGACCAGGGTGTGCAGTTGGAAAAACCACAACAGACGATCGAGCACCCAGCCGAGCCAGTGATACCGGAAGGAACTGGGGGAAGGGGCAGAAGAAAATTCCAAAGAGGAAGAGGATGTAATATTATAGGGAAAGATGTTCTCGAGGCGCCGGATATGATGGCAGATGGCACCATAGTTGATGATCCATGGATTCATTGCCTTCGCGGATGTATAGAGCTGAGCTAAGGCACGTGTATAAGAAGTTCAACATACTCTAAAGCGATGTTTGCTTCCCTAAAGAGGTGGATAAGGTTTATGCACCTCCAGAAGGATACACTGGCTGGAACATGCACATGTGTGTTTCTGGGTGCATGCCCCCATCCTACAGATTTGTAGGGATATACTATGCTACTTTCATTTAGCGCTGACACAGTTCCACCCAAACATGTATGCCTTCCTCCTTGGTAACTACATTCTGTTTAGGGAATATCTACATACATTGCCTACGGCAGAGCATATCTGGTACCTGTTCCAAATGAAGAGGAGAATTGCTAGTGCACCTTCCTTGGTCTACTTAAAGGCATAAGCCAACGCCTGGTTTATCCCAAGGACATGGAACAGACTCGGTATCTTTAAATATGATTGGTTTTAAGTACGTTGTTCCCCAGCATTCGCGAGGCAATGGTTGGCCGGAATTAAGCATTTTTCTTGCCTTGGGTTCGTAGTTAATCAAGTCATAAGCTCGAGACTAACTTTATGTTTATGTAATAGGCATTCCTCTAGTTCCCAAAGGCAAGGTATACCAAGAGTGTCTTGAAGTGCTGAGAGCTATTCTGTCTGTGTCTCGTACCATCGAGAATCTCCTGAATGAATAATGTCTTCATCAAACGGGCTTCCTCCCCGTAAATTGTTTATTGACTCATCCGGTTGGTATTGGGGAGGAAGAAAAGGTAGAAACTAAGGGACAAGAAAGTCCTCTGGGCCATAAAAGGAAGGTGCCTCCTATTGTGTCCTAACAACACAAGGTCACAAAGACTCAGGTAGTACCCAGTAAGGGCAGAGCCGATGATGAGGAGATAGTTACTAGAGGAGTGGGTCTTTTGTCCACTCTCATCCTTTCTACGACAGTTGAGACGAGGTCAAGAGAGTCACCCAGGCCGATTTCTCTGGTGACTAATTCTAGGACCACCGCGTCGCTGGAGATGAAGGGCCATTTTAAACACCTAAGCAAACTTCAACTTGATGTTACATTGTCTTGGACCAGCAGCATAAGTACGGGAAGCCTAACGCTGAACGTTGGGGAGGTCACCCCCTCAAGGGGGCTTAAATTTGGTCTATGGAGAGAACATTTAGGATACACACTCATAAACACTACATAACACAACATTTTTGTGTATGCATGGCGTATTCGACTTTAATTTTGAATCAGTTTTGTGTAGGTGAAATGACTAGAGATGGCTATAGAAATCGAGTTCAAGGATCTTGGGACCTTCGGCCTAGGAGGAACGGGATTATGAATAGTTTTAAAAGAGGCACATAGTTGTTTACAAACCTTCCTCACCCTCATGACTGTGGCTATGAACGTCGTCATAAATATTAGCCTCGCCACTTGGAATCCCCACCACCTATCATACGATCATCTACAACAGATTGGAGGCTAGATATAGCAAGCACCATGCAACAGTCGTCGACGCTCGACCTTATGCCCTACCCTTGGCGTCGTGACCACATATGGAAGAATGGAGATGAATTCTAAGGGTCGGAGACTTGGGAAGAAAAACACGTCGAATAAAGTATATAGTTGTCTGATATGTCAAAATTTTCCCAGTTTACTCCTGAATAAAAGAAAGTAATACTAGAGGCATTTCTCGGCTTATACTTTCAAGAGCTTAAGTGGTTGCCTGACATTCACCGGTTCCACTTGAACGTGTACAAGGATGTTTACGACAAAGTGTATGATGCTTTTTTCCAATCTAGGGAGATGCATCGGTATGCAAGGCATCTCTTAAAGCTGTTCTTTAAAACGAGTGTTACAATCCAGAACCCAGAACTGGATGTAAAAGCTGAGAGGGAGTGCATCAGAGTCAAGATAACGAATTGAGTAAGACAACTATTCGAATTGTATTTATTTCTGCGTGTACCAGTAACATGTTTAAATGCTAACTCTTTGTTGCCGAAACAACACAACTTAAGTGGGAGCACAAGAAAGTTGAGGCCAAGGCGAAGCAAGCTCGAGAGTGGGGTTCAAAGATATGTTGTCCATGGTCTCGTCGGATATTAGGGCTCTCAAACAAGACAAAAAAGCTCTGTCGGAGAGGAACCTCCAGTTAGAGAAAGAAAATCAAGAGTTGCACCAGCTTCGCAAAGATAAATAGGCTCTTGTAGCAGAGAATAATAAAATGAAGAGGACAATGAGAAAATACATCGACTCATGAAAGAAAACGATGAGCTTTGAAAGCTACTTGATTTAAGGAACGATGAGCTTGCCCAGAAAATGAAAGAAAAAGTAGATGCTGAGGCGACAAGCAAAGAGGTATTGGCCCAAGTGGAGGGTATAAAAGCCAAGCACCAAGCTGATGCGGAAAAGCTCAAGGCTGACATTGAGGACACCAAGGCTAGGGTAAAGGAGTCTTTACAGCCATACATCAGGGGCATGTATGTCAAAGCACTCTGGTTCCATGGAATCTCGTGGGTCGAAGATTATCCTCGGACTATGGCTCAGACTTGGAACATGCTATTGCACTTTGAGGCTCAGATGCAATAGCTAGACTCGGTAGATGAGCTTGAAATATTTTTTATCATTTAACCAAGGAGGAGTGCTCTGTGCTAGAAGAAGGGAGAAGATTGTTAAGAGATGACGCTGACAAGGTGAGGACGGTGGAACTTACTACTGGAAAGGGGAAGATGATGGCTACTGAGAGCGTAATAGTAGCTCACGAGTTTATAAGAGGCAGTTCCCAGCAACAATAGGTTGTGTTATCCACCTCCGCGAGCGGTCTAGTGGTCTCATCCCCCATCACTTCCGAGTTTGACCCCAGTTGTCCGGAGTTGAGAAAAGGAAGCTCTCTACAATCAAGAGCACTATGTCTGTCGCAACTACACCGCAAGTGTTGGGAGGTAAAATCTCATTATCACGAGTGATAAGAAGGATGTAAACACTAATTTGAAGTAGATTAATTTGTCTTCTTTTTCATCATGTTGGTCCCTTCAAAGTAAATGTAACAGTGGCTTTTCGCCAATATTGCCTTCATCGCCTAGGTTTGATGCGGGGATGCTGAGAGTACATCTCGGAGAAGGAGGAAGCCTCTTGGATACATTTTTTGCTTTGGATCTTGAGGCTTTTAAAGACTTTCTTGTGGAAGGGAAAGAAAAAGATAGAGAGGAGGTTCAGGTGACTGTGCCGGTAGAGGATGGATTGTAGACAATGCACGATCTAGTGGAGTCACAGAAAGCACAACTGCTCGCCAAATCTGAGGAACATGAGGAGAAGAAGAAGGAAGATGAGGCAACCCTGCAAAGAGCTCACGCATGGGCTAGAAAGAAAGCCGAGGATGAGGTTGCGGCTAAAGTGCAGGAGGGGCGAAGAAGAAAGACAATGATGAAGCCACCAGGAGAACAGATGTAGATGAGGCCAGAAAGAAGAGGGTCGACGATGAGGCCTCCAAGAAGAGAGCTGACGCCGAATTTAAGAGGTTGCAAGAGAAGGCGGCCAAGAAGCTCAAGGCGAGGAGTGTAATAACCCAGAAAATCCGAGCTAATTTAAAATTTTTATTTTGGCAATTTTAGCGAATTTTGGATATTTAAAATGATTTATTTTAAATAATAACAATGAGAAATTTATTTTGAATAGAATTAAAACATATATATTTATTTGAATCATCGTTAGAATATATTTATTTTTAATAATAAAAGGAATTGAAAATGGCGCGTCAGTTTGAAAATTCGATTTCAAATTTCAAATGAATGTACAAGATTCAAAATAAACCGGATTTTAGCGAAACCAAAAATATTAGAATCTATTTGAAAATATCTTTCCAATGAATATGAGAGATTGAAATTTCATAGCAGGAATAAAAAGTTATGCCTAATTGAAAAATCAGAATAGTCGCTATGGAAAATAAAGCCCTTAAAAATGGAAATTTTGCAAACGACCTCAGTTTTCGACGAAATCACTTTTGTTGGATCCGGGATGTCAAGTTATTTCTAGATTACAGAATTTGTAATTTTTGAAAGCAATATGTGAGCGTGACGAAAGAAAACGTGTTTTGATAGTTTTTGTCAATTTCAATCGACCAGAAAATGGCCATTTTTCAAATTATCTCAGAATTTGACGAAATTAGTTTTGTTAGGACCGTATCGTCAATACGAAGCTAGAAAATATTTTTCGGGAATTTTTAGATTCCGTATGTCGCCCCGGTAAATTGAAATGTGCATTCAAATTCAATATATTGATTTATATTTTGATTTTGACGAAAACCAATTGAAACGATCGAATCGGCTTACGATACATATCCCACTGTGTTCGGAGTAGGGGTAATTAGTTAGGGATGACAGTCGTTGGGTCTCGTTTGGAGTTCGTATAAGAAGCCAACTTTTTATGGAAAATAAATAAATATAATATAATATAATATATGTTGTTGACACTCCCCTTTCACTCCTCATTCTCTCGCCCCGACCATTTCTGGAAAAAGAAAAAAAGTTCGCGCCTCTTCCAAATCACGGCATCCACCTCCTCCACCGTGGGCCTTCGCCATGCCACGCCACCCCTTCGCTCCTCCTCCCCCCTACTCCGATCCAATTCCCTTCCCCTTTCTCAGGTGAAAACCCACGCCCCCTAAACCCTAGAACCACCAAAACCTGCCGCCATTAACCTATGGCGCCGCCAACGGCCACCCATCGGACCCTTGAGCCACCTCGACCACCTGCGCGCCATCCACCACCACCCAACGCTGATGTGGACCCCCTCCTCCATCTTCTTTCCAGTGTTTTTCTTCAGTTAACATAGGATTTTAATTTATATGAGAATGAATAAAGTTAGGATTTTTATTGATTTTAAAGTCGTGATTTTTATAAAAAAGTTATAATTTTTATTTAAAAAAAAGATATGATTTTTAGTCGTGTAAAGATATAATTTTTAGTTATATATAAAAGATTGACTTATATATATATATATACTAGTGAAGTAAAAGTATGATTTTTACTTCGATAAAAATAGGATTTTTATATGTGAAGCGAATTAAAAATGTGATCTTTATTTGTTTGAAAGCAATATAAAAATATAGTTTTGTTATGTAAAAATATAATTTTTATCGTATGAGTAATAACAAAAAGATTAGATTTTATATATAGAAAAGATTTGATTTTTAATAAAGAAAAGATTATATTTTTAGAAGTGAAAAGATTTGATTTTTATTTAAGAAAAGGTTTGATTTTTATTTATGAAAAGATAGGATAAATAATCATACAAAGATTTGATTTTTAATGATATAAAAATTTGATTTCCATATATAAGTTAGCGAATTAAAAATATTATCTTTATAATATAAACATCATGTTAAAGAGGTGATTTTGACACATATAGCAGCATTGATAAAAATATGATTTTTGTATATGAAATGCCATTATAAAAATGTGATTTTTATTGTGAACAACGTGAAAAGGAGTGCGATGGGACGGACTGAAAACAAAACAAAAATCTGAACCATTCAGAAATAATGAATGGCGGAGTGGAACCCAAAGGTGGGAACTCCTCACTTTTATTTTATTTTCTAGTTTGAAATATATACTAGGATGCAGACGGTGCTTAGCAGCACCCAACACCCGTCGTCCACAGGCCATGGATGACTTGTTTGTTCGGTTGATGTGTTGTGAAAATTGATTATGTGATGTGGAATGAATAAATATTTTATAGTTAAAAATATAATTTTTAACATGTATATAAAATATATATTTATGAACAAATCGGACAATTTGTTTATGTACACACATTTGACTGATATTGATTGGGACGATAAATTTTACACATCGCTCAACTGCACAAATAAAATTCATTATTTATTGATTGAAACCCCACACGGGTATTGGGATGATATGGAACATACAGTAATCCCAATAGTTAGTTGTATGTCGATCTACTGGTTGATAGACTGTTATAAGCATTAAATATTTATATTTGATGCTTATACAGTGTAGAATGCACTTTGGATGATGGATGATTATTTATCACTATTGTTATATACATGTATTGTATGAAATCCATATAATCACATTGTATGGTAATTGACTGTGTCTGATTCCAATTCAGAAGAATAAATATTTTAAAGTAACGATTATTTTAAAATAACGAATATTTTCAAATAATGTTCAGAAAAGAATCAAAATATGATTTTGATGTCCGATTTGGGATGAACACGAATATATTTAAATATATAAAGCCGTGTCGATTAGATTGACGCCATTTTGACATGAAAGATATTTACATTGGTTTTATTCATTTTTATAATGAATATCGAAAAGGAATTGATTTCAAAATATAATGTTTTGAATATATTATCATTTATATATCGATGATATAGAATATTCAATTTTGATTTGAAATTGAATATGAAGTTGAAATCATTTTGAAAACAAATTTAAAACGATTTATAAAATAAGTTTTAAAAGGAAATCGATGAAATATATATAATACATATATTATATATATAGTGGCCTGTATAGAACGCGCCACGCTGCGGCAGTTCGCGAATTTCGACCATTGACTTCGAATGGACATTACGGGAGATCCGACCGTTGGATTCTCCTAAAACCGGAACCATTGGGTTTGCATCGAAAAGAGCTTTCTGACGAATATTAGAGATTTGAAATCTAACGGTTGTATTTGGAATTATGTCCGAATCAAATTTGGAAAAGGTCGCTGTAAGTGCAGTTCGATGGCCGTTTATGGAAATCAACTATACAGGCCTTGATAAATTATTAAAAATATCAATAATTAGTATAAAATCATAAAAATGATTTGGAAACAACTAGGATGAAAAATTACATATATGAAAAGATAAAAATAGATTTTTATCGAAATGAACAAGTTTTGAACTAGAATTATAATCCATTTATTTTTAAAATAAATAAATTGGATTTGATGTGGTTTTAAAAATAACCAGAATTTCCAATACATAATTTGGAATGGATTTGTGTCAGAATTGTCTTTGGAATATTTCGATGTTGGATTTTGTGAATATACATATATTGTTATGGAAATTTGAAAGATATATTTATATCGTTATTTCCAATACGATATTTGTTGGTCGTAGAATTTGATATTGAATATAAGCCGATATATTTTCTATTCAGAGCCTTGTATTTAATATCAAATGGGATTTGGGTTTGTCGTGAATGGTGTCTTCATTAACACTGTTCTTAAACTCAGTTGAGAAAAAGATTAAATCTTTTTATTTAGATTTAATAAAGTATACCAATTAAATAATATTTAATTGGAATTGAACTGGAATTGATTTTTTGGGTTTATCGTGAACGGTGTTTTAGAAAACACTTGTTCTTTTACTCGATAATTAATGGAATGTGAATGGGGTTTGTTGTGAACTGTGTTTTAACGACATTCGTTCTTTGACCCGATTTACAGTGAAATGGGATTTGGAATTTATAAATATTTTTGATAAAATTTAAAGGAGATTTTCCAAAGTAAAGTTTTCCAATTTAATAAAATAAATTGGAATGGAATGGAATTCGATTTGGTAATAATCGAAGTGAATTCCTGTGTAGGAAGACTGCTAATATATATGGAATTTAAAAGGCTTTGCCGTTATTCAATTTATATTATCAGTCAGATATGGAAGTTTATATCGGTTATATATATTGATCTATTTTCCATGAAAATTCCATTGTTAATGGAATGTGATTTTGGGTTTATCGTGAGCTGTGTTTTGAATGACATTAGTTCTTTAACCCAGTTAAAGACAAGATTTATTTCCTAGATTTGAATAATCATTAAGTAATGATTTTTGGAAATTAAAACTGAATTAGAGTTTTAATGAATCTTTAACGAGATTGAAAAGTGAATTTGATAACTAAAGTTATCAAATTCAAGAAATGATCGAGAATGGAGTATCACCAGTTTTACTCCAGACGATACTTAAATCCTTAATTAAATTTGAACGTGAAATGATAATTGAATTAACCGATAACACCGTGGTGTTAGATATGAATTATTACCAGTTTTACTTCATAGGATGAATAGGTTGGGGTTGGGAAATTTAACAAATGATTACTTCGGTAAGAATATTTGAATAAAGGAATATTCTGGATTGGAATGAGGCATATGTTGTATTTTATAACACTTGTTTATTATGTACGTGAGTTATTCGGAAAGGCCGAGTTTATACCTATTCTGAATAACTGAATCGACGATAAGTCAACGATGAAGATGGTGGTTGAAGGCCGAAGGTCTTTACATTGTTTGGATAATTACTAATTATCTCGATTGGGCTGTACACCCAAGAGGAGGGAATCAGTTGGTGATCATCCAAACGTACTTGGAGATCGATGGATACGCGAGGAATAAGGTTCTCCGGTTTTGTTCAGACCCAGAATGGACTTGTAAATGAATGTGTGTTTGACATCGGATTTCATTCTATGCGATTGATATGCATCGGTTGCATAGCGTGAATTTCCTATGTGGCATGCTGAGATGCAAATGATCAAGGCTTCTGTTGAAAAGCAGAGTCTTGTGGTTGATGATCAAAGCACGGCTTTAATATAGCGTAACTTTGTGTAGAGTTAATTCGCGAGCCTCACACCCCGGTGTGAACCTGAAACGGGAGAGGACATCAGGGAGGGCATGCGTTTCCTTCTAGCTAGGAGTGGTGTTTTGGGTTTTACACAGCCGGACATTTTACTTATGTGGATGACGGATTGCAAGGCGCCTCGGTTATATCGGTCGATCCGGGACCGATGGAGTCATTTGTCTCATTGACGCCCTATAGGGCGGGGAAACGCATTATCCAGAGTTTAAGTTTAATCCACATCGAGTGGACCGGCCCTGACGATCCAAAGGCTTGACAGAGTACTTGCCTTAGGGGCGGGCCAGAGCGTCTCGAAGCTGTGAGGATGATCCCTTACCTCGATTCACAAATGGTAATCCCACTTCCAATACGTGACATTTGCGGTTTAGATTGTAGAGCCTAGTATTGGCAACATGATATATGGTACCCATGCCATCTAGGATTGATACATTTATATTTAAAGTTGTTTTATACATTATGCACTTGTAATACTATCAAATGATTTGTTTTAATGTACCAAGCATGTTTGCCTATTATAAGGGAAAACCCTATCCCCCGGCTTGCGTTGCATTGTGTGATAGGACCTGAGTCTTATAATAGCTTCATTTTTACAAAAAGCATTGCGTTGTTTTGTTATATATGCACTGGTATTCTTGGGAGGAAACCCGTTCCATGTTATATGGCGTGGTCCCTTGATATATCTGATTTTGAAGTAAAGTTTTAAATAACTGTTTTTGTTCTCACACCAGTCGCATGACTGACCTGGATTTTATTGTTTTAACCGAAACTCTGGGTGCCCCTATTTTCCACAGGGGTAGCTAGTAGTTGGGTTTTGCAGATTTATATTCACAAGATCTTGATTTATAGCTGAAGTGATATTCGTAAAGCTCTGTATCCGTGTATTTCTTACAGTTATGTTTTGTATTATTTCTCCGTTGCAGTAATGTATTTAAATCACTAATATTTTTCTGATGTATAATATTTATTCATACTCTGTGTATTCTCGTATTCTGATAAATTGTTATAATAAGCAATGAAAGGTCCTTCTGTTTTTGTTCTAGTTTGTCGTGTTCTCAACTCAATCCGTGCTTTCCTTCACGGGGAAGTTTGGGTCGTTTCATTGTGGTATTAGAACTTTGCTTTACAGAGCTCAGAGAACAAGATGCATTAGAACCAAACGAAAGAATTCATCAGAAATTGGATTAGTAATATCCAATGAGAATGTCTCGTTAGAGATGGGATCAGTAGTATCCTAGAAAGAGTGTAAAGAGTATATTTTTAATAAAGATGAAAACAAAATTTGTTTTGAAAATAAAATTCAATTATACGTATTTGATTATTTATTTTATATTGAGTTTGGACAATCAAGTATATAAAGATTTTTCGTATACACCTGATCCACATATATTCAAAGTTTTATTATACTGGATAGATATAGAATCACATTCTAGTCGCTCGGAGATAGTTCTGATGATGGCATGTCATCATCAACACTTGTGTTCGAGTTTCGAAATTGTGATATCTATATATTTCCAATTGACTGGTGTGAGAACCAAAACATAGTTAGAATATATTATTGTGACTTGACATCAAAAACATGATTTTCTGTATATATATATCAAAATTATGAATTTGAAACATTAATTCACTAATTGATTGATAGTTGTGTTGTTTGATTATTGGTTTGATTTATTAAAATTTCGAACCATTTAGGCCGAATTGTACCAAATATTGAAATGTATAGAAAATTGTTTGAATTTTCATACATGTACATGTATATACATTGAACATGTCATAGTAAGGAGGCTAGAGAAGAGGAATAAAATTGTTTGCCCGAAAAATAGGTACATGTTTATTGTATTTCTTGGGGTTTTTTTGATGATTTTATGAGCAGATTGGCTAGCCGCTTGGCCGTTTCTTTTTCTTTTT
Organism: Allium sativum; assembly: GCA_030737875.1. Classification (NCBI taxonomy): domain Eukaryota; kingdom Viridiplantae; phylum Streptophyta; class Magnoliopsida; order Asparagales; family Amaryllidaceae; genus Allium; species Allium sativum. The sequence goes on from CM060923.1 coordinate 257,461,795, forward strand.
GGATTGGAGAGGCCTGTATGGTAATTTCGGGATTTTCCCGGTGCTCCCATGCAGGGGAGTTTATGGCGAAATTTTTCGAAAATTTAGGGTGTCACACAAATTTTTGAAGATTTGAAAAGTTCTTAGAAACTGAAAAGTTGAAGAACTTAAATCATAATGAAAATAATGAAAGTTGAGTTGTTTTGTAAAACAACTTTCAGCTTTGTTCCTTTTCGAGGACGAAAAGTTTTGCGTGGGGAAGATTGTAATAACCCGGAAAATCCGAGCCAATTTAAAATTTTTATTTTGGCAATTTTAGCAAATTTTGGATATTTAAAATGATTTATTTTAAATGATAACGATGAGAAATTTATTTTGAATAGAATTAGAACATATATATTTATTTGAATCATCGTTAGAATATATTTATTTTTAATTATAAAAGGAATTGAAAATGGCATGGTAGTTTGAAAATTCAATTTCAAATTTCAAATGAATGTACAGGATTCAAAATAAACCGGATTTTAGCGAAACCAAAAATATTAGAATCTATTTAAAAATATCTTTCCAACGAATTCGAAAGATTGAAATTTCATAGCGGGAATAAAAAGTTATGCCCAATTGAAAAATCAGAATAGTCGCTAAGGAAAATATAGCCCTTAAAAACGGAAATTTTGCAAATGACCTCCGTTTTCAAAGAAACCACTTTTGTTGGATCAGGGATGTCAAGTTATTTCTAGATTCCAAAATTCGTAATTTTTGAAAGCAATATGTGAGCGCGGCGAAAGAAAACATGTTTTGACAGTTTCTGTCAATTTCGATCGACCAGAAAATGGCCATTTTTCAAACGATCTCAGAATTTGACGAAATTAGTTTTGTTAGGGTCGTATCGTCAATACGAAGCTAGAAAATATTTTTCGCGAATTTTTAGATTCTATATGTCGCCTCGATAAATTGAAATGTGCATTCAAATTCAATATATTGAATTATATTTTGATTTTGACGAAAACCAATTGAAATGATCGAATCAGCTTACGATACATATCCCATTGTGTTCGGAATGAGGTTAATTAGTTTGGGACGACAGTCGTTCGGCCTCGTTTGGAGTTCGTATACAAAGTCAACTTTTTATGGAAAATAAATAAATAAATAAATATAATATATATTGTTGACCCTTCCCTTTCACTCCTCATTCTCTCTCCCCGACCTTTTCTGGAAAAAGAAAAAAATCGTGCCTCTTCCAAATCGCGACAGCCACCTCCTCCACCGTGGGCCTTCGCCATGCCACGCCACCCCTCCGCTCCACCTCCCTCCTACTCTGATCCGCTTCCCCTCCCCTTTCTCAGGTGAAAAACCATGCCTCCTTAACCCTAGAGCCACCAAAACCCGCCGCCATTAACCCCATGGCGCCGCCAATGGCCAGCCGCCGGTCCCCTGAGCCACCCCGACCACTTGCGCGCCATCCACCACCACTCAACGCTGACGTGGACCCCCTCCTACATCTTCTTTTTAGCGAGTTTCTTTAGTTAATTTAGGATTTTTATTTATATGAGAACGAATAAAGTTAGGATTTTTATTGATTTTAAAGTCATGATTTTTATAGAAAAGTTATAATTTTTATTTTGAAAAAAAGATATGATTTTTAGTCGAGTAAAAATATAATTTTTAGTTATATATAAAAGATTGACTTTTTTACATATACTAGTGAAGTAAAAATATGATTTTTACTTTGATAAAAATAGGATTTTTATATGTGAAGCGAATTAAAAATGTGATCTTTATTTGTTTGAAAGCAATATAAAAATATTGTTTCGTTATGTAAAAATATAATTTTTATCGTATGAATAACAACAAAAAGATTAGATTTTATATATAGAAAAGATTTGATTTTTAATAAAGAAAAGATTACATTTTTAGAAGCGAAAAGATTTGATTTTTATTTAAGAAAATGTTTGATTTTTATTTATGAAAAGATAGGATAAATAATCATATAAAGATTTGATTTTAATGATATAAAAATTTGATTTCTATATATAAGTTAGCGAATTAAAAATATTATCTTTATAATATAAACATCGTGTTAAAGAGGGGATTTTGACACATATAGTAGCCTTGATAAAATATGATTTTTATATATGAAATGCCATTATAAAAATGTGATTTTTACTGTTTAACAGCGTGAAAAGGACTGCGATGGGACGAACTGAAAACAAAACAAAAATCCGAACCGATCAGAAATAAAGAATGGCGGAGTGGAACTAAAAGGTGAGAACTCCTCACTTTTATTTTATTTTCTAGTTTGAAATATATATATGCTAGGATGCAGACGGTGCATAGTAACACCCGACACCGGTCATCCACAGACCATGGATGACTTGTTTGTTCGTTTTATGTGTTGTGAAAATTGATCGTGTGATGTGGAATGAATAAATATTTTATAGTTAATAATATAATTTTTAACGTGTATATAAAATAAATATTTATAAACAAATCGGACGATTTGTTTATGTACACACATTTGACTGATATTGATTGGGACGATAAATTTTACACATCGCCCAACTGCACAAATAAATTCATTATTTGTTGATTGAAACCCCACACGGGTATTGGGATGATACTGAACATACACTAATCCTAATAGTTAGTTGTATGTCGATCGATTAGTTGTCAGACTGTTATAAGCATTAAATATTTATATTTGATGCTTATACAGTGTAGAATGCACTCTGGATAATGGATGATTATTTATCACTGTTGTTGTATACATGTATTGTATGAAATCCATATAATCACATTGTATGGTAATTGACTGTGTCTTATTCCAGTTCAGAAGAATAAATATCTTAAAATAACGATTATTTTAAAATAACGAATATTTTCAAATAATGTTCAGAAAATAATCAAAATATGATTTTGATGTTCGATTTGGGATGGACACGAATATATTTAAATATATAAAACCGTGTCAATTAGGTTGACGCCATTTTGACGTGAACGATATTTACATCGATTTTATTCATTTTTATAATGAATATCGAAAAGGAATTGATTTCAAAATATAATGTTTTGAAAATATTATCGTATATAAATCGATGATATGAAATATTCAATTTTGATTTGAAATTGAATATGAAGTTGAAATCGTTCTGAAAACGAATTTAAAACGATTTATAAAATACGTTTTAAAAGGAAATTGACAATATATATATATAACGGCCTGAATAGTACGCGCCACGCTGCGGCAGTTCGCGAATTTCGACCATTGACTTCGAATGGACATTACGGGAGATCCGACCGTCGGATTCTCCTAAAACCGGAACCGTTGGGTTCGCATCGAAAAGAGCTTTCTAATGAATATTAGAGATTTGAAATCTAATGGTTGTATTTGGGATTATGAACAAATCAAATTTGGAAAAGGTCGTTGTAAGTGCAGTTCGATGGCCGTTTATGGAAATCGACTGTACGGGCCTTGATAAAATTATTAAAAATATCAGTAATTAGTGTAAAATCATAAGAAATGATTTGGAAAGAACATGGATGAAAAATTCCATATTTGAAAAGATAAAAATAGATTTTTATCGAAATGAACTAGTTTTGAACTAGAATTATATTCCATTTATTTTTAAAATAAATAAATTGGATTTGAAATGTTTTTAAAAATAACCAAAATTTCCAATATATAAATTGGAATGGATTTGAAACGAAATTGTCTTCAGAATATTTCGATGTTGGATTTGGTGATTATACAGATATTGTTATGGAAATTTGAAAGATATATTTATATCTTTATTTCCAATACGATATTTATTGGTCGTAGAATTTGATATTGAATATAAGCCAATATATTTTCTGTTCAGAGCCTTGTTTTTAATATCAAATGGGATTTGGGTTTGTCGTGAATGGTGCCTTCATTAACACTGTTCTTAAATCCGGTTGAGAAAAAGATTAAATCTTTTTATTTAGATTTAATGAAGTATACCAATTAAACAATATCTAATTGGAAATGAATTGGAATTGATTTTTGGGTTTATCGTGAACGGTATTTTAAATAACACTTGTTCTTTAACCCGATAATTAATGGAATGTAAATGGGGTTTGTTGTGAACTGTGTTTTAACAACATTCGTTCTTTAACCCGATTTATAGTGAAATGGGATTTGGAATTTATAAATCTTTTTGATAAGATTTAAGGGAGATTTTCCAAAGTAAAGTTTTCCAATTTAATAAAATAAATTGGAATGGAATTCAATTTGGTAATAATCGAAGTGAATTTCTGTGGAGGAAGACTGCTAATATATATGGAATCTAAAAGGCTTTTTCGTTATTCGATTTATATGATCAGTCGGATATGGAAGTTTATATCGATTATATATATTGATTTGTTTTCCGTGAAAATTCCATTGTTAATCGAATGTGATTTTAGGTTTATCGTGAGCTGTGTTTTGAATGACATTAGTTCTTTAACCCAGTTAAAGACAAGATTTATTTCCTGGATTTGAATAATCATTAGTAATGATTTTTGGAAATTAAAACTGAATTAGAGTTTTAATGAATCTTTAATTAGATTGAAAAGTGAATTTGATAACTAAAGTTATCAAATTCAAGAAACGATCGAGAATGGAGTATCACCAGTTTTACTCTAGATGATAGTTAAATCTTTAATTAGATTTGAACATGAAATGGTAATTGAATTTACCGATAACACCGTCGTGTTAGATATGAAGTATTACTAGTTTTACTTCATGGGATGAATAGGTTGGAGTTGGGAAATTTAACAAATGATTACTTCTGTAAGGTTCGCTAATCCCGACTAGTTTTGATAAACCATAATTTGGTTTGAATTGATATTCAAAAAAAGATTAAAGAATAAATTTAAAGAATTTATCTTTGATAAAATTAATGGGAACCTTTCCCAAAATATAAGAATATTTGAATAAAGGAATATTCTAGATTGGAATGAGGCGTGTGTTGTGTTTTATAACACTTGTTTATTATATATGTGAGTTATTTGGAAAGGTCTGGTTTATACCCATTCTGAATAACTGAATCGACGATAAGTCGACGATGAAGATGGTGGTTGAAGGCCGGAGGTCTTCACATAATTTGGATAATTACTGATGATCTTGATTGGGCTGTACACCCAAGAGGAGGGAATCAGTTGGTGATTGTCTGGACATACTTGGAGATCGATGGATATGCAAGGAATAAGGTTCCTCCGGTTTCGTGTAGACCCGGAATGGACTTGTAAATGGTGTGTGTCTGAGATCGAATTTCATTCTGTGCGATTGATATACATTGGTTGCATAGCGTGAATTGCCTGTGTGGCATGCTGAGATGCAAATGATCAAGGCTTCTGTTGAAAAGCAAAGTCTTGTGGTTGATGATCAAAGCACGACTTTAATATAGTGTAGCTTTGTGTAGCATTAATTCGCAAGCCTCACACCCCTTTGTAAACCAGAAACGAGAGAGGATATCAGGGAGGGCATGCGTTTCCTTCTAGCTAGGAGTGGTGTTTTTGGTTTTACACGCCCGGTCATTTTACTTATGTGGATGACGGATTGCGAGGCGCGTCGGTTATATCGGTCGATCCGGGACCGATGGAGTCATTTGGCATTTTGACACCCCATAGGGCGAGGAAACGCATTGTCCAGGGTTTAAGTTTAGTCCACATCGAGTGGACTGGCCCTTACGATCCAAAGGCTTGACAGAGTACTTGCCTGAGGGGAGGGCTAGAGCATCTCGAAGCGGTAAGGATAATCCCTTGCCTCGGTTCACAGATGGAAATCCAACTTCCAATACGTGACATTTGCGGTTTTGATTGTGGAGCTAGTATTGGCGACATGATATATGGTACCCATGCCGTCTAGGATTGATACATTTATATTTGAAGTTATTTTATACACTATGCACTTATAATACTATCAAATGATTTGTTTTAACGTACCAAGCATGTTTGGCTATTATAAGGGAAAACACTATCCCCCGGCTTGCGTTGCATTGCGTGATAGGACCTGGGTCTTATAATAGCTTCATTTTTCCAAAAAGCATTGCGTTGTTTTGTTATATATGCACTGGTATTCTTGGGAGGAAACCTGTTTCGTGTTGCGTGGTCCCTTGATATATCTGATTTTGAAGTAAAGTTTTAAATAACTGTTTTAGTTCTCACACCAGTCACATGACTGACCTGGAGTTTATTATTTTAACCTAAACCCTGGGTGCCCTATTTTCCACACGGGCAGCTAGTAGTTGGGTTTTGCAGATTTATATTCACAGGATCCTGGTTTATAACTGAAGTGATATTCGGAAAGGTCAGTATTCGTGCTTTTCTTTCAGTTATGTTTTGTATTATTTCTCCGCTGCAGTAATGTATTTAAATCTCTGATATTTTTTCTGATGTATAATATTTATTCATACTCTGTATATTCTTGTATTCTGATGAAATTGTTATAATAAGTAATGAAAGGTCCTTCTGTTTGTGTTCTTGTTTGTCGTGTTCTCAACTCAATCCGTGCTTTCCTTCACGGGGAAGTTCGGGTTGTTTCGAAGAGAGTGGCTGAATAGAAAGCGATGAGGGAAGCCATGAAAAAGGATGAGATGGAGGCGTAGTGGGCTAAAGCGACCGAGAAGAAGGGCACCTCAGTGATACTTGTGCTCACCAGTGAAGCCAAACCGAAGCCTTTGTAAGTAATCCCGCTCACTGAAGAGGCGATCACTGAAATCTTTAGTGGCAACGAGGATGAGGATAAGTTCAAGGTGGTGCCCTAATGGTTAGCTTCTCCGACCAAGGGAAAAATGGGAAGAGGGGGAGCAGCTCCCAAAAGACGAGGAAGAATCCAGTGCTGAGTTTGACAGGATGAAGAAGGGAGGCTCGTCATAGTGAAGGTTACAGAAAGTTTTTGGTTATGTAGACCGATAGGATACGTGAGTATGACCCTCACTTTTGGATGCATGATGTGGTTTTTGTGTACATCACGTCATTAGAAAGAAAATAGACACTTGTAGTTTGCATTTGTTGTGAATAAAAGTTTTAGTTGACTTTGTTTATATCTCATGATGTATTGAGTATTTGAACTTTCGTCTACGCTTTCCAGTATTTGTACTTGCGTAAATGTACTCGTCGTCACACTTAGGTAACTATTGTCAATGGCTTCACCATTGAGGTTCTCAAGTCGCGCGACGCTTGTATGTGCTAGCTCCACTCTCGAGGTTCTCATTCTCTTAAGAGCCTTGAGTCGTGCGGAGTCCGTGTTTGCTGTCTCTTCTCCCGAGATCTCCTTGTGGTCGTTGGTCCCAAGTCGAGAGGAGGCAAGATGGACATCTTTAGTTCGTCCTTTAGACTCTCCTGTCATTTTGTTTGGGTTAGAATTCGAGGGTGTCATCGGTTCGCCAATTTTGTACCCAGATTCAGACCTTGTGGGCTAGATGAATCCAGTGAGTGGTCGATACCTGAATGGTGGATTGCCCCTAGGTCGGAGACCTAGGAACGTGGTTGGACACTCAAGTTGAGTATCCTGAGTTATTTATACTTGGCTTCGTCGTTCGTTCGTGACTCAAGTTGGGTTATTTATACTTGGCCTCGTTGTTGGTTAGAGACCCGAGTTGTGTTATTTATATCCAGACGCGTCGTTGTTTCGAGGCTCGAGTTGGAGGATCGATTCCAAGCTTCGAGGTGCCGATCTAGTGTTGTGCGCTGCTCGTGTATGTAAGTCACTTGTAATAGTTCCTCAAACGTACTATGCAGAAAGTAAAAGCACCAATTACATGGTGTCTGAAATTATCTTTATATATAACTTTAGCAGTAATGTACTTTACTTTACAATGCCTTGAAATTTGAAAACAAAACATTGATGGAAAGCAGTATATCTATACAATAAACATAGTGAAGTAGCAACAGAGGTGTTCATTGTTCCATGCTCTTACAAGTTCGGTGCCATCAAAGGTCGTTCGCTTAAAGGTTCCATCTCCAGGTCTCTGTTATATGACGTACATACTTTCTCAGCGAGGACCAAAACTGGTCGGTATGGGAAAAATCTGCTTTAGTATGAGGTTGTCGATGTCAAAGTGCTTAGGGCTGATTTTGGAGTTGAAGTATCAGGCAATTCATTACCCATGAGCGGCGGCTCTGAATTCAGCTTCGTCTCTTTTCTCTTCGAGCAAATCAAGTGATACCAAAGAAAGCCTTAGTTGGTCCTCCGATCATAGTATGCGACTCCATGAGATTGGAGTTTGAGCTCAATGGGAACGATGGCTTCAGATCCATAAGAAAGAGCGAATGGAGTGTGACTGGTCGTTGACTTATGAGTAGTCTGGTAAGCCCATAGGGCTAGATGGAGTTCATATACATATAAGACTTGGGTCTTTTCCATACGCATATGGATGATGGATTTAATCGCTTTGTGTGACGGCAAGAAATTTCGCTCGGTCCGAACCAGTCGCTAAACCGATCCAGGCCGTTCGAAACGCCCTATCGTTTGAGAACACGACAAAACAGAACGCATACAGAAGAACATTTCATTGTATATTACAACAATGCACCAGAATACATGAATATACAGAGTATAAACAAATAAATATTACACAGAAATATCAGAGATTTAAATTACATTTAAATACATAGCAGCGGAAAATAATACAATACACAACTAGAAGGAGATATACGGATACAAAGCTTTCCGGATATCGTTCCAGCTGTAAACCAGGATCCTGTGAATACAAATCTGCAAAACCAAAACTACTAGCTGCCCGTGTCGAAAATAAGGGCACCCAGAGTTTAGGTTAAAACAATAAACTCCAGGTCAGTCATGTGACTGGTGTGAGAACTAAAACAGTTATTAATCTTTATTTTCAAAGGTAAATCAAGGGACCACGCCGCATAACACGGAACGGGTTTCCTCCCAAGAATACCAGTGCATAAAACAAACAGCGCAATGCTAAATAAAGAAAGATGAAGCTGTTATAAGACCCAGGTCCTATCACACAATGCAACGCAAGCCGGGGATAGGGTTTTCCCTTATAACAGCCAAAGAATGCTTGATACGTTTAAAACAAATCATTTGATACTATTATAAGTGCATAGTGTATAAAACAACTTCAAATCATAAGTATCAATCATAGGCGGCATGAGCGCCCCATCCCACTATGTCACCATATATAGGTTTACATATAAAACCGCAAAGTCACGTATTTGGAAATTGGATTTCCGTTTATGAACCGAGGCAAAAGATAGTCCTCAACCGATTCGAGACAATCTAGCCCATGTCTCAGGATCAGAACGCATCAACCCTTTAGATCGTCAGGGCCGGTCCACCGATGTGGATTATTATGCCTGAACACTACGTTTCTCCGCCCTTTGGGGCGTAAGCGAGCCAACTAAATGACTCCATCGGTTCGAGAACGACCGATCAATCCGAGGCGCCTCGCAACAGCAACAACCACATAAGTCAAACTCGTCAGGGCGTGTAAAACCACTAACGCCACTTCTAGCTAGAAAGAAACGCAAGTCCTCCCTGATGTCCCTCCCGTTTTTGGTTCATACCGGGTGTGAAACTCGCGAAGCAAACGTTACACAAAGCTACGCCAGAAAGGCCTTGCTTTGATCATCACCACAAGACTTTGCTTTTCAACAGAGGCCTCGATCAATTGCCACTTAGGCATGCCACACAGGCAATTCACTCCATGCGTTTGATATCCATCAATATATAACCCCTGAGCTCGTACGTCTCAGAGAAGGGCGTTAAGCAAGAGAATAAATTCTCCGCCGCCAAACAGATATATATTTAATAGAGATCAATCACACAGACTAAAATCCAATGTCAGACACACAGTCCATTTACAAGTCCGTTCTGGGTCTGAACGAAACCGGAGGCACCTAGTACCCCGCATATCCATCGATCTCCAAGTACGTCTGGACGATCACTAACTGTTTCCATCTTCTTGGGTGTACAGCCCAATCAAGATCATCAGTAATTACCCAAACGACGTGAAGACCTCCGGTCTTCGACCGTCGTCTTCATCTTCGACTTATCGTCGTATCAGTTATTCAGAATGGGATAAACCCGGTCTTTCCGAATAACTCGCGTATATTTAAATAAGTGTTACACAAACACAACATACGCCTCATTCCAATTCATCAGTCACTAACCGTAAATTAATCAAGAGAATAATTCCCCAAATATTAACCCCGAAGGCCGAAACCAACATCAGATCAATATCCAGAAAACCATTCTGCTTAGCTAACCGACAGTTAGTTTCTAAATTTCACATTCATAGGGAAAGGTTCCCATTAATTTTATCCAAGACAAATTCCTTGGACTTATCCTTTATTCTATTTTTGAATCTCAATTCAAACTAGTCGGGATTAGCGAACCTTACCGAAGTAATCATTTGTTTTAATTTCCCAATCCCAACCTATTCATCCCATGAAGTAAAACTGGTAGTACTTCATATCTAACACCATGGTGTTATCGGTAAATTCAATTACCATTTCACGTTCAAATCTAATTAAAGATTTAACTATCGCCTGGAGCAAAACTGGTGATACTCCATTTTCGATCATTTCAATCTAATTAAAGATTCATTAAAACTCCACTTAGTTTTAATCGTTAACTGGGTTAAAGAATCAGTGTCATTTAAAACACGGTTCACGATAAACCCAAAATCACATTCCATTAATTATCGGGTTAAAGAACGAGTATTATTTAAAAACACTGTTCACGATAAACCCAAAAATCAATATCAATTCAATTCCAATTAAATATTATTTAATTGGTACACTTCATTAAATCTAAATAAAAAGATTTAATCTTTTCTCAACTGGGTTCAAGAACAGTGTTAGTGAAGACACCATTCACGACAAACCCAAATCACGTTCGATATTCAATACAAGGCTCTGAATAGAAAATATATCGGCTTATATTCAATATCAAATTCTACGACTAACAAATGTCGTATTGGAAATAACGATATAAATATATATCTTTCAAATTTCCATAACAACACCTGTATAATCACGAATTCCAACATCGAAATATTCCGAAGACAATTCCGATTCAAATCCACTCCAATGCAATCATTGGATATTCTGGTTATTTTTAAAACCCTTTTCAAATTCAATTTATTTATTTAAAAATAAATAGAATTATATTTCTAGTTCAAAACTAGTTCATTTCGATAAAAATCTATTTTTATCTTTTCAAACATGGAGTTTTTCATCCCAAATCTTCACAAATCATTTCTTATGATTTTACACAAATTATTACTATTTTTAATAATTTTATCAAGGCCCGTACAGTCGATTTCCACCAATGGCCATCGAACTGCACTTACAGCGACCTTTTTCCAAATTTGATTTGGACATAATTCCAAATCCAACCGTTAGATTTCTAATTTCTAACATTCATTAGAAAGCTCTTTTCGATACGAACCCAACGGTTCCGGTTTTAGGAGAATCCGACGGTCGGATCTCCCGTAATGTCCGTTTGAAATAAATGGTCGAAATTTACGAACTGCCGCGGCGCGGCGCGTTCTATTCAGGCCATTATATTATATATATAATATATATAATATATATTTCGTCGATTTCTATTTAAAACGAATTATATAAATAGTTTTAAATTCGTTTCAAAAGCAATTTCAACTTCCGTTTCAATTCAAATCAAAATTGAATTCTTCTCTATAAATTCGTTTTAAAATTCATTTCTATTCAATTCAAATTTCAATTCAATTTGAATTCATATTCAATTCAATTCATTTCGAAATCGTTTTCAATTCAATTCATTTCGAAATCGTTTTCAATTCAATTCATTTCGAAATCGTTTTCAATTCAATTCATTTCGAAATCGTTTTCAATTCAATTCATTTCGAAATCGTTTTCAATTCAATTCATTTCGAAATCGTTTTCAATTCAATTCATTTCGAAATCGTTTTCAATTCAATTCATTTCGAAATCGTTTTCAATTCAATTCATTTCGAAATCGTTTCCAATTCAATTCATTTCGAAATCGTTTTCAATTCAATTCATTTCGAAATCGTCTTCAATTCAATTCATTTCGAAATCGTTTTCAATTCAATTCATTTCGAAATCGTTTTCAATTCAATTCATTTCGAAATCGTTTTCAATTCAATTCATTTCGAAATCGTTTTCAATTCAATTCATTTCGAAATCGTCGATTTCGAAATCACTTTTCAATATTCATTTTAGAATGAATAAAATCGATATAAATATCGTTCACGTCAAAATGGCATCAATCTAATCAACACGGCTTCATAAATTTCTATTTTTCAAATTTGAATGAGGCCCAATCAATTACCATATAAAATTAATTATATGGATTTTCCATACAACACATGTATATAATAGCAACGATAAATAATCAACCATCAACCAAAGTGCACTACACCGTATAAGCATCAAATATAGATATCTAATGCTTATAACAGCCTGTCAATCAATCGATTGACATATTTAATCAATCAGGATGAGTGAACTTCAAATTTCATCCCAACACCCGTGTGGGGTTTCAAACAATCAAACACAGATTTTTTTTATTCGTGCAGTTGGGCGATGTGTAAAATTTATCGTCCCAATCAATGTCATTCAAATAAGTGTACATAAACAAACCGTCTGGTTTGTAAATGAATATTTATTTATTCACGTTCACGTTAAAAATTATATTTTTAACGACAAAACATTTTATTCCAACATATGAATTTCTATTCATTTCATTCTTTCAATAAAATGATATTTTTATTTTCTAACATATTTTAGAAAATTTCGGCGGCATAACGGCACGATACTAGAAACGGGACAAGGCCTAGCCTTATCCCCGGTCTAGTGAAGGCCCACGCCATTCACACATCAATCAAATCAATTTCATCTCACCCAACAATTCAATTCAAACAAATAATTCAACTAATCTATGCAACCAAACAAACAAGTCCATGGTCTGTGGACGATTGTGTCGGGTGCTACTAAGCACCGTCTGCATCCTAGTATATATATATAACTAGAAAAGAAATTGAAAGGTGAGAAATTCTCACATATAGCTATCCAATCATCTCGACTCTTCTTTTGCAGAAGTCTTCGTCGTTTCGCCTTTTTGTTACCTTCGCCCGTATTCTCTACATATGTAAAAATCGAATTTTTGCTATGTTATTCAATATATAAAAATCGAATTTTTATTTCAAAGTTCAATATATAAAAATTGAATTTTTATTTCAAAGTTCAATATATAAAAATCGAATTTTTATTTCAAAGTTCAATATATAAAAATTGAATTTTTATTTCAAAGTTCAATATATAAAAATCGAATTTTTATTTCGATGTTCAATATATAAAAATCATATTTTTACTTCTATTCTAAAGTTTAAAATCAAATCAGTTTTAAATTAATTTAAAATTCAGTTTTTAACATTAAACAAAATCAGTTTTTAACATTAAACAAAATCAGTTTTTAACATTAAACAAAATCAGTTTTTAACATTAAACAAAATCAGTTTTTAACATTAAACAAAATCAGTTTTTAACATTAAACAAAAGCAGTTTTTAACATTAAACAAAATCAGTTTTTAACATTAAACAAAATCAGTTTTTATAGAATTAAACAAAATCAGTTTTTATAGAATTAAACAAAATCAGTTTTTATAGAATTAAAAATAAAATAAAATAAAATAGAAATAACTTACATTTCTGCGAAGAGGGGGGGGGGGAAATCAGGGGCTGTTGGCGATCAGAGGAGGCGGAGGGGGTTGCTGGAGGCGCGTCAGCAGGCCGGAGGCGGTGGTGGGCACGGTTTAGGCGAGGTAGGGTGGCGGTCTCCTCACGATTTGGGCTTTGGGGAAATGGGGCATGAACGGGCATAGGAAGAGAGGAGGAGGGAGAAGAAGGTGGTGTCTTCGACTGGGGAGGTGGCGCTTCGACTGCGACGGTGGAGGAAGAGGCGGATGATCGAGCGACGGGGGAAGCCATTTCGATTTAGGGATTTTGAAAAAGAAAAGAAAGAAAAAAAAGAAAAAAAGGAAAAAGGCTGCGCAGTTTTATTAAATTAGGTTTAGAGAGATAAAGGGCTGAGGTGTATATTTATATATAATATAATTATTTTCCTTTCCTCTAAAAAGTTGATTTTTCAAACTATCTTGCAATCGAACCCAACGACTACCGTCCTTAGCTAATTACCCCCATTCCGAACACAATGGGATATGTATCATAGGCTGATTCGATCGTTTCAATCAGTTTTCGTCAAAATCAACATATAACTCTATATATTGAATTTGAACGCGCATTTCAAATTACCGGGGTCACATACTAGCTCGAAAAATTACAGAAAAATATTTTCTACCTTTGTATTGACGATACGGTCCTAACAAAACTATTTTCGTCGAATTCTGAGACCGTTGGAAAAATGGCCAATTTCCAGTCGATTAAAATCAACTGAAACTGGTCAAACGCGTTTTCCTTTGCCACGCTCACATATTGATTCGAAAAATTATGAAATTTGAAACCTAGCAATAACTTGACATCACGGACCCAACAAAACTGGTTTCGTCGAAATCCGAGGTCGTTTGCAAAATGTCCATTTTTAAGGGCCTGAATTCCATAGCGACTATTCAGAATTTTCAACTGGACATATCTTTTGATTCCCGCTACGAACTTTGGATTTTTCGGATTTGTTGGAAAGATATTATCAAATAGATCCTTTGATTTCTGGTTTCACTAAAATCCGGATTGTTTTGCACCCGGTACATTCAATTGAAGTTTGAAATCGAATTATCGAACTACCGCGCCATTTTCAATTCTATTTATAATTATATATAAATATTTATATTCTAACGACGACGTATATAATATATACGTCGAATTATATTCAAAATAAATTTCTCGTCGATATTATTTAAAATAATCTATTTTAAATATTCAAAACTCGCTAAAATTGCCAAAATAAAAATTTTAAACTGGCCCAGATTTTCCGGGTTGTTACAATCTCCCCCACTTAAATCTTTTCGTCCCCGAAAAGGAACAAAGTCGAAAGTGGTTTGATTATTCAACTCTACGCTCGATCTGGCTTCTATTCTCCAACTCTTTAGTTTCTGAGAATTTTCAAAATTTCAAAAATTTGGCTAACACCCTAAATTTTCGAAAAATTTCGCCATAACCTCCCCTGCACCGGGAGCATCGGGGAATTTCAAATAGCTTCCCCGGTCCTTCAGATCTCAAAAAGAAAAAGAAAAAGCCAAGCGGCTAGCCAATAGGCTCATAAAATCATCATCACCCAAACAAAACAGTAAATTATGTAGTAAACATGTACCTATTTGTCGGGCAAACAAATTTTATTCTCTGCTCTAGCCTCCTTGCTATGACCTGTTCAATATAAGTATATATATATATATGCAAGCAAATGCAACCAATTTTCAATATAATTCAATATTTGATTCAATTAGGCTAATTGGCTAAAAATTAGCAAACAAATAGGCAAACAACACAAACATCAATCAATTAGTGAATTAGAGTTTCAAATTCATAATTTTTGATATATATACAGAAAATCTTGTTTTTGATGCCAATTCACAACAATGTGTTCTAACTATATAAGTTTTGGTTCTCACACCAGCCTAATGGAAATATATAGGAAATCATACCTTCGTCACTCGAAAATAAATACTGGTAACGCTGCAGCATTATCAGAACCATTCCCGGGCAACTAGAATGTGATTCTATATCTATCTAATATATTAAAACTTCGAATATACGTTCATGACGCGTATATGCAAAACCTTTATATACTAGATTGTCCATATTCAAAATAAATAAATAATCAAATACGTATAAAACGATTTAAATTTTCAAAACAAAATTGTTTTCATTTGAAAAATATACTCTTCACACTCGTTCTAGGATACTACTGATCCTATCTCTAACGAGTCATTCTAATTGGATATTACTAATCCAATATCTGATGAATTCTTTCGTATGGTTCTAATGTGTCTTGTTCTCAAGCTCTGTAAACCAAAGCTCTGATACCAACTGTGACGGCAAGAAATTTCGCTCGGTCCGAACCAGTCGCTAAACCGATCCAGGCCGTTCGAAACGCCCTATCGTTTGAGAACACGACAAAACAGAACGCATACAGAAGAACATTTCATTGTATATTACAACAATGCACCAGAATACATGAATATACAGAGTATAAACAAATAAATATTACACAGAAATATCAGAGATTTAAATTACATTTAAATACATAGCAGCGGAAAATAATACAATACACAACTAGAAGGAGATATACGGATACAAAGCTTTCCGGATATCGTTCCAGCTGTAAACCAGGATCCTGTGAATACAAATCTGCAAAACCAAAACTACTAGCTGCCCGTGTCGAAAATAAGGGCACCCAGAGTTTAGGTTAAAACAATAAACTCCAGGTCAGTCATGTGACTGGTGTGAGAACTAAAACAGTTATTAATCTTTATTTTCAAAGGTAAATCAAGGGACCACGCCGCATAACACGGAACGGGTTTCCTCCCAAGAATACCAGTGCATAAAACAAACAGCGCAATGCTAAATAAAGAAAGATGAAGCTGTTATAAGACCCAGGTCCTATCACACAATGCAACGCAAGCCGGGGATAGGGTTTTCCCTTATAACAGCCAAAGAATGCTTGATACGTTTAAAACAAATCATTTGATACTATTATAAGTGCATAGTGTATAAAACAACTTCAAATCATAAGTATCAATCATAGGCGGCATGAGCGCCCCATCCCACTATGTCACCATATATAGGTTTACATATAAAACCGCAAAGTCACGTATTTGGAAATTGGATTTCCGTCTATGAACCGAGGCAAAAGATAGTCCTCAACCGATTCGAGACAATCTAGCCCATGTCTCAGGATCAGAACGCATCAACCCTTTAGATCGTCAGGGCCGGTCCACCGATGTGGATTATTATGCCTGAACACTACGTTTCTCCGCCCTTTGGGGCGTAAGCGAGCCAACTAAATGACTCCATCGGTTCGAGAACGACCGATCAATCCGAGGCGCCTCGCAACAGCAACAACCACATAAGTCAAACTCGTCAGGGCGTGTAAAACCACTGACGCCACTTCTAGCTAGAAAGAAACGCAAGTCCTCCCTGATGTCCCTCCCGTTTTTGGTTCATACCGGGTGTGAAACTCGCGAAACAAACGTTACACAAAGCTACGCCACAAAGGCCTTGCTTTGATCATCACCACAAGACTTTTCTTTTCAACAGAGGCCTCGATCAATTGCCACTTAGGCATGCCACACAGGCAATTCACTCCATGCGTTTGATATCCATCAATATATAACCCCTGAGCTCATACGTCTCAGAGAAGGGCGTTAAGCAAGAGAATAAATTCTCCGCCGCCAAACAGATATATATTTAATAGAGATCAATCACACAGACTAAAATCCAATGTCAGACACACAGTCCATTTACAAGTCCGTTCTGGGTCTGAACGAAACCGGAGGCACCTAGTACCCCGCATATCCATCGATCTCCAAGTACGTCTGGACGATCACTAACTGTTTCCATCTTCTTGGGTGTACAGCCCAATCAAGATCATCAGTAATTACCCAAACGACGTGAAGACCTCCGGTCTTCGACCGTCGTCTTCATCTTCGACTTATCGTCGTATCAGTTATTCAGAATGGGATAAACCCGGTCTTTCCGAATAACTCGCGTATATTTAAATAAGTGTTACACAAACACAACATACGCCTCATTCCAATTCATCAGTCACTAACCGTAAATTAATCAAGAGAATAATTCCCCAAATATTAACCCCGAAGGCCGAAACCAACATCAGATCAATATCCAGAAAACCATTCTGCTTAGCTAACCGACAGTTAGTTTCTAAATTTCACATTCATAGGGAAAGGTTCCCATTAATTTTATCCAAGACAAATTCCTTGGACTTATCCTTTATTCTATTTTTGAATCTCAATTCAAACTAGTCGGGATTAGCGAACCTTACCGAAGTAATCATTTGTTTTAATTTCCCAATCCCAACCTATTCATCCCATGAAGTAAAACTGGTAGTACTTCATATCTAACACCATGGTGTTATCGGTAAATTCAATTACCATTTCACGTTCAAATCTAATTAAAGATTTAACTATCGCCTGGAGCAAAACTGGTGATACTCCATTTTCGATCATTTCAATCTAATTAAAGATTCATTAAAACTCCACTTAGTTTTAATCGTTAACTGGGTTAAAGAATCAGTGTCATTTAAAACACGGTTCACAATAAACCCAAAATCACATTCCATTAATTATCGGGTTAAAGAACGAGTGTTATTTAAAAACACTGTTCACGATAAACCCAAAAATCAATATCAATTCAATTCCAATTAAATATTATTTAATTGGTACACTTCATTAAATCTAAATAAAAAGATTTAATCTTTTCTCAACTGGGTTCAAGAACAGTGTTAGTGAAGACACCATTCACGACAAACCCAAATCACGTTCGATATTCAATACAAGGCTCTGAATAGAAAATATATCGGCTTATATTCAATATCAAATTCTACGACTAACAAATGTCGTATTGGAAATAACGATATAAATATATATCTTTCAAATTTCCATAACAACACCTGTATAATCACGAATTCCAACATCGAAATATTCCGAAGACAATTCCGATTCAAATCCACTCCAATGCAATCATTGGATATTCTGGTTATTTTTAAAACCCTTTTCAAATTCAATTTATTTATTTAAAAATAAATAGAATTATATTTCTAGTTCAAAACTAGTTCATTTCGATAAAAATCTATTTTTATCTTTTCAAACATGGAGTTTTTCATCCCAAATCTTCACAAATCATTTCTTATGATTTTACACAAATTATTACTATTTTTAATAATTTTATCAAGGCCCGTACAGTCGATTTCCACCAATGGCCATCGAACTGCACTTACAACGACCTTTTTCCAAATTTGATTTGGACATAATTCCAAATCCAACCGTTAGATTTCTAATTTCTAACATTCGTTAGAAAGCTCTTTTCGATACGAACCCAACGGTTCCGGTTTTAGGAGAATCCGACGGTCGGATCTCCCGTAATGTCCGTTTGAAATAAATGGTCGAAATTTACGAACTGCCGCGGCGCGGCACGTTCTATTCAGGCCATTATATTATATATATAATATATATAATATATATTTCGTTGATTTCTATTTAAAACGAATTATATAAATAGTTTTAAATTCGTTTCAAAAGCAATTTCAACTTCCGTTTCAATTCAAATCAAAATTGAATTCTTCTCTATAAATTCGTTTTAAAATTCATTTCTATTCAATTCAAATTTCAATTCAATTTGAATTCATATTCAATTCAATTCATTTCGAAATCGTTTTCAATTCAATTCATTTCGAAATCGTTTTCAATTCAATTCATTTCGAAATCGTTTTCAATTCAATTCATTTCGAAATCGTTTTCAATTCAATTCATTTCGAAATCGTTTTCAATTCAATTCATTTCGAAATCGTTTTCAATTCAATTCATTTCGAAATCGTTTTCAATTCAATTCATTTCGAAATCGTTTTCAATTCAATTCATTTCGAAATCGTTTTCAATTCAATTCATTTCGAAATCGTTTTCAATTCAATTCATTTCGAAATCGTTTTCAATTCAATTCATTTCGAAATCGTCTTCAATTCAATTCATTTCGAAATCGTTTTCAATTCAATTCATTTCGAAATCGTTTTCAATTCAATTCATTTCGAAATCGTTTTCAATTCAATTCATTTCGAAATCGTTTTCAATTCAATTCATTTCGAAATCGTTTTCAATTCAATTCATTTCGAAATCGTTTTCAATTCAATTCATTTCGAAATCGTTTTCAATTCAATTCATTTCGAAATCGTCGATTTCGAAATCACTTTTCAATATTCATTTTAGAATGAATAAAATCGATATAAATATCGTTCACGTCAAAATGGCGTCAATCTAATCAACACGGCTTCATAAATTTCTATTTTTCAAATTGGAATGAGGCCCAATCAATTACCATATAAAATTAATTATATGGATTTTCCATACAACACATGTATATAATAGCAACGATAAATAATCAACCATCAACCAAAGTGCACTACACCGTATAAGCATCAAATATAGATATCTAATGCTTATAACAGCCTGTCAATCAATCGATTGACATATTTAATCAATCAGGATGAGTGAACTTCAAATTTCATCCCAACACCCGTGTGGGGTTTCAAACAATCAAACACAGATTTTTTTTTATTCGTGCAGTTGGGCGATGTGTAAAATTTATCGTCCCAATCAATGTCATTCAAATAAGTGTACATAAACAAACCATCTGGTTTGTAAATGAATATTTATTTATTCACGTTCATGTTAAAAATTATATTTTTAACGACAAAACATTTTATTCCAACATATGAATTTCTATTCATTTCATTCTTTCAATAAAATGATATTTTTATTTTCTAACATATTTTAGAAAATTTCGGCGGCATAACGGCACGATACTAGAAACGGGAAAGGCCTAGCCTTATCCCCGGTCTAGTGAAGGCCCACGCCATTCACACATCAATCAAATCAATTTCATCTCACCCAACAATTCAATTCAAACAAATAATTCAACTAATCTATGCAACCAAACAAACAAGTCCATGGTCTGTGGACGATTGTGTCGAGTGCTACTAAGCACCGTCTGCATCCTAGTATATATATATATAACTAGAAAAGAAATTGAAAGGTGAGAAATTCTCACATATAGCTATCCAATCATCTCGACTCTTCTTTTGCAGAAGTCTTCGTCGTTTCGCCTTTTTGTTACCTTCGCCCGTATTCTCTACATATGTAAAAATCGAATTTTTACTATGTTATTCAATATATAAAAATCGAATTTTTATTTCAAAGTTCAATATATAAAAATTGAATTTTTATTTCAAAGTTCAATATATAAAAATCGAA
The DNA here is from genome assembly GCA_030737875.1 of Allium sativum. NCBI lineage: Eukaryota > Viridiplantae > Streptophyta > Magnoliopsida > Asparagales > Amaryllidaceae > Allium > Allium sativum. The sequence goes on from CM060923.1 coordinate 257,482,749, forward strand.
TTTTTATTTCAAAGTTCAATATATAAAAATTGAATTTTTATTTCAAAGTTCAATATATAAAAATCGAATTTTTATTTCGATGTTCAATATATAAAAATCATATTTTTACTTCTATTCTAAAGTTTAAAATCAAATCAGTTTTAAATTAATTTAAAATTCAGTTTTTAACATTAAACAAAATCAGTTTTTAACATTAAACAAAATCAGTTTTTAACATTAAACAAAATCAGTTTTTAACATTAAACAAAATCAGTTTTTAACATTAAACAAAATCAGTTTTTAACATTAAACAAAATCAGTTTTTAACATTAAACAAAATCAGTTTTTATTGAATTAAACAAAATCAGTTTTTATAGAATTAAACAAAATCAGTTTTTATAGAATTAAAAATAAAATAAAATAAAATAGAAATAACTTACATTTCTGCGAAGAGGGGGGGGGGAAATCAGGGGCTGTTGGCGATCAGAGGAGGCGGAGGGGGTTGTTGGAGGCGCGTCAGCAGGCCGGAGGCGGTGGTGGGCACGGTTTAGGCGAGGTAGGGTGGCGGTCTCCTCACGATTTGGGCTTTGGGGAAATGGGGCATGAACGGGCATAGGAAGAGAGGAGGAGGGAGAAGAAGGTGGTGTCTTCGACTGGGGAGGTGGCGCTTCGAATGCGACGGTGGAGGAAGAGGCGGATGATCGAGCGACGGGGGAAGCCATTTTGATTTAGGGATTTTGAAAAAGAAAAGAAAGAAAAAAAAGAAAAAAAGGAAAAAGGCTGCGCAGTTTTATTAAATTAGGTTTAGAGAGATAAATGGCTGAGGTGTATATTTATATATAATATAATTATTTTCCTTTCCTCTAAAAAGTTGATTTTTCAAACTATCTTGCAATCGAACCCAACGACTACCGTCCTTAGCTAATTACCCCCATTCCGAACACAATGGGATATGTATCATAGGCTGATTCGATCGTTTCAATCAGTTTTCGTCAAAATCAACATATAACTCTATATATTGAATTTGAACGCGCATTTCAAATTACCGGGGTCACATACTAGCTCGAAAAATTACAGAAAAATATTTTCTACCTTCGTATTGACGATACGGTCCTAACAAAACTAGTTTCGCCGAATTCTGAGACCGTTGGAAAAATGGCCAATTTCCAGTCGATTAAAATCAACTGAAACTGGTCAAACGCGTTTTCCTTTGCCACGCTCACATATTGATTCGAAAAATTATGAAATTTGAAACCTAGCAATAACTTGACATCACGGACCCAACAAAACTGGTTTCGTCGAAATCCGAGGTCGTTTGCAAAATGTCCATTTTTAAGGGCCTGAATTCCATAGCGACTATTCAGAATTTTCAACTGGACATATCTTTTGATTCCCGCTACGAACTTTGGATTTTTCGGATTCGTTGGAAAGATATTATCAAATAGATCCTTTGATTTCTGGTTTCACTAAAATCCGGATTGTTTTGCACCCGGTACATTCAATTGAAGTTTGAAATCGAATTATCGAACTACCGCGCCATTTTCAATTCTATTTATAATTATATATAAATATTTATATTCTAACGACGACGTATATAATATATACGTCGAATTATATTCAAAATAAATTTCTCGTCGATATTATTTAAAATAATCTATTTTAAATATTCAAAACTCGCTAAAATTGCCAAAATAAAAATTTTAAACTGGCCCAGATTTTCCGGGTTGTTACACTTTGCTGATAGCCTCGACTTTCCTATTGGGTTGAGGCTACTGCTAAAAATTTCTTCTTGATGGCATAAGGACTTAACTCAGAAATTTTGAACTTGGTTTCGTTTCATAAATGATAGCCCGGGGGCCTCCGAAATGACAGATGATGTTGCGAACGACGAATTTGATCACTTTTTTGGTAGTAATTGTAGTAAAAGGCTCGGCATCAGCCCATTTTGTGAAGTAATCAATTGTGATGATAGCATACTATGCACCGCCTTTGGCTTTTGGAAGAGTTCCAATGATATTGATTCCCCATATGGAGAACGACCAAGGACCGACCATCTTCTTTAGCTCGGTGGAGGGGATCTTGAAATTTTACAAAAACTGTAGCATTTATCGCACTTGCATGCGTAGTCTATCGCATCCCAGTAAAGTGTTGGCAAAAATAGTCCTATCTGAGAATCTTCTTTGCTAGAGTTTTCCTCCTAGTGTAGTCACCGTAATCGCCTACATGCACATATAGTCCATGATTGGCATCATTGTGGGTCGCATACACCAGAGTAATGGAATAGAGAATCCTCTTTGGTAGAGCACCCCATTTTGAATGAGTATGATGAGGATTTACGGATGAGTGCTTGTCTCTCCTTGGAATGACCAGAGATGATTCTGTAAAGCAGGTAGTCCTCGATCGGTGTCATCCAAGACTCAATTTCGGTCTCGGTCTCCGTCTGTAACGAACTGAGATTTTCGACCCAGAAAATCAACACAAAACCCATGTTAATTACTCAGGCATTGAACATTCCAGGTCATTAATAGAAAGAAGTAAGAGGGTGAGAATAGATAAGATAGAAAATTAGAATAGAAGAAGAAGAAGAAGAACACAATCAGAGTAAACACGAATCTCACAACGGAACGAATAAAATATGTTATAACATAATTTTGAAACAAAATAGTATATGTATACAATAATATTATCAGAGTACAACACTTACACACAGCGGAAATAACAATAGCTATATAGTCCTGAAGCCTCCTGCTTCAAGCTCCTCCAAGTATATCTGTAAAGACCTGAACTACTTGACTACCCGTACAAATTTGGGCACCCAAGAGTTTAGGGAAAAACAAAACAAAATAAACTCTGGGTCAGTCATGGGACTGGTGTGAGTAAACTCAAATCATCGGTTTAACTTTTCAAAATCCTTTTCAAAAGAAAAGGTAATCGTAAGACCAATCCACACATAAACACGGATGGTTTTTTCCTTACGATAACCCAAAACACTTTCAAAATCAATACTTCTCTTGATATTATAATAATGTCTAATTACAAGTAATTAACAATCTAGTAGAACGCTTGCATCTCACGTTCTACATATAGTATACAAACAAAACCGTGGGCGCTTATTGGAGATTGGATTCCAACTATGACAAGGTATGGGACCACCGGCCGATAGTGCATCTCTAGAGGAAAATACACTGGGTTCAACAAGAACATCTTACAACCCGGCCCACACATGACCGACCACTCATTTCGCTTGAGTGTATCGAATGTATATCACTAACGATTGGGAGCTACCCACCGTCTTCCCGAAAGGGATAGCATCGATAATAGATAAAAGAATGAAATGGATTTACTCTAGATAGGTGATATACACCCTAATGGGAGCGACCCACTGAGCCATGTTGCCTGCCCGATTTCTGTCATTTCCCGGTTGATGAGGCTTGAGGTCATTACGTATCTTTTGAAACACTTGACCACCATTCACTTTGAATGCCACATCGTCATACTCGTCAAATCACACATTGATTTCTTCAAAAATACCACGGGTATAAAGCTAAGAGAAACGAATTCCTCCGCCACCTAACGCAAGTACGTTTGAAGAGATCAACTTACGTGATCCTTTAGATATACTCTGTCATTGATTCATCCATTCAAGTTTGTCCTGGGACTGGACAAACCAAAGGCACTATTCTGTAAACAGGATAGCCCTTGAATAACTCCGTCTTCAATATTTGATCGCAATGCTAACGTCCATACAGAGTGGTTTTCAGATAATATATCTGATCCCAGTCTCTCCATATTGACGATGGAAAAATAGTCAAAAACTTCGATAGTCGGTGATTTAACTATCAAAGAAAATTAGGTGTACAATCAACGATATTATTTCCAGATGGAAATTCTATCGATCAATCAACATTCAACATTCACCCTTTCAATTTAATTTATCATTAATTCATTCATTCCCCATTTCTATGTACTCAACATCTCTTATTCCCTACATTTATGAAATATACGTCATCAATTATTGGAAAACATTTCCATCTCTGTTTAACGTATTACTGTCATTCCAGTATTCTTTCTCATTAATATTTCATTTTCTATAATTAGAAAATATACCCAATTATATTTGGAAAATGTTTCCAAAATTTATTCAACAGATGTTTAAATAAAACATCACTAAGCCAATTTAAACCATTACACTCATTAACTAAATTCACTTAATCAATCCTCACTATCGAAATTTAACCATTTCTTAATTAAAAACGAAGTCAATTAAGTTGGGGTATAATTACATCTCCGACCTTAACTGAACAACATTTCTAACTTTGAAATAGGCAAAGTTCACTTTTCAAATTCTTTAACAAACTTCCTTACATATCTCTCGGATGCTGTTTACGAACCCACTTCTTTATATTAAAACATTGATTATAATTATAGCGTTATAATCCCTTCTTCCTAAATTTCTACTTTCAAAATATAACTTTTATTCCTTAATTTAACTAAATAACTAAACCACTAATTTATTCATAAATAAGTAAATCTTGATTTAAAACGAAAAGTAAATATTACTTTTCCCGAAATCGATATAGTCGAATTCAACGTATAATTCCCTTTCGAATAGATTCTATTCGATAGCTCCTTTCGAATAAACTATATTCGATAACTCTTTCTTCGAATTACTACATTCGATAATCTCTCTCCGAATGATTTACATTCGATTAACTTTCTACGAATGATTTACATTCGATAAATCTCCTTTCGAATAACTATATTCGATTTACTCCTTTGAATTATCTCATTTTGACTAACTCAACTCGATTAAATCAACTTGATTAACCTACTTGATTTACTCAATTTATTTAACTAAAATTATTTAACTCACTTATCTAGTAACTAATATTCGATCAATTTATATTCGAATAACTATGTCTGTTTTTCGAATGGCTAATATTCGATTTAACTTCTTTCGCTTGACTCTAGATCGCAGCGATCACAATGGTTGCGCCTAATTCCCTTAGGAAACATCCGACCGCCATAGGCTATCTGCAGCCCTGCGAATTACGCTAGCAGTCATACGAAATGGCAACTCATCCTGAATAACTAGGTTTGACTAACTCTATCTCATATAACTATATTCAATCAACTCTAATTGAATAACTAATATTCAATAAATTCTAATTCGATTAACTCTATCTAATTAACTCTAACTGGTTAACTCTAACTGATTAACTCTACATTTATTCAGTTTCAAATATCGATGTTGAAATCAATTCTTACTTCTCTATATAGGTCCTGACCTATATATTCTATTTATCCAGTGATAAACATTTCATTTGATTTGTAAAATATTATTCATAAATTTATCTTCTCAATCTATCGATCAGAATATATTTTATTTAAAACCTTTGCTTTAAATCCATATCATATTATACCTGTGTGCGAAGCCCGGGTTTAAATCTTTCAAATGTAAAAATTCTCCTTTTATACAATTCTAGTCACCTTTCAAGTATTTCCTTTTAAAATCAATTTATTTACAAAATAAATCCCTTTTGATAATTATATTTATTCTATAAAATATTTACTATTTATAAAATCTATTGATTTTATAAGTAATTCCTTTGATAATCTAACTATTTTCTTTATCTACTTACTTTACACGTATATCCCCTTTCTATTCTATTTATTTTTCAAATAAATATCTCTGTTCAATATTTTTTTTGTAAATAGTTACAAATATTTCTTTTTCAATCCTATCTATTTGATTTACAAATAAATATTCCTTTCATATCTATTTATTTTCTAAATAAATAGTTTTCTTTTTATAAAATCTTTGATTTTATAAATATTTCTTTTTTTCAATATAACATTTGGAAATTTCGTTTTTAACATTCCAGTTTTCCCTATGGTATTTAACATACCATACAACAATGATCAGCGTCATCCAACCATACAAAATCAACAACAGATTTCATATCACATCATATAATACAATATATGAAAACAGTAAAATAAATGTTGAGGAACCCAGTTGGGTCCCTCCGACCTGTTTCCCTGCATCCACAGATGTTAAACAATAAAATTAACATCAATTTCACCTTACTATGAAATATTCTGCAAAACAGAATCAATATTTGATTAACGATTTATATCTATGTCGTTATCTATATTTTCAATCAACTGACTAGCAGTTCAACCAAACAGCCAACACACAACAAACAACCATTATTTATCGTTTCTAAAAATACTTTAGAAAAATATAACTGAGAAGAGTTAGTGAGTTTACTCACATTGGACGGTTATTGTTGAAGAACGATAATTGGTCATTGATTTGATTCAGACGTTTATTTTCACCATAAATCCAAACGAGCTCCAATTCACTCCCGGTCTGTTCCATTGTGGAGCTCTCGTCCATTCGATCCCAACAGATCTTGTTTTGTCAAATTCTGATATCGTATGAAATAGATATAGCTTTTACAAGTTTATAACTTATTAAATAAAACAAAAACTTAAATATATTAATTGATATTGGGCTTTAGAAAAAAAACAGCCCATACCCTCATTCGTTTGAACCCGACATGCGTTGGCCTTCTTCCCCATGGTTTGAAATCAAACCGCTGCTCCTTTTCTTAGTGCCATTCCTGGTCTTCAAACTCCACACCTCTCCTTTCCAATACCACCGAACTTAACACAAAAACCATCGTTCTTCTCCTTTCTAAAATCTCTTCCACACCGCACCACTTTCAACACACACGCCCGAACATTTCTGACATCCAACTTCCACTGCTACAGGAAAGTAGCGTACCAATTTGTTACGAATTCACACCAAATTTCCAGAAGCGATATCACTTTCCCTCAAGAACTCCAAACTCTCATTCGTTCTGCCAATCGACCACTCAGTTTCCCAAAACATGAAACCCTAGTTTAGCTGTAAAAATAACAACGCCTAGAATTTCCGTCTGTTGCTCGAGTTGCAAAAAAAAGTTTGAAACTGAAGCGGATTTTCTTGTGGTTCCAAAAATATATATATAATGATTTATGGCATTTGATTTCTTTTTGTATGGATTTTTAGAAGAGGGTTTTTACTGGTGAAATTTTATTTTAGTGGCGGCGTGATTTCCTTGACCAGAGAAAATAGAATTAGGGTTAGGGTAATGGTAGGTTATTTATAGGTAGATAAAAATATTTTTTTATTCAATTTTTATATTTATTTTATTGAATCGCTGCTTGTATATGCTATTTAAATATTCTTGTGACCACCCACGATACCCAAAAATCACCAAATCGGACACGCAACTAGAGTTTGACATTGCGGACCCAACGAAACTGGTTTCGTTGAATTCCGACTTCATTTGCTCACACAACGTATTTTTAACCGTCAAAATACTGATTGTTTTTTACTCTAAAAATCCGTATGGTCACATACTGACTTTAAAAATTACGGAAATTGAAACCTAACAATAATTTAATATTGCGGATCCAACAAAATTAGTTTCGTCGAATTCTGAGGTCGTTTGCAAAACTGGCTATTTTAAAGCTCTAAATAGCCGTTTTAAATATATAAATATATTTAAAAACATTTAAATTTAATATATAAAAATAAATATTATCGTATATATACACACCAGAATATCGTACTGCTGCACTGGGATTTATAACTCGATATTCCAAATCCAGTGTTACATCGATATTCGATTTATTTTTAAAAATCCATTTTAAAATATAAATAAATCATGTAATTATAAAGGAATTCCGCTGCGACTTTTCTAAAATTTGATTTGGACGTAAATAAAAATCTACACAATGAAATCCCGATTTTTCTCTTCCACTAGAAAAATATACTTCACCAGCCCCCAACGTTTCTTGTTTCACAGAAATCTGGCTTAAAACGAATCATGTATATTCAGTTGAAGTTCAAGTTGCCAATAGCGAACTGCTGCGCCATTTCAAGCTCGATTTTAATTATAATATAATTATACTTCAAATTGCCATTCAAATAATATGTTCGTTATTCTAATTCAATTCTAAACTGAATTAAATATCACAGTTGATCCAATTCACAACATTTTGTGAATTCCAATATTTCTGACTATTTATGAAATTAAATATATTATTATATTATTTATTTTAATTAAATATTCAATATTATTCAATTCTGGTCAATTTAAATAACCAAACCATTATTTAAATAATTAAATAAATTATTTATATACCGTAAAAATACGGGTCGTTACACCATCATTGATATCGAATCGGTCTGCATCTGATCGATATTTGGAGAGTCGAGTGCTTCAACTAGGAATGTCCTAAGAGTTACGCATCCCAAAGGCTTGCCTGCTTGGCTAATGAGTCCGCTTTCTCATTCTGTTCTTGAGGGATACGTGTAATGATGTAGTTGTTGAAGTTGGTAAGCAATTCATGGACTCGAGCAAGGTAGGGAGCCAGCCATGCCCCCCTTGATCTGATATTCACTATGCACTAGACGTACGATGAGCTGTGAGTCAGAGTAAATCTGGATAGCCTTGATGTTAAGTTCAATTTTAATTCTAAGTCCAACAATCAGGGCTTCATATTCTTCATCGTTGTGTGTGTTAGGGAAGTTGAGCTTTATAGCATAGTAGATCTAGCGTTATTCAGGAGTAAAGAATATGACTTTAGCCCCAGAACACTGACTGTTAGATGATTTACAACGAACAACTCCATTGAATGTTGGGAGGCTTACTGGCTTACGAAGATGGCTCTTCGAGAATAGTGAACTCCTCTACGAAGACTGTGAGGGCTTGTCCGAGGATGGATCGACGAGGAATGAAAGTAATCTCTAATTTGCTCAGCTCAATATTCCACTTCAAAAGTTGCATAAACGCCTCAGGTCATTGCAGCACCTGTCGTAGCGGTTGATCAGTGTAGGCTTTGATTGGATGGGACTGAAAGTATGGTCGCAACTTCCAGGAGAGGAGATCAACATGCAGCAAGAAATCTTTTCAAGTTTCTGATAATTCTTTTCTACACTTGTTAACCTCTTGCTGGTGTAATAAATGAGCTATTGGGCACAATCTTCTTCACGCACTAGCGCCGAGCTAATTTCCTATATATAAGCAACCAAGTAGATGTAGAAGTCTTCGTGTTCCATGGGTTTTGACAGGATAGGGGGTCTCTCTAAGTGATTTAGGAGGTTCTGGAATGTAAAAATGCACTCCGGTGCTCATGTAATGTTGTGCTTCCCTTTTATAAGAAAGTTGAAAAAGGAAACGCATTTATCATTACCTTTTGAGATGAATCGACTTAGGGCGGTCACTTTACCATTTAAGCTTTGAACATCTTTGATGCTCTTAGGGGCTTGAATTTCGTGGATAGCTTGGGTTTTCTTCGGATTTTCCTTGATGCCTCGTGAATTGATAATAAAACCCGAGAATTTTCCTGGTGTGACACCGAAAGAGCATTTCAAATAATTGAGTTTCATGCCATATTTACGAAGGACAACGAATATATATGCAAGGTCGTTGACATAGTCTTTCGACACCCTCGTTCTCACGAGCGTATCATCCACAAAGACCTCTGTGGATCTCCCGATTTGGTCTTTGAACATGCGGCTAACCAATCGCTGATGGGTGGCTCCAACATTCTTGAGAATGGAAAGGAATGACAACATAGCAATAGAGCCCAAGGTTGGTAATGAATGAGGTGTGCTCTTGATCTAGAAGGTACATTGGAATCTTATTGTAGACTGAGTACACATCCATGAAGAAGAGAAGCTGATAGCTGACATTTGAAACAACTTGATGATCGATCTTTGAAAGTGGGAAGCTGCCATTGGGCAGGCTTTGTTCAGATCCGAGTAGTCGATGCACATTCACAGTTTTCCTGATTCTGGACCCTTGGGGTCGTAATTATAGGCTCGAGTTTACCCCTTTGCTCATGCTAAGCTTTGTCCATATGCTTTTCCAAAGGTTGCTTTGGAAGCTTCTACAAAGATGCTATTGTCTATAAGTGGTTAATGCCGATTGAATCTCCAAAGCACATTTTTTTTGAAGCCGATTTGGCTGTTGCGGGAGACGCATGTTTATGCGAGCCCCTAACCTATTATTGCAACTCGTATGTGCATGAATGTTTGCTGGCATGATGATCCTTTCATTAGGCGCAAGGCCGAAATTTCGTGTCTTTCTTCTGGAACATTTTTTATTTTTGTCCACGCTTGGCCGCTTGAATTCGAAACATAATTTTTCAAATGAAGTTCCCTTTGGTATCCTCGAAAGGGGCTTTTCTACATTGCATTGAAGGTTCCCTAGGTTATATCAACTTTTTGGTTATTCGTAAGGAACCCTTTGTTCATCTAATAATCTTTCTGGTGTTGCTGGACTTTCACTGTTTCTTTCGAAGGCCTTCTTTTCCTCTTTAGCCTTTTTTCACCCTGTCTACTTAAAAGGATGGATTTTCGATAACAGATAGGTGATCGTAAATCGTTTAGATGGTTAAGTAGGAAAAAAGGATAGGGAATCCATTGTATGGTGCACATTTTCAAATTATTATTATTTAATGTTTCAACCGCTATTTGCACAGACATAGGATTGGTTACTTTTTATTACGATACCATTAAGAGGGAAACCGATTTCGTTAAGTTGCATGGTCTCATTAGATATCTTTTGGTTTTTGGATAATAGATATTATCCCCACCAGAGTGTGGTCTAACCTAAAGTTCTTATTAAACTCTCAAGTACTCATTTGAATGGATTGAGAGATAAGGTTTTCAGGATTTTCTTAACGAATAAACTTATGTAGACGTGGAGGACGCATTTAGCTGTTTTAATAGTTTCTTTCTACCGTGTTAATTCTATTTGAGTGTAAAGGCAAAGTTATTTATTGTCTGTATTATTGACTCTGTTCAACCAAAGAGGCATCTTCTTATGCCACTTTTGGAGATATATTTTGTAATAATTATATTAGGTCTGAAGGAGGGTTTTACAAAAGGCAAATGCATGGATGACTATTGATAAAGGTTGTTTTGAAATAAATTCATATTCTCTGATGTTACGATTCATTAACAATATGTTTTCTATGATCGAAAGTTAATACTATAAATAACTACAACATCTTTAGCGCTTAACTTCATACCTTAGAAAGGGGGATGTTACAACACCTTTGATATGAATCATATAATACCTTCTTTAGTCTTTGAAACTTTAAGATCAATCATGCCCATAATTTTGGACTAAAATCTACTAGCCTGAGGTGCGAAATATTCAAATAATAGATCGTTATTTTAAATATGAACTTACATTCGGACATTACATATTCGATGTAAAGTTTTTGTAATGATCTGGATTTTTAACCGTTCAATTGAATATTTAAAATTTATTTTAAAGGTTGATTTGAATTTTAAATAGCTTGAATTCAAAGATTTTGAATATTAATTTAATAATAATAATAAAACAATAAAATAATAATTCAATTCTAAAATAGTCAAAATATGGCGGATTTGCAATATGATGTGAATTGGCAACATAAAAGGACTTCATTGAGTTTAGATTTGAATTATATTAGCGAATTTGTTTATTAAGCAACGTTTGAATATAAAATTTATAATTTAATTATAAACAAGCCTGCAACGTTGCAGTAGTTCATAGTTTTATGTTTTGAACTTTAAATGGATGTAGAGGATCCAATGTAAGTCAGAATTTTTTGAAACAAGAATTGTCTAGATCTATTAGATAATAATTTTCTAACAAAAGAGAAAAATTGAGATTTCATATTGTAGATTATTAGTTTTGTCTAAATCAAGTTTTCAAAAGCTCGCTATGGAATCATTTATAAACCATAAGGATATATTTAATAAAATGAAACGATTTTTATTATAAATATAATATCGTTTTAACTTAGAATGTCAATGTTTGAAATCAGATCTAGTTTATTTTGAAGCTATATGAAATTCTGCTCGAATGAATATGATAATAATAATTTATTATTATATGGAAGTATTTCAAAATTGATTTATTTCGATTTATTTTGGACCTTTAAAAGATCTCTTATTCAAATGACTTTGGATTTCAATGAAACGAATTTTATTAGATCCACATTGGCTAATTATTGCTAGATTTTAAGTTTTGCGTAAATCGAAGTTATTTTGTGAGATACGCAAATTGAAATGTAAATAAATCGATAATTTGAACTCAAACCAGCGCTATTTTTGAAATGGACTCGGATTTCAGCGGAATAAGATTCATTGGTTCTGGAATAACGAACTATTGTTAGATGTCCATTTTCATCACAATCGGAGTTCGTATGTGATCATATGAATCAATAAACATCGAAAGGAAATGGTGATAGGCACGAATGAATTAAAATATAATAAATCTAAATATTGTTAGTCGTTTTTAATAAAATATCGCTAGTCACTTCAAAATAAAAAAATATAAATCTCCTTTATAGAAACACCCTACCCAAAACCCTAAATTCACAAATCGACAGCCTTTATTTAACATTTAAGTTCTTTTTCAAACAATAATTTTTATTTTCCAATCCATAAGGAATTGACGAAAGTCATCAACTGGAAAGTTGTTAAGCATTGTAAGATCAATATTCTGGAAAAATTTGATGGCCAACGGAAAGGTGTGGTGCCTGAAATCGTCAAAACATGGAGAAAAAGTCATTTTCATGTTTTGGTTTTTTTTTAGGAGGTGGAGGTGGTTTCGGGTGATGTGGCCTGAAGGGAAGTTGTGGAGGGGAGGCTTTGGTGATGGACTGGTCGCCTGAAATGGCATGTGCCGGCATTGGTGTTGAGATGATTGATTTAGGGATATGCGATTAAATGTTAGTGCTTGATGGGTGATGGCGTGGTTGAGGGGTAAAGGGTCCCTGAAGCAAAGTGGAGCACCGAAGGGTGGCGGTGACATGCAGGTGATTTGGGTGGCTGCGATGGCGCGCGGCACGGGCGAGGCGAGCATGAACGGAGGACGTTTGAGGCAGGTTTTTGGACTTGTGGTGGCTTTATCGGGGTTCATCGTTCTTGGGGAAGCGAGATCTCAAGGTGGTGGTTTTGGTGAGTTGTCGGGGGTTAGTTGCATTTCGCCATAGGCGGTGGTGGCAATCGAAGGAAGGGTCATTTTTTTGGCAAAAGCGGTAGTGTCGAGGTATCATAATTTGGGAACGAAGGTATCGAACTAGCTAATCAAGAAATTAGGATTTAATAATGGTAATTAGTGTAAACTAATTTTGTTTTAATAATTAATTAATTTATTTAACTTGTAATTAGTATATCTCGTACATATGTTATCAGAATCCAACAAAACAAGAGACAATTGGAATTGTAGAGACGAAGGCTACACAGTCGAGCTTGTTTGGTAGGAACTGGAAGCGACAAGGATTTCATTTAATTTTAAACACCTATTTAAAATTAAAAGAAACAACGCGACATCGTTAAATCGAAATGGTGAGGTAACTTTCATGCTTTTTAGAATTCTATGATGTGTTAAATTCATATAATTATAACTTATCGTCGTTAGTATAAAACTGGATATTGGGTTGATTGGATGATTGCTGTTTGATTATTGATTGTCGACCTTTTTTTAATGTTGTTTTGGATGCATTAAAATATAGTTTCTATTTTATGTGCAAAAATAATGTGATATTATGAACTGTGATGCAGGGAAGAACGGGCTGGAGGTATCCAACAAAATTCCACACATAAATTGTATGTTGTTTGTCTTTCATATTATTAGATATGAATTGTTCGTCCTAAGTAACGTTATATGTTGATTGGACATTGATTGCTGATTGGATGTTGATTGTTGATTGGATGTTGATTGTTGAATTGGAATTCAATGATTGTTGTGTTCTAATGAATAAATGGTATTGAATTAGTGGTTGACAACGAATGGCCTAAAACCCAGATTTTTAGAACGTTAATTCACCATTAGGTAAGTAGACGTATTTAAAGTTATAAAATTTAATTTTATAACTAAAGAAAAGTTTTAAAATATATTCTATATAGAATAGAAGTTTTATTAATAAATTAATATTTTATATATAGTTTGATTCCTATAAGTAATTATAAATGATTTGGTTTGAGGTTTTAACCAGTTTTATGAGCAATGAAGTTGGAAATTAGCCCAACGGTTAATAATTTGAAATAATTGCTTTGATAAAATAATTAAGTGGTATTATGAAATTATTTAAATTTTTAATTAATTTAATGGGAAGGATTAATGGGAATTAGTTAACGAGTTAATTGATGTATACTAACTGACTAAATCGATTGTTTTAACTATTTAATTGATTTTTAGATTAACTTGTTTTTCAATTTATGTAGTAGAAATAGTTCTTACTAATAATTGTTAATTTAATGAATATTCATAATGGTTAATTAATCTCTTAATTAACCATAATTTAAGATAATTGTCAAAAAGTTATTTATTAATAAAATTAACTATTATTAAAATAATCTTTTAAAGGAAAATAATTGTTCTATTTTAAGCTAATAACGAAGTTAACTACTTTTTATTTTAGCTAACGATGAAGTTAATTATTTTGATTACTTTTTAATTGGAATCCCTTATTAAAAACTAATCGAGTTATAATGATATTTTAGTGGAAGGATTAAAAAAGAATTATTCCTATGTTTTACAAACGAAGTATATAAAAAGAGTTTAAAGCAAATAATTATTTACTTAATTGGATGATTGTAGTAAAAGGAAATTTAAAAAAAACAAGGAAGATGACTAATTGAATTGTGAAAGGACATGAGAAACGGGTTATAAAACCATATCTAAATTGGAATAGTGAATGAAATTAATATTTTAATTGGTATCAGTTTTGAAGTTACGAAATTTTATTTATCTTAAGATAAGAACATTATTGATCAAGATCTAAGAGGTAAATAGAGTACCCCAACTAGAACGACTTCACTATTATCTAGATATGGTATTAGTTTGTAATGCTGAAGGTAATAAAAAGGAGATGTGCGAATTTATAAAAATATTTCCATGGTAAAAGAAATACAAAGGGGTTTGAGAATATAAAATGATATTTTGAAAGGAAGTATAAATGGGTTTGTGAAGTATAGTGATATTTTTGGAATATAAATAAGGGATTTTGGATACGCCTATTATGAAAAGACATAGTTTTGTTTTTCAATGGCTTTGGAATTTGGGGAAATAAGAATAAGAGATTATATTGGTTTTGAAATGAAACTAGATTTTGGAAATATAATTATATTTTTCATAAGCTAGAGTGTAAACTTTAATTGATAAGAGGTTTTAAGTTTAAGTTAACCGTTATGGTTATATTATAATAATACGTCGCTTGACATTATTTTGGCTCAGATAAGATTTGGCAATCAAACTATACAGATTGTTTAAAAATTTATATAATGATATTTCCAATATAAAGGAAACAAAAGAGGTATTGTGAAATATAATGATATTTCAAGATAAAGGAGTTAGGTAAATATGTTTAATTTAAATACACGAGTATTTTGACACATGCGATGCAAGTATGTAGATGGAGTAAATATGAAAAACACCATTTGCAAGGTTTTTTTGGATCTTACAGCCTAGCTTTGACAGGTATGTAATGTCCCATTTCTTTTATGTATAAATGCACAAATCAATCATTTGGTGAAACATAAATGAGACCAAGTTATTTTTAGAACTAATCAAGCAGGCAAAAGGGTGAACAACTATTATATCAATATCAAGAAAAAAAATTAAAATTAGCATTTAAAATAATTTCAAACATACAAAACTCGCATCATCTTTCTTTTAAAATTAATAAATCAAAATATAAATGATTTTCCATGACCACAATAAAGGTTGTATTTCTCATGATAATCTTTTCTTTACGAGCTCTCAATGCTTTCTAAGTACAAACCACTTAATGCTAGCGTATGAACTTGAGATTTTAATTTGAAATAATATCAATATTACTGTCACTTCTAATGGTATTGTTTTGGTAACTCCAACATAAAATTTGAGAAAGCTCAAAATTAGTGCATATGCATGTCCATGTAGAAATGTTTAAACAAATTTGGAAATGAATTTTAAATTGGACCATTGTCCCCTTATCATTAACATATTGTTTCGTAGTTGGATCATGGTAATGAAGATAAAAATTATTTGTATCAAAACTTATTGCTAAGATACATAGTTTGATATTGACGGCGCACACCCATTAGATTTTCAATGAACTTCATAGCTAAAGCATGGACAATTCATGTTCAGTTTGCATACATTTTGAACTATGATTCCAAGTAAAGCAAATATCCCCTTAACCCTGAACTTTAACCATGTTATAAGCCTATCAATCACCAAATAATAGAAAAAAGAATATAAATCATATGTAAATTAATCATTCAGGCTTTATCCAAGCCAAGGATTTTCTTTTAAAAAGTTGTAGTCTTTAGATGTTGCAACTTTGAATAGGAGTTATTCCTTTTATCCAGTGCTTTAGGTTAACTTGGTTTAAAAAACCCCGATCCAGACATGAAAGCTTGAATTGGGTCAAACAGGAATCAAGCATAAAGAAGTTATGCTTCATTTTAAAGGCATTTGTAGGTCGGGCAACAGAGCCTATGGGTCGGTTATGTTCCATTCTATGTCAAGCATGCTCGCATGAAGCATGGGTCACTGCTTAAGGTCACGACCCAACCCATAAGAATGGATCGCCCACGACCCATGTGAACGAAGACATATCAACCTAATGTTTCAAGACATTGAGCGCAGATCTTCATGGGTCGCAGGTCGTTATGAATGGACCGTGTACACATTAAACAAACTCCAGAACGCAACTACCTCCACCTATAAATACCAGACCACTTCTCACATAAAAAGGTTTAGAAATTTTCCTGCCAAAGCTCTTGCATTGTTGATCTCAAGCATTCTTCTACTCCAGAGACTAGCAAACTTCCTCACCGGACTTGATTATCGAGATTGACTACGATAATCACTTATATTTGTGGAATTTGTGTGTGTTTCTACTTTGGGGATTGCAAATCATTGTAATTGAAGACCAATCTTTTAATTTGATATCGAGAAATCAGTAAAGTGCATATTCAAAGTGGATATAAACCTAATCAATGGTTAAACCACTAAAAAACTCTGCTTTTTGTTGTATTTTTTTGTTAATTGTTGTTTTTAGCTCTATTTTCTGCAATTAAGAGGTGTTTTTTCACTTCTCTGTGTATTAGCTCATTTTTTGTGTTAACATTTCGTAATTAATTGTGGGGTATCTGTAAAACAAATATTAACTAGAAATGTTTGAATATGAAAATGTCCTAGGTATTTTTGTTTCATAGAGTTTTAATTTTAATTCAGAAAAAAAACACGGTCTACTCTTCTTAGCACATTTTGTTCTTCTATACTCCTTTTCACCTTGTACAATACATCAATCATCAAAATAATATTTTCTACCCTACACTCATCCTTCTTATGTTGGTTCTTTCCATTTATCATAAAGTACAAAGGCAAGTTATATATATGTAAAAAAATGCTAACTGGTTACATTTTGCTGTGGAAGGCAAACAAAGACAGCCTCATGTTTAGTATCTATGTCTTATATATGTATACAGTTCGTACAAAAAGCTTAAAATTCCGAATGGAACAATATCAGTACAAATTATTACATAGGAAAAAAACAAAATTAATTATTAATACGCAGTTTTTTTAATATTTACCTCTTCAACAGTCTTTGTGTTATTTGGTTATCAAATTTAACACTACACATGCATAACTATAAATCCTAAAGAGTTGCCTTTAAGCTAAATGAATAGGTAAAGAATACATAAGTTTGGTGCAATCACTCATATTCAATAACTTAACTCCTAAATCGCTACAAATTCAACAAAATTAGTAACCAACAAACCTATAATTATGCCACATATAAGCGTATATACATATAAATACACACATGACGGGTCCTTTTTAGGTGCATACAGGGGCGGATCCACATTGGCTTGAGTGCGGGGCCAGGACCCTATTGAAATTTTCTAATTTGTATTGAAATAAGGACCCTCTGAAAAGTTTGTTAAGATAAATACACTCTATGTTTACACAAAGACCCCACTAAAAAAATGTTCCGGATTCGCCACTGGGTGCATCCTTTCTTTAGCAAAGTGAAGCACTACCCCTTATCTTTTTTTTTCAGGGTAACTAATAATGCAAGTTCATCGTAGCAGCTCCTTTCCACCTCAAGAAACAACATACTACATCTTTT
Organism: Allium sativum; assembly: GCA_030737875.1. Taxonomy (NCBI): domain Eukaryota; kingdom Viridiplantae; phylum Streptophyta; class Magnoliopsida; order Asparagales; family Amaryllidaceae; genus Allium; species Allium sativum. The sequence continues at coordinate 257,500,917 of CM060923.1, forward strand.
CAATATCATTGTTGGCCAACATCACGTGTCAAGCACTCTACATTAGTTCACGGCAACATCACTTGCAGCTTTCCTTCCTTCTATTAGCTTTTTAACAACTCTGGTTGTTATGCTGCAGCACCTGCTTTCAGATGCTCGCGTTTGAAACATTGGTTACTAATTGCATCTTACCTACTCCAATAGTTAAGCATTTTCTACCCCACCTTTGCTATTATATTGAAGACCTATAATCATATCACCACATCAGAAGCATTTTGGTCATCTTAAGCAACAAGAGCGTTGTTGTCATCTTGAGCATCTTGATTTTCTCTGTGTGGCGACATTTTTTTGATTGGGTTAAATAAAATTATGGATCAAAAGAACAAAAGAAGAAGAGGATGGTATGATTTTGATATGCTAATGCTACTTTCACCGCAAATATATACATCAATTAGTGGGGCTATGTTATCAGCCGTCAGATCTTACTTACTCCACGAATTCCCATGAATTGATGCCCTATATTTCCTGATCTACGTGAATCGACCACTTTGTTTTCGGTTGTCCTAGCAGTACTCTTTTGAGACTCTTCTTCTTTCTTGTTTGCAAAAGGACACTACAAAAAATGGACTTTTAATAGCCCTAATATTTAGCATTTCTTCATTTCATCGCAGGAACGCAATGCAAAGCTAGGGTGCCAAATGTTATTTGACCTGGTATATCGATCGTACGGGGTGGAAAACAAATTTTATGCGGGAATGGAAAAGCACGTTTCCTTTTATCACTTCCTCCTCCAGAAAAGATCGTTCTTTTAGCTTTATCACCTCTAGCAAATGCTAACTACCACCACCAGCTGATCAATGTTATAACCCTAACCACTGCCAGTAGCCGAATGAAGTTGTAATCTCCCCATATATCCCTATACATCTCTCAGAGATAGTCGATCCCAATCTCTAAACCTAGAAAAGTGTCTTCGATTTGAGCTTCTGTGAGAGGTATTATTATATATTTTTTAAGTAATTTTAATTATCATTACTATGTGAACAACTCATTTACATTCAATTTCTCATAATGGCTAAGTTCTGATTGCAGATTCTATTTAGAAAATGCATAGTGCATGTCTGGTGTTTTGTGGTTTTATAATGTAGACCCTATTTGAACTTTTGCAGATGCGATTTGAACCACATAATCTCATAATCGCTAAGATTTTTACTTCAATAGATCCGATTTGAACAGTTTTTTTAAATAATTTTAGGCTTACGATTTCAATTCAGAAAACGCATAGTACATAATGATCTATATTTGGTGTTTTTTTATGTCTTTTATGTTTTCAATACTAGTAGTGTACTTAAACTGACCTACAGTTTTTATGCCTTCTATGCATGGTGTTAATATCACTTAATTTAATGCCATTATACCGAATTTGTAACAACCCTAGGATTCAGAACCAATTTAAAAATTTTATTTTAGCTAATTTAATTCATTTTTAATAATTAAAATAATTTATTTTAAATAATAATGATTAAAAAATTTATTTAAATCGAAGTTTGAACGTATAAATTTATTTTAATTATAAAAGGAGTTAAAATAGCGTGGTAGTTTGAAAATTTGATTTTAAATATCAATTGAATCTATAGAATTCAAAATAAATCGGATTTCAGTAAAACCATAAATATTTAAATCTATTTAATTATATCTTTCTGATGAATGTAAAAAATCCAGATTTCATAATGGGAATTAAAGGTTATGTCCAGGTTAAAATTGAAAATAGTCGCTATGGAATTTATATATTTTTTATATAATATATAGCCATTAAAAATAAGCAATCTACAAACGACCTCCGTTTTCGACGAAACCACTTTTGTTGGATCCGGAATGTCAAATTATTGCCAGTTTTAAAATTCCATAATTTTTGGAATTAATATGCGAGCGTAGTAAATTAAAACGCGTTTGGTAATTTCGGTTTTAATTGGATCGAACAGAAAAAGGCCATTTTTCAAACGGTCTCCAAATTCGACGAAATTAGTTTTGTTGGGACCATATCGTCAAAACATAGCTGAATTTATATTTCGTGAATTTTTGGAATCAGTATGTCACCCCGGCAAATTAAAATGTATGTTCAAATCCAAATCTGAATGTTTTATATTTTAATTTGAAGAAAAACTGACTGAAACAGTCGAATGGGCTTACGAAATATATTCCATTGTGTCCAGAATGGGGGTATTTAGCTAAGGGCGACACTCGTTGGGTTTGATTTGGAGTTCGGGGGGAAAATAACTATTTTTGGGTTTTAAATGGAATTAAAAATAATATATATAAATATATCATCCAATCATAACTCGCATTGACCAATCCCCTTCGTTTCAAAAACCCGACCCTCTCTGTTGTGAACGAAGGAAAGAATCTTCTCCCTTCTCTCTTCAATTTCTCCGAATCTACAATATAAAATTCGAAGCTCTTAAAGGGAATTTCTAGGAGCTCATTCTCCTCTTGAAATCCATACCTGATTTGTCAATTTTCTTTGGGTATTGGGAGAGTTTCGACGCCCTGAAGTTCACCGGTTTGAAGCGCCCCCATGCCCTCCTGCCAGCGTCAAACTCGACGTGGCCACCACCCCCAGGCACAGCCTTCGACCCTCTTCGACGTGCAACAAACCGATTCTCCCCTAGCTACGCAGATTGAATGATATTTGCAAACCCTAATTTGAATCAAAACTGAAAAGGCACGGCCTTTATAATTTAAAAGGTTTATAGCACTTAAAGCGTTGCTAAGTTAGATTATGGAATAAAAATCATATCTTTTCCATATGTTGTCGAAATCCAGTGAAACAAGAGTCATTGGACTCATGGCAACGTCTTCTACATTCTAGAAGAGGCTGGAACGTATTTGAAGCTCTCTACAATTTTAGAAGGAGTGGAACCCAATATGAGATTTCTAAATTCAAATTGGAATGTATACACGTTGTATAAATTATATAAGCAATGTATAAATTATATAAGCATTGTATATCTCACGTACAAGCATTGTATAAATTATATATGCGATGTAAAAATTATATATACCTTGTATGAACCATATATACGTTGAATGGAATTGAAATGGAAATGGAACACATTATTGAAAAGGAAATGAAATATATTTATATACATACATATACACAAACATATATATATATATATACATACTCCTCTCGTTCATAAACCATGGACGATATAAATTGTTTGGATTGTGATAGTGAATGATTGATTGTGGTTGCAACAAAATTGGTTGTGTTTATGGTACATTCATTGTGGTGTGAAAATGAATTTTATTGTGGAAATTATCTAAATGAAACCCTTTTCTTGCCGCAAGGCCTAGGATAGTAGAGGAGCCGTGCTGGACACGGCGCTGGTTTTAAATACCCTGCCGTTGCAATGTCGAAATTTTCTGAAATATTCATGTGTTGAAAAATATTTATGTTGAATAAATTGTTTAAACAATAAAAATCACATTTTTATTATATATACGAAGTGTTAAAAAATGACCGTGTGTTGAAATAAATATTTGTTTGTTATAAATATTATTTTAAACATGTATATAAGCTAAATAAAATGGTCATGAGTTGAAATATATTTTTGTTCGCCAAAAATATAATTTTTAACATACTAATGAAGTAATAAAAATGACCGTGTGATGAAATGTATTTTTATTAGTTAAAAATATTATTTTTATCACATGTATGAAGTGTTAAAAATAACCACGGGTTGAAATAAATGTTTGTTCATTAGAAATATTATTTTTAACATGTATATGAAGTGTTAAAAATGACCATGTATGGGAATAATTATTTGTTCACTAAAAATATTATTTTTAGCGTAGATATGCATATATATAGATATGCTGAACAGGAAAATGGATTAGCTGTTGAGTAAAGAATTTATTTACGTACCCGACAAATAGGTAAGCCTTAATGAGTTGGTTGCGAAATTTTATTTATTATATAAACTCCTGTGAATGTCATTGGATGCGGTGTGCTGGTTGTTCTGTGTGAGTTTATAAACAACACCATAGAATAGCAACAATTAATTTTGAACTACATTGCATGGCATACTTCGTGAACATAACATACTCTATCATATTTCATAAAAGCATTTGGAGCTTATGCGACGAGGTTTGAATTACCATACAAGTGGGACGCTTGTATGGAGATTGTAACATCCCGTATTTTAGTGATACAACAATTAATTAATTTAATTATTTAAATGGTGATTTAGAGATGTAAATCGTTGTTAATTAAATAATATTGAATATTTAATTAATATAATTAATAGAATAATATATTTAACTCTAAAATAATCGAAAACAGTAGAATTCACAATATGATGTGAGCTGGATTATTTACAAGATACAATTTAGTATAGAATTGAATTATAATAGCGAATATATTATTTAAACGACTGTTGAACATATAAATTATATTACAAATATAATCAAGCTCGAAATGGCGCAGTAGGTCATAATTTGGCGATTCGAACTTTAAAGAATATACAGAATCCGTTTTAAGCTGGATTTCTGTGAAACAAGAAACATTCGGAGCGGAAGAAGTATATTTTTCTAATGGAAGAGAAAAATTGGGATTTCAAGTTGTAGATTGTGAGTTATGCCAAATCAAGTTTTTGAAAAGTCACTATGGAATTCCTTTATAATTTAAAATGATTAATTTATATTTTAAATAGATTTCCGATATAAATTGAATATCGATTTAACCGAGATTTGAAATATCGAGTTATAAATTCTGATATGATCCTTTTAAAGCCGGATTATATTCTATGTGAATATATATACGATAATTTTTATTTATAAATATTTAATTTAATTATTATTAAATATATTTAATATTTAAATGGGTTTATTTAGAGATTTAAAAATAGCCAGTTTTGCAAACAAATCCCATTTTCGGCGAAACTAATTTTGTTGGATCCGGAATATTAAATTGTTGTTATATTTCAATTTCTGTGATGTTTGGAGTCAGTATGTGGCAGTACGAATTTTTAATGTGAAATACAGTCGATAATTTGACTTTAAAAATACACTGTGTGAGCAAACGAAGTCGGAATTCGATGAAACTAGTTTCATTGGGTCCGTAATGTCAAAATATAGATGTGTGTCCATTTTCATTAAAATTGGGTATCATTTGTGTTCATACGGATTTTTAAAGGACAAATACAAACATAGTTGCAATATAAATTAATATATAAATACATGAAGCTTCTTCAACAAGACAAATCTATCCTATATATACTCCCCTTAACATTCCTTAACCCTAACTCTATCATTCCGTAGTCAAAACATGAGCCACCATATTTGGTTTGTCTCCAGTAAGAAAATTCATCTTTGGAAATTTATTTAAAATCATATAAATCCCGAAACTAGTGTATTGGAGTTCATATGAAGTATCTCTTTGGTTCTATGTTGTTCTTTTTTTGGTCTGAAGCAATTTACAGTTGCTCGAGTATAGACAGTGACGGGTAGGGCTTGCTACTATTCCATCTGGGTAGCGGCGGAGGAGCAGAGGAGGTGATGGATGAACTTTGGTACGCGAGGCGCTCGCATGGACCCAACTTGGTGGAGTGCGTTGCCTCTTGGTGGTTGCGTGCTCACTATCGCAGGTGGTTAGGGCATCAGGCAGCGGTCCTCAAGAGGCATGCGTGTGTGATGAAATTGGTATGATATTGGAGTGTATCGCAAGAGAAAGGGAATGGTGAAGTTGTTGTGTATTTTCATGGAAGGATGTGTGAGAACGAGGTGAAGGAAATTAAAATAGTGGAGCATCTGTTTTGGGGGAGAAGCGATTACCTGGAAGAAACGTGATGAGCAGGGTAAGTAGCGCGGTAATGAGGACTAAAGATGTAGTTTTCAAAGTGGAGTTTGAGGATATATTTATTTTGAATTTTAAGAGTATGGTGAAGGTGCGGTTTGGGGTTAAAGGATGCGTGAATGTCCATTTGGTTTGAGGAGGATACACCATTTTCAGAAGTAGGAGGAAGAAGAGTAATGTAACGGTCTGGGTTTCAACGTGTTTAGTTGGGCCTATTTAAATTGGTAAAGCCCAATTTAAAAATAATCTAAGTATTTTATTTTAAATTTAGTATTAAAATTTCTAAATTAATTATCTTATTCATATGTTAGCGGAATTCGGCAAAACAAGATCCGTTGGATCGTATGGACGAGGGCTACAAAATGGAACTGATGGGGAGTGAATTGGAGCTCGTTACAATTTATAGCAAAATAAATTGTCCGTCTGAATCGAAAGTAGTTAATCGTTATTTAACGATAGCTGTCCAACGTGAGTAAATCTCACTACTCTGATCACTTTATATTTTTATAACGTATTTTTAGAATTGATAAGTGCTGATTGATTGTTGTGTGTTGACGGTTTGGATGATCTGCTGATTTGTTGGTTAAAATCCTAGATAACGATATATATATATATATATATATATATATATATATAAAAATTGTTAATCAAACATTGATTCTGTTTAGTAGAATATTTCATATTGAAATGGAGTTGATGTTAATTATATTGTTTAACATCTGTGGATGCAGGGAAACGGGTCGGAGGAATCCGACTGGATTCCTCAACATTTATTTTACTGTTTTTCATATATTGTGATATATGATGTGATATATAATCTGTTGTTGACTATGGGTGTTTGGATGATATTTATCATTGTTATATGGTATATTAAATACTATAAGAAATACTAGAATGTAAAAAGGAATTTTCAAAGTATATATTGAAAAAAATCAAAGGATTTTATAAAAAGGAATATTTATTTGTAAATAAATAGAATTATAAAGGGAATATTTATTTAGAAAATAAATAGAATAATTAGAAAAGGAAATATGAGTTATGGATTTAAAGTAGATGGTAAATAGAAATCTGTTTTAATAGATAAATGGAGAAGATTTATTTATAAATAATGATTTATAAATTAAGTAAATAATTTATCATGGGATAAATTGAATATATAAGTCAGAACTTATATAGAGAATTAGAAATCAGTTTAAACACTGATATTTTAAATAGATTGTGAACTCAACATTTATAAAGGGAATTATAAATGAGATTTTAATGTTAGAAATGAAAAAGAGATTTCGTATGGACCATTTTATAAATAGAAGTATAAATAGAATTTGGAAATGGGATTTTATTTTAAAATACAAAATCAAACTTAATGGATTATATATAAGAGTAAATCGATTAGAGTTAATCGAATAGAGTTAATTAAATAGAGTTAATTGATTAGAGTTAATCCATTAGAGTTAATCGAATAGGGTTAATTAAATAGAGTTAATTGATTAGAGTTAATCGAATAGAGTTAATCGAATAGAGTTAATCAAATAGAGTTAATGAAATAGATTTAATTGATTAGAGTTAGCTGTTAGAGTTAATTGATTAGAGTTAATTGAATACAGTTAATTAAATAGAGTCAATCGATTGGAGTTAATTGAATAGAGTTAATTAAATAGAGTTAATTGATTAGAGTTAATCGAATAGAGTTAATTAAATAGAGTTAATTGATTAGAGTTAATCTGTAATATCCCGTATTTTCTGACCATTTATTGGAGATATTTTATTTATTTAACATATTGATTTAAATAATGGGGTTCGACCATTTTAATTTGCAAATTTAAATTATATTAATAATATAATAACATTTTATTTTTGGGATATTGAGAAAATGTTGAATTTGCTGTATAATGTGAACGAGCGATTTAAAGTGGTTTAGATATGGTTTATATTGAATTATATAAATATATTCATTATTAAAAACGACGTCAGAACGTTTAATTTATAATTATATTATAAACGAATTAGAAATGGCGCGGTAGTTTGTAAATTTCGTTTTGAACTTCAACTGAGTATACAGAATTCGTTTTAAGTCGAAATTCTGTGAAACCAGAAACGTTGGAATCGATTTGATTATATCTTTCATATGAAAGAGAAAAATCGAGATTTCGTGTTATAATTTGTTAGTTATGTCCAGTTAAAATTTTAAAATAGTCGCTATGAAAAATCGTTATGAAATGATAACGTTTATTTAAATTAATTAAATAAGGATTTGTATAAATATTTGATATCGTTAACTCAAAAATTTTATTATCAAGTTTAGAATCCGTCTTAGTCTTGTTGAGGGCTACATGATCTTTCATTTTGGATTTATTCAATAATATCAGATTTTTTTTAACTGTTTTAAAATTTAAATTAGATGGTCTCGACATTTTATAAGATTTATAAATAAACAAACGAACATATCAAATATTTAACTCTTGCCATAAATATATATTTGGTTCCGGGAACAAAAACAGAAACGACTAAATTCCTAAAACAGTATAGCTCAATGCATAGTACTATATAAAGCACATCAAAGCCAAAGAACCCAATACACTGTATGGTTCAATACAAAATAATGGTAAAAACCAGGGAAAAAAATGTAGAAGTCTCTTCCAATAGAAACACTCCAATATTAAGACTGGAATTTTAAAAGAATTGTAACATTATTTAAGATCTCCATTGCCCTGCGTTGGTCTAACTAAACAGCATTTCCTCACAAAGGCTTATTTATGTCATGTAAATACACCATCCATATAAAAGTTAAGTCACATGAACACACACATCTATCTCAATCAATATATGAATCCACATACTCGTCAAAAGTATTACAACCATAAAAGTCGGAAATTTCGTTGGAAAAATCTAATAAAAAAATGATTTCAACAATAAATCGAATAGCAAAGAAAATATATACACCATCAAATTTTACAGATTCGAATGTGATGGTATATTTTCATACATAAGGAAATCTAAGACAAAATCTTCTCACAACATCAATCTTCGTCGCCAGCAATCCTTCCTGAAAAGTAGAGAGAGACAGCTATGAGTAGCAAATAGGTATAAATATATTTCAAGTTGTAAAGAAGAAAAAAAGAGAGACGATGAATGAACAGTGAAATAATAGATACGAAACATTGATTCAACAACTCAAGAAACGTTAGGGTACACAGCTATAGAAGCTAAATAGGAAGGCAGTACGCAAATCATTCAAAGGAAACCATATATATTATATATATGTGTTTTCAAATCCTGAAATGAAATAAACAAGTCAATAGAAAAATAGAAAATACAAAAATACCATTCAAGGGTTGTATACATTGTGTGAACAGACAAGACCATATGAATAAACCGTGCATAGCTGTGTCTAGCCTATCCTGGGAACAGCTAAGACACTGCATTGCTAAGATGAAGAAAAAATGATAAAAGAAAACAGAGGTATACATATATATATATATATATTTTACATAAAATCTTTAGTGTATCCTACTGTACAATATCCCAATTTGAGATCGAATGTGATAGTTGTACTCAGACAGTACAATACAAGCAAGACAATACATGGAAATCCTATTGGAAGGCATCACATATTCACTGTTAAACATCACACAAACCAAGTTCCATCACAAAGATCATAGCAGAACCGAAATCACCTAGGATTTAGGCACAACTAAGTCTAGCTAGGATGTAACAATTCGTAAATCACTGAATCCTTTCTAGTATAAATACACACGGTGTGTTCAACCACAAACAAAATCAACTCAGTTCGAAATGAACAAAAATTCGAAACAATAGAAAACCGAAACAGAAATTAAAATTTGAAAAAAAATACTTAGCTTTAGGAGGGCCTTGACCTGAACTGGTGGAGGCCGTTGTGGGCATGGAGGGAACTCTTTAATTTCTAAGGATTTAGGGGTTATCAATGAAGCGTTGGGGTTCACGGTGGTTTGCAAAGGGGGTCGAGCAAATTGGGACAACCAGTGAAGCGGTGGTGATACGACAGGACGAGGAAGGGGTTTCGGCATAGAGGGTTTGCCATTTTTTTCTTTTTTCCTCTCCGATGTTTGTGGCGGCGGACGAAGTGATAAAATGGAACTGAGGGTTTGGATCGATGGCTTTAGGGTTATAAGGTGGATGCGGTTTTAATTGGAATGGGCTGGACCAAGTAAGTAAGGCGCAATGTTTTATTTTATTTGAACCTTACTTAGTTAAATATCCTTGTGAACTTCAAAAATTAATTAGAAATGCAAACGTGATCAGAATTCGACGAAACGAGAAACATTGGAACCATGAATACAAGTACTACGCGATGGATGAGGACTGAGTAGGGCAGACATCAGCTGGATTTCTCGGTTAAATTAAACATCGTTTAATTTGACTGAAACGAGCTGATTTAACGACGAAATCAAATCAAAGGTGAGTTAAACTCACTCAGTAATTCCCGCTTATATTTTATAAGTTTGGTTTTTATTCTTATGTGTTATGGTTGCTAGTATTTTGACTGGTTGATGATAGATATTCATATATAGTTGAACTGATGAAATTAAACGTCGTTTAATTTCAGTGAAACCCAAATCGTTATTTAAACGATTGGTCCCAATTAAGGTAAGTTACCTTATTGGTCACGTTTATACAATAAACATCTTTCATTAAATGAATTATTTTGATTGACTGTTGTGGCTGATATTGAATTGTCGATATAGACTGTTATGAGACCATTATTGAATTATTTTGATTGGATGGTTGAATATTGACTTGAAATTCACCATTTGTTTGGTTTAAACCAATGCGTACTATTGGTTGAGTGATCGGCAGTACATGGCCTATGAATTAACCGTTTTATAAATATCGATCTACCGTCAGGTAAATCGACGAGATGAAATTATAAAAATTTATTTTATATTTGAAGACTGAATTTTAAATCTATTATTTTAATTAAAGTTTGTAAAAAGGAAATAAATATTTATTATTTATTTATTTATTTATTTATTTTTTAATTGATTTCAAATGAATTTTTAAAGGAAATTCCTGATATGTATTAGAGTTATAAGAAAATAAGCAGAAATTAACTTATTATGATATAAATAATTTTCTGAATCATGGAATTAAGAAATCATGATTATACTTGAGAAGGAAATAAGATTTTTTATGAAATATATTATAAAATGGTTATATGAGATGTGTTTCGTAATAAAATAAATATTGGGTTTTGAATTTCACTAATGTCTATCTGAAGATAAGAACGTTGTTGGACAAGGTCTGAGAGGTAAATAAATACCCCAACTTGGACGACTTCGGGATTATCTGCGGATGATATTAGTTGAAATGGAAAAAGGGGGAAATAATTTATTTTCATATGGAAAATAATAACGGGGGTAATGGAAGGGTCGGGATGTGTAATGCGATTTCCCAAGTAATGGAAGGGGAAAGATTTTAGATTTGTATGTATATACATTTTGTAATGATATCCCCGAAGTAAAGAAAGTAAATGAAGATTTTGGTATTTCTATAGTAGAAGGAAATTTAAAAGTAAGTTTCAAGAATGGATTTACTCTAAAGGGATGAAGGGAAATTAACGTATTCAAGTAAAGAAACCAAAGAGATTCCGCGACATTTACAAATGATGGGATGAGTTGGTTTTCCCAATATTGATAATGAGAAATAAGTTTGAACGATAGTAGAATGGAAGATTGAATATGATTATAGAATATATTCCTGAGTATGAAATTAGTAGTTTGCAATAACCTTTCGTTAAATGAGAAATGAAAAGCTATATTGAAATATTTAAGAGTTAAGATTTTACTATCGTTAATCGTTTTTAATTAAAGAGGCCATGTAGTGTTGTACTGGACTGATAAACTCATGTTTTTCACACAATTATTTATTTGATAGTTAAATCACCGACTATCAAACCTGACCATACGATCGTTGGCACGGAAATACCGGGATCGAATTTATATTCGGAAACCATTCTAACCATCGAATATGTGAAAGAAGATTATTAAAGATGGAGCACGTGAAGACCGTCGATCTTCATGAGCGGAAGAGCTATTGATTGAATTTCTCCGGTTTAGCGGTCGAAGATATTTCAACAGTAATTCTGTCGTGATTGGAATCTACGGATCGCAAGGACTTCTCGCTACTGATCTATAGGGTGATTCCTATGATGCAGCAGGAGGGTGCCTTTGGTTCATCCCGTTCCTGGATGACTTGTATTGACGGATGTCTGACAGAGTATTTCCAAAGGAATTACATGCGTTGATTTCTCCAAACGTACCATAGTTGATGGCGGAGAAATGGTTATTCTCTAGCCAAATAAATTAGAGTATTATTGTGGACGTCAATCAGTGTGATCTAGCGGATCTGACGATGTGGCATTCAAAGTGTATGATGACCAGATGTGTTCTGACCTCAAGCCTCATCAACCGGGGAAATGAGAAAAATCGGGCAGGCAACATGATTATGTGGGTCGCTCCTATTAGGGTGTATAATTATCTATCTAGAGAAATTCCTTTTGCTTCTTACTCTATCGATTCTGCCCAGTCCGGAAACGGTGGTTTGAGCCCAACCGTTGGTGATATACATTCGATACACTCAAAAGAAATGAGTGGTCGGTCATGTGTGGGCCGGGTTGCTAGGTGTTCTTGTTGAACCCAGGTGTATTCGCCTCTAGAGAAACATCATCGGAAGGTGGTCCCATACCTTGTCATAATTGGGAATCCAATCTCCAATAAGCGCCTGCGGTTTTGATTGTATACTATATATGTGGAGCGTGAGATGCAAGCGTTCCACTAGATTGTTATTTACTTGTATTTAGACATTATTATAATACCAGAAAAGATATTGGTTTCAAAACTGTTTTGTGTTATCGTAAGGTAAAAACCGTCCGTTTTTATATGTGGATTTGGTCTTACAATTATCCTTTTCTTTTGAAAGATTTTGAACTGAAAAATCAAGTTAAATGATTTACCCTTAATACTGTGCGAGTTTATCTCACTCTGGTTCACCAGACTGACCCGGTGTTTTGTAAATGCTCGGGTTAGCCCCGAGTGTACAGGTTCAGGTTATCGAATGCTGTGAAGAGATGGGCTGGAAGAGTTCAGACGTATGATATTATTCCGCTGTGTTGTATATAAGGGCAGACTATTATAACTGTCCAGATGTGTTCATGTACTCTGCTATTGTAAGTTATTTAAAGCTCTCAATAAAGATTTATTTCTTTATTATATTTTATTCCGCTGCGATGTGAGACTCTGTGTTGTGTTGGTTCTTCTTCTTCTTCTATTCTTATATTTCTTTCTTTCTTATCTCACCCTTTAACTTCTTTCCATAAATTTTCCAGTGTTCTCCGTGTTTTGGAGGATCGGCATGAGATATGGTAAGGTATTTATGTCGATTTTCGAGGCCGAAATCCCTGGGTCGTTACAGTGGTATCAGAGCTGAAGGTTGAGCAGTAACCTTGGCTTTGTGGCGTAACTCGATAAAGATGGGGTTAATAATACCCTAGATTGAGTTTGAGTGTGTGTGTGTGTGTGTGTGTGTGTGTGTGTATATATATATATATATGAGAGCGTATTTGTAGATTTTATATACAAATGTTTTGTATTGTGTTGTGGGTCGGTTCAAGTGTTGAAAAGCATTGAACTGGTAAAGGAACACAATATTGTTTGTAAGAAGGGGTAAATGAAATAATTTTACCCGAAAATAATTTTTTGTATAGAAAGGAAATAATTTTCTCAAATTATTTAGATATGGTGTGATGACTAATTTGAATGGGATTCAGAATTTGGTTAAAATTTTGAATTGGGACTTAACTGGGTTAAGTGAAATTGAATTAAATAATTAATAATGATATTGGAATTAATTAAGAAATGAGGTTGAAACTAAATAAATTTAATATGAAATTGGAAATTAAATGAATAATAATTAAATAGAAATCAATCGAATATCAATCAATTGATATTTAAACATGTTGAATTAAATTAAATAGTAGAATTGAATGTGAATTTAGTTGATTTGTTTAATTTGTTGTGCCTTGGTTGCTGATTGATTATTGACTGTTTGTTAGATTGGTTGAATATATTTCATCCATGGATTGATAAAGAGTTAAATAAACTGAAACCCAGAAAGAGAAAGAAAAAAAATGAAGTGTTATGTTTCATATACGTGTTACTTATATGGTGGATTGAGTTAAGTACAGGTGCCAGAGGATTATGAGGATTGAGTTTGATCGCATAGATTACACGTAAATTGAGTAGTAGACTCAATCGCGCTCGAAAAAGGTACGCCTACGCGAAAATATAAATTTTGGTTTTGATTTTTGTTTTTCGACCATGTGGGTCGATATTATTCGTTCCTGCGATATCACAGAAGTTCCTCCGTGCAGGGGAGACTCTGCTGAATTTTTCGAGAATTTAATGTGTTAGAATATTTTCGATAATAATTCGAAATTTTGTTTTACCAAAATAAATTAGTTTTTCTTTGGAATAAAATATATTTTTAAAGTTAATGGGATTTGCAACCTTTTTCTTACCTTGGCAATTTCGAGGACGAAATTATTTTAAAGGGGGAAGAATGTAATATCCCGTATTTTCTGACCATTTATTGGAGATATTTTATTTATTTAACATATTGATTTAAATAATGGGGTTCGAACATTTTAATTTGAAAATTTAAATTATATTAATAATATAATAATATTTTATTTTTGGGATATTGAGAAAATGTTGAATTTGCTATATAATGTGAACGAGCGATTTAAAGTGGTTTAGATATGGTTTATATTGAATTATTTAAATATATTCGTTATTAAAAACGACGTCAGAACGTTTAATTTATAATTATATTATAAACGAATTAGAAATGGCGCGGTAGTTTGTAAATTTCGTTCTGAACTTCAACTGAGTATACAGAATTCGTTTTAAGTCGAAATTCTATGAAACCAGAAACGTTAGAATCGATTTGATTATATCTTTCATATGAAAGAGAAAAATCGAGATTTCGTGTTATAATTTATTAGTTATGTCCAGTTAAAATTTTAAAATAGTCGCTATGAAAAATCGTTATGAAACGATAACGTTTATTTAAATTAATTAAATAAGGATTTGTATAAATATTTGATATCGTTAACTCAAAATTTTTATTATCAAGTTTAGAATCCGTCTTAGTCTTATTGAGGGCTACTTGATCTTTCGTTTTGGATTTATTCGATAATATCATATATTTTTTAACGATTTTAGAATTTAAATTAGATGGTCTCGACATTTTATAAGTTTTATAAATAACCAAACGGACATATCAAATATTTAACTCTTGCCATAAATATATATTTGGTTCTGGGAACAAAAACAGAAACGACTAAATTCTTAAAACAGTATAGCTCAATGCATAGTACTAAATAAAGTACATCAAAGCCAAAGAACCCAATACACTATATGGTTCAATACAAAATAATGGTAAAAACCAGGGAAAAAATGTAGAAGTCTCTTCCAATAGAAACACTCCAATATTAAGACTGGAATTTTAAAAGAATTGTAACATTATTTAAGATCTCCATTGCCCTGCGTTGGTCTAACTAAACTGCATTTCCTCACAAAGGCTTATTTATGTCATGTAAATACACCATCCATATTAAAGTTAAGTCACATGAACACACACGTCTATCTCAATTAATATATGAATCCACATACTCGTCAAAAGTATTACAACCATAAAAGTCGGAAATTTCATTGGAAAAATCTAAAAAAAAATGAATTCAACAATAAATCGAACAGCAAAGAAAATATATACACCATCAAATTTTACAGATTCGAATGTGACGGTATATTTTCATACATAAGGAAATCTAAGACAAAATCTTCTCACAACATCAATCTTCGTCACCAGCAATCCGTCCTGAAAAGTAGAGAGAGATAGCAATGAGTAGCTAATAGGTATAAATATATTTCAAGTTGTAAAGAAAAAAAAAAGAGATAATGAATCAATAGTGAAATAACAGATACGAAACACTGATTCAACAACTCAAGAAACGTTAGGGTACACAGCTATAGAAGCTAAATAGGAAGACAGTACGCAAATCATTCAAAGGAAACCATATATATATTATAAACATGTGTTTTCAAATCCTGAAATGAAATAAACAAGTCAATAGCAAAATTGACAATACAAAAATAACATTCAAGGGTTGTATATACAGTGTAAACAGACAAGACCATATGAATAAACCATGCATAGCTGTGTCTAGCCTGTCCTGGTAACAGCTAAGACACTGCATTGCTAAGATAAAGAAAAAAAATGATAAAAGAAAACAGAGGTATATTTTTTTTTACATAAAATCTTTAGTGCATCCTTCAGTACAATATCCCAATTTGAGATCGAATGTGATAGTTGTACTCAGACAGTACAATACAAGCAAGACAATACATGGAAATCCTATTGGAAGGCATCACATATTCACTGTTAAACATCACACAAACCAAGTTCCATCACAAAGATCATAGCAGAACCGAAATCACCTAGGATTTAGGCACAACTAAGTCTAGCTAGGATGTAACAATTCGTAAATCACTAAATCCTTTCTAGTATAAATACACACGATGTGTTCAACCACAAACAAAATCAACTCAGTTCGAAATGAACAAAAATTCGAAACAACAGAAAACCGAAACAGAAATTAAAATTTGAAAAAAAATACTTAGATTTTGGAGGGCCTCGATCTGAATTGGCGGAGGCCATTGTGGGCATGGAGGGAACTCTTTAATTTCTAAGGATTTAGGGGTTATCAATGAAGCATTGGGGTTCACGGTGGTTTGCGAAGAGGGTCGAGGAAATTGGGACAACCGGTGAAGCAGTGGTGATACGACATGACGAGGAAGGGGTTTCAACATAGAGGGTTTGCCATTTTTTTTCTTTTTTCCTCTCCGATGTTTGTGGCGGCGGACGAAGTGATAAAATGGAACTGAGGGTTTGGATCGATGGCTTTAGGGTTATAAGGTGGATGCGGTTTTAATTGGGATGGGTTGGACCAAGTAATTAAGGCCCAATGTTTTATTTTATTTGAACCTTACTTAGTTAGATATCCTTGTGAACTTCAAAAATTAATTAGAAATGCAAACGTGATCAGAATTCGACGAAACGAGAAACATTTGAACCGTGAAGACGAATACTACGCGATGGATGAGGACTGAGCAGGGTAGACGGCAGCTGGATTTCTCGGTTAAATTAAACATCGTTTAATTTGACTGAAAGAGCTGATTTAACGACGAAATCAAATCAAAGGTGAGTTAAACTCACTCATTAATTCCCTCTTATATTTTATAAGTTGGGTTTTTATTCTTGTGTGTTATGGTTGCTAGTATTTTGACTGGTTGATGATAGATATTCATATATTGTTGAACTGATGAAATTAAACATCATTTAATTTCAGTGAAACCCAAATCGTTATTTTAACGATTGGTCCCAATTAAGGTAAGTTACCTTATTGGTCACGTTTATAAAATTAACGTGTTTCATTAAATGAATTGTTTTGATTGACTGTTGTAGCTGATATTGAATTGTCGATATAGACTGTTATGAGATCATTATTGAATTGTTTTGATTGGATGGTTGAATATTGACTTGAAATTCACCATTTGTTTGGTTTAAACCAATGGGTACTATTGGTTGAGTGATTGGCAGTACATGGCCTATGAATTAACCATTTTATAAATATCGATCTACCATCAAGTAAATCGACGAGATGAAATTATAAAAATTTATTTTATAATTGAAGACTGACTTTTAAATCTATTATTTGAATTAAAGTTTGTAAAAAGGAAATAAATATTTATTATTTATTTATTTAATTTATAATTGATTTCAAATGAATTTATAAAGGAAATTCTTGATATGTATTAGAGTCATAAGCGAATAAGCAGAAATTAACTTAGTATGATATAAATAATTTTCTGAATCAAGGAATTAAGAAATCATGATTATACTTGAGAAGGAAATAAGAAGTTTTATGAAATATATTATAAAATGGTTATATGAGATGTGTTTGGTATTAAAATAAATATTGGGTTTTGAATTTCACTAATGTCTATCTGAAGGTAAGAACGTTGTTGGACAAGGTCTGAGAGGTAAATAAATACCCCAACTTGGACGACTTCGGGATTATCTGAGGATGATATAGTTGAAATGGAAAAAGGGGAAAATAATTCATATTCATATGGAAAATAATAATGGGGGTAATGGAAGGGTCGGGAACGTGTAATGAGATTTCCTAAGTAATGGAAGGGGAAAGATTTTAGATTTATATGTATATACATTTTGTAATGATATCCCCGAAGTAAAGAAAGTAAATGAAGATTTTGGTATTTCTATAATAGAAGGAAATTTAAAAGTAAGTTTCAAGAATTGATTTACTCTAAAGGGATGAAGGGAAATTAACGTATTCAAGTAAAGAAACCAAAGAGACTCCGCGACATTAACAAATGATGGGATGAGTTGGTTTTCCCAATATTGATAATGAGAAATAAGTTTGAACGATAGTAGAATGGAAGATTGAATATGATTATAGAATATATCCCTGAGTATGAAATTAGTAGTTTGCAATAACCTTTTGTTAAATAAGAAATGAAAATCTATATTGAAATATTTAAGAGTTAAGATTTTACTATCGTTAATCGTTTTTAATTAAAGAGGCCACGTAGTGTTGTACTGGACTGATAAACTCATGTTTTTCACACAATTACTTTTTTGATAGTTAAATCACTGACTGTCAAACCTGACCATACGATCTTTGGCACGGAAAGACCGGGATCGAATTTATATTCGAAAACCATTCCGACCATCGAATACGTGAAAGAAGATTATAAAAGATGAAGCAAGTGAAGACCGTCGATCTTCATGAGCGGAAGAGCTACTGATTGAATTTCTCCGGTTTAGCGGCCGGAGACATTTCAACAGTAATTCTTTCGTGATTGGAATCTACGGATCGCAAGGACTTCTCGCTACTGATCTCTAGGGTGATTCCTAGGATGCAGTAGGAGGGTGCCTTCGGTTCATCCTATTCCTGGATGACTTGTATGGACGGATGTCTGACAGAGTATTTCCAAAGGAATTACATGCGTTGATTTCTCCAAACGTACCATAGTTGATGGCGAAGAAATGGTTATTCTCTAGCCAAATAAATTAGAGTGTTATTGTGGACGTCAATCAGTGTGATCTGGCGGATCTGACGATGTGGCATTCAAAGTGTATGATGACCAGATGTGTTCTGACCTCAAGCCTTATCAACCGAGGAAATGACAAAAATCGGGCAGGCAGCATGGCCATGTGGGTCGCTCCCATTAGGGTGTATAATCATCTATCTAGAGAAATTCCTTTTGTTTCTTACTCTATCGATTCTGCCCAGTCGAGAAACGGGGGTTTGAGCCTAACCGTTGGTGATATACATTCGATACACTCAAGAGAAATGAGTGGTCGGTCATGTGTAGGCCGGGTTGCAAGATGTTCTTGTTGAACCTAGGTGCATTCGCCTCTAGAGATACAGCATCGGAAGGTGGTCCCATACCTTGTCATAATTGGGAATCCCATCTCCAATAAGCCCCTGCGGTTTTGATTGTATACTATATATGTGGAGCGTGAGATGCAAGCGTTCCACTAGATTGTTATTTACTTGTATTTAGACATTATTATAATACCAGAAAAGATATTGGTTTCAAAACTGTTTTAGGTTATCGAAAGGTAAAAACCGTCTGTGTTTATGTGTGGATTTGGTCTTACGATTATCCTTTTCCTTTGAAAGATTTTGAACTGAAAAATCATGTTGAATGATTTACCCTTAATTCTGTGCGAGTTTATCTCACTCTGGTTCACCAGACTGACCCGGTGTTTTGTAATTGCTCGGGTTAGCCCGGAGTGTACAGGTTCAGGTTATCGAATGTTGTGAAGAGACGGGCTGGAAGAGTTCAAACGTATGATATTATTCCGCTGTGCTGTTTATAAGGGCGGACTATTATAACTGTTTAGATGTGTTCGTGTACTCTGGTATTGTAAGTTATTTAAAGCTCTCAATAAAGATTTATTTCTTTATTATATTTTGTTCCGTTGCGATGTGAGACTCTGTGTTGCGTTGGTTCTTCTTCTTCTTCTTCTATTCTTATATTTCTTTCTTTCTTATCTCAACCTCTACCTTCTTTCCGTAAACGTTCCAGTGTTCTCGGTGTTTTGGAGGATCGGCGTGAGATATGGTAAGGTATTTATGTCGATTTTCGAGGCCGAAATCCCTGAGTCGTTACATTATCGATTAGACTTAATCGATTAGAGTTAATTAAAAAGAGTTAATTGATTAGAGTTAATCGATTAGAGTTAATCGAATAAAGTTAATCAAATAGAGTTAGTTAAATAGAGTTAATCAAATAGAGTTAATCGCATAAGAGTTAATCGAATTAGAGTTAGTCGTGTATTGGTTAATTGAAGAAAAGAGAGATTACCGAATATAGTTATTCGTAGAAGGAGTTAATCGAATATAGTTTATTCGAAAGAAGTTATCGAATATAGTTTATTCGAAGGAGTTTATCCAATATAGTTTATTCGAAAGGAGTTAATCGAGTATAGTTTAATCAAGAAGGAGTTATTGAATAGAGATTATTCGAAAGAGTGTTATACGTTGAAATTCGATTTTTATCGAATTCGGAAAGTACTATTCACTTTCCGTTTTTAATCAAGATATAATTGTTTATTTATAAATTTTCTATTTAGTTATTTAGTTAAAGTAAGGAATAGAAGTTATATTTTGAAGTTAGATATTTCAGAAGTAGGGATTATAAAGCTATAGTTAAAATCAATGTTTTCAATAAATAAGTGGATTCGTAGATAGAATCCGAGAGTTACATAAGGAAGTTTGTTAAAGATATAAAGGGGTGCTTTGTCTATTTCGAGGTTAGAAAGGTTGTTCGGTTAAGGTCTGAGAGGTAGTTATACCCCAGCCTGATCGACTTCATTTTTAACTTAGAAATATTTAAGGTTCGATAGTGAATGTCTGTTAAGTAAATTAGTTAATGAGTGTAATATTTTGAATCGGCATAGCGATGTTTTATTTAAACATCTGGTTAAATCCTATGAAGGGGTTTTGGAAATGTTTCCCAAATAAGAATCAGAAATGTTTTCTAATGAGGATTGATCAATAGAATTTCCATCTGGGAATAATATCGTTGTTTGTACACATGTTTTTCTTTGATAGTTAAATCACCGACTATCAAAGTTTTTGACCATTTTTCCATCGTCAATACGGAGAGACCGGGATCAGATTCATTATCTGAAAAACCACTTTGTGTGGGCATTAGCGTTGCGAATCAAATATGATGAAGATAATTGAAGACAGAGTTATGCAAGGGCTGTTCTAGTGATCCTAGGTAGAAATTACCTAAGATGGATTTAAAGGGTAGTGCCTTCGGTTTGTCCAGTCCGAGGACGACCTGTATATAAGAATGTCTAAGATAGTATAAGTAATAGATCACGTTAGATTGATCTCTTCAAACATATGTACGTTTGGTAGCGGAGGAATTCGTTTCTCTTAGCTGTATACCCATAATATTTTTGGGGAAATCAATTTGTGATTTGGCGGGTATGACGATGTGACATTCAAAGTGAATGAAGATGTGATTTGTAAAGGATACGTTATGGCCTCTAGCCTCACAGCCGAAAATGGTATAAAATCTGGTAGGTCGCATAGCTAGGTGGTTAGTTGCCAATTAGGGTGTATTGTCACCTGATCTAGAGAAATTCCATTTACTCCTATAATCTTTTTCGATGTTGTCCCTTTTGGGAAACGGTTGCTGATCCCGACCGTTGGTGATAATACCTTCGGTACACTCAAGCGAAATGAGTGACCGGTCATGTTTAGCCTCGGTTGCAAGATGTTCTTGTTGAATCTGGTGTATTTCCCTCTAGAGATACACTGTCAGAAGGTGGTCCCGTACCTTGCCAGTTGGAATTTCATTTCCTAATAAGCGCCCGCGGTTTTTGATTATATATTATGTATGTGGAACATGAGAAGAAAGCGTTCTGCTAGATGATTATTATATTGTGATTAATAGACACTGTTATAATATCATATGAGTTCGATATAAGATTTATCATTTCTTTCAAAAGGGTTTTATTTGAAAGCTGAATCAAATGTTTTAGATTCACAAAAGGGAAAAACCCGTTCTGTTATACGGCGTGGTCTTATGAGATATCGCTTAATTTCCCAAATTGTTTTAAAGTGTTTACTCACACCAGTCCCATGACTGACCCGGAGTTTATTTTTTTTTCCCCTAAACTCTTAGGTGCCCAATTTTTTTCGAGGAGTCAAGTAGTCAGGATTTTACAGATATACTGAGAGGTTGGAGCAGGAGGCTTCAGGATTATATACCTATCGTTATTTCTGTTGTGTTGTAAGTATTATACTCTGATAATGTTATTGTATATATATATACTGATTTTATTTCAAAGATATATATCTATTATACATTGTTCGTTCCGCTATGAGATTCGTGTTTACACTGATGTTGTATGTTCTTCTTCTTCTTCTATTCTTAGTTTCCATCTTATCTATTCTCACCCTCTATTTTCTTTCATTAGCTATTCGGTATTTCCGGTGCTTGATAGTCGACATTGGATTATATGTCAATTAGTCAGGATCGCGAAAACCCGGGTTGTTACAGAGGTATCAGAGCTGAAGGTTAATTAATTACCTTGGCTCTATGCCGTGACTCAGTAGAGATGGGGTTAGCAATACCCTAGATTGAGTTTGAGTGTATATATATGAGCGCGTATTTGTTGTTCAATATAAAATGGTTTTATATTGTGGAGATTTATTGGTTGAGTTGTTTATGGGTTCTGGTCGATCGGTTTGATCCACTGTATCGGTAGGAGTTTATAAAAACTCGAATACGATGAACCGACATGATATGTTTTGAAAAGAGTGTAAATGATATAATTTTACCCAAATCATATTTTGATATAAAAGTATGATTAATATTTGAAGTATTATCATATATTGAATGTGTTGGTTGTGATTATAATCCGATAAGATTATAATTGAAATGGTTATGTAAATAACCAATCCAATTTCGTATAAGTATTACGAAGTGAATTAAATTTGAATTTAAATCAAAACTAAAACTCTGGAAATTTGAATAAGTGTTTGTAAATGGAATAGAATTAAATATATGGGAATTTTAAAATCCTGGGAGATTTTAAATTGTTTACAAGCATTGTGAATGATATTTTGAAATGTATTTCAAAATGGTAGTGTTTAGAAATGGCTTTGAAAGTGATATAGTATTGAACTCACTTCGATCACTGGAAAATAAATTCTGATGATAAAGTCGACCATCATTGGTGTCCGTTTACGAGTTGTAAGTGACGGATTACTACCAAAATATTGTTTATGGAAATGTTTTGAGAAAACAAGTTGTTTTGATATTCCGAAATGAATATTTGATTTTTGAAAAGCAAAGTTGCCTAAAAACTCCCAGAAACGGATTGTTTGAATTAAAACAAATTAGATGGAAATTTGTGAAACTAAATTGAAAATAAAGAATGGTACTTGAGATTGATAATGGAATTTGGCTTGGATAAACGAATGGTTGTGTTGGAGATAAAATTGATTGCAGTTTGTTTGGGATAACATTGGTATATGCAGAATTGGTAACAAGTGGGAATGATATAATGATATGCCCGACTGTAATAACCCGGAAATCCGAGCCAATTTAAAATTTTTATTTTTGTAATTTTACTGAATTTTGATTATTTAAAATGAATTATTTTAAATAATAACGACGAGAAATTTATTTTGAATAGAATTAGAACGTATATATTTATATACGTCGTCGTTAGAATATAAATATTTATTTATAATTATAAATGGAATTGAAAATGGAGGGGTAGTTCGATAATTCGATTTCAAATTTCAATTGAATGTACCGGGTGCAAAATAAACCGGATTTTAGTGAAACCAAAAATATTTGAATCTAATTGAGAATATCTTTCCAACGAATCCGAAAAATAAAAATTTCATAGCGGGGATAAAAAGTTATGCCCAGTTGAAAATTCAGAATAGTCGCTGTAGAATTCTGGCCCTTAAAAATGAAAATTTTGCAAACGACCTCGGTTTTCGACGAAACCAGTTTTGTTGGATCCGTGATGTCAAATTATTGCTAGGTTTCAAATTTTGTAATTTTTCGAATCAATATTTTAGCATGGCGAAGGAAAACGCGTTTGACCAGTTTCAGTTGATTTTAATCGACTGGAAAATGGCCAGTTTTCAAATGGTCTCAGAATTCAACGAAATAAGTTTCTTCAGGACCGTATCGTCAATACGAAGCTAGAAAATATTTTTTGCGAATTTTTAGAGTCCGTACGTTGCCCCAGTAAATTTAAATGCGCGTTCAAATTCAATATATAGAGTTATATTTTGATTTTGACGAAAACTGATCGAAACGATCGAATCAGCCCATGATACATATCCCAATGTGTTCAAAATGGGGGTAATTAGCTATGGACGACAGGCGGTGGGTTCGATTTCGAGGTCGAAATTAAAAGTTGCTTTTTGAAATAAAAAAATTAGAAAACTCTCTCTCTCCCCTCTCCTATACCCACAACCCCCCAATATTTTAAAAATCAAAAGAAAAAAAACAAAAAAAACAAAGGGGATCCACGGCAGGGGGGACCGCCGCGGCCCCATCGCGCCCCCCGCCCCCCAGATGGCGTGCCTCCCACCGAGCAACCCCCCTCTCTTCTCCTCCTCTTCCTATTTCCTCCCCTCCTCCACGCGAAACCACCCCATCGCAAGCCCCCCAAGCCCCCAGCACCTCGCACGAGCAAACTCCACCCCCGACCAACTGAAGGCCACCCACCACCTCCTTAGTGACGCAACGCCCCAACAACTTTCTCCCCCTTTGATTTGAGAAACCACAGCCCTTTTAAACCCCCTACACCCATCGCAAACGCAGCTCAGCCACCAAAGATCGCCATGAACCATCTTCGAATAGCAAAGTAAGTTTTTAAATTTATGTATGTAATAAAAATTCAATTTTTTTATCATATGTAATAGTTATATAGAAAATGAAGTTAGAAAAGAAAATAGGATTTTTATTTGTTCGAAATTATAAAGTTATGTTTTTATTTTTAAAATAAAAAGATTGGATTTTCCTAAACACTAAAGGTTAGATTTTTGAAATAGAAGAAAGGGAGAAGGGTTTGATTTTATTTTTAAAGAAAACTTCAATTTTTATCATATGTGAAATATAAAAATATTATCTTTATATAGTCGGGATTATAAAACTACGATCTTTATATGTGTTGTAGCGAATTAACAATATAAAGAAGTGATTTTGTGTAAAATATAAGTTGAGATTTTTATATAGATAAAAATTCGATTTTTATATATATATGAAGCAGCGATAAAAATTCGATCTTTATGTAAGAAGTAAAAATATAAAAATACAATTTTTATATAGAAGCAAGCGTTGTAAAAATATATGAAGTAGAAATAAAAATATGATTTTTATTTATTAGAATGAAGCAATAAAAATATAATTTTTATTGTGAACAGCGTAAAAGGGACTGCATTGGAATTCCAGACAAATCCAAATGGTTCGGCAGTTCAAAAGTAAAGCACGGCGGAGTGGAACCCTCGGTAAGAACTCCTCATTTTTTAATTTAATTTTCTAGTTAAAATATATACTAGGATGCAGACGATGTTTAGTAGCACCCGACACCCGTCGTCCACAGACCATGGATGGCTTATTTGTTTGTTTGTTTGTTTTTGATGTGTAGTTGATTGTGTGATGTGGATTGAAATAAAAATATTTTTATAATTAAAAATAGAATTTTTAACGTGTATATGAATTGAAATAAATTAAAATAAACAAATCGAACGATTTGTTTATATACACACATTTGACTGATATTGATTGGGACGATAAATTTTACACATCGCCCAACTACACAAATAAAATTTGTGTTTGATTGTTTGAAACCCCACACGGGTATTGGGATGATATATGACATACACTAATCCCAATAATTAGTTGTAGGTCGATTGATTGATTGACAGACTGTTATAAGCGTTAAATATTTATATTTGGTGCTTATACAGTGTAAAATGCACTTTGGATGATGGTTGATTATTTGTCATTGTTCATATATACATGCTTTGTATGGAAATCCATAGAAATAAAATCTATGGTAATTGATTGGGTCTCATTCCAGTTTTGAATTAAAATATTTGAGAAGAAATATTTGAAACGAAATATTTGAATAGAATATTTGAAATAGAAATATATAAAGCCGTGTTGATTAGATATGCGCTATTTTGACGCGAACGATATTTATATCGATTATATTCGTTTTTATAATGAATATTGAAAAGTGATTTCAAAATCAAATATTTTGAAATGAAATTCGAATTAAATTGAATTGAAATGAATTAGAATTCGAATCGAATTGAAATTGAATAGAAAATGAATTCGAATTGAATTAAATAGAAAATGAATTCGAATTAAATTGAATGGAAATAGAATTTAAATCGAATTGAAATTGAATTGAATAGGAATTCAAATCGAATTGAAATTGAATTGAAATCAAATAGAAATGAATGTAAAAAGGAATTTATAAAGAAAATTCAATTTTGATTTGAAATCGAATAAGAAGTTGAAATCGTTTTGAAAACGAATTTGAAACGATTTATATAATATGTTTTAAAAGGAAGTCGACGAAGTAAATATAATATTTTTTTTTATATATAATATAATGGCCTGAATAGAACGCGGCGCGCTGCGGTAGTTCGTGAATTTCGACCATTGACTTCGAATAGACATTACGGGAGATCCGCCCGTCGGATTATCCTAAAACCGGAACCGTTGGGTTCGTATCGAAAAGAGATTTCCAATGAATATTAGAAATTTGAAATATAACGGTTGGATTTGGAATTATGTCCAAATCAAATTTAGAAAAGGTCGTTGTAAGTGCAGTTTGATGGCCGTTGATGGAAATCGACTATACGGGCCTTGATAAAATTATTAAAAATAGTAATAATTTGTGTAAAATCATAAGAAATGATTTGTGAAGAATTGGGGTGAAAAACTCCATATTTGAAAGGATAAAAATAGATTTTTATCGAAATGAACTAGTTTTGAACTAGAATTATAATTCTATTTATTTTTAAATAAATAAATTGAATTTGAAAAGGGTTTTAAAAGTAACCAAAATTTCCAATAATTGAATTGGAATGGATTTGAATCGAAATTGTCTTTGGAATATTTCGATGTTGGATTTCATGATTATACAGATATTGTTCTGGAAATTTGAAAGACATATTTATATCGTTATTTCCAATACGATATTTGTTGGTCGTAGAATTTGATATTGAATATAAGCCAATATATTTTCTATTCAGAGCCTTGCATTTAATATCAAATGTGATTTGGGTTTGTCATGAATGGTGTCTTCATTAATACTGTTCTTAAGCCCAGTCGAGAAAAAGATTAAATCTTTTTATTTAGATTTAATGGAGAGTACCAATTAAATAATATTTAATTGGAATTGAATTGAATTGATTTTTGGGTTTATCTTGAACGGTGTTTTAAATAACACTTGTTCTTTAACCCATAATTAATGGGATATGATTTTGGGTTGTCGTAAACGGTATCTTCAATAATACTGTTCTTAGACCCAAAGGAGTTAAGAAAATCAGAAACTAACTGGAGATTAGTTAAGTTGAATGGTTTCTGGGGTATTGAACTAATGTTGGTTTCGGCCTTCGGGGTTAATACTTAGGGAATTGCTCACTCGCTAATTTACTGTTAGGGACTGATTGAAATGTGATGTGATTTTAGTGTTTATCATGAACCGTGTATTAAACGAAACTGATTCTTTAACCCAGTTAAAGATTAAAACTAAGTGGATTTTTAATTAATCTTTAATTAGATTGATAAGATCGAGAATGGAGTATCACCAGTTTTGCTCCAGGCGATATTTAAATCTTTAATTAGATTTGAACGTGAAATGGTAATTGAATTTATCGATAACACCGTGGTGTTAGATATGAAGTATTACCAGTTTAACTTCATGGGATAAATAGGTTGGGATTGGGAAATTAAAACCAATGATTACTTTGGTAAGGTTCGTTAATCCCGGCTAGTTTGGATAAACCGTAATTTGGTTTGAATTGATATTCAGAGAAGATTAAAGAATAAATTTAAAGAATTTATCTTTGATAAAATTAATGGGAACATTTCCCAAAGTGTAAGAATATTTGAATAAAAGAATATTCTGAATTGGAATGAGGCGTATGTTGTGTTTGTGTAACACTTGTTATTATATATGCAAGTTATTCAGAAAGACCGGGTTTATCCCATTCTGAATAACTGATTCGACGTGGTGTCGAGGATGAAGACGGTGGTCGAAGACCGGAGGTCTTCACGTCGTTTGGGTGATTACTGATGATCTTGATTGGGCCGTACACCTAAGAGGAGGGAATCAGTTGGTGATCGTCCAGACGTACTTGGAGATCGATGGATAAGCGAGGTACGAGGTGCCTCCGGTTTCGTTCAGACCCAGAACAGACTTGTAAATGGACTGTGTGTCTGACATTGGATTTTATTCTGTGTGATTGATTTATATTAAATATATATCTGTTCGGCGGTGGAGAATTTATTCTCCTGCTTATTGCTATTCTCTGAGACGTATGAGCTCAGAGGTTATATATTGACGGATATCAAACGCATGGAATGAATGGCCTGTGTGGCATGCCTAAGTGGCAATTGATCAGGGCTTTTGCTGAAAATCAAAGTCTTGTGGTTGATGATCAAAGCACGTCTTATGTGCCATAGCTTTGTGTAGCGTTGATTCGCGATCCTCACACCCCGGTGTGAACCAGAAACGGGAGAAGGACCTCAGGGAGGGCATGCGTTTCCTTCTAGCTAGAAGTGGCGTCAGTGGTTTTACATGCCCTGACGAGTTTGACTTATGTGGTTATTGCTGTTGCGAGGCGCCTCGGATATATCGGTCGATCCGGGACCGATAGAGTCATTGGACTCATTGACACCCCACAGGGTGGGGAAACGCAATGCTCAGGCATTTTAATCCACATCGGTGGACCGACCCTGACGATCTAAAGGCTTGACAAAGTACTTACCTGAGACACGGGCTAGAGCATCTCAAATTCGGTAGAGACTGATCCCTTGCATCGGTTCATAGATGGAAATCCAACTTCAAATATGTGACTTTGCAGTTTTGATTGTAGAGCCTAGTATGGCGACATAGTGGGATGGGGCACTTATGCCGTCTATGATTAATACTTATGATTTGAAGTTGTTTTACTCACTATGCACTTATAATAGTATCAAATAATTTGTTTTAAAACGTATCAAGCATGCTTTGGCTATTATAAGGTAAAACCCTATCCTCCGGCTTGCGTTGCATTGTGTGATGGGACCTGGGTTTTATAATAGCTTCATTGTTCTTTATTTAGCATTGCGTTGTTGTTTTATGCACTGGTAATCTTGGGAGGAAACCCGTTCCATGTTATACGGCGTGGTCCATTGATTTACCTAACTTTAAAATAAAGATTAATAACTGTTTTAGTTCTCACACCAGTCACATGACTGACCTGAGCTTATTGTTTTAACCTAAACTCTGGGTGCCCTTATTTTGACATGGGCAGCTAGTAGTTTCGGTTTTGTAGATTTATATTCACAGGAACCTGGTTTACAGCTGGAACGATACTCGGAAAGCTCTAAATCTGTGTATTACTTTTGGTTGTGTATTGTATTATTTTTCCGCTGCTCTGTAATTTATTGTAATCTCTGATATTTATCAAATGTATTTTATTTATTCATATATATTCTTGTATTATGATGAATTGTTGTAATTAACAATGAAATGTTCTTCTGTCTGCGTTCTGATGTGGCTTGTCCTCAACTCAATCCGTGATTTCCCGTAAAGGGGATTTCAGGTCGTGTCAGCTTGGTATCAGAGCTTTGGTTTACAAAGCTCAGAGAACAAGACACATTAGAACCATACGAAAGAATTCATCAGATATTGGATTAGTAATATCCAATAGGAATGACTCGTTAGAGATGGGATCAGTAGTATCCTAGAATGAGTGTGAAGAGTATATTTTTGAAAATGAAAACAAATTTTGTTTTGAAATTTAAATCAATTATACGCATTTGAATAATTTATTTTGTATTGAATTTGGACAGTCCAGTATATAAAGATTTTGCGTATGCGTCTGATCCACGTGTATTCGAAGTTTTAATATACTGGATAGATATAGAATCACACTCTAATCGCCCAGAGATGATTCTGATGATTACTCGAGTATCATCAGAATTTAGACTCAAGTGCCAAAAGTGGGACTTCTATATGATTCCATTAAACTGGTGTGAGAACCAAAATTAGATAGGGCTTATTGTTGTGACTTGGCATCAAAAATATGATTTTTGGACTATATATTAAAGTTATATGTTTGAAAATGATAATCAACTAACGGATTGCTGATTATGTTGTTTGATTATTGGTTGATTAGTTAAAAGTTGAAAATTTTAGCCAAATTTT
Source organism: Allium sativum (assembly GCA_030737875.1). Classification (NCBI taxonomy): domain Eukaryota; kingdom Viridiplantae; phylum Streptophyta; class Magnoliopsida; order Asparagales; family Amaryllidaceae; genus Allium; species Allium sativum. The sequence continues at coordinate 257,531,365 of CM060923.1, forward strand.
ATCAAATAGTAAATTGTATTGAAATTTTGTTGCATTTGCAAACATATACATTTACTTACATTGAACAGGTCATTGCAAAGAGGCTAGAGCAGAAGAACAGAATTGTTTGCCCAACAAATAGGTACATGTTTACCATTATTTACTGTTTTGTTTGGGTGATGATGATTTTATGAGCCGATTGGCTAGCCGCTTGGCTTTTTATTTTTCTTTTGGATTGAAGAAGGCCAAGGGAGGCTATATGAAATATCCCCAAGTCCCCGGTGCAGGGGAGGTTATGGCGAAATTTTTCGAAAATTTAGGATATTAGCCAAATTTTTGAAAAATTTGAAAAGTTCTTTGAAACTGAAAAGTTGAAGAATTTAAGCCGTAATGGAAAGAAATGAAAGTTGAGTTGATTTGCGAAACAACTTTCGGCTTCGTTCCTTTTCGGGGACGAAAAGTTTTAAGTGGGGGAGATTGTAGTAACCCGGAAATCCGAGCCAATTTAAAAAATTTATTTTGGCAATTTTAGTGAATTTTTATTATTTAAAATGAATTATTTTAAATAATAACATCGAGAAATTTATTTTGAGTAGAATTAGAATGTATATATTTATATACGTCATCGCTAGAATATAAATATTTATTTATAATTATAAAAGGAATTGAAAATGGCGCGGTAATTCGATAATTCGATTTCAAATTTCAAATGAATGTACCAGGTGCAAAATAAACCGGATTTTAGTGAAACCAAAAATATTTGAATCTAACTGAGAATACCTTTCCAACGAATCCGAAAAATCAGAATTTCATAGCGGGAATAAAAAGTTATGCCCAGTTGAAAAGTCAGAATAGTCACTGCAGAATTCTGGCCCTTAAAAATGAAAATTTTGCAAACGACCTCGGTTTTCGACGAAACTACTTTTGTTGGATCCGTGATGTCAAATTATTGCTAGGTTTCAAATTTCGTAATTTTTCGAATCAATATGTGAGCGTGGCGAAGGAAAACGTGTTTGACTAGTTTTAGTTGATTTTTATCGACTGGAAAATGACCATTTTTCAAACGGTCTCAGAATTCGACGAAACAAGTTTTGTCAGGACCGTATCGTCAATACGAAGCTAGAAAATATTTTTTGGGAATTTTTAGAGTCCGTATGTGGCCCTGGTAAATTGAAATGCGTGTTCAATATATAGAGTTATATTTTGATTTTGATGAAAACTGATCGAAACGATCGAATCAGCCCACGATACATATCCCATTATATTCAGAATGGGGGTAATTAGCAATGGACGACAGGCGGTAGGTTCGATTTCGAGGTCGAAATTAAAAGTTGCTTTTTGAAAAAAAAAACTCTCTATCTCACCTCTCCTATACCCTCACCCCCCCCGTTCATTTTAAAAATCAAAATGAAAAAAATGAAAAAACGAAGGGGATCGCTGGGGGGCACTGCCGCCGCGCCATCGCGCCCCCCCTCACCTCCAGGTGGCGCGCCGACCACCGAGCAACCCCCCTCTCTTCTCCTCCTCTTCCTATTTCCTCCCCTCCTCCACGCGAAACCGCCCCCATCGCGAGCCCCCCCCCTAAGCCCCCAGCGCCTCGCGCGAGCAAACTCCACCCCCCCCCCCCCCCCGACCAACTGAAGGCCACCCACCACCTCCTCAGCGACGCAACGCCCCAAACCCCTTTCTCCCCCTTCGATTTGAGAAACCACATCCCTTTTAAACCCCCTCCGCCCATCGCAGACGCAGCTCAGCCCCTCCTCAGCCACCAAAGATCGCCATGAACCCTCTTCGAATAGACAAGTAAGTTTTTAAATTTATGTATGTAATAAAAATTCAATTTTTTTTATTATATGTATTAGTTATATAGAAAATGAAGTTAGAAAAGAAAATAGGATTTTTATTTGTTCGAAATTATAAAGTTATGTTTTTAAAAAAAAATAAAAAGAATGGATTTTCCTAAACACTAAAGGTTAGATTTTTGAAATAAAAGAAATGGAGAAGGGTTTGATTTTATTTTTAAAGAAAATTTCAATTTTTATCATATGTGAAATATAAAAATATTATCTTTATATAGTAGGGATTATAAAAATATGATCTTTATATGTGTTGTAGTGAATTAACAATATAAAGAAGTGATTTTGTTTAAAATATAAGTTGAGATTTTTATATAGATAAAAATTCGATTTTTATATATATATGAAGTAGCGATAAAAATTCGATCTTTATATAAGAAGTAGAAATATAAAAATACAATTTTATATAGAAGCAAGCGTTCTAAAAATATATGAAGTAGAAATAAAAACATGATTTTTATCTATTAGAATGAAACCATAAAAATATAATTTTTATTATGAACAGCGTAAAAGAGACTACATTGGAATTTCAGACAAATCCAGACGGTTCAGCATTTCAAAAGTAAAGCTCGGCGGAGTGGAACCCTCGGTTAGAACTCCTCACTTTTAATTTAATTTTCTGATTAAAATATATACTATGATGCAGACGGTGTTTAGTAGCACCCGACACCTGTCGTCCACAGACAATGGACGGCTTGTTTGTTTGTTTGTTTGATTTTGATGTGTAGTTGATTGTGTGATGTGGATTGAAATAAAAATATTTTTATAGTTAAAAATAGAATTTTTAATGTGTATATGAATTGAAATAAAAATATTTTTATAGTTCGATGGCCGTTGATGGAAATCGACTGTACGGGCCTTGATAAAATTATTAAAAATAGTAATAATTTGTGTATAATCATAAGAAATGATTTGTGAAGAATTGGGGTGAAAAACACCATATTTGAAAGGATTAAAATAGATTTTTATCGAAATGAACTAGTTTTGAACTAGAATTATAATTCTATTTATTTTTAAATAAATAAATTGAATTTGAAAAGGGTTTTAAAAGTAAACCAAATTTCCAATAATTGAATTGGAATGGATTTGAATCGAAATTGTCTTTAGAATATTTCGATGTTGGATTTCATGATTATACAGATATTGTTCTGGAAATTTGAAAGATATATTTATATCGTTATTTCCAATACGATATTTGTTGGTCGTAGAATTTGATATTGAATATAAGCCGATATATTTTCTATTCAGAGCCTTGCATTTAATATCAAATGTGATTTGGGTTTGTCGTGAATGGTGTCTTCATTAACACTGTTCTTAAGCCCAGTCGAGAAAAAGATTAAATCTTTTTATTTAGATTTAATGGAGAGTACCAATTAAATAATATTTAATTGGAATTGAATTGAATTGATTTTTGGGTTTATCGTGAACGGTGTTTTAAATAACACTTGTTCTTTAACCCGATAATTAATGGGATGTGATTTTGGGTTGTCGTGAACGGTATCGTCAATAATACTGTTCTTAGACCCAAAGGAGTTAAGAAAATCCGAAACTAACTAGAGATTAGTTAAGTTGAATGGTTTCTGGGGTATTGATCTAATGTTGGTTTCGGCCTTCAGGGTTAATACTTAGGGAATTGCTCACTCGCTAATTTACGGTTAGGGATTGATTGAAATGTGATGTTATTTTGGGGTTTATCGTGAACCGTGTTTTAAATGACATTGATTCTTTAACCCAATTAAAGATTAAAACTAAGTGGAGTTTTAATGAATCTTTAATTAGATTGAAAAGATCGAGAATGGAGTATCACCAGTTTTGCTTCAGGCGATAGTTAAATCTTTAATTAGATTTTAACGTGAAATGGTAATTGAATTTACCGATAACACCATGGTGTTAGATATGAAGTATTACTAGTTTTACTTCATGGGATAAATAGGTTGGGATTGGGAAATTAAAACCAATGATTACTTCGGTAAGGTTCGTTAATCCCGGCTAGCTTGGATAAACCATAATTTGGTTTGAATTGATATTCAAAGAAGATTAAAGAATAAATTTAAAGAATTTATCTTTGATAAAATTAATGGGAACCTTTCCCAAAGTGTAAGAATATTTGAATAAAAGAATATTCTGAATTGGAATGAGGCGTATTTTGTGTTTGTGTAACACTTGTTTATTATATACGTGAGTTATTCAGAAAGACCGGGTTTATCCCATTCTGAATAACTGATTCGACGTGGTGTCGAGGATGAAGACGGTGGTCAAAGACCGGTGGTCTTCACGTCGTTTGGGTGATTACTGATGATCTTGATTGGGCCGTACACCCAAGAGGAGGGAATCATTTGGTGATCGTCCAGACGTACTTGGAGCTCGATGGATAAGCGAGGTACAAGGTGCCTCCGGTTTTGTTCAGACCCAGAACAGACTTGTAAATGGACTGTGTGTCTGACATTGGATTTTATTATGTGTGATTGATTTCTATTAAATATATATCTATTTGGCGGTGGAGAATTTATTCTCTTGCTTAACGCCCTTCTCTGAGACATACGAGCTCAGAGGTTATATATTGATGGATATCAAACGCATGGAGTGAATGGCCTGTGTGGCATGCATAAGTGGAAATTTATCAAGGCTTTTGTTGAAAAGCAAAGTCTTGTGGTTGATGATCAAAGCACGGCCTGTGTGCCATGGCTTTGTGTAGCGTTGATTCACGATCCTCACACCCCGATGTGAACCAGAAACGGGAGAAGGACGTCAGGGAGGGCATGTGTTTCCTTCTACCTAGAAGTAGTATTAGTGGTTTCACACGCCCTTACGAGTTTGACTTATGTGGTTGTTGCTTTTGCGAGGCGCCTCAGATATATCGGTCGATCCGGGACCGATAGAGGCATTGGACTCATTGACACCCCATAGTGTGGGGAAACGCAGTGCTCAGGCATTTTAATCCACATCGGTGGACCGACCCTGACAATCTAAAGGCTTGACAGAGTACTTGCCTGAGACACGGGCTAGAGAGTCTCGAATTCGGTAGAGGACGATCCCTTGCCTCGGTTCATAGATTGAAATCCAACTTCCAATACGTGACTTTGCAGTTTTGATTGTAGAGCCTAGTATGGCGACATAGTGGGATGGGGCACTTATGCCGTCTATGATTAATACTTATGATTTGAAGTTGTTTTACTCACTATGCACTTATAATAGTATCAAATAATTTGTTTTAAAACGTATCAAGCATGCTTTGGCTATTATAAGGTAAAACCCTATCCTCCGGCTTGCGTTGCATTGTGTGATGGGACCTGGGTTTTATAATAGCTTCATTGTTCTTTATTTAGCATTGCGCTGTTATTTTATGCACTGGTATTCTTGGGAGGAAGCCCATTCCGTGTTATACGGCGTGATCCCTTGATTTACCTAACTTTAAAATAAAGATTAATAACTGTTTATTTTCTCACACTAGTCACATGACTGACCTGAGTTTATTGTTTTAACCTAAACTCTGGGTGCCCTTATTTTGACACGAACAACTAGTAGTTTCGATTTTGCAGATTTATAGTCACAGGAACCTGGTTTATAGCTGGAACAATTGAAACACCCCACCTCCGTTAGGGTCACTCTCAAAGGGAATGCCCTAATTTTGGTGGAGGTTTATAAGTACAAGTCACAGATATACAAGACAGATATAAGAACACATATTTGTAAACAGCGGAAGAACAACAAACTTTTATTTCATGAAGTCAAATACGTGTCACAAAACATCACCATGATTGTCTTACATCCTTTCCAAAAAAAACATGACATAATACTTCATAATCTGTCTTGAGTACATTATTTTTAAAGAAGCATAAATAAAACATAGATAAACTGCCAAAGCCCCATAGCGGTTGTCCCAAGCCATAGTTCAAAAACAGGAAAGTCCAAGCAATACATTTCTCTTCTTCAAGCCGGATGTTGAGGTTGATCAAGCTGCTGTGTTCCCTCCCTGAGGACCTGGGGGGGAAACGGAAGAAAGAAGACGAAAGAAAAATAGAGTCAGACATAAAGCCTGAGTAAGTCTAGTACTACTTTGTCTATGAATAAAGAACTGGGTATGATAAGTAAAACAGGAAGTGGGCAAACACTATGAACTTGGTTAAGTTATCTAGGGTCGAATATACTATCGTACCCCATGTTAATCTCTGAACCCATATAAACTAGTTTCCAATTTGCACCCCATAATCAGGGTAGTGTGATCCATTCTACGATGATCGGCTCCTACTCGCATAGTTACATGTGTCTTACGGCCCCCGATGTCTGTAGTTACCTATGCTGGTCCCACCATGGGGTGTATCAAGTCCCATAGTGGCAACCCGACACAACCTTAGAGTGCAAAGGTATGCTACTGGTGTCCAGTGCTTTATTTTTCTGCGCCGGAGTGCGTGCACACCCGCACACCGTTAGAACCTACACTGCTACACCACCGCCGTCGATTTTTGACCTCTTACAATCAGCCCAGTAATCGTGCCCCACCCTGCCTAGTTTCAGGGTATCCTGATACACCTTCTAGGGTTACTGCTGAAAAGGGTCCCCCGTTACTAGGTTTTCTATCTCTAGCCAACATGCTAAGTTGGTTAAGTGTTTCCTAACCTAACCCCACCAGTCCGTTTAGTTTAGCATGTTCCATTTTGATTAAGTCTTTAGTTCACTTAATCCTAACAATCCTGACTCAGCCTTAATTGTCTTATTAAGGCCCTGACCTCTCACATTAGACAGGTATTGTTGTGGCTGCCTGTTGCCGGTTGGTTCCGGGCAGTCTTACGCCACAACTCAGTCTAACCTCGGGTCTTTGCTGGGCTCCATGTTTAACCTCCCACATTGGATAGGTATTGTTGTGACTACTGGACAGCCGGGCGGTTCCGGGCAGGTTTACATCACAACTCAATCCAACCTCGGGTTAAACACATCGTCTTTTCTACATTTACATATTTTGTCATTCTTCTTTATTTCTTATATGTAAATATTTGCGGCCCATTATTATGTTAATGGTGTAAAGGTTACACCAACCATGGGCCCAATCCATACTTGAATTTGGGCCCTTTTTCTTTAGTTTTCATTCATTAAATTAATGTAACCCAACGTTATTTTTCCCGTTTAACACGTCCGCTTATATATATTGGGCTTAGCCTTTTTAAAGCCCAATTTAGCCATGCGAAAAGGGGAGGCTTATGGCGTATACACAAAGAGGGGAAAGTGAGCGCATGAACTTGCATATGACGTTGGAAAATACATAATAGAAATTGGTGTACTTGCATAGTGGTGACATGTATTTTGGTCATACAACATAGGTAACATAAATCAAGGCATGTAAACTTGCATAGGTTTAACTACAACATGAACCTATATTCTTATTTAGGCATAATGTCAAACATAAGCATGGCCTAAATACTTCTAGCATAAACATGGCATATTGTCAAACATAAGCATGGCATAAAGTACTTCTAGCATAGGCATGGCATATTGTCAAACATAAGCATGGCATAAATACTTCTAGCATGACATAACATAATTCAACTTAATCATGTTTTAAGCCTAATCACATAACGATGGTATAAACATACTTATGCATAAATATTCCTAATCATGGTGTTTTGCTTTAAACTTGCAAAAAGGGGATTTTTGAGTCTAAACTAACCATGTCTCACATATGTCATCATATAATTCTTTAAAACAAGATAGACTTAATCATAGATCTCAATTATGCCAAATATTATTCCTAGCCATATTCATAAGTTTGCAAAAGCATGACTAATACATGGTGTCAAAATTCCACATAGTTTCATATGAACTATAATAACCAAACTTGTTTCAATTACTTGCAAAATGATTTATACATAAAAACATACATCATAATGGCCTAATAACAAAGCCTCAAATTTGCATGAATTTAATCACATAACGATCATACATCATATAATGATTTATACACAATTTGCGCAATATCCCAAACGTTTATTTGCATAGAACTACCGCATGTAGTTCTTTATAATGAATACATAAATTTGCACAAATATAAATTACTTCCATTGCCACAATCCAAGCATACACATCAACACAGTTGTTTATTATACCAAAGTAATACTCTACTTACAATGGTTTGATGAATTCTCTAGTTTAGGGATTGAAGACGCAAATTCCTTTGTTGAATTGATTAGCTTTAGGTTGCTTTGAATTGCTTTAGGCCTTAGAACTTCCTCCCTAATCCTCTCTTTAGTTGGCGGCTATGCTTTGTCGTTCCCCAGCAACATGGCGGCTATGTTCTTAATTTTTAATGAATAGATTAGGGTTTGGTCTAGGGTTGTTTATATAGAGGTTAGGAACTAATTAGGACCCTTGATGTTGCTAGGTTAGATCATAGCCATTCATTAGGAAGAGAGACCAATAAAAACCCGCCACCTAGCCCTAATGACAAAGCAGACCACAGAAATTCGACCACACACCGACCTGGCCAGCCAGGTTGACTGGGCTCGACCAGGTCGATACCCCTGTCGACAGGGCTGTCGACAGCCCTGTCGACATGGGTAGCCCAGGTCGACAGCCCAGTCGACCTGGGTGGCTAGGCGGGTGTTTTATCCGCCTGGCCCACTGGGCCCCATTTCAAAATTATTATTTAATTCTGTTTGAATTTTAAATTTAATTCAAAACTTCCGAAGGCCATATCTTCCTTATACGGACTCCGTTTTTCGAAAACTCGGACTCTATTTCGCGTATTTTTCCGAGACGAACGCAATGGCGTATCCCGTTTCCCTTAGTTCTCTGATTTGAATTTGATTATACTTTAATTTATGAATTTCACAGTTATCGAATTTTCGGGGTGTTACATTCTCCCCCACTTAAAAGGATTTCGTCCCCGAAATCTTCAAGTGTAGGAAAACGTATATCCTAACATCCAATCATCCATCTACTCATCCATCAAACACGAGCATCCATTGTCCTTAAAAGACTTCTAATGCTTCATGATCATATGCAAAGGGTGTGTGTACATGTACTTATCTAATGCAAAATCAGGCGGTCTACTGATTCAGTTGACCTCCTTAATGCGAATTATGTAAGTGCCATGCATCCATTATGTATGCAAATTTTCCTATTCTTGATTCTACATGAGTGCACAATCATTCAATACAAATGCAACATCCATATGACAACACATTATAGTTCAACCACATACGAAAGCAAACATATATGCATATGCAATATGAAGTGACTGAGCCGATCTAAAACCTAGATTGTGTGTGTATATGCAACCACGAGCAACCACTAGCAATCACTTGCAACCACTTGCAACCATTCATACATAACATGTTTCAATTACATGTTTTCATCCAAAAGGTTTCTACCCTAAAAGATACGGTCGAGGAAATATACCTTAAAAGATAGATAAAAGCGCAACTTAAGGAAAAAGAAAGATCAAGGATGTACCCTCGAACAGAAAAGGGTAAGCAGTGCGTATTCTAGCTTCAGTTTCCCAAGTCGCGTCTCCCTCGGCGTCGCTCCACTGAACTTTGACGAGCTTGACTTCGCGGTTGCGTAGCTTCTTCACTTCCGTTCCTAAGATGCGGGTTGGAACTCTTCTTATGGTTGTTTCGCGTTCCACTTCAGCCTCTTCGAGGATGTTTGGCTCTACCACTTCAGCTGACTCATGCAGACATTTTCGGAGATGTGAAACGTGAAAAACGTTGTGGACTCCAGCCAACTTCTCGGGTAGCTCTAATCTATAAGCCATTTTCCCAATTTTCTCGATAATAGGGAATGGCCCTACGAATCTTGGCGCTAGCTTTCCTGTGGTTCCAAAACGAACAATGTTCCTTAGCGGTGATACCTTGAGAAAAACTCTGTCTCCAACCTCGAATTCAAGGTCGGTCCTTCTTTTGTCGGCATAGGACTTTTGTCTGTCTTGGGCCGCCTTCATCCTTCTTCGTATTAAGTCTACTTTCTCTGAGGTCTCTCGGATCATGTCTGGTCCAAGTATGAGCTTATCCGTGGACTCCCACCAACAAGTGGGCGATCGGCACGGTCTTCCATATAAAGCTTCGAAGGGCGCCATTCCGATGGTTGCTTGATAGCTGTTGTTGTAGGCAAATTCCACCAAAGGGAGGTGATCTTCCCATGTCCCTCCGAAGTCGAGGACGCATAGTCTTAAAAGGTCTTCCAAAACTCTGTTCACTCTCTCTGTTTGGCCGTCGGTTTGGGGATGATAGGCCGTGCTCAAGCATAGCTGCGTTCCTACTGCTTCCTGCAGACTCCGCCAAAACTCGCTGGTGAAGATGGGGTCTCGGTCACTAACGATGCTAGATGGTATTCCATGGAGTCGCACGATTTCCTTGAGGTAAAGTGATGCTAGGGATGAGGCGGTTCTTTTACTTTTGACAGGTAAAAAGTGGGCGCTTTTAGTAAGCCTATCCACTATTACCCAAATGCTAGTGTTGCCTCTCCTAGACCTAGGCAGCCCATCGATGAAGTCCATTGAGATGCTATCCCACTTCCACTGCGGGACCTCCAAAGGATGTAGCAGTCCGCCAGGCTTTTTCTGCTCCGCCTTAACCTGTTGGCACACCATACACTTAGAAACGAATTCTGCCACGTCCTTTTTCATGCCGTTCCAGAAGAAAGTCCTTTTTACGTCTTTGTACATTTTATCTCCGCCTGGGTGTATCGTCATCTTGGAGTGATGTGCTTCCTCGAGAACCTTCTTTATTAAATCGTTTGTCTGTGGGACGCATAGTCTTCCATCTCGCCTTAGTACACCCTTATCGTCAATGGAGTATCTGTTGAGGTGACTTGAAGTCTCACCCCTAATTAGCCTATCAATTATTTCCACAAGCTGAGGGTCTTCGCGTTGTGCTGCCCCTACTGAATCTACTAAAGTTGGGCGCACTTCGAGAGATGCAAGCAAGCCCGGTACGAAATCGGAGGAGGGCCTAAAGTCGAAGCTGGCTATAAACTCTAGGCTTTGTCTTTCAACAAACAACGGGCTTAGTGTCAATTTCTTTCGGCTCAACGCGTCTGCTACTACGTTGCCTTTGCCCGGAGTGTAGGAGATTTCGAAATCGTACGAGGCAAGAAACTCCATCCATCTTTGTTGCCTCAAGTTAAGATCCTTCTGCGAGAAAAGATATTTCAACGATTTATGGTCAGTGTAAAGTTCGAACTTCTCACCTAGGAGATAGTGTCGCCAAGACTTGAGTGCAAAGACGATGGCGGCTAGCTCTAGATCGTGGGTTGGGTAGTTCTTTTCGTGCACCTTCAATTGCCTCCCGCCATACGCTACTACCCTTCCTTCTTGCATTAAGACGGCGCCTAGCCCTGTCCCACATGCATCCGTATAAACAGTGAACATCTTGCTTCCATCTGGCAGCGTCAAAACTGGGGCTGTTGTAAGAGCCCTTTTCAGCCGTTGGAAAGCAAACTCGCAGTCCAAGTCCCAATTGAATACTAGATTCTTCTTGGTCAATTTCGTGAGCGGAGCTGAAATTTTCGCAAAATCCCTTATGAATTTTCGATAGAAACCTGCAAGTCCTAGAAAGCTTCGGACCTCAGTTGCATTCCTTGGTGTCTTCCAGTCCTGTACCGCCACTACCTTAGCAGGGTCCACCGCTAACCCTTGTTTGGATACTATGTGCCCAAGGAACCTCACCTCTTCTCTCCAAAAGTGGCATTTGGAGAATTTGGCTTTTAGTTGATGGACTCGCAAAGTTTCCATGATTGCCCTTAAGTGCTGAGCATGTTCCTCTTCACTCTTTGAGAAGATAAGGATATCATCTACGAAGACCACTACGAATTTGTTGAGGAAATCTCTAAATACCCTACTCATCAGGTCCACGAAGTAAGCAGGTGCATTTGTCAAGCCGAAAGGCATGACAAGCCATTCAAAGAAACCGTCTGGGGTTCTGAAAGCCGTTTTATCGATGCTATCTTCAGCCACCCTTAGCTGATGAAAACCGGTTGCTAAATCGAGTTGGGAGAAAACAGACGCTCCTACAAGCTGGTCAAATAAATCGTCAATTCTAGGGAGAGGGTGCCTATTCTTTTTCGTTAGCTTGTTGAGCTCCCTATAGTCAACACATAGACGGAGTGAACCATCCGCCTTTGTAGCGAATACCACTGGAGCGCCCCATTCTGAAATGCTCCTCCTAATGAACCCCTTTTCTAGAAGCTCTTTAATTTGTTTACTGAGCTCTTTCCTTTCTCGTGGAGCCATATGTCTAACGGGCAACGCAACGGGCTTTGCATTATCTACAAGATATATGCGGAAGTCTATCTCCCGCTTCGGAGGCAAGCCCTTCACCTCTTCGAAGACATCCGGATATTCCCGGACCACTCTAACTGATTTCAAACTTTCAACAGAGGCATCTAGCGATTCAAGATAACTAAGCATAACCGCATACGAGGGATTACAAGAAATTTCCAAAGTGTTACTGAGCTGGGTTAGGAGCCTAACAACCCTTTTCTCACAATCAAGGATGGCCCCATTACTGGATAGCCAATCCATACCCAAAATCAAACCATACCCCGAAAAGCCCAAAACAAAGGCACTACATAGAAATTCAACACTTAGGATAGAAATTTTCAAATCCAAACAGATCATAGACAAATGAGCTGGGCCCCCAATTGGGTTTGAAACAATTAAGGGGTCCTCTACCATACTAGTTTTTAGGTGCAGAGATTCTACTAAAGCAGACGAGATAAAGGAGTGTGATGCGCCAGAATCAAATAAAGTGCGAACGGGGTGATCATAAAGATAAACTACACTTTCTACAGAAGTATTGGTACCTCGCTGTTGCAATGGTGGCGCTTCTAGCACATGAACCTGTGCCCCTGGGGTGGATCCAGTGCCCTGCCCCTGTCCTCGTTTCCTTGGGCAGTCCTTAGCCCTGTGGCCTGTCTGACCGCACGAAAAGCACCCACCATTCTCCTTGGCCTTTTTCTTCCGGCAGTCCTTTACTAAGTGCCCCACTTTGCCACAGAATTTACACTCCCTCTTCTCTCGGGACTTGTTGTCTTTCCCGCCCTTCTCAAAGTCTGTCTTCTCAGGGCAGTCTATGCTGATGTGTCCAGTCTCCCCACAATGAAAACATTCTCCTTGCTTTCTTTTCCTCTTTCTACAATCCTTGGCTATGTGCCCTTCCGTACCACAAAAATTGCATTTCCTTTTTTCTCGTTTCTTATTATTACTTTTACGATCCTTTCTTGTTTGACTATTATTCGTCTTCCTACTCTGGGACTTTTCCGCTTGCTGGTTCACATGGAGGAGGAGGAGTGAAAGCGTCAGCAGCTGGGGAGTAAGGTCTCCAGACATGCTGAAACAGAAAGGATAGATTCAAAACGAAGGATAGAAGAGAGTACCTATGGCTTTTGGGGAGTGGGCTTTGCCTTTTAAAAATAAAATAATATTCTTATCTTTTGAAAATGCTTCTTTAAATTTCCTTTTTGAAAATAATAAATTTTTTTTTCAAAACTTTTTATCTTATCTGGTAAACCTATGCTCTGATACCAAGTGAAACACCCCACCTCCGTTAGGGTCACTCTCAAAGGGAATGCCCTAATTTTGGTGGAGGTTTATAAGTACAAGTCACAGATATACAAGACAGATATAAGAACACATATTTGTAAACAGCGGAAGAACAACAAACTTTTATTTCATGAAGTCAAATACGTGTCACAAAACATCACCATGATTGTCTTACATCCTTTCCAAAAAAAACATGACATAATACTTCATAATCTGTCTTGAGTACATTATTTTTAAAGAAGCATAAATAAAACATAGATAAACTGCCAAAGCCCCATAGCGGTTGTCCCAAGCCATAGTTCAAAAACAGGAAAGTCCAAGCAATACATTTCTCTTCTTCAAGCCGGATGTTGAGGTTGATCAAGCTGCTGTGTTCCCTCCCTGAGGACCTGGGGGGGAAACGGAAGAAAGAAGACGAAAGAAAAATAGAGTCAGACATAAAGCCTGAGTAAGTCTAGTACTACTTTGTCTATGAATAAAGAACTGGGTATGATAAGTAAAACAGGAAGTGGGCAAACACTATGAACTTGGTTAAGTTATCTAGGGTCGAATATACTATCGTACCCCATGTTAATCTCTGAACCCATATAAACTAGTTTCCAATTTGCACCCCATAATCAGGGTAGTGTAATCCATTCTACGATGATCGGCTCCTACTCGCATAGTTACATGTGTCTTACGGCCCCCGATGTCTGTAGTTACCTATGCTGGTCCCACCATGGGGTGTATCAAGTCCCATAGTGGCAACCCGACACAACCTTAGAGTGCAAAGGTATGCTACTGGTGTCCAGTGCTTTATTTTTCTGCGCCGGAGTGCGTGCACGCCCGCACACCGTTAGAACCTACACTGCTACACCACCGCCGTCGATTTTTGACCTCTTACAATCAGCCCAGTAATCGTGCCCCACCCTGCCTAGTTTCAGGGTATCCTGATACACCTTCTAGGGTTACTGCTGAAAAGGGTCCCCCGTTACTAGGTTTTCTATCTCTAGCCAACATGCTAAGTTGGTTAAGTGTTTCCTAACCTAACCCCACCAGTCCGTTTAGTTTAGCATGTTCCATTTTGATTAAGTCTTTAGTTCACTTAATCCTAACAATCCTGACTCAGCCTTAATTGTCTTATTAAGGCCCTGACCTCTCACATTAGACAGGTATTGTTGTGGCTGCCTGTTGCCGGTTGGTTCCGGGCAGTCTTACGCCACAACTCAGTCTAACCTCGGGTCTTTGCTGGGCTCCATGTTTAACCTCCCACATTGGATAGGTATTGTTGTGACTACTGGACAGCCGGGCGGTTCCGGGCAGGTTTACATCACAACTCAATCCAACCTCGGGTTAAACACATCGTCTTTTCTACATTTACATATTTTGTCATTCTTCTTTATTTCTTATATGTAAATATTTGCGGCCCATTATTATGTTAATGGTGTAAAGGTTACACCAACCATGGGCCCAACCCATACTTGAATTTGGGCCCTTTTTCTTTAGTTTTCATTCATTAAATTAATGTAACCCAACGTTATTTTTCCCGTTTAACACGTCCGCTTATATATATTGGGCTTAGCCTTTTTAAAGCCCAATTTAGCCATGCGAAAAGGGGAGGCTTATGGCGTATACACAAAGAGGGGAAAGTGAGCGCATGAACTTGCATATGACGTTGGAAAATACATAATAGAAATTGGTGTACTTGCATAGTGGTGACATGTATTTTGGTCATACAACATAGGTAACATAAATCAAGGCATGTAAACTTGCATAGGTTTAACTACAACATGAACCTATATTCTTATTTAGGCATAATGTCAAACATAAGCATGGCCTAAATACTTCTAGCATAAACATGGCATATTGTCAAACATAAGCATGGCATAAAGTACTTCTAGCATAGGCATGGCATATTGTCAAACATAAGCATGGCATAAATACTTCTAGCATGACATAACATAATTCAACTTAATCATGTTTTAAGCCTAATCACATAACGATGGTATAAACATACTTATGCATAAATATTCCTAATCATGGTGTTTTGCTTTAAACTTGCAAAAAGGGGATTTTTGAGTCTAAACTAACCATGTCTCACATATGTCATCATATAATTCTTTAAAACAAGATAGACTTAATCATAGATCTCAATTATGCCAAATATTATTCCTAGCCATATTCATAAGTTTGCAAAAGCATGACTAATACATGGTGTCAAAATTCCACATAGTTTCATATGAACTATAATAACCAAACTTGTTTCAATTACTTGCAAAATGATTTATACATAAAAACATACATCATAATGGCCTAATAACAAAGCCTCAAATTTGCATGAATTTAATCACATAACGATCATACATCATATAATGATTTATACACAATTTGCGCAATATCCCAAACGTTTATTTGCATAGAACTACCGCATGTAGTTCTTTATAATGAATACATAAATTTGCACAAATATAAATTACTTCCATTGCCACAATCCAAGCATACACATCAACACAGTTGTTTATTATACCAAAGTAATACTCTACTTACAATGGTTTGATGAATTCTCTAGTTTAGGGATTGAAGACGCAAATTCCTTTGTTGAATTGATTAGCTTTAGGTTGCTTTGAATTGCTTTAGGCCTTAGAACTTCCTCCCTAATCCTCTCTTTAGTTGGCGGCTATGCTTTGTCGTTCCCCAGCAACATGGCGGCTATGTTCTTAATTTTTAATGAATAGATTAGGGTTTGGTCTAGGGTTGTTTATATAGAGGTTAGGAACTAATTAGGACCCTTGATGTTGCTAGGTTAGATCATAGCCATTCATTAGGAAGAGAGACCAATAAAAACCCGCCACCTAGCCCTAATGACAAAGCAGACCACAGAAATTCGACCACACACCGACCTGGCCAGCCAGGTTGACTGGGCTCGACCAGGTCGATACCCCTGTCGACAGGGCTGTCGACAGCCCTGTCGACATGGGTAGCCCAGGTCGACAGCCCAGTCGACCTGGGTGGCTAGGCGGGTGTTTTATCCGCCTGGCCCACTGGGCCCCATTTCAAAATTATTATTTAATTCTGTTTGAATTTTAAATTTAATTCAAAACTTCCGAAGGCCATATCTTCCTTATACGGACTCCGTTTTTCGAAAACTCGGACTCTATTTCGCGTATTTTTCCGAGACGAACGCAATGGCGTATCCCGTTTCCCTTAGTTCTCTGATTTGAATTTGATTATACTTTAATTTATGAATTTCACAGTTATCGAATTTTCGGGGTGTTACAACAATACTCGGAAAGCTCTGTATCCGTGTATTACTTTCAGTTGTGTATTGTATTATTTTTCCGCTGCTTTGTAATTTATTGTAATATCTGATATTTATCGAATGTATTTTATTTATTCGTACTCTGTATATTCTTGTATTCTGATGAATTGTTGTAATTAACAATGAAATGTTCTTCTGTCTGCGTTCTGATGTGGCTTGTCCTTAACTCAATCCGTGATCTCCCGTAAGGGGGATTTCGGGTCGTGTCACCGACAAAAAGGTACCACTTTATATTATAGGGGTTTGAGATTTTGATGAGCTGAATTGGCCAGCCGCTTGGCTATTTGATTTTCTTTTGGGTTGGAGAAGGCCCAGAGAGGCGAGTTGTGGTTGTACCGATAGACCAGTACAAAGGAGCTGTTGGCGAAATTTTTCGAATTGTTAAGGTGCTAGAAAATTTTCGTTAATAGGAATGAATAAATATTTAATTGAAATTAAATTGGTTCATTGAAACTAGAGTTAAGAAGTAAATGAATAATTTTAACCCAGTCAATAGGGTTTGTCTTCTACCTTAGCAATTTCGAGGACGAAATTATTTTAAGGGAGGGCAAATGTAACGTCCCGTATTTTAGCGATATAATAATTTATTTATTTAATTGTTTAAATGGTGATTTGGAGATGTAAATCGTTGTTTAATTAAATAATAGTGAATATTTAATTAATATAATTAATAGAATAATATATTTAGTTCTGAAATAATCGAAAATAGTAGAATTCACAATACGATGTGAATTGGATTATTTATAAGATATAATTCAGTATAGAATTGAATTATAATAGCGAATATATTATTTAAACGACAGTTGAACGTATAAATTATATTATAATTATAATCGAGCTCGAAATGGCATGGCAGTTCGTAATTTGGCGATTCAAACTTTAAACGAATATAAGAATCCTTTTAAGCCGGATTTCTATGAAACAAGAAACGTTCGGAGCTAGTGAAGTATATTTTTCTAATGGAAGAGAAAAATCGGGATTTCATCGAGTAGATTGTGAGTTAGGTCCAAATCAAATTTTCGAAAGTCGCTATGGAATTCCTTTATAATTTAAAACGATTTATTTATATTTTAAATGGATTTCTAATATAAATTGAATATCGATTTAACCGGGATTTATAATATCGAGTTATAAATTCTGATATGATTCATTTTGGAGCCTGATTATATTCCTATGTGAATATATATATACAATAATACTTATTTATAAATATTTAATTTAATTATTTTTAAATATATTTAATATTTAAATGGGTTTATTTAGAGCTTTAAAAATAGTCAGTTTTACAAACGAATTCCGTTTTCGACGAAACTAATTTTGTTGGATCCGGAATATTAAATTATTGTTATATTTCAATTTCTTTGATTTTTGGAGTCAGTATGTAGCTGTACTGATTTTTAATGTGAAATACATTCGATAATTTGACTTTAAAAATACGGTGTGAGAGCAAACGAAGTCGGAATTCGACGAAACCAGTTTCGTTGGGTCCATAATGTCAAAATATAGTTGTGTGTCGATTTTCATTGAAATTGGGTATTGTATGTGATCATACGGATTTTTAAAGGACAAATACATATAGTGTTACAATATAAATTAATATATAAATACATGAAGCTTCTTCAACAAGCCAAATATATCCTATATATACCTCCCTTAACATTCCTTGACCCTAACTCCATCATTCCGTAGTCAAAACATGAGCCACCATATTTTGTTTATCTCCAGTAAGAAAATTCATCTTTGGAAATTCATTTAAAATCTTATAAATTTCGAAACTACTGTACTGGAGTTCATATGGAGTATCTCTTTGGTTCCATGTTGTTCTTTTTTTTGGTCCGAACCATTTTGCAGTCGCTAGAGTATAGACAGTGACGGGTAGGGCTTGTTGTTGTCCCATCTGCGTAGCGGCAGAGCAGCATGGGAGGTGATTGATGAACTCTGGTACGCAAGGCGCTCGTGTGGACCCAACTTGGTGGAGTGTGGTGCCTCTTAGTGGTTGCATGCTCACTATCGCAGGTGGTTAGGGCATCAGATAGTGGTCCTCAAGAGGCGTGCGTGTGTGATGAAATAGGTATGATGTTGGAGTGTATCGGAGGAGAAAAGGAATAGTGAAGTTGTTGTGTATTTTCATAGAAGGATGTGTGAGAACGAGGCAAAGGAAAATAGAACAGTGGAACATCTGTTTTGGGGGAGAGAAGCGATTACCAGGAAGAAACGTGATGGGCAGGGTAATTAGTGCGGTAATGAGGATTAAAGATGTAGTTTTCAAAGTGGAGTTCGAGGATATTTTTATTTTGAATTTTAAGAGTATGATGAAGGTGCGGTTTGGGGTTAAAGGACGCGTGAATAGCCATTTGGTTTGAGGAGGATATTGTAACAACTCGGCTTTTCACGATCTTGGTTAACCAACGCCAAGAACGATGTCGAATATCCAAGCATCGAAAACACTTGATAGTCCATGAAAGAAATTAGAGGGGAGAATAGATTAGATAGAAACTTAGAATAGAAGAAGAAGAAGAATATACAACATTAGAGTAAACACGAATTTCACAGCGGAACGAACAATATATAATAGATACATAAGTTTGAAACAAAAACAGTATATGTATACAATAACATTATCAGTGTATAACACTTACAACACAGTGGTAATAAACAATTGCTATATAATCCTGAAGCCTTATGCTCCAAGCTCTCCAAGTATATCCGTGAAACCTGACTACTTGACAGCCCGTACAAATTTGGGCACCCAAGAGTTTAGGGTAAAACAAAACAAAATAAACTTCGGGTCAGTCATGGGACTGGCATGAGTAAAACCATTTAAAAAAGTTTGAGCAATTAAACGATATCTCATAAGACCACGCCATATAACGGAACGGGTTTTTCCCTTATGAGAATCCAAAACATTTGATTTAATTTTCAAAATCCTTTTGAAAGAAACGATAAACTTTATATCATAACATTTTTTGATATTATAATAATGTCTATCAACCACAACTAAATAATCATCTAGCGGAAACGCTTTCATCTCACATTCTACGTATATAGTATTCAATCATAACCGCGACCACTTATTGGATAATGGATTACAAACTATGACAAGGTATGTGTAATGTCCCGTATTTTTATGATATTATAATTAATTTATTTAATTATTTAAATAGTGATTCAGAGAATTAAATGGTCGTTAAACTAAATAATATTGAATATTTAATTATTATAAAAAATAGAATAATATATTTAATTTCTGAAATAATCAGAAATAGCTGAATTCACAATATTGTGTGAATTGGATTATTTATATTATATAGTTTAGTTTAGAATTGAATTATATTCACGAATATATTATACAAACGAAGTTAGAACGTATAATTATATTATAATTAAAATCTAGCTTGAAATGACGCGGCAGTTCGTAATTTGGCGATTCGAACTTTAAAAGAATATATAGAATCTGTTTTAAGCTGGATTTCTATGAAACAAGAAACATTCGGAGCGGGTGAAGTATATTTTTCTAATGGAAGAGAAAAATCAGGATTTCGTCAGGTAGATTTTGAGTTGTGTCCAAATCAAATTTTAGAAAAGTCGCTATGGAGTTCCTTTATAATTTTATAACGATTTATTTATATTTAAATGGATTTTCAATATAAACTGAATATCGATTTAACTCTGGATTTTAAATATGGAGAGATAAATCTAAATATGTTATTTCAGAGCTGTATGATATTTTAGTTTGATATATGTACGATAATATTAAATTATTTTTATTTAATTTAATTGTTTTTAAATATATTTATATATTTAAATGAGTTATTTAGAGCTTTAAAAATAGCCAGTTTTGCAAATGACCTCCTTTTCAACGAAACTAATTTTGTTGGATCTGTAATATTAAATTATTGTTAGATTCCAAGTTTCATGATTTTTGGAGTCAGTATGTGGCTGTACTGATTTTTAATGTGAAATACAGTCAATAATTTGACTTTAAAAATATGTTGTGTGAGCAAACGGATTCGGAATTCGACGAAACCAGTTTCGTTGGGTCCGTAATGTCAAAACGTAGCTGCATGTCCATTTTCAGCAAAATTGGGTATTGTATGTGATCGTACGGATTTTTGAACAGTGATTGAGATAACGATTGGTTATAAATTAATATAATATTCAAATAAAAAATATATTTAAATTCTCCTATAAATACTCCGTAAAATCTCTTAACCAAAAATTTCATTTTTTCCCTGTTTAATAAGAAATCCGCCGCCATCAGTCTTCTTTCCAACGTGAGATTTCTCTCTTCGAAAAATCAAATCAAATTAGATAAAATACCATAAATCTTCAAACAAGTATTTTTGGATTCGCTAAGAGATGTTCTTCATTCCGATATACAGATCAGTGGGTTCGACGGAAATTTCAAACACTGTTTTTTTCCTACAGCATATAGCTAGGGTTCACTAAACTGTAAGATTTGAGCGTCGGTTAAACATTTGATTGTTGTAGGAGTGACCACGACATCGATTTACACTTACCTGGATTTTTTCATGAGGAATGGAGGAAAAAAATTGTCGATGGAATACTGTTATGCTACAGGACATTGCCGAAGTTGTCTTTGGGGATGAAGGTGTGATTTCAACTCTTTGGCACTGGAAATGAGGAGCTTGAAAGAGGGGTTTAACGCATGCTTTAGTTTCGAGAATAGTGAAGTAGAAAGTGAGAACGAGGTGATCAAATTTTGGGGAAATGGCGTGTTAAAGAGGAGTGAATGCCTAGAGTATTATCGGGGAAGGAAGACAAAGTTGAAGTGGGTATGGGCCTGTTTAAAATGGTAAAGCCCAACGGAATTTAATTAAATTAAAAATTAAATTAAATAGTGTATAAACTTATAAAATCTGTAACTTTATCATACGATATCGGTTTTCAGACAAACAAGATCGGTGGGATCGTATGGACGGTGGCTACACCATGGAACTGGTTGATAGTGAATTGGACCTCGTGATAATTTATAGCAAAATAAATTATCAGATCTGAATCAACAACCAATTATCGTTATTTAACGATGATCGTCCAATGTGAGTAAAACTCACTAACTCTACCAGTTCATATTTTTATAACGTAATTTTAGAATTGATAAATGATGATTGATTGTTGTGTGTCGAATGTTTGGTTGAACTACTAATTGATTGGTTGAAAATATCGATATAGTTATATATATATATCAGTAATCAAATATTGGTTCTGTTTATCTGAATATTTCATATTGAAATGAAATTGATGTGAATTATATTGTGTAACATCTGTGGATGCAGGAAAACTGGATTCCTCAACATTTATTTTACTGTTTTTCATATATTGTGTTATATGATATGATATGAAATCTGTTGCTGATTTTGTATGTTTGAATGATACCGATCATTGTTATATGGTACGTTAAATACCATAAGGAATACAAGAATGTTAAAAAGGAAATTTTCAGTGTTATATTGGAAAAGAAATATTTATTTAGAAAATAAATAGAATTTTTATAAAAGGGAAGATTTATAAAATAAACAGAAATTTATAAAAAGAATATAATTAAGGAATATTTATTTAGAAAATAAATAGAACTATAAAAGGGAAATGTTTGGAAAATGAATAGAGTTTTATAAAAAGAGAATTTTACATTAGGAAGGTTTAGACCTGTGCTTCGCACACAGGTGTAACATGATATTGATTTAAAGTAAATATTTTGCAAATAAAATATTATAAAGGAATTTGGGATTTGAATTAGGAATTTAAATGGAATTACTGAAATTAGAAACTAACTAGAAATTAGTTGAGTTGAATGGGTTTCTGGGTATCGATCTGATGTTGGTTTCGGCCTTCGGGGTTTATACTTAGGAAGTTGTTCTCTTACTAGTTTACAGTAAAAGAGTGATAGAGGTGGGAAGATATTGATGTGTGTATCAGAAATGGAAACATTTTCCAAAGTTAATAACATATATTTTCTAATTTTAGAAAATAAGGAATGTATGAATATATGGAAATATAAATGGGAAATGGAATGATGATTGATCGGTAAGATTTCCATTTGGGAATATGACCCTTGTTTGTACACATGTTTTCCTTTGATAGTTAAATCACCGACAATCAAAGATTTTGACCATTTTCTTTGTCAAAAACGGAGAGATCGGGATTGGATATATTATCTAAAAACCACTCCGTATAGCATCAGTGTTGCGAATCAAATACGATGAAGATAATTGAAGACTAAGTTTTGCAAGGGTTGTTCAGTAAATCCTAGGTAGAAATTGCCTAAGATGGATTTACATAATAGTGCCTTCGGGTTGTCCAGTCCCAGGACAACTTGAATGGTCGAATGTCTGACAGAGTATATCTGGTTGATCGCATAAGTTGATCGTTTCAAACGTATTTACATTGGTGGCCGAGGAACTCGTTTCCCTTTGCTTATACCCGTGGTATTTTTAGGGAAATCAATTTGTGGTTTGACGGGTATGACGATGTAGCATTTAAAGTAAATAAGGAGTGATCTGTTAAAGATACATTATGACCTCAAGCCTCATCAATTGGGAAATGACAGAAATCGGGTAGGCAGCATGGCTAAGTGGGTCGCACCCAAGTAGGGTATATTGTCACCATCTAGAGAATATTCATATATGTTACTTCTTTCAATTCTGTATCTCCCGGGAACAGTTATGTTGGTATACCGACCGTAACATGATAATATATTCGGAACATTCAAGCGAAATGAATGTTCGGTCATGTGTGGCCAAGTTACAAGATGTTCTTGTTGAACTCCAGTGTATCGCTTCTAGAGTACACTGATCCTGATCGGAAGGTGGATCCATACCTTGTCACAGTTGGAATCCATTCCCCAATAAGTGCCCGCGGTTTTGATTGTATCTTATATATGTAGAACGTGAGATGAAAGCGTTTCTGCTAGATTTCTATTTACTTAATCTAGACATTATTATAATATCAGACAAGTATCGTTTTAGAAAAATATTTGGGTTATCGTAAGGTAAAAGCCATCCGTGTTTATGTGTGGATCGGTCTTATGATTATCCTTTGGCTCAAAAGGATTTTTGAAAGTTAAATCAATGATTTGAGTTTACTCAAACAAGTCACATGACTGACCCAGAGTTTATTTTGTTTTGTTTTCCCTAAACTCTTGGGTGCCCAATTTTGTATGGGCAGTCAAGTAGTCAGGGTTTTTACAGATATACTAGAAGGAGCTGGAGCTCGAGGCTTCAGCAGCGGTTTTATAGCTATTGTTTATTTCCGCTGTGATGTAAGTATTGTACTCTGATAATGTTACTGTATAGATATATTGATTTTATTTCAAAGATATGTTATCTATATATGTTGTTCGTTCCGCTGTGAGATTCGTTTTTACTCTGATGTTGTATGTTCTTCTTCTTCTTCTATTCTAAGTTTCTATCTTATCTATGTTCAACCTCTGTTTTCTTTCTGTTAGTTTTCTGGTTTCCAGTGCAATTCGGGTTGGACTTGTGTTATTTGGTCAGCTCAAATGGTACCGGAATTTCTGGACACTACACTGTGTCAGAGCTTAAGGTTAAGTAATTACCTTGGCTCTATGGCGTGACTCAGTAAAGATGGGGCTAGTAATACCCTAGATTGAGTTTGAGTGTATATATATGAGCGTGTATTTGTTGTTCAATATAAAATGATTTTATATTGTGGGGATTTATTAATTGAGTTGTTTATGGGTTCTGTTCGATCAGTTTGATCCACTGTATCGGTAGGGGTTTATAAACACTTGAATACGATGGAATGACATCGTATGTTTCGAAAAACGGTAAATGAAATAATTTTACCTGAAATATATTTTGTTATAAAAGAAATCTATATATTGGAATTATTATAATATATAGGATGTGTTGGTTGTTATTATAACGAGTGAGATTATAAATTGAAATGGTTATATAAATAACCAATTAGAAATCATATAAGAGAAACATATGAAATTAGATAAATTAAATCTGAATTTAAATCAGAAATCGAATTAAAATTCTGAAAACATGAAAAGTGTTTGTAGGCGGAATTGAATTAAATATATGAGAATTTTAAAATCTTGGGAGATTTTAAATTGTTTACAAAGCATTGTGAATGGTATTTTGAAATGTATTTCAAAATGGAAGTGTTTAGAAATGGTTTTAAAAGTGATATAGTACTGAACTCACTTATACTGCTAGAAAATAGATTCCGATGATGACAGCTGCATCATCGGTGTTCATTTTCGAGTTGCTAAGTGACGAATTACTACCAAGGATTTTGTTTTTGAATTGATTTGAGAAAAGCAAGTTGTTTTGAATCCTAAAAAGGTAAGTTTGATTTTTGATATGGTAAACTGTTAAAACTACCAGGAAAGACTGTTTGAATTAAAAACAAGTTAAATTTGAATTTGTAAAAGAAAATAGAGATAGAAATTGAATTAAAACCAATTAAGTGGAAAATGAATTGAGATAGAAAATATCGGATTAGATTGGATTAGAGATAATCCGAAATGGAATTGAACTGGTAAGTTGAGAGTTGAAATCAAAAACGGAATCTGAGTTAAAAACAGAATTTGGTTTGGATATAAACGAATAGCTGTGTTGAACAGATATTGATTGGAAATTGGTTGAGATGACATTGCTATATGCAGAATTGGTAGCAGATGTAAAGGATATAATAATATGACCGACCAAAAATGTACACGTTTATATTCATATGAGTTTGATGAGTTATGAGCCAATTTGGCAAGCCGCTTGGCGTTTTGATTTTCTTTTGGGTTGGAGAAGGCCTAGAGAGGCGAGTTGGCGTTTGAGCTATTGACCAGTACAAAGGAGGTGCTGGCGAAATTTTTCAGAAATTTCGGTTGTTAGAAAATTTTCAGAGTTTATGGAAATTTTCGTTAGTAGGAATAAGTTAATAATTTAGTTGAAATTAACTTGTATAGTGAAACAAAAGTTAAAGAAGTAAAAATAATTTTTAACCCAGTCAAAAGGATTTGTTTTCTACCTTAACAATTTCGAGGACGAAAATATTTTAAGGGGAAAGATTGTAATGTCCCGTAATTTTACCATAATATAATTAATTTATTTAATTATTTAAATAGTGAATCAGAGACTTAAATGGTTGTTAAATTAAATAATATTGAATATTTAATTATTATAAATAATAAAATAATATATTTAATTTCTGAAATAATCAGAAATAGCTGAATTCGCAATATTGTGTGAATTGGATTATTTATAATATATAATTCAGCTTAGAATTGAATTATATTCATGAATATATTATATAAACGAAGTTTGAAATAATTATATTATAATTAAAATCGAGCTTGAAATGACGTGGTAGTTCGTATTTTGGCAATTCGAATTTTAAACGAATATACAGATCTTTTTTAAGCTGGATTTCTGTGAAACAAGAAACATTCGGAGCTGGTGAAGTATATTTTTCTAATGGAAGAGAAAAATCGGGATTTCGTCGGGTAGATTTTGAGTTGTGTCCAAATCAAATTTTAGAAAAGTCGCTACGGAATTCCTTTATAATTTTATAACAATTTATTTATATTTAAATGGATTTTCAATATAAACTGAATATCAATTTAACTCTGGATTTGAAGTATGGAGATATAAATCCAAATATGTTATTTCAGAGTTGTATGATATTTTATTTTGATATATATATACAATGATATTAAATTATTTTTATTTAATTTAATTGTTTTTAAATATATTTATATATTTAAATGAGTTATTTAGATTTTTAAAAATAGCCAGTTTTGCAAACGACCTCCGTTTTCGATGAAACTAATTTTGTTGGATCCATAATATTAAATTATTGTTAGATTCCCTGTTTTGTGATTTTTGGAGTCAGTATGTAGCCGTACTGATTTTTAATGTGAAATACAGTCAATAATTTGACATTAAAAATACGCTGTCTGAGCAAATGGATTCGGAGTTCGATGAAACCAGCTTCGTTGGGTCTGTAATGTCAAAATGTAGCTGCATGTCCATTTTCAGCAAAATTGGGTATTATATGTGATCGTATAGATTTTTTAACGGTGAATGAGACAACGATTGGTTATAAATTAATATAATAATCAAATAAAAATATATTTAAATTCTCCTATAAATACTCCTTAAAATCTTTTAACCTAAAATTTTCATTTTTCTCTGGTCAATAAGAAATCCGCCACCATCAGTCTTCTTTCCAACGTGAGATTTCTCTCTTCGAAAAATAAAATCAAATTAGATAAAATAACATAGATCTTCAAACAAGTATTTTTGGATTTGCCAAGAGATGTTCTTCATTCCGATATATAGATCAGTGGGTTCAATGGAAATTTCAAACGCTGTTTTTCCTACAGCATATGCTTGGGTTCACTAAACCGTAAGATTTAAGCATCGGCTAAACATTTGATTGTTGTAGGAGTGATCACGACATCGGTTTACACTTGCCTGAATCTTTTCGTGAGTAATGGAGGAAAAAAAATGTCGATGGAATACTGTTATGCTACAGGACATTGCCGAAGTCGGCTTTGGGGATGAAGGTGCGAGTTCAACTCTTCGGCACTGGAAATGAGGAGCTTGGAAAGAGGGGTTTAAAGCATGCTTTAGTTTCGAGAATAGTGAAATAGCAAGTGAGAACGAGGTGATCAAATTTTGGAGAAATGGCCTGTTAAAGAGGAGTGAATGCCTGGAGTATTATCGGGGAAGGTAGACAAAGTTGAAGCAGGTCTGGTAGTTATGAACGGGTATGGGCCTGTTTAAAATGGTAAATTCCAATGGAATTTAATTAAATTCAAATTTAATTAAGTAGTGTATAAATTTATAAAATCTGTAACTTTGTCATACGATATCGGTTTTCAGAAAAACAAGATCCGTTGGGATCGTATGTACGGTGGCTACACCATGCAACTAACTAGGAGTGAATTGGAGCTCATGATAATTTATAGCAAAATAAATTGTCTGGTTTAAATCAACAACCGATTATCGTTATTTAACAATGATCATCCAATGTGAATAAAACTCACTAACTCTACCAGTTCATATTTTTATAACATATTTTTAGAACTGATAAATGATGATTGATTGCTGTGTGTTGACTGTTTGGTTGAACTGCTAATTGATTGGTTGAAAATATCGATATAGTTATATATATCGTTAATCAAATATTGGTTCTTTTTATCAGAATATTTCATATTGAAATGAAATTGATGTGAATTATATTGTGTAACGTCTGTGGATGCATGGAAACAGGTTGGAGGAATCCAATTGGATTCCTCAACATTTATTTTACTGTTTTTCATATATTGTGTTATATGATGTGATATGAAATCTGTTGCTGATTTTGTATGTTTGAATGATACCAATCATTGTTATATGGTATGTTAAACACCATAAGGAATACTAGAATGTTAAAAAGGAAATTTCCAATGATATTTTGAAAAAGAAATATTTATTTAGAAAATAAATAGAATTTTTATAAAAGGAAATATTTATAAAATAAATAGAATTTTATAAAAGGAATATAATTAAGGAATATTTATTTAGAAAAATATAGAAATATAAAGGGAAATGTTTGGAAAATGAATAGAATTTTATAATAAGAGAATTTTATGTTAGGAAGGTTTAGACCCGTGCTTCGCACACGGGCGTAACATGATATTGATTTAAAGTAAATTTTTGCAAATAAAATATTATCAAGGAATTTGGGTTTTGAATTAGGAATTTAAATCGAATTACCGAAATTAGAAAGTGACTGGAAATTAGTTTAGTTGATTGGCTTTCTGAGTATCGATCTGATGTTGGTTTCGGCCATCGGGGTTTATACTTAGGAATTTGTTCTCTTATTAGTTTACAATTAGAGACCAATAGAGGTGCGAAGATATTGATGTGTCTATCAGAAATGGAAACGTTTTCCAAAGTTAATAACGTTTATTTTCTAATTTTAGAAAATAAGGAATGTATGAATATATGGAAATATAAATGGAAAATGAAATGAGAATTGATCGGTAAGATTTCCATTTGGGAATACAACCCTTGTTTGTACACATGTTTTCCTTTGATAGTTAAATCACTGACTATCAAAGATTTTGACCGTTTCCGTTGTCAAAAACGGAGAGACCGGGATCAGATATATTATCTGAAAACCACTCTGTATGGCATCAGCGTTGCGAATCAAATATGATGAAGATAATTGAAGACGGAGTTATGCAAGGGTTGTTCAGTAAATCCTAGGTTGAAATAGCCTAAGATGGATTTACAGAGTAGTGCCTTCGGGTTGTCCAGTCCCAGGACAACTTAAATGGACGAACATCTGACATAGTATATCTGGTAAATCGCGTAAGTTGATCGTTTCAAACGTATTTACATTGGGTGACCGAGGAATTCCTTTCTCTTAGCTTATACCATGGTATTTTTTGGGAAATCAATTTGTGATTTGGCGGGTATGACGATGTGGCATTTAAAGTAAATAAGGAGTGATCTGTTAAAGATACGTTATAACCTCAAGCCTCATCAAATGGGAAATGATAGAAATCGAGCAGGCAGCATGGCTAAGTAGGTCATACCCAAGTAGGGTATATTGTCACCATCTAGAGAATATTCATATATGTTACTTCTTTCAATTCTGTATCTCCCGGGAACGGTTATGTTGGTATACCAACCGTAAGGTGATAATATATTCGGAACATTCAAGCGAAATGAATGGCCGGTCATGTGTGGCTGAGTTACAAGATGTTCTTGTTGAACTCCAGTGTATCGCTTCTAGAGCACATTGATCGGAAGGTAGATCCATACCTTATCATAGTTGGAATCCATTCCCCAATAAGAGCCCGTGGTTTTTATTGTATCTTATGTATGTAGAACGTGAGATGAAAGCGTTTCTACTAGATTTCTATTTACTTGATCTAGACATTATAATAATATCAGACAAGTATCATTTAAGAAAAATATTTAGGGTATCATAAGGTAAAAACCATCTGTGTTTTTGTGTGGATCGGTCTTATGATTATCCTTTGGTTCAAAAGGAGTTTTGAAAGTTAAATCAATGATTTGAGTTTACTCACACCAGTCACATGACTGACCCAGAGTTTATTTTGTTTTGTTTTCCCTAAACTCTTGGGTGTCCAATTTTGTACGGGCAGTCAAGTAGTCAGGGTTTTTACAGATATACTAGAAGGAGCTAGTGCTGGAGGCTTCAGCAGCGTTTTTATAGCTATTGTTTATTTCCGCTGTGATGTAAGTTTTGTACTCTGATAATGTTTCTGAATACATATATTGATTTTATTTCAAAGATATGTTGTCTATTATATGTTGTTCGTTCCGCTATGAGATTTGTGTTTACTCTGATGTTGTATGTTCTTCTTCTTCTTCTTCTAATCTAAGTTTCTATCTTATCTATGCTCAACCTCTGTTTTCTTTCTATTAGTTTTCTGGTTTACAGTGCATTTGGGTTGGACTTGTGTTATTTGGTCAGCTCAAATGGTACTGGAATTTCGGGACACCACAGTGGTATCAAAGCTTAAGGTTAAGTTATTACCTTGGCTCTATGGTGTGACTCGGTAAAGATGGGGCTAGTAATACCCTTGATTGAGTTTGAGTGTATATATATGAGCGCGTATTTGTTGTTCAATATAAAATGATTTTATATTGTGGAGATTTATTGATTGAGCTGTTTATGGGTTCTGGTCGATCAGTTTGATCCACTGTATCGGTAGGGGTTTATAAACACTTGAATACGATAGACCGACATGGTATGTTTTGAAAGAGGGTAAATGAAATAATTTTACCTGGAATATATTTTGTTATAAAAGGAATCTATATATTGGAATTATTATAATATATAGGATGTGTTGGTTGCTATTATAATCGAATGAGATTATAAATTGAAATGGTTATATAAATAACCAATCAGAAATCATATAAGAGAAACATATGAAATCAGATAAATTAAATCTAA
The DNA here is from genome assembly GCA_030737875.1 of Allium sativum. Classification (NCBI taxonomy): domain Eukaryota; kingdom Viridiplantae; phylum Streptophyta; class Magnoliopsida; order Asparagales; family Amaryllidaceae; genus Allium; species Allium sativum. The sequence continues at coordinate 257,561,999 of CM060923.1, forward strand.
ATTTAAATCAGTATTCGAATTAAAATTCCGAAAACATGAAAAGTGTTTGTAAGTGGAATTGAATTAAATATATGAGAATTTTAAAATTTTGGGAGATTTTAAATTGTTTACAAAGCATTGTGAATGGTATTTTGAAATGTATTTCAAAATGGAAGTGTTTAGAAATGTTTTTAAAAGTGATATAGTATTGAAATCACTTCTATCACTGGAAAATAGATTCCGATGATGACAGCTGCATCGTCGGTGTTCATTTTCGAGTTGCTAAGTGACGGATTACTACCATGGATTTTGTTTTTGAATTGATTTGAGAAAAGCAAGTTGTTTTGAATCCTGAAAAGGAAAGTTTGATTTTCGATATGGTAAACTATTAAAACTCCCAGGAAAGACTGTATGAATTAAAAACAAGTTAAATTTGAATTTGTAAAAGAAAATAGAGATAGAAATTGAATTGAAACCAGTTAAGTGGAAAATGAATTGAGATAGAAAATATCAAATTAGATTGGATTAGAGATAATCCGAAATGGAATTGGACTGGTAAGTTAAGAGTTGAAATCAAAAATGGAATCTGAGTTAAAAACAGAATTTGGTTTGGATATAAGCGAATAGCTGTGTTGAACAGATATTGATTGGGAATTGGTTGAGATGACATTGCTATATGCAGAATTGGTAGCAGATGTAAAGGATATAATTATATGACCAAAAAGGTGCACATTTATATTCATATGAGTTTGATGAGCTATGAGCTGATTTGGCAAGCCGCTTGGCGTTTTGATTTTCTTTTGGGTTGGAGAAGGCCTAGAGAGGCGAGTTGGCGTTTGAGCTATTGACCAGTACAAAGGAGGTGCTGGCGAAATTTTTCAGAAATTTCGGTTGTTAGAAAATTTTCAGAGTTTATGGAAATTTTCATTAGGAATAAGCTAAAATTTTAGTTGAAATTAATTGGTATAGTGAAACTAAAGTTAAAGAAGTAAAACTAATTTTTAACCCATTCAATAGCGTTTGTTTTCTACCTTAACAATTTCGAGGAGGAAAATATTTTAAGGGGGAAGAATGTAATATCCCATATTTTTAAAATATTATAATTAATTTATTTAATTATTTAAATAGTGATTCAGAGAATTAAATGGTCGTTAAATTAAATAATATTGAATACTTAATTATTATAAATAATAGAATAATATATTTAATTTCTGAAATAATCAGAAATAGCTGAATTCACAATATTGTGTGAATCGGATAATTATAATATATAATTCAGTTTAAAATTGAATTATATTCACGAATATATTATATAAACGAAGTTTGAACGTATAATTATATTATAATTAAAATCAAGCTTGAAATAACGTGGCAGTTCGTAATTTGGCAATTTGAACTTTAAACGAATATACAGAATCTGTTTTAAGCTGGATTTCTGTGAAACAAGAAACGTTCGGAGCTGGTGAAGTATATTTTTCTAATGGAAGAGAAAAATCGGGATTTCGTTGGGTAGATTTTGAGTTGTGTCCAAATCAAATTTTAGAAAAGTCGCTATGGAATTCCTTTATAATTTTATAACGATTTATTCATATCTAAATGGATTTTCAATATAAACTGAGTACTGATTTAACTCTGGATTTGAAATATGGAGATATAAATCCAAATATGTTATTTCAGAGCTGCATGATATTTTATTTTGATATATATAAGATGATATTAAATTATTTTTATTTGATTCAATTGTTTTTGAATATATTTATATACTTAAATGAGTTATTTAGAGCTTTAAGAATAGCCAGTTTTGCAAACGACTTCCGTTTTCGACGAAACTAATTTTGTTTGATATGTAATATTAAATTATTGTTAGATTCCAAGTTTCGTGATTTTTGGAGTCAGTATGTGGCCGTACTGATTTTTAATGTTAAATACTATCAATAATTTGACTTAAAAAATATGATGTGTGAGCAAACGGATTCGAAGTTCGACGAAACCAGTTTTCTTGGGTCTGTAATGTCAAAATGTAGCTGCATGTCCATTTTCAGCAAAATCGGGTATTGTATGTGATCATACAGATTTCTGAACGGTGAATGAGATAACTATTGGTTATAAATTAATATAATATTCAAATAAAAAATATTTTAATTCTCCTATAAATACTCCTTAAAATCTCTTAACCTAAAATTTTCATTTTTCTCTGGTCAATAAGAAATCCGCCGCCATCAGTCTTCTTTCCAACATGAGATTTCTCTCCTCGAAAAATCAAATCAAATTAGATAAAATACCATAAATCTTCAAACAAGTATTTTTGGATTCACCATGAGATGTTGTTCATTCCGATATACGGATCAGTGGGTTCGACGGAAATTTCAAACGCTGTTTTTCCTACCGCATATAGCTAGGGTTCACTAAACCGTAAGATTTGAGCATCAGTTAAACATTTGATTGTTGTTGGAGTGATCACGACATTGGTTTACACTTACCTAGATTTTTTCATGAGGAATGGAGGGAAAAAAATGTCGATGGAATACTGTTATGCTTCAGGACATTGCCGAAGTCGGCTTTGGGGTTGAACGTGCGAGTTCAACTCTTTGACATTGGAAATGAGGAGCTTGGAAAGAGGGGTTTAACGCATGCTTTAGTTTCGAGAATAGTGAAGTAGCAAGTGAGAACGAGGTGATCAAATTTTGGGTAAATGGTGTGTTGAAGAGGAGTGAATGCCTGGAGTATTACCGGGGAAGGAAGACAAATTTGAAGCGGGTCTGGTAGTTATGAATGGGTATAGGCCTGTTTAAAATGGTAAAGCCCAATGGAATTTAATTGAATTCAAATTTAAATTAAATAGTGTATAAACTTATAAAATCTATAACTTTATCGTACGATATCGATTTTCAAAAAAACAAGATCCGTTGGGATCGTATGGACGGTGGCTACACCACGGAACTGACTGGGAGTGAATTGGAGCTCATGATAATTTATAGCGAAATAAATTATCTGATCTGAATCGACAACCGATTATAGTTATTTAATGATGATCGTCCAGTGTGAGTAAAACTCACTAACTCTACCAGTTCATATTTTTATAACGTATTTTTAGAATTGATAAATGATGATTGATTGTTGTGTGTTGACTGTTTGGTTGAACTGCTAATTGATTGGATGAAAATATCGATATAGTTATATATATATATACGTTAATAAAATATTGGTTCTGTTTATCAGAATATTTCATATTGAAATGAAATTGATGTGAATTATATTGTGTAACATCTGTGGATGCATGGAAATAGGTTGGAGGAATCTAACTGGATTCCTCAACATTTATTTTACTATTTTTCATATATTGTGTTATATGATGTGATATGAAATCTGTTGCTGATTTTGTATGTTTGAATGATACCAATCATTGTTATATGGTACGTTAAATACCATATGGAATACATGAATGTTAAAAAGGAAATTTTCAATGTTATATTGAAAAGGAAATATTTATTTAGAAAATAAATAGAATTTTTATAAAAGGAAATATTCATAAAATAAACAGAATTTTATAAAAGGAATATAATTAAGGAATATTTATTTAGAAAACAAATAGAACTATAAAAGGGAAATGTTTGGAAGATGAATAGAGTTTTATAAAAAGAGAATTTTACGTTAGGAAGGTTCAGACCCGTGCTTCGCACACGGGTGTAACATGATATTGATTTAAAGTAAATATTTTGCAAATAAAATATTGTAAAGGAATTTAGGGTTTGAATTAGGAATTTAAATGGAATTACTGAAATTAGAAACTGACTGGAAATTAGTTGAGTTGAATGACTTTCTGGGTATCGATCTGATGTTGGTTTCGGCCATCGGGGTTTATACTTAGGAAGTTGTTCTCTTACTAGTTTACAGTTAGAGAGTAATAGAAGTGGGAAGATATTGATGTGTGTATCAGAAATGGAAACATTTTCCAAAGTTAATAATGTATATTTTCTAATTTTAAAAAATAAGGAATGTATGAATATATGGAAATATAAATGGGAAATGAAATGATGATTGATCGGTAAGATTTCCATTTGGGAACACGACCCTTGTTTGTACACGTGTTTTCCTTTGATAGTTAAATCACCAACTATCAAAGATTTTGACCATTTCCGTTGTCAAAAATGGAGAGACCAGGATCAGATATATTATCTGAAAACCACACCGTATGGCATCAGCGTTGCGAATCAAATATGATGAAGATAATTGAAGAAAAATTTATGCAAGGGTTGTTCAGTAAATCCTATGTAGAAATTGTTTAAGATGGATTTACAAAATAGTGCCTTCGGGTTGTCCAGTCCTAGGACAACTTGAATGGACGAATGTGTGACAGAGTATATATGGTAGATCGCGTAAGTTGAATGTTTCAAACGTATTTACGTTGGTGGCAGAGGACTTCGTTTCTCTTAGCTTATACCCGTGGTATTTTTGGGGAAATCAATTTGTGATTTGGCGGGTATGACGATGTGGCATTTAAAGTAAATAAGGAGTGATCTGTTAAAGATACGCTTTGACCTCAAGCCTCATCAACTGGGAAATGATAGAAATCGGGCAAGCAGAATGGCTAAGTGGGTCGCACCCAAGTAGGGTATATTGTCACCATCTAAAGAATATTCATATATGTTACTTCTTTCAATTCTGTATCTCCTGGGAATGGTTATGTTGGTATACCAACCGTAAGGTGATAATATATTCGGAACATTCAAGCAAAATGAATAGTCGGTTATGTGTGGCCGAGTTGCAAGATGTTCTTGTTGAACTCCAGTGTATCACTTCTAGAGTACACCGATTGGAAGATGGATCCATACCTTGTCATATTTGAAATCCATTCCCCAATAAGAGCCCGAGGTTTTGATGGTATCTTATATATGTAAAACGTGAGATGAAAGCGTTTCTGCTAGATTTCTATTTACTTGATCTAGACATTATTATAAAATCAGACAAGTATCGTTTTAGAAAAATATTTGGGTTATCGTAAGGTGAAAACCATCCGTGTTTATGTGTGGATCGGTCTTATGATTATCCTTTGGCTCAAAAGGATTTTTGAAAGTTAAATCAATGATTTGAGTTTACTCACACCAGTCACATGACTGACCCAGAGTTTATTTTGTTTTGTTTTCCCTAAACTCTTGGTTGCCCAATTTTGTACAGGGATTCAAGTAGTCAGGGTTTTTACAGATATACTATTTGCATTTATACTTAAATATAGGCCTCTATGCTTTAAGATATCTTTTCTATTGGCCTGACTCTTTGTCTGCTATTTGTAGACATAGTAGAAAATGAGTGGCAGAAGCAGAAGTAGTAATTATATGGTTTAGCAATCTAATAGGCCAATCATGCTCCCACAGTTAGAACCAGATCTAGAAGCTCTAGTAAACAAGTATCGAAATCTGGGTAGAGTACAATTCTCGGCAAAGAATCTGTTATTGAAACACAAGCGTGGATGCGTTCTTCTGAGAGATTTTTTCAAGGCTTAAAGCTGAGAGATGATCAGAAAATATTACTGGCATCTTGGGCACTCAAAGATGAAGCTTTAATATAGTGGGAAACTGTTACAAAGAATAATCCTGAAGGTAACATCACTTGGGATAGATTTAAAGAAATTTTCAAAGAAAAATTTATTCCTCCAGAAGCAACCGAGCAGTTATATGATGAGTTCTACCATCTGAAACAAGGAGATATGACCATTCAGGAGTATCAGAATAAATTCAATGAACTTTCCCGTTTTGGCCTGAAACTAATTGAAGATCCTTTGAGGAAGAATCTGAAATTTAGTAGCGGACTTCAAAGGATGTACGAAGGTAAAGTCATTGCACACATGAATCTTCCTTTTTCTAAGATGATACAAATGGCTTATCGTTATAAGGATCTTAATAAGCAAGGTGTTTTGGAAGACGAAGAGGAATGCAGTTCTAGCAACAAAAGGAAATCTGAAACCGATAGCCCTGAGGAAAGTACGAAGCCTAAGGTCAGTAAGAAGCCTAAAGCCGATAATATAGGGGTTAAATCTAAGGAAGAACCATTAACGAATACTGCATGCTCTAACTGCAAGCAGACAGGGCATTCGTCGATAAATTGTGGACCTTTAAAGAAACGAAGGAATGTTGGATCTAAATCCAATAAGAAGATTCAAGAGAGCAGGGGATGCCATAAGTGCCACCAGGCTGGACATATTGCAAAGAATTGCCAACTATTAAAGAAATCTGAAATAGTGCATGTGAATGAAGTGGCAGAAGCTCTCGCACCCTCAACCAGTCAAGTAAGGCTAGATGTTTTGGAAGGCACCCTTACTGTGAACAATATTCCAGTTAAAGTGTTGTTTGATACGGGAACGTCACGAAGATTTATTTCGCGTAATGTGGTTAAGAAATTGAATTTTAAATTGAAATGCCTCGAAGAACCCATTAGTGTCCATAATCTGATTGGGGGTTCCATCGATCTTTGTTGGATTTATAGGGTGCATGTTTCTTATTCTCAATATTGGTTCCCTTCCATCTCGATCTTCATGAAGTTTACCGAATTTGATCTAATTTTAGTATTGGATTGGTTAACCAAATACGAAGCTGAAGTTAAATGCGCCGCGAGAATTGTAAAGGCTAAAACGAAATTCGGGAAGTATATAACCATACCATGTGAAGGTCCAAGTTCAGATAGAAAAGAATTTTGGTCTGCTCATGATGTCTCTCCTACTTTAATAGAAGATGTTCCAATCGTTAGAAACTATGCGGATGCGTTTGAAGAAGTTGATAGCTTACCGCCGCGAAAGGAAATTGACATCTAGATTGATTTAATGCCGAAATGCAAGGCAAGTATTGCACGCAATTCGGAGAATGACCCTGAAAGAGAACGAAGAGTTGGCCGATCAAACTCGACAGCTTTTATGGAAAGTTTTAATCAGGCCTCGTTTTTTGAATTGGGGAGCAGCAGCTATGTTTATTCCAAAGTCAGACGGTAGTCTCAGATTATGTGTTGATTACCGAGACCTCAATAAGCAGACGCTCAAGAATACATATCCATTACCCCGCATAGATGAGTTATTGGATCGTTTGAATGGAGCGCAAGTATTTTCAAGAATGGACCTAGATAAAAGATTTCCATCAACTTCGTATTGCCTAAGAATGTGTTTCTTTGACAGCATTCAGAGGTCCAGACTTATTTTATGAGTGGTTAGTAATGTCGTTCGTCTTATGTAACGCTCCAGCTTATTTTGTTGATCTAATGAACAAAGTACTCATAGAAGTATTGAATAAATTTGTACTGGTTTTCATTGATGATATTCTAATCTTCTCTGAGTCAGCTAGCGAGCACGCTGAATATTTGGAAGAAGTTTTGGAAATTATGAGAAAGAACGTCTTAAAAGAAAAAAAAATCCAAATGCATATTCTGGCAAGAGGAAGTAAAGTTCCTTGGTCACATCGTATCAAAGGAAGGAATTTCAGTAGACCCAAGCAAAATTACAGCTATTCAAGATTGGAAACAGCTTAGTACACCCACAGAGGTCTGAAGTTTTCTAGGATTGGCTAGTTATTATCAGAAAGTTTTTAAAGATTTTTCAAAGCTATCTAGTCCAATGACACAGCTTACTAAGAAGCACACAAGTTTTAATTGGACTCCTGAATGTGAAGCATCTTTCCAAGAGCTGAAACTAGGGTTGACCACTGCTCCAGTGTTAACAATTATTGATGGCAATCAAGATTTGACAATCTATACAGATGCTTCTCTTGAAGGAGCACCTTGCGGTATTAATGCAAAGAGGCCAAGTAGTTGCTTATGCTAGCCGCCAGTTGAAGCCGCATGAGAAGAGATACGCTACTCATGATCTTGAGTTGTTAGCTGTCGTGTTTGCTTTGAAAATCTAGAGGCACTATCTATTGAGTGAGAAGTTCGAATTATTCACCGATCATAAGTCATTGAAATATTTGTTCACTAAGAAAGACTTGAATCTGAGACAACAGCGTTGGCTAGAATTTCTTGCAGCGTACGATCTAGATATTTTGTATACTCCAGGGAAAGCCAATGTTGTGGTTGATGCGCTTAGCAGAAAGAATAAGATCATCGCCAGTCCTATTATTACGCCGTCACTGATTGAAAAGGTATCTGTTCTCCAAAAGGATGATGAATTTATTCAAAAAATTAGCCAGCTAATTCGAGAAGGTAAAACTTCGTATTTTCAGCTGGATAGTAAAGGGATTCTGAGGTTGCAAGGGCGAATTTGTGTTCCAGATGTTCCAGAACTCAGAAGAGAGGTACTGGATGAATGTCACAAATCTAAGCTTAGTGTCTGTCCTTAGTGTGAGTAAGATGTATAATGACCTCAAACGCACAATCAGGTGGAAGTCATTGAAAAGAGATATTTCAATATATGTTAGCCGGTATTCTACTTATCAACAAGTCAATAGCGATCAACAGAAACTCACCGGATTGTTGCAACCGTTGGAGGTTCCAAATTGGAAGTGGGAGCAAATTAAAGTGGACTTCATAGATGGGTTGCCCATAACCAAGAAAGAAAATGACAGTATATGGGTGATCGTAGATCGTTTCACGAAGACCGCTCATTTTATACCTGTCAGGTCAAATAGAATGGCTCAGAACCTGGCGCAGATTTATTTCAAAGAGATCGTTAGACTACACGGAGTTCTCAATAGTATTGTTAGTGATTGTGATCCGATATTCTCTAGTAAATTCTGGGAAGCATTCCAGAAAAATTGGGAACAAAGTTAAATCTTAGCACTGCATGTCACCCTCAGACAGATGGCCAAACTAAGAGGGTGAATCGTATGCTAGAAGATTTATTATGGGCATGTATTATTGATTTTGGCGGATCATGGGAAGATCACTTGCATTTGGCTGAGTTCTCATATAATAACAGCTACCAAGCGAGCATGGGAATATCACCATTCGAAGCATTGTATGGTCTCCTACATGTTGTGTAGAATGAGGCAATCGACTAGTATTGGGTCCCAACATGATTCGTGAAGCTTCGGATAAAGTCGACTTCATTAAGAAGTGACTGCAAACAGCTCAAAGCCAACAAAAGAGTTAAGCGGACTCTAGAAGGAGATATTTAGCATTTATTGTTGCTGATTATGTATATTTGAGAGTTTCTCCAATGAGAGAAGTAGTCTGGTTCGGGAAAATAGGGAAGTTGGCACCTAGATTTATTGGTCCATTTCCTATATTTGAAAGGATTGGAACTCTTGCTTATATGGTTCAATTGCCTGACTGGTTGCCAGGAGTACATAATGTAATTCACGTGTCTCAATTTCGAAAGCATGTGCATCATCCAGATCTGATTGTAGAAGAAGCAGCACAATAAGATTTGGATATTACTCCAAAATTAGCAGTGAGAAGAGAGCTGATAAAGATTATTGGCAAAGAAACTAAAGTGCTAAGGAACAAGAAGGTTCATTTAGTCAAAGTGCAGTGGATCGGTGATCCTAGAGACTTTTCATGGGAGACAGAAGATAGCATTAAACAAGTTTATCCTAAGTGCAGAGTGGACATCTCTGATTAACTTTGGTGCAAGGTACATTTCCAATATTTTGCATTTCCGTTTTGTTTCCTACTTTACTATTGTGTCCTTTTCGGGGACGAAAAGTTTTAAGTGGGGGAGATTGTAACAACTCGGAAATTCAGAACCAATTTAAAAATTTTATTTTAGCTAATTTAATGGATTTTTAATATTTAAAATAATTTATTTTAAATAATAACGACTAAAAAATTTATTTAAATCGAAGTTAGAACGTATAAATTTATTTTAATTATAAAAGGAGTCAGAAATAGCACGGTAGTTTAAAAATTCGATTTTAAATTTCAATTGAATGTATAGAATTCAAAATAAATTGGGTTTCAGTAAAACCAAAAATATTTAAATCTGTGTAATTATATCTTTCTAACGAATGTGAAAAATCCTGATTTCATAACGGGAATAAAAAGTTATGTCCAGTTTAAAATTGAAAATAGTCGTTATGGAATTTATATATATTTTATATAGTGAAAATTAGGCTCACATCCTTAAAACTAAAGTTAATTAGGCTCACATCCTCCCCTTGTGAAACATACAAATTTCATCCCTATTTTTAAAACGCAGCTTTAATTTGTACGGAAATGCCCTTATTAAATTTTACATTGTAATTAACGTGTATTGGTTACGTATTAGGTTTTTTTTTATCCAAAAACAAATTTTTCGTATCCATGGCGGCGGCGGTGTCTTCCATATACATTTTTTGTCTTTGGATTCTTTCGTTCTCATTTTTCACTTAGTGATTTTCTTTTTTGTTTTCGACTTTTACAGATCGTAAGGGGGGAGGAGTGGAGTGGACGCGCTTGGTGATGGAGCAGAGGTAGCAGACGGCGCCTGAGGTGGAGGCAGTCCAATCAGGGGCGGCGGCGGTGATCACTTCGCTGTGGAGTTCAGTTTTGGGCCTGTACAGTTGAAGTAGATGTACTCGGGAACTTTTCAGACATTTTAAACAGATCGTTGCTTGATTAGGCTCATGGATTTTACTTCTGCAAGGTAATTTTCTCTTTTTATTAAAAAAAATCTTATTCGGTTTTTTTTGTTTTGTTTTTTACTTCTATTTCATGTCGAGCTTACTCAGTGGATAAATTAGTTATTGTATAAGGTATTAGAGTTGTTTTTTGATCATACAGCTGTATGTATAAATTTTTCAACATATTTGTTCTTCTATTACAAAAATGTGTATAAAAGCATGCAAATACTCTGAATTTTAGCATACCATTATGCAAATATATGGTAGAATACATGCTTACTGGTGTTTTGCATTTATTCAGGAAAATTTTGTGTTATTGTGCATATATTCTGTATATATGCATTTAAATATGCAAATCTTTTGACTGTCTATTTGTATGCGTGTTTGAGTATTTATTCTGTGAATTTTTCAACATATTTGTTCTTCTATTACAAAAATGTGTATAAAAGCATGCAAATACTCTGAATTTTAGCATACCATTATGCAAATATATGGTAGAATACATGCTTACTGGTGTTTTGCATTTATTCAGGAAAATTTTGTGTTATTGTGCATATATTCTGTATATATGCATTTAAATATGCAAATCTTTTGACTGTCTATTTGTATGCGTGTTTGAGTATTTATTCTGTGAATTTTTCAACATATTTGTTCTTCTATTACAAATATGTGTATAAAAGCATGCAAATACTCTGAATTTTAGCATACCATTATGCAAATATATGGTAGAATACATGCTTACTGGTGTTTTGCATTTATTCAGGAAAATTTTGTATTATTGTGCATATATTCTGTATATATGCATTTAAATATGCAAATCTTTTGACTGTCTATTTGTATGCGTGTTTGACTATTTATTCTGTGAATTTTTCAACATATTTGTTCTTCTATTACAAATATGTGTACAAAAGCATGCAAATACTCTGAATTTTAGGATACCATTATGCAAATATTTGGTAGAATACATGCTTACTGGTGTTTTGCATTTACTCAGGAAAATTTTGTGTTATTGTGCATATATTCTGTATATATGCATTTAAATATGAAAATCTTTTGACTGTCTATTTGTATGCGTGTTTGAATATTTATTCTGTGAATTTTTCAACATTTTTTTTCTCCTATTACAAATACGTGTATAAAAGCATGCAAATACTGTGAATTTTAGCATACCATTATGCAAATATTTGGTACAATACGTGCTTACTGGTGTTTTGCATTTACACAGGAAAATTTAGTGTCTTTCTGCATATATTCTGTATATATGCATTTAAATATGCAAATCTTTCGACTGTCTATTTGTATGCGTGTTTGACTATTTATTCTGTGAATTTTTCAACATATTTGTTCGTCTATTTCAAATATGTGTACACAAGCATGCAAATACTGTGAATTTTAGCATACCATTATGCAAATAATTGGTAGAATACGTGCTTACTGGTTTTTTGCATGTACTCAGTAAAATTTTGTGTTATTGTGCATATATTCTGTCTATATGCATTTAAATATGCAAATCTTTTGACTGTCTATTTGTATGCGTGTTTGACTATTTATTCTGCAAATTTCTATGTGACTGTGATTAATTTTGTTCCTATAGGCAGAATGCTTGCATAATTTTTTTTGCATATAGTTAGATTGATTGCACACTAGTGCGCTCATATTTATAACTTTTGTACATTTAATAAATTTTTACTTTTTGTAACAGAGACCTATGGTGGGTGATGTTCCTGTGGTAGATGTTGAAAACGAGGAAGCATTAGTACTCACGAACCAGCTGTAATTACGGAAACAAACCCAGTGACTAACAGGGGGAAAAGTGATGCTTATATTTTTTTAATACAATGTTGATTGATATATTGTTTTTGAGCTGGCGAATATGATTATGCAGTGTCGAAAATGATTTAATTTTCTATTTTATGTATTAAATTAAGTTGTTCTAATTGCTCATGTCAGTATGGAATGTTATTTTTTTGTGTACAGTTATTCATAATATTTTGCATACTTACATGCATTTTTTCAATATAATTGCTTACATAAATGCAACTATTTGCAGGATTTCTCCAAAAGACGATTTTTTTTTAAACTTACCAGTATGAAAGTATTATTATTAGTTTCATACATATTTGCAAATGCTCTAAATGTTTGATCTTTGAAATTTTTTGAATAATTGCATACAGCTATGCAATTTTTCTAAATAATTGCTTACATAACATCAAATATTTGCAAAATTAATCAACTAGCTGATGCCGTCTTTGATGTTTATAATACTATCTGCATGAATAGAACTGCAAAAGTATTAAATATTATGTAACAAAAAAAACTATAAACATATAACTGTGAACATTTAAGCTAGTAAATACAAACATTTATTCATATGTGCAAAATACTGGCAAGGTAGATTTAGATTTTAATATAAATGCATATATCTATGCAACTATACATAATAATTGCATACTTCCATCCAACTGTATAAAAAATTTGTGTACACAAAAATTCTGAACAAAAATGACTGTTAAAAACATAGAATCATCATTAAAATACAGAACTAAATTTAAAGCAGCATGAAAAAATTCACAACAGTTTACGTTACACAATACGCAGTATAATTTCATATAGATATGCAGTTCAATGGCATATATCTACGCAACTATACATAATAGTTGCATACTTCCATTCAACTATATCAAATAAGTTGCCACACATTACAAGAACAAAATCTATTACATAAACCATAAACAAGAATCATCTTCAATGATATATTCCCTTGAATTATAGCACACCAAGAAGATTCTTCTAAATGTAGATCCCGTAACCGAGTTTCATTTACAAGGCATAAAACGCTATTCCAAATAGAAGCATCTTCACGACGCTCCACCATTACATCAATATTTTGCACGACCACTGTTTTAAAGAAAAAAATAATCAGCCCAATTTGCAGTAATCAAATAAAAATACTAAAACATATTCACATAACTGTAACTAACTTCATAGTTATATGCAAATAACAGTTATATCTGCATAGTTATATGCAAAATATCAAAATATTTGCACATATTTTTCTTAAAAATAGATTCAGAACACCTCTAATATGCATATATTAAGAATATATTCATACATATATGCCGCTAAACTTCAGGCACGCAAACAAACAGAAATTCAAATGATCTGAATATTTTTATGCAAGTTTACAGATAATATGCATACATATATGCCAAAATTTCTGCAAACATCCAACCACACATATTACACCAATACTTGCATTTTTATATGCTCATAATCACATTATATGCATATTTTTACATATCTATGCAGAATAAATGACGAAATATGCTGACAAATTAATTTATACGGCTGTTCAATCAGCAATAACAGTAAAACCGTATAAAATATTTACAACAATCCATCAATAAAACTAGACAAATTAGAATAATGCATAGTAATGAATCAACAAAAATCGATTTCAAAAGTGGAACCAGTATTCGAAATTAAAAAAAAAATTACACTCTAAATTACCTTCAAGAGGACAGATCCTTTTTTTTAAAAAAAAGCTCGATCAAAATAAATCTCTGGAAAAACCGGCTATGAAATTGAATTTCATCTCGTACAAGTTCGACGTCCAGAACTGCAGAAAGAAGTTGCCGCCGCCATGACAAAAAACGAGTTCGAAGTCTAGAAATTAGGGTTTTGAGCGAGATAAACGTGGCGGCTTGACTGATTAAATGACGACTTCTCTTTGTTGGAGGGTTTTTTGACTGCGTAAGGGTAGAACTGGAATGTTTTCAGCGGTATTTCAAAAATAGGGATGTATTCTATATTCTTTTTATCACCGGGGTTTTTTAATATTTTGAAATTTAATAGGGACCTGTAAAAAACGCACCCTTTTATATAATATAGAGCCCTTAAAAATAGCCAATATACAAACGACCTCCATTTTCGACGAAACCACTTTTGTTGGATCCGGAATATCAAATATTGCTAGGTTTAAAATTCCATAATTTTTGGAATAAATATGTGAGCATGGTAAATTAAAACGCGTTTGGTAATTTCGGTTTGAAGTGGATCGACCAGGAAAAGACCATTTTTCAAACGGTCTCCAAATTCGACGAAATAGTTTTGTTGGGACCGTATCGCCAAAACATAGCTGGATTTATATTTCAGAATTTTTGGAATCAGTATGTGGCCCCAGCAAATTAAAATGTACGTTCAAATCCAAATTTAAATGTTTTATATTTTAATTTAAAGAAAAACTGATTGAAACTGTCGAATGGGCCTATGAAACATATCCCATTGTGTACAGAATGGGGGTATTTAGCTAAGGGCAACCCTTATTAGGTTTGGTTTGGAGTTCGGGGGGAAAATAACTATTTTTGGATTTAAAAAGGAATTAAAAATAATATATATAAATATATCATCCAATCATAACTTGCGTTGAACAATCCCCTTTGTTTCAAAAACCTGACCCTCTCTGTTGCGAAAGACGGAAAGAAGCTTCCCCCTTCTCTCTTCAATTTCTCCAAATCTACACTATAAAATTCGAAGCTCCTATAGGGAAATTATAGAGATCAATCTCCTCTTCAAATCCATACCTGATTTGCCAATTTTCATCCGGTATTGGGAGAGTTTCGATGCCCTGAAGTTCATCGATTTGATGTGCCGCCGTGCCCTCCTACCAACGTTGAACTCGACGTGGCCACCCCCCCCCCCCCCCAAGGCGTGGCCTTCGACCCTCTTCGATGTGCAACAACCCGATTCTCCCCTAGCTAAGCGGATTGAATGATATTTGCAAACCTTAGTTTGAATCAAAACTGAAAAGGTACGACTTTATAATTTAAAAGGTTTATAGCACTTAAAAGCGTTGCTAAGTTAGATTATGGAATAAAAATCGTATCTTTTCCGTATGTTGTTGAAATCCAGTGAAACAAGAGATACTGGACTCGTGGCAACGTCTTCTACATTCTAGAAAAGACTGGAACGTATTTGATGCTCTCTATAATTTTAGAAGGAGTGGAACCCAGTGTGAGATTTCTAAATTCAAATTGGAATGTATACACGTTGTATAAATTATATAAGTGATGTATAAATTATATAAGCGTTGTATATCTCACGTCCACAGACCATGGACGTTATAAATTGTTTGGACTGTGATTGTGAATGAATATATTTATATACATATACTCTCTCGTCCACAGACCGTGGACGATATAAATTGTTTGGATTGTGATTGTGAATGATTGGTTGTGGTTGCAACAAAATTGGTTGTGTTTGTGGTATATTCATTGTGGTGTGAAAATGAATTGTATTGTGCAAATTATGGAAATGAAACCCTTGTATTGCTGCAAGGCCTAGGATAGCAAAGGAGCCGTGCTGGACACGGTGTTGGTTTTCAATACCCTACTATTGTAATGCCGAAATTTTCTGAAATATTCATGTGTTGAAAAATATTTATGTTGAATAAATTGTTTGAACAATAAAAATCACATTTTTATTGTATATAGGAAGTGTTAAAAAATGAATATGTTGAAATAAATATTATTTTTAACATGTATATGAGCTAAATAAAATGGACATAAGTTGAAATATATTTTATTCGCCAAAGATATAATTTTTAGCATACTAATGAAGTAATAAAAATGATCATGTAATGAAATATATTTTTATTAGTTAAAAATATTAGTTTTGTCACATGTATGAAGTGTTAAAAAAACCACGGGTTGATAAATGTTTATTCATTAGAAATATTATTTTTAACATGTATATGAAGTGTTAAAATTAACCATGTATGGGAATGATTATTTGTTCGCTAAAAAAAATATTTTTAGCTTTGATATGCATATATATATATATATATATATATATATATATATATATATATATATACTGAACATGAAAATGGATTAGCTGTTGAGTAAAGAATTTATTTGCATGCCCGACAAATAGATAAGCCTTAATGAGTTGGCTGCGCAATTTTATTTATTATATAAACTCCTGTGAATGTCATTGGATGCGGTGTGCTGCTTGTTCTGTGTGAGATTATAAACAACACCATAGAATAGCAACAATTAATTTTGAACTACACTGCATGGCATACTTCGTGAAGATAGCATACTCTATCATATTCCATATAAGCATTTGGAGCTTATGTGATGAGGTTGGAATTTCCATACAAGCGAGACGTTTGTATGGAGATGATTGTATTTCAGGTTGAACCGAAGATGAACTATTGATGTCATAGCATATCATATTCCATATAAGCATTTGGAGCTTATGTGACAAGGTTGGGATTACCATATGGGTAAGACGCTCGTATGGCGATGATTGAATTACAGGTTGAACCGAGGACTGATATGGACTAAATAAAACATACGAGTAAATTGCCAGATTTAATAAAAACCCTACACGGGTCTGGAGTTGACAATAATTACATCTCTCTAGTTATTAGATATGGCACATGGATTACTTAGTTTCAACACTGGACAAGGTGACGAGATTTATCTCTTGAGTTAGTATACACACTCCCTTGGACATAGATAGGTCACTAAAAATTGTGTGTGCTTATACTGGATTTACTGGGTACCTAATACGGCTCAATAAATTTCCAAACCCCTCCCCATACAAAGGAGGTTATGGTGAAATTTTTTGTAATTTAAAGGTGCTAGCCAAATTTTTGCAGTGAAAACGGTTTAGAAATCGTCGAATAACTTTTATATATATATATATATAATTAAAATAAAACGAATTGTGCAGCTGTAGTTCGCGTTTTGAAATCGTAATTTTAAATGATTATTACGGGAGATCTGATCGTCGGATTTTCCCGAGACCGAAACCGTTGGGTTTGCTTTGGAAAGATTTTTCCAACGATATAAATTTCGTTAAGATCCAACGGTTAGATTTTGTAAAATGTTAAATTCAAATTTGGACGAGAGTAGTGCTAGTGCCATCGAATGACCTGAAACGTAGCTCGATGAAAATGGACTATTTTTATATATAAAAATAGTGAAAAATCGTTATAAAATATCATAAACAATATGGAATGGAAATAAACTGATTTTACCTGGTCTATTGGATATTCTGATCGTTAGATGTATTTGACATGAAATTATTATATTGAATTGAAACATGAATGACGAATAATTTAACCATGGAAAAGAATTTATTTGAATTCTATGTATATGTGAATTATTTGAAAAGGCTGAGTTAATTCTCATTTCAAATAATTGATCGACGATTAAAAGTCGAAGATATGAAGACAGTGCAAGACCGATGATCTTCACATCGAATGGATTACTACCGATGCCCTGGATCGGTTAGCTCCTAAAAGGGTTAAAGTGGTAGTAGTCCGGACGTATCTGTTGGTTGTCCGGATGTGCGAGGGCGTCTCTCCCATGTGGGACGAGGAATAAGGTGCCACCGGTTTTGTTCAGACCCAAAACAAACTAGTAAATGGATGTGTATCTGAGATTGGATTTCGTTCTGGGTGGATTAATCTCTATTAAATATATATATATATATGTTTGGTAGTGGAGAATTTATTCTCTTGCTTAACACCCTTTTCTAAGACGTACGAGCTTAGAGCTTATATATCGATAAACATCTGTAGCATGGCGTGAAATGTCAATGTGGCATGCTGAGATGCAAGTGATCAAGGCTTTTGTTGAAAAGCATAGCCTTGTGGTTGATGATCAAAGCACGGCTTTAAATAGCATAGCTTTGTGTATAGCGTTAATTCGCGAGCCTCACACCCTGGTGTGAACTAGAAATAGGAGAGGACTCTAGGGAGGACATGTGTTTCCTTCTATCTAAGAGTGGTGTCATGGTATGGAGCCCAGACATTTTTACTTATGTGGATGATGGAAAGCGAGGAGCCTCGGTTATATCGGTAACTACAGGGCCGATGGATGGTATGGTCGATATACTGACCAGATTGACGCCCCATAGGGTGGGAAATGTATTATTCAGGCATTTTAATCCACTACATGTGGACCGGCCCTGACGATCCAAGGGCCCACCTGAGTCTGGGTCTTGAGACATGGGCAAGTGCATCTCGAAGTTGGTAAGGACGATCCCTTGTCTTGGTTATGATGGAAATCCAACTACCAATACAACATTGTGCGGTTTTGATTGTAAACCTATATATGGCGGCATAGTGGCATGGGACGCTTATGTCGTCCATGATTGATACATTATGATTGAAATTATTTTTGAAACATATATGCACTAGTAATAATATCAAATGATTTTGATTTATACGTATCAAGCATATTTTGGTCATTATAAGGTAAAACTCTATCCTCCGGCTTGCGTTGCATTGTGTGATGGGACTTGAGTCTTATATTGGATTCATTTTTGTAAAAAGCATTGCGATGTTTAAATGATTTACTTGTTTTATGCATTGGCAATCCAATGGAGTAAACTTGTTCCGCGTTAGCGGCGTGGCCCTGTTATTGACCCTACTATTAAATAGGTTAAGTAAGATTCCTCATACCAGTCCCATGATTGACTCATAGTTTGTCTCACTTTGCAAACTCGCATGCCCCTATTTTCTACATGGGCAGCGTTGTGTTTAGGTTTTAGCAAGCTTATTCTGGATAGCTATGGAGCTGAAGATGGATTCTATCATTTCTATTATGTTGTTCAGACTTTGTTATGTATATTATGTTTGATTCCGCTGCAGACATTTTATATGAAGCTGAAACTATATTTTGTACTAAGTATGATCCTGTTATACTGTGTAACTCTGATGATTATATTTGTTCCAATGTAACTTATTATACATTATCTGGTGTAATGATATATTTATGTTCTACTGTTATTGTTTATGTGTTATATTCCAATGATTATCCTTGCTTCCATGGCACGGGAGTTTGGGTCATCACAGAATTCCAAGAATTTATCTGATATAGTAATAATAAAGATTGAAATTTTCCTTAAACACTTATCTATAAATACATCCTCTATTATTATGAAATTTAACAACATTCCATCAAAATTTATAAAATATAATATACTGGATAATGTGCCAATATTAACATTATTAGGTACATACTCAACTAGCAAAAAGAATTTAGTATTTTTTGCAAAATCTCTCAAAATATAACTAGGGAAATCCTCCATTTTAATTAGAACTTCATAGATATAGATCCGTTGTTACGAAATTTTCTTGAACTTATTATGAAGAATAGTTCAAATCTGTCATATAGATCCACTGTGATAAGAATATTTCTTTAGCACGAAAGAAAAGAAATGTTCTTTCAATTGGAACTTCTTAGATATAGATCCATTGCTAAGACTAATTCCATACTTGAAAGAATTTTCTTAGAAATAGAAAGGGAATAAAATAGAGCTACTACCACCACCGGCAGCGATGGGCTAGTAGGTGTTTACAAAAATAGTTTTTACAAATTATGTATTTATACTTTTGCAACCACATGATAGGTATAATATTGACGTTAGCATCTGAAATTTGGCCATTCAGGGTGAATTGATACACCAAGAATGGTTAATATTAAAACTGATTCGAAGTTTAAAATTTTATTCTTAAGTTAGTAAGAAAATGTGAACAGGTTGTTAACTTGATTATTTGTTATAAATTAATACTTGATTTAGTATTGTCTACTTTGCCTTAGTTGATGAGTACGAAAAATCCTCCCAGCCCTTTTATCTTTGAAACAAAGCAGCCATCTAGCTGAATGTTAATCCAATAATCGGTAACCTGGATTTTCTATTTTTATTTGTTAGTTCAGAGTAGAGTTTGAGACCAGAAAATTTATTAGGTTGTTACCACATTAAAAATAAATAAATAAATAAATAAAGTACTCAATTAGTTACTAACAAGAATATGAGAAGATAACATGATTGTATTATTGATTGAGAGAATAATATTTTGTACACTGACTAATGAAAATAGTGCTGATATATATAGAAGAAGTAATGAAACGTTAACATATGTAAATGAGGCAATGTCCTAAAATAACAATTTGCTGTTATGACTAAATTGCTATAGGAAATAAGGTAATGTCCTAAAATGACAATTAGCCGTTATGTCTAAATTGCTGTGGGAAATAATGCATTGTCCTAAAATGACAATTAACCATTATGTCCAAATTGATATGTGAGATAAACTGTTGACAAGTGTGAACGCAGATATTAGCCTCCCTCAAACATATCTAGGGTTTTCTTATTTCCTATATTCCGCCGTCGTCAACCACTCTCAGCTCTTCTCTTAGCATGGTAAAGTTCTTCATGGAAAGTGGATTCGTTAGTGCATCCGCCTTTTGATAATAGGCCGGAATATGGCACATCGTTAATCTACCGGCTTGAATTCTCTCACGAACGAAGTGCAAATTAATTTCCAAATGTTTCGTTCTTGAGTGTTGGATCGGATTGAGGGATAAAGAAACCGTGCTTCTATTGTCGCACTAAATATTTGGCGTTCTTTTGGAATAAAGCCCTAATTCGTGTATAAGGGACTCGATCCACGAGATTTCTACAGTCGTGCTCGCAAGAGCCCTGTACTCTGTCTCAGTGCTTGATCGCGAGGTGGCGAATTTCTTCTTACTGCACCATGATATGAGATTCGTGCCCAGGAAAACGCAATAGCCTGATACTGATCTTCTATCATCGATGTCGTTTTCCAAATCAGCATCGCTAAAGCCTTGTAAGTGTAGCTCTTTATCTGCCTTTATATTTAATCCATAGTGTTTTGTGCCTTGTAAATATGTAACGACCCGTATTCTACGCATCATAGGACCGTAGAATATTTATTTCTTTCACATATGAAGTCGTATGGTCATGTAACTTTGGGAGACGACTATTGGGGTCATTTCCCATGTTCACGATTTTTCCCGATTTTTAAATGACCATTTTACCCCTAGTTGGCACTGTTTTGGCCATAACTTTTGACTGGAAAGGAATTTTGACCTGAAACCACTTCCATTGGCTCCGGATGATGGTTTACAATTCCGTAGAGTGGTCACATTAGCCAAACGGACTCACCGTTTGGGAGATATGGCTGAAACAAGTTTCAGATGGTGAGAAACAGCTTAATTGGGCTTAACCGGGTAATTAGCAGCTAGGCCCAGAGGGGAATTTCGGGTTTAGAGGTATAGGAGGACTGATTAGGGTTAGGAAATCACTTTCATTTCAGTTTTGAGCCAACACAAACCTTCTTGAGACCTTAGTAATGGCTTCCATCCTCTAAAACCACTCCAAAACACATTTTTAGTGAAGATTAAACCTAAACTACATCAAAGCAAGGCCAAATAGCAACAAAGCAAGGTTGGAGCTGCTGCTATACATAGGAATTCGACCCAAACAGAGAGTATTTCAGATTTGGTGTTTTATTTTGTGGCCAAGGTGAGTGATTTGCATGATTTCTCACTAATTACGGGTAATTTAGGGTAATTAGTGATAATTAGTGAATTTATACACAAATAAAATCTGGAAAAATATTGATAAATTCGAATATTATGTTTTATGCCTCTGTTAGAAAATTTGGGTGATTTGGTTAAGTTTTGTTAATTATATACTTAAACATAATTAAAGGGGGTTATTGGAAAATGTGCGGTTTTGGCCACTTTTGATCCATTTTGATTCATTTGAATTGTTGTTTGGTGTTTGTGGTTGCTCTTACATGTTGCTATGACTCTATGGTATGTTTTATGATTGATTAGAATAGTTAGATTGGTCGAAAACGCCGTCGAATGGCGTAGAAAGCTCGCTGGAAAGTTGCAGAAATGTGCAGGTTCCGAACCGGATCGGATCAGAGTAGGGGTCGGATCGGATTTGTGAACTGACCGAGGGAATTCGAACTGGATTGGAACTTGTCACTGGAGGAGGCTTGGCGAGAAGGAAGGCCGTTTACTTAGAGTTGGAGTGGACAAGGGGATCGTATCGGAAGAACAATGGGGGCCAGATCGGATCGGACTAGAGCACCGGATGGGATGAAGATGAGGAGCATAGGGTCGGAACGGGGAAAGTAGAGGCTAGGACAAAGGATGGGATCAGTTTAGTGTACCGAACCGAACCAGGGGGCACCCGAACCGAATGGAAAGATGACAAGGAAGGAGGGTAATGACTACCGAACCGAACCGACGAGGGTAATGACTACCGAACCGAACCGACAAGGGTAATGACTACTGAACCGAACCGAATTCTAGGGCTGCTACTGCGCGACAACTCTTCTGAAGACCCACTCCAATTCGACCAAACCCGAGATGCAAAGGAAGTCCAAATGAGAAGTTAGAGCTCAAGATTCAGTTGGGAATCAACGAGTTCGCTTCATGGTTGGGCTTTGCTGCGGGACGCGTGCCAAGGGGTTATCGATGTCTATAGCTTTGGACCACTATGGTAGGAGGTACGAAGGCGGATTCAGGGCCATTATGGCATTGGTAGAACCAAGGGCTACGACCAATGAAGTGGGTCATTGAAATGTTTGGTCATGACTCCATGTGTTTAGCTTGGTCACAGCAGGGTTTCTACAAGTCGGGATTCGTCGTTACCTCAATTTGTCTAGTGTTCCAAAGTGGTAGATATCGTATGCTTTACACACTGAGTGATAGATGTGAGGATGGTTGCTATGGATGATTTGTTTTCTATCATTATGACATGCACACCCCGCCCCCATATTCTTTACACTATTTATGGCACCTTAGAGTACTGTACGGTATGTGGTACTAACTCTTTGGTTGCAGGTCCAGGTTCAGGTATGGTTTAGTATACCTGTTATTGTTCTGTTTAGATGCTTATCGCTCATACCAGGCTTTATGTCTGACCCAGAGTTTTATGTCTCCTCTTATTACTCTAGGTGCTCACACAAGCAGACTAGAGACAGGTTAGCTGGAGATGCACGGGTAGATGATGCGGAGTCGAGCAGGAGGCTTCCACGTAATATATATATAGTATTCTCCCTGTGTTGTTGAAGATCACTGCTTGGGCATTTGTGGTGCATCTTCTACTTTAGTTTTCTTTTGTTTAGAGACAGTAAATTTGGAAAGTTGTAATAAGCTGTATTTGGATTTCCGCTGCTCTGATGTTGATGTTGGTTTTAGTTATCAGCTTATACACTGTCTCATCTGTTTTATGTCAAATATGTTATTATTATTATATTTTATTCCATGCGCTGTGAGACATTCTACAGGTTCCTAGTTTAGTTAATTCCCTTCTTTCCTCTCTTCTGACGGTCGTCCCATGCTAGTCGGGCATGTGTACAGCGCACTTTCGGAGGAAATGCAGGCTGGTGCGGGGCGGGCCGTCACACTTGGTATCAGAGCTGGTTAGAGAATGTGATAGGGGGTTCTCGCTTGGCTGTTTGGTGGCGAGCAAGAGACTCTTACCCCTACACATCCCAATGGGAAGATTGGGTTGGTTGTTGCAGTCGAGAGGCTGGCCGTAAAATCAGTTCTGAGGTATCACTGTATGTCACGGTGGGAGGTTAGCCCACTGCTTGATGGTTGCAAAGCCTAAGGTCGTCACACTTGGTATCAGAGCTCTAGGTTGCATAGTTAACCTAGGGAAGTTATCAGGGAGAGATAATATACGTATACGAGAGAGCGTATTTGTGATTACTTTGGTTTTTAAAAGCTATATATATACTATTACTAGTATAAGGATGAAGTCGTACTGCACTAGCACCACTATGGAGTCGTTAATCGTTTCCTTTTTCAGATTGACGATGAGCCGATATACTAGAGTAGCTGGTAGGGGAGCCAATAATGGGAATGCTGCTGACATGAGGGCGATGTTTACTGACCTCATGAGAGAGATGCTTAGAGATGTATAGAGGGCAGCTCCCAATGGTTGAAATGGTGGTGGTCCAATAGTGCAGGCGCCGAGGGTCGACTTCGCCAAGCTGAATAAGGATTATACTAGCCTTGGTGGGAAGCCGTTCCACGGAACGGAGTCGGCTACGGATGTTCAAGATTGGTTGGATAGTTGCGAACGTATCTTCGAGGATTTGGGTATCGAGGATGCGATGAAGAGAAAGCTAGCGTCCCGTCAGCTGCAAGGGCAGGCAATGAATTGGTGGAATGCTATAAAGGCAGCTACTCCCGAAGATCAGATTACTTGGGAGCAGTTTAAGGCTCGCTTTAGTGAGAAGTTCATTCCAGCTGCTCAGAAGTCAGTGCTGTTTAAGAAGTTCTTGGAGCTCAAGCAGAATGGCAGAGCTGTCTCGGAGTATATTGCTGAATTTGACACTTTGTCAAAATATGGGTTATCTCTTATTGATACTGCGGAGAAAAAGAATGAGAAATTCATAACTGGTTTGGATCAGTACTTGGGGGAAAGGCTTATTAACCACATCGATGAGACGTTTGAATCGATTGTTGGGAAAGCACTGAGATCAGAAAGTCTCTACCCTAAGCCGAAGACTGAGGTTGCATCTGCAGAAGAGCCAAAACCATAAGCAAGTGGTGGAGGCAAGGGTGGTTCCCAGAATAAGAGAAAGCAGAATCAGACTAAGGATGGCCAGAAGAAAAAGAATAAGCAAGATGTTGAGTGCTTCAGCTGTGGTAAGAAGGGCCATTATGCTAGTAATTGTCGGGCCAAGCCAGCTGAAAGGAAGTGCATCAACTGTGGCCAAATGGGACATCACAAGGACAAGTGTCCGCAACCCCCCAAAGAAAAGCAAATGGTGAAAGCATATGCCCTCAATGCTATTCCTTCTTCGTCGAATGCCCCAACCGCGGCGGAGAAGGGAAAGAATGTCATCATTCAAGGTATGCTTTCTGTTTATGATGTTCCCGTTAGAGTTTTGTTTGACACCGGAGCTTCCAGTTCTTTCATATCTAGTGACCTGGTAGATAGGTTGGGATTGGGGCCCGAGATTGTCGATAGACCTTTAGTGGTGACGAACCCGATTGGTGGTTCGACTAGCCTTAGCATGATTTGTCGTAATGTGGTCTTGTCGAGTCATGGATGCATGTTTGTTTGTGATTGCTTTGTTTTGGGCTTTACTGGGTTTGGCATTATTTTGGGAGTAGATTGGCTCCGAAGATACGGGGTGATGGTAGACTGTGAGGGCTTTTTGGTGACAGCTAGAGCGGATGATGGGCAGAGGATAGTGTTTGGTGGTCTACCCAGTGAGGGTGTATTGGCTAGTTTTCTAAACTCCCTCGACATTCCGCATAGTGAGTTGTCAGGTTTGCCCGTGGTTGGCCAGTATCCGGATGTTTTCGAAGAAGTGACCGGACTTCCACCACACCGAGAGATTGAGTTCCGTATTGATTTGGTAAAAGATGCCAGACCTATAGTGATGCCACTTCGTCGTATGGCACCAAGGGAGCAGCGAGAGCTCGAGGTGCAAGTCAGCGATCTTTTGAAGAAGGGATTTATCAGAAGGAGTGTTTCTGAATGGGGAGCACCAGTTGTGTTTGCTACCAAGGCGGATGGTTCCCTTCGTTTGTGTGTAGACTACCGCGAGTTGAATAAAGTGACGAGGAAGAATAAGTATCTTCTACCGCGAATAGATGATTTATTCGATCAGTTGAGTGGCACGAGAGTATTTTCTCAGTTGGATCTCGCGACAGGTTTTCATCAGCTTAGAGTGGAAGCTGAGAGTACAGCTATAACGGCATTTCGAACGCCGTCTGGATTTTATGAGTGGTTGGTCATGCCATTCAGGCTAACCAATGCCCCAGCATATTTTGTGGATCTTATGAATAGGGTATTCAGAGATCAGTTGAATAAGTTTGTCCTTGTGTTCGTTGATGATATTTTGGTCTATTCAAGGACAGAAGAAGAACACAAGGAACATTTAAGAATAGTGATGGAGGTGTTGAGAAAACACCAATTGAAAGCAAAGTTTTCAAAGTGTCACTTCTGGAAGAGGGAAGTGAAGTTCTTGGGCCATGTTGTATCAGAGAATGGTATTTCCGTGGACCCGACGAAGGTGGCTACGGTACAGGATTGGCCTACGCCCAAGAGTGCAACAGATGTAAGAAGTTTCTTGGGATTAGCTGGATATTATCGTAAGTTTATTCAAGGTTTCTCCAAGATAACAGCACCACTGACCCAGTTGACCAAGAAGAATCAAGCTTTTGCCTGGGATGAAAGGTGCGAGAATGCATTCAAGAGTCTAAAGGACAAGTTGACAAGCGCACCAGTGTTAGTCATTCGTAAGGGGAATGAAGAGATGACGGTATACACGGATGCCTGTGGTACCGGACTGGGTGCTGTATTGATGCAAGGCGGTAGGGTTGTAGCTTATGCAAGTCGGCAATTGAAACCGCACGAGAGAAGATACCCTACCCATGATTTAGAATTGGCAGCGATCGTGTTCGCATTAAAGATGTGGAGACATTATCTCTTGGGAGAAAGATTTGAGCTGTTTACAGATCATAAGTCGTTGAAGTATCTCTTCTCCCAGAAGGATCTAAATCTCCGGCAACAAAGGTGGTTAGAATTCTTGGCTTCCTATGATTTTGATATCGCATATACACCGGGAAAGGGCAATGCGGTAGCCGATGCGTTGAGTAGAAGACATGCCAGTTTAGGGGCTATGTTTCTAGAATGGAAGCAACTGGAGTATATCGCGGGGTTTGATTTCAGACCAAAGTGCGAATTGAATCCAGAAATGTTAGCAAGTTTGACGATCAGACCCACTTTGATTGAGCGAATCGGCTCTAGTCAGAGGGACGATCCTAACCTATTGGAAATCATCTCCAAGTTAGAGATGGGTATCGATGAGGAGATGAACAAGTATGGGCTTGATCGAGAAGGATGGCTTAGGAAGAATGGAAAGCTTGTTGTACCCAATGTCAATGGATTGAGAGATGAAGTGCTTAGAGAATGTCATCACTCAAGACTGACTATACACCCCGGTGGTAACAAGATGTATCGAGACATGAAACAGACCTACTACTGGGAAGGGATGAAAAGGGACATTGGGAAGTTTATATCCAAATGCATGAATTGCCAGCTAGTTAAAGCCGAGAAAAAGAAGCCTAGTGGGTTGTTATAGCCATTAGAAATTCCCGAATGAAAATGGGAGCAAGTCTCGATGGATTTCATCGATGGTTTACCAAGGACTAGATCGGGACATGATAGCATTTGGGTAATCGTGGATCGATTGACTAAGAGTGCAAGATTCATACCAGTCAAATCGAACAGAACGGCAGCTAAGTTAGCAGAATTGTATATGAAGTGGGTAGTGAGATTTCATGGAGTACCTAAAAGCATTGTGAGTGACCGGAACCCGTTGTTCACTAGTGGGTTTTGGAAAAGCTTACAAGAGGCTCTAGGGTTAGAGTTACATCTCAGTACCGCATATCATCCTCAGACCGACGGTCAGACGGAGAGGGTGAATCGTATTTTGGAAGATCTCTCGAGAGCGTGTATATTGGATTTTGGTGGATCATGGGATGACCATTTGCATCTAGTAGAGTTTGCATATAATAATAGCTACCAATCCAGTATTGGTATGGCTCCGTTTGAAGCTTTGCACGGAAGACCGTGCAACTCACCATCATGTTGGGTAGAGACTGGCGAGAAGTTTATGCTTGGACCAGATGTGGTGAGGGAAACTTCAGATAAGATTAAGATCATTCAACAACGAATGAAGGCTTCCCAAGATAGGCAGAAGAGTTATGCTGATAAGAGGAGAAGAGACTTAAAATTCTCCGTTGGTGACTTGGTGTTTGTCAAGATTTCTCCGTTGAAGAGCGTAATACGATTTGGCAGGAGAGGCAAGTTAGCAACAAGA
The DNA here is from genome assembly GCA_030737875.1 of Allium sativum. Lineage (NCBI taxonomy): Eukaryota > Viridiplantae > Streptophyta > Magnoliopsida > Asparagales > Amaryllidaceae > Allium > Allium sativum. The sequence continues at coordinate 257,590,190 of CM060923.1, forward strand.
TTTGTTGGCTCATTCCCTGTTCTTGAACTAGTCGGGAATTTGGCATATAGAATTGACTTACCAGAGAAGATGGCGGGAGTTCACAACGTATTTCATGTTTTCCAACTAAGGAAGTTCGTTCACGACCCGGATATGACTATTTCACCTGGTCAGTTAGAGGACTTCGAAGTAGAACCCGAGGCGGTTGGGAACCGCAGGCCGACCCGTATTGTCGAGCACGACATGAAGCAACTTCGAAGGAAGGCGGTGAAGCTATTCAAGGTTCAGTGGAGCGAGGACGAGAATGATTGTACTTGGGAGACAGAGGAGAACATTAGGAAGACATACCCAGAACTCTTTGCCTGGTAAGATTTTGACTTCGATTTAGTTTTCCGCATGCTAGGATAGGCTTGTTTGCTTGTTTTGCATGTTTGATTGTTGTATATGGCTGTTAGGCATGAGGGATCTTTTGTATGTTTTGGGTTAAAGAATTTCGGGGACGAAATTTCTTAAGGGGGGGAGAGTGTAACGACCCGTATTCTACGCATCATAGGATTGTAGAATATTTATTTCTTTCACATATGAAGTCGTATGGTCATGTAACTTTGGGAGACGACTATTGGGGTCATTTCCCATGTTCATGATTTTTCCCGATTTTTAAATGACCATTTTACCCCTAGTTGGCACTGTTTTGGCCATAACTTTTGACTGGAAAGGAATTTTGACCTGAAACCACTTCCATTGGCTCCGGATGATGGTTTACAATTCCGTAGAGTGGTCACATTAGCCAAACGGACTCACCGTTTGGGAGATATGGCTGAAACAAGTTTCAGATGGTGAGAAACAACTTAATTGGGCTTAACCGGGTAATTAGCAGCTAGGCCCAGAGGGGAATTTCGGGTTTAGAGGTATAGGAGGACTGATTAGGGTTAGGAAATCACTTTCATTTCAGTTTTGAGCCGCCACAAACCTTCTTGAGACTTTAGTAATGGCTTCCATCCTCTAAAACCACTCCAAAACACATTTTTAGTGAAGATTAAACCTAAACTACATCAAAGCAAGGCCAAATAGCAACAAAGCAAGGTTGGAGCTGCTGCTATACATAGGAATTCGACCCAAACAGAGAGTATTTCAGATTTGGTGTTTTATTTTGTGGCCAAGGTGAGTGATTTGCATGATTTCTCACTAATTACGGGTAATTTAGGGTAATTAGTGATAATTAGTGAATTTATACACAAATAAAATCTGGAAAAATATTGATAAATTCGAATATTATGTTTTATGCCTCTGTTAGAAAATTTGGGTGATTTGGTTAAGTTTTGTTAATTATATCCTTAAACATAATTAAAGGGGGTTATGGGAAAATGTGGGGTTTTGGCCACTTTTGATCCATTTTGATTCATTTGAATTGTTGTTTGGTGTTTGTGGTTGCTCTTACATGTTGCTATGACTCTATGGTATGTTTTATGATTGATTAGAATAGTTAGATTGGTCGAATACGCCGTCGAATGGCGTAGAAAGCTCGCTGGAAAGTTGCAGAAATGTGCAGGTTCCGAACCGGATCGGATCAGAGTAGGGGTCGGATCGGATTTGTGAACTGACCGAGGGAATTCGAACTGGATTGGAACTTGTCACTGGAGGAGGCTTGGCGAGAAGGAAGGTCATTTACTTAGAGTTGGAGTGGACAAGGGGATCGGATCGGAAGAACAATGGGGGCCAGATCGGATCAGACTGGAGCACCGGATGGGATGAAGATGAGGAGCATAGGGTCGGAACGGGGAAAGTAGAGGCTAGGACAAAGGATGGGATCAGTTCGGTGTACCGAACCGAACCAAGGGGGCACCCGAACCGAATGGAAAGATGACAAGGAAGGAGGGTAATGACTACCGAACCGAACCGACGAGGGTAACGACTACCGAACCGAACCGACGAGGGTAATGACTACCGAACCGAACCGAATTCTAGGGCTGCTACTGCGCGACAACTCTTCTGAAGACCCACTCCAATTCGACCAAACCCGAGATGCAAAGGAAGTCCAAATGAGAAGTTAGAGCTCGAGATTCAGATGGGAATCAACGAGTTCGCTTCATGGTTGGGCTTTGCTGCGGGACGCGTGCCAAGGGGTTATCGATGTCTATAGCTTTGGACCACTATGGTAGGAGGTACGAAGGCGGATTCAGGGCCATTATGGCATCGGTAGAACCAAGGGCTACGACCAATGAAGTGGGTCATTGAAATGTTTGGTCATGACTCCATGTGTTTAGCTTGGTCACAGCAGGGTTTCTACAAGTCGGGATTCGTCGTTACCTCAATTTGTCTAGTGTTCCAAAGTGGTAGATATCGTATGCTTTACGCACTGAGTGAGAGATGTGAGGATGGTTGCAATGGATGATTTGTTAGCTATCATTATGACATGCACACCCCGCCCCCATATTCTTTACACTATTTATGGCACCTTAGAGTACTGTACGGTATGTGGTACTAACTCTTTGGTTGCAGGTCCAGGTTCAGATATGGTTTAGTATACCTGTTATTGTTTTGTTTAGATGTTTATCGCTCATACCAAGCTTTATGTCTGACCCAGAGTTTTATGTCTCCTCTTATTACTCTGGGTGCTCACACGAGCATACTAGAGACAGGTTAGCTGGAGATGCACGGGTAGATGATGCGGAGTCGAGCAGGAGGCTTCCACGTAATATATATATAGTATTCTCCCTGTGTTGTTGAAGATCACTGCTTGGGCATTGGTGGTGCATCTTGTACTTTAGTTTTCTTTTGTTTAGAGACAGTAAATTTGGAAAGTTGTAATAAGTTGTATTTGGATTTCCGTTGCTCTGATGTTGATGTTGGTTTTAGTTATCAGCTTATACACTGTCTCATCTGTTTTATGTCAAGTATGTTATTATTATTATATTTTATTCCATGCGCTGTGAGACATTCTACAGGTTCCTAGTTTAGTTAATTCCCTTCTTTCCTCTCTTCTGACGGTCGTCCCATGCTAGTCAGGCATGTGTACAGCGCACTTTCGGAGGAAATGCAGGCTGGTGCGGGGCGGGCCGTCACACTTGGTATCAGAGCTGGTTAGAGAATGTGATAGGGGGTTCTCGCTTGGCTGTTTGGTGGCGAGCAGGAGACTCTTACCCCTACACGTCCCAATGGGAAGATTGGGTTGGTTGTTGCAGTCGAGAGGCTGGCCGTAAAATCAGTTTTGAGGTATCACTGTATGTCACGGTGGGAGGTTAGCTCACTGCCTGATGGTTGCAAAGCCTAGGGCCGTCACAAAATACCTAAGTAAGCTTTTCACTGCCATCCAATGTTCCGACAGGGGATTCTCCATGGATTGATTGAGTTTATTTACGCTGTAGCGTATGTCCGGTCTTGTTATTGTAGCGTATTGTAATGCACTAATTACACCTCTGTATTGTGTTGTGTTACTGATTGCTCCCTCTTTTGTTTTTGAAAGCCTTGAACTAGCGGTCATTGGTGTTGGCATTGATTTTGCAAGATGCATGTTGGTCTTTTATAGAATTTCACTTATATATTTCTGCTGAGATAAGAAAAGTTCATTTTCACCATGTCTACTGATCTGAATTCCCAGAAAATAGTTTACTTCGCCTAGATCCTTGATAGCAAAATTGTAGTCAAGAACTTGTATGATTCTGTTAATTTCTTGATGATTGTCCCCAGTTACCAGCATGTCGTCTACGTACACTATGACGTAGGTGGTACTTTGATTATCTTTCTTCATGTATAGTGAGTTATCTGATTTCGCTTGACTGAAGCCAATTTTTGATGAAGTTTGTTTTAATTTTTCGTACCAAGCTCTCGAAGCCTGCTTCAGACCGTATATGGCTTTGTGTAACTTACATACAAGTTGTCTTTGACCATCATAGACCTCGTATCCTTCTGGTTGATGCATATAGACCTCTTCAGCTAGTTCACCGTTTAAAAAGCATTGTTAACGTCAAGTTGTTTGATCATCCATTTTTTGCATAAGGCAATAGTCAATATAACTCTTACGGTAGTGGGTTTTCTAACTGGTGAGAAAGACTTGTTGAAGTCAAACCCAAACTGTTGAGCGTACCCTTTTGCAATGAGCCTGGCTTTATACTTTTCTATTTTCCCATCAGCTTTCCTCTTAATTTTGTAAGTCCACCTGCATCCTATGATGTTCTGATGGGCAGGTGGTGTAACCAAGCTCCATGTTTTATTCTTTATTAAAGCTTCATATTCAACATCCATTGCATTCCTCCATTTTTCTTCTTTTGCAGCTTGAACGTAGTTGCTTGGTTCAGTTTTAATCAACGATACATTGTACACCTTTGGCTTATATATCCCACTTTTCGAGATCTAGTGACCATTGGATGTTCAGTCAGTGCTTCTTGTTGTTGTGGTTGACAATCACTAGTGGCCCTTGTTGAACTTGTGTTGTTGCTGTTCCCTTCACTTTCATGTTCATTTTGGCTGTTGTGTATAGTATCATTGTTGTCGTTTGTCGAGATGATGAATGTTTCAGTGGGATTGTTCTGTGTGTGATCATCTGTTATGTCCTTCCTTTCATTAGTGCTTCGTGTTATTTATTCTGTCAAAGCTTGTACATCTGTGATTTTAATTTCTCGCTTTTGTCCAATTTCTTCCTTAGCTGTTTGCTTCACTGCAAGTGGAAATATATTTTCATAAAAAAGATATGCCTTGATATGTAAACTTTACCACTTTTGTCCAAGCACTTATAGCCCTTTTGATTTTATGGGTAGCCAATAAAGGTGCGTGGACTTGATCGCATACTGAGTTTATGTTGGTTATAATCTCTTAAACACGGAAAGCACAGACACCCAAAATCTCTTAAATTACTATAGTATGGTTTAACATTAAACATCACTTCATATGGTGTTATGTTATTCCCCTTTCGTAGGTAGTTTATTTATGAGATACACGGAAGTGTTGAATGCCTCATTCCAATATTTCATTAGTAATGCACTTTGTGATAGTAATGTTAAACCAGTCTCGACTATAGTCTATGTTTTCGCTCAACCAAACCATTTTGTTCAGGCGTATGAGGGCAGGTTAATCTATGATTTATCCCTCTTTTAATGAAGTAATTTTTGAGTGGTTTAAACTCGTCCCCACCGTCTGTTTGCATGGTTTTTACATTGCAGTTAAGTTGTTTCTCTATAAAATTTATAAACTGAATTATTATGTTGCATGCCTCTGATTTGTGTTTGAGCATGTATATCCACGTATATCTTGAATAAGCATCAACTAGTGATAGATAATACCTATGGCCTTGGTATGAGTTTAGCAGTGCTGGTCCCCATAGATCAGCTGCTACAAGCTCCAACGGCTTGTTATATACTGTTTCAGATTTACTGAATGGAAGTTTGTGGCTCTTGCCAAGTTGGCAGTGTGTGCAAGTGTGTTTCACAGGTATGTTCTCAAAATAGACGCAACTATTATTCAAAACCTTTATAACAGTTTCCACGCTAGGATGACCAAATCTTACATGCCATGATTCTACTACATTATTACCGACATTACTGCTACTAGAATTGTTTCTTTTACCAATACAACTAACATTATTGCTAGAGTTATGACTGCTATTATTGCTACTAGCGGCTACATTATTGCACCAAGTTTCTTTATTTGAATCATTTCTAGTCTTCAAGTTGCCAAATTTGTAAAGCCCATCATGTAGATTGCCCTGTAGCAATATTTCTTGACTTAGAAGATCTTTAACAAAGCAAAACTTAGGATGAAATTCAAAGAAAACATTACTTTAGCAAATTTGGAAACACTTAATAAATTTTTGTTAATGGTGGGAAACCTAAGTAAGTTGTTTAATATGAGTTGCCTTCTGCCTAGTATGGTTCCTTTGCCAATGTGTGTGATGTGTGCAATGTTACCATTACCCATATGTAGTGATTTCATACCTGTGTAGCCTTTACTTTCAATATTTAAGTTTTGGAGATTGTTTGTGACGTGGTGTGTAGCTCCCGAGTCTGAATACCAATCGTCTAAATCAATTTCATCTGTCCTGTTGTTGTCCTCATCGTGGCTATGTTGACCTCTGTTGTCATCACCAGTATTTCTGATTTGACTTCTCATAACCGCAACATTCGCTTTTGGTGTTGAGTTAGTTCGATCAGATTGTTGTACATTGTTGTCATTATTATACCTGAAATAACACTTGTTCGCTATATGGCCGAATTTTTGGCAAATCTGACATTTTACTCTATTATTGTTGTTCCGTCGGCCTCTTCCTCGGCCCTTTTGTGGTAGGTAGGCCCTCTGAGGTTGAAACCCTCTTTGATACTGCCCATCTTGCCTATTTAAGTTGTTGTTCCTTTGATTATGGTTATTTTTGGCTGCTGCATAATTTACCGAGAATTCTCCTTCGGTAGTCTTTCTCTGTTCTATTCTTCCTTCGTAGGAGAGAAGAGCACATCGAAAAAACTATAGGTCCGGTAGGGTTTGTTGAGTGGCAATAACATTAATTAAGGACTCGTATTCTTCGTCTAAACCACCGGTGAAAAATAATATTTGCTCACTGTCACTTATTTTGTGTCCAACAGCATTTAGCTTGTCACACAAATTTTTTATTTTTCTTAAGTACTCCTTCATGCTCATGTCTTCTTTCTTTGAGTTTTGCAATTCTCTTCTATATTGCATAACTCTAGCTACAGACTGTGAGTTAAAAATTTGCTCTATAGTCGGGATAAAAGCCATGATGAAAGTAAGCTATCTTGTTTTTGAAATCTGGCATGTTTAGGATTTGGTTTGGTTTTTTCTCCTTGATCTGTTATCATTATTGGTGGAATAGTTAATGTTCCTTTTATATAATCCAACAAGCCGTATCCCCTGAGAGCAATCTCAATTTGGTATTTCAATAACATATAATTGTCTCCATCCAGAGATGTGGTAATAATTTGGCTTTTTGGTTGTATTAATTTGTGCCAGTGTGGTGAAGCATAATTGCCCATGTCGCCAGAGACAGCTGAAGTGGCTTCATTGTTTGTCATGGTTGTTTAGGGTTTAGTGAGGCAAGAAGATGCAGCAGAAACTTAAGGAATGATGGCATATCAAAAAAAACACTAGAAAAGGGGAGATGTATGCTTGGCATGGCAGAGAAAAAAAACTTTATGCATGATGTTAAGCCTCTCGACGGATATGCTCTGATACCATAAGAAGAATATGAGAAGATAACATGATTGTATTGTTGGTTGAGAGAATAATATTTTGTACATTGACTAATGAAAATAGTGCTGATATATTTAGAAGAAATGATGTAACATTAACATATGTAAATGAGGCAATGTCCTAAAATAACAGTTAGCCGTTATGACTAAATTGCTGTAGGAAATAAGGCAATGTCCTAAAATGACAATTAGCCATTATGACTAAATTGTTGTGGGAAATAATGCAATGTCCTAGAATGACAATAGTCGTTATGTCCAAATTGTTGTGATGAGATAAACTGGTTGACAAGCGTGAACGCAGATATTAGTTACAAGAAAATGAAAGTCGATATGGATGTCTTTGTATGCCTTTCTTGCATTTTATAACTTGCATTGCTTCACATACCAATAATAGTACCATATTGCATGTTCATATTAAATTATCTGGAATATAATTAGAGTTAACATAAATATTAACATTTTGAATTAAATAATAACAAATTTATAAAAAAAAAAAATATATCTGTTAAATAATATAACTAATAGTGAGTTTGTGTGAAGTGTAAAATACAAAACACATGTGTAACCATTACGTTACTTATCCTGCTATTATATAACATTTGCTACCCACTCATTTGTTTAACTAAAAATTCAACTTAGTGAATATTCAAATAATATATACGGTTATTAAGGTGAGTACAAGGTTACTCCTCATTCTTATGTGTATAATGTACACTTCAGTGGTGTGTTGTTTATTCTAGAAATGAGAGTAGGTTCATAAATAAATTTACATATAGAAGAAGAAGAAAAATCATGATATCATAAACAATTGTGTATCCAACATGTCATTATTGTGTACAACTAAATTATCTTTAACCTTCTTAGTTTAAATAAAATTATGGTAAGTAAGAATATGTGGATCTTGTGTATATGACTAACTAAAAACAATCACCATAAAAAGTTTGTTTTACCATGTACTTCTAAGAAAACCATTGACTTAGCAATGGAAGAAAAAGGAATTAAAAGCAATTTTGCCATACAAAACAATGTAATACCACATAACAGTGTTGATTTCATATACTCGTAACTTTCAAACGATCAGTCCAATCTCGATGATTATGGACTTCCCAAAAATCTCAAAATTTAAGCTACAACTTTCATTTATGATGTTTCACAAAATTTTAATGTTTGCTAGACTGAAAACGACATTTTATATTGCTGACCTGATTTAAAATTTGTGGTGTTTTAATTTTTAACTAATTCAGAATAGAGAACTTAACGAAGATAAAGAAAGTAGAATTTAGAGTGAAAATTTATGAATACATCAAAAGCTATATAATATTTGATTCAACAGAATCATTTCCTCATGTTATGCATATGCGTCCACTTATTAATAACTCAATTTACATAGTACCCATGTATTGGTGAAATGTACGCTATTTATAAGAATTAGAGGCCCAAGTAGGTATATCAGTATTTGATGAAGAGTGATTTTGACTTGGTTATCACAATGGATATATTGTCATAAGCTCGTGTATCACATCGGATATCGCCCATGTGCGATTCTATGTTAATCAACCTTAATTTTTATTTATGACCAATGAAGTTAATATAACTCCATTTTGACCCCAAATATACCGCATGTATATACAATATCCCAGTTAACAGTTTATGTGCATAATTCAAAACAAAGTAGTTGATATCTTATTAGTTAATAAACAATAAATAACATTGATCTTAACCACATTCAGATTCAAAAATGGCTAAAGAACTCTAATAAGACATAATTTTTTTTTGCTTTGGGAGTGATGTAGATGATTGAGGAGCTATTGTTATGTTACAGATAAAATTTTTAATGCCAAAATAAATAAGCTAAACAAGAGGCTTCAGTGTGAAGCTTGGAGGTACTCTTGGATGAATGAATATATAATGATGAACTTGGGTCTGTAATTTTCAAAACTAGCTAAGATATAAATTGATAATAATACAGGTTTAGTGGATCCATTGATGACTATAGAAGAAGTATGAAAAACAGTGTAAAGTATTGGAAAGGAAACAAACATTTGTAGTTTCCTGGAAAGAGTTCAAGATGAATGCAAGTTCTTGTGTTTTCAATGCGGTTTGGTATGATCTTTACTTACACTTTTGGATTTGGTTACATGGATACGTGCCCGAAATTTCTATCAGTCTAATTTGCTCGTCTTTATTGTAGTACTTAAGAAATTCTTATCGTAACTGAGAATCGATAGGCATTGTCATGCACAAATTATGAAGTTCTTAGAAAAAGATTTTTTATTGCTACATGAACTAGTATTTGTGTCACAAGACAGAAAATTTCTAGGTATGTTTTTTTTTCGATTACTAACTTCATATTTTGATTTTTATTTGCCTATTTACATTTTATAGTCTTGTTTCTCGAATAGTTGAGTCTTGTTATTCGAACAGGTAATTTTTAAATTCTATTACTTCTATTTCAAAGTCAGCTTGTTAACATGTGTTAACTTTGAAAAATGAATGCCTGTAAGGTTGTAAATTGAAAACATGAAGAAAGCCATCAAGCATGTATATTGTGTACATGAATTGCAATACACATCATTATTTTTATTGATTTTTCTAATATGTTACCGTAATATTCTGTCAAGCAGAAGGCAAGCAATACATCATTCTGATGTACAATTAAATCATTACAAGAAAAGCTGTAAATAGTTGCAAATTTTAGCAGTGGAAAATTTCGTCGCAAATTAGCGACGGATATCTTGGAATCTGTAAGGAATATTATCTAAGATTTTATATTTAAACTTGTTTTAGATTAATACCGTCGAGTTTTGTTTTCTGTTGTTAAATCATAGCAAATTGCAGCGATTTACCATCTTCTTTTTTTCGTCGCTAAATTTCGTTGCAAATAGAGGCAGTTTACCGTCCTCTATGTTTTGAAGCTATTTTGCAACAAATTTTCAAGGGATTTGCAAGGGATTGATATGCTTATTCTTCATAAAATGTTTTATTATTATCTTTTCACTAAGTAATTGATAAGTAAAAATAATAATTTTGAATATTTAATGTTAATAATAATATACTAATAACAAAGAATAAATAATTACTATTAATTTTAAATAATATTCAATAGTTAGTATTGATTAACAAATAATTACTAAATAATTAAAAGGTAATAATAATCAATAATATAGATTAATAAGTTATCTTTAATAATCAATGAGTAATGAGTAATTTTTAATAATTGAGAAGTAACATTTATTATCCAGTATCTAAAATTAATAATTATAATTGATAATTATGTTTAATACGTATTAATTCAAAAATTAAAACTTTCATATTTTCTAAAGTAAATATAAGTTTAATTATAAACTTTTAAAGATTTCATTATTTTGAAATAAATATAAAATTTTGCAAAATGTTAAAATTTAAAAATATTTTTTTTATAAATATTAAAGAATTCCAAAATTCAAAGAATACAAACATTACCGCATAAGTTATTATTTCCATGCCCATTTATAGGCATTCACATGCAACTATCTTCTCTCACACATAGTAAGTGTTGAATATGTTTTCAATTGTACTGAATTTGTCAATAATTACACATTGAATGTTGTAATAAACTTATTTTCGACATCCCTTTTAATTTGCCAATTGCAGTAGTTGTCTATTACAACTTTTCAAATTTAAATATTATATTTATTATATTTAATGTTCAATAACTAAAATTGATAATCTTATTTAACATTTGAAATTTCTAAAAATTTAGGTTTTTTAAATAAATTTAAGAACATTCATAAAAATTGAAAATTAAACTTTGAAATTTACATATAATTCAAATAAGAGAATTAGGGTTTTTTTAATTTAAATTTTGTAATATATTTATTATTTCATAAAATACTCAAAATTTGATATAAAATGTTCTAAATTAACCAGTAAGAAATATTTATAAATTAATATAATTAATACATTACTCAATGTTAAAATGTAAAATTTTGAAACTTTGTAAGATTAGTTTGAAAACTTTAATAAAATTTAAAAATGAATTTCTTATATTTTCTCTAAAATTTAATAAACTCATAGTCTTCTAAAATATTCAACACTTCAGAAAACAATATAAGAAATCAAATTTCAAATATTTTTTAGTAGCTACATTGTCAAATGCATTGAAATATGTATATTATATAAAACTCTTTAGGCTTTAAACTTTTAAATCTGTACGTCGTATAAATTCGTGTATTGCTTTTCGTTGACAGGCATAATTTTGGCACAAACGTCATTTTGGCTCCAAACATTTAACTTTTGGCAAACCCAAATGTTTGGGTTGAAATCGCGAAGTTACTTTCCTCAGTAGCCTTTCCCATCGCATCTTCTTTCAGGAAACTAAAATCTCCGCAACTTATTCTCTTCTCGTCTTCTTCCGCCAACTAAAATTTCCTCTTTCCAACCCTAATATCAAATCTCACTACAAAAAAGCCACGGCTTGTCATCTAATTTTTTCCTCTTTTCTTTCAGATGGACGCTGTAGGTCCAATCTGGGTTTCGCTTTGTCATTTGATTTTGCACCGAAAAACGTACTGAAGCAGCGATTTTGCAATCCCTTTAGATCTGGTTTTGTGATTCATCTCTTTCCTTTTTCATGTTGGATCGGATCGAGCTTCTAGCTGTTACGTATCCTTCAAATTTGGATTTTATTTATTGCAATTAATGAAATTCATTATTTTTCGTATACAAAATCCATGAACAAGGTAGAAAATCAGTGATAAAATGGTGAATATTTAGTACTATTTCTACCTCAATTTCCCTGACTTCAGCATGAAATTGAAACAAACAACACATTTCTCCTCCTTTTTCAGTAAACCCATTTCGATAAAAGCAAGAGTGGAAAAATGGCTGCGGACGAGAAACCGTATGCTATGATTGAAGAAAAAGAAGCAAAGATGATACCTTTTCTCAATTCTAAAGAAACTATCTACATAAGAGGTTATTTTTCCAAACCCACCTCTGAACCATCGGGCTTTTCTTTATGTTCGTCTTTTATTTTTTCTGAAGTAGTTACAGAAAAACAAAAAATCCAATTTAAAGGCTGGGCTACTTTGACGAACTGGAACACGGGTCGATTCCAGTGTTGGAACACCTGAAGACGACTCTTTTATTTGGTCTTAGAGGTCCTGGTTTGCTGCGGGTTTGAGGTTTGCATTCAGCTGGTATGTTTTTAGTTTCTGAATATGTAAACCATCAGCTATCTTTATCTTAATCTGTGCATTTTGGTGATAATATTGTGGTATATTTGAGGTAATTTCGAAGCCATCTTTATAGTGAACTTGCGTGTTTTGTTGATATTGTTAATATGTGCTCAGTCTTAATAAGTGAGAGAGACTGCCTCACTTTGATATTGTTAATATATGTCTGCTGTTGGATTTAACTGTATCTTTTTCTTTGGGAACTTCGGGTTGACATCTCTTAAGGGTTGCAAGCATATGGTTTGTACTGCAATATTTTTGTATATTTGTGCTTGTAAAATGTATAGTTGTTGAAGCGCATTTACCTCATATATGTGTGTCACTATGTATGCATGGATCACCTTAAGAAACCGATAGGCTATTGGCCAAGTTCTGTTGACTAGAATATATATTACATATCCTGATGCCTAAAAAAAGGAAAATCATAAATTTTAGGAGAGTATTAGAAGCACATTAAGCACTAAGGTGGTAGAATTCCTTGTAGACGTGAATGTAAGCACTACTTTTCTTCATTATTTTGCAATCCTCTAGCTCTATTTTTTTAATCAACTTTTCAGATTAACATGCACGTTGAACTTGGAAGATCCTAAGGAAGATAGGAATAAAGGATTATTTGAGTTTGAACAAGAAGACTATGACTAAAATGTTTATTGCACGTAGGAAATGTGTCATGCACAATAATCATTTGTTTGCACATTTTAAATTTTGATATTGATCTTTATAACAATGTAATCTTTTTTCTTCTTTTCCAATCATTTAAACTGGGCTTCTAGGTAGCAATTTTGGGGAGAAACTTGGCAATCTAATGGTGATTGTATGCAAATATCTTCATACATATGGATAAAATGGATGCTTAAAGGCAGTAAATTTTGCCAGGTGAATACAAATCCATTAGCATCCAGTTTTTTTTTTTTTTTTTACTATGAGCAGAATAAATATAAAAAACTTGATCAATATTCTAAACTAACAGAATAAATGCACTTAATACTGTTTTTGCCTTCGTATTTTCGGTATTGTGTAGGCAAGCAAGTTTCATGGTATTTATAAAGGGAGTTGGGAGTGAGAAATACAAGTGAATAAGTGCAGATGTTGCACGCTTATTACAGCTAGACTTTTTTGACGGTTACTTTTTTTATGTCCGGAGAAGTTGTAACAACCCGGAAATTCTGAGCCAATTTAAAATTTTTATTTTGGTAATTTTAATGAATTTTGAATATTTAAAATGAATTATTTTAAATAATAACGATGAAAAATTTATTTTGAATAGAATTAGAACGTATATATTTATTTGAATCGACGTTAGAATATAAATATTTATTTTTAAATATAAAAGGAATTGAAAATGCCGCGGTAGTTCGAAAATTTGATTTCAGATTTCAAATGAATGTGCAGGATTCAAAATAAACCGGATTTTAGTGAAACCAAAAATATTAGAATCTATTTGAGAGTATCTTTCCAACGAATCCGAAAAATTAAAATTTCATAGCGGGGATCAAAAGTTACATACAGTTGAAAATTCAGAATAGTCGTTATGGAATTCTGGCCCTTAAAAATAGCAATTTTGCAAATGACCTTGGTTTTCGACGAAACCACTTTTGTTGGATCCGGGATGTCAAATTATTTGCTACATCCCAATTTGCATAATTTTCTGAAGCAATATGTGAGTGTGGCGATGTTAAACGTGTTTTGACAATTTCAGTCAATTTTGATCGACCAGAAAATGGCCATTTTTCAAACGATCTCAGAATTTGATGAAATTAGTTTTGCTAGAACCGTATCGTCAATATGAAGCTAAAAAATATTTTTCGAGAATTTTTAAAGTCCGTATGTGGCCCCGATAAATTGAAATGCGCGTTCAAATTCAATATATAGATTAACATTTTGATTTTGATGGAAACTAATCGAAACAATTGAATCATCTTACGATACATATCCCATTGTGTTCGGAATGGGGGTAATTAGCAAAGGGCGACAGGCGGTGGGCCTCGTTTGGAGGTTGAAATAAAAAGATATTTTTTGAAATTAAAAATAATAAAATATATATTAAATAATACTCTCTCTCCCTATGCCCCCTCTCTCTTATACCCGGTCAACCCTTACTCCCCCCCCCCCCCCCCCCGTTATTCTCAAAACAGAAATCGAGAAATAAAAAGAAAAAAACAAATGCCTTTAAATCCCATCGCCCCCTCCCCCACCCTCCCCGATGGAGACGCGCCGCCGCGGGTGGCACCCACCGCCACCGCCCTCCGCCTCTGACCCTCCCCTCCTGCTCGAGCGATGCCCTCTCTCCCTCCCACTGGATCAAAATCCGTGCTCCTTCAAACCCTAAAACCCACCCAAGCCTCGAAGAACGGATTCCGCACCCCCTCCCCCTTGAAACAACCACCAACCGCCGCTGCTCCACTATGCCGTCGGACGCGACAGACCCGCCCCCCTCGAGCGCAGCGAGCCTCCTTCATACATGAAGGTGAGTTTTTCCATATATATTCAGTTTAATTAATTTTGTAACTAAATAAAAATCTGATTTTTTATATATAATAGCATGATAAAGATTAAATTCTTGTTTTTGGAAAGATTAGATCTTTATTGTAGTAAGTTAAGATTTTTATTTTAGAAAGCTAAAATTTTTATTATGGTAAAAGATAAGATTATTTATTCATATGATGTAGTGATAAAGATTTGATCCTTACCCATATAAAGTTAAGATTTTTAACACCTTAAAGATATTATATTTAAATAGATAAAAATACGATTTTTATTTAAAGTAAAGAATATATTTTTAATGTATATAACGTTATTGTTTTTAAATATGAAAAGATATGATTTTTTAAGGCAATAAAGTTTAGATTTTTAAACAAGAAAAGTTTAGGTTTTTAAATGAGAAAAGGTATGATTTTTAACACTATAAAAATATGATTTTTATATATGTAGTGAATCAAAAATATGATCTTTATTATATGAACACCGGTATAAAAATAGAATTTTTATCTATATAGTAGCAGTATAAAAATGTGATTTTTATATACATAGCAACAATATAAAGATGCGTTTTTTATATATGTAGTGGATACGGACAACGAAATTGACAAAAGGCGAGCACGACGAAGATTTCCTACATATAAAGAGTCGTGGCGTTTGGTTTAGCTTCTCGGTAAGAACTTCTTACTTTAATTCTTGTTTTCTAGTTAAAATTATATACTAGGATGCAAACGGTGCTTAGCAGCACCCGACACCCGTTGTCCACAGACCATGGACGACTTGTTTGATTTTGTTGTGTGGTGAAAATTGATAGTGATGTGGAATGAATGAATGAAAATAAATATTCGTGTGTTGAAATAAATTATATAGTTAAAAATATAAATTTAACGTGAAGGTGAATAAATAAATATTCATTTACAAATCAGATGATTTGTTTATGTACACTGATTTGACTGATATTGATTGGGACGATAAATTTTAACCGTCGCCCAACTACACAAATAAAAATCAATGTATGTTGATTTGAAACCCCACACGGGTGTTGGGATGATATTTGGTGTACACTAATCCCAATTTTTTAGTGGTATGTCGATCGTTTGGTTGACAGGCTGTTGTAAGCGTTAAATATTTATATTTAATGCTTATGCAGTTGTGCGATGCACTTTGGATGATGGCTGATTATTTATCGTTGCTATTATATACATGTGTCGTATGGAATCCACATAAATAACATTATATGGTAATTGATTGGGTTTCATTCCAATTTAGAAAATAAAGAATATTTTAAAATAATATTCAGAACAGGAAAATAAATATTCATGTGTTGAATAAACAAAATAGTCATGCGTTGACGATACTCATGTGTTGAGAATATTCATGTGTTGAAACTATTCATGTGTTGAATAAAATATTTATACAATAAAATTCACATTTTTATTATAAGTAAGAATTAATAGATATTCATGTGTTGAATAAAGTATATATTCATGTGTTGAAGAAAATATTCATTTGTTGAATAGAATAATGAAGTTATTGAAATATATAAATCCGTGTTGATTAGATTTGCGCCATTTTGACAAGAACGATATTTATATCGATTATATTCGTTTTTATAATGAATATAGAAAAGGAAGTGGTTTCAAAATCTAATATTTTGAAAATATTATCATTTATATATTAATGATATGGAATATTCAATTTTGACTTGAAATTGAATATGAAGTTGAAATTGTTTTGAAAACGAATCTAAAACGATTTATAAAATATGTTTAGAATTTAAATCGACAAAGTATATAATATATATATATATATATATATATATATATTAAATGGCCTGAATAGAAAGCGCCGCGCCGCGGCAGTTCGCGAATTTCGACCATTGGCTTCGAATTGAAGTTACGGGAGATCCGACCGTCGGATTCTCCTGAAACCGGAACCGTTGGGTTCGTATCGAAAAGAGATTTCCAATGAATATAAGAGATTTGAAATCTAACGGATGGATTTGGAATTATGTCCAAATCAAATTTGGAAAAGGACATTGTAAGTGCAGTTTGATGACCGTTATTGGAAATCGACGGTACGAGCCTTGATAAAATTATTAAAAATATCAATAATTTGTGTAAAATCATAATAAATGATTTAGAAAGAATTGGGGTGAAAAATCCCATATTTAAAAAGGATAAAAAATATATTTTTATCGAAATGAACTAGTTATGAACTAGAATTATAATCCAATATTTTTGAATAAATAAATTGGATTTGAAGTGGTTTTAAAAATAATCAGAATTTCCAATATACGAATTGGAATGGATTTGAATCAAAATATCTTTGGAATATTTTGATGTTGGATTTCGTGATTACACAGATATGGTTGTGGAAATTTGAAAGATATATTTATATCGTTATTTCCAATACGATATTTGTTGGTTTCAGAATTTGATATTGAATATATGCTGATATATTTTCTATTCAGAGCCTTGAATTTAACATCAAATGGGATTTTGGGTTCGTCGTGAATGGTGTCTTAAATAACACTGTTCTTGAGCCCAGTTTAGAAAAGAATAAATGTAACACCCCGTGTATTCAATAACAGTGAAATTCACAAATTAAAGTATAATTAATTTCAAAACTAAGAATTAAGGGAAACGGGATACGCCATTGCGTTCGTCTCGGAATTCTGCTTGAGATAGAGTCCGAGTTTGCGTAAAACGGACTCCGTATGAAGAAGATATGGCCTCCGGAAGTTTTAGAATTTAGTTTAAAATTCGAACAACTCAGAAAACAAAATTTAATTTTCAAAAATCGGGCCAGATTAGCCAGTGCGTGAATTTTCCCGCCCAAGGCACCCAGGTCGACTGGGTAGTCGACCTGGGCTACCCAGGTCGACTGGGTAGTCGACCTGGGGCACCCAGGTCGACTACATAGTCGACCTGGGGGTCGACTGAGTAGTCAACCTGGCCCCTGAGCCAGGTCGAACCCAGCCCCCCTGGCTGGCCTGGTCTGTGCTTGCTCGATTTTCTGAGCCTTGCCTTGTCACTAGGGCTAGGTGTCAGCTCCTGATTGGTCTCTCCTTCAAACGAACGGCTATTATTAAACCAAGCTCCATCGACGGTCCTAATCAACTCACAAACTCTATAAAAAGGACCTAAGACTCCACCTAATTCACACAAACTAAAATGAAGATGAGACCGTCATGCTGCTGAGGAAAAGACTAGGAATAGCCGTCAGAAATTGAGAGACAATTAGGAGACAATTCGAAAGCTTAAAGCAACGTCAATTAAATCAAAACAACGCCTACAACAAAGGATAGCATCTCCAAATTCAGAATTCAGATTCCTGAATTGAAGATTCGTCATACGTTGTAAGTAGAGTGCTATTCCGATGTGAATAAATAATTGTGTTTTGATTTGTGTAAAATGAGAAATAGAATTGCATTCGATTTGTGGTGATAATAATCTATATTCGTATGTTGCTTTGATTCTAAACGATTTGGAAATGTAGTGGTATAACGATTGGATATTTGCAAGTATGTGACTTATGTTGGAAGTTAACAACTACATGTTTGTGGTGGTTTAATTTAGATTCATGCAAGTATATGATTCATGTTAACGACCATATGTTGTGGTAGTTTATTTGAGATTCATGCAAGAATATGATTCACTATTATGCCAATATGATGTACATACTTTTATGATCATTTTTAGTGTGTAATTGGATTCAACTAGGTATTATGGTCTATATGAATTTATGTTTGAATTGGCATCATGATTCAAGTTTAAAACCATACTTTTGTATTAGAGACAAAAGTAAGCATCTTTATGAACATGACTAAATTATGTTTGGTGTTATGCCTAGTTGAAAATATGTTTTAGGCCTATGTTGCTATCAAAACCATATGATGAAAGGTTGTTATCAAAACCATGTGATAATATGTTGTTATCAAAACCATATTATAATTAAAGTTAGATTGACGTTCCACTTGCAAGTCTATATGAATAGAATGATTCATGTTTAGGTATGTTTATGCTATGATTATATGAATAGAATGATTCATGTTTAAGTATGTTTATGCCATGATTATATGCTATTACAATGCAAGTTCACATGTGCCTAATTCATGTTAATTAGATCGTTATGTTGTGAGTTCATGCGTTCACACTCCCCTTTTTATGTTACTTAAAATATATAAACACCATGTTCTAAGCCTCCCCTTTTTCATGTGGCTAAGTTGGGTTTAAATGTTAAACCCAACATATGTTATATTTTAGTGAACGTGTAAAACGGGGGTAATGACGTTTGGGTTAAAATATAAAACATATGTGTTGGCATGTTTGACGCATGCCAACAACCTTGAAAAACAATTAAGCGGTATAAATTAATTTTACCCAATAAAGATGAATTTGAATAATGGGCCGCAAATATTTACATATAAAAAGAAAAGAGACAAAATATGTAAATTTAGAAAATACGATGTGTTTAACCCGAGGTTGGATTGAGTTGTGATGTAAACCTGCCGGGAACCGCCCGGCTGTCCAGTAGTCACAACAACACCTATCCAATGTGGGTGGTTAAACACGGAGCCCAATAAGGACCCGAGGTTACACTGAGTTGTGGCGTAAGACTGCCCGGACCCAACCGGCAACAGGCAGCCACAACAATACCTGTCTAATGTGAGAGGTCGAGGCTTTAATAAGACAATTAAGGCTGAGTCAGGATTGATAGGATTAAGTAAATTGAATTAATACTTAATCAAAATGGGACATGCTAAACTATACAGACTGATTGGGGGTTAGGTTCACAAAACACTTAACCAACTTAGCATGTTGGCTAGATATAGAAAACCTGTAGCGGGGGACCCTTTTCAGCAGTAACCCTACAAGGTGTATCAGGATACCCTGAACTAGGCAGGGTGGGGCACGATTACTGGGATGACTGTAAGAGGTCAAATCGACGGCGGTGGTGCAGCAGTGTAGGTTCTAACGGGGTGCGGGCGTGCACACACTCCGGCGCAGAAAAATAAGGCACTGGGCACCAGTAGCATACCTGTGCATTCTAGGATTGTGTCGGGCCGCCACCATGGGACTTGATACACCCCATGGTGGGACCAGCATAGGTAACTACAACATCGGGGGCCGTAAGACACATGTAACTATGCGAGTAGGAGCCGATCATTAGAAACGAATCACTTCACCCTGATTATGGGGTGCCTGTTGGGAACTAGTTTATATGGATGCAGAGATTAATATGGGGTACGATAGTATATTCGACCCTAGATAACTTAACCTAGTTTATAGTGCTTTCCCATTTCCAGTTTATACTTATCATGCCCAGTTCTTTATTCATAGACTGAATAGTCCTAGACTTACTCAGGCTTTATGTCTGACTCTACTTTTCTTTCGCTCCCCCCCCCCCCCCAGGTCCACAGGGAGGGAATACCGCAGCTTGACCAGTTTTCACATCCAGCTTGAAGAGAAAGAATGTATTGCTTGGATCCTTTTCGTTTTGGACTATGGCTTTGGACAACAATTATGGGACTTATGTTTTTATGCTTCTTTAAATAATGTAATCAAGACAGTTATGAAGATGTTATGTTTTTGGAAGTGTTGTAAGGCAAATTATGACATGGTTTGTGTAACACGTATTTTGTTGAAATAAAAATTGCCGTTGTTTTCCGCTGTACAAAAATGTGTGTATTTATATCTGTCTTGTGTATCTGTGACTTATACTTATAAACCTCCACCAAAATTAGGGCATTCCCTTTGAGAGTGACCCTAACGGGGGTGGGGTGTTTCACTTGGTATCAGAGCATAGGTTTACCAGATAAGATAAAAAGTTTTGAAAATTTATTTTCAAAAGAAAATTTAAGGAAGCATTTTTAAAAAATAAAATGTTATTCTATTTTAAAAAGGCATAGTTCCCCAAAGCCATAGGTACTATCTCTGTCTATCCTTCGCTTTGAATCTCTCCTTTCTGTTTCAGCATGTCTGGAGACCTTACTCCCCAGCTAATGACGCTTTCACTCCTCCTCCACATGAACCAACAAGCGGAAGAGTCCCAGAATAGGAAGGCGAATAATAGTCAAAGAAGAAAGGATCGTAACAATAATGACAAGAAACGTGAAAAAAGGAAATGTTGTTTCTACGGAATTCTTGGACATTTGGAGGGAGACCGCAGGAAGAAGAAGAAGAGGATGAGTGCTACTTGCTTTCAGTGTAGGGAGACAGGCCACTGGGCTAGGGACTGCCCAAAGAAGAAAGGACAGGGACAGGAAACTGGATCTACTTCAGGGGGTTAAGTTCATGCTCTGGCAGCACCTCCACAGGAACGAGGTAGTAATATTTCTGTAGAAAGGTTGGTGCAGATGGCATTGCTGAACGAAGAGGATAAGGGCAAGAAGGAGACAAAGGCAGAAAGCTCTCAAGGGAAGAACGAGGGTTTACATCCTAAGAAGACAGACTTTAAGAAGGGCGGGAAAGACAACAAAGAGAAGAGGAAGTGTAATTTCTGTGGCAAAGTGGGGCACTTGGTGAAAGATTGCCGGAAAAAGAAGGCCAAGATGAATGGTGGGTGCTTTTCTTGCGGTGAGACAGGCCACCTGGCTAAGAATTGCCCAAAGAAGCGAGGGCAGGGGCAGAGGGCTGGATCCACCTCAGGGGCACAAGTTCATGCGCTAGAAGCGCCACCTCTGCAGCAGCGAGGTATAAATACTTCTGTAGAAAGTGTAGTTTATCTTTATGATCACCCAGTGCGCACTTTACTTGATTCTGGTGCATCACACTCCTTTATCTCATCTGCTTTAGTAGAATCTCTGCACCTAGAAACTAGAATGGTAGAGGACCCCTTAATTGTTTCAAATCCAATTGGGGGCCCAACTTATTTATCTATGATCTGTGTGGGATTGAAAATTTCTATTCTAAGTGTAGAATTTAAATGTAGTGCCTTTGTTTTGGGCTTTTCGGGATATGGTTTAATTTTGGGCATGGATTGTCTATCCAGTAATGGTGCCATCCTGGATTGTGAGAAAAGGGTGGTTAGGCTTCTGACCCAACTCGGTAATACTCTGGAAATTACTTGTAATCCCTCGTATGCGGTTATGCTTAGTTATCTTGAATCGCTAGATGCCTCTGTTGATACTTTGCAATCGGTTAGAGTGGTCCGGGAATATCCGGATGTCTTCGAAGAGGTGAAGGGCTTGCCTCCGAAGCGGGAGATAGACTTCCGCATATATCTTGTAGATAATGCAAAGCCAGTTGCGTTGCCCGTTAGACACATGGCTCCACGGGAAAGAAAGGAGCTCGGTAAACAGATTAAAGAGCTTCTAGAGAAGGGGTTCATTAGAACATGCATTTCAGAATGGGGCGCTCCAGTGGTGTTCGCTACAAAGGCGGATGGTTCACTCCGTCTGTGTGTTGACTATAGGGAGCTCAACAATCTAACGAAAAAGAATAGGCACCCTCTCCCCAGAATTGACGATCTTTTTGATCAGCTTGTAGGAGCATCTGTTTTCTCCCAACTCGATTTGGCGACCGGTTTTCATCAGCTAAGGGTGGATGAAGATAGTATCGATAAGACAGCATTCAGAACCCCAGACGGCTTCTTTGAATGGCTTGTCATGCCTTTTGGCTTGACAAATGCACCCGCTTACTTCGTGGACCTAATGAGTAGGGTGTTCAGAGATTTCCTCAATAAGTTCGTAGTGGTCTTCGTAGACGATATCTTGATCTTCTCAAAGAGTGAAGAAGAGCATGCTCAACACCTAAGGGAAATCATGAAAACTCTGCGAGTCCATCAGCTAAAAGCCAAATTCTCCAAATGCCACTTTTGGAGAGAAAAAGTGAGGTTCCTTGGGCACATAGTATCCAAAGAAGGTTCAGCTGTAGACCCGGCTAAGGTAGTAGCAGTGAAGGACTGGAAGACACCAAAGAACGCAACAGAAGTCCGAAGCTTTCTCGGGCTAGCAGGCTTCTATCGGAAATTCATCAGAGACTTTGCAAAGATATCAGCTCCGCTTACAAAACTGACCAAGAAGAATCTAGTGTTCAATTGGGACTTGGATTGCGAATTTGCTTTCCAACGACTAAAAAGGGCTCTTACAACAGCCCCAGTTTTGACGTTGCCAGATGGGGGCAAGATGTTCACAGTTTATACAGATGCATGTAGGACAGGGCTAGGCGCTGTCTTGATGCAAGAAGGGAGGGTAGTAGCTTATGGTGGAAGTCAATTGAAAGTTCATGAAAAGAACTACCCGACCCACGATCTTGAGTTAACCTCCATCGTCTTTACACTCAAGTCTTGGCGACACTATCTCCTAGGTGAGAAGTTTGAACTTTACACTGACCATAAATCGTTGAAATATCTTTTCCCGCAGAAAGATCTTAACTTGAGGCAACAGAGATGGATGGAGTTTCTTGCCTCGTACGATTTCGAGATCTCCTACACTCCGGGCAAAGGTAACGTAGTGGCAGACGCGTTGAGCCGAAAGAAACTGACCCTAAGCCCGTTGTTTGTTGAAAGACAAAGCCTAGAGTTTATAGCCAGCTTTGACTTTAGGCCCTCCTCCGATTTTGTACCGGGCTTGCTAGCATCTCTCGAAGTACGCCCGACTTTAGTGGACGCAATAGGGACAACACAACGCGAAGACCCTCAGCTTGTGGAGACGATTGATAGGCTCATTAGGGGTGAGACTTCAAGTCACCTCAGCAGATACTCCATCGACGACAAGGGTTGGCTAAGGCGAGACGGAAGACTATGCGTCCCACAGACAAGGGATTTAGTAAAGAAGGTTCTCAAGGAAGCACATCACTCCAAGATGACGATACATCCAGGCGGAGATAAAATGTACAAGGACATAAAGAGAACTTTCTTTTGGAACGGCATGAAGAAGGACGTGGCAGAGTTCGTTTCTAAGTGTATGGTGTGCCAACAGGCTAAGGCGGAACAGAAAAAGCCTGGCGGTCTGCTCCATCCTCTAGAGGTCCCGTAGTGGAAGTGGGATAGCATCTCAATGGACTTCATTGATGGGCTGCCTAGGTCTAGAAGAGGCAACACTAGCATTTGGGTAATAGTGGATAGGCTTACTAAAAGCGCCCACTTTTTACCTGTCAAAAGTAAAAGAACTGCCTCATCCCTAGCATCTCTTTGCCTCAAGGAAATTGTTCGACTCCATGGAATACCATCCAGCATTGTTAGTGACCGAGACCCTATCTTCACAAGTGAGTTTTGGCGGAGTCTGCAAGAAGCAGTAGGCACACAGTTATGCTTGAGCACAGCCTATCATCCCCAAACCGACGGCCAGACAGAAAGAGTGAACAGAGTTTTGGAGGACCTTTTAAGACTGTGCGTCCTTGACTTCGGAGGGACGTGGGAAGACCATCTTCCTTTGGTGGAATTTGCCTACAACAACAGCTACCAAGCAACCATCGGAATGGCGCCCTTCGAAGATTTATATGGAAGACCGTGCTGATCACCCACTTGTTGGTGGGAGTCTACTAACAAGCTCATACTTGGACCAGATATGATCCGAGAGACTTCAGAAAAAGTAGACTTAATACGGAGAAGAATGAAGACAGCCCAAGACAGACAAAAATCCTACGCTGACAAGAGGAGGACCGGCCTTGAATTTGAGGTTGGGGACAGAGTTTTTCTTAAGGTATCTCCGCTAAGGAACGTTGTTCGTTTTGGAACCACAGGAAAGCTAGCACCAAGGTTCGTAGGACCGTTTCCTATTATTGAGAAAATTGGGAAAATGTCCTATAGATTAGAGCTACCCGAAAAGTTGGCTGGAGTTCACAACGTTTTCCATGTTTCGCACCTCCGAAGATGTGTACATGAATCTGCTGAAGTGGTAGAGCCAAATATCCTAGAAGAAGCTGAAGTGGAACGCGAAGCAACCGTGAGGAAAGTTCCAACCCGCATATTAGGAACGGAAGTGAAGAAGCTACGCAACCGCGAAGTCAAGCTCGTCAAAGTTCAGTGGAGCGACGCCGAGGGAGACGCAACTTGGGAAACTGAAGCTAGAATACGTGCAGCCTACCCTTTTCTTTTCGAGGGTACATCTTTGATATTTCTTTTTCCTTAAGTTGCGCTTTTATCTATCTTTTAAGGTATATCTCCTCGACCTTATCTTTTAGGTAGAAACTCTTTGGATGAAAACATGTAATTGAAACATGTTATGGATGATGGTTGCAAGTGGATGCAAGTGATTGCTAGTGGTTGCTCGTGGTTGCATATACACACACAATCTAGGTTTTAGATCGGCTCAGTCACTTCATATTGCATATGCATAAATGTATTTATATTCGTATATGGTTGAAGTTTAATGTGTTGTCATATGGATGTTGCATTTATATGAATGATTGTGCACTCATGTAGAATCATGAATAGGAGAATTTGCATACATAATGGATTCATGGCACTTACATAAATTGCATTAAGGAGGTCAACTGAATCAGTAGACCGACTGATTTTGCATTAGATAAGTACATGTACACACACTTCGCATATGATCATGAAGCATTAGAAGTCTTTTAAGGACAATGGATGCTCGTGTTTGATGGATGAGTAGATGGATGTTTGGATGTTAGGACGTACATTCTTCCTGAACTTGAAGATTTCGGGGACGAAATCCTTTTAAGTGGGGGAGAATGTAACACCCCGTGTATTCAATAACAGTGAAATTCACAAATTAAAGTATAATTAATTTCAAAACTAAGAATTAAGGGAAACGGGATACGCCATTGCGTTCGTCTCGGAATTCTGCTTGAGATAGAGTCCGAGTTTGCGTAAAACGGACTCCGTATGAAGAAGACATGGCCTCCGGAAGTTTCAGAATTTAGTTTAAAATTCGAACAGCTCAGAAAACAAAATTTAATTTTCAAAAATCGGGCAAGATTGGCCAGGGCAGGAATTTTCCCGCCCAAGGCACCCAGGTCGACTGGGTAGTCGACCTGGGGCACCCAGGTCGACTACATAGTCGACCTGGGGGTCGACTGGGTAGTCGACCTGGCCCCTGAGCCAGGTCGAACCCAGCCCCCCTGGCTGGCCTAGTCTGTGCTTGGTCGATTTTCTGAGCCTTGCCTTGTCATTAGGGCTAGGTGTCAGCTCCTGATTGGTCTCTCCTTCAAACGAACGGCTATTATTAAACCAAGCTCCATCGACGGTCCTAATCAACTCACAAACTCTATAAAAAGGACCTAAGACTCCACCTAATTCACACAAACTAAAATGAAGATGAGACCGTCATGCTGCTGAGGAAAAGACTAGGAATAGCCGTCAGAAATTGAGAGACAATTAGGAGACAATTCGAAAGCTTAAAGCAACGTCAATTAAATCAAAACAACGCCTACAACAAAGGATAGCATCTCCAAATTCAGAATTCAGATTCCTGAATTGAAGATTCGTCATACGTTGTAAGTAGAGTGCTATTCCGATGTGAATAAATAATTGTGTTTTGATTTGTGTAAAATGAGAAATAGAATTGCATTCGATTTGTGGTGATAATAATCTATATTCGTATGTTGCTTTGATTCTAGACGATTTGGAAATGTAGTGGTATAACGATTGGATATTTGCAAGTATGTGACTTATGTTGGAAGTTAACAACTACATGTTTGTGGTGGTTTAATTTAGATTCATGCAAGTATATGATTCATGTTAACGACCATATGTTGTGGTAGTTTATTTGAGATTCATGCAAGAATATGATTCACTATTATGCCAATATGATGTACATACTTTTATGATCATTTTTAGTGTGTAATTGGATTCAACTAGGTATTATGGTCTATATGAATTTATGTTGGAATTGGCATCATGATTCAAGTGTAAAACCATACTTTTGTATTAGAGACAAAAGTAAGCATCTTTATGAACATGACTAAATTATGTTTGGTGTTATGCCTAGTTGAAAATATGTTTTAGGCCTATGTTGCTATCAAAACCATATGATGAAAGGTTGTTATCAAAACCATGTGATAATATGTTGTTATCAAAACCATATTATAATTAAAGTTAGATTGACGTTCCACTTGCAAGTCTATATGAATAGAATGATTCATGTTTAGGTATGTTTATGCTATGATTATATGAATAGAATGATTCATGTTTAAGTATGTTTATGCCATGATTATATGCTATTACAATGCAAGTTCACATGTGCCTAATTCATGTTAATTAGATCGTTATGTTGTAAGTTCATGTGTTCACACTCCCCTTTTTATGTTACTTAGAATATATAAACACCATGTTCTGAGCCTCCCCTTTTTCATGTGGCTAAGTTGGGTCTAAATGTTAAACCCAACATATGTTATATTTTAGTGAACGTGTAAAACGGGGGTAATGACGTTTGGGTTTAAATATAAAACATGTGTGTTGGCATGTTTGACGCATGCCAACAACCTTGAAAAACAATTAAGTGGTATAAATTAATTTTACCCAATAAAGATGAATTTGAATAATGGGCCGCAAATATTTACATATAAAAAGAAAAGAGACAAAATATGTAAATTTACAAAATACGATGTGTTTAACCCGAGGTTGGATTGGGTTGTGATGTAAACCTGCCCGGAACCGCCCGGCTGTCCAGTAGTCACAACAACACCTATCCAATGTCGGTGGTTAAACACGGAGCCCAATAAGGACCTGTGGTTAGACTGAGTTGTGGCGTAAGACTGCCCGGACCCAGCCGGCAACAGGCAGCCACAACAATACCTGTCTAATGTGAGTGGTCGAGGCTTTAATAAGACAATTAAGGCTGAGTCAGGATTGATAGGATTAAGTAAATTGAATTAATACTTAATCAAAATGGGACATGCTAAACTATACAGACTGATTGGGGGTTAGGTTCACAAAACACTTAACCAACTTAGCATGTTGGCTAGATATAGAAAACCTAGTAGCGGGGGACCCTTTTCAGCAGTAACCCTACAAGGTGTATCAGGATACCCTGAACTAGGCAGGGTGGGGCATGATTACTGGGCTGACTGTAAGAGGTCAAATCGACGGCGGTGGTGCAACAGTGTAGGTTCTAACGGGGTGCGGGCGTGCACACACTCCGGCGCAGAAAAATAAGGCACTGGGCACCAGTAGCATACCTGTGCATTCTAGGATTGTGTCGGGCCGCCACCATGGGACTTGATACACCCCATGGTGGGACCAGCATAGGTAACTACAACATCGGGGGCCGTAAGACACATGTAACTATGCGAGTAGGAGCCGATCATTAGAAACGAATCACTTCACCCTGATTATGGGGTGCCTGTTGGGAACTAGTTTATATGGATGCAGAGATTAATATGGGGTACGATAGTATATTCGACCCTAGATAACTTAACCTAGTTTATAGTGCTTTCCCATTTCCAGTTTATACTTATCATGCCCAGTTCTTTATTCATAGACTGAATAGTCCTAGACTTACTCAGGCTTTATGTCTGACTCTACTTTTCTTTCGTCTTCTTTTCTTTCGCTTCCCCCCCCCCCCCAGGTCCACAGGGAGGGAATACTGCAGCTTGACCAGTTTTCACATCCAGCTTGAAGAGAAAGAATGTATTGCTTGGATCCTTTTCGTTTTGGACTATGGATTTGGACAGCAATTATGGGACTTATGTAGTTTACTTATGTTTTTATGCTTCTTTAAATAATGTAATCAAGACAGTTATGAAGATGTTATGTTTTTGGAAGTGTTGTAAGGCAAATTATGACATGGTTTGTGTAACACGTATTTTGTTGAAATAAAAATTGCTGTTGTTTTCCGCTGTTCAAAAATGTGTGTATTTATATCTGTCTTGTGTATCTGTGACTTATACTTATAAACCTCGACCAAAATTAGGGCATTCCCTTTGAGAGTGACCCTAACGGAGGTGGGGTGTTTCAATAAATCTTTTAATTAAGATTTAGTGAAATTGTCCAGTTAATTAGTATTTAATTGGAATTGAATTTAAATTGGTTTTTAGGTTTATCGTGAGCGGTGTTTTGAATAACACCTGTTCTTTAACCCGATTAAAAATGGAATGTGATTTTGGGTTTATCGTGAACCGTGTTTTAGATGACGTTGGTTCTTTAATCCAGTTAAAGACAGGATATTGATTTTTGGGAAGATTAAAACTAAGTGGAGTTTTAATGAATCTTTAATTAGATTAAAGTGATCGAGAATGGAGTATCAGCAGTTTTGCTCCAAACGATAGTTAAATCTTTAATTAGATTTGAACGTGAAATGGTAATTAATATTTACCGATAACACCGTGGTGTTTGATATGGAGTATTACCAGTTTTGCTCCATGGGATGAATAGGTTGGGATTAGGAAATAAAATAAATGATTACTTCGTTGTGGTTCGCTAATCCCGACTAGTTTGGAAAACCTTAACATGGTTTGAAATGATATCCAAAGGAAGATTAAAGAATAAATTTAGAAGAATTTATCTTTGATAAAATTAATGGGAACCTTTCCCTAAGAATGTGAATATTTGAATAAAAGAATATTCTGAATTGGAATGAGGCGTATGTTGTGTTTGTGTAGCACTTGTTTATTATATACGCGGGTTATTTGGAAAGGCCGGGTTTATACCCATTCTGAATAACCGATTCGACGATAAGTCGAATATGAAGATGGTGGTTGAAGACCGGAGGTCTTCACATCGTTTGGATGATTACTGATGATCTTGATTGGGATATACACCCAAAAGAAGGGAATTAGTTGGTGATCGTCTAGACGTACTTGGAGATCGATGGATATGCAAGGAATAAGGTTCCTCTGGTTTCGTTCAGACCCAGAACGAACTTGTAAATGGACTTGTCTGACATTGGATTTTGTTCTATGTGATTGATTTCTATTAAATATATATCTGTTTGGCGGCAGAGGATTTATTCTCTTGCTTAACGCCCTTCTCTGAGACGTACGAGCTCAGAGGTTATATATTGATGGATATCAATCGTATGGCACGAATTGCTTGTGTGGCATGCCTAAGTGGAAAATGATCAAGGCTTTTGTTGAAAAGCAAAGTCTTGTGGTTGATGATCAAAGCACGGCCTATGTGGCATAGCTTTGTGTATAGCGTTAATTCGTGAGCCTCACACCTCGGTATGAGTCAAAAACGGGATAAGGACCGTTGGGAGAACATGACTTTTTTTCTAGCTACGGTGGTGTCAATGACTTACCAGCCCTGACTTATTCAGTTTTATTTGTAGAACCTAGTATGGTGACATAATAGATGGTAGCTATGCCGTCTATGATTGATACTTATGATTGAAATTGTTTTGACACTATACACTTATAGTAATATCAAAATAATCTGTTTATAAACGTATCAAGCATTCTTTGGCTATTATAAGGTAAAACCCTATCCTCTGGCTTGCGTTGCATTGTATGATGGGACCTGGGTCTTATAATAGCTTCATTTTCTTTATTTAGCATTGCGTTGTTTGTTTTATGCACTGGTATTCTTGGGAGGAAACCCGTTCCATGTTATACGGCGTGGTCCCTTGATTTACCTAACTTTAAAATAAAGATTAATAACTGTTTTAGTTCTCACACCAGTCACATGACTGACCTGGAGTTTATTGTTTTAACCTAAACTCTGGGTGCCCTTATTTTCCACACGGGCAGCTAGTAGTTGGGTTTTGCAGACTTATATTCACAGGATCCTGGTTTATAGCTGAAGTGATATTCGGAAAGCTCTGTATCTGTATATCGTCTTCAGTTGTGTTTTGTATTATTTTTCCGCTGCTATGTATTTAAATATAATTTAAATCTCTGATATTTATCAAATGTGTAATATTTATTCATACTCTATATATTCTTGTACTCTGATGGAAATTGTTGTAATAAACAATGAAATGTTCTTCTGTTTGTGTTCTGATTTGTCATGTTCTCAAAGCAATTCGTTCTTTCCTTTACGGGGAAGTTCGAGTCGCCACAGAAGTGATCAAAATTTGTACTCGTTCTGGGCATGACACATAACCTACCTATTTTGTTTTGTTCTATGTTTGTCTTTGTGCATGCAAAAGGGTAGCATGTTTTTTTTCTTTTAAATATCAAGTTTACAAAATTTTAAGAAATTTCAGTTGTTTTTTTCTTTTTCTTAAAAAAAAGAAATAGGAAAGTTAGTATGCTTATTAATAACTGTACAGTTTTTTCACTTTTCTTTCCCAAAAAATTGGATTTTAGTCCCTTTTTTTGTTGGAAAAACATTCCTGTAGGATGGAACTATTTTAATACTAGATTTATCCGGTTACAAAAAAAACAATGGAAAATTCCGGTCTGAAACATTAATGGATAGATTGACCGAGGTGTCCATGAAAATGTTTAATTAACAATACATGTTAATGGTGACGTTTTTATTTCTCTACATTTTCATTTTGAAGGTTTTAAATTTTTAGCATTATGGTAGCAAACCTTTTCTATTTCTTTATTTAGTGAAGACTTGTTATATGTAAGGCAGAACTACAACCATATTCTATATATGGCGGACTATGTATTAAATATTATTAACTTAAATAAATCAGTATACACTAGTGTAGCGTTCCCTCAACGCCTAACACACAATTTTTGGAGGCGAGTGGTGCGAAAAGTTTAATCTCAAGAGCTGCAAATTGTAAGGGATAAACATGAGCAAAGTTTGAAGAAATATAGAAGCAACAAATGAATTTTATGTTTTTCATTTTTTTTTTTTTTGTGCATGCGCTTGTGTAGCCCTTATATTTCTTCATCAATGTCAGCTGCTTTTCAACAAACAACAATACTGGTTTTGGTCAAGCTACGATTCCATCAATGTCAATTCCTTTTCAACAATCTGCACTTGCACAGACTATAAATGCTTTTGCCTTCAATAATTTTGGACAGGCTTGTTCTGGTAAAGCACCTCAATCTACTACAGGCATGGATTCATCTCCTCAACCCAATGCTGTTACGCAATTATCTACCATGCCAAACTTCAGTAGTTTGTCATCAATTCGGCAAGCAGTTGCAACTATGCCTGTTTGTGAAATGCCAGCCAAAATTAAATCTTCTCCACTGCTGAATCCTAGGCATTTATCTTGTGGAAGAATTAAGCGTCCAGCAAGGAAATATTATCCTAAAGCTTAAAGTGAAAGAGTAAATCTGTACTTAGATTCACTGAACTCTTTCCTTTTTTTCATGTACTATTTTGATAAAAAAAAATTGTTTAGAGTTATTTTCTTTTTTCATGTAGAAAAATTTATCACTGTTGAATTTAAAAAATAAAAAAAAGATGATGAAAAAAAATCTAGCAGCTAGATTGGAAATCTCAACTTATAGCAAAGGTGATGGCAATGCTTAACGACCATGATAGAGTTTCATTTTCGCCTTCAGTTTCGCGTTTGCTTGAGATTTCGTGGTCGTCATCTTTGTAAGCTGGTTGGGTATGTTATTTAGACTTATTTTTGTGTAAATACGATATTATGTGGTTTTAGTATAGCTATGGATAATGTGTTTGTATTTGGGATAATGTTAGCACCAATTGAATAGTTTATTTGTTCATAATTCAGCTTGGTGTATAAATTGATGAATGATTATGGATGTTGTGGTTATTTTGTAAGTGATTATGAATGTTCTTTTTAGTTCTAAATTAA
Source organism: Allium sativum (assembly GCA_030737875.1). NCBI lineage: Eukaryota > Viridiplantae > Streptophyta > Magnoliopsida > Asparagales > Amaryllidaceae > Allium > Allium sativum. Next base: position 257,622,640 of record CM060923.1, read on the forward strand.
TATTGTTGGCTAATTTATCTTTATTATTTTTAATGTGTTATTTATTTCAGTGTTCACAGCTGAATGATGTTAGTTCGATATATGTATGATTGTATATGAATATATATATATATATATATATATATATATATATATAGGCAGATCAGAAAGGGAATAGCAGCGGATTACCAACAAAAAATGTGAGGTTATGTTTACCTCAATTTAATTTTCGTTGCTAATTCCTTGGCAATTAAGGGTTTATCATCGCCATTTATAAAGAATAATTTATTATAACTTATTTGTCTGTTGGTAAATAATCGGTAAATAAATTAAAATTAAATTAATAAATAAAATTATATTTTTATTATATAGATAGTATAATGACGGAAAACTGTCGGAAAACCCACGCTAAATTCGGTTGCTAAAATTGACACAAATACCATCCTGGTTTTTACCGACAACAGTGTAATATAGGAAATCCGTCGCTAAAACCAATATAGCGACGGATTGGAAGCGGATTTTGCAGCTGCAAAATTAGCTTTTCCTTGTAGTGAATTGATAAGTCGGCTCGATAAGTATACAATCTTAAGAATGATTTATTCTCATGCTTAGGAAAGCTTCATAACACTTTAGTACATCTCATTATGTATCTCCATCCCAGAAATATTTTTAACCACACAATACAAATTTTTGGTTTTAATTCTACAACACTTCTTAATATTTTTAACCACATTACCGGAATTTGGATGTTTAATAAAATGCAATTTACTTAAATAATAAAAAACCACTTAGCATTGTTCGTTGATTTGGTGATGGGATTGATTTTCCAATATGATAACTAATTTAGGCTACTCAAAAGTTGTACGTGGTATATACACCTTTCAAATAGCTCACTTTTGTTACCTAGGATTAACTACTTGCCCAATATTTTTAACAATGAAAATTAGCACGCTCTATTTATTTCTAAACACATAACTCCTTTGTCAAATAAACTTTTTACTCTCCCATTGTTTGAGTTGTTTTTATAATTTCCTTCTGCCATGTTCACTAAACCCTGTAGCACTCATCTTGTAATGAAGAACCTATTACTCAATTAACGGTGGTATATGCATAATCTCCAACACTTGTAACTCTTACAAAACAATATATTTATGATGACATCATATGAAAATTACCTATGTGAGCTTCTGGTAGTTGCTGGTCCGAGGTTGTTCGCGAGCCGACTGAATGATGAGCTCGAGTATGCGGACTAAGTGCAAGATGATCAGACGCACACGTGTTGTTTAAAGCGCTAGTCTATTTCCAAGTAAGTACATGTGTCGGTTACATGACATGAGTTAAAAATGTTGAACTTGAGGCAAAACAATGGGTAAACCGACCTTAGGTACAAAATTAGATTGTTTAATAACTGCTAGTGCAGTTCTATGTCTTCATTGTTCTGCTCAATATACGTATATGATAACTACTGTTACCAATTTGTGTTCTGAATGTCCCAACAAATGAAATTGTAGGCAATCAAGATTAGAAAATTTGTGAAAAGAAGTGTCCACAGCTAGCAGTCAGGCTGAAAATTGATTGTTTGAGACATTAATCAAGATAAGAAAATTTTAGTGTCATTTAATTCTTGATATTGAACCATTTTTATATAGGTAACCAATGTTAAAGTTCATTGATTGTTTGAAGGAAAAAACTCATTTCACTCTATCACTAGGCTTATATCTTACTTACAAATCGGTATTTATTTTCCATTTTATTATATTATTACTATTGAAGAAATATTGATTTTGTTGTTGAAGAGAGAGATGAGATGTAGAATTATTATTTGGATATAATAAAAAATAATTTACTAATTTAGGGAGAAATATTTTTAGCCTCTTAATAGTTTAAATACAGAAATTTAAAACTGAAATTCTTAAAATAATCTTTTCATGCTTGAGTCATAGGAAGTGCAAAACGGGATGTACAAGAAAAGATTGACCTTAATTTATCAGTAAAATTAGAAAGAACAAGGAAACAATCCGTGTCTAGTTAATTACAAAAGTCATTTTACAAAAGGGAGAACTAATACCCTGAATATTTTGCCTTGTCATGACCAGAAATTGTGTCCTGTGAATTTTTTTTGTTTTGATCTTGATGCAAGAAACACACGTTCTAAATGTTGGTATTATGTTCTAATGTGGGATTAGTTGCTGAATGAATATAATGGAATCTGAAAATACGTATTTATGTTTAAGGTACACCATACACACCCTAACCATTGGTCATCATACGCATTTCCAATATGTCAGAAGTCACAGATTACCGTAACCATATGAATTCATATGTTAGAAGTCACTGATACATCATATTATGGGGTTAACTTATCGGTGGTCTTCTAGCATATATATTCGTTTTCAATTGGGTGTTGCCATTAATTAGGGATTCATAAACAATAAATATACTGTTAAACGAAAGTGCGGATCTAGAAATTAAATGTGGAAATCAACGGCGGTGTAGAAAATGAAGGGTGGAAATTGGTTTTGCATAAAATGAGATACAATTTTTTGGGTATACTAGCATTTTTGAACATACTGAGATGGTGCCTTTCCTTTTCATAATGGATATTTTTTTGGATAACGCACTTATTTGATAGATATACACATTACTGAACTTTTGTACACGGTTACACGAATAAGCAACTATTAATTTACGTTGTCTCATTGGGCTTCCATACACGCAAATTGGGCTGCAGTCCAGGGTCAGAAAAAAATGTGCAAGGGCTTTCTCTTTCGGTCTTTTTTTTCGCATTCCTCTTCTGCTTCGTTTCTATCTCGGCTCTAGCTTTCTCCAATCCCTAATCCTTCCTCCAACCCTAACCCTGCCCTAGCTTTCACTATTGTGGTTTAGAGCCTCTTCCTGCCTTAGATCCAGATCTAATTTACTATGGTGTTTACCGAGATATAGAAAGTGACCAAGTCCGAGAGCTTGGTAATTGTCAACATATTTTTCATGTGTATTGTATCAAACTATCAATGCTTGGATAGATGTTGGAAAGCTTACTTGTCTCATACACAGGTTCAAGCTTGTTCCTGTTAACTGGAAACTAAGGTGATTTCTTCTAACAATTGTACTGTTGTAGTAATTTATTAATGATGTTTGTATGAAGTAACAGTGCTTTTTTGTTTCTTTTCACTTCTATATTTTTATATTTTCATGAATATAAGCTTGCTGTTAGACTTTAGTTTACAACATGATGTTTTTCTTTTGATTGGTTTTGTCCATTTGAAGATTTGGATCTTCAATATGCTTTTTTTTAGCATTTTGATTTCTCATTATTATTATTTTGACGTTAACTTCTAGGAAACTGCTTTACTTTTTCATAAAACTATATGGGTCAATGTAAATTATTTAACTAGGGAATGGATGTAATTTCATGACAAAGTTAGGTACCATGTATGACATGTATTACTTGTTTGGATTGTGAAACTAAATGATGGATCTAGGAGATCCAGATCTAATTTACAATGCTATTTACTCAATGTCCAATCATCATTATCCAGCAATGCTTTTGTCTCAATGTCAAAATTTCAAATTCATTGCTATCAAACTGTAAATCAGCCCACCCCTTTGTTAATTTCTGGATCCGCCCTTGATTCTGAACATATTCCAACATTTGGAAGTTGTTTTGTTTTGAACACGTAATAAATTAGTACAATTCCCAATCATATGTTATACTAAAGTATACATAATATACAATATTATGAATTATTATTTAAAAGTCTAAATTATCTTCAAGAAATTCGAACGTACTGAAAATCATACGAGTGTTCTCAGAAAGTATAATTTATACTTTATTTAGCACATAATATATATAAACATAACAGATTTCAATAAAACACATGCATTTTTCGGTTCTTAAAATAAATATGAATAAGAAATCGTGTGAAACTGAAATTTATTTACATAACTTCCAAAAATTTGAGTTAAATATTACTGCATAATATGTCCAAAAATTTATTTAATCTGATGTTCTAATTCATGTTTCTTATATGTGTGATAAATAAAAAAATATCTTATTTATTTGAATAATATCCATATATGTGAACCAAAATTAAATGATTAATTTGAAAATTGTATGTAATTCTTTCCAGTCAATTACCTTTTCTACATATATTTTATAATTTGATTTAAAATGTTATATTTTAACTGTATACAGTAAGTGATGTGAATTTTTGGACATTGTGCATGTCAGTTTACTTCTATGTATAATTTTTTTTTTTAAAAAAAAAACATTCTAATAAAGTCAATGTATTGCTCTTTACTGCTAGGCACAAGTGAAAAAAAGTCAATGCTAGTTTTTTAAACAAGTGCACTATAAATGCATTTTACTACGGACTTCTGTTGAAATACAAAATGTTGGTCGTCTTTTCTTTGAAGATAAACCGAACTCAGTGACCTGCCCCTATTATCTTGTAAATGTATTTTACTTCTATCCAACTCATAGGATACCAACATCACAATATAACAATTTTTTGAATAATCCTATTAATAACCGTAAGGATGGCTATGTAGCTATATTATCAGCAAATGGTGACATAAAATGGCTATGTAAGATAGACCTGTTGTGGTCTATTGATGTTTTGATGGTGATTTGTTGCTGAAGCCTGGGAGAATACCCCGACATACCCAAAATGATTCTGTGGGATTCTGGTTTATTGAATTATTGAAGTATTTGGTTGATGGCCAAATCTAGCACAAAATTTAAGTTGCTCCACAATATAATTTCAGTTTTTCACAATGATCAAATACCTGGTGTTGTTGTCATGCAATATGCTCTTTAATTGATGTTGATTTTGCTCACACTTTTAGTGTCATATTGCTTACTTAATATGGCCATCATATATGTATGTAAAACTATATTGCACAGTGTAAAGCACATAGTCTCTTAACCTAAGCTTGTCTTCATTTTATATTGTACTTTCATAATTTTAGTTTCTCAGGTTTACAAAACATGGCACAATGTAAAGCATACAGCCTCTTATAAAACATGAAATGAAACTATCTTTTCATGTTTTCATGTTTACAATGGTATATTGCTACTATGTATTATACTTTGTACTAATGCCTTGATTGTTTATTTGATAATAGTAGGACTCTTGTTTTTATACTTTGAACTAACACCTTGACTCTTTTGAATGCTTTGTAAGTAATTTGTAAACAATGTGTATGAAATGCTAAGTTTGGCATGTGAAAATCTGTTTGAATGATGTATGAAATACTAAATTTGGATATATGAAAGTTGTTTGAATGATATGTATGAAATATTTTGTTGTAATTTACATATTTGTTGTTTGTGAAAATATGTTACATCTGTATGCATATAAGAAATAGGTAAACATATATGTGGAAGAGGTGAAAGGAACTATTTATCAATATACCATATTACAGCGTTTTAAAAATGTTGTTGTTTACAAATGTAATAGAATCAAATCATGAAAAACTTTATTATATGACTAAACGCTATGGAAATATAAAATAAACATTATACATTTATGTAAATAAACGCTATAGAAATAACATACAAATGCTATAGTACATAAACATAAAACGCTATAGAAATAATGGTCAAACAAACGTAAAACACTATAGAAACTTAGTTTTACATAGCGTCTGTGTGACTGCTATTTAAAATTGAAGGACTAACATAGCATGTTGTTACATGGCATTATCTAAAACGCTATGGAAGTCTGTAATAGCGTTTTCCAAATGCTATAATAAGCCCTTTATGTTGTAGTGGGAGTGAATGTTTCAGTACCTCACATTGATATATCATATTATATAATACCTCAAAAAGAAGTAATGGGGAGAAACAACACCATGTCAAAGAAATATAATAATATTGATCTTGACAAAGTGAGTTTCAACTTTTTAGCATCATTTTATGCCTCAACTCAATATTTATAAAGAAAGGTATTACAATATATAATAATGTACCTTATTTTATTGTATATATGTATATAGACCCAGTGCGGGAACTTATTTTCATAAATTTTCATGGCTAATTTCTTATTGATGATTGACATTTTTTGAGATGGCACTGTCGGTTGCAGAGCTCGAAGCAAGCACTTAAAAAACCTGAGTAGATATGCCCTTTGCTGATGGAAGAAACAAATGTTCAGGAATATAGAATGAATGAATTGAACTGTTCAGTATAAAGAAATTTTTATGCAAACAATTGTTGTTGAAGGTCTTTAGAAAAGGCAGATGAAGAAAATATTGTAATGGCCGAATGAAATAGAAACATAGTAAGAACATACTGAATAGAATATGTACAAAAGCAGCATCTCATTTTATTTGTGGCTTAAATATACATTGATTAGTATTCATCCTATTAGCAAAAAGACTACAACCACAAATATATTCAAAAATTTCTTTCTTGTTCTTGTCCTAACACTTTAGCCTACGGTTGAAGCTCTTTACTTCAACTTCAAAAAGATACCTTTTCCATTTGGAAAAGACACATGCGTGAGCCATAATCATCAAAAATTGGGCACCTTTCGGCTTACCTAAGGCCAATGATTGCAATATCAAAATTACACGATGAAGAGATTATTTGAACCCGAAGTGCATAAAATCTTAAATATAAAAGAAAAAAAACTATTAACCAAATTAGCAAATAATACACAAACCCCCCTAGAATCTTAAATATAAGCGAGAACAAGAACGTATCAAAACAATAGTTTCAGCTGCACAGAATTGACATCTAGTCTTTTACAAAATTGATCTCCAATCTTAATAGTGTTGGAGAACGGAGTTTTGATGACAACAACCTTATTTCAGTATTAATTGATTATAAAATATATACTAACATCTTTGTCTAGAACAACACACAAATATATATATATATATATATATATATATATATATATATATATACACATACATATATGAGGGATTTGTATACAGGACTTAAATACTGAAGACTTTACAGTTTCAGAGTTTTAAGAGATTCATTATTCAGAAGAGATTCAAGACTCATGAGTAATCAAGTTATCAAGAGTTCAAGTGTTCAAGAAAAATATAGTAATAGAGTCTAGTTTATATGTAAGACTTTGAATAGCACTCCAGGTTCAAATTTAAATTCTAATTTTCTAAATTCAAATTGTTTTTCTATCTTACTTATGATTTCAAGTATAGGTTTTAAGTTTAATATATAAGTTATATAGTTTTATACCTTTATAGTTTTATTGTTGCATAGTTTTAAACTCTATAATTTTTATAAATATGTTTATATAATATATATTTATGTTTTCATATGGATTTACACTTTAGAATACTCATTTATATCACTATGTTTTAATTCAAGAATTTCCAGAATAGTATATGTTTATACACTTGTAAAAGTTCAAAATTCAAATTTTCAACATGCTTATGTCAACGTACATATATGTATATGTCGACATACAACTGTCATAAATTGAATTTTCTAAGGAAGTGCATTTTCACAATTTGTAATGTTCCAGAAATGTTGCAACATTTCAAATCTTATAAATAGGGGTTGATTTCGAATTTTTTAACATATTTTCTTCTCCATCTTCACCCATCTTCATTCCACAATTAATGTTTCATATTTTATTAATTTCTACATTTCTAGTTTGTCAATTTCTACTCTAATTATATAAAACTTCTTCTTTTCTCACTCTTTATCCATTACTCTCTAAATTGAAGTGCTATTGAACAGTTATAGGGCTATTGTTATCATTTCGGAAGCGTTTGGGAAAGGGTGTGTTCCTTGTAGCCCTGAAATCGAGGAAAGGGAGTGGTGTTAACCTTATAGCCGTGAAATCAAGTGTGTATGGAGCATTGTTAACCTTGTAGTCGTGAAATCAAGGGGATTGTACTTGGATATTGATAATAATAAACTCTGCTCAATCCAATGTTGCGTGGGACTAGACGTAGGAGTAATCCGAACCAGTGTAAAATCCAGTGTGTTCTTTCCTTTTTCTGCATTTTATATTTATCTGTTTCTGTGTTTGCGTTTGATTCTGTGTTAGTGATCATCTCTGTTGTGTATGATTCATATAGTATATCATATAAGTTTAAGATTTTCAAAAATTCTCTGAAAAAACCATTCACCCCCTCCCTCTCTAGTGTTTCTTTTGCCTTAAGATCTGCAATATGCATTCCCTAACAATTGGTATTAGAGCATAAGTTTGTAAAAAGTTCATAATCTGATTTTTTAAAATATTAAATGGCAATCAACACTGGTAAAATATTTCTTTTGTAGAGGTCAGTCCACTATTAGACCACCGCTGTTTAATGGTAGTAATTATTAATATTGGGCATGTAGGAGGAAGATATATTTACAATCAGTAGGATTAGACACACGAAATAGTACACAGATTGAATATATCCAACCCACAACTAATTTTTCACAATGGACTAATGAACAAAAGGCTACTGCACAAAGCAATTTTAAAGCCATGAATATGTTGTTCTGTTCATTAAATAGAAATGAATTTAATAGAGAGTCAGTTTGTAAATCTGCTTATGAAGTTTGGTGAACATTACAAGTCACGCATGAAGGAAATAATAAAGTTAAACAGACTAAGATATCAATGCTAATTAATCAGTTTGAGTTATTCAAAATGAACGAGAATGAAGCTATCTCCGATATGTATTGCAAATTCCAAGAGATAGTGCATTCATTAATAGCACTAGGAAAAACTTATTCTAAAGAAGACCAAGTCAGAAAAATACTTAGTTCATTAACTCCAGAATGGGATCAGAAAACCTTGGCGATTGAAGAAGCCAATAATGTTAGTGAAATGAAGACTGAGAATTTAATCGGGAATTTGATGTCTTTTGAAGGCCAATTACAGAAAGGAAAAGAAAATAAGCCAACTAAAAAGAAATCTATTGCATTTGAAGCGACAACAAACGGTTTTGACTCAAGTAGTGAAGATGATGAAAATTTTGCCATAATGACAAGAAATTTCAGAAAATTTCTGAAATATAAAGGAAGAAATAATTTTCAAAGAAACAGTCAAGAAAGTTCAGGAAGAAATGATGATCGATGTTGTAACTGCAACAAACCAGGCCGTATAAAGAGAAATATGTCCATATCCAGATAAATCAAATCAACAAATAGACAACAACAATTCATCGAAGAAAAGAAAGAGGGCTTACGCACCAACTTTAGATGATCCAGATTCATCATCAAGAGAAGATGAGCCAGAAACTGGAAATTCAAACATGTGTTTCACAGCGATTTAGACTTCGAAAAATATCGAAGAAATGGATCTAAAAACCAGGTATGCCTTAATTAATTTTTAATTTTTTGGATGTTTTGTTTGCTTTGTTTGATTGCTTTGTTATGAATTTGAAATTTAAACTTAAAAATTCAAAATTGAAATTTAAAATTCAAAATTGAAACTTGAATTTTGAAATTCAAAATAAAAATAAAGTAATAAATAATAAAATAAACTTTGGATGTTTGTTAGGATTAATATTAATTCAGGAAATAATAAAACTTGAAATATAAATAGATAATATAAAAAAAACTCAAAACAACATGTCTTTTGAAATTCTGCATATATGTCGACATACATAGAAGGGCATGTCGACATAAAATTCAAATTTTGAATTTCAAAAGTTTAAACTTTCAAACTTCCCTCCAACTTGTCACCAACTCCCATGGTCTGAAAAGTTTCCATTGATTTCAGAAAAGTTGTTCCCATTCAAACTCTATTTACATATCTATTCAATCTTATTCTCTCTTTCAAAAATCAAACTATTCTCATCATATCTATACTCTTCAAAACTCTCTAATGACCTCTACTAGCAATCCTTTAACAATGAGATTATCCAAAACCATCAAAGGATATTTCTACAATGATAAAGAAGCAATCAACAGCTATGTTGACTATGTAGTAAATGCAAAAGTCAATACGGGAGCTTTCGCCATCTTTGGAGACTTTCCATTTTACGATCTCCCTTCTCCTTTCGATCATAATGAAGTCTTAAGCTTGATTGACGCTCGGGATAACAATGAAGTATGTTACCCAAAACTCGTCAAAATGTTCTATGCAAATCTTAATTGTGGCTTTTACGAAAGAGATGAAAATCAATTATGGAGTAACGTAAAAGGAAACAAATCGTTCTAGATTGTCAAATTTTGGGTAATATCTTGAATTACAAAAGTACAGGGATAGATTTTTCGGAATTCGAAATCGATGAAATGGATTTGGAAACCTTTCATCACATATTTGAAAGCGATGCTCACTTGGAATTCAAAATTCGCTTTTTTGCCCAAAAACAAGAATCGTGAACCTCCTTCTTCAACATACCATCATTTCTTGTTCAGAATCTTCAACAATCCAACTCCCAAAGTCCAAAAAACAATCATTGCTATTATTGGTGGTTATGATGTCAAAAAACACTCTTTATTATAGAGTTTACCTTACTCGAATCTTTAAATATTTCGGAGTTGATCACAAGGGAGAAGAGTTTGTACCAAGAAAGGTGTTTGACTCCACAAATACACCTTATGCAAATTCAACTCACTTTTAAGCCTTATGAGACATTCGAAGACAAACAAGCTCGAATGCAACAAGAACAAGAGCCTATGGATATTCAAGAAGAAGAAGAAATTTCTTTGGAAAGTTTGGAGCGTCCACTCAACATTAGAACCATTTCCAAAGAGACGATTGTTCAAAATCAAATGAACATAGTCAAGACAAAAAGAAGCTCAAAAGGGTGCTTACTCATATGTTTAAGTTCATAGGCAAAATAGGAAGAAAACTTGAAATTTCATCTTCCACCTCATCATCCACTGAAATCTAAACCTATCTAGTTTAAGTTACCTTTAGTATTTGCTTTCAAATCTCGTATTTAGTCTCTCATAATTAGTTGGATGTATTTGCATCCAAGTTGAAATAAATGGTGTTTTATTTATGTCAAAACTATCTTTAAGTTATTGTAAAAACATTAAAATTAAATAAATTAAAATAATATAATAACAACTGCCTAAAAAATAAATTTTTCCAAAAAAATTATAATGTATGCCGACATACATATATCACTATGTCGACATATAACTATCAGGTTTTCGAATTTGTTCAACATTTAAAATTTAAATACCTAACTTATGTCAATTCAAATCCAATGAATTCCAGACCTTATATAAACCTATTTCTTCTAGAAAAAATATATTCTATCATTTACCCTTCCTCTCTAATCAATTCTTTTCTAAAAATATCAAATTATGGCAAATCCAATACATAATTTGAGTGAAAATCTTGAAGAAAATTTGAATTCTTTCGAGAACATCCTCCCCATAATTCTACGAAATCAACGTCATCTCGAATTAAGTCAAATAAAGATGGTAGAACAACAAGAGAAGCACTTTAATGAAATAACCCAAACTCGCCCTTACGGGAAAGCCCGGATTGAGTTGAGAACACGATAAATCAGAAGGCAAACAGAAGAACATTTCATTGCTGTTATGACAATTTACATCAGAGTACAAGAATATAACAGAGCATGAATAAATATTACATATTGGAAAATATCAGAGATTTAAAATTACAATGCAGCAGAAAATAATACATAACACAACTGAAAGAGGTACACGGATACAAAGCTTTCCGAATATAGCTCCAGCTGTAAATCCAGGATCCTATGAATATAATATCTGCAAAACCAAAACTACTAGCTGCCCGTGTAGAAAATATGGGCACCAAGTGTTTAGGTTAAAACAATAAACTCCAGCTCAGTCAAGGGACTGGTATGAGAACTAAAAAAGTTATTTAAAACTTTACTTTAGAAATAAAGTAAATCGAGAGGCCATGCCATATAACACGGAACGGGTTTTCTCCCAAGAATACCAGTGCATAAAACAGTTATAAATAGTGCAATGATTTTCGAAAAATGAAGCTATTATAAGACTAAGTCCCATCACACAATGCAACGCAAGCCAGAGGATAGAGTTTCCCTTATAATAGCCAAACATGCTTGGTATGTTTTAAAACAAATCATTTGATACTATTATAAGTGCATAGTGTTAAAAATAACTTCAAATATAAATGTATCAATCATAGACGGCATGAGTACCATATATCATGTCGCCATACTAGTTCTACAATTAAAACCGCACGATGTCGTATTGGAAATTGGATTTCCATCATGAACCAAGGCAAGGGATCGTCCTTACCGAATTCGAGACAATCTAGCCCATGTCTCAGGATCAGTCGCAACTGCACCTTGAGCGCCAAGGCTGGTCCGCACCTACGTTGGTGGATTAGTAATTCCTAAACAATACATTTCCCCGCCCTATGGGGCGTAAATATGGTCAGTATATCGACCATACCAAGAGCTACTAGGGACTCAAATCCGAGGTACCTCGCTATCCATTAAATAATATGCAACATCCACAGGAGTAAAATGTCTGGGCTCTATGCCATGACACCACTACTAGCTAGAAGGAAACGCATGTCCTCCCTGGGTCCTCTCCCGTTTTTGGTCTATACCGGGGTGTGAGGCTCGTGAATTAGCGTTATACACAAAGCTATGCTATTTAAAGTTGTGCTTTGATCATCAACCACAAGGCCCTGCTTTTCAACAAAAGCCTTGATCACATGCCACTCAGCATGCCACACTGTCACTCCATACCGTACCACTGATTTCTACCTATATATAACCTCTAAGCTCATACGTCCCAGAGAAGGGTGTTAAGCAAGAGAATAAATTCTCCGCCACCAAACAGATATATATTCAGCAGAGATCAATGAATACAGCATAATGGAAAACAATGTCAGACATACCATCCATTTGCAAGTCCGTTTTGGTTCTGAATGAAACCGGAGGCACTTTATTCCTCGTCCCATATGTCCAATACAGGAGAGAGGTCCACGCATATCCGGTCGATCTCCAAGTATGTCTGGACGATCACCACTTATTGCTTGTCTTGGGTATACAACACAATCAAGACATCAATAATCATCCAAACGATGTGAAGATCTCCGATCTTCAACCACCGTCTTCATCGTCGACTTATCGTCGTCATATCGGTTATTTAGAATGAGATAAACTTGGTCTTTCCGAATAACCCGCGTATTTTATAATCAATAATCAAGTGCTATAAAAAACACATTATACGCCTCATTCCAATTCTGAATATTCTTTTACTCAAATATTCATATCCTTTAGGAAAGGTTCCAATTAATTTTATCAAATATAAATTCTTTTAAATTTATACTTTAATCTTCCTTTGGATATCAATTCTAAACCAAATTAAGGTTTATCAACTAGTCAGGATTATAGAGCCTTACCGAAGTAATCATTTATTTATTAATCCCAATCCCAACCTATTCATCCCAAGGAGAAAAACAGGTAATAATCCATATCTAACACCCATGGTGTTATCGGTAAAATTAATTACCATTTCACGTTCAAATCTAATTAAAGACTTACTATCGCTTGTAGCAAAACGGGTAGTACTCCATTCTCGATTATTCCCCAAACTTGATAATTTAAATTATCACATTCACATTTCAATCTAATTAAAGATTAATTAAAACTCCACTTAGTTTTAATCTCCAAAAATCATTATTTAATGGTTATTCAACTTTAAGAGTTTAATCTTTTCTTTAACCGGGTTAAAGAACCAATGTCATTTAAAACATCGTTCACGGTAAACCCAAAATCATCTTCCATCAAAATGGAAATCATAACTAAACATAATCGATATAAATTCCTGTATCAAACTAATAATATAAATGGAATAATGGAAAAGCCTTTTAAATTCCATATATAGTAACAGTCATCCTTCACAGAAGCTCATTTCGATTATTAACAATCGAATTCCATTCAATTCCAATTATTAAATTGGAAATCTTTACTTTGGAAATTTTCCAATAAATCTTAATAAAAAGATTTATAACTTCCAAATCTTATTTTCACTGTTAATTCGGTTAAGGAACAATTGTCGTTTAAAACAGAGATCACGATAAACCCACAATCAACTTTCATTTTCAATTCCAATTAAATATTAACAAATTGGTAAACTTCCCCAAATATTAATTAAAAGATTTATTCTTTTCTCAACTGGATTTAAGAACAGTGTTATTGAAGAAACCATTCATGACAAACACAAAATCCAATTTGATATTAAATACAAGGCTTTGAATAGAAAATAATATTGGCTTATATTCAATATCAAATTCTACAACAATATTTACATCTTCCAAATTCCTCAACAATATCCGTATATTCACGGAATCCAATATCGAAATATTCCAAAAATAATTTCCACTCCAAATCCGCTACAATTTATGAATTGGAAAGCCCTGGTTAATTTAAAACCATTTCAAAATCCCATTTATTTATTTCTAAAAATAATTGGATTATTATTCTAGTTATTAATTAGTTCATTTTAATAAAAATGTATTTTTTTTCCTTTTCAAAAATGAAAATTTTCACCTAAAATCTTTCCAAATCATTTATTATGATTTTACATAATTTTACATAATTTTATTAAGGCCTTTTCAGTCGATTTCGATAAACGGTCATCGAACTACATCCATAGCGACCTTTTCAGAATTTGATTTGAACATATTTCCAAATCTAACCATTCAAATTTAAATCTCTTATATCCATTGAAAAGCTCTTTTTGATATGAACCCATTGGTTCCGGTTTTAGGAGAATCCAACGGTCGGATCTCCCGTTACGTCCATTTGAAGTCAATGGTCGAAATTCGCGAACGGTCACTGCGCGGCGCGTTCTATTCTGGCCATTAAATATATGTATAATATACATATATATATATATCACCAATTTCCATTTATAATATATTTTATAAATTGTTTATAAATTCGTTTTAAAACCATTCCAACTTAATTTTCAATTTTAAATCAAAACTGAATATTCTATATCATTATAATATTAAAATGATAATATTTTCAGAATATCATATTTTAAAATCAATTCCTTTTGATATTCATTATAAAATAAATAAAATCGATCGATAAACCCGTTCGAGTTAAAATGGCATATACGCTTAATTCGGCTCCATATATTTTAATATTTTCGTGTCCATCCAAAATCGGATATCAAAATCGTATTTTAATTATTCACTGAATATTATTTTATAATATTCATTATTTTAAAATACTCGTTATTTTAAAATATTCTTAGTTTTAAAATATTATCTATTTCCGAATCGGAATGTGACTCAATCAATTACCATATAATTTCAGTTATATGAATTTCATACATCACATGTATGCAAAAATAATGATAAATAATCATTTAATGTTCAAACATCATCCAGAGTGCAATTTACAACTGTATAAGCAATAAATAATTAAATAACGCTTATCACAGTCTGTCGATCTATCGATTGACATATAATTAAATTCAGGGGAGATGTGGATAAATTATCGTCCCTAGACCCATGTGGGGTTTCCAAACAACAACAGTCGATTCTAATTCAATCTGAATTAATTTTCTAATTAACCAATTTCACTGTTTAAATTATAAATAGATATTTATAATTAAATTTTGTCTACCACAAAATAATATTAAATCATTTTTAATATTTTAAACATTTCAGCATCACAATCAACACACAATACAGTCAATTTCACCATAATTCAATTTAAACAAACGTCCATGGTTTGTTCAATAAATAGTGTAAGGAGCTACTAAGCCCCGTCTGTAACCTAGTATATATTTAACTATAAAATAATGTGAGTGAGAAAGAGTTCTCGCTATCGGTTTCCACTCGGTCATTCTTTAAAGGACGGTCTAGATTCGAATTTGCCCTAAATTCTAACTAGCTCCAAATTGGGGCCCATTAGTCTTGTTGTGAAGCACTCGTCCCCACGATCGCAACGTGACTAAAATTGTTCGATTTGGACCTCATACGAAAAAGTTATGATATTAATTGAGTTAATTACATTATTTTTATAATTAAATAATAAATTAAGACCTTAATTACCCTCCATCTTGCCCTAACCTTCAGTAAACAAATTGAACCCATCCTCGTTTTGGAAAACCCACCTGCGCCGCCACGTCCGGTGACCGGACCCAGATCCGACCATCCCCCTCGACGCGCCGCCAAGCCCGCCACCACCGCCTGGAATTTGATTGAACTTGGCCATCCCCTCTCGCTGAAAAATGGATGCGAATCGACCGACTTTCGGGCACAAATTCAAGCGGCATTCTCTACGAAAACTGATCATATTGGTATCAGTAGAAAGAGCTGGAAAGCACTTCGATTTTCCCTTTAACAGATTTAAATTCTATTGTGTGGATTTGGAATTATTTTTGATCAAAATCCAGAGCTTTTCCGCCCTTCATTTCGCTCGGTGGCGGCTTTGACCACGGCTGGGAATAGATTAGGGTTTTGACTAGGTAGGGTATTTATATAAATTATGTATTTTATTTTAATTCCAAAAATAGTAGTTTTTCAATCCGAACTCCAAATCAAACCCAACGACTGTCGCCCTTAGCTAAATACCCCATTCCGGACACAATGGAATATGGTTCATAAGCTAATTCGATATTTTCGATAAATTTTTCTTTAAATTAAAATATAAATCAATTTATATTGTATTTGAACATACTTTTTAATTTACTGGGGTCATACTGACTCCAAAAATTAAAAAGTATGGGAAAAGGTGTTTTCCATGTAGCCTTGAAATCAAGGAAAGGGAGTGGTGGTAACCTTGTAGCCACAAAATCAAGGGTGTTTGGAGCGTTGTTAACCCTGTAGCGGTGAAATCAAGGGGATTGTACTTGGATATTGATAATAATAAAACTTTGTGCAATCCAGCATTGCGTGGGACTGGACGTAGGAGTAATCTGAACCAGTATAAAATTCGATGTGTTCTTTCCTTTTTCTGCATTTTATATTTATCTGTTTCTGTGTTTGTGTTGGATTCTGTGTCTATGATCATCGTTGTTGTGTGTGATTCATATAGTAAATCATATAAGTTTAAGATTTTCATAAATTCTCTGAAAACACTATTCACCCCCTCTCTATTGTCTGTTTTGCCTTAAGATCCGCATTTTGCATTCCCTAACAAATAGTTTTGCCTGATTCCTATTTTGTAACAACTCGAATTCCGACAGATCGAACTTTTTTCAAAAATCTCAATCTACCGAAACCTGAATTGACTTGTCTTGTATACAGCAGAAAAGACAAAGATATAAAATATATTAGAGCTCAAAAAATGTCTCATAGCGGAATAGAATAAAAAATAATATAATCAAACATAGCCTTACCAAGGTAATAATACTGCCTAAATAGTTTCCAAAGCTATCATATCTCTGCCACAAACCTAAACTACGAGTGTGTTGTAATTGATTTCATTGCATTTTCATATCACAACAAAGCTCTTTTTAGGCTTCAAGAAGGCAATTTCAAGCTCCAAAAATCTCCATATCGCTAAATTTCTTGTTGTTGATTCTCTTTTCATGTGAGTGAATCTCATAACTTCTAGTTGAAATTATTTACAAGTGGTATTCTCGGAATTTATTAGGTTTTTGAGATGATTTGATTCGATTCAGTGTAGTGGATTATTCCTGAGTTACATCCCGTATTCCTGAAAATGCAGTGTAGTAAAACAAGCATATCCTCCACGTTTCTTATCTGATTTAGCTCTTTTTTTTTTTTTTTGAAAACTAGACTCAATAAGCAACATTTTTTATTCAGAATTTTTTTTGAAATTTTGCCATTTGATAGGCCTGAAACAGATTTCGAAATGATGGTATAATTCAGTCTTTTGCCTAATTTTCTAAGCTGAAACTTGAAATTGTTTTAGTCATAACTTTTTCTTTTTTAATCGGAATTTGATAATTCTTAATGATTCAGAAAGATGAAAACCTAAGCTACAATTTTGTTTAATATGTTCTGCAAAAATTTTAAATTTTGTAAGCTAAAATCATTATTGTTTGTCGTTGTCATGTCGAATACATGCAGTATGCTGAGTTTTAGGCTGGTAGTAAAATGACCATAACTTTTTCGTTTTTAGTCGGAATTTGATAATTCTTGATGATTCGGAAAGCTGAAAACCTAAGATACAATTTCTTGTAATGTGTTTTACAAAAATTTTAATGTTTCCAAGTTAGAATCATCATTGTTTGTCGCTGTCCTGTCGAATATATGCAGTAGGCTGAGTTTTAGACTATTAGTAAAATAACCATAACTTTTTCGTTTTTAATCGGAATTTGATAATTCTTGGTTATTTGGAAAGCTAAGAACCTAATTTCGTTTAATGTGTTTTGCAAAATTTTGAAGTTTTCTGAGCTAAAAGCATCATTGTTTGTCGCAATCCTGTCGAATACATGCAGCAAGCTGAGTTTTCGATTGTTAGTAAAATGATCATAAATTTTGAAGTACTGATCGGAATTCAATTATATTGGACATTCTTGAAAGCTTGAATTATATGCATTAAAATTTTATTCATAGCGTTTAAATATCTTGCTGTTTAATAGCTCAAAATAGCAAATTTTGTCCGATGTCTTTTGTTTTGCTTCATGTTGTTGTGGCATTAGTTATTCCCAAACCACTTAAAATTGTTTTGCATCATTTTGGTGTTGGTAATCGTCATGTGAATAGCATTTCTAGAAAGAAAAGCCAAATTTAACTATGATTCACATTGAGTCGATGTCGTTTTAGGTGAAAATCGATGGTGTAATCTCATTAAACTTTGTCGTCTCTGTACACATTTTCAAAACTGGTTTTAATAAAATATTTCCAAATGATTTATGAAATTAGGGGAGAGCGTTTAGTCGGTTCGGTTTGTTTGGAGCTAAAAAAACTTAAACCGAATTGAAAAGGAAATTTTTTCTAACCAAACCGATCCGAACCGAATTAATTTCGGTTAATTCAGTCGGTAACCAATTTAACCTAACATGAAGAATGTATTAAGTTTCAAATGACGAATTCACTCAAGGTAAAACATAAATTCATGTTTGAAGAAATTTTACGTAGTAAAATTTATGTTTATGATAAGATTTAATTTATTTGCAACTTTCAATTTTTGTATTATACAGCTAAGCTAGTTATATAAAGCACTACAATATTGTTAAATAAAATACTAAATTGAAAGTTCGGTTAATTCGGTTAAACCGATAAGAAAAAAAAATTTACAAACCGAATTCAAACCGATTAGTTTTAAAACCGAACCAAACCGACTGAAATGAACCGGTTAATTCGGTTTGAACCGAATAATGCTCACCCTTATATGAAATTAACAACTAATTATATATATATATATATATTTCGTGTACTTTATTAACATAATACCTATTTTATTCCCGCTACAGAGGGAAAGATTTCTATGTTAATAATTACATATATTATTTGGAAAACTGTTTTATAACTTGCTTTCATCAATAGTTATTTTCTAAATTTATAACAGTACACACAAACTATTGCACTTTCGATAAGACGTGTTTGCAATTAAACGGTATGGTAAACCTTGTGGTTTGGGACACATCGGGATATAATATCTGTCAATTTCATACTTGTCAATCGAAACCAAATTGATGTTTCCCATGTTGGGTGTTTCCGTTGAAGTGGGGTATTCCTATGATCCTATGGGTTTTCTATGTTGCTTTGAGATTCCTAGTGTGTAGTATACTAACTTATGGTAAATCGATTAGTGAAACATGCGGTATAGGACGTATTGATTTCACTTTTCGAGTTACTATTCGTAAGTCTGTGACACATCTTGTTGTTGTGTCAGTACTGGACTCGAGAGAAGCCATATATATATATATGTATTTACTTGATCGAAGGGGTCAAATATACCCAACCAAGGCGGGTTGCGATAAAATTATGTAGGACTGAGATGAGTCATATACTCAACCGAGATAGGTTGTAGTATGGGTGCGCACCAGACCGAGATGGGTCATTGGGTTAATTATACTCGATCGTGACAGGTTGAGCCTACTTGATCATGGCGGGTCACAGTAGAAATTTGTTGGACGGAGACGGGTCTTCTTACTCGATCGAGGCAGAACATAGTGAATTGCATGTATAAAGTACTTGGAAAGTAATTTTGAAGATGTTGCAACTTGGTTGCAATAGGATCCATCCTTATAATTCACTAGTACAAAACAAGCTTGTTGCTTTGCCACATTTGCATCGGTTGTTAATAAAACCGAAGCAATTGGCACTATATGCTTCAGTTGTTTGTACAACCGATGCAAATGCAATGAAGCAAATGATGTGATTTCCAGTTGCTTCACTACTTTGCTTCGGTTGTACCCACAACCGAAGCATATAATGTCAATTTTTTCGGTTGTATTAACAACTGATGCAAATGAGGCGAAGCAATTATGCAAATTTGCTTCTATTCTTCTTACAACCGAAGAAAACAATGTTACTTGCATCGGCTCCGTAAGAACCGAAGCAACTATGGGGAAGCAAATATTCTTATTTGCATCGGTTTCTTAGAAGCCGAAGTAAATGCATCAAAGCAATTGTAAATCAATAAAAATGCACATATAAATTATTATAAACAATAGCTTACATATGTTTGTATTTATAATTTATTATTATTAATGATTATCAATGAACACTTTACATCCGGTAATTAATTATTATAAATAATCAATAATTACACTTAACAATTAATAAGTAAATAGATAATTACTATTAATTAATTATTAATTATTAATCAATATTAAATTAGCAATGTTAAATAGCTAAATTTTTAATAATATTATAAATAATTTTTAATTACTCATTATTATAAATAATCAATAATTATTTTCAATAAATAATAATTTTTATAATTAATTTTATAATTAGAAAATTATAGTTAATATTTATTAATTACATTTAATAATTAATAAATTAATTAATAATTGATATTAAGTAATTAATTAATAAATAATATATTATATAACAATTACCATTAAGTAATACTTAATTATTATTAATTAAGACTAATATTTGATAATTAATAATAAAGTTTGATACTTATGAAGTGACATTAGTATAATAATTATTGTAATGACCCAGATTTTCGTAACATCGGAGTTGACTATATACATCATACGTCCAACCCAAATATCGCGAAAATACGAAACATTTTTTTTAGAAGAAAGAGATAGAAGAAGAACAGAAACAATAACACAGAATCTCACATCGCAGCGGAACAAAATATAATATATCATATCTTTGAAATACAAAATTTGTACTGTATACACATATCATTATCAGAGTAAAGCACTTACAACACAGCGGAACAAAACTATGACTAGATAACGCTGAAGCCTCCTGCTCCAAGCTCCTTTAGATATATCTGAAAAATCCTGAACTACTTGACTGCCCGTACAAATTTAGGCACCCAAGAGTTTAGGTAGAACAAAACAAATAAACTCTGGGTCAGTCATGGGACTGGTATGAGTAAACAGTTTAAAACAGTTTCAGAAAACTAAATGATATCTCATAAGACCACGCCGTATAACACGGAACGGGTTTTTCCCTTATGAGAATCCAAACGCTTGATTTAACTTTCAAATCCCTTTTGGAAGGAACGATAATCTTTATATCAAAACTCTTTTGATATTATAATAATGTCTAAATCAAGTAGATAACAATCTAGTGGAACGTTTGCATCTCACGTTCCACATATATATACAAATCATAAACCGCAAGCACGTATTGGGTAATGGGTTTCCAACTATGACAAGGTATGGAACTACCTTCCGCTGGTATATCTCTAGAGGAGAATACACCGAGTTCAACAAGAACATCTTGCAACTCAGCCACACATGACCGACCAATCATTTCGCTTGAGTGTATCGAACGTATATCACCAACGGTTGGGATCAGCAAACGTTTCCCGAATGGGACAGCATCGACAATAGATTTTTAGAAATAAATGAAACTCTATATCAGGTGATTATACACCCTAATAGGTGCGACCTACATAGCCATGTTGCCTGCCCGATTTCTGTCATTTACCGGTTGATGAGGCTAGAAGCTACGCTTTATCATCACACCAGATTTACTTCGAATGCCACATCGTCAAATCCATCAAATCACCGATTGACGTCCTCAACAGTACATTACGTGTTAGCTAAAAGAAGTTTCCTTCTCTGCTTCCACTCTTGGTACGGTTGAAGAAATCAATGTACGTGACCTTTCTGGAAATACTCTGTCAAACATTCATCCATACAAGTCACCCAGGAACAGGATGAGCCGAAGGTACTATTTCTATTAATAGAAAAGGTCCTTGCACTCTACTCCGTCTTCGATTATCTTTATATAATCTGATTCGCAACGCTACTGCCAATACGGAGTGGTTCTTCGGATAATAATCCAACCAGTCTCTCCATATTGACAACGATGGTCAAAACTTCGATAGTCTGTGATTTAACTATCGAATAAAAACAAGTGTTTCGATAATCGATGATTTAACTTTCGAATAAAAACAAGTGTTCATCCAATTATCAACCAATTACTAAGCCCTTAATTAATATTCCATTAATTAAATCTCTTCTCTATTTCTTATCAATATTTGTTAACCAAATATTTTCAATAACCATATTGGCCTTATACGTTATTTGGAAAACATTTCCATATATCGCCTTCCTTTATTTTCTAAACTTTAGAAAATATATGCTATTTATAATTGGAAAATATTCCAATTTACTTATCTCTTTCCCAATCTCGTTTATTTCTATACTTAGGAAATATTCTATATTCTATTTCCAAGCTTACGTTTCATTTGGGTTAAAACGGATGTTGTGTAAAACATCGTTACGACAACCCAAATACTATATTCAACTAACTCTTATCCAACATTGATCTTCGAGCCTGAAATCTTACTATTTATTTGTTAATAATGAAATCAATCAAGTTGGGGTATAACTACCTCTCAGACCTTGACTGAATAACATTTATAACGTCAAAACAGATAAGACTACTTACTCGAACAATCAATAACATACAACTACTTCTTTACCTTTAAACACATATACACTTTTTCTTTCTATTCTTACTAGATTTTATTCTTATACTTCCTTTTTGATTATACTATTCTATTTCTAAGTTCGTTTTCTTACCGACTTCTATATATATCGATACGTTGATTTCTAACTATCAAATTATCTTAAAAATATTCTATCTCCTTAAATTCCCGGAAAAATTCGCCATAACCTCCTTTGTACCGGGAGCATCGGGAAAATCCCCAAACTGCCACACAGGCCTTCTCCAATTAAAAGAAAAGCCAAGCGGCTAGCCGATACGGCGCATAAAATCCCATATATGAATTAAATACGTACTTTTTTGTCGGGCATTCTATTTATATATCTTCTAACACTTTATTCCAAACCTGTCTCCTGTATATTTATACCTGTCCAATCTATTTTAACTATACCAATCATTTTAACTAAATTTGTTAAATAAATTTGTTACTTAACTCTTCAGTCTATTTGAATTCTATATTCAAATTCTATAGTTAAACTCCATTTGAACTCTATTATTCAAATTCTATAGTTAAACTCCATTTGAATTCTATTATTCAAAATTCTATATTCGAAGTCTATTTGAATTCTCTTTATTCAAATTCTATATTCAAATATATTTGAATATCTCTGCATTATTTATAAACAACGTTTATAACTTTACTTAAAATCCCACATTATATATTTATAAACAAAGTTTATAAATTCAATTCAAATCCCATCTTTTTGATTTATAAACAAAGTTCATAAATTCCATTCAAATCCCACATTTTGATTTATAAACAAAGTTCATAAATTCCATTCAAATCCCACATTTTGATTTATAAACAAAGTTCATAAATTCCATTCAAATCCCACATTTTGATTTATAAACAAAGTTTATAAATTCCGTACTTGTTTTATATATTCAAACAAGTTAATATTTTGCCTAGTTCATTAAAAATTCAAATTCTATTTATAAAAATAGAATTCACTTTTTAAATCTCAAATACCCTTTCAGGGTATTTTATAAATCAATATCCCAAGCCCCAGTGATATTTAAACAATCAAATCAACCAATTTTCAATCATTTGATTTTTTAACACATCATATATGAATATATATGAAATCAAACAACAAATAGAATATATATATTTTTGAGGAATCCAGTTGGATTCCTCCAACCTGTTTTCCTGCATCCACAGATGTTAGTCAACAAAATAATACCCATCCTGCTTCGAGGCAGGATATCGCGGTATGAAGGTCATCCACTAATCATAGCGTGGGGCGTATAGGGTAATCATCCGCTATGGTACCGCGGGCATCTGCTAATGAGACTGCGGGAATCCAACCAATCATCAACCCAATATATATATATATATATATATATCCTAAATAACTAATATATATTTTAAAACCATCAGACAGCGTTCAAACAAGCACAAACAATTATTTTTAACTATATAAAAATAATTCAATAAAAGGTGAGATTTACTCACCTTGTCTTTATTTTGATCCATTCTGATTCAAAATTCAATCCCATTGCGTAATTGACGGTATTAAGAATTCAACATAATTTGTTTCGCCTTCGAATTTGGTAACGTATGACATATGTAAATGCATTATAAGTTTAATTTTATTTAACGATCAAATGATTATTTAATTAAGCTAACCATTTAAATAAGTAAATAAAATTCTTCTATGTAAATTTAAATTCTAGAACATATACCTTATTTCCGTGCAACCCTCTCGACCAAATACGAAGCGAACTCCATAATCATTGACTCACTTTCATAGAAATGAGTCCAAATATTTTACCCAAACCCTTCTCGGCATTTCGTCGAACACCTTACTAGCAGCCTGCCAATCCCTTCTATCATCACCACTATAGATGTGCCACACAATATCAATCAACCCGACACTGTCCATAGCTCAGCTCATTCACCCCTCAAAACCAAATATCAACTCCAAGTACAGGCTCCGCATGTTTCCATCTTCCATCTCTTCACTTCATATCGATTCTTTCAACTTCCATCTGTTTCTCGATGAACCCATCTCCTTCCTTGTTCCCTTGAAGGACAACGCATCAACAAGAACCCAACGTCGTGCTTCAGACTTAAATTTCCTAGTTCGAACTCGAACCTACTGACCTCAGGAAACATCGCACCCCTCTCCAAACTACTATAGCATTCCACCATCACTCACTGAAATCGTGATTGGCGATAACCCTAGGACGTTGCTCCACTAGCCGCGTTCACATGCCACAACAGCACGACTTCGGTTCTCTCCACCCTTTGCAGTTCGATTCAATTGTTGGGGAAAAAATCGCACTTATGAGGAGCACGCGGGTTTGAAGATCCAACCCAAACAAAAGCAGAGACTCCGATTTTCGATTTTAGGAAGTAAAAGAACTGGCACTATTTCGGTTTGTGAGGAAAGAGGGACCTCGCGATTCCTCTTGCTGAGCTTTCGGTTGATTTTGCAAATGTAGGAGGGGCGACACTCTTTTGAGAATGAGTTATTATTGCAGTGAATCGACCATTTTAATTTTTGAAGTTTTGGTCTTCATTTTCAGTTGTCAAGAATTACAGAGGGATGTCATGTTTTTATAAGTGAAAAAAAAGGACGTGGTTTGATTTGAGCGGAAGGAAAGGAGTGGTAAATAACAAAGAGGAGGTGTCCATTTATTTACCTTTAATTTTATTAAATTTTTATTTAAATTAAACTGGTATCCTTTAATTAAAAATACACACTGATTCTGACTCCCTTTCTGAACCCAACAAATGACATTCCTAGGGTTTAACCACCATTCCAGACCCATTGGAACAGGTCACGAAGTTCAATTCGATCGTCTGTGGAAGATATAAATTTAAACTGATATAAATTTAATTCAAAACAATCAATTAAATTTCAAACTATTTATTCTCCTCGATAATATTCAAATATTATTACCGTTAAAATTTCATATTAATTATTTGAACTGTTTTCAATTCAAATAAAGATTTGAATTCAACTAAATCCATTTTCTTATTCTGATAATTAAATATCTTCAATATTAAATTGAAATTGATTTTTTTAATCGATAACTCCCTATAAAAATTGATTTATTTACTTAACTCAATATCTAAATCCATATTAAATATTTTAAAATTTACCCATAAGGATCCGGGTCATTACAATCTTCCCCACTTAAAATAATTTCGTCCTCGAAATTGCTAAGGTAGGAAAAGTGCTACCAACCCATTAACTTTTCAGAACTTATTTATGTTGATACTCAACATTTCAAACTTCCTCTCGTAACTCTCTTTCGAATAAATCACTATTCGATAACTCCTCCCCTCGAATAATTATATTCGATTATCTCTCTATCGAATAACTAGATTCGAAAACCCTTCTTCGAATAAACTATATTCGATTTACTCTATTCAATTTACTCTTATCAGTTAACCCTATCAATTTACTCTATTTGATTAGCTCTTTTCACTTAACTCCTTCCGAACAAGCTATATTCGATTTACTTCTTTAACTCTATTCGAATAAACTATATTCGATTAACTCCATTCGCTTGATTCTAGATCGCAGCGATCACAATGGTTACGCCCGATTCCCTCAGGAAACATCCGACCGCCCTAGGCTATCTGCAGCCCTGCGAATTACGCTAGCAGTCGTACGAAATGGCAACTTATCCTGAGTAACTATGTTTGACTAACTCTATCTCAATAACTATATTCGATCAACTTTAATTGAATAACTAACATTCAATTAAATCCTAATTCGACTAACTATGTTCAATTTACTCTATCTGGTTAACTCAAAATTTTAATAACAAATATTCGATAAATTCTAATTGAATAACAAATATTCAATTAACTCTACGGATTAACCCTAACTGATTAACTCTAACTGGTTAATTCTTTCTCTAATCGATTTATTCTAACTCTAATCGATTATTTTTATCTCTAATCGACTTCTCTTATTCGAATAACTCCTATTGGATAACGTTTATTCATTTATAAAGATTTACTTTTAGTAACGGTTCTTCACTTTATAAATGTTTTTTTTCTTTAATAACGTTACTTCACTTATACAAGTATTGCATACCCCTTCTATTTAAAACTATCGGTGTTAAAAACCAATATCTCTTCTCTATATAAGTTTGGACTTATATATTCCATTTATCAAATGATAAATATTTAATTTAATTTATAAACTGTTATTTATAAATTAATCTTTTCTATTTATCTATTAAAAACAGATTCCCATTTTCTATTCATCTTCTGATTATTCCTTTGATTAAATTCTATTTATTTAACAAATAAATATCTCATCTATACCATTCTATTTATTTTCTATAAATAAATATTTCCATTTAATCTATTTGTAAATGTTTTACAAATATTCCCTTTTATTTGTTTGCACATAACTCCCTTTGTATTTGTGTTACAAATATATTTCCTTTTATCTCTTTTGGTTTTTCCTTTATTCACACCCAATTCATATTTCATTCACATTGATTTTACTCAATTTATTTATTTCGATCCATTTAATTTACTTAAGTTAAATTTAATTTTAATCATTCAAATTCCCATTAACTAGTTGCTAATTAACCGTTTTGTCTATTTCACCCTTTTTATTTGAATATAACTTGTTTAAATGTATGTCAACTTAATTATAACTAATCTAATTATATTTTCAACTCGAGTTATATATTCGATTTCGAATATAAATCCTCAATCTCTTTCACTTATCCAAAAACCCAATTTCGATTCAAATTTCCTTTAACTAATTATTTTCCAATTTAGTTAATTCTATTTAACCATTTAAAATATGATTTTTGTCTTAAAAATCATTTCACTTACTTCACTGGAGTTCATATTTATTTTATATCTCCAGTATGGATTTTTCTAATGCCAATTCGGATTTTATTTCCTAAAAATCCTTTTATTTATTTAATTAAACCGTTATGGTTTTATAATGGTTCTGGCGCTGCTTTTCTAAAAATTTGATTTTGATATAACTCAAAATCTATATGACGAAATCCAGATTTTTCTCTTTCATTATAAAACTATTATTCAACCGGTCCCGACGATTCTTGTTTCAAAGAATTCCGACTTCAATTGAGTTCTGTATACTAAATTGAAGTTCGAATCGCCAATTTACGAACTGCCGCGCTATGGCGAGCTCGTTTTAATTATATTTATAAATATAAACGTTTTAACTTTGTTTATAATAAATTCAACTCCATTCTGATATATTTTTAATATATATCCAATCCATTTCACATAATATTTCCGATCTATTTCACTTCTAATATTCAAATTCCATTTGAATTTCTTTATTCCAACTCATTTGAATTTCCTTCTATTCAATTTCTATTTGAATTTTCTTCGATTCAAATTCTAATTCAATTTCCTTATCTTCAGATTCTATTTGAATTTCTTATCTTCAATTTCTATTTGAATTCCTTTATTCAAAAATCCATCTGAAATCCTTTGTTCAATTTAAATTCTATTTTAACTCCTTTATTCAATTTCTATTTAAATTCCTTTGTTCAATTTCTATTTAAATTCCTTTGTTCAATTTCTATTTAAAATCCTTTGAATTTAAATTCTATTTGAACTCCTTTATTCAATTTCTATTTCAAACTTTATATTTTCTTTGAAATTCTATTTAACCAAATTCCATTTGAATTCTAATATTCAAATCTCTATTTGACTTTTCTTTATTCAAATCCATTTGAATTCCCTTGAATTCAAATTCCATTTCAATTTTTCTTATACAATTTCTATTTTAATTTTCTTTATTCAAATCCTATTTTAATTTCTATGTTCAAATTCTATATTTGAATTCCCTTATACTTTACTTCTATTTGAAATCTGTATTCCAATTCCCATTTCACTTCCTTTGAAGTAATATAAATATATACATATTTTTATATCTATCCCAAATTCAAAACATTTGAATTTTCAAACAACTTGTTTCTTTTCAAACAAATTTCCATCAAACACTTTTCTAAGGCAGCAATTTATCACTTAGAAACTCGAAAATGAACACTGATGATGTTGCGACCATCATCAGAATTATTTCCCAGCTACTGAGTGAGTTCAGTGCTATATTACTTGATATTCATTTAGAGAAATATTTTCCAAACTCCCAGGATTTTAATTCTGAATTCTGGTTGGAATTCAATTTTAATTCATCTCGTTTGTATATCTTATTTCTATACAAATTCCACTTGGTTATATATAACTATTTCATTTCTTATAATCTTATTCGATTATAATCCTAACAATCAACTCAACCATTTAAAACAATATCGTGTCCAATCTTCTGTTCAAGTGTTTATAAACTCCTATCGACATCGTGGCGTCCCACGATTCGACCAAAATTTATAATGTACTCAACAGACTAGTCAACACAATATAAAACAGTTTTTATATCAAATAACAAATACGCTCTCTCGTATATATATATATATATATACACTCAACTCATTCTAGGATACTACTGATCCTATCTCTAATGAGCACATTCCAACAAGCCTAGGTATTCGCTCAACCTAAGCTCTGATACCAACTGTAATGACCCAGATTTCCGTAACATCGGAGTTGACTATATACATCATACGTCCAACCCAAATATCGCGAAAATACGAAACATTTTTTTAGAAGAAAGAGATAGAAAAAGAACAGAAACAATAACACAGAATCTCACATCGCAGCGGAACAAAATATAATATATCATATCTTTGAAATACAAAATTTGTACTGTATACACATATCATTATCAGAGTACAGCACTTACAACACAGCGGAACAAAACTATGACTAGATAACGCTGAAGCCTCCTGCTCCAAGCTCCTTTAGATATATCTGAAAAATCCTGAACTACTTGACTGCCCGTACAAATTTAGGCACCCAAGAGTTTAGGTAGAACAAAACAAATAAACTCCGGGTCAGTCATGGGACTGGTATGAGTAAACAGTTTAAAACAGTTTCAGAAAACTAAATGATATCTCATAAGACCACGCCGTATAACACGGAACGGGTTTTTCCCTTATGAGAATCCAAACGCTTGATTTAACTTTCAAATCCCTTTTGGAAGGAACGATAATCTTTATATCAAAACTCTTTTGATATTATAATAATGTCTAAATCAAGTAGATAACAATCTAGTGGAACGTTTGCATCTCACGTTCCACATATATATACAAATCATAAACCGCAAGCACGTATTGGGTAATGGGTTTCCAACTATGACAAGGTATGGAACCACCTTCCGCTGGTATATCTCTAGAGGAGAATACACCGAGTTCAACAAGAACATCTTGCAACTCAGCCACACATGACCGACCAATCATTTCGCTTGAGTGTATCGAATGTATATCACCAACGGTTGGGATCAGCAAACGTTTCCCGAATGGGACAGCATCGACAATAGATTTTTAGAAATAAATGAAACTCTATATTAGGTGATTATACACCCTAATAGGTGCGACCTACATAGCCATGTTGCCTGCCCGATTTCTGTCATTTACCGGTTGATGAGGCTAGAAGCTACGCTTTATCATCACACCAGATTTACTTCGAATGCCACATCGTCAAATCCATCAAATCACCGATTGACGTCCTCAACAGTACATTACGTGTTAGCTAAAAGAAGTTTCCTTCTCTGCTTCCACTCTTGGTACGGTTGAAGAAATCAATGTACGTGACCTTTCTGGAAATACTCTGTCAAACATTCATCCATACAAGTCACCCAGGAACAGGATGAGCCGAAGGTACTATTTCTATTAATAGAAAAGGTCCTTGCACTCTACTCCGTCTTCGATTATCTTTATATAATCTAATTCGCAACGCTACTGCCAATACAGAGTGGTTCTTCGGATAATAATCCAACCGGTCTCTCCATATTGACAACGATGGTCAAAACTTCGATAGTCTGTGATTTAACTATCGAATAAAAACAAGTGTTTCGATAGTCGATGATTTAACTATCGAATAAAAACAAGTGTTCATCCAATTATCAACCAATTACTAAGCCCTTAATTAATATTCCATTAATTAAATCTCTTCTCTATTTCTTATCAATATTTGTTAACCAAATATTTTCAATAACCATATTGGCCTTATACGTTATTTGGAAAACATTTCCATATATCGCCTTCCTTTATTTTCTAAACTTTAGAAAATATATGCTATTTATAATTGGAAAATATTCCAATTTACTTATCTCTTTCCCAATCTCGTTTATTTCTATACTTAGGAAATATTCTATATTCTATTTCCAAGCTTACGTTTCATTTGGGTTAAAACGGATGTTGTGTAAAACATCGTTACGACAACCCAAATACTATATTCAACTAACTCTTATCCAACATTGATCTTCGAGCCTGAAATCTTACTATTTATTTGTTAATAATGAAATCAATCAAGTTGGGGTATAACTACCTCTCAGACCTTGACTGAATAACATTTATAACGTCAAAACAGATAAGACTACTTACTCGAACAATCAATAACATACAACTACTTCTTTACCTTTAAACACGTATACACTTTTTCTTTCTATTCTTACTAGATTTTATTCTTATACTTCCTTTTTGATTATACTATTCTATTTCTAAGTTCGTTTTCTTATCGACTTCTATATATATCGATACGTTGATTTCTAACTATCAAATTATCTTAAAAATATTCTATCTCCTTAAATTCCCGGAAAAATTCGCCATAACCTCCTTTGTACCGGGAGCATCGGGAAAATCCCCAAACTGCCACACAGGCCTTCTCCAATCAAAAGAAAAAGAAAAGCCAAGCGGCTAGCCGATACGGCGCATAAAATCCCATATATGAATTAAATACGTACTTTTTTGTCGGGCATTCTATTTATATACCTTGTAACACTTTATTCCAAACCTGTCTCCTGTATATTTATACATGTCCAATCTATTTTAACTATACCAATCATTTTAACTAAATTTGTTAAATAAATTTGTTACTTAACTCTTCAGTCTATTTCACCTTCATATTTATCCAAATCTATTATCTTCTATTATTCAAATCCTATAATATAAATCCCATTTGAATTCTCTTTATTCAAATTCTATATTATAGCCCCATTTGAATTCTATATTCAAATTCTATAGTTAAACTCCATTAGAATTCTATTATTCAAATTCTATAGTTAAACTCCATTTGAATTCTATTATTCAAAATTCTATATTCAAAGTCTATTTGAATTCTCTTTATTCAAATTCTATATTCAAATCTATTTGAATATCTCTGCATTATTTATAAACAACGTTTATAACTTTACTTAAAATCCCACATTATATATTTATAAACAAAGTTTATAAATTCAATTCAAATCCCATCTTTTTGATTTATAAACAAAGTTCATAAATTCCATTCAAATCCCACATTTTGATTTATAAACAAAGTTCATAAATTCCATTCAAATCCCACATTTTGATTTATAAACAAAGTTCATAAATTCCATTCAAATCCCACATTTTGATTTATAAACAAAGTTTATAAATTCCGTACTTGTTTTATATATTCAAACAAGTTAATATTTTGCCTAGTTCATTAAAAATTCAAATTCTATTTATAAAAATAGAATTCACTTTTAAATCTCAAATACCCTTTTAGGGTATTTTATAAATCAATATCCCAAGCCCCAGTGATATTTAAACAATCAAATCAACCAATTTTCAATCATTTGATTTTTTAACACATCATATATGAATATATATGAAATCAAACAACAAATAGAATATATATATATATATATATATATTTGAGGAATTCAGTTGGATTCCTCCAACCTGTTTTCCTGCATCCACAGACGTTAGTCAACAAAATAATACCCATCCTGCTTCGAGGCAGGATATCGCGGTATGAAGGTCATCCACTAATCATAGCGTGGGGCGTATAGGGTAATCATCCGCTATGGTTCCGCGGGCATCCGCTAATGAGACTGCGGGAATCCAACCAATCATCAACCCAATATATATATATATATATATATATATATATCCTAAATAACTAATATATATTTTAAAACCATCAGACAGCATTCAAACAAGCACAGACAATTATTTTTAACTATATAAAAATAATTCAATAAAAGGTGAGATTTACTCACCTTGTCTTTATTTCGATCCATTCTGATTCAAAATTCAATCCCATTGCGTAATTGACGGTATTAAGAATTCAACATAATTTGTTTCGCCTTCGAATTTGGTAACGTATGACATATGTAAATGCATTATAAGTTTAATTTTATTTAACGATCAAATGATTATTTAATTAAGCTAACCATTTAAATAAGTAAATAAAATTCTTCTATGTAAATTTAAATTCTAGAACATATACCTTATTTTCGTGCAACCCTCTCGACCAAATACGAAGCGAACTCCATAATCATTGACTCACTTTCATAGAAATGAGTTCAAATATTTTACCCAAACCCTTCTCGGCATTTCGTCGAACACCTTACTAGCAGCCTGCCAATCCCTTCTATCATCACCACTATAGATGTGCCACACAATATCAATCAACCCGACACTGTCCATAGCTCAGCTCATTCACCCCTCAAAACCAAATATCAACTCCAAGTATAGGCTCCGCATGTTTCCATCTTCCATCTCTTCACTTCATATCGATTCTTTCAGCTTCCATCTGTTTCTCGATGAACCCATCTCCTTCCTTGTTGCCTTGAAGGACAACGCATCAACAAGAACCCAACGTCGTGCTTCAGACTTAAATTTCCTAGTTCGAACTCGAACCTACTGACCTCAGGAAACATCGCACCCCTCTCCAAACTACTATTGCATTCCACCATCACTCACTGAAATCGTGACTGGCGATAACCCTAGGACGTTGCTCCACTAGCCGCGTTCACATGCCACAACAGCACGACTTCGGTTCTCTCCACCCTTTGCAGTTCGATTCAATTGTTGGGGAAAAAATCGCACTTATGAGGAGCACGCGGATTTGAAGATCTGACCCAAACAAAAGCAGAGACTCCGATTTTCGATTTTAGGAAGTAAAAGAACTGGCACTATTTCGGTTTGTGAGGAAAGAGGGACCTCGTGATTCCTCTTGCTGAGCTTTCGGTTGATTTTGCAAATGTAGGAGGGGCGACACTCTTTTGAGAATGAGTTATTATTGAAGTGAATCGGCCATTTTAATTTTTGAAGTTTTGGTCTTCATTTTCAGTTGTCAAGAATTACAGAGGGATATCATGTTTTTATAAGTGAAAAAAAAGGACGTGGTTTGATTTGAGCGGAAGGAAAGGAGTGGTAAATAACAAAGAGGAGGTGTCCATTTATTTACCTTTAATTTTATTAAATTTTTATTTAAATTAAACTGGTATCCTTTAATTAAAAATACACACTGATTCTGACTCCCTTTCTGAACCCAACAAATGACATTCCTAGGGTTTAACCACCATTCCGGACCCATTGGAACAGGTCACGAAGTTCAATTCGATCGTCTGTGGAAGATATAAATTTAAACTGATATAAATTTAATTCAAAACAATTAATTAAATTTCAAACTATTTATTCTCCTCGATAATATTCAAATATTATTACCGTTAAAATTTCATATTAATTATTTGAACTGCTTTCAATTCAAATAAAGATTTGAATTCAACTAAATCTATTTTCTTATTCTGATAATTAAATATCTTCAATATTAAATTGAAATTGATTTTTTTAATCGATAACTCCCTATAAAAATTGATTTATTTACTTAACTCAATATCTAAATCCATATTAAATATTTTAAAATTTACCCATAAGGATCCGGGTCATTACAATTATATTTAAAATATTATTAATTAATAGTGACTATTTGAAGATTACTAATTAATAAGTATTAACTAACAGTTAATAAATATAATTGACAAATTGAAAGTAATTAATAAATAATGAATAATAGCCCAAAAACTAGAAGTAAATTAGTAAAATGTTGTTGCTAAACTAAAAATTAGTAAATAAATGTTAATAATATATATATATATATATTATTGTAAATAAGTAATAGTAAATATATTTAATAACAGTTTATTTTTTTGTAACCGCGTTTAATTAAAATGAAATAATAGTACAGAACTCTAAATACATCCAAATTTAATAATATGATACTAGCAAATATTTATTAACTGGTAATAACAATTAAGTAATACTTAATTATTACTAATTATTGTAATGAACCGGAATTTTTGGCATTTAAAATTTATTTGATTTATTGTTGGAAATTTAGGTTTATACCTTTATTTGATTTTAATTTAAAATCTAATCTAGTTTATTTCGGTTTTAAATAGATTAGTAAGTTAAAATTTAATTTATATGTAAACCTAGATATTTTGTTAATTTAAACATTATTAGCCTATTAAACTAGTACCTTAATATTGTAAACTTTGATTTGATAAATTTTAATCTATTTTATTTTACTTGTCTCGAATT
Source organism: Allium sativum (assembly GCA_030737875.1). Taxonomy (NCBI): domain Eukaryota; kingdom Viridiplantae; phylum Streptophyta; class Magnoliopsida; order Asparagales; family Amaryllidaceae; genus Allium; species Allium sativum. The sequence goes on from CM060923.1 coordinate 257,658,045, forward strand.
TGATTTTAATTAAGTGTTAGTAATAGTTTAACTAATTAAATTATATGGTTTGTGAAATCAAACGATGTTAGTGATATTTTAAACTAATTGCATATGTTGCTGAGAGATTTTTAAATTCGATTTTTAATTTAACATGAGTCTTATTTACCATTAACTTTAGATTTGAATTTATTTTTAATTAATTTAAGTTTGAATTTGGTTTTTAAATTAAATTCTAGATATGCATTTGGAAAAAAAATATTAAATACTAGTTTGGGTTATATACAAAGAATAATATTGGTATGTACTCTTTAACAATATTGCTTAATAACTTCTATGCCACTTGTTAATCTTGGTTGATGTAAATTGACATTCGTAAATAAAAATTCTGAGAGATTTTGTACGTGTCCCCATTTTACTTTTTTCACACGTACCTTTCCTTTATACAAAGACCGAGCCCTTCTTTCTTTGTCTTCATTCTTCTTGCAACCGAATGTTTTCCCCTAAATCAAAAATTAGCGTCCATGGCTTCCTCCGTAATCTTTGCTCCCTTCTCATAATCGTTTCCCAAATTGAATACCGAAAGCTGGCGGCCACCTTCTCAGTTCGCTCCTCCATACCCCGAGCCACTTCAGCATAATTCGTTATCACAGCTCATGGCCAAATCAAACCGCTTTGCCCTCTTCGTTCCATCGCCGTCGTCTTTAGCACTCGCCACCTAATGCTTGGCCAACGATTTCCCTTATTCAACCTTCCGCTGTCAAGCAACAACCGCTGTTGTCCATAGCCGAAGCTCGCAACAGACAGCGCCACAAACGAATCCGAGTATTCGCTGCTCCTATCCCTGTACCTCAGCGTTGTTGTCGTCCATCACCACTAATATCGCCGCTGGTTCAAGTGAGTTTCATAGCTGGCGATTGACTTCATTTTTAAGTGCCTTAACCTCAATAGAACCCAAATACGATAGTAGGGATGTTATGATTTATATTTCGGATATTTTCCTATTTTGCTGACCTTTAGCATTGTTGTGAGACCCCCTGAAGCTGCAGGCTTCACTGTCTTCCCTTGCGTTTACATGTATTTGTTATTGTCATACTCTTAAACCCATTAGCTTGTTGATATCCATATCTGACTATTCAGTTTTGTAGTAGCTTGCATGGTACATTTCTGGACCAAGATACTTTGACATTTGCCTGACATCGAAACAATTGGTTATTTCCTATTATTTTGTGTTGATTGGCCATGATCATTTGAGCCGGTTTATTTGGGCTAGGGAAGATCGTTTCCGTCTTTGTTGTCCTCAACCGAAGCTCTTCCAATTTTGGTTTCATTTATCCATGTTTCATTCTAATTTTGGTATGTACTTATGTGCATGGGAAATGTTGCATGGTATGCTTGGCTTCAATGAGAAAACTTAACCGTTGGAGGATAGGTTGAAAACAAAAGAAACTAAAATAGGAAAATTAACAGAATGCCTTTTGATCCTTTTTAGGAAGGTCTATTGAAATGCATACAGTTTATTTAATTTCTGTCATTGGCAACAATCCTATTAATGATGTGTATTCCTTCCCAGTTTCTTCTTCCATTTGTTAAATTACCATTAACGCTTGCAGCTTACCTGTTGTAAATTTAAACTTTAAGGACAATTCAAATTAAAGAAGTTATTCAAAAATAATAATTAAGAAGATTATTTAAATGAATTGTCCGATTAAATTAGCACCATAATGATAAAACAAATGTAATTTCATTGATAATTGAGAAAGGAAATATAACTGTAACCTGTATTTTACATCAAACATTTGCAGTTTGACTGAAAAGAAATTGATGGCGCTATAGCTGCTGGATTCGATGAAAATGGACATACTAACAAACAATTATATAGAGTACTCAGTACACAGATATGCTACTTTTATTACAATAAAGTGCATCGTGGCCCCTAATAAGTGAATTCTTTTAAGTTTTCTGTATATATGATTTCACTGACTTCGAGAATAGAAATTTATGCATATTCATATTTCAATCTGCGGGTTTCGATTTATATGATGGGTCATTTCCATTCATTAAAGTGTGATGGTCTATCATTAATGACAAGTTGTTGTTCAACTATGATTAAGGAAATAATACATTGATTGTCAGATTGCAATTATTTGAAGTTTTAATTTTCTCTCCTTTATCGAGTTATACAGAACTACCATTTTGCCAAATTACTTATCGAAGCATGCCGCCTTGAGGGATTTTGTATCTGAAATTTCTAACTTAGTTAGTCTCTTCATTAATTTTCAAATTGAATAAAAATACAATGTGCTGGTAATACAAAGAAATAGTACTGTTACTGTGATCATGGTGATGCTCATTATTTTTGTGCTTAGTTCAACACAGGTATATGAATAACTGATTATCAGAAATCCTTATTCTGCAGATATCTTTCATTGGTACAGAAGTATATCATAAGCGCAGAATCATGATGTATGCTTTCCACTTCATACATTGTTTGCGTTCTATCCATTTTTAAGTTTTTAGGATAGACACAGTGTAAAAAATATTTTCCGGATCGACTTGCCAGGGTAAAAGTTACGTAGCTTCACTTTAAGTTCAACTCATGTTAGGAAACTTCCGACTATTACTTCAATTCACTTTAAGTTCAACTCATGTTAGGATACTTCCAACTATTACTTTAAGTTCAATGCAAGAACACTTGGGAGTGTTTTTCTATTGACTATTGACCGAACTTTTAAAATTAACCTGCATTTCCCATTATAACAGCCAAATCGTCCATCTTTAATTATCCAGAAGATAGTAAGAAATGCTAAGCACCTATATATAGTATAGTTGGTTTACTTTATCGTTGGTGTATGAATACTGATTTTTGTTGCTAATTCTGGACTTTATACTTTGCTATACCAAGCAGCTTAGAAATTATGTGTATTAGTATTATCTGTTAACAATGCCAATGAATTTAAATACATCTGAAACGGTTTCTAATTTATGGATGCTTAATAGCAACTTTGAATTATGCAATCATGATAAGATTATTTTGCTACTAATTTATGGAGGCATCATGTGTGGTATAGTGTCCTCAACAATCTAGAGCGACGGATTGTGTATATTATATGATGAGGCATCATGCTGTTTTACAATCATTTACGCTTAACATACTGATGAATTATTTCCTCTATAATTTGCAGTGGTCCGCACTTGTTCCTGCTGTTTTAACTCTTATAGCAACTTAGGAGAATGCTTCAAAGTCTGTGACAGATTTGTGTCACGAAATGGGCATTGGAAGCATTTGTAGTAGTAAATGCCGAAAAAGTGCGTTTCGTTTCACCTCTTTTGGACATTTTCTATTATTCATCCATTACAAAACCTTAGACGGTTGGAACCTTAAATTGTCATATGAATATGGTATACTCACTTTATGCTCTAATATTAATGCAGCTAAACTGGAGTTTGGTTGATAATGCAATGTGAATCTTTATCGAGCAGTGAGTATGACATTCATAATTGGGGTCTTTCGTTGGCAGTTCCAGTTATATATGGCATAGTTTTTTGCGGTATTGCCTTCATATGTATGATACTTATGAAAAGAGGTTGAACCTGCATAGAATGCTAACAGTTATTAAGACTGCATCAACTTTGAAAGGATGCCTTTTGACATAGAAAGGTCAAAAATATAGGGATAGAAAGGTTAGCGTGATGTAGATATCGGCTACTCTAATGATATTTAATCTATGGTTGATATGTTGTAAACAAAACGTAGAATTATCAGTAGCTTTTGTGATACTGTTGTAACCTGTATATGGTTATGATGATACTCAGAAGAATGTTAAATACCCATATTATTCAGCAGTACAAAATTAGTTCAAATCTACTTTCCCATCTCATCGCCCTGTATTTTCAGCTGCTATTCAGTAATGCAAAATTAGGTTAGCATGAGTTTTATTTCACAGTGCAGGTAAATCTTTAGGTATAAAATGCCAGAAATATCTGCAACGATTTATTGAAAACTTTCTGAATTATATGAGTCATCCATTGTGTTATTTTTCATTGTTTCGGGAGGGTATTGATGCACTTGAAGAAGTAATTTACCATGTAGAAACATACGATGTAACAACCATTCGAGCAAGCACACCAATGTTTTTGATGTCATGTAAAATCAAGTCATTAGGGGTAAAGATGGTTCTTTCTGGGAAGGGTGCAGATGAAATCATACGATGTAACCCAGCTGAGCTTCACCGCTGCTCAGATCGTTTCCGCTGCTTTCAATTTCGAGATCCACCGTCGAAGCCGAGATCAGATCGCCATTTTCTCCAATATCGAGATGTCTACCGCTGCCGCAATCACGTTAATGCCACGTTCACCATCAAAGCCTACTGCGTTAATTTTAAGGTGGGTTTCCCCTCACAATTGATCCTTGTTCAAGTAATTTAAATTCAGTTATTTTGTTTGCAAATCCAGCAAACACCTGTTGCCCTCATTTGCATACAGTCATAGGTTGATTTTCGATTTGGGTTAGCTACTTTGTTCTTGATTGTTACGCACGTACTTTTTTAAAGTACAGATATATGAGTCAGGGATGAGTTCGTTGGATTTCCTATAGTAAAAATATAGGAAAGGAAAAGAACAAGAACATATATATGAATTTTAATTCTGAACGCTCTATAGGCCATGTTTGGAAACCACGAACCTGTATCTTGCCTTAACTGTTACCTTTTGGGGTGCATTATGGTTCATGCATTTGTGTCCTTACGCCAAAGGTATTTCTTCCATCATGATAAAACTTAGGGTAGATTAAGTCTTAGGAAATTCGATAGCCATACGTTGTTGAATCATGAATGAAAAGAAACAGCATAAAATCATGAAAGAAAAGAAATAGCATATAATTTTAAAAGCCCAAACTAGACTCGGTTTCAAGTGTATAGACAATACAACTGGGGAACGATTTGGAGTTATTATTAGCATAGATGTTCTTATATGAATTATATGTTTTCAAAATGTGGTTCAACTTGTTTGACTTGAATATGGGATGGGAGTTGTGATACTTGTGATGATCTGAAAGTCATGCATATCGTTGTTGAGGGTTTCTTAGAATAACAAAATATTTAACATGAATAACACAGGTAGGAAAGTTGAAGTAAACAATGCTAAAAATGGAAGAAAAATATGTGGTAAAATATTATTTTAGTTTTATGTATGGGTTCCATGCAGTAACCGTTTTCTGTTCAGCTGTAAATAGCAGGAACATCCATATAAATAAAAGCTGTAATAACCCGAAAATCTGGGCTAGTTTAAAATTTTTATTTTGGCAATTTTAGCGAATTTTGAATATTTAAAATAGATTATTTTAAATAATATCGACGAAAAATTATTTTGAATATAATTCGAACGTATATATTTATATACATCGTCGTTAGAATATAAATAATTATATATAATTATAAAAGGATTTTGAAAATGGCACGGTAGTTTGATAATTCGATTTCAAACTTCAATTGAACATTCCGGGTGCAAAACAATCCGGATTTTAGTGAAACCAAAAATAATAGAATCTATTTGTGAATATCTTTCCAACGAATCCGAAAAATCGAGATTTCATAGCGGGGATCAAAAGATATGTCCAGTTGAAAATTCTGAATAGTCGCTATGGAATTCAGGCCCTTAAAAACGGGAATTTTGCAAACGACCTCGGATTTCGACGAAACCACTTTTGTTGGATCCGTGATGTCAAGTTATTGCTAGATTCCAAATTTCATAATTTTTCGAATCAATATGTGAGCGTGGCAAAAGAAAACGCGTTTGACCAGTTTTAGTTGATTTTAATCGACTGGAAAATGACCATTTTTTCAACGGTCTCAGAATTCGACGAAACTAGTTTTGTTAGGACCGTATCGTCAATACGAAGCTAGAAAATATTTTTCTGGGATTTATAGAGTTCGTATGTGACCCCGGTAAATTGAAATGCGCGTTCAAATTCAATATATAGAGTTATATGTTGATTTTGACGAAAACTGATCGAAACGAGCGAATCAGCTTACGATACATATCCCATTGGGTTCGGAATAGGGGTAATTAGCTATGGACGACAGGCGGTGGGCCTCGTTTAGAGGTCATATGTAAAAGTTAACTTTTTGGGATTAAATAATAAAAAAAAAAAAAAAAAACTCTTCATCTCCTCCCCTTAAATCCCTCTGGCCCCCCTTTTCCACGATCAATTGAATCGGAGAAAATAAAAAAATAAAAAGAGAGAGAAGAAAAGGGGCGACGGGGGGGAGGGAATCCACTGCCGCCGCCACTACATCGCCCCCCCCCCCCCCCCAAGCAATGCGCCGCGCCACCGAAGGCAAGAGCCCCCTCCACTACTTCCTCCTCCCACGCACGAGGACCCTCGACCAACGAGGAACGCGCCGCGCCCTAGCCTGGGACCCACCTGCGCGCCACGTCGACGACGCCCTCCCCCCGCCCACTAGCCCCTCTCGATCCCCTCCTCCCTCTCCACTTGAAGCACCACCGCGAGCCTTGACCGCCAACCCTAGTCCACCTCCGAACTCCAACACCACCGTGCGACGACTCCACTTCGACTGTACACCCCAAAAAAATCCCTCTGGTACGTTTTTATTTATTTCTATTTTCTTAAATTTACAATTTAAAATCAGTTTCCTTTTCTTTTAAAAAAATGGTTAAAATATGGTTTTCATTAATAAGAACATAGAAAAGTAAAAGCTATGATTTTTAGTGATAAAGGTTGCATTTTTATATAATAGCGAGGAAAGAATATATTTTATTCCTAGGAAAAAAAATTGGTATTTTGAAAGATAAAAATATCGTATTTTGAAAGGCGAAAAGATCATATTTTTTTAAGTGAAAGGATCATATTTTTAATGTAGAAAAGGTGAAATTTTTAAATATGAAAAGAAGAGATTTTCAAAAGTGAATCAAGAAGTGATTTTTGAAGGAAGTAAAAACTAGATTTTATTTTATCTAAAGTATAGGGTTTTTACTGACACGAAAGAGAGGATTTTTATTTAGGTGGCGAATAAAAGGTGTGATTTTTAACATTGTAAAGATTCGATTTTTAATGGTATAAAAATGGAATTTTTATCTATATAGTAGCAAAGTAAAAATGGAATTTTTATCTATATAATAACGAAGTAAAAATTCGATTTTTATATATTGAATAGCGAAGTAAAAATTCGATTTTTATATATTGAATAACGAAGTAAAAAATTCGATTTTTATATATTGAATAGCGAAGTAAAAATTCGATTTTTATATATTGAATAACGAAGTAAAAATTCGATTTTTATATATTGAATAGCGAAGTAAAAATTCGATTTTTATATATTGAATAGCGAAGTAAAATTTTGATTTTTATATATTGAATAGCGAAGTAAAAATTTGATTTTTATATATGTAGTGGCTACGGGCAACGAAAGTGATAAAAGACGAAAAGGTGAAGATTTCTTACATATGAAGTGGCGTGGAATTAGGATAGCTATTGGTGAGAACTTCTCACTCAAATTTCTTTTTCTAGTTATATATATATACTAGGATGTAGACGGTGCTTAGTAGCACCCGACACCCGTCATCCACAGACCATGGATGGCTTGTTTGTTTGATTGTTGTGTTGTGAAATTTGTTTGTGAAATTGATGTGAAATGGATAATGAAATATATTCATGTGTTGAAAGGAAATAAAATATTTATATAGTTAAAAATATTTTATCATTAAAAATATAATTTTTAACGTGAAAGTGAATAAATAAATATTTATAAACAAATTGGCCGATTTGTTTATATACACTGATTTGACTGATATTGATTGGGTTGATAAATTTTACACATCGCCCAACTGCACAAATAAAATCTGTGTTTGATTGTTTGAAACCCCACACGGGTATTGGGATAAAATACGGCATACACTAATCCCAATAATTAGTTGTATGTCGATCGATGGATCGACAGGCTGTTATAAGCGTTAGATATCTATATTTGATGCTTATACAGTGTAGTGCACTTTGGATGATGGTTGATTATTTGTCGTTGCTATTATGTACGTGTGTTGTATGGAATCCATATAATTAACTTTGTATGGTGATTGATTGGGCCTCATTCCAATTTAGAAGATAAAGAATATTATAAAATAAAGGTTCATGTGTTGACTGTACTCATCCGTTGAGATTATTCATGTGTTGAACGGAATATTTTAACAATAAAATTTACATCTTTATCATATATAAAATTAGAAACTAATTGGAAAATAGATAAGATGAGTGGTCTCCTGGATATTGATCTGATGTTGGTTTCGGCCTTCGGGGTTAATATTCAGGGAATCGTTCTCTTACTAATTTGCGATTAGAGTCTAATTTGAAATCAAACGATAGATACCATAATTTTTATAAAATATATTAAATAACAAAGATAGTCACACATGGGCAGTACTCATTCGTTGAGATTAGTCGTGTGTTGACAAAAATATAGAATCATGTATTGAAAGAAATATAAATTCATTTGTTGAATGGAATAACGAAGTTAGTGAAAAATACAAAGCCGTGTTGATTAGAGATGCGCCATTTTGAAGCGAACGATATTTATATCGATTATATTCGTTTTTAAATTTGATTTGAAATGAATTTGATTTGAATAGAAAATGAATTGAATTTGATTTGAATAGAAATTGAATTTGATTTGAATAGAAAATGAATTGAATTTGAATATGAAATGAATTGAATTTGAATAGAAAATGAATTGAATTTGAATATGAAATGAATTGAATTTGAATAGAAAATGAATTGAATTTGATTTGAATAGAAATTGAATTTGATTTGAATAGAAAATGAATTGAATTTGAATATGAAATGAATTGAATTTGAATAGAAAATGAATTTGATTTGAATGGAAAACGAATTTGAATTTGATTTGAATAGAAAACGAATTTAAATTGAATTGGATAGAAAACGAATTTGAATTTGATTTGAATGGAAAACGAATTTGAATTTGATTTGAATAGAAAACAAATTTGAATTGGATCGAATAGAAAACGAATTCGAATTTGAATTGAATTGAAAACGAATTGAAGTGAATTCAAATTGAATTGAAATTTGAATTGAATAGAAATGAATTTTAAAACGAATTTATAAGAAAAAAATTCAATTTTGATTTGAATTGAAATGAAAGTTGAAATTGTTTTTGAAACGAATTTAAAACTATTTATAAAATTCGTTTTAAATAGAAATCAACGAAATATATATTATATATATAATATAATGGCTTGAAAAGAACGCGCCACGCCGCGGCAGTTCGCGAATTTCGACCATTGATTTCGAACGGACATTACGGGAGATCCGACCGTCGGATTCTCCTAAAACCGGAACCGTTGGGTTCGTATCGAAAAGAGCTTTCTAACGAATATTAGAAATTCAAAATCTAACGGTTGGATTCGGAGATACGTCCAAATCAAATTTGGAAAAGGTCGCTGTGAGTGCAGTTCGATGGTCGTTGATGGAAATCGACTGTACGGGCCTTGATAAAATTATTAAAAATAGTAATAATTTGTGTAAAATCATAAGAAATGATTTGGGGAAAATTGGGATGAAAAACTCCATATTTGAAAAGATAAAAATAGATTTTTATCGAAATAAACTAGTTTTGAACTAAAATTAAACTCGTTTATTTTCAAATAAATAAATTGGATTTGAAATGGGTTTTAAATAGAATTGATTTGTGGGTTTATCGTGAAGGGTGTTTTAAATGACACTTGTTCTTTAACCCGATAAATAAATAGAATGTGATTTGGGTTTGTCGTGAGCTGTGTTTTTAATGACATTAGTTCTTTAACCCAGTAAAAGGAGTTTTAATGAATCTGCAATTAGATTGAAATGTGAATTGATAATTTAAATTATCAAATTTGGTAAATGAGCGAGAATGGAGTATCACCAGTTTTGCTCCAAAGCGATAGCTAAATCTTTAATTAGATTTGAACGTGAAATGGTAATTAATTTTACCGAAAACACCATAGCGTTAGATATGGAGTATTACCAGTTTTGCTTCATGGGATGAATAGGTTGGGATTGAGAAATAAAATAAATAATTACTTCGGTGTGGTTCGCTAATCTCGACTAGTTTGAAAAACCATAATTAGGTTTGAAATGACATCCAAAGGAAGATTAAAGGATAAATTTTAAAGAATTTATCTTGGATAAAATTAATGGGAACCTTTCCCTAAGAATATGAAATTTAGAAACTAGCTGTAGGTTAGTTAAGAAGAATGGCTTCCTGGGTATTGATCTGATGTTGGTTTCGGCCTTCGGGGTTAATATTTGGGGAATTGCTCTCTTACTGATTTACGGTTAGTGACTGATTAATTGGAATGAGGCGTATGTTATGTTTGTGTAACATTTGTTTTTAATATACGCGGGTTGTTCGGAAAGTCCGGGTTTATACCCATTCTGAATAACCGATTCGACGATAAGTCGAAGATGAAGACGGTGGTTGAAGACCGGAAGTCTTCATATCGTTTGGATAATTACAGACGATCCTGATTGGGCTGTACACCCAAGAGGATGGAAATAGTTGGTGGTCGTCCAGACGTAATTAGAGATCGATGGATATGCGAGGAAAGTGCCTCCGGTTTCGTTCAGACCCAGAACGAACTTGTAAATGGATTGTGTGTCTGACATTGGATTTTATTCTGTGTTGATTGATTTCTGTTAAATATATATCTGTTTGGCGGCGGAGAATTTATTCTCTTAATTAACGCCCTTCTCTGAGACGTACGAGCTTAGAGGTTACATATCGATAGATATCAATCGCATGGCATGAATTGCCTGTGTGGCACGCTGAGTTGCATGGATCAAGGCTTCTGTTGAAAAGCAAAGTCTTGTGGTTGATGATCAAAGCACGGCCTACGTGGCAGCTTTGTGTATAATGTGAATTCACAAGCCTCACACCTCGGTATGAGTTAAAAACGGGATACGGACCGTTGGGAGAACACGACGTTTCTTTCTAGCTTTGGTGGTGTCAGTGACTTACCAGCCCTGACATTTATATACTTTTCACCTATGTGGTTGTTGGAATGAGGCGCCTCGATTATAGGTCTGTAAGGACCGGGAAACGTGTGTTCAGGCATAATTAATCCTCAAACGTAAGAGAGGACCGGCCCAACCGATCCAGTGGCTGCCCAGAGTGTGTAGTCCTGAGCATTTGCTAGAGTGTCTCGAAAGTGGAGAGGAGCTTGCCCCTTGCCTCGACTCATGACGGAAATCCAATTTCCAATACGTGCATCTCGGTTTTATTTGTAGAGCCTAGTATGGCGACATGATAGATGGTACCCATGCCGCCTAGGATTGATATTTATGATTGAAAATGTTTTGACACTATACACTTATAATAGTATCAAATGATTTGTTTTAAACGTACCAAGCATGTTTGGCTATTATAAGGGAAAACCCTATCCTCCGGCTTGCGTTGCATTGTGTGATGGGACCTGGGTCTTATAATAGCTTCATTTTTCGAAAAAGCATTGCGTTGTTTGTTGATATGCACTGGTATTCTTGGGAGAAAACCCGTTCCGTGTTATACGGCGTGGTCTCTTGAAATACTCTCTTTTAAAGTAAAGTTTTAAATAACTATTTTAGTTCTCACACCAGTCACATGACTAACCTGGAGTTTATTGTTTTAACCTAAACTCTGGGTGCCCCTATTTTCCGCACGGGCAGCTAGTAGTTTTGGTTTTGCAGATTTATATTCATAGGATCCTGGTTTACAGCTGGAATGATATCCGGAAAGCTCTGTATCCGTATATCACCTTCAGTTGTGCTTTGTATTATTTTCCGCTGCTATGTAATTTATTGTAATCTCTGATATTTGTCGAATGTAATTTATTCATTATACTCTGTATATTCTTGTATCTGATGGAATTGTTGTAATAGCAATGAAATGTTCTTCCGTCTGCGTTCTGTTTTGTCTTGTCCTCAACGCCATCCGCTCTTTCCTTCACGGGGAAGTTCGGGTCGTGTCAGTTGGTATCAGAGCTTTGGTTTACAGAGCTCGAGAACAAGACACATTAGAACCATACGAAAGAATTCATCAGATATTGGATTAGCAATATCCAATTAGAATGACTCGTTAGAGATAGGATCAGTAGTATCCTAGAACGAGTGTGAAGAGTATATTTTTCAAATGAAAACAATTTTTGTTTTCAAAATGTAAATCAATTCTACGTATTTGAATATTTATTTATTTTGAATTTGGACAATCCGCTATATAAAGATTTTGCATATATGCGTCATGAACGTATATTCGAAGTTTTAATATACCGGATAGATACAGAATCACATTCTAGTCGCCCGGAGATGGTACTGATGATAGCACGTGCATCATCAGTATTTATGTTCGTGTTTCGAAGGTGTGATATCTATATATTTCCATCAGACTGGTGTGAGAACCAAAACTAATATAGATAGGTTTATTGTTGTGAATTGGCATCAAAAACATGATTTTTTGGATATATATATCAAAATTATGAATTTGAAACGTTAATTCAACTAATTGATTGATGTTTGTGTTGTTTGTTTATTTGTTTGACAATTTTGAACCATTTAGCCTAATTGAATCAAATATTGAATTAAATTGAAAATTAGTCGCATTTGCTTGCATATACATGTACTTACATTGAACAGGTCATAGCAAGGAGGCTAGAGCAGAGAATAAAATTTGTTTGCCCGACAAATAGGTACATATTTACTATAGTTTACTGTTTTGTTTGGGTAATGATGATTTTATGAGCCGATTGGCTAGCCGCTTGGCTTCTTCGTTTTCTTTTTGAGATCAGAAGGCCTATATGGCAATTTCGGGATTTTCCCGTGGCTCCCGGTGCAGGGGAGGTTATGGCGAAATTTTTCGAAAATTTAGGGTGTTAGACAAATTTTTGAAGAATTTGAAAATTCTCAGAAACTGAAAAGTTGGAGAATGGAAGCCAGAACGAACGTAGAGTTGATTAATCAAACCACTTTCGACTTCGTTCCTTTTTGGGGACGAAAAGTTTTAAGTGGGGGAGATTGTAATAACCCGAAAATCTGGGCCAGTTTAAAGTTTTTATTTTGGCAATTTTAGCGAATTTTGAATATTTAAAATAGATTATTTTAAATAATATCGACGAAAATTTATTTTGAATATAATTCGAACATATATAATTATATACATCGTCGTTAGAATATAAATAATTATATATAATTATAAAAGGAATTGAAAATGGCGCGGTAGTTCGATAATTCGATTTCAAACTTCAATTGAACATACCGGGTGCAAAACAATCCGGATTTTAGTGAAACCAAAAATAATAGGATCTATTTGTGAATATCATTCCAACGAATCCGAAAAATCGAGATTTCATAGCGGGGATCAAAAGATATGTCCAGTTGAAAATTCTGAATAGTCGTTATGGAATTCAGGCCCTTAAAAATGGGAATTTTACAAACGACCTCGGATTTCGACGAAACCACTTTTTTTGGATCCGTGATGTCAAGTTATTGCTATATTCCAAATTTCATAATTTTTCGAATCAATATGTGAGCGTGGCAAAAGAAAACGCGTTTGACCAGTTTTAGTTGATTTTAATCGACTGGAAAATGGTCATTTTTCCAACGGTCTCAGAATTCGACGAAACAAGTTTTGTTAGGACCGTATCGTCAATACGAAGCTAGAAAATATTTTTCTGGGATTTATAGAGTTCGTATGTGACCCCGGTAAATTGAAATGCACGTTCAAATTCAATATATAGAGTTATATGTTGATTTTGACAAAAACTGATCGATACGAGCGAATCAGCTTACGATACATATCCCATTGGGTTCAGAATAGGGGTAATTAGCTATGGACGATAGGCGGTGGGCCTCGTTTAGAGGTCATATGTAAAAGTCAACTTTTTGGGATTAAATAATTAAAATAATAAAAAAATAAAAACTCTTCCTCTCCTCCCCTTAAATCCCTCTGGCCCCCCTTTTCCACGTTCAATTGAATCGGAGAAAATAAAAAATAAAAAAAGAGAGAAGAAAAGGGGCGACGGGGGGGAGGGAATCCACCGCCGCCGCCACTACATCCCCCCCCCCCCCAAGCAACGCGCCACCGAAGGCAAGAGCCCCCTCCACTGCTTCCTACTCCCACGCGCGAGGACCCCCGACCAACGAGGAACGCGCCGCGCCCTAGCCTGGGACCCACCTGCACGCCACGTCGACGACCCCCCCCCCACTAGCCCCTCTCGATCCCCTCCTCCCTCTCCACTTGAAGCACCACCGCGAGCCTTGTCCACCAACCCTAGTCCACCTCCGAACTCCAACACCACCGTGCGACGACTCCACTTCGACTGTACACCCCAAAAAAATCCCTCTGGTACGTTTTTATTTATTTCTATTTTCTTAAATTTACAATTTAAAATCAGTTTCCTTTTCTTTAAAAAAAAATGGTTAAAATATGGTTTTCATTAATAAGAACATAGAAAAGTAAAAGCTATGATTTTTAGTGATAAAGGTTGCATTTTTATATAATAGCGAGGAAAGAATATATTTTATTCCTAGGAAAAAAAAATTGGTATTTTGAAAGATAAAAATAGCGTATTTTGAAAGGCGAAAAGATCATATATTTTTAAGTGAAAGGATCATATTTTTAATGTAGAAAAGGTGAAATTTTTAAATATGAAAAGAAGAGATTTTCAAAAGTGAATCAAGAAGTGATTTTTGAAGGAAGTAAAAACTAGATTTTTATTTATCTAAAGTATAGGGTTTTTACTGACATGAAAGAGAGGATTTTTATTTAGGTGGTGAATAAAAGGTGTGATTTTTAACATTGTAAAGATTCGATTTTTAATGGTATAAAAATGGAATTTTTATCTATATAGTAGCAAAGTAAAAATGGAATTTTTATCTATATAGTAGCAAAGTAAAAATGGAATTTTTATCTATATAGTAGCAAAGTAAAAATGGAATTTTTATCTATATAATAACGAAGTAAAAATTCAATTTTTATATATTGAATAGCGAAGTAAAAATTCGATTTTTATATATTGAATAACGAAGTAAAAAATTGGATTTTTATATATTGAATAGAGAAGTAAAAATTCGATTTTTATATATTGAATAACGAAGTAAAAATTCGATTTTTATATATTGAATAGCGAAGTAAAAATTCGATTTTTATATATTGAATAGCGAAGTAAAAATTTGATTTTTATATATTGAATAGCGAAGTAAAAATTTGATTTTTATATATTGAATAGCGGAGTAAAAATTTGATTTTTATATATGTAGTGGCTACGGGCAACGAAAGTGATAAAAGACGAAAAGGTGAAGATTTCTTACATATGAAGTGGCGTGGAATTGGGATAGCTATTGGTGAGAACTTCTCACTCAAATTTCTTTTTCTAGTTATATATATATACTAGGATGTAGACGGTGCTTAGCAGCACCCGACACCCGTCATCCACAGACCATGGATGGCTTGTTTGTTTGATTGTTGTGTTGTGAAATTTGTTTGTGAAATTGATGTGAAATGGATAATGAAATATATTCATGTGTTGAAAGGAAATAAAATATTTATATAGTTAAAAATATTTTATCGTTAAAAATATAATTTTTAACGTGAAAGTGAATAAATAAATATTTATAAACAAATTGGCCGATTTGTTTATATACACTGATTTGACTGATATTGATTGGGTTGATAAATTTTACACATCGCCCAACTGCACAAATAAAATCTGTGCTTGATTGTTTGAAACCCCACACGGGTATTGGGTTAAAATACGGCATACACTAATCCCAATAATTTGTTGTATGTCGATCGATGGATCGACAGGCTGTTATAAGCGTTAGATATCTATATTTGATGCTTATACAGTGTAGTGCACTTTGGATGATGGTTGATTATTTATCGTTGCTATTATATACATGTGTTGTATGGAATCCATATAATTAACTTTGTATGGTGATTGATTGGGCCTCATTCCAATTTAGAAGATAAAGAATATTATAAAATAAAGGTTCATGTGTTGACTGTACTCATCCGTTGAGATTAGTCATGTGTTGAACGGAATATTTTAACAATAAAATTTACATCTTTATCATATATAAAATTAGAAAGTAATTGGAAAATAGATAAGATGAGTGGTCTCCTAGATATTGATCTGATGTTGGTTTCGGCCTTCGGGGTTAATATTCAGGGAATCGTTCTCTTACTAATTTGCGATTAGAGTCTAATTTGAAATCAAACGATAGATACCATAATTTTTATAAAATATATTAAATAACAAAGATAGTCACACATGGGCAGTACTCATTCGTTGAGATTAGTCGTGTGTTGACAAAAATATAGAATCGTGTATTGAAAGAAATATAAATTCATTTGTTGAATGGAATAACGAAGTTAGTGAAAAATATAAAGCCGTGTTAATTAGAGATGCGCCATTTTGACGTGAACGATATTTATATCGATTATATTCTTTTTTAAATTTGATTTGAAATGAATTTGATTTGAATAGAAAATGAATTGAATTCGATTTGAATAGAAATTGAATGATATAAATAGAAAATGAATTGAATTTGAATATGAAATGAATTGAATTTGAATAGAAAATGAATTTAATTTGAATATGAAATGAATTGAATTTGAATAGAAAATGAATTGAATTTTATTTGAATAGAAATTGAATTTGATTTGAATAGAAAATGAATTGAATTTGAATATGAAATGAATTGAATTTGAATAGAAAATGAATTTGATTTGAATGGAAAATGAATTTGAATTTGATTTGAATAGAAAACGAATTTGAATTGAATTGAATAGAAAACGAATTTGAATTTGATTTGAATGGAAAACGAATTTGAATTTGATTTGAATAGAAAACGAATTTGAATTGGATCGAATAGAAAACGAATTTGAATTCGAATTGAATTGAAAACGAATTGAAGTGAATTCAAATTGAATTGAAATTTGAATTGAATAGAAATGAATTTTAAAACGAATTTATAAGAAAAAATTCAATTTTGATTTAAATTGAAATGAAAGTTGAAATTGTTTTTGAAACGAATTTAAAACTATTTATAAAATTCGTTTTAAATAGAAATCGACGAAATATATATTATATATATTATATATATAATATAATGGCCTGAATAGAACGCGCTGCGGCAGTTCGCGAATTTCGACCATTGATTTCGAACGGACATTACGGGAGATCCGACCGTCGGATTCTCCTAACACCGAAACTGTTGGGTTCGTATCGAAAAGAGCTTTCTAACGAATATTAGAAATTCAAAATCTAACGGTTGGATTTGGAGATACGTCCAAATCAAATTTGGAAAAGGTCGTTGTAAGTGCAGTTCGATGGCCGTTGATGGAAATCGACTGTACGGGCCTTGATAAAATTGTTAAAAATAGTAATAATTTGTGTAAAATCATAAGAAATGATTTGGGAAAAATTGGGATGAAAAACTCCATATTTGAAAAGATAAAAATAGATTTTTATCGAAATAAACTAGTTTTGAACTAAAATTAAACCCGTTTATTTTCAAATAAATAAATTGGATTTGAAATGGGTTTTAAATAGAATTGATTTGTGGGTTTATCGTGAAGGGTGTTTTAAATGACACTTGTTCTTTAACCCGATAAATAAATAGAATGTGATTTGGGTTTGTCGTGAACTGTGTTTTAAATGACATTAGTTCTTTAGCCCAGTAAAAGGAGTTTTAATGAATCTACAATTAGATTGAAATGTGAATTGATAATTTAAATTATCAAATTTGGTAAATGAGCGAGAATGGAGTATCGCCAGTTTTGCTCCAAAGCGATAGCTAAATCTTTAATTAGATTTGAATGTGAAATGGAAATTAATTTTACCGAAAACACCGTGGCGTTAGATATGGAGTATTACCAGTTTTGCTTCATGGGATGAATAGGTTGGGATTGGGAAATAAAATAAATAATTACTTCGGTGTGGTTTGCTAATCTCGACTAGTTTGAAAAACCATAATTTGGTTTGAAATGACATCCAAAGGAAGATTAAAGGATAAATTTTAAAGAATTTATCTTGGATAAAATTAATGGGAACCTTTCCCTAAGAATATGAAATTTAGAAACTAGCTGTAGGTTAGTTAAGAAGAATGGCTTCCTGGGTATTGATCTGATGTTGGTTTCAGCCTTCGGGGTTAATATTTGGGGAATTGCTCTCTTACTGATTTACGGTTAGTGACTGATGAATTGGAATGAGGCGTATGTTATGTTTGTGTAACATTTGTTTTTAATATACGCGGGTTGTTCGGAAAGTCCGGGTTTATACCCACTCTGAATAACCGATTCGACGATAAGTCGAAGACGAAGACGGTGGTTGAAGACCGGAAGTCTTCATATCGTTTGGATAATTACTGACGATCCTGATTGGGCTGTACACCCAAGAGGATGGAAATAGTTGGTGGTCGTCCAGACGTACTTAGAGATCGATGGATATGCGAGGAAAGTGCCTCCGGTTTCGTTCAGACCCAGAACGAACTTGTAAATGGATTGTGTGTCTGACATTGGATTTTATTCTGTGTTGATTGATTTCTGTTAAATATAATCTGTTTGGCGGCGGAGAATTTATTCTCTTGCTTAACGCCCTTCTCTGAGACGTACGATCTTAGAGGTTATATATCGATAGATATCAATCGCATGGCATGAATTTCTTATGTGGCACGCTGAGTTGCATGGATCAAGGCTTCTGTTGAAAAGCAAAGTCTTGTGGTTGATGATCAAAGCACGGCCTACGTGGCAGCTTTGTGTATAATGTGAATTCGCGAGCCTCACACTCGGTATGAGTTAAAAACGGGATATGGACCGTTGGGAGAACACGACGTTTCTTTCTAGCTTTGGTGGTGTCAGTGACTTACCAGCCCTGACATTTATATACTTTTCACCTATGTGGTTGTTGGAATGAGGCGCCTCGATTATAGGTCTGTAAGGACCGGGAAACGTGTGTTCAGGCATAATTAATCCTCAAACGTAAGAGAGGACCGGCCCAACCGATCCAGTGGTTGCCCAGAGTGTGTAGTCCTGAGCATTTGCTAGAGTGTCTTGAAAGCGGAGAGGAGCTTTCCCCTTGCCTCGACTCATGAGGGAAATCCAATTTCCAATACGTGCATCTCGGTTTTATTTGTAGTGCCTAGTATGGCGACATGATAGATGGTACCCATGCCGCCTAGGATTGATATTTATGATTGAAAATGTTTTGACACTATACACTTATAATAGTATCAAATGATTTGTTTTAAACGTACCAAGCATGTTTGGCTATTATAAGGGAAAACCCTATCCTCCGGCTTGCGTTGCATTGTGTGATGGGACCTGGGTCTTATAATAGCTTCATTTTTCGAAAAAGGATTGCGTTGTTTATTGATATGCACTGGTATTCTTGGGAGAAAACCCGTTTCGTGTTATACGGCGTGGTCCCTTGAATTACTCTCTTTTAAAGTAAAGTTTTAAATAACTGTTTTAGTTCTCACACCAGTCACATGACTGACCTGGAGTTTATTGTTTTAACCTAAACTCTGGGTGCCCCTATTTTCCGCACGGGCAGCTAGTAGTTTTGGTTTTGCAGATTTATATTCACAGGATCCTGGTTTACAGCTGGAATGATATCCGGAAAGCTCTGTATCCGTATATCACCTTCAGTTGTGCTTTGTATTATTTTCCGCTGCTATGTAATTTATTGTAATCTCTGATATTTGTCGAATGTAATTTATTCATTATACTCTGTATATTCTTGTATCTGATGGAATTGTTGTAATAGCAATGAAATGTTCTTCCGTCTGCGTTCTGTTTTGTCTTGTCCTCAACGCCATCCGCTCTTTCCTTCACGGGGAAGTTCGGGTCGTGTCAAAAGCCTACTTATGTTTTTGTCTGATTGAATAGTAATATGGTTTTAAATATGTTTCGGAGAATAAGTGAAATTCAAGGTTATCAAAAGTAGAGCTGGACATTTTGTTCTTAGTTACCTTTAAGTTATGTTCTGTTTTTTTCTTCTTTTCTTATGTTGGCCGTGCAACTTGCTGTGTGGGTTAAATTTGTTTTTCTCCAAATTATATGCCTTTATTTATCCAACTAATTGGATAAAATATTATATGGTTGGACAATGCATATTGTTTTGCTAGTAGTGCGCATGCAGCACAACATATATTGATAAAACCGCATACAAGTTTCCATAGTTTTAATTATATGAAATTTTAAGCTGAATAACTGTTTGATGCGTTTTGCAGCTGCCAACTGTTGTAGACATTCGTAATTTCATTTATGTTGTTCGGGTTTAGTAAATGAACCGTGATTTTGAGTAGCAGTGGAATGCCATTATACTTCTTTTTAGATTTGGACACTATTTTCTTTCCCCTGCATCTGTATATATATATTTCATCCAAAGACCATCCAAAATTGATATGCACAACATATGCTCACACAAATACTCTAACATCGTATCGTAGCTTGCAATACGTTTAGCATATTAATCACCTGAGAATAACATGCTTCCCTATATACAGACGTTGGCAAAAATGGACACACTTTTGTATATAGAACACAACACACATATTAAACTCCCATGTACAGCCTTACACTCTAATCTATAAGCTATTTAATTAGTTTTAGTCCTACTGTCTTTTTTAAGAAATCCTATTTGCTTCTTCACTTGTTGAACTACAGCAGCTTACATGTAAATTCTGTGTTTGATTTCAAAATCTTTCACCATTTATATATAAAGCATGGTGTACCTGAAAATGTTTATAAGTGATCTGAGTTATTATATGTATCCATTGTTACATATTTTTATGCTGGAACTATTTAATAAGCTTTTTTTATAAAAAAAAAGTTAGTCGACCCTGCTGTTATTTTATCAGCTTTTTGTACTCAAAGATGATATAGTAAAAAAAACACTGTTAAAGCATTGATTTATATGAGGTACCATTTTAGTTTTTTTCCTATATACTTTATGCTAAGTATTTGTATGATTAATGTTTTTTAAATTAACTACAGAACATGGACAAAATGATTCTTATAGCCAACAAGACGTGGACGATGTTCGTGATAATTTAGTTAGATATATCATGCAAAATTGGATGTAGTCTTCCAATATGCTACAATATGGTGAGTTTATTCATGTTTCTTTCTTACTTTCAGCATTACATGAGTAAAAATGGTTAGTATTAAATTACATAATGTTGAAGTTTGAGTTTATATTTTAAATTTTCATTTTGTTTCCTCTTTTTTTAATGGGTATAAAGAATTAATCTAAATTTTCATTTGTTTGAGTTTATTGGATGTCAAATATTTGTGCAATAATTCAGTTTTATCATGCTGAAAATAGGCATCACTGATCATCTCTGTTACTTCATTTTAGGTTTCTTGTTTTGGATTGAAGTTGTCGCTTAGAAGGATGACATCTATGGATTACACATTAAGTAATGGGTACTACGTAATTATATTGGTGTAGCTAACAATGTGAACTATATTACATCTTAATGATTGTACCGAAAATCGGAATCATATTACTACTTTGTATGGATTACGAAAACATTATATACTTGAAATATATATGTCACGGCAAGGAATTTCGCTCGGTCCGAACCAGTCGCTAAACCGATTCAGGCCGTTCGAAACGCCCTATCGTTTGAGAATAGGACAAAACAGAACGCATACAGAAGAACATTTCATTGTATATTACAACAATGCATCAGATTACAAGAATATACAGAGTATAAATGAATATTACACAGAAATATCAGAGATTTAAATTACATTTAAATACATAGCAGCGGAAAATAATACAATACACAACTAGAAGTAGATATACGGATACAAAGCTTTCCGGATATCGTTCCAGCTGTAAACCAAGATCCTGTGAATATAAATCTGCAAAACCAAAACTACTAGCTGCCCGTGTCAAAATAAGGGCACCCAGAGTTTAGGTTAAAACAATAAACTCCAGGTCAGTCATGTGACTGGTGTGAGAACTAAAACAGTTATTAATTCTTTATTTTAAAGTTCGGTAAATCAAGGGACCACGCCGTATAACACGGAACGGGTTTCCTCCCAAGAATACCAGTGCATAAAACAGACAGCGCAATGCTAAATAAAGAAAAATGAAGCTGTTATAAGACCCAGGTCCCATCACACAATGCAACGCAGTCGAGGATAGGGTTTTCCCTTATAACAGCCAAAGAATGCTTAGTACGTTTAAAACAAATCATTTGATACTATAATAAGTGCATAGTGCATAAAACAACTTCAAATCATAATTATCAATCATAGGCGGCATGAATGGCCCATAACACTATGTCGCCATATATAAGTTTACAATCAAAACCGCAAATGTCGTATTGGGAGTTGGGTTATCATTTATGGTATGAACCGAGGCTAGGGGCAAGATCCTCTACCGATTCGAGACGCTCTAGTCCGTGTCTCAGGCAAGCGCGCAGACAAGCCTTGGATCGTCAGGGCCGGTCCACCGATGTGGATTATTATGCCTGAACACTACGTTTCCCCGCCCTTTGGGGCGTAAGCCTGGCCCGTCAGCCGACCAGAAGCATCGGCCGAAACCGATATCACGAGGCGCCTCGCTTTTCAGCAAGTAATAATAAATAACATCCACATGAGTCAAACTCGTCAGCCAGTTCAAGCACTGACGCCACTCATAACTAGAAAGAAACGTAGGTCCTCCCTGATGTCCGTCTCCCGTTTTTGATTCATACCGGGTGTGATACTCGTGAATCAACGTTACACAAAGCTACGCCACAAAGGCCGCGCTTCGATCATCAACCACAAGACTTTGCTTTTCAACAGAAGCCTTGATCATTTGCCTCTTAGCATGCCACACAGGCAATTCACTCCATGCGATTGATATCCATCAATATATAACCCCTGAGCTCGTACGTCTCAGAGAAGGGCGTTAAGCAAGAGAATAAATTCTCCGCCGCCAAACAGATATATATTTAATAGAGATCAATCACACGGACTAAAATCCAATGTCAGACACACAGTCCATTTACAAGTCCGTTCTGGGGCTGAACGAAACCGGAGGCACCTAGTACCCCGCATATCCATCAATCTCCAAGTACGTCTGGACGATCACTAACTGTTTCCATCTTCTTGGGTGTACAGCCCAATCAAGATCATCAGTAATCACCCAAACGACGTGAAGACCTCCGGTCTTCGACCACCGTCTTCATCTTCGACTTATCGTCGTATCAGTTATTCAGTATGGGATAAACCCGGTCTTTCCGAATAACTCGCGTATATATTATAAAAGTGTTACACGAACACAACATACGCCTCATTCCAATTCATTAGTCACTAACCGTAAATTAATCAAGAGAATAATTCCCCAAATATTAACCCCGAAGGCCGAAACCAACATCAGATCAATATCCAGAAAACCATTCTGCTTGGCTAACCGACAGTTAGTTTCTAAATTTCACATTCATAGGGAAAGGTTCCCATTAATTTTATCCAAGATAAATTTCTTGAATTTATTCTTTATTCTATTTTTGAATCTCAATTCAAACTAGTCGGGATTAGCGAACCTTACCGAAGTAATCATTTATTTTAATTTCCCCATCCCAACCTATTCATTCCATGAAGTAAAACTGGTAATACTTCATATCTAACACCACAGTGTTATCGGTAAATTCAATTACCATTTCACGTTCAAATCTAATTAAAGATTTAACTATCGCCTGAAGCAAAACTGGTGGTACTCCATTCTCGACCATTTCAATCCTATTAAAGATTCATTAAAACTCCACCTAGTTTTAATCGTTAACTGGGTTAAAGAATCCGTGTCATTTAAAACACAGTTCACGATAAACCCAAAATCACATTCATTAATTATCGGGTTAAAGAACGAGTGTTGTTTAAAAACACTGTTCACGATAAACCCAAAAATCAATATCCATTCAATTTCCAATTAAATATTATTTAATTGGTACACTTCATTAAATCTAAAATAAAAAGATTTAATCTTTTCTCAACAGGGTTCAAGAACAGTGTTAATGAAGACACCATTCACGACAAACCCAAATCACATTTGATATTCAATATAAGGCTCTGAATAGAAAATATATCGGCTTACATTCAATATCAAATTCTACGATTAACAAATGTCGTATTGGAAATAACGATATAAGTATATATCTTTCAAATTTCCATATCAACATCCGTATAATCACGAAATCCAACATCGAAATATTCCGGAGACAATTTCGATTCAATTCCACTCCAATGCAATCATTGGATATTCTGGTTATTTTTAAAACCATTTCAAATTCAATTTATTTATTTAAAAATAAATAGAATTATAATTCTAGTTCAAAACTAGTTCATTTCGATAAAAATCTATTTTTATCTTTTCAAATATGGAGTTTTTCATCCCAAATCTTCACAAATCATTTCTTATGATTTTACACAAATTATTACTATTTTTAATAATTTTATCAAGGCCCGTACAGTCGATTTCCACCAATGGCCATCGAACTGCACGTATAGCGACCTTTTTCCAATTTGATTTGGACATAATTCCAAATCCAACCGTTAGATTTCTAATTTATCACATTCGTTAGAAAGCTCTTTTCGATACGAACCCAACGGTTCCGGTTTTAGGAGAATCCGACGGTCGGATCTCCCGTAATGTCCGTTTGAAATAAATGGTCGAAATTCACGAACTGCCGCGGCGCGGCGCGTTCTATTCAGGCCATTATATTATATATATAATATATATAATATATACTTCGTCGATTTCTATTTAAAACGAATTATATAAATAGTTTTGAAATCGTTTCCAAAAGCAATTTCAACTTTCTTTTCAATTCAAATCAAAATTGAATTCTTCTTTAAAAATTCGTTTTAAAATTCATTTCTATTCAATTCAAATTTCAATTCAATTTGAATTCATTTCAATTCAATTTATTTCGAAATCGTTTTCTATTTAATTCATTTCGAAATCGTTTTCTATTCAATTCATTGCGAAATCGTTTTCAATTCAATTCATTTCGAAATCGTTTTCTATTCAATTCATTTCGAAATCGTTTTCAATTCAATTCATTTCGAAATCGTTTTCAATTCAATTCATTTCGAAATCGTTTTCAATTCAATTCATTTCGAAATCGTTTTCTATTCAATTCATTTCGAAATCGTTTTCAATTCAATTCATTTCGAAATCGTTTTCTATTCAATTCATTTCGAAATCGTTTTCTATTCAATTCATTTCGAAATCGTTTTCAATTCAATTCATTTCGAAATCGTTTTCAATTCAATTCATTTCGAAATCGTTTTCAATTCAATTCATTTCGAAATCGTTTTCAATTCAATTCATTTCGAAATCGATAAAATCGATATAAATATCGTTCACGTCAAAATGGCGTCAATCTAATCAACACGACTTCATAAATTTCTATTTTCAAAATAGTTGTTATCATCAAAATATTTCGTTCAATACATGACCAATCTCAATGGATGAGTACTGTCAACACATGAACTTTTATTTTATAATATTCTTTATTTTTCTAAATTGGAATGAGGCCCAATCAATTACCATATAAAATTAATTATAGGGATTTTCATACAACACATGTATATCATAGCATTGAAAAATAATCAACCATCAACCAAAGTGCACTACACTGTATAAGCATCAAATATAGATATTCAACGCTTATAACAGCCTGTCAATCAATCGATCGACATATTTAATCAATCAGGATGAGTGAACTTCAAATTTCATCCCAACACCCGTGTGGGGTTTCAAACAATCAAACACAGATTTTTATTCGTGCAGTTGGGCGATGTGTAAAATTTATCGTCCCAATCAATGTCATTCAAATAGGTGTACATAAACAAACCGTCCGGTTTATAAATGAATATTTTATTTTATTCACTTCACGTTAAAAATTATATTTTTAACGACAAAACATTTTATTTCAACATATGAATTTCTATTCAATTCATTCTTTAAATAAAATGATATTTTTATTTTTCTAACATATTTTAGAAAATTTCGGCGGCATAACGGCACGATACTAGAAACGGGACGAGGCCTAGCCTAATCCCCGGTCTAGTGAAGGCCCACGCCATTCACACATCAATCAAATCAATTTCATTTTGCAAACCACAAAATTTGGAGTAAGAGTCTAACCTAGCCTTACTCCTTCGCCTTATAACGGCGCACGTCTAATCCTAACCAATTTATCGATTCGATTTTTCACACCACAAACCACATTCAAACCAATATCGCAATCAATCACCAAACAGCCAAACAAACAAGTCCATGGTCTGTGGACGATTGTGTCGGGTGCTACTAAACACCGTCTGCATCCTAGTATATATATAACTAGAAAAGAAATTGAAAGGTGAGAAATTCTCACATATGGCTATCCTAGCTCCACGGCACTTCTATTGTAGAGATCTTCGCCAACTCGCCTTTCGTCGCTTTCGTTGTCCGCTTTCACTACATATGTAAAAATCGAATTTTTACGATGCTATTCAATATATAAAAATCTGATTTTTATCTCGACTTTCAATATATAAAAATATAATTTTTATCTCGACTTTCAATATATAAAAATATGATTTTTATCTCGACTTTCAATATATAAAAATATGATTTTTATCTCGACTTTCAATATATAAAAATATGATTTTTATCTCGACTTTCAATATATAAAAATATGATTTTTATCTCGACTTTCAATATATAAAAATATGATTTTTATCTCGACTTTCAATATATAAAAATATGATTTTTATCTCGACTTTCAATATATAAAAATATGATTTTTCTTTCTAAAGAAATCAGTTTTCAATACCTTTTAAAAATCAGTTTTCAATACCTTTTAAAAATCTGTTTTCAATACCTTTTAAAAATCTGTTTTTATATCTTTTAAAAAAACGGTTTTTATATCTTTTAAAAAAAATCTGCTTTTATTCTTTTAAAAAAACTGCTTTTATTCTTTTAAAAAAAAAATCTTCTTTAAATCAATACTATATATAAATTCAGTTTTTTTTTCAAACTAGATCATGGCTTTTCAAAAATTTAATTACTGCTTTACTTACTAAATTAAATAAACTAATTATATAAAATAAAATGAAAAAAAGAAAGGAAGAAGCTCACAGTTTACATTGCTCAGCCCTGTCGGACCTGAGCTCGAAACTAGGGTTCCGCTGCCCCCATCGATCTCGACCCCTGGGAGTTCATCGGAGTGCGCCTCCCTGGAGAGCCTGATGTCGCCTTTCCCTTCCGAGGAGCTCGACGAGCTCGGTGATCTCCAGCGGTTGAAAATTGGGTCGAGGCGGCGCTTCGTCGGCGATCGATTAGGTTTAGGGTTCTCTTTTTTTTTCTTCTTTTTTTTTCTTTTGTTTTAGATTCTGCGAAAGGTAAAAATAAACGGGGGGGGGGGGGGGCAGAGTTAAAAAAGGGGGAAGATATATATTTTTTATTTTATTTATTAATTATTTATTTTGCAAAGAGTTGACTTTTACATACGACCTCGAAACGAGGCCCACCGCCTGTCTTCCATAGCTAATTACCCCCATTCTGAACACAATGGGATATGTATCGTTGGCTGAATCGATCGTTTGAATCAGTTTCCGTTGAATTTACATTTAAATCACTTTATTGAATTTTAAACGTACATTTCAAATTACCGGGGTCACATACTAACTAGAAAAATTTCTGAAAAATATTTTCTAGCTTCGTATTGACGATACGGTCCTAACAAAACTAGTTTCGTCGAATTCTGAGACCGTTAGAAAAATGGCCAATTTCAAGTCGATTAAAATCAACTGAAACTGCTCAAACGCGTTTTCCTTTGCCACGCTCACATATTAATTCTAAAAATTATGAAATTTGGAATCTAGCAATAATTCGACATCACGGACCCAACAAAAGTGGTTTCGTCGAAATCCGAGGTCATTTGCAAAATGTCCATTTTTAAGGGCCTTATATATATAAAAATATATATAAATTCCACAGCGACCATTTCTAATTTTAAACTGGACATATCTTATCATTTCTAAGATGAAATCTCAGTTTGTTAACTTCGTTACAAAGATATAGTTATACAGATTCAAATATTTCTTGTTTCGTTCAATTTTGACTTATATTGAATTCTGTATATTCATTTGAAATTAGAAATCGAATTTTCGAACTACCGCGCCATTTTCAATTCCTTTTATAATTATATATAATTATTATATATTCTAACGACGACGTATATAATATATACGTCGAATTCTATTCAAATTAAATTTTTCGTCGATATTATTTAAAATAATCTATTTTAAATATTCAAAATTCGCTAAAATTGCCAATTTAAAAATTTCAAACTGGCTCAGATTTTCGGGTTGTTACAATCTCCCCCACTTAAAACTTTTCGTCCCCGAAAAGGAACAAAGTCGAAAGTGGTTTGATTATTCAACTCTACGCTCGATCTGGCTTCCATTCTCCAACTCATTAGTTTCTGAGAATTTTCAAAATTTCAAAAATTTGGCTAACACCCTAAATTTTCGAAAAATTTCGCCATAACCTCCCCTGCACCGGGAGCATCGGGGAATTTCAAATAGCTTCCCCGGTCCTTCAGATCTCAAAAAGAAAAAGAAAAAGCCAAGCGGCTAGCCAATAGGCTCACAAAATCATCATCACCCAAACAAAACAGGAAATTATGTAGTAAACATGTACCTATTTGTCGGGCAAACAAATTTTATTCTTCGGCTCTAGCCTCCTTGCTATGACCTGTTCAATGTGAGTATATGTATGCAAGCAAATGCGACCAATTTTCAATACAGTTCAAAATGTGATGCAGTTAGGCATAATGGTTCAAGATTATCAAACAATTAAACAAACAACACAATCATCAATCAATTAGTGAATTTAACGTTTCAAATTCATAATTTTGATATATATACTGAAAATCTTGTTTTTGATGCCAATTCACAACAAAGTGTTCTAGCTATATAAGATTTGGTTCTCACACCAGTCTAATGGAAATATATAGATATCACACTTTCGTCACTCGAAAATAAATGCTGGTGATGGTATACTTCATCATCAGGATCATGTCCGGGCAACTAGAGTGTGATTCTATACCTATCCAATATATTAAAATTTCGAATACACGCGGATCAGACGTATACGAAAAATCTATATATACTGGATTGGCCACATCAATATAAATAAATAACCAGATACGAATAATTGATTTAAATTTTCAAAACAAAAATTTGTTTTCATTTTATTTTAAAAATTTACTCTTCACACTCGTTCTAGGATACTACTGATCCCATCTCTAACGAGTCATTCCCATTGGATATTACTAATCCAATATCTGATGAATTCTTTCGTACGGTTCTAATGTGTCTTGTTCTCTGCTTTGTAAACCAAAGCTCTGATACCAACTGTCACGGCAAGGAATTTCGCTCGGTCCGAACCAGTCGCTAAACCGATTCAGGCCGTTCGAAACGCCCTATCGTTTGAGAACAGGACAAAACAGAACGCATACAGAAGAACATTTCATTGTATATTACAACAATGCATCAGATTACAAGAATATACAGAGTATAAATGAATATTACACAGAAATATCAGAGATTTAAATTACATTTAAATACATAGCAGCGGAAAATAATACAATACACAACTAGAAGTAGATATACGGATACAAAGCTTTCCGGATATCGTTCCAGCTGTAAACCAGGATCCTGTGAATATAAATCTGCAAAACCAAAACTACTAGCTGCCCGTGTCAAAATAAGGGCACCCAGAGTTTAGGTTAAAACAATAAACTCCAGGTCAGTCATGGGACTGGTGTGAGAACTAAAACAGTTAATCTTTATTTTTAAAGTTAGGTAAATCAAGGGACCACGCCGTATAACACGGAACGGGTTTCCTCCCAAGAATACCAGTGCATAAAACAGACAGCGCAATGCTAAATAAAGAAAAATGAAGCTGTTATAAGACCCAGGTCCCATCACACAATGCAACGCAGTCGAGGATAGGGTTTTCCCTTATAACAGCAAAAGAATGCTTAGTACGTTTAAAACAAATCATTTGATACTATAATAAGTGCATAGTGCATAAAATAACTTCAAATCATAAGTATCAATCATAGGCGGCATGAATGGCCCATAACACTATGTCGCCATATATAAGTTTACAATCAAAACCGCAAATGTCGTATTGGGAGTTGGGTTATCATTTATGGTATGAACCGAGGCTAGGGGAAAGATCCTCTACCGATTCGAGACGCTCTAGTCCGTGTCTCAGGCAAGCGCACAGACAAGCCTTGGATCGTCAGGGCCGGTCCACCGATGTGGATTATTATGCCTGAACACTACGTTTCCCCGCCCTTTGGGGCGTAAGCCTGGCCCGTCAGCCGACCAGAAGCATCGGCCGAAACCGATATCACGAGGCGCCTCGCTTTTCAGCAAGTAATAATAAATAACATCCACATGAGTCAAACTCGTCAGCCAGTTCAAGCACTGACGCCACTCATAACTAGAAAGAAACGTAGGTCCTCCCTGATGTCCGTCTCCCGTTTTTGATTCATACCGGGTGTGATACTCGCGAATCAACGTTACACAAAGCTACGCCACAAAGGCCGTGCTTCGATCATCAACCACAAGACTTTGCTTTTCAACAGAAGCCTTGATCATTTGCCTCTTAGCATGCCACACAGGCAATTCACTCCATGCGATTGATATCCATCAATATATAACCCCTGAGCTCGTACGTCTCAGAGAAGGGCGTTAAGCAAGAGAATAAATTCTCCGCCGCCAAACAGATATATATTTAATAGAGATCAATCACACGGACTAAAATCCAATGTCAGACACACAGTCCATTTACAAGTCCGTTCTGGGGCTGAACGAAACCGGAGGCACCTAGTACCCCGCATATCCATCGATCTCCAAGTACGTCTGGACGATCACTAACTGTTTCCATCTTCTTGGGTGTACAGCCCAATCAAGATCATCAGTAATCACCCAAACGACGTGAAGACCTCCGGTCTTCGACCACCGTCTTCATCTTCGACTTATCGTCGTATCAGTTATTCAGAATGGGATAAACCCGGTCTTTCCGAATAACTCGCGTATATATTATAAAAGTGTTACACGAACACAACATACGCCTCATTCCAATTCATTAGTCACTAACCGTAAATTAATCAAGAGAATAATTCCCCAAATATTAACCCCGAAGGCCGAAACCAACATCAGATCAATATCCAGAAAACCATTCTGCTTGGCTAACCGACAGTTAGTTTCTAAATTTCACATTCATAGGGAAAGGTTCCCATTAATTTTATCCAAGATAAATTTCTTGAATTTATTCTTTATTCTATTTTTGAATCTCAATTCAAACTAGTCGGGATTAGCGAACCTTACCGAAGTAATCATTTATTTTAATTTCCCCATCCCAACCTATTCATTCCATGAAGTAAAACTGGTAATACTTCATATCTAACACCACAGTGTTATCGGTAAATTCAATTACCATTTCACGTTCAAATCTAATTAAAGATTTAACTATCGCCTGAAGCAAAACTGGTGGTACTCCATTCTCGACCATTTCAATCCTATTAAAGATTCATTAAAACTCCACCTAGTTTTAATCGTTAACTGGGTTAAAGAATCCGTGTCATTTAAAACACAGTTCACGATAAACCCAAAATCACATTCATTAATTATCGGGTTAAAGAACGAGTGTTGTTTAAAAACACTGTTCACGATAAACCCAAAAATCAATATCCATTCAATTTCCAATTAAATATTATTTAATTGGTACACTTCATTAAATCTAAAACAAAAAGATTTAATCTTTTCTCAACAGGGTTCAAGAACAGTGTTAATGAAGACACCATTCACGACAAACCCAAATCACATTTGATATTCAATATAAGGCTCTGAATAGAAAATATATCGGCTTACATTCAATATCAAATTCTACGATTAACAAATGTCGTATTGGAAATAACGATATAAGTATATATCTTTCAAATTTCCATATCAACATCCGTATAATCACGAAATCCAACATCGAAATATTCTGGAGACAATTTCGATTCAATTCCACTCCAATGCAATCATTGGATATTCTGGTTATTTTTAAAACCATTTCAAATTCAATTTATTTATTTAAAAATAAATAGAATTATAATTCTAGTTCAAAACTAGTTCATTTCGATAAAAATCTATTTTTATCTTTTCAAATATGGAGTTTTTCATCCCAAATCTTCACAAATCATTTCTTATGATTTTACACAAATTATTACTATTTTTAATAATTTTATCAAGGCCCGTACAGTCGATTTCCACCAATGGCCATCGAACTGCACGTATAGCGACCTTTTTCCAATTTGATTTGGACATAATTCCAAATCCAACCGTTAGATTTCTAATTTATCACATTCGTTAGAAAGCTCTTTTCGATACGAACCCAACGGTTCCGGTTTTAGGAGAATCCGACGGTCGGATCTCCCGTAATGTCCGTTTGAAATAAATGGTCGAAATTCACGAACTGCCGCGGCGCGGCGCGTTCTATTCAGGCCATTATATTATATATATAATATATATAATATATACTTCGTCGATTTCTATTTAAAACGAATTATATAAATAGTTTTGAAATCGTTTCCAAAAGCAATTTCAACTTTCTTTTCAATTCAAATCAAAATTGAATTCTTCTTTAAAAATTCGTTTTAAAATTCATTTCTATTCAATTCAAATTTCAATTCAATTTGAATTCATTTCAATTCAATTTATTTCGAAATCGTTTTCTATTCAATTCATTTCGAAATCGTTTTCTATTCAATTCATTTCGAAATCGTTTTCAATTCAATTCATTTCGAAATCGTTTTCTATTCAATTCATTTCGAAATCGTTTTCAATTCAATTCATTTCGAAATCGTTTTCAATTCAATTCATTTCGAAATCGTTTTCAATTCAATTCATTTCGAAATCGTTTTCAATTCAATTCATTTCGAAATCGTTTTCTATTCAATTCATTTCGAAATCGTTTTCAATTCAATTCATTTCTAAATCGTTTTCTATTCAATTCATTTCGAAATCGTTTTCTATTCAATTCATTTCGAAATCGTTTTCAATTCAATTCATTTCGAAATCGTTTTCAATTCAATTCATTTCGAAATCGTTTTCAATTCAATTCATTTCGAAATCGATAAAATCGATATAAATATCGTTCACGTCAAAATGGC
Source organism: Allium sativum (assembly GCA_030737875.1). NCBI lineage: Eukaryota > Viridiplantae > Streptophyta > Magnoliopsida > Asparagales > Amaryllidaceae > Allium > Allium sativum. Next base: position 257,691,289 of record CM060923.1, read on the forward strand.
GTCAATCTAATCAACACGGCTTCATAAATTTCTATTTTCAAAATAGTTGTTATCATCAAAATATTTCGTTCAATACATGACCAATCTCAATGGATGAGTACTGTCAACACATGAACTTTTATTTTATAATATTCTTTATTTTTCTAAATTGGAATGAGGCCCAATCAATTACCATATAAAATTAATTATAGGGATTTTCATACAACACATGTATATCATAGCATTGAAAAATAATCAACCATCAACCAAAGTGCACTACACTGTATAAGCATCAAATATAGATATTCAACGCTTATAACAGCCTGTCAATCAATCGATCGACATATTTAATCAATCAGGATGAGTGAACTTCAAATTTCATCCCAACACCCGTGTGGGGTTTCAAACAATCAAACACAGATTTTTATTCGTGCAGTTGGGCGATGTGTAAAATTTATCGTCCCAATCAATGTCATTCAAATAGGTGTACATAAACAAACCGTCCGGTTTATAAATGAATATTTTATTTTATTCACTTCACATTAAAAATTATATTTTTAACGACAAAACATTTTATTTCAACATATGAATTTCTATTCAATTCATTCTTTAAATAAAATGATATTTTTATTTTTCTAACATATTTTAGAAAATTTCGGCGGCATAACGGCACGATACTAGAAACGGGACGAGGCCTAGCCTTATCCCCGGTCTAGTGAAGGCCCACGCCATTCACACATCAATCAAATCAATTTCATTTTGCAAACCACAAAATTTGGAGTAAGAGTCTAACCTAGCCTTACTCCTTCGCCTTATAACGGCGCACGTCTAATCCTAACCAATTTATCGATTCAATTTTTCACACCACAAACCACATTCAAACCAATATCGCAATCAATCACCAAACAGCCAAACAAACAAGTCCATGGTCTGTGGACGATTGTGTCGGGTGCTACTAAACACCGTCTGCATCCTAGTATATATATAACTAAAAAAGAAATTGAAAGGTGAGAAATTCTCACATATGGCTATCCTAGCTCCACGGCACTTCTATTGTAGAGATCTTCGCCAACTCGCCTTTCGTCGCTTTCGTTGTCCGCTTTCACTACATATGTAAAAATCGAATTTTTACGATGCTATTCAATATATAAAAATCTGATTTTTATCTCGACTTTCAATATATAAAAATATGATTTTTATCTCGACTTTCAATATATAAAAATATGATTTTTATCTCGACTTTCAATATATAAAAATATGATTTTTATCTCGACTTTCAATATATAAAAATATGATTTTTATCTCGACTTTCAATATATAAAAATATGATTTTTATCTCGACTTTCAATATATAAAAATATGATTTTTATCTCGACTTTCAATATATAAAAATATGATTTTTCTTTCTAAAGAAATCAGTTTTCAATACCTTTTAAAAATCAGTTTTCAATACCTTTTAAAAATCTGTTTTCAATACCTTTTAAAAATCTGTTTTTATATCTTTTAAAAAAACGGTTTTTATATCTTTTAAAAATAAATCTGCTTTTATTCTTTTAAAAAAACTGCTTTTATTCTTTTAAAAAAAAATCATCTTTAAATCAATACTATATATAAATTCAGTTTTTTTTTCAAACTAGATCATGGCTTTTCAAAAATTTAATTACTGCTTTACTTACTAAATTAAATAAACTAATTATATAAAATAAAATGAAAAAAAGAAAGGAAGAAGCTCACAGTTTACATTGCTCAGCCCTGTCGGACCTGAGCTCGAAACTAGGGTTCCGCTGCCCCCATCGATCTCGACCCCTGGGAGTTCATCGGAGTGCGCCTCCCTGGAGAGCCTGATGTCGCCTTTCCCTTCCGAGGAGCTCGACGAGCTCGGTGATCTCCAGCGGTTGAAAATTGGGTCGAGGCGGCGCTTCGTCGGCGATCGATTAGGTTTAGGGTTCTCTTTTTTTTTCTTCTTTTTTTTCTTTTGTTTTAGATTCTACGAAAGGAAAAAATAAACGGGGGAGGGGGGGGGCAGAGTTAAAAAAGGTGGAAGATATATATTTTTTTATTTTATTTATTAATTATTTATTTTGCAAAGAGTTGACTTTTACATACGACCTCGAAACGAGGCCCACCGCCTGTCGTCCATAGCTAATTACCCCCATTCTGAACACAATGGGATATGTATCGTTGGCTGAATCGATCGTTTGAATCAGTTTCCGTTGAATTTACATTTAAATCACTTTATTGAATTTTAAACGTACATTTCAAATTACCGGGGTCACATACTAACTAGAAAAATTTCTGAAAAATATTTCTAGCTTCGTATTGACGATACGGTCCTAACAAAACTAGTTTCGTCGAATTCTGAGACCGTTAGAAAAATGGCCAATTTCAAGTCGATTAAAATCAACTGAAACTTGTCAAACGCGTTTTCCTTTGCCACGCTCACATATTAATTCTAAAAATTATGAAATTTGGAATCTAGCAATAATTCGACATCACGGACCCAACAAAAGTGGTTTCGTCGAAATCCGAGGTCATTTGCAAAATGTCCATTTTTAAGGGCCTTATATATATAAAAATATATATAAATTCCACAGCGACCATTTCTAATTTTAAACTGGACATATCTTATCATTTCTAAGATGAAATCTCAGTTTGTTAACTTCGTTACAAAGATATAGTTATACAGATTCAAATATTTCTTGTTTCGTTCAATTTTGACTTATATTGAATTCTGTATATTCATTTGAAATTAGAAATCGAATTTTCGAACTATCGCGCCATTTTCAATTCCTTTTATAATTATATATAATTATTATATATTCTAACGACGACGTATATAATATATACGTCGAATTCTATTCAAATTAAATTTTTCGTCGATATTATTTAAAATAATCTATTTTAAATATTCAAAATTCGCTAAAATTGCCAATTTAAAAATTTCAAACTGGCTCAGATTTTCGGGTTGTTACAATATATGTTCAATTTGTATGTCATTTAGTTGTATTTTAAATGATTATGCAATACCAGCTTGTCTACTATATATATATATATATGTATGTATGTATGTATGTGTGTGTGTGTATATGTGTGTATATATATATATACACAGTTGTAATATTTGACCATTTCGGTGATTTAGGTAGGGAAGGAGGTTTCTGCAGAAGATAAATATTTTGCATCGGTTGTTAGATTAGCCGATGCAAAAATAAAATATTCAAAACGATACTTTTTTAGCATCGACTATAAATAAAATTCGATGCAAAATTGTAATTTTTTTGCATCGAATTTTTAAGCAACTGATGCAAAATTTAAGACTTTTACTAAGCCAAAAAAATCATTTTTGCATCGTTTGTTACTGAAAACTGGTGCAAAAAAGTCATATGTTGCATCTGTTGATTTCAAACATTCGATGCAAATAATTGATTTTGCATCGGTTTTATAACCGATGCAACAGAAACAAGTTTTTTGCATCATCTGCAATTGCAACGGTTGTTGAACCGATGCAATAGGGGGTAAACAACCGAAGCAATTGGTTTGTTTTGTACTAGTGAGTATTAATGCGGGGAAAACTGTTGTTTTGGATCCATATCTATGTCTCGTTGATTCTTATCCGTTAGGCTATTTGGTGCTATTTTATATGAAGCAACCTTATTGCTTTAAGACCAGTGGTTGGTTTTTATGGAGTGTTAGTGATGCTTTAAATCCGTTTGTGTAATCTTGTTGATTCTTAGTCTTTCTTGGCTAGTTGTTGATATTTTATGAGGTGTTCACTTCGGATGAACAAACACATATGCGAGTATAAGTCACATTCTTGACGTGTTATTTCCTCATTTTTGATCTATTCTGGAGATTCAACTCTTGGAATTTCTTGTGGTCACCAACTTGTGTGAATGTCTAATCATCATGACGTGGAGTTTTCACGTAATATTACCCTCTAGAGAATACTACTTATCTGTGCTGATTATTTATTATACGATGTTCTAATATTTTAACTAGATTGATCCGTGTGTGCTAATGCTCATTGTCAATGCCTTAACCTCGGGCCTTTATCGGGCTCAATGCCTTAACCTCCCACATTGGATAGGTATTGTTGTGATCACTGGACAGCCGGGCGGGTCCGGGCAGGTTTACATCACAACTCAATCCAACCTCGGGTTAAGCATGTTCGTATTGTCTAAATTTACTTTTCTCATAGGATAAATTCTATAAGTAAATTTTCCCTAATTTACTTATTCCATTATTACTCTTTTAATGTACATTGTCAACATTTATTATTATGGCCCATTTTCCCTATATATCATATTTATAGTTTTTGGTATGTAAATTATACCAAATTAAGTGTCACTAACCATGATTATTCTAAACATGACAATTACTCACAATTATGACTAAATTCAAAATTTGTGCTAATACACTTATTATGCCAAATTAACTTTAATTGACCCAATTCTGATTTAACATCCTAATTTACAGTTTATGGCAAGACTAGAATTATTATTCTAGTTTACCGTTTACACCTAAAACTTAGCTTACTTGCCAATACTAAATTTAATATGTCAAATTACATATTCCATAATTCATGTCAAATTTTCAAATTTGCGTTCTAATAAACATGCCATAATACATGTTCTAAATTATGTCAATCATAATTATGTTCATGTTCCACATTATGCCAATTTCCAAGTTTACAACCATGTTTAAGTCAAATTTATGATTTGCCCAAATCGTATTCCCATCGTTCGTGTAATCGTGATTTCTTCCTAGATTATAGATAAATCTAGATTCGTGGATAAAAAGGGAATGAACCAAAATGCCATGAAAAGATAGACATAATGACTAGCAGAAGATGATAATTCACTAATCACAGATCTAACAAAGTACACTGAATAAATTGATTAAAGTATCAAAGGCCTATAGTTCTGATAATATTATGACATAAAAAGGTTGAACAAATAACATAGGTTCAAGTATATGGGTAGATCTAACTTAATAGATAAATTCCCATAATCAAGATCCAAGGATAATTAAGAATAAACTGAATAGATAATCAAGTTTAGATCCAATCTCACAGTCATAATCTTATGCAATAATATCATGTTCATGAATCATAGGTAATTATCCACTATTGTCCTTGTCATAGGCATTGGTTTATGCTCCTAGTCAAAGGCTTATGTTCATAGTCAAAGGCTTATGTTCATATTCAAAGGCTTATGGTTTCGAAGGCCATAGTTCCATAGTCATAATCTTAAGCATTGGCAATTTAGTCACAATATGTTCTAGGCCATAATCAAGAATCAGATCCAAAGTCATAAACAAGCACAGATTCAATGAAATGATAAGGCATATTTATTATATTCTTTTAATTTCATGTCACAAATAGAAAAGGCATTCAAATCTAAAAAGTAACCAACTTACATTGATTGGATCTAGAAAAGAATAGAAAGATAGCGTTGCTTGAAGCCGTTGAATCTTTACTTGAATCCTAACTTGTTTTGAATCTTCTCTTGAAAGACTTGAGCAGCATATCCTCGTCTTGATTTATATTTTATTTTAATCTATTTATTTAGATTTAGAGGAAGAAGAAGAAGCCATGTCCATCAAGAATTTGTGCAGCATAAGGTTAGAGAAGAATGGTGCAAAGAGAAGGAGACTAGGGGGCTGTTTATATAGGATTGCAAGTTAATTTGAGTCGTCGATGAAACCAAGGTTAATCAAAGCCATCCGTTCTAAAGAGAAGCCAATTATGTTCACAATTACTTTCTTAATGTACATTATTAACATTTGTATGCACATTAGATACATCCCCGTTTACACATTTATTATTAAATTTGTATGCACATTAGATACATCTCCCCTTTACACATTTATTATTAAATTTGTATGCACATTAGATACATCTCCCCTTTACACATTTATTATTAAATTTGTATGCACATTAGATACATCTCCCCTTTACACATTTATTATATTAAGCATTGGTTATTCTTAAATTATTAACTTTAGTGTTAACAGAAATACGGGGTGTTACAAACTATTTAAAACATATATATTCCTAAGAGTAAAATAATAAAGAGGATATCTTTTTTTAGGCTTATAAAATTCAATTAATATGATTGGTTAATAGAAGAAGAGACATGGTTATTGATTGTGTTGACATGTCTAGACGTGGCTTAAGAGCTCTGGTCGAGACAAGGGACGCCTTGGGTCGATAGGGGTTCCAAAGCTTCGTATGAGGCATTATTGGTGTGAGAAAAATAACTGATGGTTAAAGAGTTGATTTATCCCATTTGATTAATTCGCGAACTTAAGTAAAAAAATTTGAAACTTGCACATTAAGTAGTCATCATAAGAGTTTTGATAACCATTCTATTATTTTACTTGCATCCTATATATATATATATATATATATTATCAAAATTTTGAAAATATATTATGTATAAGGTTAATTAGATCGTTTGGAAATTTAAAGTTTAACTTCGATTTTGGAAATCTAAGAGACAAGTAGTATAATTTTTGATGAAATTCTTTTACTTCTGATTTGGTGCAAGGAAATAAGTAAAAGTTTTGAAATTATAAATATTGCAATACGAGATTTAACTTATGAGAAGTGATTGGTTATTGAATATAAATAGTGGTTTTGATACCTTGAGTAAAACAAAGATTTAAAATGATGTTTTAAAAGGAAGTCGAGAATTTAGTTAAATGAATTCTGTGTTATCTCGCAGATTCGAATCTGGGAAAAAAAATGTTAAACCCATACTCTGTTTGAGTAGCCATTTGGGAATGTGCCTTTGTTCAAGATCAGAAGATGCATTAAATCACTAGTACTCTTATTTTATTATTTCATAGAACCCTTTTGAATCATCTAGCGGTTATTTTAACCCTTCGGGGTTTTCTTGAGTTAGGGTGATATGAAGAGTGATGAGAGGAATTCAGTACTTAAGTATAGTGCCATCCTGCAGCATCTAACCAATCGGTTGTGATGATTTCTTTTAACACTTCCTGGTTGATCCTCTTGAATTGGCTACGCCTCTTTGTCTTGCTTACTGAGAAAGTGTTTTCGGAGTGTTGAATCTGTGTTCGTGTTGCTCTTCTGAGCTTATAAAAGATCTATCTTGTTGTATCTCTCTCGTAGCTTTTTTTCCATGATCTCGCTTTAAAGGATTAACACCTATACAATTCTCGGTAGTCGAGTAATCTTGAATATTATGTCTAGATGAATTTGTGAGAATGATTGATGTGCATATCCTTACTCGTCTCTTTTTTAGAACTTGAGAATGGGTATTTTAAACTCAAGCTCATTTCGTTTGTCGTGCATTTCTTATGTTGATGGAATAAATTAATTGGTTATGACTTATTCCCCTGGAAATTGCGAGGACGCAATTTTTGTAAGGGGGAAGTCTGTAACAACCCTGGCTTTAGTCGATTACTTGCTATAGTGATTAATGAATTATAATATGGATTTTTGTTGGTTAATAATGAAATCCATGTTTTGAAAAGAAAAATAAATAAATTGTGCTTAGTTGGGGAGAATGAGAATTTATTAATTTAAAAGTGAAAATTTGAGAGGAGAATATTTGGTTATCGTTGGGATCCTGGTGAAATATTGATATATATGTACATGGATGCATATAAATGTATAAATAGAAAATAAGTGTGAAGTTAAGATAAATAAGATTTTCTTTTATCCACGAGAATTTAAAAGGCAAATTAACATAAAAATATATATGTACATATTGGGTTTTATGATAAGTAAAATTAAAGGCCAAGATGAAGAACAAGTGTTAAAAATATTTTGTAAACGGGTTTTGAGACAAAATATAAATATTTAAGATTTTTGGGCAAAATTTGTTGAGGTAAATTATAAAATGTGAGTAATGAGTAAATTTGATGTTTAACGATAGTTCTTAAGTATTTTTTTGGTAATAAAATGTAAAAATATTGATTTTTACCATAAAAATAAATAAATAAAAATGGATGTGTTGAAAATATTTTTTATAAGTTGCTAAAACTTCTCCACAAGCAAAATAAAGCTTTTGTTCTTTAAAACATACAAATTGTCAATGTTTCTAAAGAATTGAAATTTGTTTGCAAATGTTAAAATTTGTAAACTTTAATAGTTGATAATTAGATATAATTTTAAAAGAAGTAATTAAACTTTTTTTATACTCTTATTGTCTGTAAATGATGAAATGAGCAACAAATTGTAACAACCCGTAAAATGCGAGCCAGTTTGAAAATTTTATTTTGGCAATTTTAGCGAATTTTGATTATTTAAAATAGATTATTTTAAATAATATCGACGAGAAATTTATTTTGAATATAATTCGAACGTATATATTTATACGCGTCGTCGTTAGAATATAAATATTTATATAATTATAAATGGAATTGAAAATGGCGCGGTAGTTCGAAAATTCGATTTCTAATTTCAAATGAATATACAGAATTCAATATAAGTCAGAATTGAACGAAACAAGAAATATTTGAATCTGTATAACTATATCTTTGTAACGAAGTTAACAAACTGAGATTTCATAGCGGAAATCAAAAGATATGTCCAGTTGAAAATTCTGAATAGTCGCTATGGAATTCAGGCCCTTAAAAATGGACATTTTGCAAACGACCTCGGATTTCGACGAAACCAGTTTTGTTGGGTCCGGGATGTAAGGTTATTGCTAGGTTTCAAATTTCATAATTTTTCGAATCAGTATGTGAGCGTGGCAAAGGAAAACGCGTTTGACCAGTTTCAGTTGATTTTAATCGACTGGAAATTGGCCATTTTTCAAACAGTCTCAGAATTCGACGAAACTAGTTTTGTTAGGACCATATCGTCAATACGAAGCTAGAAAATATTTTTCGGGAATTTATAAAGTTAATATGTGACCCCGGTAATTTGAAATGTACGTTTAAAATTCAATATAATGATTTAAATGAAAATTCAAAAGGAAACTGATTGTAACGATCAAATCAGCTTGCGATACATATCCCATTGTGTTCAGGATGGGGGTAAAACGCTAGGGGCGGCAGTCGTTGAGTTTAAATTAGAGTTCGTTTCGATAAGCATGAAGTTTTGAAATTTAAAAGAAATTAAATAAATTATTATAAAAAAAAAAATATTCTCTTCCCCTTATACCTCTGCCCCCCCCCCGTATCAATACAGAAGAAAAAAAATAAAAAATAAAAATAAAGGGGAGGATCGGAGGAGCGCCCCCCCCCCCCGATCAGCCGCCGCCGCCTCCACAGAGGTGGGGCGCCACCTCGAAAACTTCCCCCCTCTTCCCTCGCGAACGAGATCGGACCCCCTATCTCGCAACCGAACCTTCCCCCCCCCCCCCCCCCTGAAGCCCCTCAGCCGCCGCCGCCTCCGCTTGCGCTCCACCAACCCGACGCCGCCCTCTGAAACCCCCCCTTCCACCGACGAACAAGCACAGCGCCCCCCCCCGTAAGTTTTCTTATTTATTTATTTTTTTACTTTTGTTAAAACTGATTTTTATGTTAATTTCAAAAACTGATTTTTTTTTATATATTTCAAAAACTGATTTTATTTTGAAAAGGAAAATGATTTTAAACTGAATTTGAAAATGATTTTAAAAGCATTTTAAAACTGAGTTTTTGTAAAGTAATAAAAACTGAATTTTTATAAAGAAGATTAAAACTGATTTAAAAAGAAAAGAATTTAAAACCTGATTTTATTTTAAAAGGTTTAATCTTTTAAAAAGATTGTTTTGAAAACATATATGAAATTGTTTTGAAAATATATGTTGGTTTTAAAAAAAATAATAACAACTTTGTTTTTAAACAAAAGATATGAACTTTAAAAATGAAAGGGCGAGTTCTTTGAAAGTGAAAAGGCGAAATCTTTATTTTAGAAAAGGCAAAATCTTTAGGTGGAAAATAGCGTGATAAAAATATAATTTTTATCTATATAACATAGTAATAAAAATTCGTTTTTTTTATATGTTGAATAGCAAAGTAAAAATTCGATTTTTATATATTGAACTTCGTGATAAAAATGGAATTTTTATATATTGAACTTCGATAGAAAAATAGAATTTTTATATATTGAACTTGAATAGAAAAATAGAATTTTTATATATTGAACATCGAAGTAAAAATTCGATTTTTATATATTGAATATCAAATGTGATTTTTACGTATGTAGTGAAAGCAGCAACGAAGGTGACAAAAAGGCGAAACGACGAAGACTTCTGCAAAGGAAGAGCCGTGGAGCTTGGATAGCTTTCTGTGAGAATTTCTCACCTTTCAATTTATTTTTCTAGTTATATATATACTAGGATGCAGACGGTGCTTAGTAGCACCCGACACCCGTCCACAGACCATGGACTTGTTTGTTTGACTGTTTGGTGATTGATTGCGATATTGGTTTGAATGTGGTTTGTGGTGTGAATAATCGAATCGATAAATTGGTTAGGATTAGACGTGCGCCGTTATAAGGCGAAGGAGTAAGGCTAGGTTAGACTCTTACTCCAAATTTTGTGGTTTACAAAATGAAATTGATTTGATTGATGAGTGAATGGCGTGGGCCTTCACTAGACCGGGGATAAGGCTAGGCCTTGTCCCGTTTCTAGTATCGTGCCGTTATGCCGCCGAAATTTTCTAAAATAAGTTAGAAAAATAAAAATAGCATTTTATTTAAAGAATGAACTGAATAGAAATTCATATGTTGAAATAAAATGTGTTATCGTTAAAAATATAATTTTTAACGTGAATGTGAATAAATAAATATTCATTTACAAACCAGACGGTTTGTTTATGTACACCTGTTTGAATGACGTTGATTGGGTCGATAAATTTTACACATCGCCTAACTGCACAAATAAAATATGTGTTTGATTGTTTGAAACCCCACACGGGTGTTAGGATGAAATTTGAAGTTCACTCATCCTGATTGATTAAATATGTCGATCGATTGATTGACAGGCTGTTATAAGCGTTGAATATCTATATCTGATGCTTATACAGTGTAGTGCACTTTGGTTGATGGTTGATTATTTTCAATGCTATTATATACATGTGTTGTATGAAAATCCATATAATTAATTTTATATGGTAATTGATTGGGCCTCATTCCAGTTTTGAAAAAGAAATATTTGAAAAGGAAATATTTGAAAAAGAAATATTTGAAATAGAATATTTGAAAATAAAGGAATATATGAAGCCGTGTTGATTAGATTGACGCCATTTTGACGTGAGCGATATTTATATCGATTTAAAAAAAAAAACGATTTCGAAATGAATTGAATTGAAAACGAATTCAAAATGAATTGAAAACGATTTCGAAATGAATTGAATTGAAAACGATTTCGAAATGAATTGAATTGAAAACGATTTCGAAATGAATTGAATTGAAAACGATTTCGAAATGAATTGAATTGAAAACGATTTCGAAATGAATTGAATTGAAAACGAATTCAAATGGAATTGAAAGCGAATTGAAATGAATTCAAATTGAATTGAAATTCGAATTGAATAGAAATGAATTTTAAAACGAATTTATAAAGAAGAATTCAACTTTGCTTTGAATTGAGATGGAAGTTGAAATAGATTTTGAAACGAATTTTAAAACCATTTATATAATTCGTTTTAAATAGAAATCGACGAAATATATATTATATATATTATATATATAATATAATGGCCTGAATAGAACGCGCCGCGCCGCGGCAGTTCGTGAATTTCGACCATTTATTTCAAACGGACATTACGGGAGATCCGACCGTCGGATTCTCCTAAAACCGGAACCGTTGGGTTCATATCGAAAAGAGCTTTCTAACGAATATTAGAAATTTGAAATCTAACGGTTGGATTTGGAATTATGTCCAAATCAAATTCGAAAAAGGTCGCTGTAAGTGCAGTTCGATGGCCGTTGATGGAAATCGACTGTACGGGCCTTGATAAAATTATTAAAAATAGTAATAATTTGTGTAAAATCATAAGAAATGATTTAGAAAGAATTGGGATGAAAAACTCCCTATTTGAAAAGATAAAAATAGATTTTTATCGAAATGAACTAGTTTTGAACTAGAATTATAATTCTATTTATTTTTAAATAAATAAATTGAATTTGAAAAGGGTTTTGAAAATAACCAAAATTTCCAATGATTGCATTGGAGTGGATTTGAATCGAAATTGTCTTCGGAATATTTCGATGTTGGAATTTGTGATTATACGGATGTTGTTACGAAAATTTGAAAGATATATATTTATATCGTTATTTCCAATACGACATTTGTTAATCGTAGAATTTGATATTGAATATAAGCCGATATATTTTCTATTCAGAGCCTTATATTGAATATCAAATGTGATTTGGGTTTGTCGTGAATGGTGTCTTTACTAACACTGTTCTTGAACCCAGTTGAGAAAAGATTAAATCTTTTTATTTAGATTTAATGAAGTGTACCAATTAAATAATATTTAATTGGAATTGAATTGATATTGATTTTTGGGTTTATCGTGAACAGTGTTTTAAATAACACTTGTTCTTTAACCCGATAATTAATGAATGTGATTTGGGTTTGTCGTGAATGGTGTCTTCACTAACACTGTTCTTGAACCCAGTTGAGAAAAGATTAAATCTTTTTATTTAGATTTAATGAAGTGTACCAATTAAATAATATTTAATTGGAATTGAATGGATATTGATTTTTGGGTTTATCGTGAACAGTGTTTTAAATAACACTTGTTCTTTAACCCGATAATTAATGGGATGTGACTTTGGGTTTATCGTGAACCGTGTTTTAAATGACACTGATTCTTTAACCCAGTCACAGATTAAAACTAAGTGGAGTTTTAATGAATCTTTAATTAGATTGAAAAGATCGAGAATGGAGTATCACCAGTTTTGCTCCAGGCGATAGTTAAATCTTTAATTAGATTTGAACGTGAAATTTAGAAACTAACTGTCGGTTAGCTAAGTAGAATGGTTTTCTGGATATTGATCTGATGTTGGTTTCGGCCTTCGGGGTTAATATTTGGGGGATTATTCTCTTGATTAATTTACGGTTAGTGACTAATGAATTGGAATGAGGCGTATGTTGTGTTTGTGTAACACTTTTATAATATATACGCAAGTTATTCGGAAAGACCGGGTTTATCCCATTCTGAATAACTGATACGACGATAAGTCGAAGATGAAGACGATGGTCGAAGACCGGAGGTCTTCACGTCGTTTGGGTGATAACTGATGATCTTGATTGGGCTGTACACCCAAGAAGATGGAAACAGTTAGTGATCGTCCAGACGTACTTGGAGATCGATGGATATGCGGGGTACTAGGTGCCTCCGGCTTCGTTCAGACCCAGAACGGACTTGTAAATGGACTGTGTGTCTGACATCGGATTTCATTCTGTGTGACTGACATCGGTTGCATAGGATGGTTTGCCTGTGTGGCATGCTAAGATGCAAATGATCAAGGCTTCTGTTGAAAAGCAAAGTCTTGTGGTGATGATCAAAGCAAGGCCTTTGTGGCATAGCTTTGTGTAACGTTTACTTCGCGAGTTTCACACCCGGTATGAACCAAAAACGGGAGACGGACCTCAGGGAGGACTTGCGTTTCTTTCTAGTTAGAAGTGGCGTCAGTGGTTTTACACGCCCTGACGAGATTGACTTATGTGGTTGTTGCTGTTGCGAGGCGCCTCGGATTGATCGGTCGTTCTCGAACCGATGGAGTCATTTGTTGGCTCATTGACACCCCAAAGGGTGGGGAAACGCAGTGTTCAGGCATTTTAATCCACATCGGTGGACCGGCCCTGTCGCTCCAAGGGTCACTCGAGCTCTGATCCTGAGACACGGGCTAGAGCGTCTCGAATCGGTTGAGGATCTTGCCCCTAGCCTCGGTTCATAGATGGAAATCCAATTTCCAAATACGTGACTTTGCGGTTTTTATTTGTAATCCTATATATGGCGACATAGTGGGATGGGGCGCTTATGCCGCCTATGATTGATACTTATGATTTGAAGTTGTTTTATACACTATGCACTTATTATAGTATCAAATGATTTGTTTTAAACGTATCAAGCATTCTTTGGCTGTTATAAGGGAAAACCCTATCCTCGACTGCGTTGCATTGTGTGATGGGACCTGGGTCTTATAACAGCTTCATCTTTCTTTATTTAGCATTGCGCTGTTGGTTTTATGCACTGGTATTCTTGGGAGGAAACCCGTTCCGTGTTATACGGCGTGGTCCCTTGATTTACCTTTGAAAATAAAGATTAATAACTGTTTTAGTTCTCACACCAGTCACATGACTGACCTGGAGTTTATTGTTTTAACCTAAACTCTGGGTGCCCTTATTTTCGACACGGGCAGCTAGTAGTTTTGGTTTTGCAGATTTATATTCACAGGATCCTGGTTTACAGCTGGAACGATATCCGGAAAGCTTTGTATCCGTATATCTCTTCTAGTTGTGCTTTGTATTATTTTCCGCTGCTATGTATTTAAATGTAATTTAAATCTCTGATATTTCTGTGTAATATTCCTTTATACTCTGTATATTCTTGTAATCTGATGCACTGTTGTAATATACAATGAAACGTTCTCCTGTATGCGTTCTGTTGTGGCTTGTTCTCGAACTATCCGACGCTTTCCTTTACGGGGAAGTTACGGGTCTTCACATTTGGTATCAGAGCTTTGGTTTACAAAGCAGAGAACAAGGCACATTAGAACCATACGAAAGAATTCATCAGATATTGGGTTAGTAAAATCCAATGGGAATGACTCGTTAGAGATGGGATCAGTAGTATCCTAGAACGAGTGTGAAGAGTATATTTTTCAAATGAAAACATTCTTTGTTTTGAAAATTTAAAATCAATTATTCGTATCTGATTACCTATTTATATTGAGTTGGACAGCCCAGTATATAAAGATTTTGCGTATACGTCTGATCCGCGTGTATTCGAAGTTTTAATATATTGGATAGATATAGAATCATACTCTAGTGGCCCGAAGATGATTCTGATGGTTGAGTACTCATCGTCAGAATTTATATTCGTGTGACGAAGGTGTGATATCTATATATTTCCATTAGACTGGTGTGAGAACCAAAATTAGATAGGGCTTATTGTTGTGAATTGGCATCAAGAACATGATTTTTGTATATGTATTAAAATTATGAATTTGAAACTCTAATTCACTAATTGATTGATGTTTGTGTTGTTTGCCTATTTGTTTGCTAATTTTGAACCATTTTGCCTAATAGCATCAAATATTGGATTATATTGAAAATTGGTCGCATTTGCTTGCATATACGTATACTTATATTGAACAGGTCATAGCAAGGAGGCTAGAGCAGAGAATAAAATTTGTTTGCCCGACAAATAGGTACATGTTTACTACATAATTTACTGTTTTGTTTGGGTGATGATGATTTTGTGAGCCTATTGGCTAGCCGCTTGGCTTTTTCTTTTTCTTTTTGAGATCTGAAGGACCGGGGAAGCTATTTGAAATTCCCCGATGCTCCCGGTGCAGGGGAGGTTATGGCGAAATTTTTCGAAAATTTAGGGTGTTAGCCAAATTTTTGAAATTTTGAAAATTCTCAGAAACTAAAGAGTTGGAGAATGGAAGCCAGATCGAACGTAGAGTTGATTAATCAAACCACTTTCGACTTTGTTCCTTTTCGGGGACGAAAAGTTTTAAGTGGGGGAGATTGTAACAACCCGTAAAATGCGAGCCAGTTTGAAAATTTTATTTTGGCAATTTTAGCGAATTTTGATTATTTAAAATAGATTATTTTAAATAATATCGACGAGAAATTTATTTTGAATATAATTCGAACGTATATATTTATACGCGTCGTCGTTAGAATATAAATATTTATATAATTATAAATGGAATTGAAAATGGCGCGGTAGTTCGAAAATTCGATTTCTAATTTCAAATGAATATACAGAATTCAATATAAGTCAGAATTGAACGAAACAAGAAATATTTGAATCTGTATAACTATATCTTTGTAACGAAGTTAACAAACTGAGATTTCATAGCGGAAATCAAAAGATATGTCCAGTTGAAAATTCTGAATAGTCGCTATGGAATTCAGGCCCTTAAAAATGGACATTTTGCAAACGACCTCGGATTTCGACGAAACCAGTTTTGTTGGGTCCGGGATGTAAGGTTATTGCTAGGTTTCAAATTTCATAATTTTTCGAATCAGTATGTGAGCGTGGCAAAGGAAAACGCGTTTGATCAGTTTCAGTTGATTTTAATCGACTGGAAATTGGCCATTTTTCAAACAGTCTCAGAATTCGACGAAACTAGTTTTGTTAGGACCATATCGTCAATACGAAGCTAGAAAATATTTTTCGGGAATTTATAAAGTTAATATGTGACCCCGGTAATTTGAAATGTACGTTTAAAATTCAATATAATGATTTAAATGAAAATTCAAAAGGAAACTGATTGTAACGATCAAATCAGCTTGCGATACATATCCCATTGTGTTCAGGATGGGGGTAAAACGCTAGGGGCGGCAGTCGTTGAGTTTAAATTAGAGTTCGTTTCGATAAGCATGAAGTTTTGAAATTTAAAAGAAATTAAATAAATTATTATAAAAAAAAAAATATTCTCTTCCCCTTATACCTCTGCCCCCCCCCCCGTATCAATACAGAAGAAAAAAAATAAAAAATAAAATAAAGGGGAGGATCGGAGGAGCGCCCCCCCCCCCCCCCCCCCCCCGATCAGCCGCCGCCGCCTCCACAGAGGTGGGGCGCCACCTCGAAAACTTCCCCCCTCTTCCCTCGCGAACGAGATCGGACCCCCTATCTCGCAACCGAACCTTCCCCCCCCCCCCCTGAAGCCCCTCAGCCGCCGCCGCCTCCGATTGCGCTCCACCAACCCGACGCCGCCCTCTGAAACCCCCCCTTCCACCGACGAACAAGCACAGCGCCCCCCCCGTAAGTTTTCTTATTTATTTATTTTTTTTACTTTTGTTAAAACTGATTTTTATGTTAATTTCAAAAACTGATTTTTTTTTTATATATTTCAAAAACTGATTTTATTTTGAAAAGGAAAATGATTTTAAACTGAATTTGAAAATGATTTTAAAAGCATTTTAAAACTGAGTTTTTGTAAAGTAATAAAAACTGAATTTTTATAAAGAAGATTAAAACTGATTTAAAAAGAAAAGAATTTAAAACCTGATTTTATTTTAAAAGGTTTAATCTTTTAAAAAGATTGTTTTGAAAACATATATGAAATTGTTTTGAAAATATATGTTGGTTTTAAAAAAAATAATAACAACTTTGTTTTTAAACAAAAGATATGAACTTTAAAAATGAAAGGGCGAGTTCTTTGAAAGTGAAAAGGCGAAATCTTTATTTTAGAAAAGGCAAAATCTTTAGGTGGAAAATAGCGTGATAAAAATATAATTTTTATCTATATAACATAGTAATAAAAATTCGTTTTTTTTATATGTTGAATAGCAAAGTAAAAATTCGATTTTTATATATTGAACTTCGTGATAAAAATGGAATTTTTATATATTGAACTTCGATAGAAAAATAGAATTTTTATATATTGAACTTGAATAGAAAAATAGAATTTTTATATATTGAACATCGAAGTAAAAATTCGATTTTTATATATTGAATATCAAATGTGATTTTTACGTATGTAGTGAAAGCAGCAACGAAGGTGACAAAAAGGCGAAACGACGAAGACTTCTGCAAAGGAAGAGCCGTGGAGCTTGGATAGCTTTCTGTGAGAATTTCTCACCTTTCAATTTATTTTTCTAGTTATATATATACTAGGATGCAGACGGTGCTTAGTAGCACCCGACACCCGTCCACAGACCATGGACTTGTTTGTTTGACTGTTTGGTGATTGATTGCGATATTGGTTTGAATGTGGTTTGTGGTGTGAATAATCGAATCGATAAATTGGTTAGGATTAGACGTGCGCCGTTATAAGGCGAAGGAGTAAGGCTAGGTTAGACTCTTACTCCAAATTTTGTGGTTTACAAAATGAAATTGATTTGATTGATGAGTGAATGGCGTGGGCCTTCACTAGACCGGGGATAAGGCTAGGCCTTGTCCCGTTTCTAGTATCGTGCCGTTATGCCGCCGAAATTTTCTAAAATAAGTTAGAAAAATAAAAATAGCATTTTATTTAAAGAATGAACTGAATAGAAATTCATATGTTGAAATAAAATGTGTTATCGTTAAAAATATAATTTTTAACGTGAATGTGAATAAATAAATATTCATTTACAAACCAGACGGTTTGTTTATGTACACCTGTTTGAATGACGTTGATTGGGTCGATAAATTTTACACATCGCCTAACTGCACAAATAAAATATGTGTTTGATTGTTTGAAACCCCACACGGGTGTTAGGATGAAATTTGAAGTTCACTCATCCTGATTGATTAAATATGTCGATCGATTGATTGACAGGCTGTTATAAGCGTTGAATATCTATATCTGATGCTTATACAGTGTAGTGCACTTTGGTTGATGGTTGATTATTTTCAATGCTATTATATACATGTGTTGTATGAAAATCCATATAATTAATTTTATATGGTAATTGATTGGGCCTCATTCCAGTTTTGAAAAAGAAATATTTGAAAAGGAAATATTTGAAAAAGAAATATTTGAAATAGAATATTTGAAAATAAAGGAATATATGAAGCCGTGTTGATTAGATTGACGCCATTTTGACGTGAGCGATATTTATATCGATTTAAAAAAAAAACGATTTCGAAATGAATTGAATTGAAAACGAATTCAAAATGAATTGAAAACGATTTCGAAATGAATTGAATTGAAAACGATTTCGAAATGAATTGAATTGAAAACGATTTCGAAATGAATTGAATTGAAAACGATTTCGAAATGAATTGAATTGAAAACGAATTCAAATGGAATTGAAAGCGAATTGAAATGAATTCAAATTGAATTGAAATTCGAATTGAATAGAAATGAATTTTAAAACGAATTTATAAAGAAGAATTCAACTTTGCTTTGAATTGAGATGGAAGTTGAAATAGATTTTGAAACGAATTTTAAAACCATTTATATAATTCGTTTTAAATAGAAATCGACGAAATATATATTATATATATTATATATATAATATAATGGCCTGAATAGAACGCGCCGCGCCGCGGCAGTTCGTGAATTTCGACCATTTATTTCAAACGGACATTACGGGAGATCCGACCGTCGGATTCTCCTAAAACCGGAACCGTTGGGTTCATATCGAAAAGAGCTTTCTAACGAATATTAGAAATTTGAAATCTAACGGTTGGATTTGGAATTATGTCCAAATCAAATTCGAAAAAGGTCGCTGTAAGTGCAGTTCGATGGCCGTTGATGGAAATCGACTGTACGGGCCTTGATAAAATTATTAAAAATAGTAATAATTTGTGTAAAATCATAAGAAATGATTTAGAAAGAATTGGGATGAAAAACTCCCTATTTGAAAAGATAAAAATAGATTTTTATCGAAATGAACTAGTTTTGAACTAGAATTATAATTCTATTTATTTTTAAATAAATAAATTGAATTTGAAAAGGGTTTTGAAAATAACCAAAATTTCCAATGATTGCATTGGAGTGGATTTGAATCGAAATTGTCTTCGGAATATTTCGATGTTGGAATTTGTGATTATACGGATGTTGTTACGAAAATTTGAAAGATATATATTTATATCGTTATTTCCAATACGACATTTGTTAATCGTAGAATTTGATATTGAATATAAGCCGATATATTTTCTATTCAGAGCCTTATATTGAATATCAAATGTGATTTGGGTTTGTCGTGAATGGTGTCTTTACTAACACTGTTCTTGAACCCAGTTGAGAAAAGATTAAATCTTTTTATTTAGATTTAATGAAGTGTACCAATTAAATAATATTTAATTGGAATTGAATTGATATTGATTTTTGGGTTTATCGTGAACAGTGTTTTAAATAACACTTGTTCTTTAACCCGATAATTAATGAATGTGATTTGGGTTTGTCGTGAATGGTGTCTTCACTAACACTGTTCTTGAACCCAGTTGAGAAAAGATTAAATCTTTTTATTTAGATTTAATGAAGTGTACCAATTAAATAATATTTAATTGGAATTGAATGGATATTGATTTTTGGGTTTATCGTGAACAGTGTTTTAAATAACACTTGTTCTTTAACCCGATAATTAATGGGATGTGACTTTGGGTTTATCGTGAACCGTGTTTTAAATGACACTGATTCTTTAACCCAGTCACAGATTAAAACTAAGTGGAGTTTTAATGAATCTTTAATTAGATTGAAAAGATCGAGAATGGAGTATCACCAGTTTTGCTCCAGGCGATAGTTAAATCTTTAATTAGATTTGAACGTGAAATTTAGAAACTAACTGTCGGTTAGCTAAGTAGAATGGTTTTCTGGATATTGATCTGATGTTGGTTTCGGCCTTCGGGGTTAATATTTGGGGGATTATTCTCTTGATTAATTTACGGTTAGTGACTAATGAATTGGAATGAGGCGTATGTTGTGTTTGTGTAACACTTTTATAATATATACGCAAGTTATTCGGAAAGACCGGGTTTATCCCATTCTGAATAACTGATACGACGATAAGTCGAAGATGAAGACGATGGTCGAAGACCGGAGGTCTTCACGTCGTTTGGGTGATAACTGATGATCTTGATTGGGCTGTACACCCAAGAAGATGGAAACAGTTAGTGATCGTCCAGACGTACTTGGAGATCGATGGATATGCGGGGTACTAGGTGCCTCCGGCTTCGTTCAGACCCAGAACGGACTTGTAAATGGACTGTGTGTCTGACATCGGATTTCATTCTGTGTGACTGACATCGGTTGCATAGGATGGTTTGCCTGTGTAGCATGCTAAGATGCAAATGATCAAGGCTTCTGTTGAAAAGCAAAGTCTTGTGGTGATGATCAAAGCAAGGCCTTTGTGGCATAGCTTTGTGTAACGTTTACTTCGCGAGTTTCACACCCGGTATGAACCAAAAACGGGAGACGGACCTCAGGGAGGACTTGCGTTTCTTTCTAGTTAGAAGTGGCGTCAGTGGTTTTACACGCCCTGACGAGATTGACTTATGTGGTTGTTGCTGTTGCGAGGCGCCTCGGATTGATCGGTCGTTCTCGAACCGATGGAGTCATTTGTTGGCTCATTGACACCCCAAAGGGTGGGGAAACGCAGTGTTCAGGCATTTTAATCCACATCGGTGGACCGGCCCTGTCGCTCCAAGGGTCACTCGAGCTCTGATCCTGAGACACGGGCTAGAGCGTCTCGAATCGGTTGAGGATCTTGCCCCTAGCCTCGGTTCATAGATGGAAATCCAATTTCCAAATACGTGACTTTGCGGTTTTTATTTGTAATCCTATATATGGCGACATAGTGGGATGGGGCGCTTATGCCGCCTATGATTGATACTTATGATTTGAAGTTGTTTTATACACTATGCACTTATTATAGTATCAAATGATTTGTTTTAAACGTATCAAGCATTCTTTGGCTGTTATAAGGGAAAACCCTATCCTCGACTGCGTTGCATTGTGTGATGGGACCTGGGTCTTATAACAGCTTCATCTTTCTTTATTTAGCATTGCGCTGTTGGTTTTATGCACTGGTATTCTTGGGAGGAAACCCGTTCCGTGTTATACGGCGTGGTCCCTTGATTTACCTTTGAAAATAAAGATTAATAACTGTTTTAGTTCTCACACCAGTCACATGACTGACCTGGAGTTTATTGTTTTAACCTAAACTCTGGGTGCCCTTATTTTCGACACGGGCAGCTAGTAGTTTTGGTTTTGCAGATTTATATTCACAGGATCCTGGTTTACAGCTGGAACGATATCCGGAAAGCTTTGTATCCGTATATCTCTTCTAGTTGTGCTTTGTATTATTTTCCGCTGCTATGTATTTAAATGTAATTTAAATCTCTGATATTTCTGTGTAATATTCCTTTATACTCTGTATATTCTTGTAATCTGATGCACTGTTGTAATATACAATGAAACGTTCTCCTGTATGCGTTCTGTTGTGGCTTGTTCTCGAACTATCCGACGCTTTCCTTTACGGGGAAGTTACGGGTCTTCACACAAATAATGGTTATTAGTGTGTAGATATGTGTTAGACATAGCATAATTGACTTAATTGATGCTAAATTAATTAACTTTAATGGACCTTTAATTACTTAATTAGGGGACGAGTTTTCTAGAAAGAGAAAGAATACATCACGTATTCTTCTTCCTCCTCCTCCCTTCTCATAATCTCAGAAACCAGAAATTTAGAAAATATTTTCCACCCCAAGCATAGCTTCTAACCTCCTAAAATAATGAAATTAGATAGGAAATGAAGATCTCCAACGGGTAATCACTTCAAAACCAAGTCTTAATCCGTCTCTAATCTCTAGTTATAAATCTTTTGTTGTAATTGATTTCACTGCTTTTGCACATCACAACAAAGCTCTTTTTAGGCTTCGAGAAGGCAATTTCAAGCCCCAAAAATCTCCATATCGCTCAAATTCTTTATGTTGATTCTCTTTTCAGGAGAGTGAACCTCACAACTTCTAGTTAAAATTATTTACAAGTGGTGTTTTCTAAATTTATTGTGTTTTTGAGATGATTTGATTCAATTCGGTGTAGCGGAATATTCTGAGTTACATCCAATATTCCTGAAAATGCAGTGTAGTAAAACAAGCATATCTTCCACGTTTCTTATCTGATTTAGCTCAAATTTTTTTTTTTTTTGAAAACTAGACTCAGTAAGCAACAATTTCTATTCATATGGTTTTTCGAAATTTTTCCATTTGATGGGCCTGAAATAGATTTCGAAATGATGCTATAATTCTGTCTTTTGCCTAATTTTCTGAGCTGAAACTTGAAATTATTTTAGTCATAACTTTTTCGTTTTTAATCGGAATTTGATAATTCGGAAAGCTAAAAACCTAAGCTACAACTTTGTGTAATATGTTCTGCAAAATTTTGATGTTTTTAGGCTAAAATCATCATTATTTGTCGCTATCCTCTCGAATACATGCAACAGGCTGAGTTTTAGACTGTTAGAAAAATGAACATAACTTTTTCGTTTTTAATCAGAATTTGATAATTCTTGATGATTCGGAAAGCTGAAAACCTAAGCTACAATTTCATGTAATGTGTTTTGCAAAATTTTGAATTTTTCTAAGCTAAAATCATCATTGTTTGTCGCTGTCCTGTCGAATACATGCAGCAGGCTGAATTTTAGACCGTTAGTAAAATAACCATAACTTTTTCGTTTTTAATCGGCATTTGATAA
The DNA here is from genome assembly GCA_030737875.1 of Allium sativum. Lineage (NCBI taxonomy): Eukaryota > Viridiplantae > Streptophyta > Magnoliopsida > Asparagales > Amaryllidaceae > Allium > Allium sativum. The sequence goes on from CM060923.1 coordinate 257,714,556, forward strand.
TTCTTGATGATTCAGAAAGATGAAAACCTAAGCTACAATTTTATTTAATGTGTTTTGCAAAATTTTGAAGGTTTCTAAGCTAAAAGCATCATTGTTTGTCGCAATCCTGTCGAATATATGCAGCAGACTGAGTTTTCGATTGTTAGTAAAATGATCATAACTTTTGAACTACTGATCGGAATTCGATTATCTTGGACGTTCTAGAAAGCTTGAATTATATGCAACAAAATTGTATTCATAGCATTTAAATATCTTGTTGTTTAGTAGCTCAAAACAGCAGATTTTGTCCGATGTCTTGTATTTTGCTACATGTTGTTGTAGCATTAGTTATTCCTAAACAACTTAAAATTGTTTTGCATCTTTTTGGTGTCGATGGTCGTCATGTGAATGACATTTATAGAAAGGAAAGCCACATTTAACTACGATTCACATTATTGAATCGATGTTGTTTTGGGTGAAAATCGATGGTATAATCTCGTTGAACCTTGTCGTCTCTGTACACGTTTTCAAAACAGGTTTTAATAAAATATTTCCAAATGATTTATGAAATTAACAACTAATTATTATATATATAATTTTCGTGTACTTTTTTAATATAAAACCTATTTTATTCCCGCTATAGAGGGAAAGATTTCTATGTTAATAATTACATATACTATTTGGAAAACTGTTTTATAACTTGCTTTTGTCAAAAGTTATTTTCTAAATTTATAAAAGTATACACACCCTATTGCACCTTTCGAGAAGACGTGTTTGCAATTAAACGGTATTGTAAACCTTGTGGTATGGGACACATAGGGATATAATACAGGTTAATTTCATACTTGTCAGCCAAAACCAAATTAATGTTTCCCCATGTTGGGTGTTTCCGTTGAAGTGGGGTATTCCTGTGATCCTATGGGTTTTCTATGTTGCTTTGAGATTCCTAGTGTGGAGTAGACTAACTTATGGTAAATAGATTAGTGAAATGTGCAGTATATAATGTATTGGTTTCACTTTTCGAGTTACTATTCATAAGTCTGCGCACATTTTATTGTTGTGTTAGTACTGGACTGGAGAGGAGCCTTATATATATGCATTTACTTGATCGAAGGGGTCAAATATACCCAACAGAGGCGGGTTGCGGTAAAACTATCTAGGACTGAGACGAGTCGTATACTCAACCGAGGCAGGTTGTAGTATGGGTGCACAACAGACTAAGACGGGTCATTGTGTTAATTATACTCGACCGTGACAGGTTGAGCCTATTTGATCGTGGTGGGTCACAGTAGAAGTTTGTTGGGGCAAGACGGGTCATCTTACTCGATCGAGGTAGAACATAGTGAATTGTGTATATAAAGTACTTGGCAAGTAATTTTGATGATGGTGCAACTTGGTTGTGATAGGATTCATCCTTATAATTGTATTAATGCGGGGAAAACTGTTGTTTTAGATCCATATCTATGTCTTGTTGATTCTTAGCCTTTAGGCTATTTGGTGCTATTTTATATGAAGAAACCTTATTGCTTTAAGACCGGTGGTTGGATTTTATGAAGGAGTGTTAGTGATGCTTTAAATCCGTTTGTGTAATCTTGTTGATCCTTAGTCTTTCTTGGCTAGTTGTTGATATTTCACTAAGTGTTCACTTCGGGTGAACAAACACATATGCGAGTATAAGTCACATACTTGACGAAGATGATTGTGTAATTTCCTTATTTTTGATCTATTCTGGAGATTCAATGTAACAACCCGAAAAATCGGAACCAATTTAAAATTTTTATTTTGGCAATTTTAATGAATTTTGATTATTTAAAAAGATTTATTTTAAATAATAACGACTAGAAATTTATTTTGAATAGTATTAGAATGAATAAATTTATTTAAATCGAAGTTAGAATATAAATATTTATTTTAATTATAAAAGGAATTGAAAATGGCGCGGTAGTTTAAAAATTCGATTTCATATTTCAAATGATTGTACAGGATTCAAAATAAACCGGGTTTTATTAAAACCAGAAATATTTAAATTTGTTTGAAAATATCTTTCTAGAGAATGTGAAAAATCCAGATTTCATAGTGGGAATAAAAAGTTATGTCCAGTTGAAAATTCAGAATAGTCGCTATGGAATTTATATAATATATAGCCCTTAAAAATAGCGATTTCGCAAACGACCTTCGTTTTCGACGAGACCACTTTTTTTGGGTCCAGAATGTCAAATTATTGTTAGATTCCAATTTTCATAATTTTTGGAATTAATTTGTGAGCGTGGAAAATTAAAACACGATTGGTCAATTTCAGTTTGAATTGGATCGACCAGAAATTGATCATTTTTCAAACGGTCTCCAAATTCGACGAAATCAGTTTTTGTTAGGGCCGTATCGTCAAAACAAAGTCAAAAATAATTTTTTTGTAATTTTTAGAGTCAGTGTATGGCCTTGGTAAATTAAAATGTACGTTTAAATTGAATGTACATGGATTTATGTTTTAATTTAAAGAAAAACTTATCGTAACAGCCGAATTGGGTTACGAAACATATCCCATTGTGTCCGTTATGAGGGTATTTAGCTAGGGCCGACACTCGTTGGGTTTGATTTGAAGATCGAATGGATAAATAAGTAATTTTTGAATTGAAATAATATGAAATATACAAATATATAAAGGCCTTATTCTCCTAACCCTAGTCAAACATTCCTCAATCAAAATCAAACCCACCGTTAACTCCAACGTAAGGCAAAAAACGCTCGATTCAACTCCTCCCATTTTCTAATGATCAGATTAGTAAAATTCGAAAGTGATAAAACAAAAATGGGGAGCATGGTGAGATCTGGTGATTCAACGGCTATGATCGCCATTCGCATTGGCCATGGCAGCGCCTCAATTGGTCGCCATTCACTGTCAAATTCAGGGCAGCTCTGGCGATCGAGTTCGCTTGAACTCCAGGCGGTGGCGGCTCTCGTGTGGGGCTTCGACTTCGACATCGAGCCTCCGATCATCCTCCAGCGCAGCATGGGTGGTGCAATATCATAACCTCGCTTTCGAAGGGTGGTTTGTGCTAGTCGACGGTGTATAGATGAAGAAAGGTAACGTTTTTTTCTTTTCTTTTTGTTATTATAAACGTTGTTAATTAATTTAAATTAGTTATATATTTAAACTATTCAATGATTTTTATTATAAATAGTACTGATTTAAATGAAAAAATGTGATTTTTAAATTATATACCATAAGAAAAAAATATGAATTTTAAAATATAAATAACATTGTTTTAAAAATAATATAAATACAATTTTTTTTATGAAATAACATTGTAAATAAAAATATGATATTTATATACGAGGACATTGAATGAAAATGTGATTTTTATATATAATAACACTGCATAAAAATGTGATTTTTATTTAAAAAAATAGCAAAATAAAAATATGATTTCTATGTATATAACTTTGGATTAAAAATTATGATTTATATATATATATATATATAACTTTGAATTAAAAATACGATTTTTATACGTAGAATAGCGATTTAAAAATATGATTTTTATATATAGAATAGCGATCTAAAAATATGATTTTTATATTAGAATAGTGATTTAAAAATATGATTTTTATATATAGAATAGCGATTTAAAATTATGATTTTTATATATATAACTTTGAATTAAAAATATGATTTTTATATATAGAACAGTGATTTAAAAATGTGATTTTTAATATATATAGGAAGGTTTAAAAATATGATTTTTAAATATATAAACATCATATTAAAATTGTGATTTTTACTATGAACAGCATGAAAAAGGATTGCGTTGACATTACGGGAAAATCCAAATTGTTCAGAAATTCAGAAATAAAACTGGAGGAGTGGATCCCAAAGGTGAGAACTTCTCACTATAGTTATTTCTTTATAGTTATCTATTTTATAACTACATATATGAACTGCTCCCCGTCATCCATAGACCATGGACGGCTTGTTTGATTGTATTGTATTGTGGAAATGGATTGTATTGTGATTGTTGATTGTATTGTATGGAATAAAATGTTTGAATAATAAAAATATCATTTTTATTGTATATATAAAATATATAAAATATTCTTGTATGGAATAAAATGTTTGAATAATAAAAATATCATTTTTATTGTATATATAAAATATTCTTGTATGGAGTAAAATGTTTGAATAGTAACTCATTTTTATTGTATATATATAATATATAAAATATTCTGGTATGAAATAAAATGTTTGAATAATAAAAATATCCTTTTTATTGTATATATAAAATATTCATGTATGGAATAAAATATATGAATAATAAAAATATAATTTTTATTGCATATATGGACCATATAAAATGGTCATGTGTTGAAAATAAATATTCATTTACAAATCGGACGATTTGTTTATGTACACCCATTTATCTGGTACTGATTGGGACGATATATTTTACACTTCTCCCAACTGCACAAATAAAATATGTGTTTGTTGATTGAAACCACACATAGGTATTGAGATGATATTTGGTGTACGCTAATCCCAATTGTTTAGTTGTATGTCAATCGATGGGTTGATAGGCTGTGATGAGCATTAATTGTTTATTTTTAGCGCTTATACAGTTGTAAATTGCACTCTGGATGCACTATGTGTGATTAGGGTTGTGTACACTTGTGTATGAAATCCATATAAATAAAATTATATGCTAATTGGCTGTGTTTGATTCCAATTCAGAAAGAACGAATATTTTAAAATAACGAACATTTTAAAATAATATTCAGTAATGGATCAAAATATGATTTTGATGTCCGATTTGGGATGGACACGAAAATATTAAAAAATATGAAGTTGTGTTGATTAGATATGCGCCATTTGGACGAGAACGTTATTTATATCGATTTTATTCATTTTTATAATGAATATCGAAAAGGAAATTATTTCAAAATCTGATATTTTGAAAATATTATCATTTATATATTAGTGATATAGAATATTCCATTTTGATTTAAAATTGAAAATGAAGTTGAAATCGTTTTTAAAAAACGGAATTAAAACGATTTATAAAATATGATTTAAATGGAAATCGACGAAATATATATAATATATATATTTAATGGCCTGAATAGAACGCGTCGCGCCGCGGCCATTCGCAAATTTCGAGCATTGACTTCGAATTCATATTACGGGAGATCCGACCGTCGGATTCTCCTAAAACCGGAACCATTGTGTTCATATCGAAAAGAGCTTTCCAACTAATACAAGAGATTTGAAATCTAACGGTTGGATTTGGAGTTACATCTAAATCAAATTTGGAAAAGCTCGCTGTAAGTGCAGTTTAGTGGACGCTATTGGAAACCAACTGTACGGGCCTTGATAAAATTATTAAAAATATTAATAATTTGTGTAAAATCATAATAAATGATTTGGAAATAATTGGGATGAAAAATTCCACATTTTTTAAGATAAAAATATATTTTTATCAAAATGAACTAGTTATTAACTAGATTTATAATCCAATTATTTTTAAAATAAATAAATTGGATTGGGAATGGTTTTAATATAACCAGAATTTCCAATATATGAATTAAAGTGGATTTGAATGGAAATCATCTTCGGAATATTTTGATGTTGGATTTCGTGATTATGCAGATATTGTTATGGAAATTTGGAAGATATATTTATATCGTTATTTCCAATACGATATTTGTTGGTTTTAGAATTTGATATTGAATATAAGCCGATATAATTTCTATTCAGAGCCTTGTATTTAATATCAAATGGGATTTTGGATTTGTCGTGAATGGTGTCTTTATTAACACTATTCTTAAACCCAGTTGGGAAAAGAATAAATCTTTTAATTAAGATTTAGAGAAGTTTTCCAATTAATTAATATTTAATTGGAATTGAATAAAAGAATTGGATTTTTGGGTTTATAGTGAACGACGTTTTAAATGACATTCGTTCTTTAACCCGAGTAACCATGAAATGTTATTTGGAATTTATAAATCTTTTTATTAAGATTTAAAAGGAAATTTTCCAAAGTAAAGTTTTCCAATTTAATAAAATAAATTGGAACGGAATGGAATTCCATTTGGTAATAATCGAAGTGAGCTTCTGTGGAGGAAGACTGCTAATATATATGGAATTTAAGAGGCTTTGTCGTTATTCTATTAATATTACTATTCGGATACGAAAATTGATATCGATTATATATTGATCTGTTTTCCGTGAAGATTCCATAATTAATGGAATGTTATTTGGGTTTATCGTGAACTATGTTTTAAATGACATTAGTTCTTTAACCCAATAAAAGACAGCATTACATATCTAACATTGTATTTCGAACTATATGATTGATCTCTTCTAAATATATATCTATTTGGTGGGGGAGAATTTATTCTCTTGCTTAACACCCTTCTCTAAGACATACGAGCTTAGAGGTTATATATCGGCAAAAATCAATAGTACGGTGTAGATTGTCGATGCAGCATGTTTGTGTTTCCAAAGTTAAACAATCGTTAATATTGATTTTTGGGAAGATTAAAACTAAGTGGAGTTTTAATGAATCTTTAATTAGATTGAAATGTGATAATTTAAATTATCAAATTTGGGAAATGATCGAAAGTGGAGTATCACTAGTTTTACTCCAGGCAATAGTACAATCTTTAATTAGATTTGAACGGGAATGGTAATTAAATTTACCGATAACACCGTGGTGTTAGATATGGAGCATTACCAGTTTTGCTCCATGGGATGAATAAGTTGGGATTGGGAAATTAAACAAATGATTACTTCGGTAAGGTTCGCTAATCCCGACTAGTTGATAAACCTTAAATTGGTTTAGAATTGATATCTAAAGGAAGATTAAAGAATAAATTTAAAGAATTTATCTTTGATAAAATTAATGGGAACCTTTCCCAAATGATATGAATAATTAAATAAAATAATATTCAGAATTGGAATGAGGCGTATGTTGTGTTTTGGTAGCACTTGTTTATAATATACGCGAGTTATTCGGAAAGGCCGGGGTTATACCCATTCTGAATAACCGATTCGACAATAAGTCGATGATGAAGATGGTGGTCGAAGACCGGAGGTCTTCACATCGTTTGGATGATTACTGATGTCTTGATTGGGCTGTACACCCAAGACGAGGTAATAAGTGGTGATCGTCTAGACATACTTGGAGATCGACGGATATGCGAGGGCCTCTCTCTTGTATCGGACATATGGGACGAGGAATTAGGTGCCTCCGATTTCATTCAGACCCAGAACGAACTTGTAAATGGAAGTGTGTCTGACATTGGATTTTATTATATGCTGATTGATCTCTATTAAATATATATTTGTTTGGCGGCGGAGAATTTATTCTCTTGCTTAACGCCCTTCTCTGAGATGTACGAGCTCAGAGGTTATATATCGATAAACATCAGTCGCATGGCATGAATTGCCTGTGTGGCATGCTGAGATGCAAATGATCAAGGCTTTTGTTGAAAAGAAAAGTCTTGTGGTTGATGGTCAAAGCACGACTTTAAATAGCATGGCTTTGTGTAGCATTAATTCGCGAGCCTCACACCTCAGTGTAAACTGAAAACGGGAAGGACAGTAGGTTAATGGACATATGTTAGTTCTAGCTACGAGTGACATCATGGTATAGAGCCCAAGTTGTTTACTCATGTGAATATTGCACACTATTATTACTTGATGGGAGACGAGGTACCTCGGATATATCGGCTCATCTGGGCTGATGGATACTATATCGGTCACTACGGGACGGATGGGAGATGGTCGACATACTGACCATTTTAGAGGTTCAGTAGAAACGACTAACATATAGTTTATGGTATAACTAATCATCGACAAATGACCGGTCCTACCGATCCGTATGCAGTTGCGACTGAATCCTGAGGCACTTGTTAGGGTGTCTCGAATGTGCACAAGATGATCCCTTGCCTTGGTTCACAGATGGAATCCAACTTCCAATATGACATTGTGCGGTTTTAATTATGTAACTAGTATGGCGACGTAATATATGGGTATCTACACCGCCTATGATTGATACATTTATATTTAAAGTTGATTTCTTCACTTATAGTAATAATAAAAATATGAAATTTCACGTACCAAGCATTTTTGTCTATTATAAGGTAAAAACTCTATCCTTTGGCTTGCGTTGCATTGTGTGATGGGACCTGATTCTTATAATAGCTTCATTTTTCTCTTTAGCATTGCGTTGTTATTTTGACGCACTTGTATTCATAGGGGATAAACCCGTTCCGTGTTATACGGCATGGTCCCATAATTTACCAAACTTTAAAATCAAGCTAATAACTATTTTAGTTCTCACACCTATCACATGACTGACCTGGAGTTTATTGTTTTAACCTAAACTCCGAGTGCCCCTATTTTCCACTCGGGCAACTAGTAGTTTTGGTTTTGCAGATATTATATTCACAGAATCCTGGTTTACGGCTGGAGCTATATTCAGAACGCTCTATATTCGTGTATTTCTTTAAGTTGTGTTATGTATTATTTCTCCGCTGCATTGTAATTTGTAAATATCTTATGTTTATCTTATTTATTCATACTCTGTTATATTCTTGTACTCTGATGTAAATTGTTGTAATAAGCAATGAAATGTTCTTCTGTTTGTGTTCTGATTTGTCGTGTTCTCAACTAAATTTGGGCTTTCCTTTACGGGGAAGTTTAGGTCGTCTCATTCAACTCTTGGAATTTTTTGTGGTCGTCAACTTGTGTGAATCTCTAATCGTCATGACGTGGAGTTTTCACGTCATATTACCCTCTAGAGAATACTAATTGTCTGTGCTTATTATTTATTATATGATGTTCAAATATTTCAACTAGACTGATCCGTGTGTGTTAATGCTCGGGTCAGACCGAGTATTTGCAGGTAATTATGGAATTTGTTCTTTACTTCGTAGCTTTCCCTTTTTGATGGACTCCTTCGCTTTATATTTCTTGGGCAAGTTTTGTTGTACTCATATTCGTGCTTGACACCTTTTGATGTATATATTCTTTTGAGTTAATGTAACGGTGTATATGTATTTGTATTGTATCTGATGTGTGTAAAAATTATATATGTGTAACTGTGCTATGTTTTGTGATCTATGATTTATTATATTATATCTGTCTTGTTCTGAATCGATCCTGAAACCCTAGTGATATTGTATTAAGTAAGTAATAAGTATGTCAAGCCACAAATGAATAAATAAAAACTAGAGCCTTCATCGACGTACTTAGGATTTGTTTAATACAAGATTACAAGAGGTCGCTCATATCCAGCCCTATTCTCCATCTTAATAGATAGTATTACTCTGTAATACTCTTTATTAAGGTGAGTCTCGGGGTGGGACGTTACACTTAATATATATATATATATATATATATATATATATAATTCCCGGTTCATTACAATTCTTATACTGTCATTCCAGCTAGTAATGTTTACTTATTAACTTAGTTTTCTTAACTAAAGTTTATTAATAAGTTTTTCCCTTTTTATTAATTATAACACATGTTATAATTCCACTTTTCCCTAGGAAAAGCCTGCCTATTATATAACATTCTTATTAATGTAATTAATTATAATTGGTTATATTCCTTGTTTATCGCATTTTCTTTGGTCTTTATATTAACCAACTTTTATTGTTGTGACTCTTATTTCTTTACTGTCTTGTGAATTTTCACACCTTCCATTTATGTTCATATATTTATATATATGTTTAGGCACCAGACCCCTCACATTAAGTTGACCACTTGTGGATGTTGGATTTGCCGGGCTGTTCCGGGCAGGCTTCTACCACAAGTCGAACTTAAACTCGTGCCTTAGTGCGGTTACAATTTCCTAATTACTGAAAATTTGCCATACAATTTAGGCATATCTATTTTTTCTCATTATTCCAAATTTCACTATAATTCTATTTACAACCATTTAACATAATAATATTCTTAAGAAATTATTTATGTTTATTGTAAGTTCCATAATTACTCATTAACAGTAAATTCCAATTCAGACAGATGAATAATGGAAACAGGTCTTATATAACAGAAGTGTTCTCAGCAGATTTAATCTCAATTACCATAATTATTCGCAATTCCACTGTAACTTGACTTACAATATCCAATTTACATGTTATTAGATCAGATCTGTATACAACAGTAATCCTTTCCACATATTCTAACAGGTTTAATAGTCAATTTCCATAGTTATCAATTGTTCAGCAGATTAGATATAACGGGGAATACAAATGATAAATACATCGTTATTAAAAATGGTATAATTTAGATCCACTCACCCAACAACTTTCCAATCCAAGAATCCGATCCACATATTTTATTCCATGACCTTCCTAACTGAATCTATATTCCAAATAACCATGGATTCACAAATATGATACTAAAGAAGAGGAAAAGAGAAAGAACCAATATAAACCAGATTCAAAGACTTACCTCTCGCTAATCAGAATTCTAAACACCCATTTGTAGATATATATATTCTTTTTCTCTAAATATTGAATCAAAATTTCGTAAGATAAATTATTCTATTTTCTGAAGAGATTTGAGGAGCAAGAAGAATGGCAGAGCCTAGGCAACATCTCAGAAATATGAGACTTAGGCTAGGCCCTGCTAGTACATTTATAGGTGTATAAGAAAGTCTGAACCATCGGATTTAATCCCTTAAAATCAGAACCGCACGCATTAGAAAAGCCACATTAAAAAAAACAGACCTAGGCTCTGATTCCAGATGTAACAACTGGAATTCCGACAGACCAATTTTTTTTCAAAAATCCCAATCTGTTGAAACCCGAGTTGGCTTGTCTGATATCCTGCAGAAAAGACAGAGATATGAAATATATCAGAGCTAAGAGAATGTCTCATAAAGGAATGGAATAAAACATAATATAATCAAATATAGTCTTACCAAGGTAATAATAGTGCCTAACCAGTATCCAAAGCTATCATATCTCTGCCAAAAACCTAACCTGCTAGTGTGTTATGAGGAGGGAGTCAGAACACAAGTTCTGGTGACTAGACTAAATTGCACATTCTGAAATAACTCTACATATACCGTTCAGTTATGTTACTTATTTATTAGGTTGTTTGGGTTAATAGCACTCAAGGCTTTACACACACGTCGTACCCATCTACCTTCCAGTATATTAACCTAATATAGCATATTTGTAGCTACCCCCAATAACAAGGTACTTCCCTTGGTACCCTTCTCGCACGGTCTCCTCCGTCACGCCACGAAAGTGTATGCAACTCTCATCCTATGTCGGAGCGACGTATGGATCTCCATTAAACTACGCCATGTTTCGCACAGAACTACCATCGCCATGCTACGTAAGCGTATGGACCGCCATATCCAAACTTCTCGGCCAAGCTCGGGCTTAACACGGAGTAATGCCTTAACATCTATGATACACCATCCGGTGCGGCGTGCATGTATCCTCACACATACGTACTGTCTACTGTACCCCGAGTTCCGTAATAGGGCTGCATTTGAATGCATAGGACCTGGTCAAGAGCCTTTCCATATCTATACAGATCTGCTAAAGAGGCCTAAATTATAGATATCTAAACTTTGGTCTGCATTTCTACGATGGTTATGGTCCCACCTGGACCCCTCCCTCAACTAGTGAAAGACTACATTAACAGCTAAATAATCTGTCCACTAGCGAACAATCTACATCCAAATTTTCATGTCCCGCAACCAAAGTCTTGGTAGTGAAAGATCGATGATCTGTAGGTTTAGCTCTAATCTTTTCGCATCGCACTGACTACCGATGACAGGTACCCGATGATTACTATCTTTTATTTGTTCCTGACCAGCCTCTCTGTAGGAAAATCGTCGAATCACTTTAATGCCACCGAACACCTTTTGACTGTCAAACTACCATTGCAGTTAAGGTATACATATTAGTTGGTTTCGCGCAGACCCAACCTCAGCGAGTACAACCTAAGCGCTGCCACCGCACAGAGGACCACCACGGAGTACCCTACCACGTCCCTCGGAAGTCGCGTTCTTACTTCTAGTCCCACAGAGCCAGCAAGCAAAATATGTGTAAAATAATCAGATGGGCGTGCTCCTCTCATACCTCTAGACACCACGATGATCTACCCCGTTGGGTTCTTCACATTCAGACATGCAGGCTGGTCTAAGCGCATCACGCTAATGTGTTGTTAGACCCTATGTCTAAACATTTAATTACGCGCTTGTTCTACCTCATCCGATTTCCAGTTAACTTGGTTATTTCCAATCATATTAACTTCTTATTCAAGTTACCAAGTTCTCTGTGAACCCCTTATATCTCTAAGAAATGTACCCCTCTCGCTTATTAATTTCAGTTATATAACTTAACCCATTAAAGTTCATTAATAAGCCCCTAACATGTTATATTCTAGATTGTAATGCAAGGTATGTAATCTACAATCTTCTTACATTATTATCCTATCATTCATTGTCTAATTTCAGGTTTACAAGTTACAATAACATGTTCTACTTAATGTATAATTAAGTATATCTTATCTCAATAAGTTGGTTTCATGTTAACATGCTACCTAGTATATATAACTAAGTATAACTTATTTCATCCCATAAGTCTTATTACTTCATTCAGTCTAATCTCGCCTGAGCGGGCTTCCGTTTATTATTAATTTCATTTATTAGACTTCACAATTCTTTTTTATAAGTCTACCAATAATAAGCTTACATTCATTAACCATGACTTGGTTTGTGACGATCTACGACGGTGTTAAGGATAATAATTGGAATTTAGCTCATTAATCATCATTAGTAGAGTATAGATAATAGCATAAACAACTAATAGAATAATTTTACATAGATATGAAAGCGGAATCATAACATGTAACAACATCAGAGTAGCACAGTGTAGGATATAACTTAGTGCATAAAAAAGGGAATGATCGGTCAACATCGCCATAAGCGGAATATATACATACAGTGAGACATAATAAAGATATCAGTCTACATCGCCTAAGGCGGTACATATACATAAGGTAATACATGCTGGAAGTAAATCAGTCTACATCGCCATAGGCGGAATCATATACATAAGATAAGAATGGCGGAAAGTCAATAGCCAAAATACAAGTAAATCTAATCCCCGCCATCAAGCCAAAAACGCACTCCGTGCTGCAGTGCTAAGCCAAAATATCCTGTCATCTGTCAACTAGGCTGCTTGTGTGAAAATAAGGGCACCCGAGTTTGCAAAGTGAAACAAACAACGAGTCAGTCATGGGACTGGTATGAGAAATCTACTTAACTGGTTAAACAACAATAATAAGGCAAATCATAGGACCACGCCACTTTCGCGGAACGGGTTTACTCCAGTGATTGCCAGTACATTAAAACAAAGTAAATTCTTTAAACAACGCAATGCTTTTAATAAAGAATGAAGCCGATATAAGACTCAAGTCCCATCACACAATGCAACGCAAACCGGAGGATAGAGTTTTACCTTATATCGACCAAGATATGCTTAATACGTGTAAAGTAAAATCACTTAAAATGTAAATTTTATCGTTTAATTCTTAATCAGACTCCAACCGTAAACTAGTAAGAGAACAATTCCCTAAGTATTAACCCCGAAGGCCGAAACCAACATCAGACCAATACCCAGGAAACCATCCGTCTTAGCAGTTTTGCAGTTAGTTTCTAATTTTAGATACAATCATAAATATCAATCATAGACGGCATAACTACCATATACTATGTCGCCATACTAGTTCTACAATCAAATCCGTTATCTCGTATTGGAAATTGGATTTCCGTCATGAGTCGAGGCAAGGGGCAAACTCCTCTCCGCTTCGAGACACTCTAGCAAATGCCTCAGGATTACACACTCTGGGTAACCCTTGGATCTTCAGGACCGGTCCTCTCTTACGTTTGAGGATTGGCAATTCCTGAACACATGTTTCCCGGTCCTAACAGACCTAAAATCGAGGCGCCTTATTCCAACATCCACATAGGTAAAAATAATATAAATGTCAGCCAGTTTAAGCACTGACACTACCGTTAGCTAGAAAGAAACGTCGTGCTCTCCCTGCAGTCCTTATCCTAATTTTAACTCATACCGAGGTGTGAGGCTCGCGAATCCACGCTATACACAAAGCTAGGACACGTAATCCGTACTTTGATCATCTACTACAAGACTTTGCTTTGCAACAGAAGCCTTGATCACTGCATCTTGGCATGCCACACAGGCAATCCACTCCATACGACTGATCTCTATCGATATATAACCTCTGAGCTCGTACGTCTCAGAGAAGGGCGTTAAGAAAGAGAATAAATTCTCCACCGCCAAACAGATATATATTTAACAGAGATCAATCAGCACAGAACAAAATCCAATGTCAGACACACAATCCATTTACAAGTCCGTTCTGGGTCTGAACGGAACCGGAGGCACCATATTTCTTGCATATCCGCAGATCAACACATACGTCCAGACGGCAACTACTTCCGTCCCTTCAAGGTAACTACTCCAATCAGGAACCTCAGCAGCGCCCATCCATCCGATACGAAGATCGTCGGTCTTGAACCGTCTTTGCATTTTCAACTTCGAATCGTTCGATCAATTATTTGAAATGAGGATTAGCTTGGCCTTTTCAAATAATTTACGTATATTTAGAATTCAAATCAATTCTTCCCATGGTTAAATTATTCGACATTCACATTTCAGTTCTTTAGTATAATTTTCATGTCAAACACATTCAACCATCAAATATCAAGTGAACCAAGTAAAATTGGTTTATTTCCATTCCATGCCGCTTATAATATTTTATAACGATTTTTCGCCATTTTTATTTATTTAAAAATGGTCATATTTAATTAAATGACGTTTCTGGTCGTGCCGTGGCACTGGCGCTGTTTTTCCCCAAATTTGTTTTACACATATCGGGAAATCTAACCGTTGGATTTCTACAAAGTTTATATCACTGGAAGTTATTTCCAAAGCGAACCCAACGGTTCCAGTTTCGTGAAAATCCGACGGTCGGATCTTCCGCACTAGTCGTTTGAAGTTACGGTTTAAAAATACGAACTGCAACGTCGTTATTCGATTTAATTTAATTATATTTATATTTATATATAAATATAATCGATTCTGGCGCTGTTTTTCTTCAGATTTGAATTAAACATTCCATACAATCCAACTGTTGGATCTTTACAAAGTTGGTGCCGTTGGAAAGATATTTCCAAGGCGAACCCAACGGTTGCGGTTTCGGGAAAATCCCATGGTCGGATCTCTCGTACTAATCGATTGAAGTTACGATTTCAAAATACGAACTGCACGGCCTCGATTCGTTTCAATTTTATTTATATTTATATATCTATAAATATAGTTCATTCTGCGATTTCAATATCGTTTTCACTTCAAATATTTCACTAACGCCTTTATATTTCGAAAAATTTCGCCATAACCTCCTTTGTACGGGAAGGGGTTTGGAAATTTATTAGGCCGTATTAGGTACCCAATAAATCCTAATAAGCATACACATATTTATAGTGATATATTCCGATGTCCACAGGGGAGTGTGTATAGATCATAACTCCGGAGAATAAATTCTCATCACCCTATAAATGGTTTTTGTGCCTTAATGACCAGAGAGACGTGTTTATTGTCATCTCCAGATCCGTGGGGGGTTTTTATTAATCTGGCAATTTACCGTTACAATTTATATAGTCCAGATCAGTCATCATTTCAACCTGTAATATATAGTCATCGCCATATAAGCCTCTCGCTCGTATGGTAAATCTTCAACCTCGTCACACAAGCTCCAAATGCTTATGTGGTATATGATAAAGTATGCCTATCGTTAAGAAGCATGCCATGTAGTGTAGTTCAAAATGAATTGTTACTATCCTATGGCGATGTTTATTATTACACACAGAATAACCAGCACTCCGCATCCAATGGCATTCACAGGAGTTGATATAAAAATAAAATTGCGCAGCCAACTCATTAAGGCTTACCTATTTGTCGGGCACACAAATAAATTCTTTACTCAACAACTGTTTCATTTTCTCTGTTCAACACATGTACATATATATATGCAGAACAAAGCTAATAATAATATTCCTAGCGAACAAATATTTATTTCAACACACTGTGATTTTTAACACTTATACATAGGATAAAATGATATTTTTGATGAACAAAAATATATTTCAACTCTTGGCTATTTTATTTAGATCCTAACCATGTTAAAAATAGCATTTATAACCCCGAACATTTATTTCAACACGTGTGTATTTTTAGCGAGGTGTATACATGATAAAAGTAATATTTTTTATCATCAGAAATATTTATTCAATACGTGAATGTTTTTAGCATTTCATATTCACAATATAAATGTAAATTTTATTGCTAAATCAATTTATTTAAAACACAAATACCATTCAACACATGAATTTCTATTCAAAACGTGAATGTTCTCTATAGTTTGTATATATAATAAAAATGTGATTTTTATTGTTAAAGTAATTTATTTAAAACATGAATATCATTCAACACATGAATTTCTATTCAACGAATGAATTTCTATTCAACACATGAATGTTCTCTATAGTTTGTATATATAATAAAAATGTGATTTTTATTGTTAAAGTAATTTATTTAAAACACGAATACCATTCAACACATGAATTTCTATTCAACGAATGAATTTCTATTCAACACATGAATGCGGTTTCAACATATGAAAATAATTTCAACAAATGAAAATAAGTCTAACACATGAATATTTCAGAAAATTTCGACAGCATAACGGCAGGGTAGTTAAAACCGGCACCGTCCCGATGTACGGCTCCTCGCTCTACCTTAAAACCTCGCGGTTTTTGACAATGGGGATTTCATGCATCTAGTTCGCACACAGGCGGCATATTTTATTTTCATTTCCACAATCCTATTCTAATTTGTTTCAACCACAAGAGGGTATTTTTCAACCACAAAGGTATTTTTCAACCACAACCCAACAATATCAAGCACAAACAATTATTTTCAACCATTCGTCATACCACATATTTTCACGCCAATCACAAGCAATAAATATCGTCCATGGTTTCTGGACGAGGAGAGTGTATATATATATATATATTTCACTTCCATTTCAACACAATTCAAAGCATATATGTTTCATACAACGCTTGTATAATTTATACATCGCTCATATAACTTATACAACACATGTACATGAGGTATACAATGCGTATATAATTTACACTTCGCTTATATAACTTATACAACACGATTTCATTCACACATTTCACTTCGATCGTTGCACGATAATAAATCTGACTACACCACGTGATAAAGTGTCGAGAGGGCTTCAGGCGCGTGGTGGTGGTGGCTGACTCGCAGCACGGTGGAGGGGGAAAATCTGGTCGGCGCGACTGACTTTGGGGGGCGCGAATCTCGAGACTGGGGCGACGAGGGTGGATGAATCGGGTATGGATTTAAAGAGGGGATCGAGGCGAACAAAAGACTTAACTGGGGTGGGGGCTAACATTGGCTGTGGAGGTCGTAATTTGGTCGGGAAGGTGGGTGTGGTTTCCGCCATCGAGCGCGAGGGTTACAAGGGGGGGTTTGAGATATATTTTTTATTTTAATTATGAATGGAAAAATCCTATTGGCCCATGGTTATATTAAATTTTAAAGCAGTGTTTCTCCAAACGAACACCGATTCAAACCCAACGACTGTCGCCCCTAGCTAAATACCCCCATCCCGGACACAATGGGATATGTTTCGTAGGCCAATTTGACTGTTACAGTCAGTTATTTTTCAAATTAAAGTATAAAACATTCAATATTCAATTTGAACGTACATTTCAATTTGCCAGGGCCACAAACTGATTCGAAAAATTCCAGAAAAATAAATCTAGATATGTTTTAACACTACAATCCCAACAAAACTAGTTTCGTCGAATTCTGAGATCGTTTGAAAAATGGCCATTCTCTGGTCGGTCCAGTTTAACAGAAATTGACCAATCACATTTTCTTTTGCCACGCTCACATACTAGCTTCAAAAATTATGAAATTTGAAACCTAGCAATAGTTTGACATCCCGGATCCAAAAAAAGTGGATTCGTTGAATTCCGAGGTCGTTTGCAAAATGTCTATTTTCAAGGGCTATATATTCTCTATAGCGACTTTTCTGAAAATTCATTTAGCGATAACTTTTGATTCCTGCTACGAAACTTCGATTTTTCAGATTCGTTAGAAAGGTATTCATAAACAAATTTAAATATTTTTGGTTTCACTAAAATTCGTTATATTTTACACCCGGTACAGTCAGTCAAAGTTTTGAATTCAAATTTTGAAACTGCCACACTATTTCCAATTCAATATTTCATTGAAATATTCTATTTCAATTGTTTAAATTCTTTGAAAATAACCAATTTAAAAATTTTAAATTGGCTCGCATTTTCCGGGTTGTTACATGGCTTAATACAACTTGTTGTTGTTATTTACTTAGTTCTTTTTACTAAGGTTTTTCAATAAGTTTAAAACCTATGTGTTAATTTCTACTTGTCCCTAGGACAAGCTTACCTATTATCTTCCACTCTTTCATTCATACTTAATCATAATAGGTTATTATCATTCCCCGTTCATTCTAATTCTTATATTGTCATTCCAGCTAGTATTGTTTACTTATTAACTTAGTATTCTTAACTAAGGTTTATTAATAAGTTTTTCCCTTTTTTATTAATTATAACGCATGTTATAATTCCACTTGTCCCTAGGACAAGCCTACCTATTATACAACATTCTCATTAATGTAATTAATTATAATTGGTTATATTCCCCGTTTATCACATTTTCTTTGGTTCTTTATATTAACCAACTTTTACTGTTGTGACATTTATCTCTTTACTGTCTTGTGAATTTTCACACCTTCCATTTATGTTCGTATATTTATATATATGTTTAGGCCCAGCCCCCTCACATTAAGTTGACCACTTGTGTATGATGGATTTGCCGGGCGGTTCCAGGCATGCTTCTACCGCAAGTTGAACTTAAACTTGTGTCTTAGCGCGGTTACAATTTCCTAATTACTGAAAATTTTCCATATAATTTAGGCATATCTATTCTTTTTCATAATTCCAAATTTCACTGTAATTCTATCTACCACCTTTTGACATAATAATATTCTTAAGTAGTTATTCATGTTTATCGTAAATTCCATAATTACATCATTTACATTGAATTCCAATTCAGAAAGATGATTCAATTACCATAATTATTCGCAATTCCACTATAACTTGACTTACAATATCCAACTAACAGGTTATTAGATCAGATCTATATACAACAGTAATCATTTCCACATATACTAACAGGTTTAATAGTTAATTTCCATAGTTATCAATTGTTAAGTAGATTAAATATAATAGGGAATACAAACGATAAATATACTGTTATTTAAAATGGTATGATTTAGATCCACTCACCTAACAGCTTTCTAATCCACGAATCTGATCCATCCATGAATCTCATCCAGATCTGTTATGCCATGGCCTTCCTGACTGAATCTATATTTCAAATAACCATAGATTCACAAATTTGATACAAAAGAAGAGGAAAAGAGAATGAAACTTATATAAAACATATTCAAAGACTTACCTCTATTTAATCAGAATTTTGAACACCCATTGGTGTATGTGTGTGTGTGTGTGTATTCCTTTCCTCCAAATCCTGAATTAGAATTTTCTAAGATTAAATATTCTATTTTCTGAAGAGATTTGAGGAGGAAGAAGAATGGTAGAGCCTAAACAACATCTCAGAAAATACGAGATTTAGGGTAGGCCCTGCTAGTCTATTTATAGGTATACAAGAAAGTCTGAACCATCAGATTTAATCCCTTAAAATCGAAACTACACATATCAGAATAGCCACGTAAAAAAAAAACAGATCTGGACCGGCTCAGGTCGACATGCCCCTACGCGGGTCAACCCATATGTCGACCCAGCCCTTCTGGGGTCGACCCATCTAGGTCCACGTGTGTTTTCTGGGACGTTATTTCTAAATTTGACGTTTTTAAGTAATAATGTTTAATTACTTGCCCCTTTTTACTTCTTTGATTTGTTTTATACAACATCACTAAGTCTCTGAATTGCAATTATATATGTACATGTGTGTGTGTGTATATATATATATATATACAGCTTTTCCTTTATTTAATTAATTGTTACCTTATGTATACATGCTGTGTTTTGGTCATGCCATATACCAAAACGAAACAAAAAATCACCACGAATGCATTAGTAAATGTTTCGGGTCAAATTCTAAAAAATATAATCTTTTATATTTTTCTTTTTTATTATTAACATAAAAATACGGGGTGTAACATTTTTCTACTAAACAATGTAGTTCACTTTTAAAATGAAAGTGAAGTAGATCATACTCTTAATTCAGAAATATCCATAAAGTAATACTAATAAAACATCATGCTAACAGAAGTAAAGGTTTTTTATAGCATAGTAGATCCAATTGTAAAACTGTGTATGTAAGTGATTAGTTGACAATAAAACATCTGTAATTAATCCTTAAGTACTTATACTTCTATCCTCGATGTCATCATTTTGGTGAATTCCGGATATATAAAGCAACCAAATAAAGCAATTTTAAACTTAAAAATTCGAATTGTACTACCTGCTGTAAAAGCAATATACACAACCAACAAATAGTAAAAAATACAGTGAAAACATAGAGCAGTATTATAATATATAGTAAGATACCTTTGAACATCATCTAAAGGGACTGTTTTGGCTTAACCATGATACTACAAGTGATGAGAGCTTCAAAAACAAAATTGCCTTCAAATCACATCTAACACTCAAATATTGATGAAAGTAGATGAAGCTATAATTATATATTTAATGGAAAGTTACTTTCAGATGATGAATAGCGACCAAAGTAAATACAAAATTTTGTAACTTTAATATCCTATAAAAATCAATTGGGAATTGAATCAAAATTAGTTCAGAAATTCGGGAAACACAAAAATAGATCAAATCAATTAAAGAAAGTAACATTGTTAGAAAAAAAGAGGACAATTGAAGGATTGAGCACAATCTGATTAGAAGAACAAAAAATCGCACAGTTTGGAGAAGCGATGGTGAAAATGGAGACAGTAGAAGATCGTAATTTTTGGCTACTTAATTACATTAAGAGTCAAAGGCATTTTGGGAAGTTCAAAAAGACGTTAGTAATTTAGTGGAAAGAGTTTTCATTATTAGTAGTAAAGATAAGTATTGATTAATGTTTTCAAAGTAACAAAAACATGAGAGATTTGTTAAGACAAATATATGTAATCGATTTCTAAGAATCGATGATATTCTTTTTAATGAATGGTTTTTATTATAAAAGGACTGAGCTACCAATATACCTAATTGTACTATTAGATTTGATAGTTAAAGAACCGACTATCAAACCAATATTCTTTTTGACTTTGGACGAGTTAGTTCAAAGAGACCGGGATGGGAACTAGACCCAAAATCACTTCGAACCAACTGCGCTTTCGAGACTAATTTGCAGGGAAGTTAAAGATGGAGCATTGAAGATGGTAGATCTTCACGAGTGGAAGAACTACTCGTTAAAATTCTCTGGCTAGCTACCAGGATTATTATGACTTGTGATTCTGTAGTGATTGAAATCTTCGGACTGCAAGGACTCCTCGCAATTGATCATTGAGGTGATTCCTATATAGGATGCGGTAGAAGGGTCCCTTCGGTTCATCCTATTCTTGGATGACTTGTATGGATAAATGTATGACATGTACGTTAATTTTTACAAATATACCAAGTTTAGTGGCGGAGAAGAAAACTTCTCTTAGCTTAACACCCAAAGTATATTTGTGGACGTCAATTAGTGGTTTGACGAATCTAACGATGTGGCATTCAAAGTTAATGCAATGTTCTCTGAAAGGTAATTGTAACCTGAAGCCTCATCAATTGGGAAATGACAGAAATCGGACAGGTAGAACGGCTATGTGGGTCGTTCCCATTAGGGTGTATTGTCACCATATGGAGAAATTTCATTTGCTCTTCTTCTGTCGTTTCTGTACCTTACGTGAAACGGTATGGGCTTGCAACCACCCGTGGTGACAATATATTTGATACACTCAAGTTGAGTGGGTGGTCGGGCATATGTGGCTGGGTTGCAAGATGTTCTTGTTAAACCCCAATGTATCCCCTCACTACAATAAAAACCGCAAATAGCGACAGATTTTTAGCAGCGGAAAATTCCATCGCAAATTAGCGACAAATTCTCATGGAATCTTTGAGGCGTATTTTCTTGGATTTTTTATTTTTACTTATTTTAAAATATTACTGTCGAGTTCTGATTTCCGTCGCTAAAGCATAGAAAATTGCAACGGTTTAACGTCGTAATTTTTTCATCGCTGAATTCTGTTGCAATTTGAGGCAATTTACCGTTATGTTTTTTTTGAAGCTATTTTGCAGCAGGTTTTCAAGGAATTTGCAAAGGACTGTATTCTTCTTAAAATGTTTTATTTTTATGTTTTTGATAAGTAATTGATAAGTAAAATTAAATTTTAAATAATTAATGTGAATAACAATATACTATTAACAAAAAATAAATAATTACTATTAATATTAAATAAAATTCAATGGTCAGTATTAATTAACTAATAATTACTAAATAATTAAGAGATAATAATTAATAATATAGATTAATAAGTAATTTTTAATAATCAATGATTAATAAGTAATTTTTAATAATTAAGAAGTAAAATTTATTATCTTGTATCTAAAATTTAATAATTATAATTGATAATTATGTTTAATATGTATTAATTCCAAAAATCAGAACTTTCGCATTTTCTAACATAAATATAAAGTTTAAATGTAAACTTTTGAAGTTTTCAAATTTTAATAAATATAAAATTTTATAAAATATTCAAAATTTAAAAATAAGAAATTTTATAAATACTAAAGAATTCCAAAATTAAAAGAATACAAATTTTATTAATATCAATAATAATTAATAATCACTAAGAACTTCTGATAATTATTTTACACATTAAATTTTCAAATACTTGTAAAAATTTAAAAAAAATTGCAAATTTGAAAAAGTAAAACTAAATAGTTTAGAATAATTTAAAATTTTATAAAGTCGAAATTTCGAGAAACTTTTAGTTCTCTCTTCTGCAAAATTTTAAAATTAATTTTCTCTTTGTTTTTTCCTGTTATATGAACTTCAATGTTGTAGCGAATATTAAATGACTTAGCAGAAAGTGGTTAGTACAAAAAATATTGAACTCTAGCATCTAAACTGTAATTACGTACGTTCGTTAATCGTTAGTTCTACTCAAAAATAAAATAAAGAAATTAAAAAAAAAAAAAAAAAAAAAAAAAAAAAAAAAAAAAAAAACTTCAAAATTTGAAGAAAAGCGGCAGTAGAAAGTTTTGGCGGGCTCACCAATAATTTCGTTGTGCCCGCTTTGTTTCTTTTAACTAAATATTTTCCTCCCCACTCCCTAATTCTTTCGATCCTATTCCCTAGTCGTTCATCTTCCTAATCAGTTTAGGGTTTCGGTAAAACCCTAAATTTTCTACATACAGCATCACCACCTAGGGAGACATGATTTTGATCCGCGATCTAGACAAAGCGAAAGCAGCAACGTACCAAAGCATCACTATTGACTCACAGAATCCCTACCCTTGTTCTTTTAAACCCAAAATTTTACTAATCGTAACCTAATCGAAGGTGATTTTAATGGAGGTAGCTCTCAAACAAGGTTAACAACGCCATCATTTTAATTCTATTATATTGAATTTGTTCGTTTGGTTGCTTACAATCTGTTACAATGTCTGTATGATTTCACCTGCGAACAATAATTTTATTAAAAGTGTCTAAGGGAGACGTTGAAATGGGAAAATCATACTACTGCGGTTTGCAAAACGTTAGATTGCTGAATCTCAGGTTTCGTATTTTCCCAAATCTTAATTGTGTTCATAATTAATTGTTCAATTACTTGGGATTTTGTATTATTGAAAGCCTTAGAAGAGGAACCAAGATCACCTTTTTCCTCAACGAGTATCAGGCAACTAATTCAACCATGAATTCCATGTTTTCGTTAATGAAGTGGTATATTTGTAGCTACTGGGTTTATATCGGTAGAACATTATTATTATTATTTTTCTTTATTGAGAAGTTTGATCGTTGGGTTGTAGCTCAGTCGTCATGATAGCATTAACCTGAGTCTAATATTATAGTCCAGTCCATAAGTTGGTAGCCGATAATAGGATCTCTGCTTACCTTTTTTACTTGATAGTTAATTACCTTGTGCTAACCTGAATTCGATATGCTAACCTGATAAAAGAAATATTTATCCAATAACAGGATAAATATTTACCTTATGTTAACTACTTTTTATAGTTTTACACGATATTATATTTACCTTTTTTACTTGATAGCTAATTACCTTTTTACATAATAGTTAATTACCTTGATAGTTAATTACCTTTTTTACTTGATAGTCCATAAGTTGGTAGTCCATAAGTTGGTAGCCGATAACAGGATCCCAATTATCGTTCGGATGGGATGTCTCTGAACCTGTGTTCAATTAGATAACATCAATCTCAGCCCTTGTCTTTGTCCGGTCTTCATGATGTTATCTACTTCAGCACATTTTGCAACTTTTTCCAATCATCTCACCAATTCAGCAAAGCCACTCTACCCTTATGCTCCATTTCTTGTCCATAAAATGTGTAACTAACATGAAAATTTAATAATGCAAGGTTCTCAATCTTAGCTAATGCAAGCATAATCTCTGGAAGGTCATCCTTCACACATGCTGAACGCCCAGCTGTTCTTAGTTCAAGCACTCACTTGCTCATGCGTCTTTCATGCGACAGCACATGCATGTACCCAATAGACAGTGTTCTGCCTAGGGCTGTTATGGTAATGGTAAATTTACCATTACCAATTGATTGGTAACCATTTTTGATTGAAATCGGTATACCAGTTAAAACGGTATGGTAACGGTAAATTTACCATTTTTAACGGTAAATTATCGGTAACATTTCTTCAATACCAGTGGTAACGGTAATTTTACCAATCAGTTTAAAACATGTGTGTTCATTTGATATGCTTTATTACATGCATTTTAAACCAAGTAAATGATTAAATTTAGTTCAATAATAAGGTGAAATAATTTCAAGTACATTTATTTTCTTTCTCATTAATATTTTTTATTAACGAACACTACATATAGTATAATAAAGATGCATTATGTACAGAAAACGTGTCAAAATAGAAACTTTTATGGATAAATGGTAATTTACCATTACCAGTATAACGGTTACCAGAGTATCGGTATACCAGTCTTCGGTATACCAGTCGATCGATAACAGTAATGGTAAGCAATTTTGATTTACCAGTAAAAACGGTACGGTAACGGTATTTGCCAAATGGTAACGGTAACCATTACCATAACAGCTCTAGTTCTACCTAATACTCTCTCCAGTTTGTTTTATTTGACGTTTTGAGAATTTTCCAATTTTTCAAATTATATGACGCTGTGCAAAACTGAAATTGAATGATGCATTGGAAATCAAGACCACTTGCAAGACCTTTTGACACGTGTCTCCATTTTCAGTTGAAAGTAGTGCTGCTGCATTGGAAGCGCCATTTTCTAGCAGTTGTATTTAATGTCGGACTCCTTTGTTGCATTGAAAATGATGAACAATAATTGAAACAGAGGAGAATTAATTCAGTTTTAACCTTTCTTAATTTGTGTGAAAAACTCTAAAACGTCAAATGAAATGAACTGGAGGGAGTATTAAATTTATAAATGGTAATTAATAATTTTTTGTTTCATGTTTTTATCATCCATTTGATTTCAGAAAACTATCAAATTTCTACCTAGTGCGAATTGAAAAAAAAATTGGGTAACGGGAAATGTTTTCATTTTTATAAGGAATTTCGGAATTTAGATAAGTTTTTTAGAATTTACCACATCCTATTGATATTAATATACACAATCCCTAAGTTTCTACTGACATGGACTTGAATAGAATATTGTAATAGTTCTGTTAATATATTGATTACGAACTGTAAATTCATCAATAGATAAATTAGTGAACTATAGATATCATTCATATATTTACTGAACTAACTGAACCATTTATGATATTTACAACACTGTAAATTTAGTTGTGTGGATTCACTATGAATTTAGCTTTAGTTGACATGGTACTGCTAATCTATAGGTGATGTAGAACAAATGCTTCAAGAACATGGGACTGGAAAAGGGAGACAAACAGCTTTATTGTTGGAGATACGAAAGCACAAAATGAAAGAGCTAATGTATTTGTTGTTCTTTTAGAAGCAAGATACCGAGTCAAAAAGCAACTTCTTTGGATGGTAATAGAGCAGTTTCTTGTAATTTTAGGTGTAATGTTTGGCTGTTATCGATCAAACTGCTTTTATTTCAGTGTTCATACGCAGTCGTCAAAGTTGAGTGTACCGAACGAATAAATAAATCATAACTACAAATTTATCTTTGTATTTTTGGATATGCTATTTATTTTAGTGTTCATAGTTGATTGATATTAGTTCGATAAATATACATGTATTATTTATGTGTGTGTGTGTGTGTGTGTGTATGAATGTGCAAATCTATATATAAATATATATAATATATATTAGAAGGGGAACAGTGACATATTACTAATAGATGATGCTAGTTCAAATATTTAGATAAATTAAAATCTGTCGCTAATCCCTTGGCAATTAGTAAGGGTTTACCAACGCCTTTTATAAATAATAATTTATTATAAATTACACATCCGTCGGTAAATATTGATAAATAAATTAAAATTAAATTAATAAATAAAATATATTTTTATTATATAATTATTAAAATGACAGAAAACTGTCGGAAAACTCATGCTAAATTCCGTCGTAAAAATCTGACACAGATACGGTCATAGATTTTATGTGACAACAAGGAATTTTGCTCGATCCGAATCAATCGCTAAACTGATCTAGACCTTTCGAAACACCTGATTGTTTGAGAACACGACAAAATAGAACCCAAACAGAAGAACATTTCATTGTATATTACAACAATTCCATCAGAATACAAGAATATACAGAGTATGAATTAATATTACACAGAAAATATCAGAGATTTAAATTACATTTAAATACATCGCAGCGGAAAACAATATAAATCACAACTGAAAATAATGCACGGATACAGAGCTTTCCGAACATCGTTCCAGCTGTAAATCAGGATCCTGTGAATATAAATCTGCAAAACCAAAACTACTAGCTGCCCGTGTGGAAAATAGGGGCACCCAGAGTTTAGGTTAAAACAATAAACTCCAGGTCAGTCATGTGACTGGTATGAGAACTAAAACAGTTATTAATCTTTGTTTTTAAAGTTAGGTAAATCAAGGGACCACGCCGTATAACACGGAACGGGTTTCCTCCCAAGAATACCAGTGCAGAAAACAAACAGCGCAATGCTAAATAAAGAACAATGAAGCTATTATAAGACCCAAGTCCCATCACACAATGCAACGCAAGCCGGAGGATAGGGTTTTCCCTTATAATAGCCAAATATGCTTGATACGTGAAATTTCATCTTATATTATTACTATAAGTGAAGAAAACAACTTCAAATATAAATATATCAATCATAGACGGCATGGGTACCATATATCATGTCGCCAATACTAGGCTCTACAATCAAAACCGCAAAATGTCATATTTGGAAATTGGATTTCCATCATGGTGGCTCCTGATTCGAAAGATCGATCGCGTAGTGCCATCTCCACGGCTTACGTCTCGGCTAGAGAAAACACCGTAATGCACATCCGCATTTTTGGGAAATCGAGTATCACTGCGGCTTACGTCCCGGCGAGAGAAAACACCGCTTACCCTATCCCTCTGAGCACTAAGCTCAATCTCGGTCGACCGAATCCACGACACCACGAAGGTGCCCATCCACGAAAAAGCATACTGATCAAACCATCAGTTTACCACCATACCGGGGTGTGAGGCTCGCGAATCAACGCTATACACAAAGCCGTGCTATATTAAAGCTGCGCTTTGATCATCATCCACCAAACTTTGCTTTTCAACAAAAGCCTGGATCACTGCATCTCAGCATGCCACACTATCAATCCATATCGTACCACTGATTTCTGCCAATATATAACCTCTAAGCTCGTATGTCTCAGAGAAGGGCGTTAAGCAAGAAAATAAATTCTCCGCCGCCAAACAGATATATATTTAGCAGAGATCAACGAATACAATATAAAGGAATACATTGTCAGGCACACCATCCATTTACAAGTCCGTTCTGGGTTTGAACGAAACCGGAGGCACTTTCCTCGTACATCCGTCGACCTCCAAGCACGTCCGGACGGCTACCACTTCAGCCCCCTTCAAGGTAGCTACTCCCATCGTGAGCATCAGTAGCACCCACCCATTCGATGTGAAGATCGTCGGTCTTGCACCGTCTTCAATCTCTTCGACTCATCGTCGAATCGGTTATTCAGAATGGGTATAGACCCGGCCTTTCTGAATAACCCACGTATATAATAAACAATTGCTATACAATCACAACATATGCCTCATTCCAATTCAGATATTCACACTCCTAGGGAAAGGTTCCCATTAATTTTATCAAAGATAAATTCTTTTAAATTTATTCTTTAATCTTCCTTTGGATATTATTTCAAACCATATCATGGTTTTCCAAACTAGTCGGGATTAGCGAACCACACCGAAGTAATTATTTATTTTATTTCCCAATCCCAACCTATTTATTCCATGGAGCAAAACTGTTATTACCCCATAACTAACACCACGATGTTATCGGTAAGTTTAATTACCATTTCACGTTCGAATCTAATTAAAGATTTAACTATCGCTTTGGAGCAAAACTGGTAATACTCCATTCTCGCTCAATTTCTAAATTTGATAATTCAGATTATCAATTCACATTTCAATTTAATTGCAGATTCATTAAAACTCCTTTTTCTGGGTTAAAGAACTAGGTGTTATTTAAAACACAGTTCACGACAAACCCAAATCACATTCTATTTATTATCGGGTTAAAGAACTAGTGTTATTTAAAACACCGTTCACGATAAACCCATTTCAAATCCAACCAAATATATTCGAAATTCCGATTATTTAAAACCCCCTTTTTAAATCTAATTTCTTTATTTAAAAAAAAATTGGGTTTTAAATTTAGTTCAAAACTAGTTCATTTCGATAAAAATCTATTTTTATCTTTTCAAATATGGAGTTTTTCATCCCAAATTTTCCCAAATCATTTCTTATGATTTTACACAAATTATTACTATTTTTAATAATTTTATTAAGGCCCGTACAATCGATTTCCAACAATGGCCATCGAACTGCACTTACAGCGACCTTTTTCAAATTTGATTTGGACGTAACTCCAAATCCAACCGTTAGATTTCAAATTTCTAATATTCGTTAGAAAGCTCTTTTCGATACGAACCCAACGGTCCCGGTTTTAGGAGAATCCGACGGTCGGATCTCCCGTAATGTCCGTTTGAAGTCAATGGTCGAAATTCGCGAACTGCCGCGGCGCGGCGCGTTCTATTCAGGCCATTATATTATATATATAATATATATATATAATATATATAATATATATATAATATATATACTTCGTCGATTTCTATTTAAAACGAATTATATAAATAGTTTTGAATTCGTTTCAAAAACTGTTTCAACTTCCTTTTCAATCCAAATCAATTTCAATTCGATTTCAATTCAATTCTATTCGAATTCAATTTCATTTCTATTCTACTCGAATTCAATTTCTATTCAATTCTATTCGAATTCAATTTCTATTCAATTCTATTCGAATTCAATTTCTATTCAATTCTATTCGAATTCAATTTCTATTCAATTCTATTCGAATTCAATTTCTATTCAATTCTATTCGAATTCAATTTCTATTCAATTCTATTCGAATTCAATTTCTATTCAAAAACGAATATAATCGATATCAATATCGTTCGCGTCAAAATAGCGCATCTCTAATCAAAACGGCTTTATATTTTTCAATAACTTCGTTATTCTTTTCAACAAATGAATATTCATTCTATTCAACACATGAATCTATATTTCTTTCACCACATGACTAATCTCAACAAATGAGTACCGTCAACACGTTAATCTTTATTTTAAAATATTCTTTATTTTCACAATTGGAATGAGGCCCAATCAATTACCATATAATGTTAATCATATGGATTCCATACAACACATGTATATAATAGCAACCATTAATAATCAACCATCACCCAAAGTGCACAACACAACTGCATAAGCATCAAATATATATAATCAACGCTTGCACAGTCTGTCGACCAATCGATCAACATACAATTAATTTATTGGGATTAGTGTATGCCAATTCTCATCCCAACACCCGTGTGGGGTTTCAACAATCAAACACAGATTTTATTTGTGCAGTTGGGCGATGTGTAAAATTTATCGACCCAATCAATATCAGTCAAATCAGTGTATATATAAACAAATCGGCCGATTTGTTTATAACTATTCATTTACGTTAAAAATTATATTTTTAACGATAAAATATTTTATTTTAACTCATGAATTTTTATTCAGTTCATTTACAAAATAAAATGATATTTTTATTTTTCTAACTTATTTTAGAAAATTTCGGCGGCATAACGGCACGATACTAGATACGGGACAAGGCCTAGCCTTATCCCCGGTCTAGTGAAGGCCCACGCCATTCACACATCAATCAAATTCACTAAACAACCAAATTCAAATCAAATCATCTAACTAATTTATGCAACCAAACAATTAAACAAACAAGCCATCCATGGTCTGTGGATGACGGGTGTCGGGTGCTACTAAACACCGTCTGCATCCTAGTATATATATATATATAACTAGAATAAGAAATTTAGAGTGAGAAGTTCTCACTAATAGCTATCCAACTTCACGACACTTCTTAAGTAGAAATCTTCGTCGTTCTTGTCTCTTATCTCTTTCGTCGCCCGTATTCACTATATATATAAAAATCACATTTTTATATATTGATGTATTTAAAATAAAAGTCACATTTTTTTATTCATTCACTTTCAATTTAAAGGTCATATTTTAATAATCACTTCATATATTTAAAAATCGAATTTTCACTTCGCTATTCTATATATAAAAATCGAATTTTTACAGTGCTACTTCATATATAAAAATCACGTTTTTATGTCGCTACTCAAATAATAAAAATCACATTTTTATTTTGTCCACTTCATAGTAAAGATCACATTTTTTTATTTCACTACTATATAAAAATTATATTTTTATTATCCCTGCTATATGAAAATTATATTTTTATTCTTCACATCATAAAAAAATTTATATTTTTATACATCTACATTATATAAAAATTATATTTTTATACTAATCTCTATTCTTTTACCATAGAAAAATCTTTGCTTTTAATAGAAAAATCTACTCTTTATATCATAGAAAAATCTACTCTTTATATCGTTAATAAAAATCCAACCTTTATTAAATTAAAAATCTAATTTTTTTATCCTCATTAAACATCTAATCATTTTACTAACAAAAATCATATATGTTCATAGACAAAAATCATATTTTTACCTCTTCTGCATAGTAAAGATTATATTTTTAATACTTTAAAAATATAAAAATCATATTTTTATTACTTAAAAAATATAAAGATCATATTTTTATTACTTTTCTATATTATAAAAACTATATTCTTGTCATATTTAAAAATCAAATCTTTTCATAAAGGAAAATCAAATCCTTTTATAATATAAAAAAAATGTAATCTCTTTAATCGCTAATTATACACCAAACTGAATTTAAAAACTAATTACAT
Source organism: Allium sativum (assembly GCA_030737875.1). Lineage (NCBI taxonomy): Eukaryota > Viridiplantae > Streptophyta > Magnoliopsida > Asparagales > Amaryllidaceae > Allium > Allium sativum. The sequence continues at coordinate 257,746,480 of CM060923.1, forward strand.
AGGAAACACATAAATAAATTAAATTAAAACTGATTTAGTAAATTAAAAATCACCTTCTTCTTCGCAAAATGGAGTCACTGGTCAAGGGGAGAGAAGGAGCGGAGGGCGGAGGCAGGCTTCAGGCGGCAGGCGGAGGGGTCTTCAGGTGGCGGATCCGAGAAGGGGGTGGCGCGGTGAGGCTGGCGTCGGGGTTTGGGATTGGGGTCACGGTTTTCGATTAGGAGAGCGAGGGAGAGAGACAGGGGCGATCGGGAGAGGCGTGCGGTGGTGGTGGCTCTGCCACCGGCGGCGCCGGGGGGGGGGGGGGGGGGCATCGACGCGATTTCGATTTCCTTTTTTTTTTTTTCCCTCGTTCAGAAATGATAACGAGAAGGGGGGGGGCAGAAAGATATAGGAAGAGGGGTTTTTATTTTTTATTTATTTATTTTTTTATTATTTTATTTTGCAAAAAGTTGACTTTCACTTACGACCTCGAAACGAGGCCCACCGCCTGTCGTCTATAGCGTTTTACCCCCATTCCGAACACAATGGGATATGTATCATAGGCTGATTTGGCTGTTACAATCAGTTTCTGTTAAATTTACATTTAAATCACTTTATTGAATTTTAAACGTACATTTCAAATTCTCAGGGTCACATACTAATTCTAAAAATTACAGAAAAATATTTTCTAGCCTCGTATTGACGATACGGTCCTAACAAAACTAGTTTCGTTGAATTCTGAGACCGTTGGAAAAATGGTCATTTTCCAGTCGATTAAAATCAACTGAAACTGGTCAAACGCGTTTTCCTTTGCCACGCTCACATATTGATTCGAAAAATTATGAAATTTGAAACCTAGCAATAATTTGACATCACGGATCCAACAAAAGTGGTTTCGTCGAAATCCGAGGTCTTTTGCAAAATTTCCATTTTTAAGGGCCTGAATTCCATAGCGACTATTCAGAATTTTCAACTGGACATATCTTTTGATTCCCGCAATGAAATTTCAATTTTCCGGATTCGCTGGAAAGATATCATCAATTAGATCCTAATGTTTTTGGTTTCACTAAAATCCGGATTGTTTTGCACCCGGTACGTTCAATTGAAGTTTGAAATCGAATTATCGAACTACCGCGCCATTTTCCATTCTATTTATAATTATATATAATTATATATATTCTAACGACGTCGTATATAATATATACGTTCGATTTATATTCAAAATAAATTTTTCGTTGATTTTATTTAAAATAATTCATTTTAAATATTCAAATTCAGCTAAAATTGCTAAAATAAAAATTTCAAACTGGCTCGCATTTTCCGGGTTGTTACAATCTCCCCCACTTAAAACTTTTCGTCCCCGAAAAGGAACAAAGTCGAAAGTGGTTTGATTAATCAACTCTACGTTCGATCTGGCTTCCATCCTCCAACTTTACAGTTTCTGAGAATTTTCAAAAATTTCAAAAATTTGGCTAACACCCTAAATTTTTGAAAAATTTCGCCATAACCTCCCCTGCAATGGGAGCATCGGGGAATTTCAAATAGCTTCCCCGGTCCTTCAGATCTCAAAAAGAAAAAGAAAAAGCCAAGCGGCTAGCCAATAGGCTCATAAAATCATCATCACCCAAACAAAACAGTAAATTATGTAGTAAACATGTACCTATTTGTCGGGCAAACAAATTTTATTCTCTGGCTCTAGCCTCCTTGCTATGACCTGTTCAATGTAAGTATATGTATATGCAAGCAAATGCGACCAATTTTCAATACAGTTCAATATTTGATTCAATTAGGCAAAATGGTTCAAAATTATCAAACAAATAAACAATCAACACAAACATCAATCAATTAGTGAATTTAACGTTTCAAATTCATAATTTTGATACATATACAAAAAATCATGTTTTGGTGCCAATTCACAACAATGTGTTCTAGCTATATTAATTTTGGTTCTCACACCAGTCTAATGGAAATATATAGATAATCACATCTTCGAAACACGAACATAAATATTGATGATGCGATCGCTATCATCAATATCATCTCCGGGCGACTAGAGTGTAATTCTATATCTATCCAGTATATCAAAACTTCGAATATACGTTCATGACGCGTATATACAAAACCTTTATATATTGGATTGTCCATATTCAAAATAAATAAATAATCAAATACGTTTTAAAATGGTTTAAATTTCAAAACAAAATTGTTTTCATTTGAAAATATACCCTTCACACTCGTTCTAGGATACTACTGATCCTATCTCTAACGAGTCATTCTAATTGGATATTACTAATCCAATATCTGATGAATCCTTTCATATGGTTCTAATGTGTCATGTTCTCGAGCTCTGTAAACCAAAGCTCTGATACCAACTGTGACAACAAGGAATTTCGCTCGATCCGAATCAGTCGCTAAACTGATCTAGACCTTTCGAAACACCTGATTGTTTGAGAACACGACAAAATAGAACCCAAACAGAAGAACATTTCATTGTATATTACAACAATTCCATCAGAATACAAGAATATACAGAGTATGAATTAATATTACACAGAAAATATCAGAGATTTAAATTACATTTAAACACATCGCAGCGAAAAACAATATAAATCACAACTGAAAATAATGCACGGATACAGAGCTTTCCGAACATCGTTCCAGCTGTAAATCAGGATCATGTGAATATAAATCTGCAAAACCAAAACTACTAGCTGCCCGTGTGGAAAATAGGGGCACCCAGAGTTTAGGTTAAAACAATAAACTCCAGGTCAGTCATGTGACTGGTGTGAGAACTAAAACAGTTATTAATCTTTGTTTTTAAAGTTAGGTAAATCAAGGGACCACGCCGTATAACACGGAACGGGTTTCCTCCCAAGAATACCAGTGCAGAAAACAAACAGCGCAATGCTAAATAAAGAACAATGAAGCTATTATAAGACCCAGGTCCCATCACACAATGCAACGCAAGCCGGAGGATAGGGTTTTCCCTTATAATAGCCAAATATGCTTGATACGTGAAATTTCATCTTATATTATTACTATAAGTGAAGAAAACAACTTCAAATATAAATATATCAATCATAGACGGCATGGGTACCATATATCATGTCGCCAATACTAGGCTCTACAATCAAAACCGCAAAATGTCATATTTGGAAATTGGATTTCCATCATGGTGGCTCCTGATTCGAAAGATCGATCGCGTAGTGCCATCTCCACGGCTTACGTCTCGGCTAGAGAAAACACCGTAATGCACATCCGCATTTTTGGGAAATCGAGTATCACTGCGGCTTACGTCCCGGCGAGAGAAAACACCGCTTACCCTATCCCTCTGAGCACTAAGCTCAATCTCGGTCGACCGAATCCACGACACCACGAAGGTTCCCATCCACGAAAAAGCATACTGATCAAACCATCAGTTTACCACCATACCGGGGTGTGAGGCTCGCGAATCAACGCTATACACAAAGCCGTGCTATATTAAAGCTGCGCTTTGATCATCATCCACCAAACTTTGCTTTTCAACAAAAGCCTGGATCACTGCATCTCAGCATGCCACACTATCAATCCATATCGTACCACTGATTTCTGCCAATATATAACCTCTAAGCTCGTATGTCTCAGAGAAGGGCGTTAAGCAAGAGAATAAATTCTCCGCCGCCAAACAGATATATATTTAGCAGAGATCAACGAATACAATATAAAGGAATACAATGTCAGGCACACCATCCATTTACAAGTCCGTTCTGGGTTTGAACGAAACCGGAGACACTTTCCTCGCACATCCGTCGACCTCCAAGCACGTCCGGACGGCTACCACTTCAGCCCCCTTCAAGGTAGCTACTCCCATCGTGAGCATCAGTAGCACCCACCCATTCGATGTGAAGATCGTCGGTCTTGCACCGTCTTCAATCTCTTCGACTCATCGTCGAATCGGTTATTCAGAATGGGTATAGACCCGGCCTTTCTGAATAACCCACGTATATAATAAACAATTGCTATACAATCACAACATATGCCTCATTCCAATTCAGATATTCACACTCCTAGGGAAAGGTTCCCATTAATTTTATCAAAGATAAATTCTTTTAAATTTATTCTTTAATCTTCCTTTGGATATTATTTCAAACCATATCATGGTTTTCCAAACTAGTCGGGATTAGCGAACCACACCGAAGTAATTATTTATTTTATTTCCCAATCCCAACCTATTTATCCCATGGAGCAAAACTGTTATTACCCCATAACTAACACCACGATGTTATCGGTAAATTTAATTACCATTTCACGTTCGAATCTAATTAAAGATTTAACTATCGCTTTGGAGCAAAACTGGTAATACTCCATTCTCGCTCAATTTCTAAATTTGATAATTCAGATTATCAATTCACATTTCAATTTAATTGCAGATTCATTAAAACTCCTTTTTCTGGGTTAAAGAACTAGGTGTTATTTAAAACACAGTTCACGACAAACCCAAATCACATTCTATTTATTATCGGGTTAAAGAACTAGTGTTATTTAAAACACCGTTCACGATAAACCCATTTCAAATCCAACCAAATATATTCGAAATTCCGATTATTTAAAACCCCCTTTTTAAATCTAATTTCTTTATTTAAAAAAAATAGGGTTTTAAATTTAGTTCAAAACTAGTTCATTTCGATAAAAATCTATTTTTATCTTTTCAAATATGGAGTTTTTCATCCCAAATTTTCCCAAATCATTTCTTATGATTTTACACAAATTATTACTATTTTTAATAATTTTATTAAGGCCCGTACAATCGATTTCCAACAATGGCCATCGAACTGCACTTACAGCGACCTTTTTCAAATTTGATTTGGACGTAACTCCAAATCCAACCGTTAGATTTCAAATTTCTAATATTCGTTAGAAAGCTCTTTTCGATACGAACCCAACGGTCCCGGTTTTAGGAGAATCCGACGGTCGGATCTCCCGTAATGTCCGTTTGAAGTCAATGGTCGAAATTCGCGAACTGCCGCGGCGCGGCGCGTTCTATTCAGGCCATTATATTATATATATAATATATATATAATATATACTTCGTCGATTTCTATTTAAAACGAATTATATAAATAGTTTTGAATTCGTTTCAAAAACTGTTTCAACTTCCTTTTCAATCCAAATCAATTTCAATTCGATTTCAATTCAATTCTATTCGAATTCAATTTCATTTCTATTCTACTCGAATTCAATTTCTATTCAATTCTATTCGAATTCAATTTCTATTCAATTCTATTCGAATTCAATTTCTATTCAATTCTATTCGAATTCAATTTCTATTCAATTCTATTCGAATTCAATTTCTATTCAATTCTATTCGAATTCAATTTCTATTCAATTCTATTCGAATTCAATTTCTATTCAAAAACGAATATAATCGATATCAATATCGTTCGCGTCAAAATAGCGCATCTCTAATCAAAACGGCTTTATATTTTTCAATAACTTCGTTATTCTTTTCAACAAATGAATATTCATTCTATTCAACACATGAATCTATATTTCTTTCACCACATGACTAATCTCAACAAATGAGTACCGTCAACACGTTAATCTTTATTTTAAAATATTCTTTATTTTCACAATTGGAATGAGGCCCAATCAATTACCATATAATGTTAATCATATGGATTCCATACAACACATGTATATAATAGCAACCATTAATAATCAACCATCACCCAAAGTGCACAACACAACTGCATAAGCATCAAATATATATAATCAACGCTTGCACAGTCTGTCGACCAATCGATCAACATACAATTAATTTATTGGGATTAGTGTATGCCAATTCTCATCCCAACACCCGTGTGGGGTTTCAACAATCAAACACAGATTTTATTTGTGCAGTTGGGCGATGTGTAAAATTTATCGACCCAATCAATATCAGTCAAATCAGTGTATATATAAACAAATCGGCCGATTTGTTTATAACTATTCATTTACGTTAAAAATTATATTTTTAACGATAAAATATTTTATTTTAACTCATGAATTTTTATTCAGTTCATTTACAAAATAAAATGATATTTTTATTTTTCTAACTTATTTTAGAAAATTTCGGCGGCATAACGGCACGATACTAGATACGGGACAAGGCCTAGCCTTATCCCCGGTCTAGTGAAGGCCCACGCCATTCACACATCAATCAAATTCACTAAACAACCAAATTCAAATCAAATCATCTAACTAATTTATGCAACCAAACAATTAAACAAACAAGCCATCCATGGTCTGTGGATGACAGGTGTCGGGTGCTACTAAACACCGTCTGCATCCTAGTATATATATATATATAACTAGAATAAGAAATTTAGAGTGAGAAGTTCTCACTAATAGCTATCCAACTTCACGACACTTCTTAAGTAGAAATCTTCGTCGTTCTTGTCTCTTATCTCTTTCGTCGCCCGTATTCACTATATATATAAAAATCACATTTTTATATATTGATGTATTTAAAATAAAAGTCACATTTTTTTATTCATTCACTTTCAATTTAAAGGTCATATTTTAATAATCACTTCATATATTTAAAAATCGAATTTTCACTTCGCTATTCTATATATAAAAATCGAATTTTTACAGTGCTACTTCATATATAAAAATCACGTTTTTATGTCGCTACTCAAATAATAAAAATCACATTTTTATTTTGTCCACTTCATAGTAAAGATCACATTTTTTTATTTCACTACTATATAAAAATTATATTTTTATTATCCCTGCTATATGAAAATTATATTTTTATTCTTCACATCATAAAAAAATTTATATTTTTATACATCTACATTATATAAAAATTATATTTTTATACTAATCTCTATTCTTTTACCATAGAAAAATCTTTGCTTTTAATAGAAAAATCTACTCTTTATATCATAGAAAAATCTACTCTTTATATCGTTAATAAAAATCCAACCTTTATTAAATTAAAAATCTAATTTTTTTATCCTCATTAAACATCTAATCATTTTACTAACAAAAATCATATATGTTCATAGACAAAAATCATATTTTTACCTCTTCTGCATAGTAAAGATTATATTTTTAATACTTTAAAAATATAAAAATCATATTTTTATTACTTTAAAAATATAAAGATCATATTTTTATTACTTTTCTATATTATAAAAACTATATTCTTGTCATATTTAAAAATCAAATCTTTTCATAAAGGAAAATCAAATCCTTTTATAATATAAAAAAAATGTAATCTCTTTAATCGCTAATTATACACCAAACTGAATTTAAAAACTAATTACATAGGAAACACATAAATAAATTAAATTAAAACTGATTTAGTAAATTAAAAATCACCTTCTTCTTCGCAAAATGGAGTCACTGGTCAAGGGGAGAGAAGGAGCGGAGGGCGGAGGCAGGCTTCAGGCGGCAGGCGGAGGGGTCTTCAGGTGGCGGATCCGAGAAGGGGGTGGCGCGGTGAGGCTGGCGTCGGGGTTTGGGATTGGGGTCACGGTTTTCGATTAGGAGAGCGAGGGAGAGAGAAGAGAGACAGGGGCGATCGGGAGAGGCGTGCGGTGGTGGTGGCTCTGCCACCGGCGGCGGCCGGGGGGGCATCGACGCGATTTCGATTTCCTTTTTTTTTTTCCCTCATTCAGAAATGATAACGAGAAGGGGGGGCCAGAAAGATATAGGAAGAGGGGTTTTTATTTTTTTTTATTTATTTTATTATTATTTTATTTTGCAAAAAGTTGACTTTCACTTACGACCTCGAAACGAGGCCCACCGCCTGTCGTCTATAGCGTTTTACCCCCATTCCGAACACAATGGGATATGTATCGTAGGCTGATTTGGCTGTTACAATCAGTTTCTGTTAAATTTACATTTAAACCACTTTATTGAATTTTAAACGTACATTTCAAATTCTCAGGGTCACATACTAATTCTAAAAATTACAGAAAAATATTTTCTAGCCTCGTATTGACGATACGGTCCTAACAAAACTAGTTTCGTTGAATTCTGAGACCGTTGGAAAAATGGCCATTTTCCAGTCGATTAAAATCAACTGAAACTGGTCAAACGCGTTTTCCTTTTCCACGCTCACATATTGATTCGAAAAATTATGAAATTTGAAACCTAGCAATAATTTGACATCATGGATCCAACAAAAGTGGTTTCGTCGAAATCCGAGGTCTTTTGCAAAATTTCCATTTTTAAGGGCCTGAATTCCATAGCGACTATTCAGAATTTTCAACTGGACATATCTTTTGATTCCCGCAATGAAATTTCAATTTTCCGGATTCGCTGGAAAGATATCATCAATTAGATCCTAATGTTTTTGGTTTCACTAAAATCCGGATTGTTTTGCACCCGGTATGTTCAATTGAAGTTTGAAATCGAATTATCGAACTACCGCGCCATTTTCCATTCTATTTATAATTATATATAATTTTATATATTCTAACGACGTCGTATATAATATATACATTCGATTTATATTCAAAATAAATTTTTCGTTGATTTTATTTAAAATAATTCATTTTAAATATTCAAATTCAGCTAAAATTGCTAAAATAAAAATTTCAAACTGGCTCGCATTTTCCGGGTTGTTACATTTTACCGACTACACCATTATGCAGGAAATTCGTCGCTAAGGCCTGTTTAGCCATGGAATAGAAGCGGATATTGCCGCTGTTATCTGCGGTTTTTCTTGTAGTGCCTCTAGAGTACACTGATCGGGTCCCATACTTTGTCATGTTGAAAATCCAAACTGCGAGCCGTACATTGTTAGTTGTAAACCAACTATGTTGAAACTGAGATGCAAGTTTCCCGAGTGTATTCCTATTTATTTACGGATTGATAGACATTATCATAATATCACTGGATTTTGGTATAAAAAGTTATTTGTGTATCGTAGGGTAAAAACACAAGCTATGTTCATGCGTGGTCGTATCTTACGAGAGTTCCATTCTTTCAAATGATTTTCTAAAGTTAAACAGGTTGTTTGCAATATGAATTTACCATTGAAAGTATCACAGACTGATCCAGGTGAATTTTGCTTTGCTTCAAATGTGCTCGTGTCAGACCGAGCATATTATCATGTTAGGTTTCGCTTGGAGCTTCAGAAGGGAAGCTGGAATTGAGATGCATATCCATATTTTCTGGTATTTATTTTGCTATATGTGTCGTACTGAAATGGATGTGTAGTCTGATGTTGTAATCATATATATACAGTTCATTTTGTATAAAGAGTTTTGATATATTATATTTTGTCAATTCTGTTGTGAGACACTGATCTTCTTATCCTTCTATTCTAAAATTTCTTTCTTTCTTTTTTCACACTCTAACTTTTTTCTATTAACAATCTGTTTTCCTACGCCATTTGAGTTGGACATGAGCAGTTAAATGTCAGTTTAAATAGTACGGAAAAGTCGATCGTTGCAGTCTTGCATTTGAAAATTTTACCAAGTAGAGTCATTTGTGAAGGTGGTTGAAAACACAACCCATAATTTATTTATCGAGAGCTTAGTTAGATGCTAAATGCATATTTTCTCCATTTAATATTGTGTTCACAAATTAGTATGAAAGCTTTTTTATTGCTTCATTATCGTTAGTAAGAAAAATTAGTATGAAAGCTTTTTTATTGCTTCATTATCGTTAGTAAGAAGACTACCAATATTCTTCCCTTTCAGTCAAAAATACATAATTATTCCTAAAAAAAATCAATTGAATGTGTTTCCAAGCATCATTTTACAAAAAAATTATAATCTGTGAAAAGATCAACGAACCGATAAAGGTCAAAGGTGTTTTCAAGAATAATATAGCATATTTGTGAAGAAAATTTATTTCTTTTGTTTTGCTTTAGTCTTTCTAAAACATAAAACTGGAAAATTTTGAGTTTTGAAAAGATTGGCGTTTACAAATACCTGTAATGCAAAATGTTGAATGATAATAAATTGATAAAAAATACTAATTTTTACTTCTCATAGTCGGAATTTATTATTACAATATAAATCGTGCTAGTACTGTTCACCTTGAAGGTGCTAATTCACTGAATCAACGATGCATGTATACAAGTATAACAACCCTAATCCACCTGACTGCCTCCTGTTAACTTTGACTATCCAGATCCAAAATAGAACACGCCCGGATCATTATTAGCACTTGAAGGTTATAATATCAATATTCCAAGTACATTATATAGCTGATCACCTACACCCGAAATTGCATGGTCCCTTGAATCCGACCAATCAGAAAGTCATGATTTCCGTCATTTTGCAATTGAACCCTAAAAAAATGTGGATTCAATTATAAAATACTGAAATCAGGATCTCTTGATTGGCTTGATCTAGAGACCACGTAATTTCGGGTTTACCTATCCAAGTTAAACGATTAAACAAGCCAGATTTGAACAATAGGTCTTAGATACCCAACAGGTGACAAGCTCGGGGTCAAAGTTTTGAATTGCTAGGCTGAAAGAGACCCATTGACAAGTCAAACTAGACGCAATAACGAAGTTCTACCACAACTTCATTTTAAAACCATGATTTTTGAGAATTGCTTTTTCCAGTACAAAACTAAAGGTAATAAACTTACAGAACTAGTGATATAATGTTAAAGAAGAAACATGCACTCTTCTTCACTTTTTCTTTTTTTCTGTTATTTCGACTTAACTAATTTTGAAAAAATCCAATAAGGGAAAATATATGAAAGGAACAACCCATCTTATAATTAATAGTATGTTAAGATGTAGCTTAGCTAATTTTCTGATATCCCAATATTTCAATAGTAATAAAGAGAGATAAAGGCACAGTGGAGCAGGTGCTGAGCCACTCTTAGGCTAGCACGCCCTTGCTGTAGCTCAAAAATTGTAATTTCTTTGCAAAATTTGACATTTCGAAAGTTTTGCAATGGTCTGCCGACAATAACTAGCATCCTGCCCTATCTAAACATGAGGTCTCTAGCTCCACCACTCAGTGGATGCTAGCACAATCCTCATTGCTAAACTGTGAGTCCAACATTTCGAGAAAATGAAAGTAAAAATATCAAATTTATAAACTGATGTTATTCTCTTTCGAGCAATACAACTGACAACTACAATCAAAATTGCAAAATCAACCCGAACAGAAAAGACCAAAACCCAAACCGAATCCGACGGATTTCAACTTGATTCCAAAAGATGAAAAATGCAATAAAAACAAGATCAAAACCAATCCAAACTAGCTTAAAAGATTCAATCAAAAAACATTGAAAAATAAACATTTCAGCGTTATTACTTAATCGAACCGAACTAAACCGAAGTTCGGATTGAACCTTGAAATTTACAGTCCATACTCGAAAAATTTCTATCTGCCTAGAACCGAAACTCATCAAATCACATCTGAATACATCGGGTCAGTCCTAATTCCCACCCTACCAGAGATCAAGATAAAACTAAAAATTAACACATAAGATACTGAATAATTAATACATGCAGCTCAGATAAAAAGTAACAAGGTTTATATCAGTAAAAACTATATAACGACATTCAAACAAAGAAATACGATAATGAATTCCAGGAACAATCCAGTATTCCATTTGCAGGTGAATAGCTATCAGTAAGTTACACTTGAGCATGGAGAACATAATTTTACAGCCAAATTTCCCGTACATACCTCAATTATTAATTTAACTTGCTCTACCAGACAGCTTTAAGCACTTATCACAAGGGCTTGGACCAGTTTTGCATAGATCTCTTTTAAATGACTCCCCAAAATGCTCCAAAAGCATTTGCCTTCTGCACTCAGTCTGATTACGCAAAGTAAATTAGTGTAAGACCAAACTGACATATACCTACGCAAATTAATATTCACTGTGCCAGTGTATGAGACAGATTTTGTACATATCTTTCTTTTTTTAAGTTTCAAAATACTAAAGTACACGATCATCTCTCCTCGTGTGTGTGTGTGTGTGTGTGTGTATATATATATATATATATATATATATATATATAGAGCAGCTATTGGGACACAAAATTAAACAGAGTAAGAGACACAAAATTTGAACGGTAGGATTTGTTTGTCTTTATGTGTGAGATAGAATTCAGGGGGAGATCTTGTGGTTGAGACTGCTTGTGTCTAAATTTGTGTCAACATTTTGTGTTTAAATAAACTTTTCTTATATATATATATATATATATATATATATATATATATATATATATATATATATATATATGCACACACACACACAAACACATACATACAATAACAGTTGGATTACATTTAATGTCACGCTTTATATATATTATAAACTTATTACTACTAAAATATAGGATCTTAGGAATAAATTTCACTTACTATTACTAAATCAATATGTCAATCTACAAATCATAATATCGCTTAAAAATAGGATATTATACATAAATTTATTTACAAATTCAAATCATCCATCTATAAATATTAACAAGTTTTAATATCGAATACAATTGGGATCTAATAAATAATCTTTATATACAAATTCATTTTTCATTAACGAACAATAAAAATGAAGATTCACACCTTAAAGTCATAAGATGTTGCAATATAAAAATTAAGGTAAAAGACATAATTTTAACACCAAAACATACATGTAAATAATTTTACTTGTATGGGTTAAACATATAAGATTTGTAAAAAATAACTCACACGTGAAACACGTGCCGTAACGTGCACGCGTGTGTGTATAGACTTAACTTTAGACTTTTTTTTTTGGACAAATGCACCAAGAATATTCCATAATTAAGAATACTCAAGAACAGTGATGAAAACCAGTAAGAAAATTTGGGAAGTAGGGCAATTAAATTCACCTTTTGCTCACAATATTCTTGCATTTTCTTCGCTTGGATCATGGATGTCTTGAAACTGTTGCTTTTCGATCCTTGTCCGTTCCTTAGCATACATACAATTCGGCTGAAGTCCTTTTTTTGATAAAGAACAATGCACGATGCTGGCATACCATCTCTTCCTGCTCTTCCAGATTCTTGGTAATAGCTTTCAATTGACTTGGACAAGCTATTGTGTATCACAAAGCGCTGTATACATGAAAACCACATTAAATTTCAGTTTCATCAAATGTTATCGTAAAAATTCAAATCAACTATTTGGTGAGTATTAGATAATATGGCTGCTTCACGCATATGACATTTTATACGAAAAGATGCATTTATCACTTGTTGAAATGCGGACTGCTTGCACTTGGACCTGATGGCTTTCGAACCCATCTACTTATTCTTTACTGTTGCTTCATTTGTAGATATACTCAGATAAGGCTGTTACGGTAACGGTAAATTTACCATTATCATACCATTACCAGTCGATCGGTAAACATTTTTGATTGAAATCGTTATACCAGTTAAAACGGTATGGTAACGGTAAATTTACCATTTTTAACGGTAAATTATCGGTAACGTTTCTTCAATACCAGCGGTAACGGTAATTTTACCTGTTAATTCAAAACATAAGTATAGTCATCTGATATGCTTCATTACATGCACGTAGAACCAAATAAATGATTATATTTAGTTTAATAATTAGATAAAATAATTCCAGATACACTTAGTTTCTTTTTCATTTATGTTTTTTATAAACTAACACCACATATAGTATAATAAAAATGCACGGTGTACAAAAAAATATGTTGAGATATAAATTTTGATCGACAAATGGTAATTTACCATTACCAGTGTAACGGTTACCAGATTATCGGTATACCAGTCAGCGGTATACCAGTCGATCGGTAACGGTAACGGTAAACAATTTTGGCTTACCAGTAAAAACGGTACGGTAACGGTATTTGCCAAACGGTAACGGTAACCACTACCATAACAGCCCTATACTCAGAGATTTCTCATTTTACAATTCATTCAGTTTTGTAACATTTATATTAGTATCACCAATAAAGCAAATACTTTGTGAATGCTTATATGGTATCGGAGCTGCAAGGTCAAACGGCAACATTGATCCAATATAAAGCAATTCATCCAAACTGAAAGAATTAAAGAGATTAAATCTCTTTTCTCCTCAGAATGTTTTCATCCTTCTTCCATCAGAGAGAACTGTCTTCCAGCTTTTCATTGCATTCAGTGTCTCGTGAAAGAGGAATCAGATCCTTGTAATTCATTCTAAATGTTAGCACCCTCAATCTTCCAATCTCTTCTTCTAGAGCTCCGTCTGGTCCTGCGGAAGCAACAATGCACCAAAAAGAAGTCGCATAACATTTTCCTCATTTGATAAACCCTCAAATGGGCTTTTAGATGAAGAGCTTGTAAAAGATTAGATCAAAAAGTTGAAATATGATATGAAGTTTGAAAATATTTTGATCTTAAAGGAAAAAACGGTGCCAATGATAGTATTTGTAAATATATTAATCAAGCTAAAATCTTAAAGAATGAGATACAATTTGAGGAAATATAACGCTGAATACGAAAGGGCGAATAAGCTTCTTACGAGAACCAATAGAGCATATAATCGAGCCCTCAAAGCTCAGATTAATTCAGTGGATGATGCTGACAATGTCAGGGAGAAAGAAACAAAACTTAAGAGAATGCTCAAAATTGTCTTGAAATATCTTTTGCAGTGTGCGTTGTCTGAAATTTTCGCAGAAAAAATTAGCAAGTTATAATTTTTCCTTCGTTTGTACGTATATGAATATCCATTCATCTATAATTTGACTAGTTAAATGATTGAAAGTCCAAAATAGTTTTCTTTTACCTTTCGCTTTGTTTTCCTAAATATGTTTCATACATGTTATTTACTTGCCTCTTTTCTGAATAAGCATAATACGTTGAAACCAATATTTTGGTACTTGAAATAACTAGTAGTTTAGAGAACTTCCCTGTTAAGATGGGCAAGGTAGAAAAAAAATTAATCGACTTATAAGAAATCTAAATCCCAGATTTAGGCATTAGAACAACTAGGGTGTAGATTCTTTCTCTCATGAATGAGTGAAATTACTTTTTGCTGAAATTTAGATAATAAATCGATAAGAACCTAGAATAGCCGTTCTGGAGACGATAACTTCAAAATTGATTTTGAAATCCCGAAGATAATATTCAATTTTCGAATAATAGGAGTTTTGAAACCTCTTCTGGTAAATATTGAATATTATCGAAGTCTCTTTAGGCTAATAGATAATCTACAACTAAGATTAGATATAGCAGAAATCCAGAAATCATCTTTTGAAAATAACAGATACAAAGTCATCATCAGCTTAATAAAAGACCCAAAACCTAGATTCAGGTAATCAAGAAATCGTTATATAGCAATAACAGATACGAAGCCTCTTTCGAATCAATAGAAGTCGTGAAACCCAGATTCGGATAACAACAGAAACTTAGCATTACAGGAATCCTAATTCTAGAAATAGATGCGAAAAAGGCTTTGTATCTGTTATTTCTAGATAACGATTTCTTGATTATAGAAAACAGAAGACATTACTCAGTATTCATTTTCCTAATTCTAGAAAAATAGATATTCTTATAACATTACTAACAGACATTACCCAGTATTCATTTTCTTCATTTTCCTTTAAAAATCAAACACTTTCATTTTCTCAAAGTGTAGCTGTACAAAAGCACCGATAAGCATGGATCAAGTTCACCATTTACCAATACTGACAGAAGCAATGACACGGCGATAATGACAATGCTATCCTAGGCGCTTACGGGTTTAGACACAGTAGATGGTTAATAATGGGATCAAAACTATCTCCTAGATTAAAACGAAACTCTTCCCCCTATCGTAAGATGAAGCTTGAAAGAAAGGTTTCACCTACAAGAGCGGAAGGAGAAGGGGTCGTAGAAAACTAAAAGGGGCACTTTTTGAGCACTAATAACTAGTCATCTAACTATTTCATAGACATTAAGCCTAAAATTAGTTTGATCCTAGTCGGACCAAACAAATTTCAATGAAAGTATACCGATTACACAAAAACACTTTCAATTTTATGGGAAATTGGATTGAAACTGAAAAACGTCCAATCATGATTAAAAAAATTCTTAAATTCTATAATTAGTTTCATGATTCAATTGAAACCCATTCGATTTTCGATTTTTTACATTTAAATTAAGGGATACAATACCGTAGAATAAATCAAAATTTGAAAACTAGTTACGAAATCGAGATCAAGGAGAAATGTTTACCTCGAGCTTGTGATTAAGATAACCTGAAAAAGATTGAGATTCTTAAAGAACTTGATTCTTGAGTTTGAAGATTATGTTTGTAGGTGAAGAAAGAAAAGAAAGAGAAAATATGACTACTCATAAAAGAAAAGTGAGAGATGGGCAAGCATGTCACGTGGACAAACGGTTATATTTTCTATTGTCGTTAGAAGCCGTCACTAACCGTGGGTAAATAGTTATCAAAACCCGTCACCAACCGTAGCAAAACATTGCAAACGAGCCGTCACTATTCGTAGCAAAACGGGGTAAACAGCCGTCACAAGCCGTCGCCAACCGCCACCCTGCGTGACCAGAAATCCATCATCAGCCATCGCTAAACTGTAAAAAAAAAAATTCCAGTAGCTAACAAGTCATCAATCCACATCAACTCAAACCAACATATCCGTAACTTATATACAATCAATTTCACATTCCATCACCTCAAATTCACATTCCATCATCTCATAAATGCTACAAATCAACTCATACACGACTAAATAGCTAATAAACGATAAATATAAACAATAAACAGTCCAAAAACCATCAACACGTCCACATCAAATAAACAAATTTAATAAACCATCATCGTCTCCACAAATCATTAAAAACATCTCAAATTCATGATCAACAAGTAGTTTATATTTACAAATCAAGTCCAAAAAAATTAAAAGACAAGTACCTACTCATCCTCGTCGTTCTCATCCTCCCTGTCCTCCTCCACGGTAGCAGGCTCACTCGGCGGCATTACCCCATACTCCTAAAGATATGCAGCAATCCGCTCATCCAGCACAGTCTCGAGCTTGTTCTTCTGAAAATGAGAAATATATTTATACTTACAAGAACCTCCGCGAGGATGACATTCCTAATCTGTATAGGAATATCGTCCCAGTGAGACCACGCCTGTGTCCACCTACCGACATATGCATTTCTAGACACAGTTAAAACATCTGAAAAAATGGTGAAAACCCATCTGTACATAAATCAAGTTTGACGTTACGACTCTCTGCGGCAAATGTAGGATACGTCCTATCAAAATATTTCCATGCTTTTCCGTCCGATGGATGTGTCAAAGTTCAATCTTCTCGCGTTCGCACACTATGTCATCGCATATGACATGCAGTGACTGAGGATGCATATAATCGTTGTAGTTTAGGGAAGATTGGTAAATAATGCATTCTCGTATACGGAACTTTCTTACCTTTCTTTTTTTCTAGATTAAACCTTTCCCCACCACATTTTTTACGGTTTCTACAATTAATATCATCTTTCCAATACAACATGCAACCTTTAACACAAATATCTATTTTTTGGTATAGCAAACTGAAAGCCGACATTAGTGTTTTCACTTTGTAATGACTGTCGCTGTAACGACCCAGATTTTTTCTAGTTCATTTATTTTGAATATTTAATATTATTTTAAATATTGAACTGATAATATAATCAATTTTTATTGAATTATCAGTATAACTATCGTAATATGAGGATCTTAAGTAATTAAATTTGAAATGGAGTCAAATTGATTTATATGAAGTTTTATTTGAATTTAAATGATAACAAATAATAATTTATTATCGAAGAATTCATTTATTTAAATTTAAATTATATTATATTGATTTAAAGGGGTTATTTTATATTACGTTCAAATTAAATTGTATAATCAGTTTCGTTGAATTCAAAATAGTAAATAATGTTGGGAACATCAGTGGTTTTGCTGAAATAGTTGTTCATGGTTTCAAATTAAAAGACCGCAAGATATTTTATTTATTTAAAATTAATATAAAAGGATAGCCGACCTAAAAACTAAGCGCCACCCTAAAAGTTGTCATCAGCGCAGACTTATTCATCTCGAGCTAACGCCTTTGTCTCCAAGTTTCAGAATCCAGGAAACAGAAAATTAATGGCCAGTACTTTCTGCTCCCCGTTCTTCTCTATAAAACAACGACCACTTCCCTGATTTACTCCTCAGTTAAAACCGAAAGCTCCAATGAAAATAAAAATGGCCGCACCCCTAAATCGATCAAATCCTATTTTTTTTTCAAAAGTCGGGTACCCTTTCTTCAATCCTAACGACAAGCTGAGGGGTCGCAACCTCGATGGAAGCACGGACAATGGGTTCGAGTTCGAAAATTGCAATCTAGGGGTTTGACTACTTCGTTTGACCTCAGAATTCCACCGCGAATCATAGTACGAGAGGCTAGTTGTCTCGATGGAACAACCAGGGTTAGGGCTGAGAACCGATGTCAATTCGGATTTAGGGTTTCGAGCCAGGCTCGACTGTTAGGGGAGGTGCGATGTTGACAAGCTCGGGGATCGGGAGGAGCAGCGTTCGGTGGAGCAGCGTGGAGGTGGTGGTATCTGTATTCTGGGGGATCGCGGCTTGCTCCCTGGAGTTCATCGATGTAGTGTAGCTCGCGGTTTTAGTTCTGGGGATGGGAATCTCTGTTCGACAGTAATGTATTGAGGAAGAAGAAAGAATTTAACAAGATTAAGGTATTTTCTTTTTTTAAATTTAGTTTTTATTTATTTGAAAAATAAATAAGGTAGTTAGGAATTTATTCTGAGGGGTTAGTTATATAAAGAGCAAATAAATTATATAATTAGTTTATAGAAAATAAATTAGTTTGTTTTGATTCTTTTATTTAAACCATATTAGTTTGATTTAGATTTCAAACTCAAAATAAATAAAAGAAGTTGGATATTTAATTAAAACAATTTGGTGATTTAATTAAATGAGAAAATGGGTATATATATATAAGACATTTATTTATTCGTTAATTGAAATGTTAATCGTTAAATTAATATTCGTAGGTGAAAGGTGAAATTAACTCGAATAGATTCAGTCGATGATGACTTGAGTAAACTCGTAAACAACGATACAACATTTGGATGGATGTTCGGCAAATAAAATCCGGTGAGTAAATCTCACTCACCTTTAGAATTATTTTTATTTCATTAAAAATAATTGTTTGTTGCTTGTGTGAATGCTTTCTGGTTATTTTATATATATTAGTTATTTAGGCTATATATATATATATTGGGTTGATTGATTGGTTGGATTCCCGCAGTCTCATTAGCGGATGCCCGCAGTTTCATAGCGGATGATTACCCTATACGCCCCACGCTATGATTAGTGGATGACCTTCTATACCGCGATATTCTGCCACGAAGCAGAATGGGTATTATTTATGTGCTAACATCTGTGGATGCAGGAAAACAGGTTGGAGGAATCCAACAGGATTCCTCAAAAATATATTATCTGTTTGTTGTTTGCTGATTTCACATATATTCATATATGATGTGTTAAAACCAAATGATTGAAAATTGGGTGATTTGATTGTTTAAATATCACTGGGCCAATCGTTAATTTATTAAAATATCATGAGAATGATATTTGAAGTTTAAAAAGGGAAATTATGTTTTCTCAAATAGAATTTGAAATTCAAGTAGAATTTAAAAATATAGGGTTTCAAAGTGGAATTTTGAAATAAAATTTTGAAATGAAATTTCAAAATAGAACTTAAAATAGAATTTTTAAGTAGAAATTTAAATATTGGAAAGGAGTTGAAATATTTGAAATACAAAAGAAATTTCAAATAGGATTTGGAATGGAATTTTTAAATATATAATTCAATTAAAATTTGAGTATAACATTTGAATATAGAATTTGAATAAAGAAATTCCAAAATTGAAATTGAATATGAAATTTCAAATAGAGTTTGAATAAAGGAAATTCAAAAGGGCATTTAAATAGTAGAATTTGAATAATAGAAATCAAATGGGATTTGAATAGTAGAATTAGAAAAGGAGTTTAAATATTTGAATTTTTATAGAAAAGGAAAGGAGTTTGGATATTAGAAATTCAAAGCGAAGTTCAAATAGAATTTGAATATGCGAAATTAGCATGAAATATAGAATTTGAATTCAAATAAAGAAAATGCAAATAGAGATTTGAATATGAAAATTCAAATGGAGTTTGAAATGGGAAATTGAAAATAGTAAATTCAAATAGAGATTTGAATATTGAATTTCAAAATAGAATTTGAAATAAACTTTGAAAATAGGATTTCAAAGTAAGAAGTGGAATAGGATTTCAAAATAGGAAATCCAAATAAATTTTGAAATGGAATTTGAATTTAAAGGAGTTCAAATGGATTTGAAATAAGGAAAATTCAAATGGGATTTAAATAATGGGTTTTAATAAAAAGGATTTAAATATAAGAATTTAAATAGAATTCAAATGGTGTTAAATATAAGGATTCAAACAAAACTCAAATGGAGTTTAATTAGAAAGAATTTGAATAAGAGGGATTCAAAGAGATTTGAAACATGATATTTGGATTCAAGGGAATATAAATGTGGTATTTGAAGTTCAAGTAGAAATGGAGTTTAAATATTTGAAGTTCAAATAGATAAAAAAATGGAATTTGAATTCAAATAGTTGAAATAGAATTTGGATATAGAATTTGAATTAGAATCGAATTGGAATTTGAATATAGACTTCAAATATAAATGAAATAGAAGATCAGAAATATTTGTTGAGTTGAAGAAAAATGGTTTGATATATATTTAAAATATATCAGAATGGAATTGAATTCATTTTAAGAAGTTTAAAGGTTTATATATATAAATATAATTAAAACGAACTCGCCGCAGCGCTGCAGTTCGTAAAATAGCGATTCGAACTTCAATTGAGTATACAGAACGCAATTGAAGTCGGAATTCTTCGAAACAAGAAACGTCAGGACCGGTTTGATAATAGTTTTCTAATGAAAGGGAAAAATCTAAATTTCGTCGTATAGATTTTGAGTTATGTCAAAATCAAATTTTCAGAAAAGCAGCGCCAGAATCGTTTTAAAACCATAATGGTTTATTTAAGATTATAAAAGGATTTTAAGCGAGAAAATCCGAAATTTCTATTTAGAAAATTTCAGAGTTGAATTGTAAAATATATGCGAATTCAAGTTGGGTAAATGAATATGATTTTTGAAACAGAAATCAGATTTTTGATTTATTGAATAGAGTTAACTAATTCGAATAGAAATTAGTTAATGAGATTTCGACTTAATATTGGGCCTTAAATAAGTGAGTTCAATTTGAAAATTTATATTCGAAATAGGAAAGAGAACTAGAATTGAAATTGAAATTCAATTTTGGTTAGGGCGAGTTAAATATTTTATTTGAACATTTTATGTTCAACAAAGAAGCGAAATAGGCAAAATGGCCAATTTAAAGAATAAATGGGCGAAACTGAAATCAAACGATTAGATAGTATTGAATTGAATTGCAAACAGGTGAATATGTGTTAAGCAGGTTTGGGATGAAGTATATGAAGTTATAAATGTAGTGCTCGACAAAAAGGTACATGTTTAATTCGTATATGAGATTTTATGCGCCGTATCGGCAAGCCGCTTGGCCTTTCCTTTTTCTTTTTGATTGAGGAAGATACCGGGAAGCTATTTGAAATTTCCCGATGCTCCCGATACAGGGGAGGTTATGGCGAAATTTTCCGGAAATTTAAGGAGTTAGAATATTTTTAAGATATTTTGATAATTTGAAATCATTGTATCGACGTATTGAATTCGATAGTAAAGTGAATATAAAAATCGAATGTTGTAAACAAAAAGGGATAGAGATAAGTAATTGAAATTGTTTTCAATTGCAAATAGAGACATTTTCTAATATATAGAAAATAAAAGAAGTTAATATTTGGAAACGTTTTCCAAATGGCATAAGAGGCCGAGATGATTATTGAGAATATTTGGTTAACAAATATTGATAGAGGGAATGAGAAAAAGGATTTAATTAATGAAATATTAATTAAAAGAGCCCAGTGATTTGTTTGATATGTTTGGATGAACACTTGTTTTTATTCGATAGTTAAATCACAGACTATCGAAGTTTTGACCATCGTTGTCAATATGGAGAGACCGGTTGGATTATTATCCGAAGAACCACTCCGTATCGGCATAAGCGTTGCGAACCAAGTATGCTGAATATATTGAAGACGGAGTAAAGTGCAAGGGCTTTTCTATTTATAGAAATAGTGCCTTCGGTTTCGTTCAATCCCAGAACGAACGTATATGGACGGATGTCTGACAAAGTATTTCCAATGATCAAATGGGTTGGTCTGTATGAATATATATGGTTGCAACGGATTTATTCCCTTGGCATAACATCCAGAATATTTGTGCAAACTCAACTAGTGATTAACGGATCTGACAATGTGGCATTCAAAGTGATTGTGCTATCAAGGAATGGTAAGTATTCGTAGCCTCAGACCTCAACAACCGGGGAAAGACAAAAATCGGGCAGGCAGCATGGCTATGTGGGTCGCACCCATTAGGGTGTATAATCACCTATCTAGAGAAATTCCTTTTGTTTCTAAATCTATCGATTCTGCCCATTCGGGAAACGGTGGTTTGAGTCCAACCGTTGGTGATATACATTCGATACACTCAAGCGAAATGAGTGGTCGGTCATGTGTGGGCCGGGTTGCAAGACGTTCTTGTTGAACCCAGGTGTATTCGCCTCTAGAGATACATCATCGGAAGGTGGTCCCATACCTTGTCATGTTGGAAATCCAATCTCCAATAAGCGCCATGCGGTTTTTGATTTTATAATATATATGTGGAGCGTGAGATGCAAGCGTTCTACTATTTGGTTATTTACTTGATGTAGACATTATTATAATATCACTGGATTTTCGTATCAAAGTGTTTTGGGTTATAGTAAGGTAAAAACCGTCCGTGTTTATGTGTGGGCTGGTCTTACTATTACCTTTTCTTTCGAAAAGGATTTTGAAAGTTAAACAAGTGGTTGGAGTTTACTCACACCAGTCCCATGACTGACCCAGAGTTTATTTTGTTTTGTTTTCCCTAAACTCTTGGGTGCCCAAATTTGTACGGGCAGTCAAGTGTTTCAGGCTTTTACAGATACACTTGGAGGAGCTTGAAGCAGGAGGCTTCAACGTTAGTTATTTAGAGTTACTTCCGCTGGATCAAATGTTATGTGTACTCTGATGATGGTATGTATGTATGTACAAAACAGATTTGTATTTCGAAGCTTATGCTATATAATATATTTTATTCGTTCCGCTGTGAGTTGTGATCTTCGTTTTTTCTTCTATTCTAATATTTCTTCCTTCCTATTTCTCATCCTCTAACTTCTTTCTAATAATGAGTCGTATTTCTGTGTTATTTGGGTTGGACTTATGGTGTATTTAGTCAACTCAGGTAGCACGGATTTGCGGGCCTTTACAGTTGGTATCAGAGCTTAGGTTGAGCGAATACCTAGGCTTTGTGGAGTTGTGCTCATTAGAGATAGGGTCAGTAGTACCCTAGAATGAGTTGAGCGTATATATACGAGAGAGCGTATTTGTAAATTGATATAAAAGTTGTTTTATATTGTGTTGACTAGTCTGTGAGTGGTTTATGAATTCTGGTCGAATCGTGGGACGCCACGACGTCGATAGGAGTTTGTAAACACTTGGACAGAAGAATCGACATGATATTGTTTTTAAATGGGTAAATGAAATAATTTTACCCAAAATTTCTATTTTGATATAGAAAGAATAATTTTCTAGAATTATTATTATATGGATGTGTTGATTGATATCATTATAATCAAATGAGATTATAAAATTAAAATGGTTATTATTAACCAAATAGAATTTGTATAGAAATTAAATATACAAATGAGATGAATTAGAATATAATTCAAACCAGAATTTGGAATTTTAATCCTGGGAAGTTGAAAAATATTTTTCAAAGTATATTAATATAATATAGCTTTGTTTTAGAGGGATTTGAAAGAAAATCATTTTAGATGGATTTTAGAAATAATAAAGCACTGAACTCACTTCAGTGGCTGGGAAATAATTCTGATGATGATTGCAACATCATCAGTGTTCATTTCCGAGTTTCTAAGTGATAAATTGCTACCTTAGAAAGTTTTGATGGAAATTTGTTGGAAAGAAAACAAATTGGTTTGAATATTCAAATGTTTTGAATTCGAGATGGAAAAAAATATATGTATATAATATATGTGATTTCAAAAAGAATTTGAAATGAAAACCCTGGGATTTGGATTCTGGAATTAAAATTTAACTTAAGCAAGTTAAATAGTTCAGAGTGAATCAATCGACTAGGATCAATTTGAATTGGTTTAATAGAACATAGATTGGGCATAAATGCATTGATCGTTGATCATTCGAATTAAGTGAAGGAAGACCAAAGGTTTTGGTGGAATTAAAATTTGTTGAAATATGAGGAGGTGAGTTTCAACATAAAGGAGTTTTGAAAAGTAATAGGTTTGTACCATTTTTCCTAACTTAGCAATTTCGAGGACGAAATTATTTTAAGGGGGAAAGAATGTAACGACCCAGATTTTTTCTAGTTGATTTATTTTGAATATTTAATATTATTTTAAATATTGAACTGATAATATAATCAATTTTTATTGAATTATCAGTATAACTATCGTAATATGAGGATCTTAAGTAATTAAATTTGAAATGGAGTCAAATTGATTTATATGAAGTTTTATTTGAATTTAAATGATAACAAATAATAATTTATTATCGAAGAATTCATTTATTTAAATTTAAATTATATTATATTGATTTAAAGGGGTTATTTTATATTACGTTCAAATTAAATTGTATAATCAGTTTCGTTGAATTCAAAATAGTAAATAATGTTGGGAACATCAGTGGTTTTGCTGAAATAGTTGTTCATGGTTTCAAATTAAAAGACCGCAAGATATTTTATTTATTTAAAATTAATATAAAAGGATAGCCGACCTAAAAACTAAGCGCCACCCTAAAAGTTGTCATCAGCGCAGACTTATTCATCTCGAGCTAACGCCTTTGTCTCCAAGTTTCAGAATCCAGGAAACAGAAAATTAATGGCCAGTACTTTCTGCTCCCCGTTCTTCTCTATAAAACAACGACCACTTCCCTGATTTACTCCTCAGTTAAAACCGAAAGCTCCAATGAAAATAAAAATGGCCGCACCCCTAAATCGATCAAATCATATTTTTTTTTCAAAAGTCGGGTACCCTTTCTTCAATCCTAACGACAAGCTGAGGGGTCGCAACCTCGATGGAAGCACGGACAATGGGTTCGAGTTCGAAAATTGCAATCTAGGGGTTTGACTACTTCGTTTGACCTCAGAATTCCACCGCGAATCATAGTACGAGAGGCTAGTTGTCTCGATGGAACAACCAGGGTTAGGGCTGAGAACCGATGTCAATTCGGATTTAGGGTTTCGAGCCAGGCTCGACTGTTAGGGGAGGTGCGATGTTGACAAGCTCGGGGATCGGGAGGAGCAGCGTTCGGTGGAGCAGCGTGGAGGTGGTGGTATCTGTATTCTGGGGGATCGCGGCTTGCTCCCTGGAGTTCATCGATGTAGTGTAGCTCGCGGTTTTAGTTCTGGGGATGGGAATCTCTGTTCGACAGTAATGTATTGAGGAAGAAGAAAGAATTTAACAAGATTAAGGTATTTTCTTTTTTTAAATTTAGTTTTTATTTATTTGAAAAATAAATAAGGTAGTTAGGAATTTATTCTGAGGGGTTAGTTATATAAAGAGCAAATAAATTATATAATTAGTTTATAGAAAATAAATTAGTTTGTTTTGATTCTTTTATTTAAACCATATTAGTTTGATTTAGATTTCAAACTCAAAATAAATAAAAGAAGTTGGATATTTAATTAAAACAATTTGGTGATTTAATTAAATGAGAAAATGGGTATATATATATAAGACATTTATTTATTCGTTAATTGAAATGTTAATCGTTAAATTAATATTCGTAGGTGAAAGGTGAAATTAACTCGAATAGATTCAGTCGATGATGACTTGAGTAAACTCGTAAACAACGATACAACATTTGGATGGATGTTCGGCAAATAAAATCCGGTGAGTAAATCTCACTCACCTTTAGAATTATTTTTATTTCATTAAAAATAATTGTTTGTTGCTTGTGTGAATGCTTTCTGGTTATTTTATATATATTAGTTATTTAGGCTATATATATATATATTGGGTTGATTGATTGGTTGGATTCCCGCAGTCTCATTAGCGGATGCCCGCAGTTTCATAGCGGATGATTACCCTATACGCCCCACGCTATGATTAGTGGATGACCTTCTATACCGCGATATTCTGCCACGAAGCAGAATGGGTATTATTTATGTGCTAACATCTGTGGATGCAGGAAAACAGGTTGGAGGAATCCAACAGGATTCCTCAAAAATATATTATCTGTTTGTTGTTTGCTGATTTCACATATATTCATATATGATGTGTTAAAACCAAATGATTGAAAATTGGGTGATTTGATTGTTTAAATATCACTGGGCCAATCGTTAATTTATTAAAATATCATGAGAATGATATTTGAAGTTTAAAAAGGGAAATTATGTTTTCTCAAATAGAATTTGAAATTCAAGTAGAATTTAAAAATATAGGGTTTCAAAGTGGAATTTTGAAATAAAATTTTGAAATGAAATTTCAAAATAGAACTTAAAATAGAATTTTTAAGTAGAAATTTAAATATTGGAAAGGAGTTGAAATATTTGAAATACAAAAGAAATTTCAAATAGGATTTGGAATGGAATTTTTAAATATATAATTCAATTAAAATTTGAGTATAACATTTGAATATAGAATTTGAATAAAGAAATTCCAAAATTGAAATTGAATATGAAATTTCAAATAGAGTTTGAATAAAGGAAATTCAAAAGGGCATTTAAATAGTAGAATTTGAATAATAGAAATCAAATGGGATTTGAATAGTAGAATTAGAAAAGGAGTTTAAATATTTGAATTTTTATAGAAAAGGAAAGGAGTTTGGATATTAGAAATTCAAAGCGAAGTTCAAATAGAATTTGAATATGCGAAATTAGCATGAAATATAGAATTTGAATTCAAATAAAGAAAATGCAAATAGAGATTTGAATATGAAAATTCAAATGGAGTTTGAAATGGGAAATTGAAAATAGTAAATTCAAATAGAGATTTGAATATTGAATTTCAAAATAGAATTTGAAATAAACTTTGAAAATAGGATTTCAAAGTAAGAAGTGGAATAGGATTTCAAAATAGGAAATCCAAATAAATTTTGAAATGGAATTTGAATTTAAAGGAGTTCAAATGGATTTGAAATAAGGAAAATTCAAATGGGATTTAAATAATGGGTTTTAATAAAAAGGATTTAAATATAAGAATTTAAATAGAATTCAAATGGTGTTAAATATAAGGATTCAAACAAAACTCAAATGGAGTTTAATTAGAAAGAATTTGAATAAGAGGGATTCAAAGAGATTTGAAACATGATATTTGGATTCAAGGGAATATAAATGTGGTATTTGAAGTTCAAGTAGAAATGGAGTTTAAATATTTGAAGTTCAAATAGATAAAAAAATGGAATTTGAATTCAAATAGTTGAAATAGAATTTGGATATAGAATTTGAATTAGAATCGAATTGGAATTTGAATATAGACTTCAAATATAAATGAAATAGAAGATCAGAAATATTTGTTGAGTTGAAGAAAAATGGTTTGATATATATTTAAAATATATCAGAATGGAATTGAATTCATTTTAAGAAGTTTAAAGGTTTATATATATAAATATAATTAAAACGAACTCGCCGCAGCGCTGCAGTTCGTAAAATAGCGATTCGAACTTCAATTGAGTATACAGAACGCAATTGAAGTCGGAATTCTTCGAAACAAGAAACGTCAGGACCGGTTTGATAATAGTTTTCTAATGAAAGGGAAAAATCTAAATTTCGTCGTATAGATTTTGAGTTATGTCAAAATCAAATTTTCAGAAAAGCAGCGCCAGAATCGTTTTAAAACCATAATGGTTTATTTAAGATTATAAAAGGATTTTAAGCGAGAAAATCCGAAATTTCTATTTAGAAAATTTCAGAGTTGAATTGTAAAATATATGCGAATTCAAGTTGGGTAAATGAATATGATTTTTGAAACAGAAATCAGATTTTTGATTTATTGAATAGAGTTAACTAATTCGAATAGAAATTAGTTAATGAGATTTCGACTTAATATTGGGCCTTAAATAAGTGAGTTCAATTTGAAAATTTATATTCGAAATAGGAAAGAGAACTAGAATTGAAATTGAAATTCAATTTTGGTTAGGGCGAGTTAAATATTTTATTTGAACATGTTATGTTCAACAAAGAAGCGAAATAGGCAAAATGGCCAATTTAAAGAATAAATGGGCGAAACTGAAATCAAACGATTAGATAGTATTGAATTGAATTGCAAACAGGTGAATATGTGTTAAGCAGGTTTGGGATGAAGTATATGAAGTTATAAATGTAGTGCTCGACAAAAAGGTACATGTTTAATTCGTATATGAGATTTTATGCGCCGTATCGGCAAGCCGCTTGGCCTTTCCTTTTTCTTTTTGATTGAGGAAGATACCGGGAAGCTATTTGAAATTTCCCGATGCTCCCGATACAGGGGAGGTTATGGCGAAATTTTCCGGAAATTTAAGGAGTTAGAATATTTTTAAGATATTTTGATAATTTGAAATCATTGTATCGACGTATTGAATTCGATAGTAAAGTGAATATAAAAATCGAATGTTGTAAATAAAAAGGGATAGAGATAAGTAATTGAAATTGTTTTCAATTGCAAATAGAGACATTTTCTAATATATAGAAAATAAAAGAAGTTAATATTTGGAAACGTTTTCCAAATGGCATAAGAGGCCGAGATGATTATTGAGAATATTTGGTTAACAAATATTGATAGAGGGAATGAGAAAAAGGATTTAATTAATGAAATATTAATTAAAAGAGCCCAGTGATTTGTTTGATATGTTTGGATGAACACTTGTTTTTATTCGATAGTTAAATCACAGACTATCGAAGTTTTGACCATCGTTGTCAATATGGAGAGACCGGTTGGATTATTATCCGAAGAACCACTCCGTATCGGCATAAGCGTTGCGAACCAAGTATGCTGAATATATTGAAGACGGAGTAAAGTGCAAGGGCTTTTCTATTTATAGAAATAGTGCCTTCGGTTTCGTTCAATCCCAGAACGAACGTATATGGACGGATGTCTGACAAAGTATTTCCAATGATCAAATGGGTTGGTCTGTATGAATATATATGGTTGCAACGGATTTATTCCCTTGGCATAACATCCAGAATATTTGTGCAAACTCAACTAGTGATTAACGGATCTGACAATGTGGCATTCAAAGTGATTGTGCTATCAAGGAATGGTAAGTATTCGTAGCCTCAGACCTCAACAACCGGGGAAAGACAAAAATCGGGCAGGCAGC
Source organism: Allium sativum (assembly GCA_030737875.1). Lineage (NCBI taxonomy): Eukaryota > Viridiplantae > Streptophyta > Magnoliopsida > Asparagales > Amaryllidaceae > Allium > Allium sativum. The sequence continues at coordinate 257,775,951 of CM060923.1, forward strand.
ATGGCTATGTGGGTCGCACCCATTAGGGTGTATAATCACCTATCTAGAGAAATTCCTTTTGTTTCTAAATCTATCGATTCTGCCCATTCGGGAAACGGTGGTTTGAGTCCAACCGTTGGTGATATACATTCGATACACTCAAGCGAAATGAGTGGTCGGTCATGTGTGGGCCGGGTTGCAAGACGTTCTTGTTGAACCCAGGTGTATTCGCCTCTAGAGATACATCATCGGAAGGTGGTCCCATACCTTGTCATGTTGGAAATCCAATCTCCAATAAGCGCCATGCGGTTTTTGATTTTATAATATATATGTGGAGCGTGAGATGCAAGCGTTCTACTATTTGGTTATTTACTTGATGTAGACATTATTATAATATCACTGGATTTTCGTATCAAAGTGTTTTGGGTTATAGTAAGGTAAAAACCGTCCGTGTTTATGTGTGGGCTGGTCTTACTATTACCTTTTCTTTCGAAAAGGATTTTGAAAGTTAAACAAGTGGTTGGAGTTTACTCACACCAGTCCCATGACTGACCCAGAGTTTATTTTGTTTTGTTTTCCCTAAACTCTTGGGTGCCCAAATTTGTACGGGCAGTCAAGTGTTTCAGGCTTTTACAGATACACTTGGAGGAGCTTGAAGCAGGAGGCTTCAACGTTAGTTATTTAGAGTTACTTCCGCTGGATCAAATGTTATGTGTACTCTGATGATGGTATGTATGTATGTACAAAACAGATTTGTATTTCGAAGCTTATGCTATATAATATATTTTATTCGTTCCGCTGTGAGTTGTGATCTTCGTTTTTTCTTCTATTCTAATATTTCTTCCTTCCTATTTCTCATCCTCTAACTTCTTTCTAATAATGAGTCGTATTTCTGTGTTATTTGGGTTGGACTTATGGTGTATTTAGTCAACTCAGGTAGCACGGATTTGCGGGCCTTTACAGTCGCACATCAGATTATTGGGTAGCATATGTCATTTTGCAACTTGTACAACCGCTGTAAATGCAGCTTCTGTAAGGTTAAATTTTGATTTCATAGTGACGTACTCAGCGGTTACCGATAATTTAGTTCCACTTTCACAACCATTCCACAATGACCGCTTAGCTGAAGCCAATAAATCATATTTTTTTGGCTTCCGTGTTCGGTTCTTCTTCAATATTGATGTCATCGTCGTCAACCTGACCGGTAGGGGACATTGACCGTGCTGCATCTTCCACCATATCTTCTATTGGATTCGTCATAACTAATTCGACCTCTGACGCTACAGGATTTACTGTAAACGCAACAAGTTCTCCATGACGATCCAATAAATAATAATTTGACACAAAACCTGATTTATACAAATGTGCTTTAACGATGTCTGGTTTATGAAACATCATAAGTTTACACTTACTACATGGACAACGAAGCTCCTCGTGATTTTGATTATTAGATATTGCTGTTAATAAATAAATGATCAATGAAGCAAGCAAAAAATAGAATCACACACAAGATTTAACGTGGAAAAACCCTTTTCGGGAAAAAACCACAGGGAAAAGACAAACTTTATTAATTAATTGATGGAGTTTTTACAAGCTGCTTGCATACAAACAATAGCAATAAAATTATCTTCTACTTTCATGCAGCCAAAGAAGGAGAGAGAGTAAAATAAGGATCTACATTATCTTTTAGATGAGGTGGCTGAAAATATCTAAATATGAGAGTAAAACTAGGATCTAGATGAGATCCTTTAGATGGCTGAAAATATCTCAATGTGAGAGTAAAACTAGGATCTAGATGATATCTTTTAGGTGGCTGAAAATATCTCAACGTGAGAGTAAAACTAGGATCTAGATGAGATCCTTTATGTGGCATCAGCTGGACCAATTCTAATGAGAATTTCGAATCACAAATTAACAATCTTCATCTTAAGACGAATTCTCATCCTTGAAGTAGAAAGATGAGCTACAAAAAACGAAATCCTTCAACAAATAAATATTTGCCTTGCTCCAATAATCCCTAAAGATTATACTGTAACACCAAGCTTGAGCAAAGCTCAAACTTAATAATTGGAACTGGCTTTGTCATCATATCAACGGGATTGTCATAAGTACTTATCTTGCAAACTTTAACACCACCTTTAGCAATAACATCTCTGATGTAGTGATACCTAACATCTATATGTTTAGTTCTCTCATGAAAAAATTGATCCTTTGTAAGACATATAACACTCTGGCTATCAGAAAATATAGTAATGCAAGATGTATCTCCACAAAGCTCAAAGTATAAACCTCTCAACCAAGTAGCTTCTTTACATGCTTCGGAAATAGCCATATACTTGGCCTCAGTAGTGGATAATGCTACGGTAGTTTGCAAGGTTGCTTTCCAACTCACAGCACAACCACCAATGGTGAAAACATAACATGTTAATGATCTTCTTTTATCCAAATCACCGGCAAAGTCAGAATCCACATAACCAACAAGTTCATCTTTAGATTTACCAAACTGCAAACAAGCATTTGCAAATCCATTGAACTGCTTTCCAATGCTCTCTTCCAGGATTGGCCATGAATCTACTGACAACACTCAAAGCATGTGATAAATCAGGACGCGAACAAACCATGGCATACATAAGTGAACCAACTGCACTCAATATCCTCATCTGATTGTGGACACATGGCTGATGACAATTTGAAATGTGCAGCAAGAGAAGTACTTACAGACTTGACATCAAGCATATTAAAACGGTGAAGCACTTTTCTAACATACCCACTTTGACTTAGGTATAATTTTCCAAAAGTTCTATCTCTTGTTATCTTCATGCCAAGAATCTTCTTAGCATCCCCCAAATCTTTCATTTCAAACTCTCTATTCAACTGCCTTTTCAAAATTTTAATTTCTGTCTTGTCTTTTGAAGCAATCAACATATCATCAACATAAAGTAGCAAATAAATGGCTGAATATGTAGTAATTTTCAAATAGACACAACTATCATAATTGGACATTTTAAAACCTTGAGATAGCATAAAAGTGTCAAATCTTTTATACCACTGCCTAGGTGACTGTTTCAATCCGTAAAAAGATTTCTTTAATTTACAGACAAGATTTTCTTTTCCAGACATGATAAAACCCTCAGGTTGATGCATATAAATATCCTCTTCTAATTCTCCATGTAAAAATGCAGTTTTTACATCTAACTGTTGAAGCTCATAATCATGCATAGCAACAATACTGAGTAAAATGTGAATTGAGCTATGTTTCACAACAGGGGAAAAAACTTCATTATAGTCAATACCTGGAGTCTGACTGTAACCTTTTGCAATTAATCTTGTTTTGTACCTTTTCTCATCGTTTGGAGAAACACCTTCTTTTCTCTTGAAAACTCATTTGCAATGAATAGGTTTCTTCTTTTTAGGCAACTTGATTAAGTCCCACGTGTCATTTCTTTCAAGTGACTTCATCTCATCATGCATAGCAGCCATCCACTTATCATAATCACTAGAGATAACAGCCTCAGAATATGAAGAAGGCTCAACAATACCTTCTATTTCTTCTGCTACAGCACACGCATAAGCAACAACATTTGCTTCCTCAATAAACCTTCTTACTGGTTTTGGATTCCTTTTTAGTCTGCTTTTTGCAATAGATTGCTGCGGTGGTTGCATAACTGCTGGAGGATCCTCAATAATGGGTGCTTCATCCTGTCTCTCAATTTTTGCGTTTAATGTAGCATCTGAATCAATATTATGCTCCACCTGGACATTTGATTTCTGCTTACTCTCAACAAGATCATTAGTAGATGGAATATCATGTAACATAGAAGATTCATTAAACACGACATTTCTGCTAATTACAACCTTATTTGTTTCAGGATTCCATAATTTATAGCCTTTAACACCAGACTTATAACCAAGAAAAATGCATTTAACAGCACTTGGCTCTAACTTTCCATTATCAACATGAGCATAAGCAATGCATCCAAAAACTTTCAATTCAGAATAATTTGCTGGAGAACCAGATCATACCTCAATCGGAGTTTTCTTACAAATAGCAATAGAGGGAGAGCGGTTGATGAGATAACAGGCTGTGGAAGCAGCTTCAGCCAAAAAACGCCTATCCGATCCTACGTTTGACAACATGCAGCGAGCCTTAGAAATGATAGTCATGTTCATACGCTCGGCAACCCCGTTTTGCTGAGGAGTGTGAGGTATGGTGTAGTGCCTAACAATGTCTTCAGCCTTGCAAAATGAATTAAATTCATCTGAACAAAACTCCATCCCATTATCAGTCCGAAGCTTCTTTAGCTTCTTTTCAGTTTGTCTTTCAACCATAGTCTTCCACTCTTTGAAAGCTGAAAAAACTTCAGATTTATGTTTCAAAAAATAAGGCCAAACTCTTCTGAAATAATCATCAATAATTGTCATCATGTAACAAGCACTGCCCATGGATGTTTTCCTAGACGGTCCCCATAAATCTGAATGCACATAATCTAGAATGTCTTCTGTTTTATGAACTGAAGTGTTGAACTTCACTCTCTTATGCTTGCCGAAATTGCAATGCTCACAGAACTTCAGCTTGCCTGCATTGTACCCATCAAGAAGTCCTCTCTTGTTCAACTCTGACAGACCTACATCACTCATATATCCAAGACGCATATGTCAAAGATTAGCAGTATCACGATCAAAAATATTATTTGAGATAATAGGGGCAGCATTACCTGAAACAGTAGTGCCTTGAAGATAATAAAGGCCATTTGTTTGCCTAAGATTTCCCTTCATTACAATAAAAGAACCATTTGTGACTTTCAGGATACCGCCTCCACCTGAATATTTGTACCTTTTGCCTTCAAGAGCACTTAAAGAAATCAGATTTCTCTTCATGTTAGGAATGAACCGAACATCTGTTAAAGTTCTGATTGCGCCATCAAACATCTTGATCTGAATAGAACCAATTCCTGCTACTTTACATGCCGAATCATCACCCATCAAAACTGAGCCAACATCATTTGTGGGTTCTAAGGTTGTAAACCAATCTCTATTAGGACACATATGGAAAGTGCAAGCAGTGTCAAGTATCCATTCATCCTTAATCTCAGCACATCCAGCAAATACGGTAACAACAAGCACCTCATTGTCAGAACTATCATTACGAGCACAATTGGCATTAACTTCATCTTTTTTGTTATCCTTTGGTTTGTATGTGTCATTTCTCTTTTCCTTGTCCTGCAGCTTATAACATTCGGATATTTCATGTCCATCCCTCTTACAATATTTGCAAGACTTGTATTTGCCTTTAGATTTAGATCAACCTTTATAAGCATTGGAACTTTTACCTCGAGATCCATTATTTGAATTTTTCTCCTTTGTCCTGCCACGAACGGACAAGCTTTCGGCTTGAGAGCTTGATCCATTTGAAGACACCGGTTGTTTCATTTTCTCCTTGACGTGCAAGGCTTCATAAACGTCATTTAGAGTGAGAGTATCATGATTATATAATATGGTATCTCTGAAATTTGAGTAAGAACTGGGCAGGGAACATAACAGGATTAAACCCAAATCTTCATCATCATATTTGACTTCCATTGCAGCCAAGTCAGAAACAATCTCGTTAAAGTCAGAAATATGGTCGAGCAAATTACCTCCCTCTTGCAATTTGTGCAGAAACAGCTTTTGTTTGAGATGCATCTTACTTGTGAGTTCCTTGATCATGCAAATTGACTCCATTTTCAGCCAAAGAGAAGCAGTTGTCTTCTCGTTCAAAACTTCTTGCAAAATATTATTGTGTAGATGGAGCTGAATTTGAGATAAAGCCTTCCGATCCTTTCTTTTCTCATCATCGATCCACAGTTCAAATCTCTTGTTCCTGAATCCATCTAATGCATCATCATAATCAGCTTGTGCGAGCAACGCCCGCATCTTCACTTGCCACAATGAGAATCGAGTGTTCCAATCCAATAGCGGAAGATCATACTTTAACGACGCCATGTTGAACGAACCAGCACTCTGATACCACTTGTTAATAAATAAATGATCAATGAAGCAAGCAAAAAATAGAATCACACACAAGATTTAACGTGGAAAAACCCTTTTCAGAAAAAAACCATGGGAGAAAGGCAAACTTTATTAATTAATTGATGGAGTTTTTACAAGCTGCTTGCATACAAACAATAGCAATAAAATTATCTTCTACTTTCATGCAGCCAAAGAAGGAGAGAGAGAGAGTAAAATAAGCATCTACATTATCCTTTAGATGAGGTGGCTGAAAATATCTAAATGTGAGAGTAAAACTAGGATCGAGATAAGATCCTTTAGATGGCTAAAAATATCTCAATGTGAGAGTAAAACTAGGATCTAGATGAGATCCTTTAGGTGACATCAGTTGGACCAATTCTAATGAGAATTTCGGATCACAAATTAACAGTTGCAAATCTAACAAATTCATTTACACCATTATAGAAATGTTCTTCCACTGAGCCTTTCATTCCAATTCTAACTTCATACATCCAACCATGGTCAATGTAGTAATCGAACATTTTTCCTGATTCAAAAAATATATGTCAGTGATTTCGATAACACATACATATATTATTATAAAGCCTTTTGGGACTAAAGCTTTTACGCACCACACTGTTATATCTCGACAGTATTTCATTTCAGATTTCTCAACTAAACGATAAACTTTAAAATTTATCTTTCTGAAAATTCCTATGCATTATCAAACTGTTTTAAAAAAAATTACCATTACAACGACGCCATTTTGTAGCACCAGAGTAACGTCTATGCATTACCACTCTCCTTAACTTGGCTTGCACCATGTACAATTTTTTTATCCAACAACGTATATACCAACAACTCCTTTAATAGGATTACCAAACTCATATACAACAATTTCAGAACCATAGCTTTTACACAGCTATATCCAACTACGTATATACCAATCTCATATCCAACAATTACAAAACTCATATCCAACAACGTTTATATACCAATCAACTTTAAAACTTATCTTTCTAAAAATTCATATGCATTACCAAACTGTTTTAAAATTTTGCCCCAACTATTTTAAATTCACAACACCACTAATTAATCCCAAAAGCAAATGAAACTTATTTTCAAAAAAATTGCCATTATAACGGCGCCATTTTGTAGCACCGGGGTAACGTTTATGCATTACCCTTCTCCTAACTTGGCTTGCACCATTAACAACAAATTTATCCAATATATATGCTAACAACTCGTTTAATTGGATTACAACCCATATACAACAATTTCAGAACCATATTCAACAACGTAATTTAAAATAATTTTACCCCAACTATTTGAAATTCACAAAACCACTAATCCCAAAAGCAAATGAACTAAACTCACAAAATTTATTAATCGATTTCTACTCGATAATCCCCTAACTAACTTTTAAATTTAAAATCTAATTACCTAAATTATAAATTGAATATCAATAATTGATTATTATCTACAAAATAACGGTTCATTAACACATACATATGAACAAAATCAACTAACCAACAATATTAACTAATAAACAACTAAATCCACATTTTAGGGTTTTAATCATTACGACATCAACTACATTAATTCAACAATCATCATATGATCACATAACATATACATTTAAATCATTATTAAATAAGAAATAGGTTAAAAATTATACCGTGAAAGAAGCAGCAATTGGTGGATGGAAAATGGCAGCAGGCGGGCGAGGGTCGGCGTCGGTAAGCAGCGGAGGAGAGGGGAGATAAGCGGCGATGGGCTGGCGACAGTAGGGTTAGAGTTTTTTTTCCCCGAGTACGGTTTTGTGAATTTGGGGGTATGATCGAGAATGGGAAATTATGTTGTAGCCTTGCGGGTTTATTCAGCTAGGCGACGGCTGAAGAGGGCCACTTTTTTTAGCCGTCACCAGCCATCGCTATGGTCCGTAACCAAATAGACCAATTCTTGTAGTGCAACAACAGTAATGGTTGTCATCGTACCTTAACAACAAATTGCACATTAAGTGTTACACCATAATTACCTCAATGCTATTCTCGACGTGGTCAATAAGGATGTTGTTGTCATCAAATTTCATTGTTTGCTTCTTGTCGCTTGCTGCTCATTGACATGGTTAGGAGATAAGGAGCTTAACATCACGAACTTGCCACCACCTCTGCCTCATCGATTTGGTCGATGAGAAGACCACATCAGCAATATAGGCATGAGTGTTTAGAGCTTACCACCTTCAATCAATCTAGGATCCTTACTGATTGAGTCAACAAGGCAGTGTGTTGACATGATCGATAGATCTTGTTTCCAAACCTTAGGAATAAACCTCCTAATCATATCGCACATGACAAAGATGGGTATTGCCGCATAGATAGCTTGCCGCAACCATCCTTAAGTCTTATTGTCTCCATTTTTCCCGCCAACATCAGTAAGCATCAAGAAGCAGTGTTTGTAAGATAGCTTGTTCGAAACACTAGATCGATAAGGACCAATGCATCATGACCAAGACGATGGGCCTTGGCACTCTATAAAATAGAGGCGGTAGGACTACTTTTGAAGGGACATTTCTAAAACCTCGACACACACTAAATCACTTGTATCTAACCCACTTTGGCAAACCCTATATCGATTTGGCGGGAAATTAATCTCGTTGCTTCATTGCAAAACAATTGTATAAAAGATGGATATGAAATAAAATTTACTTACAACATCTGATTTGATTACTACAGCTTCCACTCAACACCTTTAAGACCTAACCTTCTTGATTGATAAGCTTCCGTCGACTACTTAGATAACGTTCTCCGCTTATACTCAAGACTTTCTGAACCTTATCGATCGATTCACCAAGCTTCTTCACCATAGGTTGTTAATTCCCTGAACCTTATCGACTGCTTCGATAAGCTTCTACAATTTTCCATTTAACCATTATCGTTGTATTCTCCCACACATTGTTGGCCTGATCAACAACATAACAACTGGATCATATCGACCTTGTCGATAGGAGGACCTTGTCGACCTTGACTACATGCTTTCCTCCATCTAGCTAAGCACCTTTCGGTCCCTTATTATTTATATCCATGCATCTTGTTGATTGTTTCAGCAACGCTACAAACTTGCATTCAGGCTTCCTGGATTACCTTTTCTAAGCTACCGACCCCCTTGTCGAAGTTGTCGGCAGCTTGCCTCTACTCTGGGGGTGTTTACGATTTTTGTTGTTAACGATAAGAATTAAAACTTCTGTTTAAACCATTTGTAGACACTTATAAAATAATATAACAAATTCACTAAGCATCTTCAATCAAGTTTGTCAGAAGCCTCGAATTTAACTCGATAATGTTAATTGTATCTCGCATAGTATGAGAGTGGATGCGTAAATTGAGTTTGCAATTAGTCTCACATCGCATAATACATTAAAGAAGAATGTGTATATATAGGATTGGTAGCATGTAACAACAAGAGATTCATTTTTTTACGATCAAATATTGTCATGAACATATATGCGTTCTAAGGGGATGTCGGGATATCCAATCATAGCGTTGACACCCAGAGGGATTTATTTAGTGAGTTGTAGTCTCTTTGCGTTGAAAGTGCGTCCACATGAAGACGCCAAGGGGATGCTGAAAATTTCAACAAGGACCGTCCTAGATATTTATATACCTCTTTTCCTTTTTACAAAATGGTCATATTTTACTATGTTCAATGATGTTTGCATCTAATATCAATATATCATCACCGCAAATTGCATTAATTCCTTATTGTATATTTAGTACTTAGGTTCTCATACACATTGAGCTTCATCTTATGCTGAGTTGATGGAAGTTGAATAATGGAATGCATGGATATTTAAGTAGAGCAAACTAAAAAAAAAAAAATGTACCTGTGATTTTTATGTAAAAATGTGGAGTTATTGACAGAATTTGTTCATAATGGGAAACATTATTTGGAATTTAAATAGAGTTGTTGAAGCAAAAATTGTAGGAGAGTCAAAAGATGAGTGCATGCCCATTGGTTGTCCAGTCTTGAGTACCTGTTCAGCAAGTGCTTACTTTCTTACTTGCTAAGCATTTACCAAACAGGTGCATAAACTCCTTTGAATTGGTCCAAACAAGGATATGTGATTGGAAATTGCTGGAGTGGCTACAACTGACTGATCAGGAGCCACCTGCGGATGAAGATTACACATGTGTTTAGAACTTGCAGGAGTGGCTATAACTGACTAATCAGGAGCTACCAGCGGAGGAAAATCACATCAAAATTTTATCCGCTAACTAAATTAAAGATCTTTTGGAGACGCTCTAACACTGAAGTCTCAACTGTCGAGTGTTAAAACAATTGATACAAATGCATGGCAGACAAAAGATGAAGAAAAGTCTCATGTAGAATAGAGCAAGAACATCTACAACAGCGAAGCACAATAATCGACTGGTAGATTCAGGAGAACCTATCGAGAGGTCGTGCGATCAGTTAGCATACATGTTTCTGCTGGTTTCATGAAGCTAATGCAAAGGATATTAAGGACCTCCACGTCATCCAATGGTTGATATATTTACTGCTCATTATAACAGCCTAAACATCCTTGCAACCGTTGTTTGCAATAATCTACGATCTCTTATAATCTTTCAGTGTCGTATTAAAAGTAGTTCAACGTAGGGAATATCACATCTTTGAAACAACTGTAAAATGTTAATACTCTTAATTGCGCAATTTTAATTTCCATGGCGTAAGATTGATTTTTACTGACACATTTTAGCTTTTTGCTTGTTTGAGGTAGTTTTACCACCTTCGTGATGGATCACTGGTAGGTTTTCCCAACTCTAGTGTTTAATTCATCATTTCAGATCCCTAACAGAAATTTTAGGGATCCTATTAAACGACTTAAAACTGCAAAGACCGGAACCAGTTATTCTTTAACTATAATATACTGTGTTGATTTTAACAACATCAACAATATAAGATGGGCCACTATCACTTATGTCCAAAATGCAAATCATTCATACAGTTAAAAAGGATGCGATCCTCTTTCGCGCCCAGATCTGCTCATTCACTAGCAATAATTTACCAAGCAAGGATAATTTGAGCAGGATCATACCGTATAGATCGAATAGCCTATCTAAGCACTGATTGGCGAATCCTTCCTCAAATCCAAAATCGATTGCTAAGCTCAATAGTCGCGCCCTTTCCATCTCAGTTGTTTGTAGAATCACAATTTTGACCCTCCTTTCGCTCACTGAAATAATGGCCAAATGCGCGGGAAAATGATTAGAGGCGCTAAAAATTGCAGACCGACATGTCAATTGTGCGGGTCAGGGTCCATAGCCCATTGTTTCATCCCCATTTTTACTCGTTTAGAACCATCCCATTAGATCTTCGAAACGGATAGATCCATGATCTGCTCTTAAGAGATCTGAATTTAAGATCGGATCGAAACACGGTTAACCTGCATTGTTGACATGTCCCAACCCAACCTGCATTATTGAAACATTTTGAAACCATTTTATTATTATCAGTACGTTAAGCACGTCTGTTGGACGTATGCATAGATAACCAAAAATAAATTTATGGATTGTGAAATTTAAGCCGTATGCATAGATAATAATTTGATACAAATAAATATGTAAGCTAACTTATGAGTACATTGGAAAAAATGTACTTGTATGCATAGATCTCATTATTACAATTTAGAGTATTAATTTGTTTTATGTCTTAATAGTGAATGAAGAAAATATATTATGTAGCATTAGTGGATAAGCGGGTAAGTGCATAGAGAAGACACTATTTATCTTTAATATAAAGTCATATTATGCATGAAATGAATGAAAATGTAAAATCGCAATAACTTATCTATCATACTTAGTCAATAATTATCTGGAGTTCAAGTTACCTGATGCATTTATAGTTTTTTTTTCTTTTAATTCAATACTTAGCGAACAAAATATGTAAAAGGAAAGAAAGTAAATAGTCTTATGGTTTTTCAACTGAGGGGCAAATATTGCTTTTAACTCTATCTTTTAATTCTGAACTCAATAAACCATATATGTGATTTTATGTTGTTTTTTAAGACTATAGGGCAGATCATCGTACCATAATCTAGTTGTTACATGTATTCAAATAAAATACACATCACAGTTCAAATCATAAGTATGTTATGCAAAAATTGCTCTGATACCAAACTGTTGGGGTTTTGTGCGCAGCGGAAGTTTGACAATACGCCAAAAAAATAGGATCTTTATCACCCAATCACTTGAAGATGAATGTGATTGAAAAAATAAACAACACCACAAAATTATCGGAAATATGAGCACACGATATTTCACCCAACCACTCTCTTTATTGATTCACCAATAAAATTTGTTTACAATCGATCTCAACTATCGTTACAAACAATTACAACTTGAACCAATAAACTTACTAAGAAATAGGTAGAGAATATCTAATGGCTAAAAATTTGAGGAGAAAGACAATGAAGAATAATGGCAAATTTTCCACACCTAATGAAGATGTTAGTTACCCAAGTAAATTTGGCATCCAAATTCTCTTCATATATATCATAAATTTATTTGGATAAACATCAAATAATCCTTGCCTTAATTATCCCATAAATATAGCAACCAATATCTCTCCATAAAATCTATCAACAAATCTCTCCATAAAATTTAACAACAAATCTCTCCACAAAACATATAAGATTATTTATTGTCTAAAATTGTGATTTGCGTATCACCAATTTCAACACTCCGCCTTAATACCAACTCACAACATCTCCTCAAAACCAGCCAACTTTTGCATAACAGATTGGTTCAGAGCGAGGCGATTTGTTTTAAATTGTGCGTCAATTATTTCTACAAAGGTTGGTAGATTCAGTGGTAATTATGCGATTACTTTTTTTGAGAAATGTTGAAATTGGTGATACGCAAATCACCATTTTGGGCAATAAATAATCTTACATATTTTGTAGAGAGGTTTGTTGTTAAATTTAATGGAGAGATTTATTGCTAGATTTCATGGAGAGATATTGGTTGTTTTATTTGTGAGATAATTAAGGCAGGGATTATTTGGTGCTTATCCAAATAAATTTATGACATATATGAAGATAATTTGGATGCCAAATTTACTTGCGTATGAAGCAATTCACTCTATAAAAAGCCTAGCTAACATCTTCATTAGGTGTGGAAAATTTGTCATTATTCTTCATTGTCTTTCTCCTTAAATTCTTAACCATTAGATATTCTCTACCTATTTCTCAATAAGGTTATTAGTTCAAGTTGTAATTGTTTGTAACAATAGTTGAGATCGATTGTGAACAATTTTTATTGGTGAATCAATAAAGAGGGTGGTTGGGTGGAATATAGTATGCTCATATTTCTGATATTTTTGTGGTGTTGTTTATTTTTTCAATCACATTCATCTTCAAGTGATTAGGTGATAAAATCCTATTTTTCTTGGTGCATTGCAAAAATTGCTCTGATACCAAACTGTTGGGGGTTTTGTGCGCAGCGGAAGTTTGACAATACGCCAAGAAAAATAGGATCTTTATCACCCAATAACTTGACGATGAATGTGATTAAAAAAATAAACAACACCACAAAAATATCGGAAATATGAGCACATGATATTCCACCCAACCACCCTCTTTATTAATTCACCAATAAAATTTATTTACAATCGATCTCAACTATCGTTACAAACAATTACAACTTGAACCATTGACTTTATTGAGAAATAGGTAGAGAATATCTAATGGCTAAAAATTTAAGGAGAAAGACAATGAAGAATAATAGCAAATTTTCCACACTTAATGAAGATGTTGGCTAGGCTTTTTATAAAGTGAATTGCTTCATACTAAAGTAAATTTGGCATCCAAATTATCTTCATATCTGTCATAAATTTATTTGGATAAGCTCCAAATAATTCTTGCCTTGATTATCCCATAAATATAGCAACCAATATCTCTCCATAAAATCTCCTTTCAAAAAAATATCTCTCCATAAAATCTAGCAACAAATCTCTCCATAAAATCTAACAACAATCTCTCCACAAAATATGTAAGATTATTTGTTGTCCAAAATTATGATTTTTGTATCACCAATTTCAACAAAGTACATATAAAGTTTACGACCTGAATCTTTTTTTAGCTACTTGCCTGTTTCCGTCTACACAGCTACATAGATGAAAAGGAAGACAACTAAACTTGCAAAAATATTACAGTGCATCATCATATGTAATATTCAAAAATATCATGTTAGTTACATTTCAGATTATCTTTCATCAATGGTATTGAGGATCCAGGCCTCCTAGGCTCAACCTCTTCGATTCCTATGAGACTTTTTCTGTCATTTGTTTTTCTATTTTTGTCTTAGCTCATACAGCCAAGATTTCACCATATGTGATTCTGTGCATTCCGATAGATCCATTATATGAACTCTGAATATTTAATCCTCTTGACTCTGTGCTCCAAACTGCAAGCAATATGATTGTAATGAAGCATAAACGGTGCCTTGTATCAAAAGATATCTTTAAACTATTTTATGAGCAGGGAATGACATCACATCTCTATTGTATAGTCCTACAATATATTTGGCGGAAAATAGAGGACTATAGTGGTGTTGCACTGTTTGGGGTGCTTCTGATCTATCTCTCTCTTTTTCTTTATACACACACACACACACACATATACACACACATACACTTGGAATGACTACTTAGACAAATAAATGTAACATAAATCATGAGACACAAAATTTGAACCACTTGATCAATGTGTGCTCATGTGAGAGGTGGAAATCAAGGTACAATCTAAAGACAGAGATTTTATGTCCTTCAACTTGTGTTAAATTATTATTATGTATGTGTGTGTGTGTGTGTATAGAGAGAGAGACAGACAAGGAGGAGGGTTCCGCTACACCTCTTATATTGCATGTGAACTCTCCCTCTTAATCTCCACCATCCATTTCCCCGCTCATTCTCTCTCTTCTCACTAAGAAATAATTGAAATGGGAAGAGAGAGAATGAGTGGGGAAATGAGTGGTGGAGATTAAGGGAGAGAGTTCAAGTACAATATAAAAGGTGTAGCGGAACCCTCCTTATATATATATACACACACACACACCCTTACCGGAACAAAGAAAGAACTGTGAATAATGAAACAATTTAGACAGTAATATTACAATGATGACGAAATTAAGGCGTCTTAGTGCCAATTGGAATTCCAACGATAAAAAGTTTCAACAATATACATCAAAATAGACATATTAATATAAAATGTTTCTCTCTATTGGCCTTCCAGCTCGTATATTTGCATGTATGTTTCGGATAGCGCAACCATTTGAGGAAGAGTTTTTGTTACATGAAGATGCTGCATCTCATACCATAACTCTTCGGATTTCCGCTTCGCAAAGGCCCGATAATATCCCTCTCCCGGCTTTCCATTATGAACGATATTTGCGATAAGATCAGATATAGACTTCATCTTATTGCAGGTTTCTAGATGCTTGATGCAACTTTAAGAAGGACCTGCATTTAAAAAGATCCATGCTACAGTGTTTCTAAAGAGAGCCCTTTTGATAAATCCTTCACCGAAAGTAGCATTCATATAAACTACCCATTTCATTTACATCAAACCGATCCCATAATTAAGTAATAAACACTAAAAGGAGATCCAAGATAATGGATAACAACAAATTTCATGTGTGTCACTCATTATACTGGAGCACAATTACCCAAAAAAGCACATATAATCTTGCACCGAAACAAAATTATAACTTAAATAATCAATTTATGAAAATTTCAACCTTCATACATTGCAACTTTGCTAAATGGAGTTGTAGCACTTATCAAATGTTTGCCTTGGCAACAACATGAGTTGTAGTACAATATCTAGGCGACTATGGGATACTGCTTATTACTCGACGCAGTTCAAGCAACATGAAAACTATTGATCATTTCAAAATTTGAAAATATCATTTAATGATGCTTGCGGAGATTAATTAGTAATAATACCACACTAACTTATGGGAGCTCGTCCACTCGAATGCTAGCATAGCCTCAGTGCACACAACCATGACCGACCATGGCTCAGTCACACTACTGGCCAATACCAATATCTCTCGTTCAACCTCACCAACTTGCTCCCATTGACATGTAGACCACATACTGGATAGCAAACCCATTTCGCAGCATTTGAGTTCATAAATGTTTGCGAGTATAAAATAAAATAAGTGTCAAAATTCAGGCCAAAAATCATTGAAACATTAGTGAAAAGGAAGTCATACAAATCTTAGTTGGAAGAATACAGTATTATATAGGGTATTAAAAGGACATGAATACATTTTCATCCAACTAAAACACAATTTTGACAATTTATCTTCCCTGCTCTATCACTGAAGCTCATTGTATATCACATCCAACCTTGTCTTTTGTAAGCTTCGCATTACACAACAGGTTACATAATGTATAACCATAAAAAATTAGAGCGCTATACTTGAAAAAAACAAATTACACTATTATTAACATGGTTTAATAAGAAGGCAAATAATTGGATGGCAAAGCAGTATTGCAAAATTCTAAGCATCAAAATTTTAAGTAGCAAAGTGGATTATGAACACCATGACTAAAGTCGATTGTGCTATGATGGTATCCCTTGCTTCCATCATTTTGCTTATCTACTCAACATCGACAAACTCATCCTCTTATATGCCAAAAAAGACAGCAAATGATTTCTACCTCTATATCATACACATGCGGCATGAATGGAAGTGAATAGGGGTGCAATTAATAATTGATAAATGAAGCAATGTTTTATGTGTATTAATGATTACTATGTGCATTTATAAAAATATGACCATGATATATAAAGCACTGTTAGTATGAAGTAGTAAAGTTGTTTGTTTGAACTTGTTCTAATTCAAATACATGCAATGACGATAAGAAGCACCGATTGAAACACCCCACCTCCGTTAGGGTCACTCTCAAAGGGAATGCCCTAATTTTGGTGGAGGTTTATAAGTATACGTCACAGATATACAAGACAGATATAAGAACACATATTTTTGAACAGCGGAAAACAACAACTTTTATTTCATTAAAATACGTGTTACACAAACCATGCCATAATTGTCTTACAATTCTTCCAAAAACATAACATCTTCATAACTGTCTTGATTACATTATTTAAAGAAGCATAAAGAAAACATAAATAAACTGCATATGTCCCATAATTGATGTCCAAAGCCATAGTCCAAAACGAAAAAGATCCAAGCAATACATTCTTTCTCTTCAAGCTGGATGTGAAAGCTGGTCAAGCTGCGGTATTCCCTCCCTGTGGACCTTGGGGGGGGGGGGCGAAAGGAAAGAAGACGAAAGAAAAGTAGAGTCAGACATAAAGCCTGAGTAAGTCTAGGACTATTCAGTCTATGAATAAAGAACTGGGTATGATAAGTACAAACTGGAAATGAGAAAGCACCATAAACTAAGTTAAGTTGTCTAGGGTCGAATACATTATCGTACCCCATATTAACCTCTGTACCCATATAAACTAGTTCCCAACAGGCACCCCATAATCAGGGTGAAGTGATCCATTTCTGATGATTGGCTCCTACTCGCATAGTTACATGTGTCTTACGGCCCCCGTTGTGGTAGTTACCTATGCTGGTCCCACCATGGGGTGTATCAAGTCCCATGGTGGCAGCCCGACACAATTCTAGAATGCACAGGTATTCTACTGGTGCCCAGTGCCTTATTTTTCTACGCCGGAGTGTGTGCACGCCCGCACCCCGTTAGAACCTACACTGTTGCACCACCGCCGTCAATTTGACCTCTTACAGTCAGCCCAGTAATCGTGCCCCACCCTGCCTAGTTCAGGGTATCCTGATACACCTTGTAGGGTTACTGCTGAAAAGGGTCCCCCGCTACTAGGTTTTCTATTTCTAGCCAACATGCTAAGTTGGTTAAGTGTTTTGTAAACCTAACCCCAAATCAGTCTGTATAGTTTAGCATGTTCCATTTTGATTAAGTATTAATTCAATTTACTTAATCCTATCAATCCTGACTCAGCCTTAATTGTCTTATTAAAGCCTTGACCTCTCACATTAGACAGGTATTGTTGTGGCTGCTTGTTGTCGGTTGGGTCCGGGCAGTCTTACGCCACAACTCAGTCTAACTTTGGGTCCTTATTGGGCTCCGTGTTTAACCACCCACATTGGATAGGTATTGTTGTGACTACTGGACAGCCGGGCGGTTCCGAGCAGGTTTACATCACAACTCAATCCAACCTCGGGTTAAACACATCGTATTTTCTAAATTTACATATTTTGTGTCTTTCCTTTTATATGTAAATATTTGCGGCCCATTATTCAAATTCATCTTTATTGGGTAAAATTTATTTATTCCACTTAATTGTTTTTTCTCATGGTTGTTGGCATGCGTCAAACATGCCAACACATATGTTCTATGTTTTAACCCAAACGTCATTACCCCCGTTTTACACATTCGCTACAATATAAGATATGTTGGGTTTAACATTTAAACCCAACTTAGCCATATGAAAAGGGGAGGCTTATAACATGGTGTTTATAAGGTAACATAAAAAGGGGAGTGTGAACGCATGAACTTGCAACATAACGATTCAATTAACATGAATTAGGCACATGTGAACTTGCATTGTAATAGCATATAATCATGGCATAAACAATACTTAAACATGAATCATTCTATTCATATAATCATGGCATAAACATACCTAAACATGAACCATTCTATTCATATAATCATGGCATAAACAACATGAAATCATGTTTTTTTTAGTCTATTCATGTAAACTTGCAATTAGAATGTAAATCTAACCTAATTATGTGTCACATACATCACCATATGATTTTTTGATAACAACATAGGCCTAAAACATGTTTCCAACTAGGCATAACACCAAACATAGTTTAGTCATGTTCATAAAAATGCTAACTTTTGTTTCTAATACAAAAGTATGATTTGCCAATTCCAACATAGATTCATATAAACCATAGTACTTAGTCGAGTCCAATTACACACTAAAAGTGGTCATAAAAGTATGTACATCATATTGGCATAATGGTGAATCATATACTTGCATGAATCCCAAATAAACTACCACAACATATGATTGTTAACATGAATCATATACTTGCATGAATCTAAATTAAACCACTACAAACATGTAGTTGTTAACTTCCAACATAAATCTCATACTTGCAAATATCCAATCGTTATACCACAACAATTCCAAATCGTTTAGAATCAACGCAACATACAAACATAGATTATTATCACCACAAATCGATTACAATTCTATTTCTCATTTTAAACAAATCAAACGCAATTATTTATTCACATCGGAATAGCACTCTACTTACAACGTATGACGAATCTTCAATTCAGGATTCTGAATTCTGAATTTGGAGATGTTATCCTTTGTTGTAGGCGTTGCTTTGATTTTAATTGACGTTGCTTTAAGCTTTCGAATTATCTCCTAACTGTCTCTCAATTTCTGACGGCTATTCCTAGTCTCTCCTCAGCAGCATGACGGTCTCATCTCCATTTTTGTTTGTGTGTATTAGGGTGAGTCTTAGGTCCTTTTTATAGAGTTTGTGAGTTGATTAGGACCGTCGATGGAGCTTGGTTTAATAAAAGTCGTTCGTTTGAAGGAGAGACCAATCAGGGGCTGACACCTAGCCCTAGTGTCAAGGCAAGGCTAAGAAAATCGACCAAACACAGACCAGGCCAGCCAGGGGGCTGGGTTCGACCTGGCTCAGGGGCCAGTCGACACCGTGTCGACTTGGCAGTCGACACGGGTGACCCAGGTCGACTACCCAGTCGATCTGGGTAGCCCCAAGTCGACTACCCAGTCGACCTGGGTGCCTTGGGCGGGAAAATTCCCGCCTTGGCCTATCCGGCCCGATTTTGAATTTTAAATTGGTTTTTCTGAGCTGTTTTGGTCTGTTTGAATTTTAAACTGAATTCTGAAACTTCCGGAGGCCATATCTTCTTCATACGGAGTCCGTTTTACGTAAACTCGGACTCTATCCCAAGCAGAATTCCGAGACGAACGCAATAGCGTATCCCGTTTCCCTTAATTCTTTGTTTTGAAATTAGTTATACTTTAATTTGTGAATTTTCACTGTTATAAAATACTCGGGGTGTTACATTCTCCCCCACTTAAAAGGATTTCGTCCCCGAAATCTTCAAGTTCAGGAAGAATGTACATCCTAACATCCAAACATCCATCTACTCATCCATCAAACACGAGCATCCATTGTCCTTAAAAGACTTCTAATGCTTCATGATCCTATGCGAAGTGTGTGTGTACATGTACTTATCTAATGAAAAATCAGGCGGTCTACTGATTCAGTTAACCTCCTTAATGCGAATTATGTAAGTGCCATGAATCCATTATGTATGCAAATTTTCCTATTCATGATTCTACATGAGTGCACAATCATTCATAAAAATGCAACATCCATATGACAACACATTAAACTTCAACCATATACGAATATAAATACATTTATGCATATGCAATATGAAGTGACTGAGCCGATCTAAAACCTAGATTGTGTGTGTATATGAAACCACGAGCAACCACTAGCAATCACTTGCAACCACTTGCAACCATCATCCATAACATGTTTCAATTACATGTTTTCATCCAAAGAGTTTCTACCTAAAAGATAAGGTCGAGGAGATATACCTAAAAAGATAGATAAAAGCGCAACTTAAGGAAAAAGAAAGATCAAAGATGTACCCTCGAAAAGAAAAGGGTAGGCTGCGCGTATTCTAGCTTCAGTTTCCCAAGTTGCGTCTCCTTCGGCGTCGCTCCACTGAACTTTGACGAGCTTGACTTCGCGGTTGCGTAGCTTCTTCACTTCCGTTCCTAATATGCGGGTTGGAACTTTCCTCACGGTTGCTTCGCGTTCCACTTCAGCTTCTTCTAGGATGTTTGGCTCTACCACTTCAGCAGATTCATGTAGACATTTCCAGAGGTGCGAAACATGGAAAACGTTGTGAACTCCGGCCAGTTTTTCGGGTAGCTCTAATCTATAGGCCACTTTCCCAATTTTCTCAATAATAGGAAATGGTCCTACGAACCTTGGTGCTAGCTTTCCTGTGGTTCCAAAACGAACAACGTTCCTTAGTGGAGATACCTTAAGAAAAACTCTGTCCCCAACCTCAAATTCAAGGTAGGTCCTCCTCTTGTCGGCGTAGGATTTTTGTCTGTCTTGGGCTGTCTTCATTCTTCTTCATATTAAGTCTACTTTTTCTGAAGTCTCTCGGATCATATCTGGTCCAAGTATGAGCTTATCAGTAGATTCCCACCAACAAGTGGGCGATCGACACAGCCTTCCATATAAAGCTTCGAAGGGCGCCATTCCGATGGTGGCTTGGTAGCTGTTGTTGTAGGCAAATTCCACCAAAGGAAGATGGTCTTCCTACGTCCCTCCGAAGTCAAGGACGCACAGTCTTAAAAGGTCCTCCAAAACTTTGTTCACTCTTTCTGTTTGGCCGTCGGTTTGGGGATGATAGGCTGTGCTCAAGCATAACTGTGTGCCTACCGCTTCTTGCAGAATCCGCCAAAACTCACTTGTGAAGATAGGGTCTCGGTCACTAACAATGCTGGATGGTATTCCATGGAGTCGAACAATTTCCTTGAGGTAAAGAGATGCTAGGGATGAGGCAGTTCTTTTACTTTTGACAGGTAAAAAGTGGGCGCTTTTAGTAAGCCTATCCACTATTACCCAAATGCTAGTGTTGCCTCTCCTAGACCTAGGCAGCCCATCAATGAAGTCCATTGAGATGCTATCCCACTTCCACTGCGGGACCTCTAGAGGATGGAGCAGACCGCCAGGCTTTTTCTGTTCCGCCTTAACCTGTTGGCACACCATACACTTAGAAACGAAATCTGCCACGTCCTTCTTTATGCCGTTCCAAAAGAAAGTTCTCTTTATGTCCTTGTACATTTTATCTCCGCCTGGGTGTATCGTCATCTTGGAGTGATGTGCTTCCTCGAGAACCTTCTTTACTAAATCCCTTGTCTGTGGGACGCATAGTCTTCCGTCTCGCCTTAGCCAACCCTTATCGTCGATGGAGTATCTGTTGAGGTGACTTGAAGTCTCACCCCTAATTAGCCTATCAATCGTCTCCACAAGCTGAGGGTCTTCGCGTTGTGCTGTCCCTATTGAGTCCACTAAAGTCGGGCGTACTTCGAGAGATGCTAGCAAGCCTGGTACAAAATCGGAGGAGGGCCTAAAGTCAAAGCTGGCTATAAACTCTAGGCTTTGTCTTTCAACAAACAACGGGCTTAGGGTTAGTTTCTTTCGGCTCAACGCGTCTGCCACTACGTTGCCTTTGCCCGGAGTGTAGGAGATCTCGAAATCGTACGAGGCAAGAAACTCCATCCATCTTTGTTGCCTCAAGTTAAGATCTTTCTGCGAGAAAAGATATTTCAACGATTTATGGTCAGTGTAAAGTTCGAACTTCTCACCTAGGAGATAGTGTCGCCAAGACTTGAGTGCAAAGACGATGGCGGCTAACTCAAGATCGTGGGTCGGGTAGTTCTTTTCATGCACTTTCAATTGTCTCCCGCCATAAGCTACTACCCTTCCTTCTTGCATTAAGACGGCGCCTAGCCCTGTCCCACATGCATCTGTATAAACTGTGAACATCTTGCTTCCATCTGGCAACGTTAAAACTGGGGTTGTTGTAAGAGCCCTTTTCAGTCGTTGGAAAGCAAACTCGCAATCCAAGTCCCAATTGAACACTAAATTCTTCTTGGTCAACTTTGTGAGCGGAGCTGATATCTTTGCAAAGTCTCTGATGAATTTCCGATAGAAGCCTGCTAGCCCGAGAAAGCTTCGGACCTCTGTTGCGTTCTTTGGTGTCTTCCAATCCTGCACCGCTACTACCTTAGCCGGGTCTACTGCTAATCCTTCCTTGGATACTATGTGCCCAAGAAATCTTACTTCCTCTCTCCAAAAGTGGCATTTGGAGAATTTGGCTTTTAGCTGATGGACTCGCAGAGTTTCCATGATTGCCCTTAAGTGCTGAGCATGTTCCTCTTCACTCTTTGAGAAGATAAGGATATCGTCTACGAAGACCACTATGAACTTATTGAGGAAATCTCTGAACACCCTACTCATTAGGTCCACGAAGTAAGCAGGTGCGTTTGTCAAGCCGAAAGGCATGACAAGCCATTCAAAGAAGCCGTCTGGGGTTCTGAATGCCGTTTTATCGATGCTATCTTCAGCCACCCTTAGTTGATGAAAACCGGTCGCTAAATCGAGTTGGGAGAAAACAGACGCTCCAACAAGCTGATCAAACAGATCGTCAATTCTGGGGAGAGGATGCCTATTCTTTTTCGTTAGCTTGTTGAGCTCCCTATAGTCAACACATAGACGGAGTGAACCATCCGCCTTTGTAGCGAACACCACTGGAGCGCCCCATTCTGAAATGCTCCTCCTAATGAAACCCTTCTCTAGAAGCTCTTTAATCTGTTTACTGAGATCCTTTCTTTCCCGTGGAGCCATGTGTCTAACGGGCAACGCAACGGGCTTTGCATTGTCTACAAGATATATGCGGAAGTCTATCTCCCGCTTCGGAGGCAAGCCCTTCACCTCTTCGAAGACATCCGGATATTCCCGGACCACTCTAACCGATTGCAAACTTTCAACAGAGGCATCTAGCGATTCAAGATAACTAAGCATAACCGCATACGAGGGATTACAAGTAATTTCCAGAGTGTTACCGAGTTGGGTCAGGAGCCTAACCATCATTTTCTCACAATCAAGGATGGCCCCATTACTGGATAGCCAATCCATACCCAAAATTAAACCATATCCCGAGAAGCCCAAAACAAAGGCACTACATCTAAATTCTACGCTTAGAATAGAAATTTTCAATCCCACACAAATCATAGACAAATGATCTGGGCCCCCAATTGGGTATGAAACAATTAAGGGGTTCTCTACCATACTAGTTTCTAGGTGCAGAGATTCTACTAAAGCAGACAAGGTAAAGGAGTGTGATGCGCCAGAATCAAATAAAGTGCGAACTGGGTGATCATAAAGATAAACTACACTTTCTACAGAAGTATTTATACCTCGCTGTTGCAGAGGTGGCGCTTCTAGCACATGAACCTGTGCCCCTGAGGTGGATCCAGCCCTCTGCCCCTGTCCTCGTTTCTTCGGGCAATCCTTAGCCATGTGGCCTGTCTCACCGCAAGAAAAGCACCCGCCATTCATCTTGGCCTTCTTTTTCCGGCAATCTTTCACTAAGTGCCCCACTTTTCCACAGAAATTACACTTCCTCTTCTCTTTGTTGTCTTTCTCGCCCTTCTTAAAGTCTATCTTCTTAGGTTGCAAACCCTCTTTCTTCCCTTGAGAGTTTTCTGCCTTTGTCTCCTTCTTGCCCTTATCTTCTTCGTTCAGCAATGCCATCTGCACCAACCTTTCATACGTAGCACCCATGGGTATATGGGTCATGGCTAAACTATGTAATGGCTCATTCAACCCCTTGACAAAGCGGAGAGCCTTCTTGTGCGGGGTGTTGACTAGGTCCATCCCGAACCTAGCCAGCTGATCAAACTGGTTAACATACTCTTTGACTGTCATATTCCCTTGCTTAAGAAATAAGAATTTTTCCAACTGAAGACTCCTTTCAGATTTTGAGAGAAATTTAGCCTCGAACCTTGCCCTAAAGTCCTCCCATGTTTCCACTGGTCTTTCTACGTTAGTGACTTCCCACCAGTAGGAAGCCTCACCTTTTAGTAGCTACACTGCCAGTTGTACCTTCTGCATATCTTCTACCTCAAAGATGACGAATAAGTCCTCGGTTTCCTTTAGCCAATTCCTAGCTGCCACGAAGGACTCAGTTCCATGGAAGTCCTTTCCTCCCATAGCTTTAAAATCTTTACATATCTTAGCAAAAGTGTTTCCCCGCGGAGGAGGTGGAGGAAGAGGTGCTGTTGCAGCTGGGTGATTTCCTGCAGCTGGGAGAGGAGGAACGGTAGGACCTGGCTGAGTGGCCCTTGCTTCTAAGAATCGTCTAAACCAGCCAGGTATTGGTACACCCTCTGGCAAGTTAAGTTCTTCGGACACGCTGAAACAAAAAGGATAGATTCAAAACGAAGGATAAAAGATAGTACCTATGGCTTTGGGGGACTTTGCCTTTTTAAAATATAATATTTTATCTTTAAAAATGCTTCTTTAAATTTTCCTTTGAAAATAAATTTTCAAAACTTTTATCTTATCTGGTAAACCTATGCTCTGATACCAAGTGAAACACCCCACCTCCGTTAGGGTCACTCTCAAAGGGAATGCCCTAATTTTGGTGGAGGTTTATAAGTATAAGTCATAGATATACAAGACAGATATAAGAACACATATTTTTGAACAGCGGAAAACAACAACAACTTTTATTTCATTAAAATACGTGTTACACAAACCATGCCATAATTGTCTTACAATTCTTCCAAAAACATAACATCTTCATAACTGTATTGATTACATTATTTAAAGAAGCATAAAGAAAACATAAATAAACTGCATAAGTCCCATAATTGCTGTCCAAAGCAATAGTCCAAAACGAAAAAGATCCAAGCAATACATTCTTTCTCTTCAAGCTGGATGTGAAAGCTGGTCAAGCTGCGGTATTCCCTCCCTGTGGACCTAGGGGGGAACGAAAGGAAAGAAGACGAAAGAAAAGTAGAGTCAGACATAAAGCCTGGGTATGTCTATGACTATTCAGCCTATGAATAAAGAACTGGGTATGATAAGTATAAACTGGAAATGAGAAATCACCATAAACTAAGTTAAGGTGTCTAGGGTCGAATACACTATCGTACCCCATATTAACCTCTGTACCCATATAAACTAGTTCCCAACAGGCACCCCATAATCAGGGTGAAGTGATCCATTTCTGATGATCAGCTCCTACTCGCATAGTTACATGTGTCTTACGGCCCCCGTTGTGGTAGTTACCTTTGCTGGTCCCACCATGTGGTGTATCAAGTCCCATGGTGGCGGCCCGACACAATTCTAGAATGCACAGGTATACTACTGGTGCCTAGTGCCTTATTTTTCTGCGCCGGAGTGTGTGCACGCCCGCACCTCGTTAGAACCTACACTGCTGCACCACCGCCGTCAAGTTGACCTCTTATAGTTAGCCCAGTAATCGTGCCCCACCCTGCCTAGTTCAGGGTATCCTGGTACACCTTGTAGGGTTACTGCTGAAAAGGGTCCCCCGCTACTAGGTTTTCTATTTCTAGCCAACATGCTAAGTTGGTTAAGTGTTTTGTAAACCTAACCCCAAATCAGTCTGTATAGTTTAGCATGTTCCATTTTGATTAAGTATTAATTCAATTTACTTAATCCTATCAATCCTGACTCAGCCTTAATTGTCTTATTAAAGCCTTGACCTCTCACATTAGACAGGTATTGTTGTGGCTGCCTGTTGCTGGTTGGGTCCGGGCAGTCTTACGCCACAACTCAGTCTAACCTCGGGTCCTTATTGGGCTCCGTGTTTAACCACCCACATTGGATAGGTATTGTTGTGACTACTAGACAGCCGGGCGGTTCCGGGCAGGTTTACATCACAACTCAATCCAACCTCGGGTTAAACACATCGTATTTTCTAAATTTACATATTTTGTCTCTTTCCTTTTTATATGTAAATATTTGCGGCCCATTATTCAAATTCATCTTTATTGGGTAAAATTTATTTATGCCACTTAATTGTTTTTTCTCATGGTTGTTGGCATGCGTCAAACATGCCAACACATATGTTATATGTTTTAACCCAAACGTCATTACCCCCGTTTTACACATTCGCTACAATATAAGATATGTTGGGTTTAACATTTAAACCCAACTTAGCCATATGAAAAGGGAAGGCTTATAACATGGTGTTTATAAGGTAACATAAAAAGGGGAGTGTGAATGCATGAACTTGCAACATAACGATTCAATTAAAATGAATTAGGCACATGTGAACTTGCATTGTAATAGCATATAATCATGGCATAAACAATACTTAAACATGAATCATTCTATTCATATAATCATGGCATAAACATACCTAAACATGAACCATTCTATTCATATAATCATGGCATAAACAACATGAAATCATGTTTTTTTTAGTCTATTCATGTAAACTTGCAATTAGAATGTAAATCTAACCTAATTATGTGTCACATACATCACCATATGATTTTTTGATAACAACATAGGCCTAAAACATGTTTCCAACTAGGCATAACACCAAACATAGTTTAGTCATGTTCATAAAAATGCTTACTTTTGTTTCTAATACAGAAGTATGATTTGCCAATTCCAACATAGATTCATATAAACCATAGTACTTGGTCGAGTCCAATTACACACTAAAAGTGGTCATAAAAGTATGTACATCATATTGGCATAATGGTGAATCATATACTTGCATGAATCCCAAATAAACTACCACAACATATGATTGTTAACATGAATCATATACTTGCATGAATCTAAATTAA
The DNA here is from genome assembly GCA_030737875.1 of Allium sativum. Classification (NCBI taxonomy): domain Eukaryota; kingdom Viridiplantae; phylum Streptophyta; class Magnoliopsida; order Asparagales; family Amaryllidaceae; genus Allium; species Allium sativum. The sequence continues at coordinate 257,803,459 of CM060923.1, forward strand.
ACCACTACAAACATGTAGTTGTTAACTTCCAACATAAATCTCATACTTGCAAATATCCAATCGTTATACCACAACAATTCCAAATCGTTTAGAATCAACGCAACATACAAACATAGATTATTATCACCACAAATCGATTACAATTCTATTTCTCATTTTACACAAATCAAACGCAATTATTTATTCACATCGGAATAGCACTCTACTTACAACGTATGACGAATCTTCAATTCAGGAATCTGAATTCTGAATTTGGAGATGTTATCCTTTGTTGTAGGCGTTGCTTTGATTTTAATTGACGTTGGTTTAAGCTTTCGAATTATCTCCTAATTGTCTCTCAATTTCTGACGGCTATTCCTAGTCTCTCCTCAGCAGCATGACGATCTCATCTCCATTTTTGTTTGTGTGAATTAGGGTGAGTCTTAGGTCCTTTTTATAGAGTTTGTGAGTTGATTAGGACTGTCGATGGAGCTTGGTTTAATAATAGCCGTTCGTTTGAAGGAGAGACCAATCAGGAGCTGACACCTAGCCCTAGTAACAAGGCAAGGCTCAGAAAATCGACCAAACACAGACCAGGCCAGCCGGGGGGCTGGGTTCGACCTGGCTCAGGGGCCAGGTCGACACGCCAGTCGATCCCGTGTCGACTTGGCAGTCGACACGGGTGACCCAGGTCGACTACCCAGTCGACCTGGGTAGCCCCAGGTCGACTACCCAGTCGACCTGGGTGCCTTGGGCGGGAAAATTACCGCCCTGGCCTATCCGGCCCGATTTTGAATTTTAAATTGGTTTTTCTGAGCTGTTTTGGTCTGTTTGAATTTTAAACTGAATTCTGAAACTTCCGGAGGCCATATCTTCTTCATACAGTGTCCGTTTTACGCAAACTCGGACTCTTTCCCAAGCAGAATTCCGAGACGAACGCAATGGCGTATCCCGTTTCCCTTAATTCTTTGTTTTGTAATTAGTTATACTTTAATTTGTGAATTTTCACTGTTATAAAATACACGGCGTGTTACACTGATGCACTTTACAATGGTCTAAATAATGAGATGCTTACATTATTATCGTAAAATAGTAAAGTTGTTTCTTTGAACTTATAGTTCACTTAATTTTTGTACGGTAAAAGGCTTTTTTTTCTTCTTCTACCTTTTCCTTTTTCATAAAATACTTAATGCAAACAAAATGGTATGTTTATATAGGAAATGATGAGTGTACCATTTAACTCTTTCCATTTTTATGCTTAGACAGAAATAACGAGTGTTACCCCAAGCGATAATAACGGACACCTAAACAGGCAGGCCGTAGGACTAGATATACCCTAATTACTACCCCTAATCGATCGGCTCCATATCCGTAAATACCCTGTGTCGGCCCCATAGTAGAATGTATCACTTCCTAAAGTGGTAACCCCCGATAGACACAGTCATTTTTACTTGTGTTACAACATCTTATTTTCCCTGAGCAAGCCGGACCCATGCACGCACATGACTCCTTTGGAAAGCGCTATCAGAACACCTCCACCTATATGAACCTCTTACAACCAGCTCAGTATGCGTGCCCCTTTCCCATACCTAGTTCGGGGTCCCCTCTATGATACCCGAATGGGTTACTGACTTATACGGGTCCCACACAACAAATGACACAAGCCACCCCCTCGGCTTGTATTCCCAATTGGATTTTGACAAGTTATGCCTAACAGATTTACAATCCCGAATAACCCCAACATATAAAATAGGTTAAGTTTATTAGGTTTGTACATAACCCCCTCATACATTTAATACATTTACTTAACCCCCACCAATTCAAATAGGTTTACTTAACCCCTACATAGTTTTTTAGGTTCATGGAACCCTCATAGATTTAAATACGTTAAGTATTACAGTTTCATTACATGTTTCGCTTAATCTAATTATTAAGCTAACAGATTTTACATGCCCCAATTCTCATGTTATAATTCATAGTATAAGATATGCTCCAGATTATAGTATCACAGTATAGGTTATGTGACACCCACGTCCATTAATGTCACTCTGATTGAGAATGCATTAACTTTCGTGAAGCGCAATAGGTAAACAGTAACAAAAATGTACAAGATAGATAAATAATGCAGCGGAAAAACTTGAGAATTTTTATTAAATAGCATTTCAAAGTCAATATTACATCATCATGTTTCTCAAATATCAAAAGCAATCTATCCCATAATCAGAGTACATAAACCATAATAATATCCCTTAAATTTTATTACAATAACATGAATAAACTGAAGAAAAATACTTGTAAAAGAAGAGCTATCCGAGTCCAAGCAGAATCACAATCTCAACTACTGATCACTCCCAGTCTGAGAACTTTAGGGGGGGGGGAGGGAAGATAGAGAAGGAAAAATAAAACGGATCAAACATAAAGTCTGGCGAGTTCTAGTAATTTCTAGCATATGTGTATGAAAAGGTGTCAAGACAAATCAATAATAATGGAAGAGAAGGAACAGTAAAACTTGTATACTTATGTAAGGTAAACAAGATATCAAGACAAGACAAGGTAGATTGAACTTGTAACACCCCGTGTTTTCTATTAACATTAAACTAACGAATTGAGGAATAATTAATTTTAAATGTGAGAATCAAGGGAAGTGGGTTACGCCATTGTGTTCGTCTCGGAATTTGGGTTGAGATAGAGTCCGAGTTTGCATAAATTGGACTTCGTATGAAGAAGTCATGGTTGTCGGAAGTTTCCAGAAATTCAAATTTAAATTCAAAAACGAATTCAGACTCAGAACCGGGCAAGACGGGAAATTTCCCGCCCCAGGCCAGGTCGACCAGGGGGTCGACCTTAGTGTCGTCCTACCCTATAGGTCGACCTGGGGGTCGACCTACCCCCTCGGGCAGATTTGAATTAAGCCCAATTCTGAGTTGCTGTTGAGTCATTAGGGCTGAGTTGGCTTTTTGGATGGTTCAGGTTGCTTCTAGGTTGATCGGATGGCCTAAATTAATCCTAATCTCTATATAAACATATGTAGACTCAAACCCTAGACCTAATCAAAATTAGAACCATGGCCGTCATGCTATCACCCCGCAACCTAGAGTAGCCGCCACCAACTAGAAGCTAAGTAAAGCAAATCAACTCAATTCATCTCAAGTCTATAACAATAACAACAACGAATTTATCTACTTCAAAGGCTAGCTAATTCAACTATAAAACACAGATCCCAGAACTCAAGACCTTCTTCGAGTTGTGAGTTCGATTTCTTTAATAAGATAATTAACAAGTTAATTAGGTTGAGTTATAATTTGGCTTATATGGCTATGTTTGTGAATCATTGGAAAATTGTGATATTTTGTGAATATATGCAAGCTGTTCATAATGATATTTTTTGTTGTGGATCCCTTTCTATATGCCCAATCACCTATGTTCAACTTGATTCATGTCTGACATAATTTTATGTGCAAGTTTGGGTAGTAATTGGATTCACATATATGCAAGTTTACACCTTTAGGTTTAGATCTATGACATACATAGTTTTATGCAAGTTTATGACTATGGCCTATGCAAGTTTGGGTGTAGATTATAATGCTAGTTTCTATGTGAATTGTACACAAGTTTACATGTGAACCAAGTAAAATGACTATATGCAAGTTTAGGTAGTAATTGGATTCACATATATGCAAGTTTACACCTTTAGGTTTAGATCTATGACATACATAGTTTTATGCAAGTTTGTGACTATGGCCTATGCAAGCTTGGGTGAAAACTATATTCATACATGCAAGTTCACACCTTTACATCTATGTTTAGATTCATGACAATACAAAGTTTATGCAAGTTAAGTTGTAATCCTTACTTGCAAGTCAAATCCATTTTGTGTGTTCTGCAAATTTGCGATGTTTCTTCCCCTTTATGTGTTAGACTAATTGCTAGTCTAATATATATATATATATATATATATATGTCATGATAAGCAAACGAACAACGTGGGGACGATGAGGCTAATATTGAATATACACATATTGAGAATTGGCATGTAATGGCCTTAAAAGGCATACAATTAATTTGAGACAATAATTGGTATAATTTGTATACCTGAAATAAATGGACATAATTTAGGTGACAATTATGGACATAAGTATATTTGGAATTTATTGACAAATTTGAATAGGGATATTAATCTACTTTGGGGTTCAATAAAGATATGTAATAATTAACTACCTGAGACATAAGGTTAGACTCATTTGTGGTGTAAGACTGCCTGGACCCGCCCGGCAAATCCAGCAACCACAAACGGTAGTTTAATGTGAGAGGTCAAAGGCACGAATTAAATGCGTAACGGTTGTAAAGACACGATGTTAGGCTCTTTTTTGGCATAAGACTTCCCGGACCCGCCCGACAAATTCAGCAACCGCAAATGTCAGTCTAGTGTGGGAGGTCTTTACAAGGTTACGGTCCTAATGAATTAAGTAACACTTAACCAGATAAACATGTGGTGGGGCATGGGGGTTAAGTCGGTGGCCTTGGGTGGCTTGTGAAATACGATTAGAAACACTTAACCAAGTTGAAACATGTAAGAAGACATGAATAAGAAAGGGTTAAGTGGGATGTACTAAAGGGGACCAAGCATAGGTGGGAAGCTTGTGTCAGACATGGGGGCCCTTATCAGACCAGTAACCCATTAAGTATCTTTGTGGGCTTGACCCAAGTCGAGGACGGGACACGCGTACTGGGTTTGATTGTAAGAGGTTAAAACGGGTTAGCGGTGGCAACGCAAGTCCAACGGGGTCATGTGCGTGTGTGGGCCCGGGCTGGTAGGTAAGACGTTGTTGCATCGTGTAGGTATAAGCCGTGCATCTTTAGTGGTATCGGGTTCTCACTTTGGGGAATGATACACCCCACTGTGGGACCAGCACAGGTATCTACGAGTTAGGAAGCCGATCGCATGGGGGTAGTGGGTACACCTAGTGGAGATAGGGGCAGGCTGCACCTATGTAGACAGCTAAGGGTACACGAAACTACTATTATGATTACTAAGTTTAGTAGGTGGGGATCAACTTTTAGGGTATTTGGTGAGGTGCAATGTAGTAATTATCTTATAGTGATTAGGTGCGCCTTTAACGTTATATTTGTTCATCTTATTTCCTTTGTTTGCTCTATCATGTTCATTTGTTCACAGTCATTTCCTTATTTACTAGCTTATGTCTTATCCTAGTTACTTTAATGATTATATTGTTAAAGTTATTGCACTCGCCAGACTTTATGTCTGACCCCTTTGTTTCCACCTCTTTTCTTCCTCCCCCCCCAAGGTGCTCAGGGTGGGACTAGTACTAGTGGAGCTTGATATGGACTGCTTTATCTCTTTCTTTTGGAAGTTGCTTGGATTGCTGAAGTAAAGTTTAGCCTATCTTATTTATGGCTATTTTATGTTGGGGTTATGTCTTTTATTTTATGTACTCAGAACTTATTTGTCGAGATGGATAATAAGTATATTTGGTTTTGTAGTTGGTTTTTGATGTGATGTAACCAAACTATTCCTCCGCTGCAATAAAAGTTGTTTTTATTTTCCAAAAACCAATATATTTATCTGTCTTGTTTACTTTTCTGTTCTATATACAATAAACGCTCCACCAAAATTAAGGCGTTCCCTTTGTGAGTGACCTTAATGGAGATGGGGTGTCACACGCGGTATCAGAACTGAAGGTTATCAGAACAGATAAGATATTTTGAAAAATTATTTTTCAAAAAGCATTTTCATAAAGAATACTTTCAAAAATACGTTTTAAGGAGAGTATTTTCAAGAAAAAGTTTATTTTAAAAACATAACCCCCCAGATCCATATATCTTTCCTTCGATTCTTTTGTTTTGAATCTTTCCTTTTTTTTCGTTTCAGCATGTCTGGGGATCTTAACCTTCCGGAGGGTGTACCGATACCAGGTTGGTTTAGGAGGTATTTGGAGGCTAGGGCCATCGCCGCAGGCCCAACAAATGTTCCTCCTCCCCCAGCTGCACCCATTCCTCCTCCTCCCCCTCTTCGTGTTGATACTTCCACAAAGATATGCAAGGACTTTCGGGCAATGGGCAGAAAATCTTTTCACGGGTCGGAGACGTTTGTTGAAGCTCGAAATTGGCAAAAGGAGGTGGAAGAGTTGTTTGGAATCTTTGAGGTAGAAGATGGAAGAAAGGTCCAATTAGCTGCCTGGTTAATGAAGGATGAGGCCTCGTTTTGGTGGGAGGTCATTAATGGAGAGCGTCCAGTTGATACGTGGCCGGATTTCAGGCATAGGTTTGAGGCAAAGTTTCTCTCATGGGCCGAAGAGAATCTATACATGGAAAGGTTTTTGGCATTGAGGCAGGGAAATCTATCAGTGAAAGAGTACATCAACAAGTTCAATCAGTTGGCAAGATTTGGCTTGGACTTGGTGAATACACCCGAAAAGAAGGCCCTGAGATTTGTTAAGGGTTTGAACGAGCCGCTACATGGGTTAGCTATGACCCACATCCCTATGGGGGCCACCTTTGAGAGACTAGTTGACAGGGCGCTTATGCATGAAAAGGAGAAAGGCGCCAATGCTAATAAGGCACCTGAGAAGAAAGGGGGATCAAAAGAAACCACAACAGCAACAACAGAACAAGAAGGGTGGTAAAGACAACAATGGCAAGGGAAAGAAAAGATGCTTTAACTGTGGGACACCAGGCCATCTGAGCAAAGACTGTAGGAAGAAAAAGAAGACTGGTTGTTTCCACTGTGGCGAGGCAAGACATCTGATTAAGGACTGCCCAAAGAAAGGGCAGAGGGCAGGGTCTACCTCTGGAGGGCAGGTTCAGGTTCTCATGGCACCAGGGCAGGCAAGGGGCAGGTCCAGGCTCTCATGGCCCCACCGCTGTAAGAACGAGGTAAAGCGATTTCCGTTGAAAGTTTAGTTTATCTTTTTGATCATCCTGTTCGCACACTCTTTGATTCTGGTGCATCACACTCTTTTATATCTACTGCTTTAGTTGAGTCACTACACCTAAACACCAGTATAGTAGAGGATCCCTTAGTTGTTTCAAATCCAATTGGGGGCTCAGCCTATTTGTCGATGATTTGTTTGAATTTGGAAATTTCTATACTTGCATTGGGTTTAGATGTGATGCTTATGTTTTGGGCTTCACGGGCTATGGGTTAATTCTGGGCATGGATTGGTTATCCAATAATGGAGCCGTCCTAGATTGTGAAAAGAGAGAGGTTAGGCTTATGACTTGCTTGGGCAACACTCTCGAAATCTCTTGTAATCCCATGAATTCTGTTATGCTAAGTTATCTAGAATCACTTGACGCGTCTGTTGAGAATTTGCAGTCTATTAGAGTGGTCCATGAATACTCGGATGTCTTTGAGGAAGTAGAGGGCTTGCCTCCGAAGCGGGAGATAGAGTTCCGCATATACCTAGTTTGATAACGAAAACCCGTTGCTTTACCCGTTAGACACATGGCTCCAAGGGAAAGAAAGGAGCTTAGCAAGCAAGTTAAGGAGCTGCTAGAAAAAGGGTTTATAAGGCGGAGTATTTCTGAATGGGGTGCTCCAGTGGTGTTCGCAACCAAAGCGGATGGTTCACTTCGCCTATGCATTGATTATAGGGAGCTAAACATGCTGACCAAGAAGAATAGGCAGGCACCCACTGCCAAGAATAGACGATTTGTTCGATCATCTTGTAGGTGCAATAGTTTTCTCCCAATTAGATCTGGCTATCGGATTTCATCAGCTAAGAGTGGTTGAAGATTGCATTGATAAGACCGCGTTCAGAACCCCGGACGGTTTCTTCGAATGGCTTGCCGTGCCTTTCGGCTTGACAAACGCACCTGCTTATTTCGTCGATTTGATGAGTAGAGTGTTCCGGGAATTTCTCAATAAATTTGTGGTGGTCTTCGTAGATGATATTCTGATTTTCTCGAAGAATGAGGAAGATCATGCTTTGCATCTAAGGGTAGTCATGGATACTCTCCGTGCACATCAGTTGAAAGCAAAATTCTCCAAGTGCCAAAACTGGAGAGAAGAAGTAAGATTTCTTTGGCATGTGGTTTCCAAAGAAGGGTTAGCTGTGGACCCCGCAAAAGTAGTTGCGGTCCAGGATTGGAAGGTTCCAAAGAATGCAACCGAAGTCTGAAGTTTTCTTGGACTAGCAGGCTTTTATCACAAGTTCATTAAAGACTTTGCGAAAATCTCAGCTCCACTTACAAGGTTAACGAAGAAGAACCTGACTTTCACTTGGAATTTGGATTGCGAAGTCGCTTTCCAACGGTTGAAGAGGGCTCTGACAACAGCCCTAATTTTGACATTACCAGATGGGAACAAGACGATTACGGTATACACAGATGCATGCGGTACGGGACTAGGCGTTGTTTTGATGCAAGAGGGGAAGGTAGTAGCTTATGGTGGAAGGCCGTTGAAAGTGCATGAGAAAAACTACCCTACCCACGATCTAGAGTTAGCAACCATCGTTTTTGCGCTTAAGTCTTGGCGCCACTATCTCTTAGGTGAGAAATTTGATTTGTATACTGACCATAAATCATTGAAGTACCTTTTCTCACAGAAAGACCTCAATCTAAGACAACAAAGATGAATGGAGTTTCTTGCCTCATACGACTTTGAGATCTCCTATACTCCTAGCAAGGGCAATGTAGTAGCAGATGCCTTAAGTAGAAAGAAGCTGACCTTAAGTCCTTTCTTTGTAGAAAGGAAAAGTTTGGAGTACATAGAAAATTTTGATTTTAGACCCTCTGTTGAATATGTGACTGGCTTGATGGCAATGCTAGAGGTGCGGCCTACTTTGTTGGACTCAATAGGAACTGCGCAACGTGAAGACCCTCAGCTAGTTGATGTGATAGATACGCTGACTAGGGGAGATACTTCTAGTCATCTCAATAGATACTCCATCGATGATAAGGGTTGGTTGAGACGGGATAGAAGACTATGCGTCCCACAAGCAAGAGATTTGGTGAAGATGGTTCTGGAAGAAGCACACCATTCCAAGATGACCATACACCCCGGTGGAGACAAGATGTATAAAGATATCAAAAGAGTTTTCTTTTGGAATGGCATGAAGAGGGATGTAGCTGAATTTGTTTCGAAATGCATGATATGCCAGCAAGTCAAGGCGGAGCAGAAGAAGCCTGGTGGTTTGCTTCATCCTCTAGAAGTTCCACAATGGAAATGGGAAAGCACCTCGATGGACTTTGTTGATGGGTTGCCTAGGTCAAGAAGGTGAAATACCGGTATTTGGGTAATAGTGGACAGGCTCACGAAAAGCGCTCATTTTATACCTGTCAAGAGTAGGAGGACCGCCTCGTCTTTAGCCTCCATTTATCTTAAGGAGATAGTTCGACCCCATGGGATACCCTCCAGCATAGTGAGTGATTGAGACCCTATCTTTACAAGCGAGTTCTGGAGGAGTTTGCAAGAGGCTGTAGGCACACAGCTATGTTTAAGCACAACCTATCATCCTCAAACCGATGGTCAGACGAAAAGGGTGAACAAAGTACTGGAAGATCTTTTGAGACTGTGCATTCTTGACTTTGGAGGATCTTGGGAGGATCATCTCCCTTTGGTGGAATTCGCCTATAATAATAGCTACCAAGCCACTATAGGAATGACACCCTTCGAAGCTTTATATGGAAGGCCATGTCGATCACCAACTTGTTGGTGGGAGCCCATAGATAAACTTATACTTGCTCCGGACATGATTAGAGAGACTTCAGAGAAAGTGGACTTGATACAAAGGAGAATGAAGACTGCCCAAGATAGACAGAAATCCTACGCAGACAAGAAAAGGACCGACCTTGAGTTTGAGGTTGGGGATAAGGTGTTCCTTAAAGTATCTCCTTTGAGGAATTTCATTCGCTTTGGGTTTGTAGGAAAATTGAAACCACAATTTATAGGACCATTTCCTATCATCGAAAGGATTGGGACGATGGCCTACAGAGTAGAGCTACCTGAAAGACTAGCTGGAGTTCATAATGTTTTTCATGTCTCTCAGCTACAAAAGTGCTTACATGAGTCGGAAGAAGTTGTGGAGTCAAGCATACTAGAGGAAGTTGAAGTGGAACGAGAAGCGACTGTGAGGAGAGTTCCAACTCGTATCTTGGAGATGGAAGTCAAAAAGCTATGCAACCGTGAAGTCAAGCTTGTCAAAGTTCAATGGATCGACGCCGAGGAAGACACGACTTGGGAGGTTGAGGCCAAAATACGTGCAGCCTACCCTTTTCTTTTTTAGGGTACATCTTTGATCTCTTTTTCCTTAAATTTATTCAAGCTTGTATCTACTTTTTAGTGTATCTCCTCGGTCATATTCTTTATCCTTAGGTAGAGACCAATGGATGTAAACATGTATTTGAAACATGTTATGATTGATGGATGCTAGTGGATGCAAGTGTTTGCTAGTGGTTGCTCGTGGATGCATATACACACACATTAGGCACTAGATCAGCTTAATCACTTTCATATTGCATATGAATGTGTGCTTATTTAGGTTAATGGATGTATAATGGTTGTGTTATCATATGGATGCTGCATTCAGATGAATGGTTGTGCACGCATGTAGAAATAATATGTATCATTAGGGATCTTTTGCATACATAATGGACGCATGACACTATCATGATTTGCATTAAGGAGGTCAACTGAATCAGTAGACCACCTGATTTTGCATTAGATACGGACATGTACACACACTGTGCATATAAACATGAAAGTATTAGAATTCTTTTAAGAACAATGGATGCCTGTGTTTGATGGTTGAGTAGATGGACTATTGGATGGTAGGATATGTATTCTTTGTGACTTGAAGATTTCGGGGTCGAAATCCTTTAAGGAGGGGAGAATGTAACACCCCGTGTTTTCTGTTAACATTAAACTAACGAATTGAGGAATAATTAATTTTAAATGTGAGAATTAGGGGAAACGGGTTACGCCATTGTGTTCATCACGGAATTTTGGTTGAGATAGAATCCGAGTTTGCGTAAATTGGACTTCGTATGAAGAAGTTATGGTTGTCGGAAGTTTCCAGAAATTCAAATTTAAATTCAGAAACGAATCCAGACTCAGAACCGGGCAGGGCAGGATATTTCCCGCCCCAGGCCAGGTCGACCAGGTGGTCGACCTTAGTGTCGACCTACCCTATAGGTCGACCTGGGGGTCGACCTACCCCTCGGGAAAATTTGAATTAAGCTTAATTCTGAGCTGCTACTGAGTCATTAGGGCTGAGTTGGCTTTTTGGATGGTTCAGGTTGCTTCTAGGTTGATCGGATGGCCTAAATTAATCCTAATCTCTATATAAATACATGTAGACTCAAATCCTAAACCTAATCAAAATTAGAACCATGGCCGTCATGCTATCACCCCGCAACCTAGAGTAGCCGCCACCAACTAGAAGCTAAGTAAAGCTAATCAACTCAATTCAACTCAAGTCTATAACAACAACAACAACAACAAGAACAAATTTTTCTACTTCAAAGGCGAGCAAATTCAACTACAGAACATAGAACCCAGAACTCAAGACCTTCTTTGAGTTGTGAGTTCGATTTCTTTAATAAGATAATTAATAAGTTAATTAGGTTGAGTCATAATTTGGGTTATATGGCTATGTTTGTGAATCATTGGAAAATTGTGATATTTTGTGAATATATGCAAGTTGTTCATAATAATAGTTTTTGTTGTGGATCCCTTTTTATATGCCCAATCACCTATGTTCAACTTGATTCATGTCTGGCATCATTTTATATGCAAGTTTAGGTAGTAATTGGATTCACATATATGCAAGTTTACACCTTTAGGTTTAGATCTATGACATACATAGTTTTATGCAAGTTTGTGACTATGGCCTATGCAAGTTAGGGTGTAGATTATAATGCTAGTTTCTATATGAATTGTACACAAGTTTACATGTGAACCAAGTAAAATGACTGTATGCAAGTTTAGGTAGTAATTGGATTCACATATATGCAAGTTTACACCTTTAGGTTTAGATCTGTGACATACATAGTTTTATGCAAGCTTGTGACTATGGCCTATGCAAGTTTGGGTGAAAACTATATTCATACATGCAAGTTCACACCTTTAGGTCTATGTTTAGATTCATGACAATACAAAGTTTATGCAAGTTATGTTGTAATCCTTACTTGCAAATTAGATCCATTTTGTGTGTTTTGCAAATTTGCGATGTTTCTTCCCTTTTGTTTGTTAGACTAATTGCTAGTCTAATATATATATATATATATATATATATATCATGATATGCGAACGAACAACGTAGGGACGATGGGGTTAATATTGAATATGCACATATTGAGAATTGACATGTAATGGCCTTACAAGGCATACAATTAATTTGAGGCAATAATTTTTATAATTTGTATACCTGAAATAAATGGACATAATTTAGGTGACAATTATGGACATAAGTATATTTGGAATTCATTGACAAATTTGAATAGGGATATTAATCCACTTTGGGGTTAAATAAAGATATGTAATAATTAACTGCCTGAGACACGAGGTTAGACTCGTTTGTGGTGTAAGATTGCCCGGACCCGCCCGGCAAATCCAGCAACCACAAACGGTAGTCCAATGTGAGAGGTCAAAGGCACGAATTAAATGCATAACTATTGTAAAGACACAAGGTTAGGATCTTTTGCGGTATAAGACTGCCCGGACCCGCCCGACAAATCCAGCAACCGCAAATGTCAGTCTAATGTGGGAGGTCTTTACAAGGTTACGGTCCTAATGAATTAAGTAATACTTAACCAGATAAACATGTGGTGGGGCATGGGGGTTAAGTGGGTGGCCTTGGGTGGCTTGTGAAATACGATTAGAAACACTTAACCAAGTTGAAACATGTAAGAAGACATGAATAAGAAGGGGTTAAGTGGGATGTACTAGAGGGGACCAAGCATAGGTGGGAAGCTTGTGTCAGGCATGGGGGCCCTTATCAGACCAGTAACCCATTAAGTATCTTTGTGGGCTCGACCCAAGTCTAGGACGGGACACGCGTACTGGGTTTGATTGTAAGAGGTCAGAATGGGTTAGCGGTGGCAACGCAAGTCCAACGGGGTCATGTGTGTGTGTAGGCCCGGGCTGGTAGGTAAGACGTTGTTGCATCGTGTAGGTATAAGCTGTGCATCTTTAGTGGTATCGGGTTGTCACTTTGGGGAATGATACACCCCACTGTGGGACCAGCATGGGTATCTATGAGTTAGGAAGTTGATCGCATGAGGGTAGTGGGTACACCAAGTGGAGATAGGGGCAGGCGACACCTATGTAGATAGCTTGGGGTACACAAAACTACTATTATTGTAACACCCCACCTCCACCAGGGTGGCTCTTGCAAGCACTCTGACTTTGGAGGGGCGTTTGAATCAGGTAATCATGCATAATGATATATCAAGGCAGAACAAGAACATATGTATATATGTAAACAGAGTAAATAACATAGATAAAACAGCGGAAGATTTCAAAACATTTCAAAACAAGTCTGGTACAACATAGCTTTCCAAATAAACAAGTCTAGATAAAACAACATCAACTGAAAAACTGAAATAAATAAGTGCTATCCCCAATTAAGTGGTAACCATAGCTAGCTTCATGTCGAAACCGTACATGAGCTGAAATCCCACAAGCAAGCAATCCGAAATCCAAGCTAAGCTCCAGTATTCCCTCCCTGAGAACCTGGGGGGGGGAACGGAAGAAAAGAGGCGAAAGAAAACAGGTCAGTCAAAAAGACTGAGTAAGCCCTACTACAATCAATGTAAACTGATAAAGTTAACTGGCATGAGCAGCAGGGATGAACATAAGGATAACAATATACTAGCATGATGATTAACTAACAAGGTAGATAAAGGTGTCATCGCATAATCAGGATTAAGGTTTTGCACCACAGGTGTACTAGCAAACTAACATGACTTGAATAAACAAGTATTGATCCCTTGGCCCAAGCTTTGGCCCAATAATATGAAATGACCCTAATAAAAGGTCCAACCAAACGGTCTAGTCGATCGGCTCCCTAAGCCTAACTCGTCACGTGTTGGTGTCAATACGGCCCAATCATAATTGTAGTCGAACTGTGCCGGGTCCACCCTTCGGGTGTATCAAGCCCTAGGGTGTCAACCCCTGGACACCATGAACATGAGTGCACAGTCCCGATCTACTGGTACCCGTGCATGTTTTCTCCGGCTACGGACTATGTGCACGACCAGAGTCCGCCCGGAACTACACCAACGTACCCTCTGCCGTCGCTTTTGGTCACTTACCTCCAGTCCAGTAATCGTGCCCCCACCCTAGCCTAGTCCCTAGGGTCATGATGATACTAACTTGGGATTACTGCTGGAGTGGGCCCCCATTGCTAGGATTTTTCTAGTGGGTTAAGTACGGTTTAACCCTCTTGCTAATCCTGGATTAACTTGGTTAAGTGTAACGATGAGTTCACGACTTAACCCCGATTAATCTACCAAGCCCAAATTGGTTAAGTATTAAGTGGACCATGACTTAACCCTAATCACGAGGCATTAATTAATTTAATGCGCCTTAACCTCTCACATTAGACCTTGTTGTGGTTACTAGTTAAGCCGGGCGGGTCCGGGTAGCTTTACACCACAACTTGGTCTAACCTCGGGTTCAAGGTACAACATGACCAACTTCTCACATTGGGTCATATTGTTTGTAGCAACTAGTTAAGCCGGTCGGTTCCGGGTAGGTTTACGCTACAAACTCAACCCAACCTCGAGTTGGCCACACTTATCTTTTCTAAGTGTCATGTCCATCATGTTTCCAAAACATGTTACAAGTTTTCAAGCAATTGGGTAGACCTAACTTAATAGGTAAATTCCCAATGGGTAGACCTAACTTAATAGGTAAATTCCCAAGCTTATGTTTTATGTCTTTTAAGTTTACCCAACCCCAAACGCAATCCCATCGCTTACATATCGCAATAGCGCATAAAGGATAGAAAGAGGGAACTTGGCATAATCATGACATAAAGGTATTGAAGCCACAAGCTTAACATGGTGGCATATGAAATGTTCATATGTTCATACACTTGCATATTACATTTTTAGGCCTCAAAAGCATGCATAAAACCAAACTTAGCATATTGGTGATACATGGTGCTAAATGACATGTAGAGATGGCCATAAGTTCGCATTTAGCCTCACTTGCAAGTTATCATAAGAGATATGATAACTTACATGTTGCTAAAATGCAACCTTTGGCATAAAGCTTAAAGCTTTATGTTCATAAACCCAAAATAAGCTTGCATAACATGATAGCATGAACAAAATGTTCAACCCAAACTTGCATAACATAACTTGGCATACTTGCATATAAACTTGCATATCACAACATGATAAACTTGCATATAAACTTGCATAACACAACATGATAAACTTGCATATCATACATTTAACTTTAGAGTTTAAGTATGAAAGTAGAATAGGGCTTACAATGCTTAAGAAGTCACAAAAATATGACAAAGCCCTTATGAAATCAATTAAACCCAAAATGCAAGCAAAACCCTTGAGCCAAAATGATCAAGACTCTTTCTTTATGATGCAAATATATAAACTTGACTTGAATGCAAGCTAATGATGCTCATACAAGTTTGAAAACACTTGTATGCATGGAAAATCACTTAGGAATTTATTTAGGAATTTTATGAAGAGAGTGGAGGCCATGAGAGGATTGATTTTGCCATAGTTTAGTTGTATGAATGAATAATGATGATTTAGGGTAGGTTAGGGTCTTATTTATAGATTAGGCAAGTGTTTTAGGCCATAGGATTAAACCTAGATTCAATCCAAGCCATCAAAGCATGTCTTGGGGAAGAAGTCAAGTGTAGGAACCATCTAGGGCCTTTAGATTAAAGATGAACCATGAGAACCATCCAAATGCAAAATCTGCATTTGAGCGAATCGGCCCACGGGTTGACAGCCAAACACCCTGGATTAACCCCTAGTCGACCCAGCGAGCTCGGGTCGACCTCAAAAATCGGCCGGTTCGGTTATTCCCCTCTCCCAATTCGCTGTTTTGAACATTTTTTCATATTTATTTATTTAATTTTCAATTATATATATATATATATATCAATATATATATATTTCTCTGCGCAACCCATTTCACTTAATTAAGTATACTTTAATTTGGGAATTTTTCGTGAAACTTCGCGAGGCCATATCTTGGTCATACGGACTCCGATTTTCGAAAACTCGGACTCTATTTCGCGTATTTTTCCGAGACGAACGCAATGGCATAGCCCGTTTCCCTTGATTCAGATTTTACAGTTTAATTCTGCCTCCATTTATGTTATAACATGTTATTCAAAAATACGGGTTGTTACATTCTTCCCTCCTTAAAGGATTTCGTCCCCGAAATCTCCAAGTTAGGAAGAACGTATCCTACCATCCATCATCCATCTACTCAAAACATCATCCACGAGCAATCATTGTCCTTAAAAGGTTCTAAATGCTGTATGATCATATGCAAAGGTGTGTGTATATGTACTTATCTAATGCGAAAATCAGGAGGTTACTGATTCAGTAAACCCCCTTAATGCAAAATATGTTAGTGAAATGAGTCCATATGTATGCGAATTCCTAACATAATTTATAATCTCTACATGAGTGCACATAACATTCATCCATATGCAACATCCACGTGATAGCATAACAAGTTTTCATCCATGAATAAGCATAAACACTCATGCATATGCGGTATGAAAGTGTGTGAGCCGATCTTAGTGCCTAACGTGTATTATGCATCCACGAGTATCCACTTGCAAACACTTGCAACCACTTGCAACCATCAAGCATAACATGTTTCAAACTCATGTTTCATCCAAAGGGTTTCTACCTAAGATTCTCATGACAAGATTAACACGATAAACTAGATAAACATGGATAGCAAAGAGAAAGATATGCTAACAAAGAAAAGAGATTGAGAGTGTACCCTCAAAAAGGAATGGATAAAGCCCACGCATCTTCTCCTCGGTTTCCCAAGTTGCGTCTTCTTCGGCTTCACCCCATTAAACCTTCACCAATTTGACCTCTCGATTCCTTAGCTTCTTGGTCTCCGTCCCCAAGATACGAATCGGAGCTCTCCTCAAGGTAGCCTCTTTCTCCACTTCTACATCTTTTAGAACACTTGGCTCAACAACCTCTGCTGATTCATGTAAACACTTCCGGAGATGCGAGACATGAAAAACATCGTGTACTCCAGCAAGCTTCTCGGGCAACTTCACTCTATAAGCCATCTGCCCGATCCTCTCTATAATAGGGAATGGTCCAACAAACCTCGGTGCCAACTTCCCAACAGCTCCAAATCGGACCACATTCCGCAAAGGAGAAACCTTCACGAAAACCATATCCCCAACATCAAACTCCAAATCCGTTCTTCGCTTATCAGCATAGGATTTCTGTCGGTCTTGGGCCGCTTTCATCCGTCTCCGAATCAACTCGATCTTCTCGGATGTATCTCTGATCATATCAGGCCCAAGTATAAGCTCATCTGTAGTCTCCCACCAACATGTAGGCGACTTGCACGGCCTCCCATATAAAGCTTCAAATGGTGCCATCCCTATGCTTGCCTGATAACTGTTATTATATGCAAACTCAACTAGAGGAAGATGGTCTTCCCAAGTACCACCAAAATCCAGAATACAAAGCCTCAACAGATCCTCGAGTACCCTATTCACCCTTTCGGTTTGACCGTCCGTCTGTGGGTGATAAGCCGTACTTAGATTCAACCTTGTGCCCATAGCTTCTTGCAAGCTATTCCAGAATTGACTTGTAAAGATTGGGTCACGGTCACTGACTATACTAGAAGGGACTCCATGTAGTCTCACAATCTCACGAAGATATACAGACGCTAGCCAAGATGCGGTCCTCTTGCTCTTCACCGGAATGAAATGAGCACTCTTCGTAAGTCTATCCACAATAACCCAAATGCTCGTATTCCCTTTCCTTGACCTTGGTATCCCATCGATAAAATCCATGGAAATACTCTCCCACTTCCATAGTGGAACGTCTAGAGGATGCAATAGCCCACCGGGCTTCTTCAACTCGGCCTTAACTTGCTGGCAAATGATACATCTAGAGACAAATTCTGCCACATCCTTCTTCATCCCAGGCCAAAAGAAAATGTGCTTCATATCTTTATACATCTTATCTCCGCCCGGATGTATAGTCAACTTAGAGCGATGCGCTTCCTCAAGAACTCTTCTTACAAGATCTTCTACCATTGGAACACATAACCTTCCGTCTCTCCTCAGCCAACCCTTGTCATCAATAGAATATCGAGCGAGATGACTAGACGTCTCTCCTCGAATTAGCTTATCCATAATCTCAACTATCTGAGGGTCTTCTCTCTGCGAAGCCCCAACTTGATCAAGAAGGGTAGGTCTGAGTTCCAGAGATGCTAAAGAACCGGTCATCGACTCAATCGCCAAAGAGAAATCAAAGGTTGCCACATACTCTAAATTCTTCATCTCAACGAATAGAGGACTTAGGGTCAACCTTCTTCTACTCAATGCATCTGCTACCACATTCCCCTTGCCAGGGGTATAAGCTATCTCAAAATCGTAGGACGCCAAGAATTCCATCCATCTTTGTTGCCTCAGATTCAGATCCTTCTGAGAAAAGAGATACTTCAATGACTTGTGATCGGTATAAAGCTCAAATCTTTCTCCCAGAAGATAATGGCGCCAAGCCTTGAGTGCATATACTATTGCTTCCAACTCTAAGTCATGAGTGGGATAATTCTTCTCATGCACTTTGAGTTGTCTACCGCCAAAGCATATCACTCTTCCTTCTTGCATAAGAACAGCTCCTAACCCTGTGCCACATGCATCGGTGTATACGGTAAATAACTTCCCTCCATCGGGCAAAGCTAGAACAGGTGCTAATGTGAGGGCTCTCTTGAGCTTCTGAAAAGCAAGCTTGCATTCTATGCTCCAAGCAAAAACTAAATTCTTCTTCGTCAATTTAGTGAGAGGAGCGGATATCTTTGCGATGTCCTTGATGAACTTCCGGTAGAAACCCGCAAGACCTAGAAAACTTCTCACTTCGGTTGCATTCCTTGGAGTCTTCCAATCCTGAACTGCCACTACCTTAGCGGGATCCACCGCTAAGCCTTGGATACTATATGCCCAAGGAATCTAACTTCCCTTCTCCAAAAGTGACACTTGGAGAACTTGGCCTTCAACTGATGCGCTCTAAGCGTATCCATCACCTCCATGAGATGCCTTGCGTGCTCTTCCTCATCCTTAGAGAAGATCAGAATATCATCTACGAAGACCACGACAAACTTGTTCAAGAACTCCCTGAACACCCTACTCATCAAGTCCACGAAATATGCGGGTGCATTAGTCAAGCCGAACGGTATGGCAAGCCATTCGAAGAATCCATCTGGAGTTCTGAACGCAGTCTTGTCTATACTATCTTCAGCTACCCTGAGCTGATGGAACCCCGTAGCAAGATCAAGCTGAGAGAAAACAGAAGCACCGACAAGCTGGTCAAAGAGATCATCAATCCTCGGTAACGGGTGTCTGTTCTTCTTAGTCAGCTTATTCAACTCTCGATAGTCAACGCAAAGTCGGAGAGAACCATCCGCCTTGGTAGCAAATACCACAGGCGCTCCCCATTCAGATATACTTCGTCTAATGAAGTTCTTCTCAAGCAACTCTTTCACTTGCTTACTTAGCTCCCGCCTTTCACGCGGAGCCATGTGCCGAACGGGCAAAGAAACAGGCTTTGCATTATCCACCAGATAAATGCGGAAATCAATCTATCGCTTAGGGGGCAACCCCCTAACTTCATCGAAAACATCCGGATACTCTCGAACCACTCTCACAGACTGAAGAGTTTCCATTGACGAGTCGAGTGATTCCAGATAGCACAACATGACGGGACCTCTCGGATCACAAGAAATCTCTAGGGTGTTTCCGAGGCGAGTCACGAGCCTCACAACCCTATGCTCACAATCAAGAATGGCTCCATATCTGGACAGCCAATCCATGCCCAATATCAATCCGTATCCCCTAAAACCAAGAACATAAGCACTGCACAAGAACTCTACACTCAGTATAGAGATCCTCAAATCCCCACATATCATAGACAAATGGGCGGAACCCCCAATAGGATTTGAGACACAGACGGGATCATCTACCAAGCTAGTACTAAGGTGCAAACTATCAACAAGATCAGATGAGATAAAGCTATGCGATGCACCAGAATCAAACAAGGTACGAACTGGAAAATCAGAAATATATACAAGGCTCTCAACAGAAATACTACCTCTATCGGGAACTGGAGCGACATTGAGAGCATGAACTTGCCCTCCTGAAGGTCCAGCACGCTGAGTCTGACCCTGGCCTTGCCCTTGCTTCCTCAGGCAATCCTTACTGAAATGTCCAGTCTCACCGCAGAAAAAGCATTCACCATTCTTCCTTTTCCTCTTCTTACAATCCTTAATAAGATGCCTAACTGAACCGCAATAATGGCACTTCCCCTTGTTGTTCTTGCCCTTGTTGTTATTGCCCTTGTTGTTGTTCCCCTTGTTGCCTTGACTCTTGTTCTTGTTCTGATTGCCTTGACTGCTCTGACCACTTGGATTACCCTGATTTCCTTTTCCCTGGGAATCAGTCTTCTTGGCTTGAGTATCATTCATCTTGGTTTCTTTCTTGACATCTCCCTGAAGTAACGCCATATCAACCAAACTCTCAAACGTGGCCCCATGGGGAATATGTGACATAGCCAATCCCTGCAATGGCTCATTCAATCCTCTAGCAAAACGAAGAGCCTTCTTCTGAGGAGTATTCACCATATCCAAGCCAAAACGAGCTAACTGATTGAACTTGTTCACATATTCTTTGACAGACATATCTCCTTGTTTCAAAGTTATGAACCTCTCCATTTCCAGATTCTCCTCAGCAGAAGATAGAAACTTAAGCATGAACCTTGCCCTGAAATCGGCCCAAGTCTCAACAGGCCTAGTACCATTGGTGACTTCCCACCAATAAGCGGCTTCATCCTTCATAAGCCAAACCGCCAACAAGAGCTTCCTCTGATCGTCTAACCCAAAGATAGCAAACAAATCCTCGGTCTCTTTCAACCAATTTCTGGCCTCTACAAAAGTCTCAGTGCCTTGAAAGTTCTTGCCTCCCATTGCTTTGAAATCTTTGCAAGTCTTTGCGAAGTCCACTTGAGGATGCTGAGGGGGAGGAGGAAGAGGAACCTCAGCGACAGGAGGAGGAGGAACATTAACCACCGGAGGAGGAGGAGGAGGAACATTAACTACCGGAGGAGGAGGAGGAACATCTGCGGGGCCGGCTTCGGTCGCCCTAGCCTCCAAAAGTCTCCTATACCAAACAGGTACGTGTACTCCCTCCGGAATAGCAAAGTTATCGGCCATACTGAAAACGAAGAAAAAGACAGATTCAGAATGGAGAAAAACGAAGGAATTTTGCTAATGGCTTTTTGGGGGAATAGCCTTTAAAATAAACTAGACTTTTCTTTGGAAAATACTTTATACTTGGTTTTGAAAATAGTTTTCCAAAAGTTTTCTAAAAGCCTTTTTGTTCCTTCTCGTACCATATGCTCTGATACCAAATGTAACACCCCACCTCCACCAGGGTGGCTCTTGCAAGCACTCTGACTTTGGAGGGGCGTTTGAATCAGGTAAACATGCATAATGATATATCAAGGCAGAACAAGAACATATGTATATATGTAAACAGAGTAAATAACATAGATAAAACAGCGGAAGATTTCAAAACATTTCAAAACAAGTCTGGTACAACATAGCTTTCCAAATAAACAAGTCTAGATAAAACAACATCAACTGAAAAACTGAAATAAATAAGTGCTATCCCCAATTAAGTGGTAACCATAGCTAGCTTCATGTCGAAACCGTACATGAGCTGAAATCCCATAAGCAAGCAATCCGAAATCCAAGCTAAGATCCAGTATTCCCTCCCTGAGAACCTGGGGGGGGGGGGGAATGGAAGAAAAGAGGCAAAAGAAAACAGGTCAGTCAAAAAGACTGAGTAAGCCCTACTACAATCAATGTAAACTGATAAAGTTAACTGGCATGAGCAGCAGGGATGAACATAAGGATAACAATATACTAGCATGATGATTAACTAACAAGGTAGATAAAGGTGTCATCGCATAATCAGGATTAAGGTTTTGCACCACAGGTGTACTAGCAAACTAACATGACTTGAATAAACAAGTATTGATCCCTTGGCCCAAGCTTTGGCCCAATAACATGAAATGACCCTAATACAAGGTCCAACCAAACGGTCTAGTCGATCGGCTCCCTAAGCCTAACTCGTCACGTGTTGGTGTCAATACGGCCCAATCATAATTGTAGTCGAACTGTGCCGGGTCCACCCTTCGGGTGTATCAAGCCCTAGGGTGTCAACCCCTGGACACCATGAACATGAGTGCACAGTCCCGATCTACTGGTACCCATGCATGTTTTCTCCGGCTACGGACTATGTGCACGACCAGAGTCCGCCCGGAACTACACCGGCGTACCCTCTGCCGTCGCTTTTGGTCACTTACCTCCAGTCTAGTAATCGTGCCCCCACCCTAGCCTAGTCCCTAGGGTCATGATGATACTAACTTGGGATTACTGCTGGAGTGGGCCCCCATTGCTAGGATTTTTCTAGTGGGTTAAGTACGGTTTAACCCTCTTGCTAATCCTGGATTAACTTGGTTAAGTGTAACGATGAGTTCACGACTTAACCCCGATTAATCTACCAAGCCCAAATTGGTTAAGTATTAAGTGGACCATGACTTAACCCTAATCACGAGGCATTAATTAATTTAATGCGCCTTAACCTCTCACATTAGACCTTGTTGTGGTTACTAGTTAAGCCGGGCGGGTCCGGGTAGCTTTACACCACAACTTGGTCTAACCTCGGGTTCAAGGTACAACATGACCAACTTCTCACATTGGGTCCTATTGTTTGTAGCAACTAGTTAAGCCGATCGGTTCCGGGTAGGTTTACGCTACAAACTCAACCCAACCTCGAGTTGGCCACACTTATCTTTTCTAAGTGTCATGTCCATCATGTTTCCAAAACATGTTACAAGTTTTCAAGCAATTGGGTAGACCTAACTTAATAGGTAAATTCCCAATGGGTAGACCTAACTTAATAGGTAAATTCCCAAGCTTATGTTTTATGTCTTTTAAGTTTACCCAACCCCAAACGCAATCCCATCGCTTACATATCGCAATAGCGCAAAAAGGATAGAAAGAGGGAACTTGGCATAATCATGACATAAAGGTATTGAAGCCACAAGCTTAACATGGTGGCATATGAAATGTTCATATGTTCATACACTTGCATATTACATTTTTAGGCCTCAAAAGCATGCATAAAACCAAACTTAGCATATTGGTGATACATGGTGCTAAATGACAGGTAGAGATGGCCATAAGTTCGCATTTAGCCTCACTTGCAAGTTATCATAAGAGATATGATAACTTACATGTTGCTAAAATGCAACCTTTGGCATAAAGCTTAAAGCTTTATGTTCATAAACCCAAAATAAGCTTGCATAACATGATAGCATGAACAAAATGTTCAACCCAAACTTGCATAACATAACTTGGCATACTTGCATATAAACTTGCATATCACAACATGATAAACTTGCATATCACAACATGATAAACTTGCATATCATACATTTAACTTTAGAGTTTAAGTATGAAAGTAGAATAGGGCTTACAATGCTTAAGAAGTCACAAAAATATGACAAAGCCCTTATGAAATCAATTAAACCCAAAATGCAAGCAAAACCCTTGAGCCAAAATGATCAAGACTCTTTCTTTATGATGCAAATATATAAACTTGACTTGAATGCAAGCTAATGATGCTCATACAAGTTTAAAAACACTTGTATGCATGGAAAATCACTTAGGAATTTATTTAGGAATTTTATGAAGAGAGTGGAGGCCATGAGAGGATTGATTTTGCCATAGTTTAGTTGTATGAATGAATAATGATGATTTAGGGTAGGTTAGGGTCTTATTTATAGATTAGGCAAGTGTTTTAGGCCATGGGATTAAACCTAGATTCAATCCAAGCCATCAAAGCATGTCTTGGGGAAGAAGTCAAGTGTATGAACCATCTAGGGCCTTTAGATTAAAGATGAACCATGAGAACCATCCAAATGCAAAATCTGCATTTGAGCGAATCGGCCCACGGGTTGACAGCCAAACACCCTGGATTAACCCCTAGTCGACCCAGCGAGCTCGGGTCGACCTCAAAAATCGGCCGGTTCGGTTATTCCCCTCTCCCAATTCGCTGTTTTGAACATTTTTGCATATTTATTTATTTAATTTTCAATTATATATATATATATATATCAATATATATATATTTCTCTGCGCAACCCATTTCACTTAATTAAGTATACTTTAATTTGGGATTTTTTCGTGAAACTTCGCGAGGCCATATCTTGGTCATACGGACTCCGATTTTCGAAAACTCGGACTCTATTTCGCGTATTTTTCCGAGACGAACGCAATGGCATAGCCCGTTTCCCTTGATTCAGATTTTACAGTTTAATTCTGCCTCCATTTATGTTATAACATGTTATTCAAAAATACGGGTTGTTACAATTATGATTACTAAGTTTAGTAGGTGGGGATCAACTTTTAGGGTGTTTGGTGTGGTGCAATGTAGTAATTATCTTATAGTGATTAGATGCGCCTTTAACGTTATCTTTGTGCATCTTATTTCTTTTGTTTGCTCTGTCATGCCCATTTATTCACATTCATTTCCTTATTTACCAGCTTATGCCTTATCCTAGTTACTTTAATGATTATATTGTTAAAGTTATTGCACTCGCCAGACTTTATGTTTGACCCCTTTGTTTCCACCTCTTTTCTTCCTCCCTCCAGGTGCTCGGGGTGGGACTAGTACTAGTGGAGCTTGATTTGGACCGCTTTATCTCTTTCTTTTGGAAGTTGCTTGGATTGTTGAAGTAAATTTCAGCCTATCTTATTTATGGCTATTTTATGTTGGGGTTATGTCTTTTATTTTATGTACTCAGAAGTTATTTGTCAAGATAGATAATAAGTGTATTTGGTTTTGTAGTTGGTTTTTGATGTGATGTAACCAAACTATTCCTCCGCTGTAATAAAAGTTGTCCTTATTTTCCAAGTACCA
Source organism: Allium sativum (assembly GCA_030737875.1). NCBI lineage: Eukaryota > Viridiplantae > Streptophyta > Magnoliopsida > Asparagales > Amaryllidaceae > Allium > Allium sativum. The sequence continues at coordinate 257,828,643 of CM060923.1, forward strand.
ATATATTTATCTGTCTTGTTTAATTTTCTGTTCTATACACAGTAAATGCTCCACCAAAATTAAGGCATTCCCTTTGTGAGTGACCTTAATGGAGATGGGGTGTCACAGAACTTCTCATTCATATCCAAGAATTATGTTCAACCTCACCAACCCTACTAGTATTAACATGATTAGGTGTCACCCTAATGCTACCCATTGGCTCCCTATTAGCTGAATATCCTGTGTCAGCCCCGGCAGTAGGGTGTATCAGTCCCTAACCTAACAACTTAGAAAACACAACCGTATCTGCAGGTATTTTGACGTCTTAGGTTCTGTAGCCGGATCCATGCATGCACACAACTCTGTTGGAAATGAGCCCCTAATACCCTTAAGAAACTTAAACCGTTCATAATCAGATTTAGTAAAACATGCCCTTATCCCTACCTAGTGCGAGGTACAAACCATCATACCAACATGGATACTGACTGATATGAGTTCCACACAATTTGACACAAGCCATCCCCTAGGCTTGCATCCCCGTGTACCTAGGATTTAAGAGTCCCGATAACCTGATACAACAACTAAACTTGGGACCTCTTTAGCTTATTATCTAAAAAGTATAACTTATCAAGTAAGTCAATAATAATCCCAGTTGTAAAATTACATTTATCAAAATGTCAGTAGCGTACAACCCCTTTTTCACCCAACAAGCACGTGCCCAGATGTATTACTAGACTTGTAGTATAATTTACTAAGTTCCTACATCTGGTACAATCTTATGTACATGTCATATATAGGTCCAATTTAATTGATAATTACATCGCACGTTAATCCTAACATGTAATTAACCTATCTTTAACATGTAAATATCCAAGCCAAATAGGTTAACATGTAATTACACCAATTAGTCTAACATGCGAATACCCAATTAGATTAACATGTAGTTATCGTAACATGTAACCATCCAAGTCAACATGTAGTTATACCAATTAACATGTGAATACCCAATTACATTAACATGTAATTGTCCTAACATGTGAATATCTAAGCCAATCATGTAATTATGCCAAATACCCCAATCTATATGTAACGAGATTAACATGTAACTATTCAAATCAAATAGGTTAACGTGTACTTGTCCCAATTATTACGGTCAAAGGTTCTAGTACATACTATTCCAAAAATTTTCCCAATTATGTGTCATTGTCCAATTATTATAATTTATGTCCTTTATACGTAATCAACATAATAGCCTAGGCTTGCGTAGCCTAGGTTCTATGTAAAATAAAAAAGGAAACATAGGAGAAACAAAACTCAGACCGAGTAAACATGCATATCAAAAAGAAAATAAATGAAAGGCATATTAGGGACAAGGAAGAATAAAGTATATGATATAACTTATAAATCTGAATGGAAAGACATCTATAAACATATAGGGATTATTTTTAGGTATTTTTCATGTTAGATCCAAGCTCATTAACTTTCCATAACCTTTTTAAATAATCAAGTATAAAAATCACATAGAAATCACAGTGGGACCTGGTGAAGAATCTGAATATACTAACGTCCCCTTTAGCCTTGTTTTGAGGTAGAGCGGTCTGAATTGTCCTTTGTTAATATATGTTTAGGCAGCACCTCGATAGTTCTATGCACATATTTTATCTAAGAAAAGATTTGGAGGAAGAGGGAGGAAGAAATAGTCTTGTGTGTAATGTAGAACAATTAAGGTTCATGCCTTTATATAGACTACCTAGGACAACCAATTACCGTTAGATTTAGGGTTTTAATCTGGTCCATACACCAAATGCAGAGTCAACAATGTACAAGGCCGCAAAACAGTTCAGGTTCGGCGGACGAATTCGCCTAGCTCTGGGGTGGGTCGACCCCGGGTCGACACACCCTTGTAGGGGTCGACCCATGGGTCGACCCCAATGGGGGTGTGGCTCGATCCCTAACGAATCTTTTTCCCGCGCATGCCTCGTTTGATTTCTGGAAATTACTTTTATTATTCATTTATATATATGAGCCTTATGTGTATACAAACTTCCAAGGACCATAACTTTTGCATACATTATCCGTTTTACGCAAACTTAGGGTCCATCTGAACCAAAATTCCTAGACGAACGCAACAGTAGTGCTGGTTTCGATTAATTATGAATATTTAATTAAGCTATATTTAATTTATTATCTTTAACTTATGTTTATAGTGTATTAAAAATTTGAGGTGTTACAAGTTATTCCCCAGTCCCCATCATGATTTATAATACAGGATATGGCCCAATTTAACTTTCCCAACCATTCCCCGTTTCGTTCGTTCTTACCTTTCAGCGACAGGCCTAGGCTCGAAGGTAGCCTGGCTATAAAAATAAAAAGGGAAAGAGGGAGAGAAGAGAATAGAAATAGGCATAGTAACAGAATAGGCATATGATAGAAGAAGTAGACATATCAGAAATAGGAATATAAGCACTGAGTAGTAAATCATGTGTACATGTAATGACATATCTGTTTAGATATGAATTGGTTTCTTAACCGGCACAGTTTTAGATCCAGATTCATAAACATGTAAGGATTACTTGTTAAATGTTTATATCTAAAAATAACATGAACCCACAGAGACTGGATCTAAAGAACTAATAGAAGAATGTTGGTGTTGAAGCAGAGATTCTTGAACAAGTATAAGTCGTTGTTGTAGAAGAATAGGCTAATTCAATCCAAGCTGGGGCAACATCTCGGTGTCTCCATTGTTTTGGGTGAATAAAACAATAGAAATGATGTTCTATTTATAGTCTACTGCCAACGAATCTCGTTCAGAAACGCGTCCAGGTGCAGGGTAAGAATCTGCCCTGGATCTGGGGTGGGTCGACCCTGGGGTCGACACCCCCTTGTGTGGGTTGGCCCTAGGGTCGACCCCCATGGGGTGTGGGTCGACCTCCAATAAGCCAGAATCGCACTTCGATTTCCCGCTCTGATTTTCGAATTATTTTGAACTCTGAACTTTATTTGTTTATATATTATTCTCTTATACGCATACAAACTTCTAAGCATAATAACTTCCTCGTACGATGTCCGTTTTACGCAAACTCGGAGTATATCTTAAGCAGAATTCCGAGATGAACACAATGGTGCAGTCCATTTTAATTAATTCACAAATATTTAATTACGTACTCTTTAGTTTACCATTATAGCATTCTTTAAAATTACAGGGTGATACATTCTCCCCTACTTAAAGGATTTGTCCCGAAGTCTACAAGTTAAGAAGAATGTATATCCTAACATCCAACAACCATCTACTCATCTGCTAATCATAGGCATCCATCGTCCTTAAAAATTTTCTAATATTTATATGAACATATGCAAAGGTGTGTGTATACGTCCCTATGGTAATGCGAAAAATCAGGTGGTCTACTGATTCAGTTGACCTCCTTAATGCAATGTATGTTAGTGCTATGAATCCAACATGTGTGCAAATAATCCTAATATATCATGTAAGCTCTAAATATGTGCACAATTATCCATCCAACTGTAACATCCATATGATGACATACTCATTTTCATCCATAAAAAGAAGAAAAATGCACACTCATCCATATGCGGTATGAGAGTGATTGAACCGATTTAGTTCCTAACGTGTGTGTATATGCATCCATGAGCAACCATTAGTAAACATTTGCATCCACTTACATGCATCAAACGTAACTTGTCTCAAACACATGCTTACATCCATTGGTTCCCTACCTAAAGGTCGAAGATTCAATCGAAGGAGATACTTAATTGATAGAAGCAAGTATGAAATGAAGCTTGGAAAAAGAAGTTAAAAACATACCCTCGAAAAGGCTTCCGTTTCCCAAGTTACATCTTCGTTATCTTCTCCCCATTGAACTTTCATCAACTTGACTTCTGGGTTGCATAGCTTCTTAATCTCTGATCCAAGAATACGGGTTGGAACTCGTTTAACTATCGCCTCCCGTTCTACCTCTACATCCTTCAGCTTACTCTGCTCAACAGCCTATGCTGTATGTAGACACTTCCGCAAATTTGAGACGTGGAAAACATCATGAACTCCTGCCATTCTCTCCGATAGTCTCACCCTATAGGCCATCTGACTTATCCTCTATACTATAGGAAATGGCCCTACGAACCTTGGCACTAGTTTCCCTACAAATCCAAAGAGAATCACATTCCTCAAAGGTGATACTTTGATGAAAACCATGTTTTCCACCTAAAACTCAATATCAATCCTTCTCTTATCTGCGTATGACTTCTGCATGTCCTGAGCTGTCTTCATCCTTCTGCGGATAAGGTCAATCTTCTTTGAAGTTTTCTTAACCATATCAGGTCCAAGTAGAAGCCTTTCTGTAGACTCACACCAACGTGTCGATGATCTGCAAGGTCGTCTGTACAGTGGCTCGAAGGGTGCCATGCCAATACTAGCCTGATAGGCGAACTCAACCAATAGAACATATTCCTTCCAAGTCCCTCCGAAGTCTAGGATACATAACATCAAAAGATCCTCCAGAATTCAATTCACCCTCTTAGTCTGCCCACCTGTCTGAGGGTGATATGTGGTGCTCAAACATAACTGTGTACCTAATGCCTCTTGTAGGTTCTTCCAGAACCACTAGTAAAGATGGGGTCATGATCGATCACTATGCTAGAAGGTACTCCATGTAGACAGAATATCTCACGAAGATATACTGATGCCAACCATGTCGCCGTTCACTTACTCTTAACAGGAATAAAATGAGCGCTCTTAGTAAGCATGTCTACTTAACCCAGATGCTAGTGTTGCCTTTCCTCGATCTAGGCAAACCATCAATGAAATTCATAGAGATGCTCTCCCACTTCCGTTGTGGGACCTCCAAAGGGCGAAGTAAACCGACCGGCTTCCTTTGCTCAGCTTTGACTTGCTGGAAAACTAAACATTGAGAGACAAACTCCGCTCATCTTTCTTCATCCTAGCCGAAAAGAAAACCATCTTCATATCTCTATACCTCTTATCTCCATCTGGATAGATATTCATCCTAGAATGACGAGCTTCCTCAAGGACCGTCTTCAGCAAACTTCCAACACGAGGAACACACATCCTTCCATCCCATCACAACCACCCTCTATCATATGTGGAATATCTACTAATGTGACCACAAGTCTCCCCTCTGCTGAGCCTATCCAAGATGACTATTATCTGTGGGTCCTCTTGCTGCGAAGATCCTATTTGATCCATAAGAGTAGGCCTCACCTCTAAGGATACCAACAAATCGGGTGTAAGATTTGTAGAAGGCCTAAAATCAAAAGTCGATATGTACTCCAAGTTTAACCTCTCTATGAGTAGAGGACTCAAAGTCGTCCTCCACCTACTCAATGCGTCAGCAACTATATTACCCCTTCCAGGGGTATAAGCAATCTCAAAGTCGTAGGACACTAGGAACTCCATCCATCTCTACAATCTCAAATTGAGATCCCTTTGTGAGTACAAATATTTGAGAGATTTTTGGTCCGTGTACAACTCGAACCTCTCTCGAAGCAAATAACGTCGCTAACTCTAAAACGAAAATACGATAGCAGCTATTTCCAAATTGTGGGTAGGGTAGTTCTTCTCATGAACTCTCAGCTGTCTACTACCATAGCATAATAACCTTCGCTCTTGCATCAAGACGGCACCAAGCCCCGTACCACATGCATCCGTATAAACTGTGAACATCTTGCTCCCATCCGTAATGTCAAAACTGGGGCTGTTGTCAGAGCCCTCTTCAATCGCTGGAAAGCTTCCTTACAGTCTATATCCCAAGAAAATGTCAGATTCTTCTTCGTTAGTCTGGTGAGTGTGGCTGATATATTTGTGAAGTCTTTAATAAACTTAGTGTAATAGCCCGCTAAACCAAGAAAACTCCTAACCTCCATTGCATTCTTTGAAACCTTCCAATCTTGAACTGCAACTACTTTCGCGGGATCCACTGCTATCCCATCCTTGAAGATGACATGCCCTAGAAATCTCACTTCCTTCCTCCAAAATGACATTTGGAGAATTTTCCCTTAAGATGGTGCACTCAGAAAGTCTTCAAAACCTCCCCTAAATGTAGGGCATGCTCTTCCTCGCTCTTCAAGAATATTAGAATATCATCCTCAAAGACCACAAGGAACTTATTCAGAAACTCCCGGAACATCCTACTCATCAGATCCACAAAATACACTGGTGCATTCGTCAACCCAAAAGGCATGACTAGCCACTCGAAAAAACCATCTGGAGTTCTGAAAGCAATCTTTGTCTATATTGTCCTCGGCCACTCTCAACTGATGAAAACCTATGGACAAGTCTAACTGAGAGAAAACAGATGCACCGACAAGCTGGTCAAACAGATCATCTATCCTTTGAAGTGGGTGCCTATTCTTCTTAGTGAGTTTATTCAACTCCCTGAAATCTAGACACAAGCGAAGCGACCCATCCACCTTTGTTGCAAAGACGACTGGAGCACCCCATACAGATACCCTTCGCCTAATAAACCCCTTTCTCAAGTAGCTCCCCTGCTTGCTTACTGAGCTCCCCCTTTCCCTAGGAGCCATGTGGTGCACTGGCAATGCGACTGGCTTCACATTATCCACCAAATTATCTAAAAATCAATCTCATGCCTTGGAGGTAAGCGCCGAACCTCATCAAAAACATCAGGATACTCATAGACTACAGGTACAGATCGCAAGTCATCGACGGAAGCATCAAGTGATTCTCGGAAGCTAAGCATAACAAACCCCTTTGGGTCACAAGAAATCTCGAGAGTCCTTCCCTGGAAAGTTAAAAGTCTAACGACCCTCCTCTCACAGTCTAGAATGGCACCATACATGGCTAGCCAATCATCCCTAGAATAGAACCGTAGCCCATGAAACCAAGCACATATGCATTCCACTCGAACTCGACGCCCAACATAGATATCCTCAAACCCCAAGATATCATATACAGATGAGTTGTACCCCTAATGGGGTTTGAGATAATGACGGGATCAAAAAAAATACTAATACCAAGGTGCAGAGACTCAACCACATAATCATATATAAAAGAATGTGAAGCGCCATAATCAAAAAGAGTCCTAACAGGATGATCGAAAAGATAAATCATACCTTACACATAAACTTTCCTACCTCTGTCCAGTACACTGGCCTCAAGAGCATGCACCTGCCCTCCAGAAGATCCGGGCCTTTGGCCCTGTCCTTTCTTCTTTGGGCACTCCCTAGAATAGTGTCCGACCTTACCAAAGTGGAAACAAGCATTTTTCCTTTTTCTGCATTCTTTTCTCAAATGACCCACGTGTCCACAACTATGACACTTCTTCTTATCTGAGCTTTGTCGTTCTTTCCATCTTTCTTTTGTTGTTGTTGTTCTTTCTTGGGTCACACTTTCTTGTTTTGCATCTCATCAATCTTAGTTTCTTTCTTCTCCTCTTTTCCATCTTCGTGCATCAATGCCATATCAACCAATCTCTCAAAAGTTGCCCCCGTTGGAATATGAGATAATGCCCGCGCTTGAAGGGGCTGATTCATTCTTCTTGCAGACCTTAAAGCTTTCTTGCGTGAAGTGTTCACCAGCTCCAAACCTTGCCAATTGATTTAATTTATTGACATACTATTTGACCGACATGCTTCCTTGCTTAAGTGTCAGAAATCTTTCCGTTTGCATACTCTCTTCTGCTTGAGAAAGAAACCTCAACTCGAATCTCTGTCGGAAATCATCCCAAGTATCTACTGGACACCCTGCTTGCGTCACATTCCACCAGAATGAAGCCTCACCTTTCAGCTATCATGCTGCCAACTAAATCTTCCTACGGTCATCAACCTTGAAAATCCCAAACAAATCCTACATCTCTTTAAGCCAATTCCTTTCTTCTACAAAGTTCACAGTTCCACGGAATGGATTTCCTCCCATGGAACAGAGATCATTATATATCTTAGAGAAATTATTCGCTCATAGAGGAGGAGGAGGAGGAACAGCGGCTGCAGCAGGGGGATGGGCGTCTGCTTGGCCTCTAGCAAGCGTCCTAGCCTCGAGATACCTATGGAACCAAGCCGGTATCTGAATTCCCTCGGGAAGATTCAAATCCCCAGACATGCTAAAAAGAAAAGGAAAAAGTGATTCAAACAAAGAATCGAAAGATATTTTGTATGGCTTTGGGGAATACGTTTTTCAAAACAGACCTTTCTTTTGAAAACGCTTTCCTTTTAAAACCTTTTGAAACAATTTTCAAAACCTTTTATCCGATCTTGTAACCTTCAGCTCTGATACCAAATGTGACACCCCACGTCCGTTAATGTCACTCTTTAATAGAATGCATTAAGTTCCGTGAAGCGTTATAGGTAAACATAAACATAAACATAAACATCATAAGGCGGATATAAAATAACAGCGGAAATTCAAAACTTTATTTTCTAATAGAAAAGATCATGGTCCAAAATCCAGTTACAACATCAGTCTGAAATACTAAACCAATTACATCAAATAAAAGTATCCGCCTTGTACTAAAACCATCAGATTACAATAATATAAAATCATAGTCCTTGAAAAGACCCATAACAGAGTGGATAAGTGATCAAAGCAGTACATCTAGGCAATATCTAAAATCCAAGCTGAACAGAGAGAGAATTCAAATCAAGCCTGAGCGTTCCCACTCTGAGAACCTTAGGGGAGAAGGAAGAGAGAGAAAAGGAAAAAATGAGTTAGACATAAAGTCTGGCAAGTCCAGTTACTTTTAGCATATAAATAAATAAAAGCATCATGACATACATACAAACTGAATGAGAGATAATAGTGTCATAAGGTAGGTATGATAGGCTGAACATAATAAGCAGGATGAACTGAATAGATAACGCTTCTCAAATACTTTTCTTTGCACAAATACTAGTATAACTGAAATGGAATAATCCCAATAGAAACATAATGGTAGCCTTAGGTGTACTATTAGTGATGGGTTTTACCCCAAACGATAATAACAGGGACCTAAACAGGAAGGACTAGATGTACCCTAATTACTACCCCCAATCGATCACCTCCCTATCTCGTAAATACCCTGTGTCAACCCCACAGTAGGATGTTTCTAAAGTGGCAACCCCCGATAGACACAACCATATATACTTGTGTTACAACGTCTTATTTTCCCTGAGCAAGCCGGACCCATGCACACACATGACTCCTTTGGAAAGCGCCATCAGAACACCTCCACCTATATGAACCTCTTACAACCAGCTCAGTAAATGTGTCTCTATGATACCAGAATGGGTTACTAACTGATACGGGTCCCACGCAACAAATGACACAGGTCACCCACTAGGCTTGTATCCCAAACTACTAGGATTTTGACAGGTTATGCCTAACAGATTTACAAGCCTGCATAACCTTAACTTATAAAACCGGTTTAAGTTTATCGGGTTTGTATAACCCCCCACATATTTAATACATTTACCTAACCCATACTGATTCAAATAGGTTTACTTAACCCCTGCATAGTTTTTTAGGTTCATGGAACCCCCACAAATTTAAATAGGTTAAGTGTTACAGTTTCATTACATGTTTCGCTTAATCTAATTATTAAGCCAATAGATTTTACATGCCCCAGTTTTTATGTCATAATTCATAGTATTAGATATGCTCCAGATTATAGTCATATATCACAATATATGTTATACCCCAAATCCCCGTCATAGTTTATAATACAAGATAAGCGCCAGATTAACTTTTCCAATGTAACAACCCGGAAATGCGAGCCAGTTTAAAAATTTTATTTTGGCAATTTTAGTGAATTTTGAACATTTAAAATGAATTATTTTAAATAATATCGACGAGAAATTTATTTTGAAATGAATTCGACGAATATATTTATATAGATCGTCGTTAGAATATAAATAATTTTATTTTAATTATAAATAGAATTGAAAATGGCGCGGTAGTTCGATAATTCGATTTCAAAGTTCAAATGAACCGGGTGCAAAATAAACCGGATTTTAGCGAAACCAAAATAATGGAATCTATTTGTGAATATCTTTCCAACGAATCCGAAAAATCGAAATTTCATAGCAGGAATCAAAAGATATGTCCAACTGAAAATTCTGAATAGTCACTATGGAATTCAGGCCCTTAAAAATAACCATTTTGCAAACAACCTCGGATTTCGACGAAACCACTTTTGTTGGATCTGGGATGGAAAATTATTGCTAGATTCCAAATTTCATAATTTTTCGAATCAATATGTGAGCGTGGCAAAGGAAAACACGTTTGACCAGTTTCAGTTGATTTTAATCGACTGGAAAATGGCCATTTTTCCAACTCCCTCAGAATTTGACGAAATTAGTTTTGTTAGGACCGTATCGTCAATACGAAGCCAGAAAATATTTTTCTGGAATTTTTCGAGTTAGTATGTGACCCCAGTAAATTGAAATGTACGTTTAAAATTCAATATAAAGATTTAAGTGTAAATTTGACGAAAACTGATCGAAACGATCGAATCAGCCTACGATACATATCCCATTGTGTTCGGAATGGGGGTAATTAGCTATGGACGATAGGCGGTGAACCTCGATTGGAGTTCGAATTAAAAAGTCAACTTTTTTAATTTAAAAATAAATAAAAAATATATATAAATTATTACATAAGGCCCCCAACCTTTTTCCCTCTCTCCCGTTAGAAGCGATTTAGGTCAAAAAAAAAAAGAAGAGGACGGAGGAGCAGCGGTCGCACCTCCGATCGGAGCGCCGCCATCGCCCAAGGTGGCGCAGCCCACCGCGCCCCCCTCTAGACACCCTCCTCTCGTCGTTCTCCCTCACGTCTTCCATCGACATTCGCCAAACCCTCGAACCCCCAAATCCCGTCCAACCCTAGCCCCCTCTAGACCTCGCACCACCGCGATCCGCCAGAATCCGCCTCCACCGACCTCCCCGCATCCAGTCAGCCCCTCCGCCCTCACCACCTCACCGCTTTCACCCACCACAAAGCCGCGCCTCCCTTTTCTTGAATGGGAAGACCCCCATTTCCCAAAGCAGTCATCGTGGACCATCCTAAGGCCACCGCTGACCGGCCGAGCGCTCTCCTCCAATAGAAAGTGAGTTTTATTCCACTTTGTTTAGTTTAAATAATTTAAATATCAGTTTTTGCTTATATATAATGTATAAAATAGTGATTTATATATATATATATATATATATTTAATAACGAGAGAAAGGTGTGATTTTTATAGTGATGATATGAAAAGGCGAAATCTTTATATATGAAAAGGCGAAATCTTTATATTTGAAAAGGCGAAATCTTTATATAGAAGATAGCATGATAAAAATATAATCTTTATTATACGAACATCGATGTAAAAATAAAATTTTATCTATATAGTAGCGGTGTAAAAATAGAATTTTTATCTATATAGTAGCAGTGTAAAAATAGATTTTTTATCTATATAGTAGCGGTGTAAAAATAGAATTTTTATCTATATAGTAGCGACGTAAAAATAGAATTTTTACGTATATAGTAGCGATATAAAAATAGAATTTTTATTTATATAGTAGCGATGTAAAAATAGAATTTTTATCTATATAGTAGCGATGTAAAAATAGAATTTTTTTCTATATAGTAGCGATGTAAAAATAGATTTTTATCTATATAGTAGCGATGTAAAAATAGAATTTTTATCCATATAGAGTGATAATAAAAATATGATTTTTATATACATAGCAACAATATAAAAAGGTGATTTTTATATATGTAGTGGCTACGGACAACGAAAGTGACAAAAGGCGAGAACAGTGATGATTCCCTACATTGGAAGTGTCGTGGAATTGGGATAGCTTTGGTGAGAACTTCTCACTCTAAATTTCTTTTTCTAGTTATATATATACTAGGATGCAGACGGTGCATAGCAGCACCCGACACCCGTCGTTCACATATCATGGACGACTTGTTTGTTTGATTGATGTGTTGTGAAAATTGATTGTGTTATGGAATGATTGGATAATAAAATATTCTTGTGTTGAAAGGAAATAAATTATTTATATAGTTAAAAATATTTTATCGTTAAAAATATAATTTTTAACGTGAATGTGAATAAATAAATATTTATAAACAAATCAACCGATTTGTTTATATACACTGATTTGACTGATATTGATTGGGATGATAAATTCTACACATCGCCCAACTGCACAAATAATATTCAGTGTTTGTTGATTTGAAACCCCACACGGGTGTTGGGATGATATTTGGCGTACACTAATCCCAATTATTTAATTGTATGTCGATCGATTGGTCGACAGATTGTGTAAGCGTTGATTATTTATATTTGATGCTTATGCAGTTGTGTGGTGCACATTGGATGATGGTTGATTCTTTATCGTTGCTATTATATACATGTGTTGTGTGGAACCCATATAATTAACGTTATATGGTAATTGATTGGGCCTCATTCCAATCGGGAAAATAATGAATATTACAAAAGAAAATTCATGTGTTGAATATAAAAATAGTCATTTGTTGACAGTACTCATGTGTTGAGATTGGTCGTGTGTTGAAAGAAATAATTATTCATGTGTTGAGTAAAATATTTTAATAAATAAATTTACATCTTTATCATATTTAAAATTAGAACTACTTCACGGTGGAGTTTGATTGAAAATCAAACGATAGGTACCATAATTTTATAAAATATTTTACATAACAAAAATAGTCGTGTGTTGACAGTACTCATGTGTTGAGATTGGTCGTGTGTTGAAAGAAATATATATTCATGTGTTGAATGGAATAAATATTCATTTGTTGAATAGAATAATGGATTTATTGAAATATATAAAGCCGTGTTGATTAGAGTTGCGCTATTTAGACGTGAACGATATTTATATCGATTATATTCGTTTTTATAATGAATATAGAAAAGATAGTGATTTCAAAATATAACGTTTTGAAAATATTATCATTTATATTGTAATGATACGAAATATTCAATTTTGATTTGAAATTGAATATAGAGTTGAAATGGTTTTGAAAACGAATTTAAAACGATTTATTAAATACGTTTTAAAAAGGAAATCGATGAAATATATATAATATATATATTATATATATAATGGCCTGAATAGAACGCGCCGCGGCAGTTTGTGAATTTCGACCATTGACTTCGAATTGACGTTGCGGGAGATCCGACCGTCGGATTCTCCTAAAACCGAAACCGTTGGGTTCGTATCGAAAAGAGCTTTCGAATGAATATTAGAAATTTGAAATCCAACGGTTGGATTAGGAATTATGTCCAAATCAAATTTGAAAAAGGTCGCTGTAATTGCAGTTCGATGGCCGTTGATGGAAATCGACTGTACGGGCCTTGATAAAATTATTAAAAATATTAATAATTTGTGTAAAATCATAATATGTGAATTGGAAAGAACTGGGAGGAAAAAATCCATATTTGAAAGGATAAAAATAGATTTTTATCGAAATGAACTGGTTTTGAACTAGAACTAAAACCAATTTATTTTTGAAATGAATAAATTGAATTTGAATCGGTTTTGAAAATAACCAAAATTTCCAATATATATAAAGTGGAAATAGATTTGAATCGAAATTATCTTCGGAATATTTCAATGTTGGATTTCGTGGCTATACAGATATTGTTATGGGAATTTGAAAGATATATTTTATATCGTTATTTCTAATACGATATTTGTTGGTTTCAGAATTTGATATTGAATATAAGCCGGTGTATTTTCTATTCAGAGCCTTGTATTTAATATCAAATGTGGTTTGGGTTTATCGTGAATCGTGTTTTAAATGACATTGGTTCTTTAACCCAGTTAAAGATAGGATATTGATATTTGAAGAGATTAAAACTAAGTGGAGTTTTAATGAATCTTTAATTAGATTAAAATGTGAATTGATAATTTAAATTATCAAATCTGAAAGGTGATCGAGAATGGAGTACCACCAGTTTTGCTCCAAAGCGATAGTTAAATCTTTAATTAGATTTGAACGTGAAATGGTAATTAATTTTACCGATAGCACCGTGGTGTTAGATATGAAGTATGACCAGTTTTACTTCATGGGATGAATAGGTTGGGATTGGGAAATAAAATAAATAATTACTTCGGTGTGGTTCGCTAATCCCGACTAGTTTGAAATGATATCCAAAGGAAGATTAAAGAATAAATTTAGATTGATAAAATTAATGGGAACCTATTCCCTAAGAATGTGATTTTGTGAATAAAAGAATATTCTGAATTGGAATGAGGCGTTTGTTGTGTTTGTGTAACATTTGTTTATCATATACGTGGGTTATTCAGAAAGGCCGGGTTTATACCCATTCTGAATAACTGATTCGACGAGATGTCGAAGATGAAGACGATGGTTGAAGACCAGAAGTCTTCACATCGTTTGGGTGATTACTGATGATCTCGATTAGGCTGTACACCCAAGATGAGGGAAACAGTTGGTGATCGTCCAGACGTACTTGGAGATGGATGGATATGCGAGGAAAGTGCCTCGGGTTTCGTTCAGACCCAGAACGAACTTGTAAATGGATTGTGTGTCTGACAGTGGATTTTATTCTGTGTTGATTGATCTCTATTAAATATACATTTGTTTGGCGACGGAGAATTTATTCTCTTGCTTAACGCCCTTCTCTGAGACGTACGAGCTCAGAGGTTGTATATCGATGGACATCAGTCGCATGGAGTGAATTGCCAATGTGGCACGCATAAGTGGCAATTGATCAAGGCTTCTGTTGGAAAGCAAGGTCTTGTGGTTGATGATCAAAGCACGGCCTGTGTGGCGTAGCTTTGTGTATAACGTGAATTCGCGAGCCTTACACCTCGGTATGAGTCAAAAACGAGAGACGGACCGCTGGGAGAGCATGACGTTTCTTTCTAGCTAGGGTGGTGTCAGTGACCTACCAGCCCTGACATTTATATACTTTTCACCTGTGTGGATGTTGGAATGCGAGGCGCCTCGCATATAGGTCTGTTAGGACCGGGAAACGTGTGTTTAGGAATAACTAATCCTAAAAAGTTAGAGAGGACCGGCCCAGCCGAGTCCAAGGATCAAAGTGGGGTCCTGAGACATTTGCTAGAGTGTCTCGAACGGAGAGGAGCTTTCCCCTTGCCACGACTCATGATGGAAATCCAATTTCCAATACGTGATATTGCGGTTTTAATTGTAGAACTAGTATGGCGACATGATAGATGGTACCCATGCCGCCTATGATTGATATTTATGATTTGAATTGTTTTGACACTATACACATATTATAGTATCAAGTGATTTGTTTTAAACGTACCAAGCATGTTTGGCTATTATAAGGGAAAACCCTATCCTCCGGCTTGCGTTGCATTATGTGATGGGACCTGGGTCTTATAATAGCTTCATCTTTCCAAAAAGCATTGCGCTGTTTTGTTATGTGCACTAGTATTCTTGGGAGGAAACCCGTTCCGTGTTATACGGCGTGGTCCCTTGAATCACTCTCTTTTAAAGTAAAGTTTTAAATAACTATTTTAGTTCTCACACCAGTCACATGACTGACCTGGAGTTTATTGTTTTAACCTAAACTCTGGGTGCCCCTATTTTCCACACGGGCAGCTAGTAGTTTTGGTTTTACAGATTTATATTCACAGGATCCTGATTTACAGCTGGAACGATGCTCGGAAAGCTCTGTATCCGTGTATCACTTTCAGTTGTGTTTTGTATATTTTTCCACTACTATGTAATTTATTGTAATCTCTGATGTTTATCGAATGTAATTTATTCATTTATACTCTGTATATTCTTGTATCTGAAGGGATTGTTGTAATATACAATGAAATGTTCTTCCGTTTGCGTTCTATTTTGTCTTTTCCTCAACGCAATCCGGGCTTTCCTTCACGGGGAAGTTCGGGTCGTGTCATCCAACCATTACCCATTTTGTTCGTTCACATCTTTCAGCGACAGGCTTAGGCTTTGAAGGTAGCCTGGCTATAAAAATAAAATAGGAAAGAAGGAGAGAAGAGAACAGAAATATGCATAATAAAAGAATAGGCATATGATTGCAGAAGCCAGCATATCAGAAATAGGCATATAAGCACTGAATAGTAAATCAGGTGTACTGTAATGACAGATCTGTTTAGATATGAATTGATTTCTTAACATGCATAGGTTTAGATCCAGATTTATAAACCTGTTAGGATTACTTGTTAAATGTTTATATCTAAAAATAATATGAACTCACAAAGACCAGATCTAAAGAACTGAGAATAGAATGTTGATGTTGTAGCAGAGATTCTTGAGCACGTCTAAGGCATAATTGTAGAAGAATAGGCTAATTCAATCCAATCTGGGGCAACATCTCAGTGTCTCCATTGTTTTGGGTGAATAAAACAATAGAAATGATGTTCTATTTATAGCCTACTGCCAACGAATCTCATTCAGAAACGCGTCCTGGTGCAGGGTAAGAATCTGCCCCGGATCTGGGGTGGGTCGACACGCCCTTGTGTGGGTCGACCCTAGGGTCGACCCTCAATGGGCTAGAATCGCGCTTCGATTTCCGGCTCTGATTTTTGAATTATTTTGAATCCTGAACTTGATTTGTTTATATATAATTCTCTTATATGCATACAAACTTTTATGTTTAATAACTTCCTCATATGTTGTCTATCTTAAGCAGAATTTCAAGACAGACCCAATGTTGCAATCTGTTTTACTTAATTCCCAAATATTTAATTACGTATTCTTTAGTTTATCAATATAGTATTCTTTAAAATTACGGGGTGTTACACTTTGTGTGCACTTGAATGGATATTCTAAAATTAATAATCCTATCAGCTCTACTCATCAATTAATTTTCATATTTCAACTTGAAAAGTAGTATAAGACCTTACAGTCAAACCATGAATTGTAACACAAGACTTTAGACTATTAAAATTTGAAATTACAGATAGGATTAAGTAATCTTTTACTATTCTAACCTGGCAATCAACTTATCTTTCATACAAACATCTTTCAATATTCTTAATGTTGTATAATTTGATTTTAGAAATTTGTTTAGAAGGCTTATTTAAAACAAACAATGCCATAATCTAATCTAAAACTTATAAATATTTTGAAAATGTGCTCATGCTAGTGCCTCATTAATGCTTTAAGAAAAAAATCTAGAAAATGCGATAATGAGGATAGAATCATATGCGACATCAATCTTCCTGTCAAAAGTGAGTTACCCACAAAATCAACCTAACCATTTAAGTTCAGTTAAAAGTATATTAGAAAAAAATTGAGTTCATAATTTTATACCTAAATCCGAGTTCACTTGGTCGAGGAATCCCATGAAACAATAGCTCTTCGTTGTTGCTGAGATTCGAGAAATCAACTTTCCTCGACAATCCCACGTGAGCTTCGAACCAGGAAATGACTTTCGATATGAGGAAATGGAGATTGGAGAGAGTTTGTGAGTGGAGAGGGGATTTGGGATGACCGAACTGGTGAGTGGACAAGTGAAAAGGAAATTTTAGCGGTACAGCAATTAGAAGGGAGCGAAAAGTTTCGATCGCCAAATTTTTAGGGCATCATTAACGGTTGCTTTGCTCGGGCTATTGTTTTACCTAGGGGTGGGCGCGGTTCGGTTCGGTGCGGTTTGAAGCTCAAACCGCTTCCGCACCGCATCAAACGGTTGATCAAAAATACAAACCATTATACTAACTGTTCAAACGGTTCGGTTTCGGTTCGGTTTCGATGTAATACAGTTCGGTTTTGGTTCAGTTCGGTTTGAACCCGTATTAAATATGAAACAAGAAAATTACTTTCATCAACAAACAATTTACGATTTTATGACGTTGTGTCATCTGAAGGTTAAAACACATAGTGTTATCTTTAGTTAATACAACTACATAATACGTTGAAAATAGAATATATACGTTAAATTAAAAGTTTGATAGGAATTTGTTAACTTTTTTTGTCATAACATTGTCGGTGTAGCTATGCGGTTCGATTCGATTTAATACGGTTTGGTAAAAGTTCAAACCGCAACCGAACCGTATCATGCGAGGCGGTTCGGTTTGGGTTGTTTGCTTTAGAGAGAGAATCCGGTGTGGTTTTCCGTATCGTTTTTGCGGTTCGGTATGGGCGATTTCTGCATTGCGGTGCGGTTTATGCCCACCCCTAGTTTTACCGCTCAAAGCTACGTTTTACCCTAAATGATGATTAGCATACTTAACTATAGCAAGATAAATTTTCGTGCAATCCTTGTTGCTATTAATATAACATTTTCTTGTTGTGAGCGTCAGTACCTTCCTGCTTCGTTTCCCACATCATTCTCCACGTTAATGATTCCTTCAGCATGCTATATCGTGCTCCTGCATATTCAAAGACATCCCCACTAACACACTATGTCACTTCACACTCCAATACGTGTACTGATACCTACATTTCATGCATTCTAAATCCCCAGGCGTACGGTTTAATTTCTAGTGAAGAGAAAAAAATTCCGAACCTTCTTAAAATAATATTGTTGAAAAACTAATGGCTGAGTTGCAGACAACGTCTCCCTTGAAGACGTTTCAGCGATCTGTCAGTGGTGCAAAGCAGTTCGTACCTTTCGTCATCGCCTCTAGGATAAAACAGCCTCTTCTTCAATATCAATTCGCGTGCACAAACGAATTGAGCCTTATTTCTTATTTGCACTCAAAAAGAAAACTGTACCGCTCTTTTTTTTGTAATGATTTTTTTCAATAAAGATAAGAATGTTTTTGAAGAGAGAGGAAGATAATTTTTTTTTCTATATTTTGCTTTGTCTATTCTATTTCTTATATAAACAGAATGCAAAAATGTAACGTTCATTATATTAGTGGGAGGAAAGTTGGATCACAATTAATACCATAATAAATAAAAGAAACACTTAAAAAACTGCAATTTATAGCGTGTAAATTGAATACGTTTCAAAAGTGATGAATGTTAAAAAGTTTTGATTTATTATCATTCATAGCAATATTTTAATACCATTTTTTAATAACAACTCGATAAAAAAAGTCACATAAATATATGACCGTGTGTTAGTGTAACTGGTGTTAGTGTAACTGCTCAATCACGATAACGGCTCACACATATATATATATATATATATTACCATTATATCTTTCAATGGCTCATATATATATATATTACCATTATAACTTTCAATGACTCTATTGCAATAATGGCTCAATAATTAATTCTTAGTAACTATAATTTTTTTTAAATAAATTCAGTACATATACAAAACGTTTCCAACAATCCCCCAATTGATTTTTTTTTTTAATTCGAGTAGTTTCTAAAAACATAAGATTGTGCATAAACAAATGTGTCTTTCAACTTGAGCCTTTGCATAGTGGATAAGATTCAATTTTTCATTAGAGTGACATGTGGTCTTGAACTCTATTCCTAACATCAAACCGCACACAATCATTTCTATAGTGCAATCAAATAAGCCCGTGCATTGATGGCCATGCACGTCTATCTCAATTTAGTGAACACTCTAGATGTTTTGTCTAAAACCCATTGGAAAAGGTCGTATTTCCACATTCACATAGGTGAGTCTATCAAGAGCACTTATGAAGGTGGGTACTCCACTCCAAATTGAGTATATACCTAACTAAGAGTTTTATTAACTCGTCCTCTAATCACTTCAGGAATACATGCTTCTTAATATACAAAAAATAGCATGTTCAACTACTATTACTACACAACTTTTGTTTTACCCATTGAACCTAGTTCTTGGGATCTCCGGTCATTAGGTCAGGTTACCATTGTGTGTGACTCAATAATATAAGGGCAATAGTCCCATTCTTTTAGAAGTATTAAGGACTTTCTATCTGGACAGTCCTTTGGTCAAAGGATCTTCTAAATTTTTGTCATTGCATATGTGATCCACTCTAACTGTACCTTAAGAGAGTAGCTCTCTAACAGTACCGTGCTTATGACTTATTTTAGTCTCTTATCATTATAATAATGGTTCTGAACTTTTGCAATAGCCGCGGTACTATCGCAATGGATCAACACAGATGGTATCAGTTTTTACCATAAGGGAATCGTAGCTAGCAGATTTCTCAAGTAATCTGCTTCTTCACTAGCTATGGCTATTGCTATCTTCTCAGACTCCATAGTAGACTGAGCCAAAATAGTATGTTTCTTAGATTTCCAAGAAACAACTCCTCCAGTAATGCTAGATACATAGCCACTGGTCGCTTCTTAGTCATCGGATAAAGTACTCTAGTCTGCATCGGAATATCCTTCAAGTACAGTTGGAAACTTTTCATAATGTAATCCAAGGTTCAATGCTCCTTTTAGGTATCTCATGACCCTCTCAATAGTATGCTAGTGCTCTATACTAGGTTTACTGGTATACCTGCACAATAATCCAACGACATAGGCAATGTCGGGTCTAGTACAATCAGTGGCATACCAACGACCGCCAATGAAGCTCACATAGTCAGACTGTTTTTCACTTTCACCGGTATTTTTAAATAGCTTCACACTGGGATCATATGGTGTACCTGCAGGTTTACAACCAAAGTAATGGTGTTTCTTTAGAATCTTCTCAATATTATGAGATTAATGAAAGAAAGTCCCTTTTCGGACCTAGTAATTTTAATACCAAGGATTACACTCACCTTACCTAGATCTTTCATATCAAAGTTGGAACTTAACAAAGATTTAACATTGTTTATGGCATGAATATTTGACCCAAAAATGAGTAGGTCATCTACATAAAGAAATATAATAGTACAAATGTCATTATCAGATTTGTAATAAATGCATTTGAGTTATCAATTTTTTCATGCCATTGTTTAGGTTCTTGTTTTATACATATAATGATTTTTCCAATTTGCATACTTTATGTTCTTGACAATGTACTACAAATCCTTCAGGCTGGTCGACCATACAAATTTCTTTGTCTAATTCACCATTTAAAAATGCGGTTTTAACATCCATTTGGTGTATTGTTAAATTATGAATATAAGCAAGTGAAATTAATACCCGAATGGATGTAATTCTAGTTACAGGTGAAAAAGTGTCGAAGAAATCTATATTTTCTCTTTGTTTAAAACCTTTAGCTGCTAGATGGGCTTTATATTTATCGACAGTGCCAGCAACTTTTAATTTCTTTTTAAGCACCCATTTATAGCCTGTAGATTTACAACCAGGTGATAAATCAACTAACCAAGTCTTATTGGATCCCAAAGTATCCATCTCATCATTTATAGCCTCTTGCCGAAAATCGACATCTAGTGAGGATAAGGTCTCTTGGAGGTTTAAGGGATCCTCCTCTATAGTAAAAGCACAAAAATCAGAACCAAAATCTTTTGCGGTTCTTGCTCTTTTACTTCTTCTAGGTCCATTTTCAGAATGTTCATTAGGTGTTGTTCTTACAAGTAACAAATTGTTTGATGTGCCCCCAGTATTCCTTAATTTAAAAGGAAATTTTGTTTTATAAAAGTCAGCATCATTTGATTCAATTATATTATGTGTATTCATGTTATAAAATTTGTTTGCTTTGCTATTAACTACGTACATAGCCAATGAATACACATTCATATAATCTACTTGCTAATTTTATTCTCTTAGGGTCTTGAATACGAACATATGCCAAGCATCCCCAAGTTTTAAAATAGGACACATTGAATTTGTAATTTTTCAGAATTTCAAAAGGTGAAATTTTAAATTTCGATTTAGGGATAATATTTAATACATAACACATTGTTAATAATATATCCCCCCACCAATGTTTTACTGCACTAGAATTAAAAAAATGGCAAATACTAATTAAGTAAAGTTCCTATTTTTTCGTTAAGCTTTACCGTTCATTTCAGGTGAATAAGGTGCAGTTTTTTCATGTATAATACCATGTAGTTTATAGAAATCTAGAATAGAACTAGATTCATATTATGTTCCTCTATCAATGCAAAGTCTTTTAATTTTCTTGTTTGATTGATTTTCAATTTCAGTTTTGAACGTCTTAAACATATCAAATGCATCACTTTTATTTTCATGAGATATACATATATGAAATTAGAAGAATCATCAATAAAAGTAATAAAATAGCGGTGTCCATTCTAGTCAATGTGCCTTCAAGCTCATGAGATCATCTCCGAAGGTATGACTTTGGATTTAACAATTTCATATTGTGGTAATAATTGACAAATTATTGAAAAACTAACGGTTGACTCTGGACAATGTCGGTCTCTTGAAGATGTTTTGGAGATCTGCTCGATGGTGAAAAGCAGTTCATACCTTTCGCCACCGCCTATAGGATAAAGCAGCCTCTTCTTCAATATCAATTCGCTTACACAAACGAATTGAGCCTTATTTGCACTCAAAAAAAACTATACCGCTCTTTTCTTTTTATACTGAATTTTTTTCCAATGAAGATAAGAAGAATTTTGAAGAGAGAGGAAGATGAAAAAATTGTTCTATATTTTGCTTTGTCTATTCTATTTTTTATGTAGACAAAATGCAAAAATGTAATGTTCGCTATGTTAGTGGGAGGAAAGTCGGATCACAATCAATACCATAATAAATAAAAGAAACAGTCAGAAAAACCACAATTTAAAACATGTTAATTGAATACGTTTCAAAAGTACTTTACTGTCTGGAATAGTAATTCTTGGTTGCTTAAGCAAGAAATCAAACAAACTTACTGTCTGCATTTGGCCCTGGAATGTAAATCTACAAATGTACTTTACTTCTTTTCTAATGTTTATGGACCCAATACAAGACGAGAAAGAATGACTTTATGGGCTGAGGGTTTGGACTTTTATAAACTCATGTATGGTCCCTGGGTAATTGGCGGCGACTTTAATGTTACAAGATTTATGTCTAAACGTAATGTAGTGAAAAACGCTGGCTTGGGCGACATGAACGATTTTAGTGACTTTGTTGGTAACTGTGGCCTTATTGACCTACCCATGACTAATAGAAAATATACGTGGTCTGACGGTAGGACCCCTCCTACTTTAGTTCGCCTCGATCGTTTCTTCATTAATTCTGCTTTTGATGACTTGCACCCCCTGACTCTTCAAAGAGGCCTTACTTCCCTTATTTCTGATCACTGCCCGGTTGTTCTAAACACTAACGTCGATCATAGAAGGAAATCTTTTTTTAAGTTCGAAAATATGTGGTGCATTGAACCAAATTTTGATGTGATGTTGCGCCAGAAGTGGGTAGAATTTCGCAGCTTTGGGGATGCAGCTAGCAATTTTTGTAGGAAAATGAGACTATTGCGTAAATTTTTAGCCAAATGGAATCGAGAAGTCTTTGGAAACATCAGAGTTAAGAAGCAGAGACTTGAATCTGAGATTATGGAGCTTAATGTGCTTGAGGAAGGGCGTAATCTAAGTGAGGCTGAGCGTGCCTTGTTAAAAACTAAAGAAAAGGAGCTTCTAACGGTGATTGACCAAGAAGAGATTTTTTGGAAACAGAGGTCGAGAACTCAGTGGCTTAAGCTTGGTGATAGTAACACAAGTTATTTCCACAAAGTTGCAAACGGTAGACGGCGTACTAACACAATATGTAGCATTTGGAAAGACGGAATTGAAATTTGTGATCATCAAAGGATAGAAGAGGTTTTTACTGAATTTTATAAGGGAATCTTTGGTGAACGCATTGAGAATCGTGTGAATGTTGATTGGAAGATGCTGTATCCTTCATCTGTTGATCTTAGTGGCATTGATACTGAGTTCTCAGAAGAGGAAATCGTCGCGGCTTTAAACGAAATGCCTGGTGATAAAGCCCCTGGCCCTGATGGTTTTCCAAATTTTTTCTATAAGAAATATTGGGATGTGATTAAACAGGATGTTATTAACATATTCAAAGAATTTCATTCTGGTTCCTTGAGATTGGACATGTTGGGGTACGCTAATGTAGTCTTGATCCCTAAGAAAGGTGGAAATGTCTCGGCTGCGGATTTTCGACCTATTAGTCTTTTGAATAGTAGTTTCAAATTGATCACTAAGGTTCTCGCAAACAGACTGAAAGCGAAGATGGATAACCTGATTGATGTCTCGCAGACAGCATTTATTAGGGGAAGATTCATTCTTGATGGAGCGGTACTTGTCCAGGAAGTTATCTCTCATAGTGATAGACATAATGTGCCTTGCACAATCCTGAAGCTGGATTTCGCTAAGGCCTTTGACACAGTTGACTGGAGGTTTATCATGGATCTTCTAAGCGCGAGAGGCTTTCCGTGTAAATGGCTAAACTGGATTCATTGCATTTTAACATCAAGCAGATCCAATATTTGTGTGAATGGAGTGGCTGGCAAAACCATCGTATCCAAGCGAGGGCTGCGCCAGGGTGACCCACTTTCCCCACTCCTCTTTGACTTGGCTGCCGATGTCTTTTGTCGGATCCTTCAGGTGGCAAGTTCTAATGAGATTATTCAAAGCTTTGGGCGTGATCACATCATTGGGGGTATTAATTCACTACAATATGCTGATGACACTATTATTTTTTGCAACCCTGATTGCAAGAATATTGCCTCTTTAAAATTTTTGCTTTATGCTTTTGAAAGTTTATCTGGTTTAAAGATTAATTTTCATAAGAGCAGTGTTTACACTTTGGGCTGTAGCGTTGATG